>OX352772.1:192808957-194081457 GCA_947095535.1 Poecilobothrus nobilitatus
GATTCTTACTGACTAAATCCACCTCCCCTTTAGCCAATATAATGGGATGAAACCCTTACCTGCGAATGCAGTATATTGGCTTGGGAGTAGAGATAAGAAAGGATAGGAAATGGATACGGAAACATTGAATTGGGAGTAGGACTGTAAGGAAACAATGAATCCGTCTATTATTATTACTATTTTGCTAACAGTGGCTAAAACCGTCACAACAGTTACAATATGTAGTAGTAGTATATAGTACTACACGAGATAATTATTGAAGGCAACCCCTACTGTCACTGTAGCGGCTACTATTATTGGTATTAGTATTCTTATTAATATTATTATTATTTTACTACAGAGTCAGCGCCATCAGTGGATTACAACGTGCAGCAGTATATAACACCTTACTTGCATTATATAACCAAAGATAGCTCCCCTGTAGTAGCTATTATTATTATTACTATTATTTTTATTATTATTTTTATTATTACTATTATTATTACTATTATTATTTTTATTATTATTATTTTACTACAGAGTCAGTGCCATCAGTGGATTACAACCTGCAGCAGTATATGACACCTTACTTGCATGATATAACCAAAGATGGCTCCACTGTAGCAGCTATGATTATTATTACTATTATTGTTATTATAATTATTGTTATTATTACTATTACTATTATTATTATTATTATTACTATTATTATTATTACTATTATTTTTATTGTTATTATTATTGTTATTATTTTACTACAGAGTCAGCGCTATCCATGGATTACAACGTGCAGCAGTATATAACACCTTACTTGCATGATATAACCAAATATAGCCACACTGCAGCAGCTATTATTATTATTATTATTATAATTATTGTTATTATTACTATTATTATTATTAATATTATTATTGTTATTATTACTACTATTAATTATACGATATACATTATTACGATATAAAAGTACTACATATTTTTTATTTATGACCTGACCGGGATTTGAACCCAAGGCCCTTCGATTGAAAGATTGGCGACTTAACCACTGCGCCACGAGTCAGAAATTTTTTTTTTTGGGAATCGTAAGTGCATCATGATTTTTATTTCGACGAATATTTTCTGAAATAACGTATGTGTCTACACATTTCAATGAATTTAAAACTGCTTCCATAATGCTATTGAAATTAATTTTTAGAGAAGCTTCATAACTAAAAGAGAATGCTTCACCTTTACAAACAATTTTTTCAATATTATCTTTTGTACAATAAATTTTGTAGGCGTAGTTCTTGGATAACTTATGTAGCAAATTAAACGTAAATAAATATCTTATTGTTACGTAGAATTAAATTTAAAAAAAAAAAATGAACATTTTTTTTTTTTATTAACAGTACTTGAAAGCATTAAATTACTATTTATAAAATGTACAAAAAAAAAAAAAATTATCTAAATGAAAAACATTAATTGTATTATAATGCAATACAATAAATGTGCTATGTTTAAAATTATATCATAATTAAAAAAAAAAAAAAAATTTTTTTTTTTGCTTAAGTAAGAATTAATTGTCTAAGGTCATTAAATTGGAAAAATGTAAGAATTAAGCCACCCAAGAAATGAACCCGAAATGCCAAAAGTTGATAATTTGTTTAGCAAAGTGAAGTGATCTACACGATCGAAAGCTTTGCTAAAATCAGTGTAAATTGCATCAACTTGGTACCCTTTCTCCATTTGATTCAGGATTTCAGATGTATAAACCATCAGGTTCGTAGTAGCTGAACGACCTTTTCTGAAACCATGTTGTTTTTCATTTAGTTTTGCATTTATGATAGGAGTAATTCTATCAACGACAATTTTTTCAAATAATTTAGGTATAGTCGAGAGGATTGCTATACCTCGATAATTTTCCACCGATGCTCTATCCCCTTTTTTAAAAATAGGGGTTAAGTGGGAGGATTTCCACTTTTGTGGGAAAATCCCAATTGAAAGTGACTTATTGATAATAAGATGAAGAGGGAAGATTAGACTGTGAGAACAATTATGTAAAAAGATTGGGGGAATTAAGTCCAGACCAGCACCGTTTTTTATATCAAGGCTCAAAATTGCTTCAAGAATATCATTTTCAGAAAGATACACGTCTGTAAGTAGGAAATTTGAGCTATTAGATAAGGAATTAGTCGATGTGGTAACTGGTGCTATTGGACGATAAACTTGTTGAAAATGTTCAGAAAAGAAGTTACAAATTTCTTTTGGGCAATCAGAAACCACATTGTCTTTTGATAACATTGAATTGGGATACCCAAATAATTTCTGTTTTGTGTTAACAAAATCAAAAAAATTTTTAGGATCAGTAACAAGTTTGTTGCCAATATCTGTGACATAGTTTTCATATGCTACATTGGCTTTTTGTTTAAATTTAATTGCAAGTTGCTTATACATATTCAATAAGTCGTCGCATGGTGCTTGATGATGTTTGAGTTTTTTGTATATTTTATTGCGCCGATTTCTCAAGTTCTTAAGATCTCCATCTAACCATGGTTCTGTTATTTTATGCTTTTTGCGAATTTTAGGAACAAAGGCAT
Organism: Poecilobothrus nobilitatus; assembly: GCA_947095535.1. Taxonomy (NCBI): domain Eukaryota; kingdom Metazoa; phylum Arthropoda; class Insecta; order Diptera; family Dolichopodidae; genus Poecilobothrus; species Poecilobothrus nobilitatus. The sequence goes on from OX352772.1 coordinate 192,811,510, forward strand.
CAATAATTTGAAACAGATTAGAGTAAAAGATAGAGATTAGTAAATTGACATCCTGTTGAACTAACAGTTCGTCCCATGTGATTAATGACAAAGCATAATTAATACTTTGATAGTCAGCATTAAAAAAATCGTATACAATTTCATTATTGTAAGATTTGTCCAAGAGTGGGATAGAAGTGGAAAACTCGAAAATAAGTGCGTTATGATGAGAAGAGTTGGTAAAAAGATTATCAACATCATCAGCGAGTTTAACCGACACTCTATCATATGCATTTGAAAATGCAAGATCTAACCACTTATTATTACTATTAGGATAACTGATAATTTGTTGTAAATCGTTACCGTAGAACTCGCTAATAAGACCGAAGTCAATTTCATCATAAAAGTTAACCGGTAATAACAAATTATCAGCGCCGTCAACGATAAAAGAAATAGAAGGACGATTAAAATCGCCAAACACAAAAATTGGGTCATCCTCATGCATTTCTGAAATAATATTGTGATATACACTATAAAAATCAGAATATGAGGAATTGTCAGAGTTCGGAGGGAAATAAACAATACCTAGGTATAAATTATTTGTACCTAATTTTATTTTCACAAATTGGTGATCGAAAGAGTGATGTGTACCAGTGATTAATGGTACACTAGATAAGTTATTCTTTACAGCAAGTAGAACACCACCTCCTCGCGAACAATTTGCAGATAGAAAATAACGATCCTTTCTGTAAATGGACCAATTACCATCCAGAATTTCCTCGTTTGTAAACGAATCGTTGAGCCATGTTTCAGTTATAACTAATACACTGAAATTACACGACTTGGCATCAACAAAAAGCTTCTTTAGCTTGCCTCTCATACCACTACAATTGTGGTAAAACATTTTAATGTTGTTTATGTTGTTGAAAGTTTGAGAGGTCTTTTTAGAGTAAGTAACGTTAGATAAAGAAATGAGATTTGAAGTTTGGTTGAAACTTGAGTAATTACTTAGAGTTTGGACGAAAAAACTTGTTATAACTTACACGTGATTGATTCAAATGATTGTAGTAGTTGCTATTGCAATGACTACGATAAGCCTTAAGATCCTCTTCAACCTCTTTAACAGAGAAGCCTGTATTTTTATGATATCTTATGATATTTACCTATCTAAAATCCATCCATGCACATTCTAAATGAATTGCAGCAGCATCTGTACCATAATTTAATAATGATTCAATATAAGCTCTATAGTGATAATTTCCATTAGATGGTGTTATATTTTTGCCATTTAATTGAAAATTACATTGTTTTATTAAGGAATGTAAAATGTTATTAACTATACTTCGTTGTATTATTATTTTTCCATCAGCAGTTTTATCATTATTTCAATGTGTTCCATCTTTCTTTAAGATCTGTACTTTAAATCTCAAATATTTAGAACACAAATCTCTATATGTATCGCCATGACCCAGTGAAACAAATTCAATAGTTGAAGAGTTGTCTAAAGAAACAATAGGATTGTTGGAAACTTCTTCAAATCGTAAAATGCTAGACTGAATGGGTTGGGTTTTAAAAATATCCAACTCAGATTTCAAACACTCAATCATAATTAATTAAAAACATCTTTTTATTGCTTTTTGACGTAAAATAGTTTAAACTTTTAATTAAGTATCTTTTTATAGCTTTTCGTTTTCTTTTACCAGAACCATACATTTCATTTAGTTTTCGTACGGCACCATGTCGTACAGTTTTAACAATCCTTTTACTACGATCATGCATAACTTCTTTTATATTTGCACCAGATGCAACATCAGATAAAGTATTGATACCAGATTTAATAACCTCTTTTTTCAAAATATCAGTACCTGAAGTAAATCATGGTTTCAAATATCTAAAAAGTCCACCAAATAAGCTTCCCAATTAACAAACTCTTTGAAAAGATACAGTTGAATGTAATAAAGGGCCGATATCATCAAGTCCTCTACCAGATTGAAATAACTCCATTGACAGTAATGGTTTTACCAGCTTCATTTCGAAAGAAGTACGGACCGATGATTCCACCAGACCAAAAACCACACCAAACTGTCAATTTAGGTGAATTTAATGTTTGTTTATGAATAATTTGTGGATTTTCTTCGCACCAGAATCGACAGTTTTGTTTATTTACCGCACCACTCAGATGAAAGTGAGCATCATTGGAGAAGATGATTTTCTTAAAAAAATCGTTATCGTTTTCAAATTGTTCCAAGACCAAATCAGTAAATTCACGACGTTTACGGTGGTCCAATGGCTTCAGTTCTTGAGTGATAACAATTTTATACGGATACAAGCCCAAATTATTTCTCAAAATCCGCCAGTTTGTGGTTTGAGACAGTCTAAATTCTTGACAACGTGTTGGAATCGACTAATTGCTGTCTGCAGCAACACTTGCCTGAACGGCAGCAATATTTTCATTACATCGAGAGGTTCTTTGCCTTATTGGCACTTGAACATTATGTAAAGAAAATGTACGCTCGCCATTTTCAACAATTCCACGAATAGCGAGCACAGTTGGACGATAATTACGAGCATAAAATGGCAAAAGCGCACGAAAACTTTCAATTGGAGAACGATTATTTTGAAAATAAAATTGAAAAATTTGTAAACGTTGTTCTTGCGCATATCTCTCCATGATGAAATTGTAAACATTACTGAGTACAATTAACAAAAAATTACAGATCATGACATACTACAAATGGCCGAAACATCACTTAGAAATCATATCACTCAAATTGGAAAACCCTTTAGTATACTCTCTCAATAATGACTAAAATAAAATAATATATAGTTTTGTAAAATTGCTTTTATTGCTTTTTTAAAATGTAATACAATTTTTACTGGAATGGAACTATTGGAAAAGTTTATTTTGTATTCATATTTATCACATAATAGTAATGAAATGTTATTAAATGATTTCTCCACATTGCAATATTGAATATTACTGAATTCTTTTACAGTATCAGTGAAAGAATTTTGTATGTTAACAAATCTTAAACACCTTACATCTTTATCACGGTTCAATTATGCCTGTGTATATAAAAAACATATCTGGTTTAATAATGGGAATCAATTGTACACTATCTATAAAAGTTTTGAAAGATACTTGATTGATACATGTTGTCAAAAGTCCTTCGAGGGTATAAGCGTAATTTGCTCTTATTTTTATGTCTATTTTAGGCCTAGTAAAACATATTGTAGTGTAACTTATATTTTTAGGCATCTCCTCAGCTTTTACTGATTGTGTATAATGAACTTCATCGTTTATAAAATTAAAAATTCAATTATATTTTGAACTAGTGTTGGAGTAGAAAAACTTTCCAGTCGCATATCATTTGTTTTTCTATGTATGGAATATATGATGTTCCAACTCCTATCATATCTTTCTGCATACCTTTAATAAATATTTGAGTACTTTTTTCCCATTCTTCACCATACACATTTGGAACGAAATCATTAACATACATTTCTGAAATACCGACTTTCCACCTTGAATCACACATGTATTTATTCATTTTATTTGTAAAAGATGATAATGAATTTTCTGGATAATAGTTCATAGATGAATCACTGAGTAAAGTGACATAAAATTCATCATTTACTTGTATGTTGTTCATGAGCTTGCGGATTTTTCTTACGAATTGGAAAATTAAGTACGGTTTGAGCATTACCTACTGCTGACCTTAAAACACGTCTTGATGAATTATTCAACTCTTTGCTATTTATAGTTTCTTCTTTTTTCGTTGGTGGCTTTGGCTATCTAAAGGAACAGTTATAATATCTCTTGAAAATTTACCTTGGTGAAAAACATTTTGTGTTACAAATATTTCAGATAAATTTCTATGATGTGATCCTTTAGTAAATAAATCACATACATACTTATCATGAGAATTTAACATCATATCATCGATAATAATTAACAAAGGTTTTCGGTTATCATTAAAATCTGGAATAGTGTTACTATATTCCACATCTTTGATATATTTTGGAATGGCATTTTTGTCAGGATTACACTAAATTATTCTATTAATATGTGGTTGTGTATTTTGTTGTTTATATTTTATTAAATTATGAATAAAAGTTGTTTTATCACAGCATGATCGACCCGCCACCATCATAATAAATGGGTAAAATAGCATAGTTCTATTAGTTAAAAACTAACTCTGCTAACCTATATTTATATGAAAATCTATTTTCCCGAAGTGAATATAAATGTAAATTTAGTTATTCTATGAAACATTCTTCCATAAACCTTCGACATGGTTAAACAAGTTCTCATAGTTGACCTAGAATTTTTACAAGGAAAAGAAAAGCAATATTTCCTAAAAGAGGCCATACTTGAAAAAGGAAGTTTGATTCCAACTGTGTATCACTTCAAAGCACCGTACCCCGCAGAAGAACTTAGTTAGGATATGAAATATAATAACCAGTATTGCGAAAATAAAATAAAAGAACTTAAATGGAATGGAACAGTTTAGTTGAATATTTACAATAATACAGATGAAAAACTTTATGTTAAAGGAGAACAAAAAAATGTTTTCTTTAAAAGTACATTGACAGTGTTAAAATAGAAGATCTAAGCAGAAACTTGCCGTCATTGCAAAAGATTGATAACTTTAAATTGAATTGTCCTATACACTTATCAAACAATAATTTCAGATGTGCTGTTATAAATTGCTATAAGGTATATATGTATCTTTTAAAGGAAACATGTTAGATTAAGGCTTTCAATTTTCATACTTGCACGATATGAATTTAAATAACAAAACTAAAAAAGTTCACTTCAACATTAAACAAGAAATTCATGTTATGCAAGTATGGGAGTATGCTTACAGATCAGCACGGAAAGGTTGTTGGGAAGAATACGCACGTGATAGAAGTGGATTTCAAAGACGTATACAAAAAGTTGTTCTCACTATTTCTGCAAATTTTAACATTTGTTCATCGGAAAAAAATGTTTCAACTTAGATTTAAGTAAAAATATAATAATAAAAGATTTTAAATATAAAAATAAATGTCTTTATACCCGTACGATAAGTATCGGGTATAATAAAATTACTCCTCCGTTTGTAACACCTCGAAATAAGCGAGCTAGATATACCTTCAAAGGTATGGATCGGATCAGAAAAATATTCTAAGTCGATTAAGCCATGTCCGTCCGTCCGTCCGTCCGTCCGTCAGCACTAAGAAAGCTTCAAACTTCAAAAACTAAGAAAGCTAGAATCTTGAAATTTACACAAAATATTTTGGGAGCAATTTGTAGGTTCCCTATTTTTTTTGGTTGAGTTCCGACCAAAACTTTGGGTAGTTCCCGAACAACTAACTTATAGATCTTCAAAATTTTTTTGAAATAGAGCCATGAAATTTTAACTGCTGATAGATATTATAAAAATATTAATTTTATGTTAATATTAATTTTTCTGTAGCCAATGCCGTTAAGGAGCTACAGCCTTCCAAAGTTCGAAAAATCTCTATATTTAAATTGTTATAACACAAGCTCTATAAGGTGTATCTTAAATCTGAAAATTCCAAACGATGGGTGTTATTATGAGCTTTAAAAATATGAATATAATAAGTAATTTATAAATGTGCTATACGGGTTCTTAATTTACCGTTATGCAAAACTGAATTATTGCAAAATTCTTTAACCCTTCTATCTTCTAAACGGTTTAATTTGGAAACTTAAAATTTTGACAGAAGTTAGATCTTTGGAAATAAGTATGAGTCATTACAGAAATTCTTTTTGTATCACCCCTCATTTAGGAGATGTTAGGGGTCAAAAACTGAAAATTTGCTATTTTTAAACACCTGTAACTTGAACACCTGTTAAAATGTTTTTGAAGTAATACATAAAAATTAAAAATTCAACATTATACTCTTATTTCTGTTAACAACTTTTTTTATTAATATAGGGTTACTTTATAATTGACGAAAGTGTTACTTGATTTTTCAAATTTTCTAACAAATTTCTTTAACGAATTTCTTGCATTTTGTTTTACTGGATAATTTGAAATTGTTGAGGATATAATGCGTAGTACAAAAAAATTTAAATAAATAAACAACATAACGATAGCATGAAGAATTTTTATTTATATGATATTAATATACACATACATACTTATATAACATCATGTTTATTTACATATCGTATATGTCACTGATGAATGAATGATAAGAGTATAGATGTATATTATATACTTATAGAAATTATTCTATGAATTGAAATATTTTGAAAGAAATATTGCAATGTATGGCGATATACTTATAACAATATAAATATACTATGTGCGCATTAATATAATATAATATTTAAAATTATATTTACTATTTTGTAATTTAATATACATTTACCGCTTAGTATTAAATGGTACTATAGAATATTTGAAAAAGTTTTGGGTTAATAATCGTTATGTGGAAGGTTAGAATCTGCCTTTAAAGAATGTATAAACATATAGTTTGAATATACATATGTACAACCCATACTTCTAGAAATTATAAAATTCACCCAAATTATTTTAAAACATTAAAAATTTAAAAAAATAATATTATAAGCAGAGTGACAGGCTATGAACATACTAACGGGTCGTACGGGTATCTAAGAGTTGACAAAGGCAAATGTATTCTTCCTCGTTTTTTAACCAATTTTTGTTTAATAACGTTTAGCAATATATTTTGTATCAGCAAAATTTTGAACAATTAAAATTAGGTACATATATTAATAATTTTTTTTTGTTGTTGTTTTACTTATACATAACTTCTCCCTACAAAAAAGAAGAAGATGGCGAAAATGCCACTTTATCATGACCAGCAACAACAACAACATTTATTTTATCAGCCACCAAAGCAAATCGAACATTTGCTGGAGGAGCATTTTGCATATCACGAAACAACATCAAATTCCACCAAAAAAAGAAAACTGGTGGAATTATTTATTTGAAAAAAAAACCTTTAAAAAAATTTTTAAAGGTTAAAGATATGGAGCCAAGTAGGCAGTACATAAAATTAAAAAAATGAACACCGTTTACGGTGAAAAGAGGGTCATCGAGACCCTAAATAATATTATATTTATACCGCAACAAAAAGATTTCCGAGAGGAAATCGAAAAAAATACTTATTTCCTCGTAAATGAGAAAAATGAATTAATTTTAAAAGAAGAGCGTGGTGATTTTCAATTCGCCACAAAACAATAATTGTAGTTTAAGTTTTTATGTTATTGAATTAAGAATTATTATATATTAAGAATTAGGTTTTTTATATTAAGAATTTTATATAAAGAATTTGTTCAATAAAAAATTTTATTTCAAATAAATTTTGTACTGTTCTACATTTATTTTAATTTTTCAGATGTTAAGATTTTATTTTATTTTTCAGATTTTAAGATTTTATTTTATTTTTCAGATGTTAGCAAGTTTTTCAGATCCTTATTAAAGTTTTATTTTACAGATATTAAATAATATTTGTTGAATTTATCCATGTGTTATGTTTTTCGTCAAACCCAAGTTATATATAACAAAAACTTTATTGCCTTTTTTCTTTAAAATTTTCTCGACAAGATATACGTTTGGGTATTTAAGAGATGTGAGTTCCTCCTTATAAAATCCACCAAATATTGAATCATTTTTATAATCAATCAGCTGATATTTATTTATTTTTTTATTTATTTTTTATTTATTTATTTATATAATTATAATTAATCATATATACATTAATATACATATAATTATACATATATATATTAATTTCAGACAATTTAATTTATTTTAATAATTGTGTTTAAAGAAATTAATTATAATTTTAATTTTATATTCACTTTAAGCATGTATAAAAATTACAAATTTTGCTTTATCTATATTAATTATTCCTAGTTAAATATTTTTTTAACAATTTCGTAAATTTATTTGCACTTTTACAGCTTTTGATGTCATGTGATACTTAATAGCAGAATTTTTTAAACTTGCATACTTCATCGCTGTTTTTGCCTTGGGTATATTTTGATGACACTTATGCCTCGTATAATGCTCATGTATCATAAATCTAGAGCTTATTGTCCAATTTGTTTTTAATTGCTTATTTACAATTTTCCAAATAAATTTGCATTTTTCAAAATCTATAATCTGGCTTATGTCCATTTGGTTCGTTTCATTATATACAGTTTTTGTGTTTGTTCTTGTGCCCATTTTATATAGTGTTTTAAGAATTTTATTCATTATGGTTTCCATTTGTTTTTTGTGGAAATTTGAGCAGTGACTCCATGTTGTAATGTTATACCTAATTTTCGAAAGGATGTGATCATGATATATAAGCTTAGCTGCCTTCCTTGATACCCCTCCAGATCTTTTTATAGCCATTGATAACGGAATAATCTTCTTTTTTATTTCGCTTATATGTTTATCCCATTTAAGACTTTCATCTATATACAGTCCCAAGTATTTCACCCATTCCACTCTGTCTAATAGTTGGTTGTTTACAAAAATTTCCAAATTGTTATAATTCTTTCTTTTTGGATTAAATAAATCTAATAATGAGTCTTGTGGTACTCCTATTTTGATTATCAGTTTTTCACTAAGTGTTTGATTAATCCTTGTGCAATGGGTCCTATTTTTCAGATAACTTGCTATTAATTTGTTTACTGAACCTCTTATTTCCATGTTGTCAATAAACATCAACAATTTCTTGTGGTTAACAACGTCAAAGGCTTTTGACAGGTCTACAAATACTGCTGCTACATAGTTTCCTTCGTCTAACGTATTATAAATCTGGTCCAATGTAGTGCTGATGGCCGATTCTGTTCCACTTTTTTCAATGAAGCCATATTGGTTAACATCAAATCCAATTGTTTTAGTTATAAAATTTCTAATCCTATTATTTATTGCTTTTTCAAAGATTTTGCTAATAGAGTTTAACACAGAAATTGGCGTATAGTTGCGCCAAATTGTTTTGGAACCATTTTTATGAATAGGTGTGATAATTGTTTCTTTCATACAATCCGGAAAAATATTATCCCGAAATGTATTGTTAATTATTGTGGTTAGAGGTTTTTTTATTAGAATGACTAAATATTGCAGATCTCTAACCGTGATATTATCTATTCCTGGTGCAGCGTTTTTGTTCAAACTCATTATAAGATTGTAAACTTCATTTTCTGTAACTGGATCTAAATACATGGTTTTGTCGTTAATTATGCAACCTCTCGAAACATTACAGTTTATTTTATTTTCCTTAATAATTTTATTACCAATTTCGTTGAAAAATTTATTTAAGATATACGTTTGGGTATTTAAGAGATGTGAGTTCCTCCTTATAAAATCCACCAAATATTGAATCATTTTTATAATCAATCAGCTGATATTTATTTATTTTTTTATTTATTTTTTATTTATTTATTTATATAATTATAATTAATCATATATACATTAATATACATATAATTATACATATATATATTAATTAGTAGCTATTTCTGGATCATTATTTATTGTTTCTCCACTTTCAGTTACAATAATTTCGATAGTTTCTTTTGCTGTATCAGAGCTATTCCTAATTGTATCATTAATAGCTTTCCAAATCTTTCTCGTATCTTTACCAACATTTTCGATCATATATTCCGTATATTGCTTCTTTGCTTCTTTTATTATTTTATTTACCTCCTTATTAATTTTTTGATAATATTCTTTTTTTCCTGATTTTTAAGATCTTTTTTAAAAGTATCGTATGCGGCACGCCGTTTTTTTAAAATTTGTAAAATATCAATTGCAATCGAAGAGTTTTTTCTATTTCTGACTGTGTATTTTGTGGAGCTTAATGCCCTTGCTTGTTGAATAATTTTAATTAATTGATGAAGATCGGATACATTTTCATTTTCAATATCTCTCTGAACAATTTGAAACATTATTTTGTGATTTATTTTTGTTTTTGTAGTCTTTACCATAGGTTTTCTGTTAATTTCTTTGGTTTTAACAAAAGTAATTGTCAGTTTATGATCTGATTTATCTGTATCTATTATTTCGAACTTTATATGATCTACATCTGAAAAATTCGTTATGATATGATCAATCAATGCGTTATTTTCTGAGCTCATTGTTGCTTCCATTTTATAAATAATATTATATCCAGAAGTAAGTAATCATGTCCAAATATTTCGTTACAGTATGAGATTTTTCAAATAGATTTATGTTTACGTCTGCAAAAATTAATAGATTTGAAAAACGCTCAATACTTTTTTCTATGTTTTCTAAGAAAGAATTGTTATTTTCGTTCGGAGCTTTGTAAAAAGTACCAATTTTTATTTTCGATCTTGTGTTAGATAATTCAATTATTGTGAGATTGTATAGCTCGTCTTGAAGTAATATATTGAAATTTGAATTTTGACGTATAAAAATAGCTGTACCACCACCTCTCTTTTGGTTTCTACAATTAAAGATGACTCTAAATTTTGGTAGGTTAAAGTAAGCCTTTTCATTGTCGTAGATCTAAATTTCGCTCAGTATTACTATATCAATGTTTTCTAATTTCTCAATAATAAGTATTTTGTTTCTGATGCTTCATATGTTTAAATATCGAGTGTTCAAAATTGAGGTATCATTTTAATTTTAATAAAAAAATACTTTTTTTTTGAAATATTAAATATATTTTTATTTTAATTTATTACAAATAGGTTCCGGTTAATAATGAAAAATTATGTCGCCCAAGTGGCCCTCTCTACTACTTCGGCAGGCTTACAATCTTTCACCAAAATTCTGAATCACGTTGTTCAATAAACTGTTCTCAATGGTTGAAATCTGCTCGATAATGTTGTTTTTAAGCTCTTGAATTGTTGTGGGATTATTGCTGTACACTTTCGATTTCACAAAACCCCACAAAAAAAAATCCAACGGTGTCAAATCGCACGATCTTGGTGGACACATCACTGCTCCTCTACGAGAAATAATGCGATCTTCGAACTTTTCTTTCAAAAGATCCACTGTTTCTCTTGCTGTGTTGCAAGTGGCACCGTCCTGTTGAAACCACATATTCTCTACGTTCAAATCATCAATTTGAAACAAAAAGCTTCGGATCATCTCCCTGTAGCGATTTCCATTGACCGTAATCGCATTTCCATTTGCGTTTTCAAAAAAATATGGTCCGATGATTCCTCCTGCCCACAAACCAAACCAAACCGTAACTTTTTGTGGATGTACTGGTTGCTCTAAGATAATTCTTGGGTTCTCTTCACCCCAAATGCGGCAATTCTGTTTATTGACGTAGCCATTGAGCTGGAAATGAGCTTCGTCGGTGAACATTATTTTGTTAAAAAAATTTTCATTTTCTTCTTGTTTTTCGATTGCCCAAGAAACGAATTGCCGACGTAATGCATGGTCAGTTGGTTTTAATTCTTGCGTCAGCTGGATCTTATAAGCCTTTAAATGGAGATCACGATGCAAAATGTTGAATAATGTGTATGGTTTGATGTTTAATTGCTGCGAACGATGACGAATGGAAGTTTTTGGATCTTCTTCAACACTTCTGCTCACAGTTGCTACATTCTCGGTTGAACGGCCATACGTTGATAAATGTTGCCTCTGTTATCAAGAACAGATCCAGTTTCTAGAAATTTATCAACCATCAGCTTGATGGCACGATTTGTTGGAGCATTTTCTCTACCAAATTTTGTTCGAAATTTCCTAATTATATCTTGAAAACTTTTAGCATTTTCAAAAAATGTTGTAATAACAAAAACACGTTGTTCCTAACTGGAATGTACTAACCGGAATGTATTTAGAATATACCTAAAGAAACCTCGTATAAAAACTCCAGGTATAAAAAAAATGGCGGCAAAATCAAAATGATACCTCAATTTTGAACACCCTATACAAAATTTTTAAACCATTTTCCTTAAAAGTTATTGTATGATCTATCATCTTGGTATGCTAATCATGTAGTTTTTCCAAGATTCTCTAATTCTTTGAAGATACTCCCTATGCTTATTATCAATATGACGTCTGAATGATATAAGGTATTTTGTGACATCTTTATTCATAATTCCTATTTTTTCATGGTATTGATTATACAGGTTGTGCAATTCCTGATAGTCAGTTGGAACCCTTCCTGATTAAACAATACTTTGATACTTGTTTGCGTCATACCCTCATAGCAAATATCATCTTGATCGCGAAAGTAAGACAAAAAGAATCTGACGTTTTTATATATTCTATAATCTGGCAGTCGTGAAAGAGGATATATACTATTACCATTTTCGATCGCGCTTTTAGTCATTGGGGGAACCATTGGATAAATAATTTTATCATTAATTTTTTGTATATGTTTGTTCTGTGGATTTAGCGTTTCTCCCTTTATCCATTTTACGCATTCGAAATTTGTGTTTATTTTACTATTATTATCTTTGTTGTCGTTGCTATTTTTACTAATATTATTTTCATTATTACTACTATTTCTAACAGTTTTAGAGTTTATATATATGGAATTTCTATTAACTTGACTATTATGACCCTTATCATTAAAATTATTATTATTACTGTTACTAAAATTATTATTATTACTGTTACTCTATAAAATTTATTATTTTGATTATTATTATCATTATTATAATTATTCTTATCACTATTATTAATGTTATTTAGATTTTGTACTGTAGAGCTTCTTGTTGACCATATTTTAGGAATGTAACTTAACATTTATTCATTTTAACATTTATTTATTTATCATTTTTTTTTTGTTGTAATTTTGCTTATTTTAATATTATCACTATTTTTTCTACAATTTCTATTTTTTCTACAAGATTCAATTTTGTTATTTACATTTTCTTTCATATTCGATGTAGCGCTATTATTACTATAACATAGTATTAGAAGCATTATTATCAATTTTAATAACCATACCACAATTTTTTTGATAATTGTTTTGATTAGGAAGAACATTATCGTTTTGTATACAGTTTATATTAATAATTTTATCTATTTTTATTTGCTGCAGTTGCTAATATCCAATAGCTTTTTTTTAATGCTAGTTTATGTTGATACGCAGGACAGAGCTTACTGAAAGTTTTATGGTTTACATCCTCATTTAATTTTAATTGTTCATTATATTTTATACAGTTGATGCATTTATTGATATCCTCCTTGTCGCATTCACTGATCCTATGTTCTTGATGGTACTTTAGACATGTTTCTTTGTTTGTTCAGTCTGCCGATGTATGGTTGAAATCTTTGCATTTGTAACACCTACTTATGTTTATGGCATCAAACACCTTACATCTTTCCCATCCTATACAAACTTTTTTATTCGCTAGAATCTTTGGGAAAGTTTCTTTATCCACTTCAATACAAGTCTTTGTTGTATTTTTTAATAGCGTACACTTTAACTACTTTGATGTTACTCATTTCCATGAAACAGTTTTGCTTTTTTAGTTTCTTTATAATTTCTGTATCCTCAAATTTATTACTCATATGAATTATCTCAATTTGTGGTTTTATGTTCGCTGGTATTTTGATTTTGTAACTATCTTTAAATTCTTTTTCCAATTCAATTTTTATTTTTTCGCGATCTTCAGCTGTTTCCGTTTCTATTAAAATAGCTCCATTTGTTTTATTTTCTATATTCTTGATTTTAAAATTTTTTGGATCAACCTTCTTATTTAGATCACTTTTTGTTTGCTCATTTTTTTGCTTATTTTTCGGTTTCACAATTAACGGCAATTTTTTGTTCATTTTCATTTCACAAATTTTTGTTTTCTTTACTATATCAGCAAATGATACTGTTTGACCCATATTTATAATTTTTTTGTTAACAACATTATTAAGTTTTTTGCAAGTCTCATCATTTTTTTCCATTGCACTCAAAATTTTTTATTTACTTTATCGCTTTGATTTTTAAAGACTTCAGTAAGTGTTTCCATTTTAAGTAATTCCGCTTGTTGTTTAACTTTAATTTCTTCTAATCTGTTCATATAAGTTGTCTCAATAGCTCTCAGTAAATTTATTATTTCTGTTTCATTGTTTTTTATTGCAACTTCAAAATCATTTTTATACTCCTTTAAATACTGATTATTTGTTGTCACGATACTCTCCATGTTTTGTAAAACTAGGTGAACATTTTGGATATACAACATGCAGTCATCACAAATAAATTTAACATTATTGTTTGCGATATGTGATCGGATAGGTACTGTTTACTTTAATAATTTTAAAAATTTCAGTAGACCAATTCGGTTGATAACCTTTTTCAAAAGTTTTTTTGTATTAACTTATTCTAACATAGTCTCCAACTTTATATTTAGCTTTTAGAGATATTTTAGGTTGCATGTAAATATTTTTTTCAATAAATTTTTTCTTAGAAATTTCTTCAGGAGGTAATTTAGTTGTTCTATGTTTAGAGGAATTATAGATGTTAAATCAAGATTGCAATATATTAATCCATTTGTCCTTGTATTAATCCATCCTTGTAAATTAAATATTTTCCACATTAAATTTTTCAAAGTTCGATTAAAGCATTTTACAATAAATGCTTTCATTTTAGGTAAGATTTTGGTTCATTTTATAATTTTCTTTAGAGCATTTAAAACATTACTACTGGTTTTAGTTTTAATTGGATCAGCATAAGCATATTTAGAAAATATATCTATAACGGTTAACATATATTTAAAACCTTTGTTGAATTTTCCATAAGGAATCATTTCCACTAGATCAATTTGCCAGGTATCATTTACTCCTTTCTACTTGACTTTCCTTCTAAGATACCTTTTTCTAGCTGGTCAATGTATTTATTTTACTATTTGAGATCTTGACATGATTTTTATACCATCTAACTAGTTTTAAAAATCCAATTTTACATTTCTTTATTTATATACTCTGAAAACTTTGAATTTTGACTGGGTTCTACAGTATATAACGCGATTAAATTTTACTGGCAAATCATTTTTAATTCAATTTTGGTAAGATATTTTACAAAAATGGCAGCTGATTCAACAACATTTCCATTTACTGAGGAAACTGCAATAGTTAGAATACAAAATGAGGTCCAAGTTGATTAAATTACATCTACTGTAGATGAGGAGGAATGAATGAAAACTGAAGAATTCATACCACCGTTTAAAGTTATATGTGAAGATACAGATGAGCAACAAATTTGGGAAATAAATAACCAAGAAGGAGATCTTGACTATTTTGCAGAATTTTTTAGAAATAATTTATAGCCTAAAATAATATATAAGAATATTTGTATAAATGTATATGTATCATTTAATAATGATAAAATAATTCATAAGTAATTTCATAATAAAAACAAATTAAATAAATTTTACAAATTTTTCATTTATTGTTGTTCTTGACTAAAATATTACAAATTTTATATTCTACTAGTACAGGTATTTCAAAAAACAATCTAGAATAATTGCATTGAACGCTATAACGTTGTATTCAAATATATATTTCTTCGTGCAATTTCATAACATATTTTTCTTGGCACGTTTTTATATATTTAATAACATATTCCCGTGCATTTGATTCAGCACTTTTATTGTGTATCATTACAGCTTGACGAAAATCAATTCAGTTGTAAAATGTGTCAGCTTCCCCCTTGTTAATATTAAGACATCGGCCAATAAGAACTCTTAACCCATATTGTAAACATAATTTTGTATTCTTTATTGATTGTTTTAAGTACCTTTCATAAAATTGCTGATGGAACTTACACCAATCATGATATTTTAAAATAGCTGGCTATTTTCCAATGTGGTGAAAAATGCAAGTTGCTATAAGAGATTCTGTATCAAAACCAACAAGAACTTTTAATGACTGATTTCTGTTGAGAAAATATATATAGCTCAACATCAAATTTGTGTTCTAACCTTGTTCTTCCATTACTACGTTTTAACTAAAGCTTTTTAATATTAATTATATTGCTGAGGTACACAAGATTATGAAAAATCTAAATAATCCAAAGATCCAAATAAATTGTAAAACATATTAATAATCAGATTTTTTTTCTATATGATTATCTTTGTGAAATGCATTCAAAAAAGTTTTCATACTTAAACCAAAACATCTATACCAAACAAAAACGACAAAAAACTATGCACTGATTTTTAAAGTATTTCAAAATTTCTGGTTTATCTGGAACTCCAACATACGAATCAAAATATTCTGTGCAACCATGCTTTGGAATATAAAGAACAAACCAATGTGTTCCCGAATCTTTTATCTTGTTTCTCTATTATTTCTGGAATTTTGTCTAAAGCAAAAACTACCTTAAAATATTTGTTTGTAAAACACTAAGTATTTATAAAGTGTTCATGACTCAAACTGACTCAAATCATACACTCTACTTATTTCATTAATGTAGTTCATTAAAAACTCCTTTTTTATTTTTTCATTTGTTATAATAACATCAAATTTTTCTAGTACCAGTCTTAATTCTTTATTAATTTTATCATTATGTACAGTTCCGAAAGAGTAATTTTTAAAATTTTCATTTATAATTTCTTTGGTTGGAAATTTGTAAGTAAATTATTTTATAAATTTTTTACAAGGTTTTTTTACAATTTCATCGTCTGTATGTTCACAGTATTTTCCTTGATATTTTTGTTCAGTACAAGTGTTACATAGTAAGAACATCAACTTATTATTTTGTTTGTCAGGAGACATGGGGTGTAATAGATTTGTTGGTGGTCAGATTTTACATTTGATAATACCCACAATAGTCATTCTGTTTATCTTGAGGCAGACATCTTCTTAGGATTACATAAATCTTAGGATGGCTTATGGAAAATTTCCCTCGTTTGCAAACATATGGGTACAAGGAACATACATCTATGTATTTAATTTTTTCTCTTTGTTTACATTTATAATATGTTTAAGTATTTCTCGTTCTTCCGCCATAAAATGCTTCACGAGGATTTAAAGGAACTACATTAATTAATGAATAATTTTCTAAATATCTCATATTTTTATTGTGTCTCATTAGCTGCCGGAATTCATATTCTCACATCTTAATAACTTTATATCCACATGATTTTATAAACTCTGATTTCATTATGTTTTTTCATATCGTAGATTCAAAGTATCGCCAGAGTTATCAGGTATATCCCTCTGGTTTGTTAAACATTTTGGATGTCCATGATAATAGCAACCGTAGAATTCAAATACTTTCTATTGAATAGACTTTAACATTTCCAATTTGTTTTCTTTTCCATTAAATGGACATTTCAAATCAATTTTTCTCAAATCTTTCTCCCAAATAAGCCATTCTATATACAAGATTATAGGCGGAAGCTATTGTTGTTGCTTCTAAAAACGGTTCCACATTACATTCTTCTAAAAAAACATTTCTGAAAACCAGACATGCTTTAGTTAGAATTTCAAAAACATTTTTACAGTATTCTAAAATATCTTTCTCCATATCAAATTCTGAGTTTCTGTTTTGTTCATAGAAAGTAGTTCATAGAATCAATTAATTTAAAATTATCAATTATCATAACAATAATTTTTGTACCTCGCATAATTAACTTTGGTTCAAATATTCACCACATATATGAGTCCTACAACTTTTATGAACTTTAAAACAAGATTTGCATTTCCTAATTTCTTCATAGATGCTTCTACTTTTTGAACTGGAAGCCTTATTATTTTCAAAACATGATTGACCACGAAATGCGCGATTGCACTTCATACATAAAATATTTTTAAAATTAATTGAAAAAGCTGGTGAGTTTTGACAGCAAGGGCAACTTTTCGAACATCTATGTTCATTTTTTTTAGAATACGGAATATGACATTCTTCACAATAAAATAAATTTTCTCAACAAGATATACGCTTGGGTATTTAACAGATGTGAGTTCCTCCTCATAAAATCCACCAAATATTGAAACATTTCTATAATCAATCAGCTGACATGTGATCGGATAGGTACTGTTTACTTTGATAATTTTAAAAATGTTTAGAGAAATTATAGGTGTTTAATAAAGATTGTAATATATTAATCCATTTGAAGTCTCATTGTAAACTAAATATTTTCCACATTAAATTTTTCAAAGTTCGATTAAAGCGTTCTACAATAGATGCTTTCATTTTAGGTAAGTTTTTAGTTCGTTTTATAATTTTCTTTGAAGCATTTAAAACATTACTACTGGTTTTAGTTTTAATTGGTTCAGCATAAGCATATTTAGAAACATATATCTATAACGGTTAACATATATTTAAAACCTTTGTTGAATTTTCCATAAGGAATCATTTCCACTAGATCAATTTGCCAGGTATCATTTACTCCTTTCTACTTGACTTTCCTTCTAAGATACCTTTTTGTAGCTGGTCTATGTATTTATTTTACTATTTGAGATCTTGACATGATTTTTATACCATCTAACTAGTTTTAAAAATCCAATTTTACATTTCTTTATTTATATACTCTGAAAACTTTGAATTTTGACTGGGTTCTGCAGTATATAACGCGGTTAAATTTTACTGGCAAATCATTTTTAATTCAATTTTGGTAAGATATTTTACAAAAATGGCAGCTGATTCAACAACATTTCCATTTACTGAGGAAACTGCAATAGTTAGAATACAAACTGAGGTCCAAGTTGATGAAATTACATCTACTTTAGATGAGGAGAAATTAATGGAAACTGAAGAATTCATACCACCGTTTGAAGTCTTAGATGAAGATACAGATGAGCAACAAATTTGGGAAATAAATAACCAAGAAGGAGATCTTGACTATTTTGCAGAATTTTTTAGAAATAATTTATAGCCTAAAATAATATATAAGAATATTTGTATAAATGTATATGTATCATTTAATAATGATAAAATAATTCATAAGTATTTCATAATAAAAACAAATTAAATAAATTTTACAAATTTTTCATTTATTGTTGTTCTTGACTAAAATATTACAAATTTTATTTTCTAGTAGTACAGGTATTTCAAAAAACAATCTAGAATAATTACATTGAACGCTATAACGTTGTATTCAAATATATATTTCTTCGTGCAATTTCATAACATGTTTTTCTTGACACGTTTTTATATATTTAATAACATATTCCCGTGCATTTGATTCAGCACTTTTATTGTGTATCATTACAGCTTGACGAAAATCAATTCAGTTGTAAAATGTATCAGCTTCCTCCTTGTTAATACTAAGACATCGGCCAATAAGAACTCTTAACCCATATTGTAAACATAATTTTGTATTCTTTATTGATTGTTTTAAGTACCTTTCATAAAATTGCTGATGGAACTTACACCAATCATGATATTTTAAAATAGTTGGCTATTTTCCAATGTGGTGAAAAATGCAAGTTGCTATAAGAGATTCTGTATCAAAACCAACAAGAACTTTTAATGACTGATTTCTGTTGAGAAAATATATATAGCTCAACATCAAATTTGTGTTCTAACCTTGTTCTTCCATTACTACGTTTTAACTAAAGCTTTTTAATATTAATTATATTGCTGAGGTACACAAGATTGTGAAAAATCCAAATAATCCAAAGATCCAAATAAATTGTAAAACATATTAATAATCAGATTTTTTTTCTATATGATTATCTTTGTGAAATGCATTCAAAAAAGTTTTCATACTTAAACCAAAACATCTATACCAACCAAAAACGCAACAGTATTGCCCACATACATCTGAAAGCATACCTGTATCTGCCTATTATTAAAAACTATGCACTGATTTTTAAAGTATTTCAAAATTTCCAGTTTATCTGAAACTCCAACATACGAATCAAAATATTCTGTGCAACCATGCCTTGGAATATAAAGGGCAAATCAATGTGTTCCCGGATCTTTTAACTTGTCAGTGTTTACAATTAAAAAAGTTGGGTTTTCTATTATTTTTGGAATTTTGTCGAACGCAAAAACTCCCTTAAAATATTTGTTTGTAAATTTGTTACATTTTAAAACA
The DNA here is from genome assembly GCA_947095535.1 of Poecilobothrus nobilitatus. Taxonomy (NCBI): domain Eukaryota; kingdom Metazoa; phylum Arthropoda; class Insecta; order Diptera; family Dolichopodidae; genus Poecilobothrus; species Poecilobothrus nobilitatus. Next base: position 192,831,434 of record OX352772.1, read on the forward strand.
CTAATTATTTCTAAAGTCTTCATGACTCAAACTGACTCAAATCATACACTCTACTTATTTCATTAATGTATATAGTTAATTAAAAACTCCTTTTTTATTTTTTCATTTGTTATAATCACATCAAATTTTTCTAGTACCTATCTTAATTCTTTATTAATTTTATCATTATGTACAGTTCCGAAAGAGTAATTTTTAAAATTTTCATTTATAATTTCTTTGGTTGGAAATTTGTAAGTAAATTCTTTTACAAATTTTTTACAAGGTTCTTTAATTTCAACTAAACAAATATCTTTTACGAATAAAGTATTTTTATCATCACCACAAAACTTCGCATCCACAAGTGCACAGGACGATGACATCTTGTCGAATATTCAAATACAGGTTTCAGTATTCTATTTATAGATTTGTAAATATATTTCGATTTTTACCAATTTGTATGCTTGCATCAAATTCTCCATAAACAATAGCAGTTAGTGTATAGCCTCAACAATAGATGTAAGTGGTTTTGAAAGCCTTGCCTCAATTCTAACTGTACCCTGGTTTATTAAACCTTGACATACTTCATTTAGAGATGCATCTGGAGTTAAATCAAATGCTGGTATAAAACATTCATTACTAAACATAGACTTTGTTATCTGACGACCTTTATCATCGTGGTAAATTCCAGTTCCTGAAAAAAGTGTACTGTATGCTCTTGTACAACAATTATTTTCATCTGAAAAGCTGGTTTGAATTACTGAATTAGGTATTTGAACACCATTTACGTTTAACACAAATTGTGAAATATCAAAATTTTTAAAATTGTATGGCTTTTTTGATCTTTTTGCAGAGATCCACATTTTCTGTCATACAAAAAATTATTGTTTTTGGCAACTATCCAATAAAAGCATTATCAAGTGATATTGATGAGCTGTTAATTGGAATTGTAAAACTTTTTACTTCAACGCGTTTATAATTATATTTTGCATTAAATTTCCCAAGAACAGCATTGTGTGCTTACAGCACGCTTGGATTAACGGTCACATGTCTCATAAATAGCGTGGCTTCTATAATTTTTAATTGTGATTCATCAGAATCGTCTGCAAAAAAATAAAAATCTGGGTTTTCAAGTGTTAAAACCACACGAAAGTCAACATTATTTATAGGTAGAGCAGGTTGATTAAACATATCTACGTGTAGTTTACCCATAAGTTCCACTACACTGCTATTATGATACAATTTTTCGCGCTCTTTTGATCCATTATTATCAGATTTACCTATATTTGCTTTCAGATTTTTTATTTTTTATTTTATTTTACAAAACCTAACCAAGGTCGTTACAAAAAAAATTCTTAAATTAATGCTTATAATTAAAATTAAACAAAACAATGACTTAAAACTACATTTAAAATAACTTAAAACCTAAAAAAAGTTAATGTATTGTTATTATTAATTTTTTATTTAAACTACATTAACAACTTTATTTTAACAAAAAAAATTGAAATATGATATCAGTACAGATATGTACATATATATAATGACAATCAATTTAACATTTTATGTAATAACTTATGTAGCAAATTAAACGTAAATAAATATCTTATTGTTACGTAGAATTAAATTAAAAAAAAAAAAATGAACATTTTTTTTTTTTATTAACAGTACTTGAAAGCATTAAATTACTATTTATAAAATGTACAAAAAAAAAAAAAAAATGATCTAAATGAAAAACATTAATTGTATTATAATGCAATACAATAAATGTGCTATGTTTAAAATTATATCATAATTAAAAAAAAAAAAAAAAATTTTTTTTTTTGCTTAAGTAAGAATTAATTGTCTAAGGTCATTAAATTGGAAAAATGTAGTTGTAAAATGTGTTTGAACGTATTTCTGGAGATAGATGTAGAATAGAGATGACTAATTTTGTTAAAAGTAGTACAACATCTATTGATGGGTTCATTTCTACCGTACTCTGTATTATTTTTGTAGTCCATTAAAAATTTAGTATTTCTAGTTTGCCTAACACTATCGTTAAGTCTAAATTTGTTATTAAGAGATTGGATAGAAATACTGTTATTCAAAATATCAAAAGTAAAGCATGATGACAATAGTTGTCTACATAAAGATAAAGAGAGCAAGTTTAATGAATTAAGTCTTGTAGTGTAACTAGGTAGATTAGCAAAATCAAAAGGGTTATATTGATTCCTTAATGCAAATGAAAGAAATTGCTTTTGAACTGATTCGATTCTATTGGAATGAACTGCAAAGGCTGGATCCCACACAATGTTACCGTATTCTAAGATAGATCGAACTAGGGAACAATAAAGAGATTTTGTCACAGCTAAGTCGCTAAATTCTTTAGCTCTTCTCTTAATGAAACCTAACATTTTATTAGCCTTTGAAACTGTTAGGTCATAGTGAAGATTATAATTAAGTTTATTATCGAGAAGAATTCCCAGATCAGTAATGCTAAAAACCCTTTCAAGAGTAACATTATCTATTTTGTAGTCATATATTAAAGAAGACCGTTTACGTGTAAAGCTAATAACCTCACATTTCTGTATGTTGAGTTCTAATTTATTTGACGTGCACCAAGCTTGTAACACTGATAAGCTTGATTGAAGTTTAGCTGCATCAGCTTTAACCACTTGATATATTTTTAGGTCATCAGCAAACGAAATGTGAGATATATTGCTTAGATATTCCGAAAGATCTGAAATAAAAACATTTAAGAGAAGCGGGCCTAAATGGCTACCTTGCGGTACACTGGAAGTGACCCCAATGGTGTTGGATAATACACCACGAAATTTAACATTTTGAGTTCTTTCTAAAAGATAAGAATTAAGCCACCCAAGAAATGAACCTGAAATGCCAAAAGTTGATAGTTTGTTTAGCAAAGTGAAGTGATCTACACGATCGAAAGCTTTGCTAAAATCAGTGTAAATTGCATCAGCTTGGTACCCTTTCTCCATTTGATTCAGGATTTCAGATGTATAAACCATCAGGTTCGTAGTAGCTGAACGACCTTTTCTGAAACCATGTTGTTGTTCATTTAGTTTTGCATTTATGATAGGAGTAATTCTATCAACGACAATTTTTTCAAATAATTTAGGTATAGTCGAGAGGATTGCTATACCTCGATAATTTTCCACCGATGCTCTATCCCCTTTTTTAAAAATAGGGGTTAAGTGGGAGGATTTCCACTTTTGTGGGAAAATCCCAATTGAAAGTGACTTATTGATAATAAGATGAAGAGGGAAGATTAGACTGTGAAAACAATTATGTAAAAAGATTGGGGGAATTAAGTCCGGACCAGCACCGTTTTTTATATCAAGGCTCAAAATTGCTTCAAGAATATCATTTTCAGAAAGATACACGTCTGTAAGTAGGAAATTTGAGCTATTAGATAAGGAATTAGTCGATGTGGTAACTGGTGCTATTGGACGATAAACTTGTTGAAAATGTTCAGAAAAGAAGTTACAAATTTCTTTTGGGCAATCAGAAACCACATTGCCTTTTGATAACATTGAATTGGGATACCCAAATAATTTCCGTTTTGTGTTAACAAAATCAAAAAAATTTTTAGGATCAGTAACAAGTTTGTTGCCAATATCTGTGACATAGTTTTCATATGCTACATTGGCTTTTTGTTTAAATTTAATTGCAAGTTGCTTATACATATTCAATAACTCGTCGCATGGTGCTTGATGATGTTTGAGTTTTTTGTATATTTTATTGCGCCGATTTCTCAAGTTCTTAAGATCTCCATCTAACCATGGTTCTGTTATTTTATGCTTTTTGCGAATTTTAGGAACAAAGGCATCAATAATTTGAAACAGATTAGAGTAAAAGATAGAGATTAGTAAATTGACATCCTGTTGAACTAACAGTTCGTCCCATGTGATTAATGACAAAGCATAATTAATACTTTGATAGTCAGCATTAAAAAAATCGTATACAATTTCATTATTGTAAGATTTGTCCAAGAGTGGGATAGAAGTGGAAAACTCGAAAATAAGTGCGTTATGATGAGAAGAGTTGGTAAAAAGATTATCAACATCATCAGCGAGTTTAACCGACACTCTATCATATGCATTTGAAAATGCAAGATCTAACCACTTATTATTACTATTAGGATAACTGATAATTTGTTGTAAATCGTTACCGTAGAACTCGCTAATAAGACTGAAGTCAATTTCATCATAAAAGTTAACCGGTAATAACAAATTATCAGCGCCGTCAACGATAAAAGAAATAGAAGGACGATTAAAATCGCCAAACACAAAAATTGGGTCATCCTCATGCATTTCTGAAATAATATTGTGATATACACTATAAAAATCAGAATATGAGGAATTGTCAGAGTTCGGAGGGAAATAAACAATACCTAGGTATAAATTATTTGTACCTAATTTTATTTTAACAAATTGGTGATCGAAAGAGTGATGTGTACCAGTGATTAATGGTACACTAGATAAGTTATTCTTTACAGCAAGTAGAACACCACCTCCTCGCGAACAATTTGCAGATAGAAAATAACGATCCTTTCTGTAAATGGACCAATTACCATCCAGAATTTCCTCGTTTGTAAACGAATCGTTGAGCCATATTTCAGTTATAACTAATACACTGAAATTACACGACTTGGCATCAACAAAAAGCTTCTTTAGCTTGCCTCTCATACCACTACAATTGTGGTAAAACATTTTAATGTTGTTTATGTTGTTGAAAGTTTGAGAGGTCTTTTTAGAGTAAGTAACGTTAGATAAAGAAATGAGATTTGAAGTTTGGTTGAAACTTGAGTAATTACTTAGAGTTTGGACGAAAAAACTTGTTATAACTTACACGTGATTGATTCAAATGATTGTAGTAGTTGCTATTGCAATGACTACGATAAGCCTTAAGATCCTCTTCGACCTCTTTAACAGAGAAGCCTGTATTTTTATGATATCTTATGATATTTACCTATCTAAAATCCATCCATGCACATTCTAAATGAATTGCAGCAGCATCTGTACCATAATTTAATAATGATTCAATATAAGCTCTATAGTGATAATTTCCATTAGATGGTGTTATATTTTTGCCATTTAATTTAAAATTACATTGTTTTATTAAAGAATGTAAAATGTTATTAACTATACTTGGTTGTATTATTATTTTTCCATCAGCAGTTTTATCATTATTTCAATGTGTTCCATCTTTCTTTAAGATCTGTACTTTAAATCTCAAATATTTAGAACACAAATCTCTATATGTATCGCTATGACCCAGTGAAACAAATTCAATAGTTGAAGAGTTGTCTAAAGAAACAATAGGATTGTTGGAAACTTCTTCAAATCGTAAAATGCTAGACTGAATGGGTTGGGTTTTAAAAATATCCAACTCAGATTTCAAACACTCAATCATAATTAATTAAAAACATCTTTTTATTGCTTTTTGACGTAAAATAGTTTAAAATTTTAATTAAGTATCTTTTTATAGCTTTTCGTTTTCTTTTACCAGAACCATACATTTCATTTAGTTTTCGTACGGCACCATGTCGTACAGTTTTAACAATCCTTTTACTACGATCATGCATAACTTCTTTTATATTTGCACCAGATGCAACATCAGATAAAGTATTGATACCAGATTTCATAACCTCTTTTTTCAAAATATCAGTACCTGAAGTAAATCATGGTTTCAAATATCTAAAAAGTCCACCAAATAAGCTTCCCAATTAACAAACTCTTTGAAAAGATACAGTTGAATGTAATAAAGGGCCGATATCATCAAGTCCTCTACCAGATTGAAATAACTCCATTGACAGTAATGGTTTTACCAGCTTCATTTCGAAAGAAGTACGGACCGATGATTCCACCAGACCAAAAACCACACCAAACTGTCAATTTAGGTGAATTTAATGTTTGTTTATGAATAATTTGTGGATTTTCTTCGCACCAGAACCGACAGTTTTGTTTATTTATCGCACCACTCAGATGAAAGTGAGCATCATTGGAGAAGATGATTTTCTTAAAAAATCGTTATCGTTTTCAAATTGTTCCAAGACCAAATCAGTAAATTCACGACGTTTACGGTGGTCCAATGGCTTCAGTTCTTGAGTGATAACAATTTTATACGAATACAAGCCCAAATTATTTCTCAAAATCTGCCAGTCTGTGGTTTGAGACAGTCTAAATTCTTGACAACGTGTTGGAATCGACTAATTGCTGTCTGCAGCAACACTTGCCTGAACGGCAGCAATATTTTCATTACATCGAGAGGTTCTTTGCCTTATTGGCACTTGAACATTATGTAAAGAAAATGTACGCTCGCCATTTTCAACAATTCCACGAATAGCGAGCACAGTTGGACGATAATTACGAGCATAAAATGGCAAAAGCGCACGAAAACTTTCAATTGGAGAACGATTATTTTGAAAATAAAATTGAAAAATTTGTAAACGTTGTTCTTGCGCATATCTCTCCATGATGAAATTGTAAACATTACTGAGTACAATTAGCAAAAAATTACAGATCATGACATACTACAAATGCCCGAAACATCACTTAGAAATCATATCACTCAAATTGGAAAACCGTTTAGTATACTCTCTCAATAATGAATAAAATAAAATAATATATAGTTTTGTAAAATTGCTTTTATTGCTTTTTTAAAATGTAATACAATTTTTACTGGAATGGAACTATTGGAAAAGTTTATTTTGTATTCATATTTATCACATAATAGTAATGAAATGTTATTAAATGATTTCTCCACATTGCAATATTGAATATTACTGAATTCTTTTACAGTATCAGTGAAAGAATTTTGTATGTTAACAGATCTTAAACACCTTACATCTTTATCACGGTTCAATTATGCCTGTGTATATAAAAAACATATCTGGTTTAATAATGGGAATCAATTGTACACTATCTATAAAAGTTTTGAAAGATACTTGATTGATACATGTTGACAAAAGTCCTTCGAGGGTATAAGCGTAATTTGCTCTTATTTTTATGTCTATTTTAGGCCTAGTAAAACATATTGTAGTGTAACTTATATTTTTAGGCATCTCCTCAGCTTTTACTGATTGTGTATAATGAACTTCATCGTTTATAAAATTAAAAATTCAATTATATTTTGAACTAGTGTTGGAGTAGAAAAACTTTCCAGTCGCATATCATTTGTTTTTCTATGTTATGAATATATGATGTTCCAACTCCTATCATATCTTTCTGCATACCTTTAATAAATATTTGAGTACTTTTTTCCCATTCTTCACCATACACATTTGGAACGAAATCATTAACATGCATTTCTGAAATATCGACATTCCACCTTCAATCACACATGTATTTATTGATTTTATTTGTAAAAGATGATAATGAATTTTCTGAATAATATTTCATAGATGATTCACTGAGTACAGTAACATAAAATCCATAATTTACTTGTATGTTGTCCATGAATTTGCGGATTTTTCTTACGAATTGGAAAATTAAGTACGGTTTGAGCATTACCTACTGCTGACCTTAAAACACGTCTTGATGAATTATTCAACTCTTTGCTATTTATAGTTTCTTCTTTTTTCGTTGGTGGCTTTGGCTATCTAAAGGAACAGTTATAATATCTCTTGAAAATTTACCTTGGTGAAAAACATTTTGTGTTACAAATATTTCAGATAAATTTCTATGATGTGATCCCTTAGTAAATAAATCACATACATACTTATCATGAGAATTTAACATCATATCATCGATAATAATTAACAAAGGTTTTCGGTTATCATTAAAATCTGGAATAGTGTTACTATATTCCACATCTTTGATATATTTTGGAATGGCATTTTTGTCAGGATTACACTAAATTATTCTATTAATATGTGGTTGTGTATTTTGTTGTTTATATTTTATTAAATTATGAATAAAAGTTGTTTTATCACAACATGATCGACCCGCCACCATCATAATAAATGGGTAAAACAGCATAGTTCTATTAGTTAAAAACTAACTCTGCTAACCTATATTTATATGAAAAGCTATTTTCCCGAAGTGAATATAAATGTAAATTTAGTTATTCTATGAAACATTCTTCCATAAACCTTCGACATGGTTAAACAAGTTCTCATAGTTGACCTAGAATTTTTACAAGGAAAAGAAAAGCAATATTTCCTAAAAGAGGCCATACTTGAAAAAGGAAGTTTGATTCCAACTGTGTATCACTTCAAAGCACCGTACCCCGCAGAAGAACTTAGTTAGGATATGAAATATAATAACCAGTATTGCGAAAATAAAATAAAAGAACTTAAATGGAATGGAACAGTTTAGTTGAATATTTACAATAATACAGATGAAAAACTTTATGTTAAAGGAGAACAAAAAAATGTTTTCTTTAAAAGTACATTGACAGTGTTGAAATAGAAGATCTAAGCAGAAACTTGCCGTCATTGCAAAAGATTGATAACTTTAAATTGAATTGTCCTATACACTTATCAAACAATAATTTCAGATGTGCTGTTATAAATTGCTATAAGGTATATATGTATCTTTTAAAGGAAACATGTTAGATTAAGGCTTTCAATTTTCATACTTGCACGATATGAATTTAAATAACAAAACTAAAAAAGTTCACTTCAACATTAAACAAGAAATTTCATGTTATGCAAGTATGGGAGTATGCTTACAGATCAGCACGGAAAGGTTGTTGGGAAGAATACGCACGTGATAGAAGTGGATTTCAAAGACGTATACAAAAAGTTGTTCTCACTATTTCTGCAAATTTTAACATTTGTTCATCGGAAAAAAATGTTTCAACTTAGATTTAAGTAAAAATATAATAATAAAAGATTTTAAATATAAAAATGAATGTCTTTATACCCGTACGATAAGTATCGGGTATAATAAAATTACTCCTCCGTTTGTAACACCTCGAAATAAGCGAGCTAGATATACCTTCAAAGGTATGGATCGGATCAGAAAAATATTCTAAGTCGATTAAGCCATGTCCGTCCGTCCGTCCGTCCGTCCGTCAGCACTAAGAAAGCTTCAAACTTCAAAAACTAAGAAAGCTAGAATCTTGAAATTTACACAAAATATTTTGGGAGCAATTTGTAGGTTCCCTATTTTTTTTGGTTGAGTTCCGACCAAAACTTTGGGTAGTTCCCGAACAACTAACTTATAGATCTTCAAAATTTTTTTGAAATAGAGCCATGAAATTTTAACTGCTGATAGATATTATAAAAATATTAATTTTATGTTAATATTAATTTTTCTGTAGCCAATGCCGTTAAGGAGCTACAGCCTTCCAAAGTTCGAAAAATCTCTATATTTAAATTGTTATAACACAAGCTCTATAAGGTGTATCTTAAATCTGAAAATTCCAAACGATGGGTGTTATTATGAGCTTTAAAAATATGAATATAATAAGTAATTTATAAATGTGCTATACGGGTTCTTAATTTACCGTTATGCAAAACTGAATTATTGCAAAATTCTTTAACCCTTCTATCTTCTAAACGGTTTAAGTTGGAAACTTAAAATTTTGACAGAAGTTAGATCTTTGAAAATAAGTATGAGTCATTACAGAAATTCTTTTTGTATCACCCCTCATTTAGGAGATGTTAGGGGTCAAAAACTGAAAATTTGCTATTTTTAAACACCTGTAACTTGAACACCTGTTAAAATGTTTTTGAAGTAATACATAAAAATTAAAAATTCAACATTATACTCTTATTTCTGTTATCAACTTTTTTTAGCACATTTCCAAAAAAATTTTGAAAAAATGTGCTTATTAGTTTCACTCTGTCCGTCCGTCCGTCCGTCCGTCCGTCTGTTTACAAAACTTCTACACCGTTAAAGATAGAGAAAACAAATTTTAACCATGGGTAGGCCTCATAAAAAAAATAAATTTGTGGAACAACTTTTTCATGTAGCCCCCCCCATTACGGAGCTACACCCCCTCAAACTTTGAAAAAGCCCTATTTTTAAATGCATATATCTTATGTTCTGCTTAAGATTTTTTCAATCTGAAAACGTCATTCGACAGGTATTTCTTCTTTGTAAATTTATATCAAAATTATACAATTTTTTTAAATTTAGTATTTAAATTTACCGTTATGTGAAAACCAAATTTTGCATGATTTTTCTACTTTCATAACTCCGGCACGCTTCTAGATACAAGCTTGAAATTTTGAGGCAAGAAAGAACTTTTAGAATTAGTATAAGTTTGCTCAGAAAATTTTTTCGGACCACCCCCTGTTTATGAGCTATTTGGGCTTAAAAATTGAAAATTTGCTATTTTTAAACACCTGTAACTTAGGAACCTGCACACATTTTACTTCTACAAGATGTAAAAATTAAAGCTACAATAATATATTTTTTACGTGTGTGAAAGGTTTATTTTAATTGTAAAGGGTTCCAAAGTTGCAGCTCTTCAAAATTGTAAAAAAGCCCCATTTTCAGATGTATATATCTCGGGCTCTGCGTAATAGTTTTGCAATCTAAAACCGGCAGAAGATCAAAAATTTTATTATCTATATAAAACAATATCAAAATTATGTAATATTATGTAATTTACGATTTAAATTTACCGTTATGTGAAAACCACATTTTGCATGAAATTTCTTTTTTCATAACTCCGGCACCCCTTTAGATAGGAACCTGAAATTTTGAGACAAGAAAGAACTTTTAGAATTAGTATAAGTTTCCTCAGAAAATTTTTTGGTAACGCCCCCTCTTTAAGAGTTATTACGCCTCAAAAATTGAAAATTTGCTATTTTTAGACACCTGTAACTTAGGCACCTGTAAAAATTTTTCTTCGGCAAGACATGAAAATGAAAGCTACAATAATATGTTTTTACGTGTGTGAAAGGTTTATTTTAGTTGTAAAGGGTTCCAAAGCTGCAGCTCTTCAAAATTGTAAAAAAGCTCCATTTTCAGATGTATATATCTCGGGCTTTGCGTAATAGTTTTGCAATCTAAAACCGGTAGAAGATCGAAAATTTTATTATCTATATAAAACAATATCAAAATTATGTAATATTTTGTAATTTACGATTTAAATTTACCGTTATGTGAAAACCACATTTTGCATGAAATTTCTTTTTTCATAACTCCGGCACCCCTTTAGATAGGAACCTGAAATTTTGATGAGACAAGAAAGAACTTTTAGAATTAGTATAAGTTTCCTCAGAAAATTTTTTGGTAACGCCCCCTCTTTAAGAGTTATTACGCCTCAAAAATTGAAAATTTGCTATTTTTAGACACCTGTAACTTAGGCACCTGTAAAAACTTTTCTTCGGCAAGACATAAAAATTAAAGCTTCAATAATATATTTTTACGTGTGTTAACAGCTTTTCTTAGTTATATAGGATTCCGGACTTACGGCCCCTCAAAATCTCAAAAATTTCCTATTTTCAAGTTTTTTTTTATTACATGAAATTTTCAAATTTTTGTGTAAGTCACACTTCTAAACAATTTGTATTGAGTTTTGGAAATGTGCGCTTTTAAAAACCGTTGGTTTACATTCTACCTTGTTATTAATATAGGGTTACTTTATAATTGACGAAAGTGTTACTTGATTTTTCAAATTTTCTAACAAATTTCTTTAACGAATTTTTTGCATTTTGTTTTACTGGATAATTTGAAATTGTTGAGGATATAATGCGTAGTACAAAAAAATTTAAATAAATAAACAACATAACGATAGCATGAAGAATTTTTATTTATATGATATTAATATACACATACATACTTATATAACATCATGTTTATTTACATATCGTATATGCCACTGATGAATGAATGATAAGAGTATAGATGTATATTATATACTTATAGAATTATTCTATGAATTGAAATATTTTGAAAGAAATATTGCAATGTATGGCGATATACTTATAACAATATAAATATACTATGTGCGCATTAATTAAAATTATATTTACTATTTTGTAATTTAATATACATTTACCGCTTAGTATTAAATGGTACTATAGAATATTTGAAAAAGTTTTGGGTTAATAATCGTTATGTGGAAGGTTAGAATCTGCCTTTAAAGAATGTATAAACATATAGTTTGAATATACATATGTACAACCCATACTTCTAGAAATTATAAAATTCACCCAAATTATTTTAAAACATTAAAAATTTAAAAAAATAATATTATAAGCAGAGTGACAGGCTATGAACATACTAACGGGTCGTACGGGTATCTAAGAGTTGACAAAGGCAAATGTATTCTTCCTCGTTTTTAACCAATTTTTGTTTAATAACGTTTAGCAATATATTTTGTATCAGCAAAATTTTGAACAATTAAAATTAGGTACATATATTAATAATTTTTTTTTGTTGTTGTTTTACTTATACATAACTTCTCCCTACAAAAAAGAAGAAGATGGCGAAAATGCCACTTTATCATGACCAGCAACAACAACAACATTTATTTTATCAGCCACCAAAGCAAATCGAACATTTGCTGGAGGAGCATTTTGCATATCACGAAACAACATCAAATTCCACCAAAAAAAGAAAACTGGTGGAATTATTTATTTGAAAAAAAAACCTTTAAAAAAATTTTTAAAGGTTAAAGATATGGAGCCAAGTAGGCAGTACATAAAATTAAAAAAATGAACACCGTTTACGGTGAAAAGAGGGTCATCGAGACCCTAAATAATATTATATTTATACCGCAACAAAAAGATTTCCGAGAGGAAATCGAAAAAAATACTTATATCCTCGTAAATGAGAAAAATGAATTAATTTTAAAAGAAGAGCGTGGTGATTTTCAATTCGCCACAAAACAATAATTGTAGTTTAAGTTTTTATGTTATTGAATTAAGAATTATTATATATTAAGAATTAGGTTTTTTATATTAAGAATTTTATATAAAGAATTTGTTCAATAAAAAATTTTATTTCAAATAAATTTTGTACTGTTCTACATTTATTTTAATTTTTCAGATGTTAAGATTTTATTTTATTTTTCAGATTTTAAGATTTTATTTTATTTTTCAGATGTTAGCAAGTTTTTCAGATCCTTATTAAAGTTTTATTTTACAGATATTAAATAATATTTGTTGAATTTATCCATGTGTTATGTTTTTCGTCAAACCCAAGTTATATATAACAAAAACTTTATTGCCTTTTTTCTTTAAAATTTTCTCGACAAGATATACGTTTGGGTATTTAAGAGATGTGAGTTCCTCCTTATAAAATCCACCAAATATTGAATCATTTTTATAATCAATCAGCTGATATTTATTTATTTTTTTATTTATTTTTTATTTATTTATTTATATAATTATAATTAATCATATATACATTAATATACATATAATTATACATATATATATTAATTTCAGACAATTTAATTTATTTTAATAATTGTGTTTAAAGAAATTAATTATAATTTTAATTTTATATTCACTTTAAGCATGTATAAAAATTACAAATTTTGCTTTATCTATATTAATTATTCCTAGTTAAATATTTTTTTAACAATTTCGTAAATTTATTTGCACTTTTACAGCTTTTGATGTCATGTGATACTTAATAGCAGAATTTTTTAAACTTGCATACTTCATCGCTGTTTTTGCCTTGGGTATATTTTGATGACACTTATGCCTCGTATAATGCTCATGTATCATAAATCTTATTGTCCAATTTGTTTTTATTTGCTTATTTACAATTTTCCAAATAAATTTGCATTTTTCAAAATCTATAATCTGGCTTATGTCCATTTGGTTCGTTTCATTATATACAGTTTTTGTGTTTGTTCTTGTGCCCATTTTATATAGTGTTTTAAGAATTTTATTCATTATGGTTTCCATTTGTTTTTTGTGGAAATTTGAGCAGTGACTCCATGTTGTAATGTTATACCTAATTTTCGAAAGGATGTGATCATGATATATAAGCTTAGCTGCCTTCCTTGATACCCCTCCAGATCTTTTTATAGCCATTGATAACGGAATAATCTTCTTTTTTATTTCGCTTATATGTTTATCCCATTTAAGACTTTCATCTATATACAGTCCCAAGTATTTCACCCATTCCACTCTGTCTAATAGTTGGTTGTTTACAAAAATTTCCAAATTGTTATAATTCTTTCTTTTTGGATTAAATAAATCTAATAATGAGTCTTGTGGTACTCCTATTTTGATTATCAGTTTTTCACTAAGTGTTTGATTAATCCTTGTGCAATGGGTCCTATTTTTCAGATAACTTGCTATTAATTTGTTTACTGAACCTCTTATTTCCATGTTGTCAATAAACATCAACAATTTCTTGTGGTTAACAACGTCAAAGGCTTTTGACAGGTCTACAAATACTGCTGCTACATAGTTTCCTTCGTCTAACGTATTATAAATCTGGTCCAATGTAGTGCTGATGGCCGATTCTGTTCCACTTTTTTCAATGAAGCCATATTGGTTAACATCAAATCCAATTGTTTTAGTTATAAAATTTCTAATCCTATTATTTATTGCTTTTTCAAAGATTTTGCTAATAGAGTTTAACACAGAAATTGGCGTATAGTTGCGCCAAATTGTTTTGGAACCATTTTTATGAATAGGTGTGATAATTGTTTCTTTCATACAATCCGGAAAAATATTATCCCGAAATGTATTGTTAATTATTGTGGTTAGAGGTTTTTTTATTAGAATGACTAAATATTGCAGATCTCTAACCGTGATATTATCTATTCCTGGTGCAGCGTTTTTGTTCAAACTCATTATAAGATTGTAAACTTCATTTTCTGTAACTGGATCTAAATACATGGTTTTGTCGTTAATTATGCAACCTCTCGAAACATTACAGTTTATTTTATTTTCCTTAATAATTTTATTACCAATTTCGTTGAAAAATTTATTTAAGATATACGTTTGGGTATTTAAGAGATGTGAGTTCCTCCTTATAAAATCCACCAAATATTGAATCATTTTTATAATCAATCAGCTGATATTTATTTATTTTTTTATTTATTTTTTATTTATTTATTTATATAATTATAATTAATCATATATACATTAATATACATATAATTATACATATATATATTAATTAGTAGCTATTTCTGGATCATTATTTATTGTTTCTCCACTTTCAGTTACAATAATTTCGATAGTTTCTTTTGCTGTATCAGAGCTATTCCTAATTGTATCATTAATAGCTTTCCAAATCTTTCTCGTATCTTTACCAACATTTTCGATCATATATTCCGTATATTGCTTCTTTGCTTCTTTTATTATTTTATTTACCTCCTTATTAATTTTTTGATAATATTCTTTTTTTCCTGATTTTTAAGATCTTTTTTAAAAGTATCGTATGCGGCACGCCGTTTTTTTAAAATTTGTAAAATATCAATTGCAATCGAAGAGTTTTTTCTATTTCTGACTGTGTATTTTGTGGAGCTTAATGCCCTTGCTTGTTGAATAATTTTAATTAATTGATGAAGATCGGATACATTTTCATTTTCAATATCTCTCTGAACAATTTGAAACATTATTTTGTGATTTATTTTTGTTTTTGTAGTCTTTACCATAGGTTTTCTGTTAATTTCTTTGGTTTTAACAAAAGTAATTGTCAGTTTATGATCTGATTTATCTGTATCTATTATCTCGAACTTTATATGATCTACATCTGAAAAATTCGTTATGATATGATCAATCAATGCGTCTTTATTTTCTGAGCTCATTGTTGCTTCGATTTTATAAATAATATTATATCCAGAGGTAAGTAATCATGTCCAAATATTTCGTTACAGTATGAGATTTTTCAAATAGATTTATGTTTACGTCTGCAAAAATTAATAGATTTGAAAAACGCTCAATACTTTTTTCTATGTTTTCTAAGAAAGAATTGTTATTTTCGTTCGGAGCTTTGTAAAAAGTACCAATTTTTATTTTCGATCTTGTGTTAGATAATTCAATTATTGTGAGATTGTATAGCTCGTCTTGAAGTAATATATTGAAATTTAAATTTTGAAGTATAAAAATAGCTGTACCACCACCTCTCTTTTGGTTTCTACAATTAAAGATGACTCTAAATTTTGGTAGGTTAAAGTAAGCCTTTTCATTGTCGTAGATCTAAATTTCGCTCAGTATTACTATATCAATGTTTTCTAATTTCTCAATAATAAGTATTTTGTTTCTGATGCTTCATATGTTTAAATATCGAGTGTTCAAAATTGAGGTATCATTTTAATTTTAATAAAAAAATACTTTTTTTTTGAAATATTAAATATATTTTTATTTTAATTTATTACAAATAGGTTCCGGTTAATAATGAAAAATTATGTTGCCCAAGTGGCCCTCTCTACTACTTCGGCAGGCTTACAATCTTTCACCAAAATTCTGAATCACGTTGTTCAATAAACTGTTCTCAATGGTTGAAATCTGCTCGATAATGTTGTTTTTAAGCTCTTGAATTGTTGTGGCATTTTTGCTGTACACTTTCGATTTCACAAAACCCCACAAAAAAAAATCCAACGGTGTCAAATCGCACGATCTTGGTGGCCACATCACTGCTCCTCTACGAGAAATAATGCGATCTTCGAACTTTTCTTTCAAAAGATCCACTGTTACTCTTGCTGTGTAGCAAGTGGCACCGTCCTGTTGAAACCACATATTCTCTACGTCCAAATCATCAATTTCCCGCCACAAAAAGCTTCGGATCATCTCCCTGGAGCGATTTCCATTGACCGTAATCGCATTTCCATTTGCGTTTTCAAAAAAATATGGTCCGATGATTCCTCCTGCCCACAAACCAAACCAAACCGTAACTTTTTGTGGATGTACTGGTTGCTCTAAGATAATTCTTGGGTTCTCTTCACCCCAAATGCGGCAATTCTGTTTATTGACGTAGCCATTGAGCTGGAAATGAGCTTCGTCGGTGAACATTATTTTGTTAAAAAAATTTTCATTTTCTTCTTGTTTTTCGATTGCCCAAGAAACGAATTGCCGACGTAATGCATGGTCAGTTGGTTTTAATTCTTGCGTCAGCTGGATCTTATAAGCCTTTAAATGGAGATCACGATGCAAAATGTTGAATAATGTGTATGGTTTGATGTTTAATTGCTGCGAACGATGACGAATGGAAGTTTTTGGATCTTCTTCAACACTTCTGCTCACAGTTGCTACATTCTCGGTTGAACGGCCATACGTTGATAAATGTTGCCTCTGTTATCAAGAACAGATCCAGTTTCTAGAAATTTATCAACCATCAGCTTGATGGCACGATTTGTTGGAGCATTTTCTCTACCAAATTTTGTTCGAAATTTCCTAATTATATCTTGAAAACTTTTAGCATTTTCAAAAAATGTTGTAATAACAAAAACACGTTGTTCCTAACTGGAATGTACTAACCGGAATGTATTTAGAATATACCTAAAGAAACCTCGTATAAAAATTCCAGGTATAAAAAAAATGGCGGCAAAATCAAAATGATACCTCAATTTTGAACACCCTATACAAAATTTTTAAACCATTTTCCTTAAAAGTTATTGTATGATCTATCATCTTGGTATGCTAATCATGTAGTTTTTCCAAGATTCTCTAATTCTTTGAAGATACTCCCTATGCTTATTATCAATATGACGTCTGAATGATATAAGGTATTTTGTGACATCTTTATTCATAATTCCTATTTTTTCATGGTATTGATTATATAGGTTGTGCAATTCCTGATAGTCAGTTGGAAACCCTTCCTGATTAATCAATACTTTGATACTTGTTTGCGTCATACCCTCATAGCAAATATCATCTTGATCGCGAAAGTAAGACAAAAAGAATCTGACGTTTTTATATATTCTATAATCTCGCAGTCGTGAAAGAGGATATATACTATTACCATTTTCGATCACGCTTTTAGTCATTGGGGGAACCATTGGATAAATAATTTTATCATTAATTTTTTGTATATGTTTGTTCTGTGGATTTAGCGTTTCTGCCTTTATCCATTTTACGCATTCGAAATTTGTGTTTATTTTACTATTATTATCTTTGTTGTCGTTGCTATTTTTACTAATATTATTTTCATTATTACTACTATTTCTAACAGTTTTAGAGTTTATATATATGGAATTTCTATTAACTTGACTATTATGACCCTTATCATTAAAATTATTATTATTACTGTTACTAAAATTATTATTATTACTGTTACTCTATAAAATTTATTATTTTCATTATTATTATTTATTATTATAATTATTCTTATCACTATTATTAATGTTATTTAGATTTTGTACTGTAGAGCTTCTTGTTGACTATATTTTAGGAATGTAACTTAACATTTATTCATTTTAACATTTATTTATTTATCATTTTTTTTTTGTTGTAATTTTGCTTATTTTAATATTATCACTATTTTTTCTACAATTTCTATTTTTTCTACAATATTCAATTTTGTTATTTACATTTTCTTTCATATTCGATGTAGCGCTATTATTACTATAACATAGTATTAGAAGCATTATTATCAATTTTAATAACCATACCACAATTTTTTTGATAATTGTTTTGATTAGGAAGAACATTATCGTTTTGTATACAGTTTATATTAATAATTTTATCTATTTTTATTTGCTGCAGTTGCTAATATCCAATAGCTTTTTTTTAATGCTAGTTTATGTTGATACGCAGGACAGAGCTTACTGAAAGTTTTATGGTTTACATCCTCATTTAATTTTAATTTTTCATTATATTTTATACAGTTGATGCATTTATTGATATCCTCCTTGTCGCATTCACTGGTCCTATGTTCTTGATGGTACTTTAGACATGTTTCTTTGTTTGTTCAGTCTGCCGATGTATGGTTGAAATCTTTGCATTTGTAACACCTACTTATGTTTATGGCATCAAACACCTTACATCTTTCCCATCCTATACAAACTTTTTTATTCGCTAGAATCTTTGGGAAAGTTTCTTTATCCACTTCAATACAAGTCTTTGTTGTATTTTTTGATAAATAAATGCGATCTTCGAACTTTTCTTTCAAAAGATCCACTGTTACTCTTGCTGTGTAGCAAGTGGCACCGTCCTGTTGAAACCACATATTCTCTACGTCCAAATCATCAATTTCCCGCCACAAAAAGCTTCGGATCATCTCCCTGGAGCGATTTCCATTGACCGTAATCGCATTTCCATTTGCGTTTTCAAAAAAATATGGTCCGATGATTCCTCCTGCCCACAAACCAAACCAAACCGTAACTTTTTGTGGATGTACTGGTTGCTCTAAGATAATTCTTGGGTTCTCTTCACCCCAAATGCGGCAATTCTGTTTATTGACGTAGCCATTGAGCTGGAAATGAGCTTCGTCGGTGAACATTATTTTGTTAAAAAAATTTTCATTTTCTTCTTGTTTTTCGATTGCCCAAGAAACGAATTGCCGACGTAATGCATGGTCAGTTGGTTTTAATTCTTGCGTCAGCTGGATCTTATAAGCCTTTAAATGGAGATCACGATGCAAAATGTTGAATAATGTGTATGGTTTGATGTTTAATTGCTGCGAACGATGACGAATGGAAGTTTTTGGATCTTCTTCAACACTTCTGCTCACAGTTGCTACATTCTCGGTTGAACGGCCATACGTTGATAAATGTTGCCTCTGTTATCAAGAACAGATCCAGTTTCTAGAAATTTATCAACCATCAGCTTGATGGCACGATTTGTTGGAGCATTTTCTCTACCAAATTTTGTTCGAAATTTCCTAATTATATCTTGAAAACTTTTAGCATTTTCAAAAAATGTTGTAATAACAAAAACACGTTGTTCCTAACTGGAATGTACTAACCGGAATGTATTTAGAATATACCTAAAGAAACCTCGTATAAAAATTCCAGGTATAAAAAAAATGGCGGCAAAATCAAAATGATACCTCAATTTTGAACACCCTATACAAAATTTTTAAACCATTTTCCTTAAAAGTTATTGTATGATCTATCATCTTGGTATGCTAATCATGTAGTTTTTCCAAGATTCTCTAATTCTTTGAAGATACTCCCTATGCTTATTATCAATATGACGTCTGAATGATATAAGGTATTTTGTGACATCTTTATTCATAATTCCTATTTTTTCATGGTATTGATTATATAGGTTGTGCAATTCCTGATAGTCAGTTGGAAACCCTTCCTGATTAATCAATACTTTGATACTTGTTTGCGTCATACCCTCATAGCAAATATCATCTTGATCGCGAAAGTAAGACAAAAAGAATCTGACGTTTTTATATATTCTATAATCTCGCAGTCGTGAAAGAGGATATATACTATTACCATTTTCGATCACGCTTTTAGTCATTGGGGGAACCATTGGATAAATAATTTTATCATTAATTTTTTGTATATGTTTGTTCTGTGGATTTAGCGTTTCTGCCTTTATCCATTTTACGCATTCGAAATTTGTGTTTATTTTACTATTATTATCTTTGTTGTCGTTGCTATTTTTACTAATATTATTTTCATTATTACTACTATTTCTAACAGTTTTAGAGTTTATATATATGGAATTTCTATTAACTTGACTATTATGACCCTTATCATTAAAATTATTATTATTACTGTTACTAAAATTATTATTATTACTGTTACTCTATAAAATTTATTATTTTCATTATTATTATTTATTATTATAATTATTCTTATCACTATTATTAATGTTATTTAGATTTTGTACTGTAGAGCTTCTTGTTGACCATATTTTAGGAATGTAACTTAACATTTATTCATTTTAACATTTATTTATTTATCATTTTTTTTTTGTTGTAATTTTGCTTATTTTAATATTATCACTATTTTTTCTACAATTTCTATTTTTTCTACAATATTCAATTTTGTTATTTACATTTTCTTTCATATTCGATGTAGCGCTATTATTACTATAACATAGTATTAGAAGCATTATTATCAATTTTAATAACCATACCACAATTTTTTTGATAATTGTTTTGATTAGGAAGAACATTATCGTTTTGTATACAGTTTATATTAATAATTTTATCTATTTTTATTTGCTGCAGTTGCTAATATCCAATAGCTTTTTTTTAATGCTAGTTTATGTTGATACGCAGGACAGAGCTTACTGAAAGTTTTATGGTTTACATCCTCATTTAATTTTAATTTTTCATTATATTTTATACAGTTGATGCATTTATTGATATCCTCCTTGTCGCATTCACTGGTCCTATGTTCTTGATGGTACTTTAGACATGTTTCTTTGTTTGTTCAGTCTGCCGATGTATGGTTGAAATCTTTGCATTTGTAACACCTACTTATGTTTATGGCATCAAACACCTTACATCTTTCCCATCCTATACAAACTTTTTTATTCGCTAGAATCTTTGGGAAAGTTTCTTTATCCACTTCAATACAAGTCTTTGTTGTATTTTTTAATAGCGTACACTTTAACTACTTTGATGTTACTCATTTCCATGAAACAGTTTTGCTTTTTTAGTTTCTTTATAATTTCTGTATCCTCAAATTTATTACTCATATGAATTATCTCAATTTGTGGTTTTATGTTCGCTGGTATTTTGATTTTGTAACTATCTTTAAATTCTTTTTCCAATTCAATTTTTATTTTTTCGCGATCTTCAGCTGTTTCCGTTTCTATTAAAATAGCTCCATTTGTTTTATTTTCTATATTCTTGATTTTAAAATTTTTTGGATCAACCTTCTTATTTAGATCACTTTTTGTTTGCTCATTTTTTTGCTTATTTTTCGGTTTCACAATTAACGGCAATTTTTTGTTCATTTTCATTTCACAAATTTTTGTTTTCTTTACTATATCAGCAAATGATACTGTTTGACCCATATTTATAATTTTTTCGTTAACAACATTATTAAGTTTTTTGCAAGTCTCATCATTTTTTTCCATTGCACTCAAAATTTTTTATTTACTTTATCGCTTTGATTTTTAAAGACTTCAGTAAGTGTTTCCATTTTAAGTAATTCCGCTTGTTGTTTAACTTTAATTTCTTCTAATCTGTTCATATAAGTTGTCTCAATAGCTCTCAGTAAATTTATTATTTCTGTTTCATTGTTTTTTATTGCAACTTCAAAATCATTTTTATACTCCTTTAAATACTGATTATTTGTTGTCACGATACTCTCCATGTTTTGTAAAACTAGGTGAACATTTTGGATATACAACATGCAGTCATCACAAATAAATTTAACATTATTGTTTGCGATATGTGATCGGATAGGTACTGTTTACTTTAATAATTTTAAAAATTTCAGTAGACCAATTCGGTTGATAACCTTTTTCAAAAGTTTTTTTGTATTTACTTATTCTAACATAGTCTCCAACTTTATATTTAGCTTTTAGAGAAATTTTAGGTTGCATGTAAATATTTTTTTCAATAAATTTTTTCTTAGAAATTTCTTCAGGAGGTAATTTAGTTGTTCTATGTTTAGAGGAATTATAGATGTTTAATCAAGATTGCAATATATTAATTCATTTGTCCTTGTATTAATCCATCCTTGTAAATTAAATATTTTCCACATTAAATTTTTCAAAGTTCGATTAAAGCATTTTACAATAAATGCTTTCATTTTAGGTAAGATTTTGGTTCATTTTATAATTTTCTTTAGAGCATTTAAAACATTACTACTGGTTTTAGTTTTAATTGGATCAGCATAAGCATATTTAGAAAATATATCTATAACGGTTAACATATATTTAAAACCTTTGTTGAATTTTCCATAAGGAATCATTTCCACTAGATCAATTTGCCAGGTATCATTTACTCCTTTCTACTTGACTTTCCTTCTAAGATACCTTTTTCTAGCTGGTCTATGTATTTATTTTACTATTTGAGATCTTGACATGATTTTTATACCATCTAACTAGTTTTAAAAATCCAATTTTACATTTCTTTATTTATATACTCTGAAAACTTTGAATTTTGACTGGGTTCTACAGTATATAACGCGATTAAATTTTACTGGCAAATCATTTTTAATTCAATTTTGGTAAGATATTTTACAAAAATGGCAGCTGATTCAACAACATTTCCATTTACTGAGGAAACTGCAATAGTTAGAATACAAAATGAGGTCCAAGTTGATTAAATTACATCTACTGTAGATGAGGAGGAATGAATGAAAACTGAAGAATTCATACCACCGTTTAAAGTTATATGTGAAGATACAGATGAGCAACAAATTTGGGAAATAAATAACCAAGAAGGAGATCTTGACTATTTTGCAGAATTTTTTAGAAATAATTTATAGCCTAAAATAATATATAAGAATATTTGTATAAATGTATATGTATCATTTAATAATGATAAAATAATTCATAAGTAATTTCATAATAAAAACAAATTAAATAAATTTTACAAATTTTTCATTTATTGTTGTTCTTGACTAAAATATTACAAATTTTATATTCTACTAGTACAGGTATTTCAAAAAACAATCTAGAATAATTGCATTGAACGCTATAACGTTGTATTCAAATATATATTTCTTCGTGCAATTTCATAACATATTTTTCTTGGCACGTTTTTATATATTTAATAACATATTCCCGTGCATTTGATTCAGCACTTTTATTGTGTATCATTACAGCTTGACGAAAATCAATTCAGTTGTAAAATGTGTCAGCTTCCCCCTTGTTAATATTAAGACATCGGCCAATAAGAACTCTTAACCCATATTGTAAACATAATTTTGTATTCTTTATTGATTGTTTTAAGTACCTTTCATAAAATTGCTGATGGAACTTACACCAATCATGATATTTTAAAATAGCTGGCTATTTTCCAATGTGGTGAAAAATGCAAGTTGCTATAAGAGATTCTGTATCAAAACCAACAAGAACTTTTAATGACTGATTTCTGTTGAGAAAATATATATAGCTCAACATCAAATTTGTGTTCTAACCTTGTTCTTCCATTACTACGTTTTAACTAAAGCTTTTTAATATTAATTATATTGCTGAGGTACACAAGATTGTGAAAAATCCAAATAATCCAAAGATCCAAATAAATTGTAAAACATATTAATAATCAGATTTTTTTTCTATATGATTATCTTTGTGAAATGCATTCAAAAAAGTTTTCATACTTAAACCAAAACATCTATACCAACCAAAAACGACAAAAAACTATGCACTGATTTTTAAAGTATTTCAAAATTTCTGGTTTATCTGGAACTCCAACATACGAATCAAAATATTCTGTGCAACCATGCTTTGGAATATAAAGAACAAACCAATGTGTTCCCGAATCTTTTATCTTGTTTCTCTATTATTTCTGGAATTTTGTCTAAAGCAAAAACTACCTTAAAATATTTGTTTGTAAAACACTAAGTATTTATAAAGTGTTCATGACTCAAACTGACTCAAATCATACACTCTACTTATTTCATTAATGTATATAGTTAATTAAAAACTCCTTTTTTATTTTTTCATTTGTTATAATCACATCAAATTTTTCTAGTACCTGTCTTAATTCTTTATTAATTTTATCATTATGTACAGTCCGAAAGAGTAATTTTTAAAATTTTCATTTATAATTTCTTTGGTTGGAAATTTGTAAGTAAATTATTTTATAAATTTTTTACAAGGTTCTTTAATTCCAACTAAACAAATATCTTTTACAAATAAACTATTTTTATCATCACAACAAAACTTCACATCCACAAGTGCACAGGACGATGACATCTTGTCGAATATTCATATACAGGTTTCAGTATTCTATTTATAGATTTGTAAATATATTTTGATTTTTACCAATTTGTATGCTTGCATCAAATTCTCCATAAACAATAGCAGTTAATGTAGATATAAGTGGTTTTCATAGCTTTGCCTCAATTCTAACTGTACTCTGATTTAGTAAACCTTCACATATATCATTTACAGATGCATCTGGAGTTAAATCAAACGCTGCTATAAAAAATTCATTACTAAACATAGACTTTGTTATCTGACGACCTTTATCATTGTGGTACTTTCCAGTTCCTGAACAAAGTGTACTGTATGCTCGTGTACAGCAAATATATTCATCTGAAAAACTGATTTTAATTGCTGAATTAGGTATTTGAACACCATTTACGTTCAACACAAATTGTGAAATATCAAAATGTTTAAAATTGTATGGGTTTTATGATCTTTTTCCAGAGTAACCCACATTTTCTGTCATACAAAAAATTATTGTTTGGTAACTATCCAATAAAAACATTATCAATTGATATTGATGAGCTGTTCATTGGAATTGTAAAACTTTTTGCTTCAACGAGTTTATAATTATATTTAGCATTGGATTTACCAAGAACAGCTTTGTGTGCTAACAGCACGCTTGGATTAACGGTAACATGTCTCATCAATAGCGTGGCTTCTATAATTTTTAATTGTGATTCATCAGAATCGTTTGCAAAAAGATAAAAATCTGGGTTTTCAAGTGTTAAAACTATATGAATGTCAACATTATTTATCAGTAGAGTAGGTTGATTAAACATATATACGTGTAGTTTACCCATAAGTTCCACTACACTGCTATCATGATACAATTTTTCGCGCTCTTTTGATCCATTATTATCAGATTTACCTATATTAGCTTTATCTAAAATCCATCCTGTACATTCTAAATGAGTTGCAGCAGCATCTGTACCATAATTTAATAATGATTCAATATAAGCTCTATAGTGCTAATTTCCATCAGATGGTGTTATATTTTTGCGATTTAATTGAACATTGCATTGTTTTATTAAAGAATGTAAAATATTATTAACTACACTCGGTTGTATTATTATTTTTCCATCAGCAGTTTTATCATTATTGCAGTGTGTTCCATCTTTCTTTAAGATCTGTACTTTAAATCTCAAATATGTAGAAGACAAATCTCTATCTGTATCGCCATGACCCATTGAAACAAATTCAATAGTTGAAGAGTTGTCTAAAGAAGTAATATGATTGTTGAAAACTTCTTCAGATCGTAAAATCCTAGACTGAATGGGTTGGGTTTTAAAAATATCCAACTCAGATTTCAAACACTCAATCATAATTAATTAAAAATTTCTTTTTATTGCTTTTTGGCTTAAAATAGTTTAAATTTTTAATGAATGGTCTTTAACTTTTCGTTTTCTTTTACCAGAACCATATATTTCATTCAGTTTTCGTATGGCACCACGTCGTACATTTTTAACAATCACTTTATTACGATCATACATAACTTCTTTTACATTTGCGCCAGATGTAATATCAGATAAAGCATTGATACCAAAGTTAATGACCTCTTTTTTCAAAATATCAGTACCTATAAATATCAGTAAATCATGGTTTCAAATTTCTAAAAAGTCCCCAAAAAAGCTTCCCAATTAACGAACTCTTTGAAAAGATACAGTTGAATTTATTAAAGGGCCGATATTATCAAGTCCTCTACCAAATTGTATTAAATAATACTTATAGTATACTCTCTCCATAATGAATACAATAAAATAAAATATAGCTTTGTAAAATCGCTTTTATTTATACCCTTTTTAAAATGTAATACAATTTTTTTTGGAATTGAACTATTGAAAAAGTTTATTTTGTATTCATATTTATCACATAAAAGTAATGAAATGTTATTAAATGATTTCTCCACATTGTTATATTGAATATTACTAAATTCTTTTACAATATCAGTGAAAGAATTTTGTATGTTAACAGGTCTTAAACACCTTACATCTTTATCACCTAGTTTTTGCGGTTCAATTATGCCTGTGTATATAAAAACCATATCTGGTTTAATAATGGGAGTCTATTGTACACTATCTTTAAAAGTTTTGAAAGATACTTGATTGATACATGTTGTCAAAAGTCCTTCGAGGGTATAAGCGTAATTTGCTCTTATTTTATATCTATTTTAGGCCTAGTAACACATATGTAGTGTATCTTATATTTTTAGGCATCTCCTCAGCTTTTGCTGATTGTGTATAATGAACTTCACCGTTTATAAAATTAAAAATTCAATTATATTTTGATCTAGTGTTGGTAGTAGAAAAACTTTCCAGTCGCATATCATTTGTTTTTCTATGTATGGAATATATGATGTTCCAACTCCTATCAAATCTTTCTTCATACCTTTAATAAATATTTGAGTACTTTTTTCCCATTCTTCACCATACACATTTGGAACGAAATCATTAACATACTTTTTTGAAATATCGACATTCCACCTTGAATCACACATGTATTTATTCATTTTATTTGTAAAAGATGATAATGAATTTTCTGGATAATATTTTATAGATGATTCACTGAGTAAAATAACATAAAATCCCGCATTTACTTGTATGTTGTTTCAATCCTTTGATATTTATAGTTTCTTCTTTTTTCGTTGGTGGCTTTGGCTATCTAAAGGAACAGTTATAATATCTCCTGTCAGTTTCAAAAATTGGTATATTTTGATTTCTAATTGATTTTCTTTTTCTAACACGTTCTCCAGCTGAAGCAGCTGACAATACTTTTGTTAAAATATTTTCTTGAATTTCATCATCAAATACTTCGTCATCAGCTTCTTTTTCATATACTTCTTCTTCAGGAACAACTTGTATTCCAACATTCTTATATTCAGAAAAATGCAATTATTGAGTTTCCGCATCTACATACATTGGTTTTGCACGAGTTTGAGTACCTTTTGTTTCCGTCATTTTTACTTTCTCCTCTTTATTTCTAGGAAGTTGTCGTTTTTTGTTTCTTATTTTAAATAGATTTTGTCTTTATAAATACCATTTTTGAGTGTCCGTTAAATGTTTATTTAACAATATTTTTTTTATATTTTTAGCCAACTCATTAAGTTCAGCGTCCGTATTTTGCTTCATTTTCTCATAACTCTCAGGTTTTAAAATTATCATTTTATTAAATGTTATATTATTCATTTTATAAAAATTCCAATAATCCCTGATAGTACTGCACCAAGAAGTGTAGGTAAAAATCCACCACGTTGAATAATGATTTTTCTTTTGCTATTTATAGATTTTTTTCCGACAAATAAGTGATCTTAATTCTTTTTATTCTTTCGTAATTGGGTTGTTGCTTTTTTACTCAGATTACAATTACCTTTTAAAATATTTGAAGAGATTTCGCAAAATATTTTTATTACTTCAGGGGCACAGTGTTTTATAATTACTTTCTACAATGTTGGTTTAGAGGTTTTTAATAGTTGCAATATATGTCGATTTGTCTTCAAACTTTTCATATTCTTCCCCAAATTGTTCTAATTGATATCTCGTACAATAACACAAACCTTTTCCAAATATATCACTTCTTAATCGAAATATATCATTAACGTCTTGAGTAAGATCTATTAATAGCCATATGGGACTGACGTAACATCATTATATACTTTTTCAAATGTTTTGATTTGATTGGGATATATTTGGCGAGCTATAGGTAATATCTACGATTTATCTTTTGGGTTTTTGAAAAGTATTTAATATTTACAGTTAAGTGAAATATCTCTTGAAAATTTACCTTGGTGAAAAACATTTTGTGTTACAAATATTTCAGATAACTTTCTATGATGTGACCCCCTAGTAAATAAATCACATACATACTTATCATTAGAATTTAACAGCATATCATCGATAATATTTAACAAAGGTTTATCATTATACCCGTATGAACTATGTTCAAGGGTATAATAAATTTGCCATTACGTTTGTGACACCTTAAAGGAGTCGAGCTAGATATAGTGTCAAAGGTATGGATCGGCTCAGAATCGAATTCTGAGTCGATTAAGCCATGTACGTCCGTCCGTCCGTCCGCACGATAACTCAAAAAATAAAGAAGCTAGGAGGCTGAAATTTTTTTTACGTCACTTTTGCAAAATTGTTAGTTTTGCTATTTAAATCCAACATTTTCGGTCGGCGGGATCGAGTAGCTACCATACAACTTCTATCTTTATATAGAAATAACTCAGTATCTATTCAAGCTACGTTTCTGAAATTTTGCAAATGACGATCAAGTTTTATGGCAACAACTTCTGCAAAATTTGGTTGTGCTGGTGTGACGGGTTCGAGTAGCTGCCATACAACTTATCCATTTAAATGAGAATAACTCAGTGTTTATTGAAGCTAGGAACCTGACATTTTGCGAATGATGATCAAGTTTTATGGCAACAACTTATTCAAAATTTGGTTGTGGTGGTGCGACGGGTTCGGGTAGTTGCCATACAACTTCTCTTTTTAAATGAAAATAACTCAGTGTCCGTCCGCACGATAACTCAAAAAATAAAGGAGCTAGGCGGCTGAAATTTTTTTTACGTCACTTTTACAAAATTGTTAGTTTTGCTATTTAACTTCAGCATTTTCGGCCGCCGGGTTCAAGTAGCTGCCATACAACTTCTTTCTTTAAATGGAAATAACCCAGTGTCTATTCAATCTAGGTATCTGAAATTTTGCAAATGATGATCCAGTTTTATGGCAACAACTTCTGTAAAATTTGGTTATGATGATATGGCAGGTTCGGAAAGTTGCCATACAATTTCTCTTTTTAAATGAAAATAACTCAGTGTCTATTGAAGCTCGCTATCTTAAATTTAGTTGAAAAGTGTCGAGTTGCATGCCAAAAACTTTTGTAAAATTTGATTGGTCTAAAGCAGCCGGTTCAGGTTTCTTGCATTTCTTGGGACTTAATGAAACTAGGCGCAATAGATTCGGGTAGCTGTCATACAACTCCACAATTTAAATAAATATATCTCTGTAGTTCGGTACTAAAACATCTGAATGTTTTTAAAAGATGATCAAGTTTTATAGAAACAGGATATATTACGTTCATACGGGTATCCCAGAGTTGACACAGTCTACTCTACTGCACTCTTCCTCGTTAAAATCTAGAATAGTGTTACTATATTCCACATCTTTGATGTATTTTGGAACAGCATTTTTGTCTGGATTACACCAAATTATTCTATTAATATGTGGTTGTATATTTTCTTTTTTATATTTTATTAAATTATGAATAAAAGTGGTTTTACCACAGCATGATGGACCCGCCACCAGCATAATAAATGGGTGAAACAGCATAGTTCTATTAGTTAAAAACTAACTCTGCTAACCTATATTTATATGAAAAGCTATTTTCCCGAAGTGAATATAAATGTAAATTTAGTTATTCTATGGAACATTCTTCAATAAACCTTCGACATGGTTAAACAAGTTCTCATAGTTGACCTACAATTTTTACAAGGAAAAGAAACGAATTTACTCTATTTGAGAAATATGACACATATTGGAGCAGGTCAAAAAAACTATTTTCATATTGATGCAGCCATATTTTAGATAAAACAACAACATGTATTTCGCACTCATAACTGTTAATCAATAATTCTATATCGTATAATTTATTCCGTAAACTTTGTATTTTTAATTATAAAATATTAAAATTATTCATGTATTTGGACTTAAAGTCAATGTTTCCAACCCCTGTACGACAATATACTCTTATATTGTCATTAGTATCTACCAAATCATCTGGTCACATTATAATGAAGAAAAATTAAAATTATGTTTTGTACATAAATTCTTTGATGAGAAATAACTATTGACATGTGATATAAGTGCATGAGAATTGAAGTGTTATGTATAAACACAAAACAAGGCAGAATGTAAACCAACGGTTTTTAAAAGCGCACATTTCCAAAACTCAATACAAAATGTTTAGAAGTATGACTTACACAAAAATTTTAAAATTTCATGTAATAAGAAAAAATGTGAAAATAGGACATTTTTGAAATTTTGAGGGGCCGTAAGTCCGGAATCCTACATAACTAAGAAAAGCCGTTAACACACATAAAAACATAATATTGAACCTTTAATTTTCATGTTTTTCCGAAGAAAAATTTGTACAGGTGCCTAAGTTACAGGTGTCTAAAAATAGCAAATTTTCAATTTTTGAGACGTAATAACTCTTAAAGAGGGTGCGCTACCAAAAAATTCTCTGAGAAAACTTATACTAATTCTAAAAGTTCTTTCTTGTCTCAAAATTTCAGTTTCTTATCTAAAGGCGTGCCGGAGTTATGAAAAAAGAAATTGCATGCAAAATGTGGTTTTCACATAACGGTAAATTTAAATAGTAAACTACAAAATATTACACAATTTTGATATTGTTTTATATAGCTAATAAAAGTTTCGATCTTCTGCCGGTTCTAGATTGCAAAACTATTACGCAGAGCCTGAGATATATACATCTGAAAATGGGGCTTTTTTGCAATTTTGGAGAGCTGCAACTTTGGAACCCTTTACAACTAAAATAAACCTTTAACACATGTAAAAATATATTACTGTAGCTTTAATTTTTATATCTTTCCGAAGTAAAATGTGTACAGGTTCCTAAGTTACAGGTGTTTAAAAATAGCAAACTTTTAATTTTTGAGCCCTAATAGCTCATAAACAGGGGGTGGTCCAAAAAAATTTTCTGAGCAAACTTATACTAATTCTAAAAGTTCTTTCTTGTCTCAAAATTGAAAGCTTCTATCTAGAAGCGTACCGGAGTTATGAAAGTAGAAAAATCATGCAAAATTTGGTTTTCACATAACGGTAAATTTAAATATTAAATTTAAAAAAAATGTATAATTTTGATATTAATTTACAAAGATAAAAGAAATACCTGCCGAATGACGTTTTCAGATTGAAAAAATCTTAAGCAGAACATAAGATATATGCATTTAAAAATAGGGCTTTTTCAAAGTTTGAGGGGCTGTAGCTCCGTAATGGGAGAGGCTACATGAAAAAGTTGTTCCACAAAATTATTATTTTTATGACACCTACCCATGGTTAAAATTTGTTTTCTCTATCTTTAACGGTGTAGAAGTTTTGTAAACAGACGGACGGACGGATGGACAGAGTGAAACTAATAAGAACATTTTTTCAAAATTTTTTTGGAAATGTGCTAGAAAAACAAAAAATATTATTGTAATAAAAAAAAAGTGAAAGTGAGTTTTAATTCAAATTAATTTAATTTTAATATCTAAATAATTTAAGATATTGGAAAAATTGTATTTAAAAAAATTATAACAATTAAACGAGGAAGAATACAGTTGCCTTTGTCAACTCTTAGATACCTGTACGAACCGTTAGTATGTTCACAGCCTGTCACTTTGCTTACAATATTATTTTTTTAATATTTTAGTATTTTAAAATAATTTGGGTGAATTTTATAATTTCTAGAATTATGGGTTGTACAGATATTCAAACTATATGTTTATACATTCTTCAAAAGCACGATTATCAATCCAAAACTTTTTCAAATATTCTATAGTACCATTTAATACTAAGCGGTAAATGTATATTAAATTTACTTAGTACAAAATAGTAAATATAATTTTAAATATTATATTATATTATATTTAAATATTCCATTGACAGAATAACTTCTTATAAGTACAATAAAATACATATATGTATGTAAATACGGTGCTATATAATATACATCTATACTCTTATCATTCATTCACTAGTGACATATACGATATGTAAATAAACATGATATTATATAAGTATGTATATATATCAATATCATATAAATAAAAAAATTTCAAGCAACTGTTATGTTGTTTATTTATTTACATTTTTTTGTACTACGCATTATATCCTCAACAATTTCAAAATATCGAGTAAAACAAAATGGAAAAAATTCGTTAAAGAAATTTGCTAGAAAATTTGAAAAAATCAAGTAACACTTTCGTCAATTATAAAGTAACCCTACATTATTAAAAAAAGTTGTTAACAGAAATAAGAGTATAATGTTAAAGCTTTAATTTTTGTGTATTACTTCAAAAAAATTTTAACAGGTGTTCAAGTTACAGGTGTTTAAAAATAGGAAATTTTCAGTTTTTGACCCCTTACAGCTCCTAAACGGGGAGTGATACAAAAAAAAATTTTGAAATGACTCATACATTTTCAAAGGTCTAACTTCTGTCAAAATTTCAAGTTTCCAACTTTAACCGTCTAGAAGATAGAAGGGTTAAAGAATTTTGCAAAATTTGAGTTTTGCATAACGGTAAATTAAGACACCGTATGCCACAAATATATATTTATTGTATATATACTTTTAAAGCTAATGAAAGTAGTAATCGTTTGGCGTTTTCAAAATGAAGATATACCTTATACAACTTGTTTTATAACATTTTAAATATAGAGCTTTTTTGAACCTATGGGGAGCTGTAGCTCCGTAACGGGTGGGACTACAAAAAAAAGTTATTAAAAATAAAATTAATATTTTTATGAGATCTATCAGCAGTTAAAATTTCATAGCTCTATTTCAAAAAAAATGTGAAATGTGTGTTCCAAAAAAATGTATCAACTATGTTCAATGGTATAATAAATTTGCCATTAAGTTTGTGACACCTTAAAGGAGTCGAGCTAGATATAAAAGGTATGGATAGTGTCAAAGGTATGGATAGGCTCAGAATCGAATTCTGAGTCGATTAAACCATGTACGTCCGTCCGTTCGCACGATAACTCAAAAAATAAAGGAGCTAGGAGGCTGATA
Organism: Poecilobothrus nobilitatus; assembly: GCA_947095535.1. Taxonomy (NCBI): domain Eukaryota; kingdom Metazoa; phylum Arthropoda; class Insecta; order Diptera; family Dolichopodidae; genus Poecilobothrus; species Poecilobothrus nobilitatus. The sequence goes on from OX352772.1 coordinate 192,864,885, forward strand.
TTTTTTTACGTCACTTTTGCAAAATTGTTAGTTTTGCTTTTAAATCCAACATTTTTGCCCACCGGGTTCGAGTAGCTGCCATACAACTTCTATCTTTATATAGAAATAACTCAGTATCTATTCAAGCTAGGTTTCTGAAATTTTGCAAATGATGATCAAGTTTTATAGCAACAACTTCTGTAAAATTTGGTTGTGGTGGTGCGGCGGCTTCGGGTAGCTGCCGTACAACTTCTCCATTTAAATGAGAATAATTCAGTGTTTATTGAAGCTAGGAATCTGAAATTTAGTAAAGAGCTGTCGAGTTACATGCCAAAAACTTTTGCTATCTTTGGTTGGTCTAGAGCAGCCGGTTCAGGCTTCTTGCACCTCTTGGAACTTAATGAAGCTAGGCGTCTGAAATCTTGCAAATGATGATCAAGTTTTATGGCAACAACTTTTACAAAATTTGGTTGTGGTGGTGCGACGGGTTCGGGAAGCTGCCATACAACTTCTCTTTTTAAATGAATATAACTCAGTGTCCGTCCGCACGATAACTCAAAAATAAAGGAGCTAGGAGGCTGACATTTTTTTTACGTCACTTTTGCAAAATTGTTAGTTTCAACAACTTCTGTAAAATTTGGTTGTGATGATATGACAGGTTCGGATAGTTGCCATACAACTTCTCTGTTTAAATGAAAATAACTCAGTGTCTATTGAAGCTAGCTATCTGAAAATCAGTGAAAAAGTGTCGAGTTGCATGCCAAAAACTTTTGTAAAATTTGATTGGTCTAAAGCAGCCGGTTCAGGCTACTTGCATTTCTTGGAACTTAATGAAGTTAGGCGCAATAGATTCTGGTAGCTGTCATACAACTCCACAATTTACATAAATATATCTCTGTAGTTCGGTACTAAAACATCTGAATGTTTTTAAAAGATGATCAAGTTTTATAGAAACAGGATATATTACGTTCATACGGGTATTCCAGAGTTGACACAGTCTACTCTACTGCACTCTTCCTCGTTTAAAATATGCTTTTACCGAAACCGAATTCGCTCCCTAAAAAGTAAAAAATAAAATTGATTGCAAAACTTTAGCTTTTTGGACTGTTATAATATAAAAGTGAATTGCTAGTGCAAGCATTTTGGACTATTATAATATAAAAGTAAATTACTGGAATAAAAAGGAAACACGAACCTCAAATATCCTAGATTTTTATTCAACCTTATTTCAGCAATTTACTTTTATATTATAACAGTCCAAAATGCTTGCACTAGCAATTCACTTTTATATTATAACAGTCCAAAAAACTAAAGTTTTGCAATTAATTTTATTTTCTACTTATTAGGGGGCGAATTCGGTTTCGATAAAAGCATATTTTAAAAAATATTTTTTTTACATTATTTCATTTTATGCTTTTTAGTTTTAAAAGAAACATAATTTGAATTTAAAAAAAAGATGGGATATTTTTTATTCACACATACATTATTGTTTCTGATATAAAATACGTTTTACAATTTTATACCAAATGTTTAAGTAAATTAAGAGACGTTAAATCGATTCCATTACAGCAAGTGTAAAATTTTTTTATTCCAGTAGGTAACTCATAAATAATGAAAGTACCTCGAAGGGTAAAATATTATGTACTAAAATACTGTGATTATAATTTATAAATATTACAATCCAATTTTAGTTGAAGCAACATTTCTAACACGTTTTAAATGATCTTTACTTTTTATATTCTTTACTATGTATATATACACAAAAAAAATATTATGTATGTAGGTATGTAGTTTGAATTTGGCAATTGGAATTTTTATACCCGTTTGAACTATGTTCAAGGGTATAATAAATTTGCTATTACGTTTGTGACACCTTAAAGTAGTCGAGCTAGATATAGTGTCAAAGGTATGGATCGGCTCAGAATCGAATTCTGCCATACAACTTCTATCTTTAGAAGAAGTAACTCAGAAAAACTCAGATAGAAATAACTCAGTATCTATTCAAGCTAGGTTTCTGAAATTTTGCAAATGACGATCAAGTTTTATGGCAACAACTTCTGTAAAATTTGGTTGTGGTGGTGTGGCGGGTTCAGGTAGCTGCCATACAACTTATTCGTTTAAATGAGAATAACTCAGTGTCTATTGAAGTTAGGAACCTGAAATTTAGTAAAGAGGTGTCGAGTTATAGGCCAACAACTTTTGTAAAATTTGGTTGGTCTAGAGCAGCCGGTTCAGGCTTCTTGCACCTCTTGGAACTTAATGAAGCTAGGCGTCTGAAATCTTGCGAATGATGATCAAGTTTTATGGCAACAACTTCTGCAAAATTTGGTTGTGGTGGTGCGACGGGTTCGGGTAGCTGCCATACAACTTCTCTTTTTAAATGAAAATAACTCAGTGTCCGTCCGCACGATAACTCAAAAAATAAAGGAGCTAGCGGCTGAAATTTTTTTTACGTCACTTTTACAAAATTGTTAGTTTTGGTATTTAACTCCAGCATTTTTGGCCGCCGGGTTCGGGTAGCTGCCATACAACTTCTTTCTTTAAATGGAAATAACCCAGTGTCTATTGAAGCTAGCTATCTGAAATTTAGTGAAAAAGTGTCGAGTTGCATGCCAAAAACTTTTACATAAATATATATCTGTAGTTCGGTACTAAAACATCTGAATGTTTTTAAAAGATGATCTAGTTTTATAGAAACAGGATATATTACGTTCATACGGGTATCCCAGAGTTGACACAGTCTACTCTACTGCACTCTTCCTCGTTTTGAATAAAATTTTATATGTATATCTACATATATACACAATATACATAATAAATGTTCCTAAATAAAAAACATAAAACATTAATTTTTAACGCCATGCATATTCAATATGCAATACAGAATGTTGACAACAAATATTTTGATTTAATCCTAAACAAATATTTTAAAACAAAATAATTTAGCAACATAAAAATATTGTACCTATATATTTTGTGTTTTGCTAAATCCTAGTACAAAACACATGTTCACATCAAGATTGATTGAACTAAATTATTATAGGAGAAAGGATCAAATAATATGTGTATATTATACATAAAATTTTATTAAAAAATGTTGATGAATACAGTTAACAAAAAAAAAATGTACGTACACGAATTAGATTCGAACCAAATTACCCTTACTTTCAAAATCTGTACACCCTCCTCTGCACTATGCAACACTTAAATATTTTCTGAACATATTACGAACATAAAATCTTAATTTTTAACTATGCATATGCACTTATGCATTTTTAACACTTAAATATTTTCTGAACATATTACGAACATAAAATCTTAATTTTTAACTATGCATATGCAATATGCATTAAAGAATGTTGGCAGCAAACATTTTGATTTAAATACTAAACAAATGTTGTAAACAAAATAATTTAGCAACATACATAAAAATATTGTATGTATTGTGTTTTGCTAATACAAAACACCATGTGTAATGGACATCAATATTATACTATTATAGGAGAAAAGATCAAAAATATATTACGTGTGTATTATATGCATGCATTTAGAGATAAAAATTTAAGTTTTAAATTCATATATACAAAATATATACATATTTTATTCAAAAAATGTTGATGAATAGATAGTTAAAAAAAAAGAAGTTGCACGTGAACTGGATTCGAACAACATGACCCCCACTTTTGAAACCTGTACATTCTCTTCTGCACCATACAACACTTACAAATGTTGCTAACAGATTGCGAAGATAATAAAAAGCGTGACAGAATGACAAATAAATATATAAATAAATAAATAAATAGACCGACACCGACGATTTGATGTTATGTGAATTGCTAAGTGATAGGTAATAGCAAATAAAAATTAATAGCTTAAATATCTTAGTTTTAATTTAAAAAAATTTTAAAAAGGAAAAAATTATTATAAATTTTATATTAAAAAAAAAATTATAAATTATTTGATAAATTGAGTATAAAAACTTTCTAACTTATTATTGGTTGTTACTTTGTATTTTAATAAAATTAATATCATCAAAATTTTTCATTCTAAATACCTTTGAATTCTCAGATTCCCGAATGAATATTTGATTATTTTTGACCCATAAGAAATTGAAGTTTTTAGCTGATTTAATCGGTTGGGCTTCATAGTATAACTTAGCTTGCAGAGGTGTGAAGTGGTGCCGAAAAAATATTTCCTTAATAGATTCTTCCAGTCCAATTTCAGCTGTAAAAAGGTGCTTGTGCAATTTTGTTAGATTTTTCTTATCTAATTTATTTAATATTTTGTTGTTTTATTTTATATGTTATGTTTTATTTAATAAGACGTTTGAATATAGAATGAGAAAAAAAAGTACAATAATTTATGTGCATGTATATTATATACATTTTAAAAGTGTACATTTTATGAAAAATATACATTTTATGAAAAGTGTTATATATATAAATGTGTCAATTAAATTAATATTGCCATATAAAAATCTTCAACGGCTCTGAACATTAACTTAGGTTCTATTTTCCAAGGCTAATAGTTTGTACAATTTCATATGCTTTATTTTTTTTAAATCTTTGTTAGGACATCTGCAACCATTTCTTCACTGGGAATGTATTTTAACGTAATCAAATTCTTTTGTTGAGCTTCTCTGACGTAATGGATGCCTATATCGATGTGTTTGCTCTTCGAATGATGAACTGAATTCTTAACAAGGTTTTGTGCACTTATGTTGTCACCATATATAATAGTAAGTTCATTAATTAATTCAGTTGTATTTAATTCTTTTAAAAAATTGCGTAAATATAGTTCTTCTTTTGAAGTTAATGAGAGTGCTACATATTCAGCTTCTGTAGTGCTTAGGGCGACCGAATGTTGTTTCTTAGACTCCCAAGAAATAGGTACATTCGCTATAAAAACATTAGTCCGGTATGTGACCTGCGGTCATCCACGTTCCCAGTCCAGTCCGCAACGGCGTAGCCATATAAATGTTTTTCAGATATTTCAGTTGTGTTATTGTCATAATTTTGCTCGATTTCTATTCCTAAAAATTAGTTAATTGGGCCCTTGTTTACGATATCAAATTCATCGTTTAATTTTTTCTTAATATCATTCATCACATCTATACATTGGCACCCTAAAAGTAAATCATCGACACATACAATGATAATATTTAAATTAACTTTAATTTTCTGAACATATATGCAACTGTCGCTAATACATCGTGGGAAACCACTTTCATTAAGAACTCGAACTAATTTTTCATTACAATCTCTGCCAGACGGCTTCAGACCATATAGAAATTTTTTTAGTTTACATACTTTGTTGGATGCATCTGAGAATTGTTCTGGTTGATACATGTAAACTTCTTCTTGCAGATCTTCATTTAAGTATGCAGATGTAAATTTAACGTGGTGTAAAATTAATCCATACTCTACTGACAATACGAATAATAACCGTATTGTACTAAATCTGGCTACAGATGAAAAAGTTTCCTTGTAATCCACTACGCATGTTTGGTTACAACCTTTGGCTACTAGTCGAGCTTTATATCGTTTTTGATTAAGGTTTCATATTCTTTTTTCATTGCTTCAATTCATCTATCTTTGTGGTTTCTGCATAACGCTTCAGATACTGTTAATGGATTTTGTTGAAGTTCATTGGATTTAATTAGGTTTAGTTTATGTTTAATTATTTTAGGACGACCTGGTTTTCCTGTCCTCAATATTTTTGGTCTGCCACCCTTATTTTTTATTTCATCGTTTTTTATATTGCAGCTTTCATCTTCATCAACATCATCAGTGCTTCTATTTCTTTTATTTGTTCTAATTATATCTTCATATTCATTTCCAATATTTTCATTAACATTTTTATATTCAGTATCGTTATTCAATTTTTTATTTTTACATTCTCCATTATTTTCACAATATCACTATATTCATCATTTTTAATTAAAGCTTTATCAACCATATTAACATTTATTTCATTATTTTCATTTTCACCATTACTATTGTTTTCTTTATCAGTATATTCACTTTCGGTACTATAGCTATTTTTAGATTCCGAATCAGAGTACTCATTTTCATTAGTAGTATTTAATTCAAATCTCTCAAATTTTTTGTTTGGAAATATATTTATATTATTACTAGCAGAGTACCCGGCGTTGCTCGGAGTATTTGATCGGCTTTATGATATAAAAATTATTAACTTTTGCTTTTGAGTTAATATAATTTAATTAATATAGTTCACTTATTACTATGCATTTTCAGATACTGATACTTGAATAAACAGAGCGAGGATTTAGAGATAATTTGTCTACACCAAACCTTTAAAGGAATCAATAATTTATTGAGTACACAATTACAGCGAAGTGAGTTTTCACAATATATTCGTTAATACCGAAACATAAAATCGTATTTAAATTAAAAGAGACCATTATGTAATCAATTTTTTTTTGTAAGTAATATCACTTCATGTTTTGGTGAATTATCCTTTTAAGCACATTTTGAAAAATTTGTTATTAGGTTCGCTTTATCCCTCCGTCTGTTAAAACTTATATACTGTTTAATAAAGAGCAATGAAATATTAACTATGCTTAGGTCTCTTAAAAGAATAATGTTGTAGAACAACTTTTTTATCTACCCTCACCGGTGGAGATCCTACAGCACCGACAGCTCTTCAAATTTTGAAAAAACTTCTTTTTAAATGCGTACATTTCAGGTTCTGTTTAACATATTTTCAATATAAAAAATACATGATTGTTTTTTACCTTTATAAATCAACCAGAATTTTTTACGTTTAGTTTTTCTAATTATGTTTCCAAATTGATTGGCTAAAAATATGTGTAAAAATTGTATATGGATAAGAATATAAGGTTCTGTTCTTTAAATATGTATGTACTCATTTTTGATTAAATGATGTACAGAAATGTGAATATGTTTTCTAATTTAATTGATAAAGTTTATACTATTTTTAAATATACGGATATTATACATACTATATATACATATTTCAATGATATTTTATGGGAAATATGTTATACACACATTCTTATATAGGTAGACCACATGTAAAGACCACTTGTAAGTAATGCATTTCTGAATGATAACATGATGGATTGTCTAACGGAGAGATTATTTGTGTTTCTTAACAACGGCCGAAAATGTTATGTTGTTAAGACTTAAACACAGTATTCTTAAGATACTTAATAAGGTTACTTTAATTACTGTTCTATATTAGAAATTTGCATTGAAAGGTTTATATGGAATATTAGAAACAGTATAGATAAAAGTAAAGAGTGTTGGAAATATCTTTTTAATTATAATAACAATACACAAAATTAGGCAAAATATTATTAATAAATGCTCGTGCGGAAATGGATTAACAAACGTTAACAAACATTTTGTCACACGTTTTATTTAGAACCATAAATTCATCCTCCCAAATTAGACAGAAATTAGAAACAAAAATTTTTTTTTGACAGTCTATCGTGTCGAAATGTGTTAATGTATCACAATAAAATTTATTGAATGAGTTTGTGTGCCAAAGTGCAATACTTGTGCAAATTTTCAATTGGTCAAATCGTTTATGCACAACAACAAAAAATGAGAATTTCATGGCCTGAAACCTGATGGGTTAATGTATCGTAACCAAATCAACTCAGAACGCTTTTGTTATAAAGACCTACACTTTTGTAAATTTTCAATTAAATTGGCAAAACCGTTTAAGCGCGACAACAAAGAAATTGAAAAACTTCATTGAGTCCTGGTGCCGAAACGGGTTAATGGATCGTAATCAAATTAACTCAGTGAGCTCCTGTGGTAAAGAGCTATACTTTGATAAATTTTTAACTCAATTGGCCAAACAGTTTAAGTGCGACAACTATTACAAAACTTCACTGACCCCTGGTGCCGAAAAGGGTTCATGAATCGAAACCAAATCAACTCAGTGAGCTCCTGTGGTAAAGATCTACACTATTGTAAATTTTCAACTTAATTGGTCAAACCGTTTGACCGACTCTCCTGCCCAAACGGGTTAACAGAACTTCATAAAAATTTGTCACAGGCCTTTTTTCGGACCATAAAACCACCATACAAAATTCGACTTAAATCGGAAAAAAAAATTTTTTTGGAAGCCGCCGAACCGAATCCGGGTAGCATATTGTATCCAAATTTCTTTGGCACCCGTCCAAAGCTAAGAAGAACATTTGTACAAATTTTCAACTCAATCTATCAAACCGTTTAGACAGGACAACGAAAAAACGAAAAAGCTTTAAATGGCTCTCGGGCCGCAATGGGTTAATGAACCATAACACCATATAGTTTATAATACTTTCCGGGGCCGTTAAAATGTTCCTGCTAAATTTGGTTGCAATCCGACTGGTGGTTTTTACGTGAAAAGGGCACAAACAAACAAACAGAATTTCTGCTTTATATATTAGATTTTTAGTTAAACTGGAGCTATTAATTTTTTCAAAAAAACGTACATCTCAACTCTTGTATATTTTTCTATTTGATGGGTTGTATAACCTATGAGCTTTAAATTCTTTAGCATTTCTGATATTTAGCTTCACTCCCAAAAATTTTTAAATGGGCAACAGACCAGGCTTTATACGGAGTTTTTTCTGCAAAATTAATCTCGGTGACCTATGACCTATACTGCATTATTTACAGCTTCTACCCAAATTGATTCTGGCAATTTTTCATTATTAAGAAGCGTACATCGAGCCATTTCAACAATGGTACGGTTTGCCCGTTCTGCCACACCATTTTGTTGAGATGTGTAATCACATGAAAGTTGTCCTATAATTCCTTTTACTTCTAAATAAGTTTGAACATTTTTATTTATATATTCTAAGACATTCTGTCTGACCTTAAAATTTTAATTTTTTTTCTTTCTTTGATTCTCAACCATGATTTGAAAATGTTTAAATGTTTGTTGGACTTCATCTTCGCTTTTAAAAAATATATGAATACGTATCTTATAAAATCATCTACAAATGTTAGAAAATATTTCGCTCCCCTAATTGAGGATTTAGTCATTGGACCACTTAAGTCACTGTGAATTAAATGTAATTTTTCATTGCTATAAATTTTATTACTACTTTTAAAAGGAATAGTACACATCTTTCCTCTTAAGCATATGTCAAACGTCATGGTATCTGAAAATTTTTTTAATTGAACATCACGAATCATACTTTTATCAAATAATAATTTTAAACTTTTAGATTTAAATGGCCAAAATGCCATGTTTCTACATCGTTTACCTTACTTGAAAAATATGAAAAATTTGCCATAAAAACATTTTTATAATTTTCTAAACAATTTTAATTTTTAAACAAATATAACCCATTTGAATTTTTTGCATACAACATTTTTTTACCTGCTTTATTTTAAATTAGTGCATATTTATTATTCATTTCGATTATTAATCCAGTTTTTGCAGCTTTTGTTATTGATAAAAAACTTGTTTTCAAACTTGATACATAAAGTACATTATTTAGTAAAATTGTTTCATTACCAGCTGATAATGCAATTTGACCTATACCAGATGATTTTATAAAATTATTTGCAGCAATTCTATTGTTTCTTCGTTATGTTTAAAATTTATTTATTTATTTTAGAACCAAAGCAAGGTCGTTACAAAAATTCTTAAAGTTAAACTTAAAATTATTATTACACAATACAATGCAAAAAAAGTACATTATTTTGCTGACTTAAGACTACAAAAAAAATTACAATTTATTTTTAGTTTTTTCTTTTGTTTTCTCTCTTTTTTTCTTTTTTTTTTAGATGCATTTGAAAATTATATGTATGAATTATGAATCATTCAGAGCAATATAAAGAAGCTAAGTTAAGCCTTTACCTTAGTCTTACTATTAAGAAAGAGAAAAAAAAAAAAAGATGTAAGATGATGCAATAATTTGTTTGTACTTCGTTAAAATTAAATTAATTATGATAGGTGCAATAAAGACAAAAGTTATTTTTATTTTATGTATGTAAAATGAGTCAATGTATGTAAAATGAGTCAAATTAAAAATATGGTTTTTTTTTTTTCTTTTTATCACATAAAATTTATGCTAAATTTTTATTAGTTAGAGTTTATAGTTAGTTAATTATGTAAAAAAAAAAACAAAAACAAAGGAAATATTATATTAATAAATTATGTCAATGTTTTAAGATTATTTAAGAATGTTGTGTAATTTAGATTTGTAAGCATTTTTTGAAATTGTGTCACAGAAAAGGTTGTCGAATCGATTAAATAATATGCAACACCTGTTTGTGGGTTCGTTTTTCCGATATTCAGTTCTATGTGTTGTTTCAATTAAGAATTTGGTATATCTTGTAGGCCTGACTTTATTGTTGACTTTAATTTTATCTTTAATAAAATCGACGTTAATCTTTTGGATAAGACATCAAATGTAAAGCTGTTAGATAGTAAGATTCTACGGGAATTTTGATTGATGAATGAAGATAAATTGTTACAAATATGACTTGTACAACCACTGTCGAAAATCCAAACATTTTTATCAAGCACTTGATTTGAATAATTAGTGGTTGAAAATGCTGTAATGTTGTGCGCATCTTCTTTGTTATATATTCTTTTAGAACGACAATTAGCATCATAATAACATTGTTTACGGCAATTGTAACAAACTATATTACGCATTTTATCATTTATTATTGAATTTGAATTTTTATTCTTTTCATTAAATTGTTTTTGTCTTGGTTTATCATTTGATGTTGAGTTTAAATATCTATAATTTCCGTTCAATTGCTTGCCTTTTGGTTTAAAGTAAAACGCTTATTTCAAAGTCTGGTGTATTTAATCTTCTACGTCCTTCATCAAGAAGTCTAGCTTTTAGATTGATGGATATACTATCTATACTAGGTATACTATCTCTCGATTCGATTGCTATTACAAAATTTTCAAACGATTTTGATAAACCAGGTATCATAATGATTGTGATCATAAACCAGATATCATAATGATTGTCGAAAAATTTGTTTAAATTCTCGATAATGGGATCATTTTCTCCTAATTTTATACCTTAAAGTTCCTTGAATAAATTTACCTTTCTTATTGGTCCACTTGGTTGATGAAGTTGTTGCAGTTGGCCCAAGCTTTTTGTGACGTTTTATTTAAGAAGACGTTTGAATATAAAATGAGGAAAAAAAGTACAATAATTTATGTGCATGTATATTATATACATTTTAAGAGTATTATATATGTATATATTTCATGAAAAGTTCTATATTTATACATATGTTAATTAAATTAATGTTGCCATATAAAAATCTTCAACACAATTAAAAGATTAATGAGTTTATACTTTTACTTGAAGCAGATGTTATGGTACTTTTAAGTACATCATCAGCTGTTGGATTTGTAATTAAGTAAAACATATCTGATTCAATTGTTCTAGGATTAAAAGAAATATTTTCTTTTATTTGTTGGCTTATTAATATGTTATTATTTTTTTATATTTTAACTAATTTTTTTTTTGAAAAAAAAAAAAAAAACTTTGATTAGTTCAAAACTTGATTAATTTTTTTTTAACACAGAATAAAGTGTAATTCTTGAGCTTTTGAAAATTAGCTTATTAAAATATAAGTTAAAATCTACATTCATACAAATTATTTTTTGGCGCTCAACATTATACAAAATAAGAAATAAAAAAAAAAAAAAAATTAAATCTTGGATTATTTAAAAATTAGAAGAATATTAAATAAAGTGTAACAAATAAATAACAAAAAAAAAAAAAAAGAAAAAACAATAAATCAAAATGTCTCAACAGTGTATATTTATGTAAGCTTCGTGTTGATGGGAGAGTAAGGACCAAAGCAGTTCAGTGCAATATATGCTCTTCCACTTTCCATATAACGTGTGGTAATGTATCTGAGGATCTATTTCAAAATATCAAGTCCGGTCATGTCATGTGGAAGTGTATCAATTGCTCGCCATCATCTAATGAATCTTAGATGATAGATAATACAAATGAAAAGGATACAACTGAAATGGATACAATAGAAGGAGACTTTACTCTAAATAAATCAGTGCAAAATAATGCTACTCTTTGTAGTTTACAGGAGGAGTTTAGGTCATTTAATGTTGCCGAATATTCTGATAATAAGATGGCGCAGTTTTTAAAAAAAGTTGGTAGTGTTATATTAGAAATATATTAGTGTTATATTTCTATTACAGCAACTAGAAGAGTCAATAAATGAAAACAGAGTGTTACGCAATGAAAACATAAAGCTAAGAAAACGAATAAAAAAAAAACACTAGTGAGAATGCTTCCCAGGATAATTTATACATTGTTAAATTTAAATCTGAGAATTCAAAAAAGAGCTGATGGAAAAAAAAAGAAACTATCCACACCTATTTACAGCTGAATTAAATTTGACTAATAATAATAGAAACAAGGAGATTTACTTTCGTCATCATCTATCATCTTTACAGTCCAGCCTATATCAAGAAGCTAAAAAAATTAAACTATCAAATCAATTTCAATTTCTTTGGGTTAAAGATAACACTATTTGCCTGCGAAAAAATGAAACTAGCATCGTCCATAAGATCGAGAAACGACATTAATCGACAATATTTTTATATTAAAATCTAAAATAATAATTACCGCGTGTGATACTAATTAAAACTGATTTCCTATTCATAAATTTCTTTCTAATTTCTGTCAATGAATATCTCCAACAGCTGACTACTACCGGTTTGTCATCTCTTTTATTATATATTAAAAAATTTTTTTGTAATAACAATTGTGTTGTCTTGTGATAATGAGCAATGATATAGATAATATAAGTAGTAACTTAACAGTTGGGCACTATACGAGGGTTGATCAAAATGAATTGGGAAGAAATTATAAAAGTAACTTAAACATAATATATTTTAATATTCAAAGTCTTCGAAACAAATTGTATAATCTTGAAGAATTTATTATTAGTTATGGGTGTGAAGTACATGTTATCGTTTTAACAGAAATTTGGTTAAGAAAATCCAAGAACAGTTTTTTTAACTTACCTGGATTCACAGGCTATTTTTCAAATAGAGAAAATTCGTTTGGTGGAGTGGCTATCTATGTGAGGAGTTATTTTAGTAGTTCAATACGTTTTGAAGAAGAATGTCACAAGTCCAATATTTTAGGAATTAAATTACATAAAGAGAACATTAATTTATTTATTTATTTATTTAAAAATGTATAGTCCCTAATACAATTAGTGTTATACAAATGTTAGCTTTGGCAACTAAGGGCCTTCGGCTTTTTTTTTAAGTTTTTTTTTTACATAGTTTTACTTTGATATTATTTATTTACAATATTGATTTAATGATCAAATTGTGGTTTAAGCTAAATAATTGGAACAAAATGCACTTAAGTTGAATTTAATATTAAATTAAGTTAAAGTTAAAGATAAAGTTTATATTGAAATCAAGTTAAAAGAAAAGAAAATAAAGCTAAGTTAAAATTTCATGTTAAAAAAGAGAAAAGAAATAGAAGTTAAGTTGAGAGAAAAAATTATTTTGTTTTATATTCTATTATAAATTTTTAGTTTTTTGAGAAAGTTAATGAACGTTGTGACGTTGTCACCTGTCACCTCTGTGAGAAGTCTGTGTAGCGCTTGTATGTTTTCTTGCTTTCTTTTATTGTCAATTGTTGGACATTCGGCAATGATGTGTTTAATAGTTGTGATATTGTTATTGCAGAAGGAACAAGTAGGAGGTGGTTCCTTTTTGAACAGATGCTCGTGCGAAAGCAGAGTGTGTCCAATTCTGAATCTTGTATACACGATTGCGTTTCTTCTGTTGATCGAAGTAGGAATGTTGGAAGGTCTTTTATGTGGGTTAATATGTTTGTAATAATGGTTGAAATTGGCCCATGTGCGAATCGTTTCTTCCTTTGTTATGTTACATACTTCATTGGTTGTGTCTGATTTGTTAACATATTCTGACATGATCAATGGAGAGTTTGTAGCTTCTTTTGCTGTTTTGTCTGCAAAGTCATTTCCAGTAATACCCACATGTCCAGGAACCCACAGGAGTTTTAACTGTTTTTCTTTTTTAATTAAGTTGTCCCTGATTTCTTGTATGGTAGGATATGTATGGTTGATGTTGATAACCGCGTCTAGAGTTGAAAGACGTTGGTACAGATTACCCGCTTTTCACTAGGGTGCAGGTTGATTTTGACTGCGTTGAGGATGGCTAGTGCTTCGGCAGAGTATGCTATTGAATAACTGGATAAAGTTCCGATATTGATGATATTTTTGTTTTCATCGACAATGCTGTATGATGTTGCATGCGAAGATTTTGAACCATCTGTGTAAAAGAAATTCCAGTTGGCGTACTTGTTTTTCAAATCGAGAAACTGCTGTTGAAAGAAGCTCGGATTGACTTCGTTTTTTTTCCACTTAGTTAGAGCTAAGTTTATACTGTCGAAATTGAGCTTCCATGGTGAAAAATTGAGCCGTGGGTTATGCCTTGGCTTGAAGTATAGATTATTTTCTTTTGCGAAGGTAAGAGCTTGGTACAAAGTTGACGGTTTTCTCGGTTTCCGCTTTCTACCTATGACATTCTTACATATCCTGTGAAGTTCAACACCATCAGAGAAGATTATTTTTGTTAACAGCTTTCTTGTGGATAGCTTAATTTTTTCTTCTGCATGATACACTGATTTAATTTTTTGAAGCTGGGATTTTGGAGCTAACCCGTAGATTGGGAGCCCATATTCGATTCTGGATAGGATCAGCGCTTTTACTGCGCCAACTAACGATTTTGTGTTACATTCTAAATACTTACTGCTGAGACACTTGAGACAATTTAATTTATTATTCAGCGATTTACATAAAGCATCTATGTGATTGTTCCACAGATATTTCGAGTTACAAATCAGACCAAGTATTTTTAGGTTAGTGACGTTTTCTATGTTTAATGAGTTAATCCTGATCGTTGGCAGGTTGTTGCAATTGTGTTTTCTGCAAATGTGGAGATGTTTTGATTTCTCTATGGATATTTTTGAACCACTATAACTGCCCCAGTGCCTTAAGTTGACTAGAAGTTCTTCTAATTTGTTTATGAATACAACAGAATTTTTGATGGTGCAGTATATAAGTAAGTCATCTGCGTATAATATGTCTTTAAAGAATTTTTGTTCATCTATGATTGTGCTTAATTTATTATAGGCTACCAGAAATAAAACGACGGACAATAGTGATCCTTGGGGGATCCCATTGTTGAGTGGCCATACATCGGAGGAGAAGTTCTGATTTTTCACCCTGATTTTTCTGTTTGTCATAAAACTTTTTATGAAATTTATTATAGTGCTTCCTACCTTCCATTGGACTAGCTGATCTATAATAGAGTGTGTACCTACACGGTCAAAGGCTTTTTCGGCATCTAGTGATAAAATAGAGAGGTGGTTTTTTCTGCTCAGGTTATCACAAATATCTTGATCTAAGCTAAGCAAGGCGTCCATAGTTCCTTTCCCTAATTTATAGGCAGTTTGTTTGTTAGTAAGGAGGTTTTCCTCTTTTAGGAGCCAAAAGAGTCTTTTAGAAATAATTTTTTCAAGTACTTTGCATGGGAGGAGTGAGATCGGGCGGTACCCTGACGGACTGAAGTGATCTTTCCCTACCTTGACTAAAGGAACTATGGTAGCAAGTTTCCATTGTTGTGGAATGATGCTTGAAGAGAAGATCTGGTTATAAATATTACATAGAGTTGACTTTGCTACATTTGGCAAGTTTTTTAACAACGAGTGGGGCATATTGTCGTAACCTGGAGTAGTCCCTTTTAACTGATTCAAACTAGCTTGTAATTCAAGCAGTGATATTGGAAGTTCTATTTCTTTGGCGTGTTTGCTTGGGGTATGGGTTATCACAATACGTGCAGGTTGAGATTTTTTTTATGTTTAAATAAGGTTGTGGAAAGTTATCGTCGTTTGAATATTTTGCCCAGAAATTGGCTAGTACATTTTCTATTTCATTTGGGTTATTTGTAATTTGATTATTTGTATCGGTAAGATACGAGATATTGGGTTTTAGGCAGACGTTAGATAGAGAACGAATTTTTGACCAAACTATATTTGCCGGTGCGTTAGGATTTATAATGCTTGTAAATTTAATAAAGGAGTCCCTTTTAGCGAGTTTAATTTCTCTTTTAAATTTTGCATTGGCTCTTTTATAGTTAATAATGTTTTCGGTGTTTGGGTGTTTTTTAATTATCTTCCAATATTTTTGTTTTTCTTTTTGGAGTGCGGAAAGTGTGTTCATTAATATTTTTTCAATATATATATATCACAAAAAACAAAGTTAGACGAATTTATGAATAAACTAGATGACATTACAACAAATTTTAAACAATCTTTAGTTATAGGAGATTTTAATCTAAATTTATAAAATAAAAAAAATCATGATATCATAACTTATTTCAATTTGCTTTTCATTAATGGATTCATAATCTATAATAAAGTTACAGAGGAGTTCGCCACTAGAATTAGGAATACCTCAAAAACGGTGATAGATCATTTTTTTACAAATATGATACAAAAACAATACTCTTTACATGTAGTTGATACCCCTATGTCCGACCATCAAATGTTTTTAATAAGCATGAATGAGAAACCATATAAAGAGAAAATAAACCAATTTAAAACAGTTGTTGAGTTTGATAAGATTGCCAATGATCAGTTTTGGTCCACTATTAATGTGCACAATAGCTTTGATTACTTTGTAAGTAAATTAACCACTCTAGTAAAAAATTACTCTAAAACAATTCCTATAAAAAACAAGAAAAAGAAAAAAGAGTGGATTACAGATAATATAATTAATTAAATAAAAATTAGGGACTCTTATCTAAAATTCAGGAAAAAATATCCAAATGATAAGCATATAGAAGATCTATATCGCCAACATAAAAACAAAGTATCCAAATTAATACTTGAAGCCAAAAAACAATATTTTTCTAATAAAATTGCTGCTGATCCAAACAATAGCAGAAAACTATGGGATATTTATAGATTAATAATGTATAATAAACATATTTCTCCTACTAACATTAGGGGAATCAAACATAATACTGAAAATATTAATAATAAGCAAGTAATTGCAAATATCATGAATGATTTCTTTGTTAATGTTACAACTGAAATAAATATTCCAGAGGACCCAATTGATCGTGAATATATTAGCAGTTTTGTTAGAAATATGTATGAGCAATTTCAGTTAACCCCAACAAATAATGAGGAGGTAAAAAATGTAGTAAGTATGTTATTTCCTGCAGCTGCAACCGGCTATGATTGTATTTCGGTAAAATTTATCAAAAAATTTGCCAATTATTTAACAATTAAACAACTATCGACCTATATCCACACTGTGCGCGTTTTCAAAAATTTTTGAAACAATAATTAAGGCACGGTTAGATAGATTTATAATAAATAATGACATATTACATGAAGAACAATACGGATTTGAAAAAAAATCTAACACAACTTCGGCCTGTCTAAGCCTAACAGATTTCGTTTCCAAAAACATGGACATGCAAAAAGTATGTTTGTTGTGTTTTTCTCGATCTGAAAAAAGCATTTAACTGTGTCGACCATAACATTCTTCTTTTAAAGCTCTCCAACATGCAGTTCAACTCTAATCACATAGCATTCTTTAAATCATATCTCACGAATAGGATACAAAAAGTGCGTATAGGCGATGTTGTAAGCAGTTCTAAGATAATAAGTAAAGGGGTTCCTCAGGGATCAATTTTGAGTCCTCTTCTATTTAAAATCTATATTGATGACATATCCCGCTTAAACTTAAAAGGGGCCATACAATTATATGCGGACGATGCTGTATTAAAATACGCCGAAACTAATGAGGAAGAAATGAGAAATGCTATTCATCATGATCTTAATATTATAGATGAGTGGCTCACTAAAAATCGTCTTGCTCTGAATATTAAAAAAACTAAAATTATGCTATTTCAAAACAAAAAATTTAGTGATTCAAATTTTTATTTCAGAAATAATATTATAGAAATTGTAGAATTTTTTAATTATCTTGGTCTTATAATAGATAACAAATTAAAGTGACATGATCAAATTAATTTTGTAATAAAAAAAACCGTTCCGTATATCTTTATCTTAAAACGTTTACAAAAATTTTTAAATAAAGAAAGCATGTATCAAATCTATTGCTCATATATAAAATCTCATTTTATATATTTGACTCCCATTTGGAGCAGAGCATCACAATCTTATATAAATAAATTAGACATACTTAAGAAAAGGGCGATCAAAATTATTTATAATTATCCAAGAAGGCATCCTACTAATTTGTTTACGCTAACCCTTATATTAGCTTTAATAACTTATGTGAACGTGAATTGTATTTAATTGCTTTTAAAATAATTTTCAATGAAATCAAACACAATTTTGTCCTGAATAGAAATTTTGATATACATAACAGAAACACTCGGAACCAATCAAATTTTTATCTTGCTTTGTTCAGAACCGAAAAACAAACAAAAAATTGTTTATATATTAGTTTAAAAAAGTATAATGAACTACCACTTGAATTAAAACTCATTGATAAATTGCATATTTTAAAAAAAAAATAATTGAGCATATTTTCAGCTCGCATAACTAGAGTCAATGGCATTAAAGTAGTTTCATTTATAGTTTTGCATGAACATTGGTAAATTTATTTAAAAAAATTACATATATATAAGAGAATTTTATAAGCATATAAAAGTTGATAATAAAATATAAAAATAAAAGTTGAAATTTAAATATAATATTTGAGATTTAAAATTAAGATTGCAATTATAAATGTTAAAATTAAAATTAAATTAAAATAATATGAGACCATACAGCTTAGGCTAAGGTCGTATTTGAATATTACTAAGTTTAATATTAATAGTGTATACTTTAGCTCATTTAAATAAGAATTAGACTAATACAACTAAATTATAATTTAATTTCAAAACTAATATTTTGTAAAATATAAAACAAATATTTGTTTATATATTCAAAAATTTTGTTTAAATGAAACATTTTATACTATGTATATTAGACTATTAATAATAAAGAAAAAAAAAAATATTACAAAAACTACGCTAATGATTAAAATTACAACTATTATTATACTAATTAAGCTATACGAAACAATTTCATGATATTTTAATTCTTTGACTTCTTTAATATTTTCTACATGTTCAATTGCTTTCAATTATTTTCAAAGCTTAAATTTTTTTCAAATGTAACATTTAGATTTTTATTTGGCAAATATTATTTTGCTTGAATTGTTTTAATTTGATTTGACATTTTTTGTTTAAAAATTTCTATTTGACAATTATAAAAGTTTATTAGGTAATTCTTATTTAATATAAAATTGTTTCGTCATCTAAAATTTACATACTTGTCTTATTATTAAATCTTAGCTTACAAATTATTATTAAAAATACAGTTATTTGAGGCTTCAAATCTTTTTTTAATACATCTTCTTCATATAAATAAATTTCGTTTTCATTTTGTACAATATACTCATTACTTTGGCCAATTTCATAATTATCTATATTAGGTTATTAATACTAAATTAGTTAGAATACAATTTTGCGATATTTTTAGAGCAAATACCAAAGGATCGTTTTTATATGCCATTATTCCCATTTTCATCAATTTTAGTTTGAAGAAATCTATATTAAACAAAGATACATATTTCTTCTGCTGTCAGAATGCTGCGATGGACAATGTTATGTTTAACAGATGCTATAATATTATCCTGCATTTCATTAATTTTATCTTTTAAATATCTTAATTTAATTATTTGATCTAAATAAAGTGAATGATTTAAACTTTGTTAATTCGTTTCTTTAATTTCATTGTGTACTTTGTAATATTTTTAATTTTGTGTAATATTTAATAATTGTGTAATATTTTTAATCTATATTGTGTTTTTAAGTGTAATAAGAGATTTGTTAAAATTTGTATTTATTGATATTTGAGAGTTTAGGAGTTGTGAGAGTTTTCTTCTATAACTTTTAGGTGATCGAAAATCTCTTCCCTGTCATCATTACCCTTAGTTACCCATAGTAATAACTAATAACCATTTGTTTACAGTCCCTACTACATTTATTAAACCTCTTTTTTCTATGGATAGATGATGGAATAATAGATTTAATTTTACCCTGAAAGTAATTTAATTCACTAATTAATAAAATTTTGTTAGTTGTATTTAAATTAACAAAATTCGCTTCAACTTTTACTATAATATGTCAATTAACTCTAAAGGATTAATTATATGAAGTATAGGTGAAATTTCGTTCACTATTTCTATCTCTTTTAATTTTATTTGTGTATATCCCAGATTTTCATTTATTGAGTTAACTTGTAAAAAACCTTCTGCTAAAGGTTTTATAATTGTCAACGCTACACATATTAAAATTGTAAATGCATGCAAATTTTATAAAAAAAAATTTTTTATTGTAGTATAATATTATATTGATTTACAAATAGTACCTACATAATATGTATTATAATATGCTACTATGTACTGTTTTATTTTATTTTATTATTTTTTATTATTGTGCTCCGTTACCTAATTCATAAAATTTTTGAGGTCGTTTTATTTGTATTTAGGCTGTTCTTTATGCCTGAAAGCTTTATAATTTTGAACGAAACCGGTTGTTCTTTGTTCTTCATTAGTTTGTTCGTCAGTTACTTCGTCAATTCTATATACTTGTTTTTGCTAAAATTAAATTTTCTTTAATTTTATTTAAATTTACTGTTCTGTTTTCAACTTCTGTTGGTATGTTTTTGATTGTTGAGTGAAACCTCTCATTATAATGTCTAATAGATATTTGCATTAATTGTTTTACAGATAAATTTTGATTTAAAAATTTTTAATTTCAAAAGTTTTAATTTTTCGATTTGTGGAATCTCTCTATATCACTATTTCCTGTAAATTTGGTAAGATATAGAGTGATGCCTTCATCTTGTTAAAATTGTTTTATTTGTACAGTTTTAAATTCATTATCAGCTACTTTCTTTTTGGTTTTCCTAATTTTGTGAAATAATCTTCGAATTGTTCTATTAATGTTGAGTGATTTTGTCTGTTAGAAAGAAAGCTGCTGAATTTATCTACGACTTTTAAACACATAGTTTTCATAATTATATGTGTTATAACATTAATATTTGTAGGAGTTTCACTATATTTAAGATTAGATTTAATTGGATTTCTATCATATTTTGCTTCTTGGCAAGCTTCACACTGATTTATAACAATTTTAACTAATTCTAATAATTTTGGAAAATAAATTTTATTTTTTATTTGATTGTAAGATTCCTGAATACCTGAATGACAGCTTTCTTTTGTATCATATAAAGAAATTTATTTTACAGCTCCCATTTCAGTTCTACCTTCGTAGATAGATAAGAACATTTTATAAATTTCATTGACTGTTATTAGAGCAACCTATTCTACCTTTTTGAGGTATTTTCCTAAATATTTCTGTTAATTTATTAAATTCATGTTCCGCTATATATATGATAGTTCTTCCAAAAATTATTTCTCTTTCTACGGTTTTATTATTTGTTATTATTAATTGTGTTCTATATTTATTAACAATTTCAGCTCTAATTGGTATATGATTTAAAAGATCTTCTTTAGCAGAATGAATTCTTGAAAATGTAACATTCTCATTTTCATTTTCAATGTTAAATATGTCAAAATTTGTTTTACATTCAGTTGCCACGACTGCATAGCTATTTTTTTCTTTCCGTTTAGTGTTTTCATTGGGTTCTAGTCTACTAAGAAAATTTGCAACTTTATTTTCCAGTCCCTTTAGGTACCTATTCAATGCCAAATTGATATTCACCAAGTTTAAGTATCCATCTTTGATGTCTAGAAGATAAGTCTTTTTCTTTGTATTTAGCAAGTAAGAAGTTTATAGGTTGGTGATCTGTATAAATTTTAAATTTCTTTCCATAGAGATATGGTTTGAGATAATTAACGAACCAGACTATAATAATTTATTTGGCAGCCGAATAATTTTTCTCATGCTTGTTAAGAGTTCGACATGGGAAGCATACAGGGTGACCTTCTTGTGAAAGAACTCCTATAACGTAGTTGGAAGCATCTGTTGTTACAGTAAAAGACATCAAAATTTGGATATCTTAAAATAAGATCCGAAATTATAAGGTTCTTGAGCTTTTCAAAAGCAGCTATATAATTAGGATCTTTGAAAATGATTTTAGTATTGTTTTTTAGATATTTCGTAATTGGTTGAGCTACTTTAGCATAATCTCTAACAAACTTACGATAATACCCGGTCAATCTTAAAAAACTTTTGATCTGTTTTTCTGTTCATTAGCCTTTGAAATGTGGCTGGACCATTTTTCAACCCAAAAGGCATTCTGTTAAACTCGTACAGGCCATGGGGTGTTACGAAATTCGAAGTTTTTTAATGAGCAATTGAAATTCACACAATCAATAACAAATATTCGGAATATTTTAAATTTACTCTATCAAATGTATATGATAATCCTCAAAAGGATTTTTGTATTATTATTGTTTTTTTTATTTATACGTTGAACTCGAAATTGTTTATGTTGTTTATGTTGTTTATGTATTTGTTGTTTAATAAATAACTGTGATTCACCACAATTATCCCTAGCCACTATTTATAATTTTGTTAATTTACTCTAACTAATAAGTATTTGGTAGCAATCCAAAGGACTTTATTTATATTTGATTTTAATTCATATGTTCATTTTGAGTTAAAAAATGAAATAAGCATTTTTTTTTGATTTTATCATAAAGAAACTATATACAAAATATATGTATACAGTATATAGTTTCTTTATGATTTTATTTATTTATTATTTATTCTTTTATTTCTCAAAAAGAGCTAAATGTTAGCTCATACAGAGTGTGTTATTTCTTAATTTCATTATTTACAATTCAAAATTTAGTAATAAATTCATAAGCAATGTTTAAAAAAAATATAACAATAAAAAATAATAGATAAAATTATAAGTAAAGAGTAAAAATACAATTTTCAATAATTAATACTTTTATGAATTTAAATTTGTTTTGTAAACGATATTAAATACGGTTATTATTATCTTTCAGAAGAAACCCCTGATTTATTGAATATTGGAAACTCAATATATACCTATTATTCATATTATAAGATGCATTTTATAAAATCACGGGATTTATGTAATATTGAAAATTTTACTAAATTTTACATGTTAAATTTCATGTTTACTCAAATAAAAAATCCTAAAATGGCAAACTATCATTTCAAAATTTTGTTTATGTATCTAGAAAAAACAGCAAAGAAAAAACAGAAAAATTTAAAATTTAATGGAAACAAAAAAACAAAAAAGAACGTTTTATTTGAATATATAATAGATATAGATTATGCTATATGATACATATGTATGTACATACATTCTTTATATGGTTTTTTTTTATAAAAATGGAAAATTAATAATGAAAGTCGGAAAATTTTGAAAAAATATTGATATTGTAAGATGGCTGTACTATTTAGGTTAGGTTAGGTTAAGGTGGCTGCCAAAAGGGCACACATAGACTGTATTTGGTACATTGTGATACCACATTTAAGCCTTTCTATCCCACTCGTTAAAACCAATTTGAGCTTTTTACAAAGCGAAGAATACTTTTCACATTTTTACCTGCTACATCGCTAAGGTTGTTGAAAAGATATTGCCCCAAATGGGTATTCCTTCTTGTCGACAAGGCCGGGCATGTACAAATGATATGAAGAGTAGTTTCCTCCTCTTCTTCATCTTTGCAGACTCTACAATAGTAGTTTGCGGATAAGCCAAGTCTTCTGACATGCTTCCCTATTAGAGAGTGACCGGTGATTGTACCCATTGTCATTCCAATATCTGCCTTTTTGAGAGAAATCAGATCATTGGATCGTCTTAAATCGGTTTTGAGCCATATCTATCTTGTGATATTGCATGAGCTCAAGTTTGACCATTTGTAATTTACCATATCCGTTATTTCCTTTCGAAATAACGTTTTGTTTATGGATAGAGGTACCTCCAGTCCTGCCCTATCCGGCAGGACTTGTAAGGTTGTACCAATTCTTGCGAGCTCATCAACTTTTTCATTTCCCGGAATACCTCGATGACCTGGTACCCAGTAAAGCTGAATGCTAAACTGCGTGACCATCCCGTTAAGAAGTTGTCGGCAGTTTATTACAGTCTTCGAGGTTGAGCATGTTCATTCCAGAGATTTTAACGCAGCCTGACTATCTGACAGAATACGTACTTGCTTTACAGTCAAAACGCTTTTATTCAGTAGAATCAAGGCTTCTTGAATTGACATAATATCCGACATAATATCCGAAGGCGCTACAATGGTCTGATAATCGGAAATTATGAGTGGATATTCAGATTATCTGAGAAGACAACGCATTTTACACTGCTGATCATTTTTGAGCGATCCGTATAGAATTACTCCTTCGAAGGTCATCACTGTGTTCGAGTTCCAACTCTCACGGTTTGGTATGCTCGTTACATGAGATTTCCCGAAGAAGTAAGTGGGGGACATGTAGTACACCAAGACGGGAGTGGACTTGAATTGGTTTATGATATCCGAGTGGCCTTCTCGTGAATTGATCCACTGGGATGTAGCTTTTAATCTCACAGCTGTGTTTGAGGCTGCAAATTTGCTATAATATTCTACAGGCGTCAGATTAAGCATGATGTCTAATGCAGCAGAAGGGGTTGTTATTAAAGAGCCACTAATACATAGTGTGGCAGTTCTTTGAACTCTAGCGATTGAGTTGCGGTTGACCTCTTTATCGATTGCTTTCCACCATACCAGGACTTCGTACATAAAAATGGGTCTTACTGCGGATGTGTATAGCCAGTATGTCATGTATGGCTGAAGCCACCATTTCATGTCAATGGCTTTTTTGCACGAGTAGAGTGCTATTGAGGCCTTCTTTACTCTTTCTGAGATATTAGCTTTCCAGCGTCACTTCCTGTCTGGAGTTAGATCCATAAATTTCTCCGTTTCTCTAAAGTCAGGAATGGAGCCATTTAACAAAGGCAGCATTTTTTTAGGAATTTTATATTTCCTTGTAAAGAGGACCAGATCGGTTTTTTGTGGATTTACTGACAGTCCACAGCTTGTAGCCCATGTTGTGATTTTGTTTTGTTTACTTGCAAAACATCCCTGAGACTGTCTGAGAACTTGCCACTGGCAACGACAGCAACATCGTCCGCATAAGCGATTGTTGTGCAGCTCGCCTCTTCCAGAATTTTAAGCAGTTTATTTACCACCACATTCCAAAGAAGGGGAGATAGCACCCCTTCTTGCGGAGTCCCTCTCTTCACAAACCTTTTTGCAGAAGCGTTGCCTAAGTTGCCACTGATGGTCGTGCTATTTAGTATATTAGTTATCAGTGCTTTTAGTTCCGGTTCTACTCCTAGACATATGATTGCGTCTACAATTGCTATCTGATTGACGTTATTAAACGTCTCAATGTCTATAAATGCCTCAATGTCTAAGTTATGATAGTCCATTACATTAACCAATAAATAAAAATAAAAATCATTTATAATCATATATAATAAATTAATATAATAAATTTTTATATATAATAATAATAATAATAAATTTTTAACTAGCAAAATGTTATTTCTTTAACAAACAATTAATTGTTAATATTATTTTGAACTTGAAATAATTCCTTATTTAATAATTTTTACTTAATAGGCATTTAAATATAATTGTAAACGAATGAGTAATTATTAAAGTAAAGAACCTTAATTTATAAACAAAATAAATATTTTTAACCAAATAAAAAATTGTCATAAATTGAAATTCGAATAACATTTAAAACAAAAGAAACAACAACAAAATTACATTTAAAAAAAATAACTTTCTTATTTAAAAAAAAAAAAGATTCTTACTAAAGGTTAGTTTTTTATTATTGTTCCAAAAATAAAATACTGGTCTTATTACTTAATAAGAATTACACTTAAAAATTTTGCACTTTGTTTTGCTCAATAAGCGACAATTATTATTTGTGAACTAAAAATAAATATTGGGAAATCCACTTATAGTAAGTTCCGCTTATTGATCATTATGATACTAAGACCACCAACAATGTAATGAGAATAGATATTTTGTAATGCAAAAATTATTTTTATGAATTTTTACCAAATGTAGTTCAATAAATTATATTAAGTATTTATATAGAAATTTTGTAATCCTTTCATGTAAACCAATAAATTATATTTAGGATTTTAAAATAAGCAAAAATTTGTAAAGAAATTTTTTAACTTTTTACTATAAATATGTTTAACATTACTAAAAGAAATTACTATTAATTTTACAATAAACCAAGGAGAATATCTTCTTGAAAAAATTTTTTATTGTTTTATTTAAATTTACAAAAAGTAAATTAAGTGACGTCCGAGCAGGGATCCAAGGATTGACCTGAGGATTTACCGAAGGGTTTATCCAAGGGTCCAGGGACCGTCAGGCGATAATAGAATCTTCGGTTTTAATTTAATTTAACTATTTTATTTTACTGTAATCAAGCCTATTTTCTTCGCCACCTAGAGTGAGGCTGCTCTAGGCACAGTAAATATAGAGGAAGTTAAGACAACAAACCTTTTTGTTTAAATTAATATAAAAAGAAATATAAAAAAAAATAATAAAAAGTGAAATAAAAATTCTTTGATCACTAAAATTAAATTGATTAGTGGTTAAAGAAGAAGAAACAGTGTCAATAATTATCAGTGACCACAAATTAACTCTTAAAAACCAAATAAAGTATTTTAAATAATTGAAAATTTAAAAAAAAAAAAAAAAAGGAAAAAAACAGTAACTGAAAATCAATTATAAAAGTTTTTTTTAATAAAAATTAAAAATATTAAATAATTTTGGAAACAAAAAAACTTATACTTTAAAAGACAATAAAAAAAAAAAAAATTAATAATAATAAAGAGTAAAGAATAAAGTTATAAACCACAAAAAAGGTTCTTTAACGACGCACATAGAGACTGGTCAACCCATTTTTGGAAAAAAAGAAAGAAATGAGGTCCCCGAGTAGTATCAACCAAAAGGAGTTCCAGTGTTAATTTCATCAAAAGCATTAGGAACAGACGCTTTCCTTGTTGACCAGAGAGACTGCAACGGTTCCACCATGCAAAAGGTTTTAAGTAAAATAAGTAAACGTAAAAGTACTTACGTAAACACTTACATGTTTTTAATCCTTTTTTTTTACAAAGATCTCATAATTATTAAAGATCGCATAATAAAATTTCAAAAAATATAATAAAAGGAAAAAAATTTAAAAAAAGAAAAAATATAAATTTTTGTTATAACAAAAGTATCTGATAATTCTGATACTGAGGATTTTACTGCCCATTACAAACAGTTAATAGGGCAAATGCAAAAAAAAAAAAGAAATATTAAAAGAAAACAAAATTAAAAATTCGAATAAAAAAATTAAGATTATAGAGTTGTTAAATCACTCTTATTAAAATTACTAAATTAAAAAGAAAAGGCCAAAGAAAAGTAAAATTGAAATTAAAACAATTAAAAGAAAGAAATAAAATTAAAAAAAAAAAAAATAATAAATTTTAAAAGGTATAAGATTTTTTCTTAGAGTTTCCGTCAATAAGTGTCCGCATCTGTACGGAGAAAAGGAAACGCTAATTAAAAATATCTTAAAATTAAAAAGCCAGTTAGAGATAAAAAGTTTTTGGGAAATGCATCCGCATTTGTACGGAAAAAAAGGAGAATACTAAAAAATTTTTATCCATAAAAAGCGCTATATAAAAATTTTTTTTTTTAAAAAGAATCCGTAGTAATTAGTTCTATCTGTAGTTCTATTAAAACTTAGTTTTACTAATTGATTAAAATAATTTAATAGGCCACTTAAGGCATATAGAGTATTCATATTAATAAAATTAGACTTTTTATAAATCTTATATTTTTTATCTCATAAGAAAATTTAAAAATTTAAATTCAATAATTAAATATCAACAATCAATAATTTAATTCAATTATAATAATATTATTTTATAAGTCTATTTTGTAGAGTTAAAGTTTTTATAAAAATAATCTATTTTGGTACAATTTGGTGACATTAAAAAAAAAAAAGGAAAAAACTTTGACCAGATAGAGCAAGCAAAAATTTAAAAAAGAATAAAACAATATAATAAATACATATTTATATAAGAAAAAATACATATTTTTTTTTTGACAATACGAATATTTTTTATAAAATTTCTATAAACTTTTGTTTTTACTTATTGACAATTATTTTATTCTAATAATATAAAATTTTATCATTTTATCACATAAACTTAGTTTTTATGAAATTAATAGTGACAACTTAAATTTTTTGTCTAAGAGACCTATCTCTTAGTATCCTGTTGGTTTTTAGCTCTTTTCTTTTATCAACTAAAATATTAAAGAAACCCCATTTTTATTAATAACAAAAATATTTAAAAATGTCAAGAGCTATATCTTTTGGCAGACAAGAACAATTGCCTCTACTCCCGAAAATGAAGACCCAAATTTAAGTCCAATTGAAGAAGAGGAATTGGAAATAGATTTTGGCGCTGAATATAATTTAGAGGGAATGAATAAGATTCCAGATGTAGTTAAAAGTTTGCGACAATTTTCAGGGGAACCTGGAGGGTTAAATGGAAATAACCCTCGCAATATCCAACAACAATTTGCTAGACCTTATAATAGAGGAAATTTTAATCGGCAATGGCAGAATAACACATGGAAACAAAATTTCCAATCAAATCCTAATTCCAATTTTCATAATAGTAAACCAAATTTTCAAACAAATTCCAATAAGCAAAATTTTCAGTCTAATAAATTCAATTTACAATCAATAAACCCAATTTCCAATCTAAATTCAATAAATCCAGTTACAATAGACCCATTTATCAACAAAACTTTACATCTGGTCCTCAACAAATAGGTAATTTAACCAGATCATATGCTGGTCGCACCTACAATGAAAATAATATCAAAACTAAGGAAATTTTAATAGACGATCTTCGTCGTATCATCCGCAAAGACAAAACGATTCACAAAAAATTAATCACACTAATTCAAGGAAAGATGATGAATTAGAACAAAATCAAGACAAAGGAAAGGAAAAGGGTGAAATTTCTTGTATTCAGTGCTCATCATGCAACTCCAACCTTAATCCTTTTTTAGATTAAAACACTCCTCCCTCCCGTATATTGAACAATTAGTGGGGAATAGGGGGATAAATATTTGTAAATTTCTAACAGATACTGATTCAAATAAAAATTACATGCATCCTAGACTGATAAAACATCCAATACTCAATGATAATAAATTTCAAGCTAAAGTACAAAAAGGAAATTTTCGACAAATTCACACAATCGACTTGGGTATTTTACGATCTTCATTAGATGAAATTATTGCTGTCCTAAATTATATCCAAACACATGCACTTTACCCACACTTGGAATATGAAGCCCATCAAATATAAGATTTACTAGATGAGTTTAAAATACACCGAAAATCAAAAGCTATAAATGCGATCGGTACTGCCTGGAAATGGATAGCAGGTATTCCAGATCGCGATGATTATATTATGATAAAGAAAAAAGTGGGCAGTTCCTATTTTACCACTGTCATCCAAAAAGTGTCCTTAAAATGGTCTGCTCACTAATTTTTTTTATTTTAAATGATTGCTTTTCTCTTCCTTGTCTGTTGGGTATCCTTTTTTTTTTTATTTTTTACCTCCTTTTACCTTTTTTTTAATTTTAAAGTTTACGATTTTTAGTATGAAACTAATATTATTTTTTGTAAATGGCGGCATGAAGTTCCAATACTCATGCATTTTTGAAAAATGTTGCCAATGTGGGATTCTTTAAGTAATTTTTGAAAAGAGTTTGTAAAGGATAAAAAGGGTTGTACAAAATTTTTTTAAGTAATTTTTTATATTTTAGATATTTCGAATTTGTATAAAATAACAAATTTTACAAATAATTGTAAATAATAGTAAGTAATATATTCAAATTTTTTGTTAATTAAAATGAAGTTTTACATTAGTTAATAAAAATATAATTTTTTTATTTAAATAAAGCATTTATTTTTTTTTGATTTCTAATAAAAAAAAAAAATACCAATAGATGCTTGCCGGGTTTACTTGCCGAATTTAAAAACACTTTAAAAAATTAATTATTAATATAAAAGAGTAATTCTGTTTTTTGATTTCATGCAAGGAAAAAAATGTATAAATTGATGCTTGCCGTATGGATTTACTTGCCGAATTTAAAAGAGGATTTCTTAAATTGTTAGCGGGGGTTTGGGGGCGGTAGCCCCCGACTTTAAAAAATTAATTTTAATATGAAAGAGTAATTCTGTTTTTTGATTTCATGCAAGGAAAAAAATGTATAAATTGATGCTTGCCGTATGGATTTACTTGCCGAATTTAAAAAGAGGATTTCTTAAATTGTTAGCGGGGGTTTTAGCGACTTTAAAAAATTGATTTTAATATAAAAGAGTAATTCTTTTTTTTGATTTCATGCAAGGATTTCATGCAAAAGTTTAAATTATTGTTTTTATTTTTAACACAAAAGTGTCAAAATTTTAATTTTTTATATAAAATTTTGTATTTACATATAAAAATTACTAAAAATAATGGCAGTTACGTTTAGAATCAATTGAACATTGAAATAAATTATAAAATATGTTAATTTTATTGTTTCAAAAAGTTTTAATTATTGCTTTTATTTTTAACACAAAAGTGTCAAAATTTTAATTTTTTATATAAAATTTTGCATTTACATATAAAAATTACTAAAAATAATGGCAGTTACGTTTAGAATCAATTGAACATTGAAATAAATTATAAAATATGTTTATTTTATCATTTAAAAAAGTTTAAAATAATTTATTTGCATTTCTACAATAAAGATGTCAATACTTTTTTATTTTATGTAAATTTGAGTTATCCTTTTTTTTTACAACCCTTTTTTTTATTATTTAGAAATTTCATTTTGATTTTTAGATAATTGCACAATGGCAATTCTTTCCATATTATGTATGTGCTAAAGATTATAAGAATGTGTTAAATGTCAAAAAGTCGGTCGTCCATTATTTTCATAACAAAAATGTCGATTTTTGTATGAAAAAAATTAAAAAAATTTTTTTTTGGGAAAAATAATTAAAAAACCTTAATTTTTTTGGAAAAATTACAGTCTAACGGTAAAAGACTATCGGTTTTCGGCCTATTTTGGGGGGTTCGGATCACGTGGTCGTTTTTTTTGGTGACAGTGGTAAAATAGGAATTACCCAAAAAAGTAAATAATATGTTGAATAATAATAACAAACAGGTAATAATAAACAAAACTTATAATGACAGGATAAATAACATTTCTGAAATAACTAACAAAATTTTAGAAAATTTAAAAAACAAAAGTATAATTTATTTATTTATTTAATTTTTTTACCAGGGCTTTTAACACTTTCAAGGTTTTACAAGCCCTTATTAATACATTTTTTCTAAATTAACTTTACATAATTTTACAATTTTTATAATTTTACTTAATTTTACATAATATTTATACAAAATACATAATCTAATGAACTAAACAAAATTCTCTATATTATTAACAAAACTTAAATTGATTCGACGAAAATTAAATCTATTTATTTAAATAATAAATTATAATAATATATACTTTAGATTAAGTTAAAAGTTTTTATAAAAGCGATTACATTTTCCATGGAACATTGGTTATCTTCTTTTAAATTTGAAATTCCATTTATTTTAAAAGTAATTCTTTTATCTCTGTACTGCGAGCATGATTCAAAAATATGTTTAACAGATAATATAGAATTATTGTCAGATGAACAAATGGGACTTATCTGGGCATTTTCAAATAAATATTTGTGCGTAAAATTTGTATGTCCGATTCGTAGCCTAGTAATAATAATAGAATTTTTCCTACTTAGAGAATCTATTGAATTCCATTTGAATATTGAGCTTTTAATTTGTTTTAGCTTATTATTGGAAGCGATACTAATCCATTCTTTGTTGAATGATTCTAATATTTTGCTTTTAAGAACTGGGAACAAATCGCTATAGAACATTTTAAAATCATTAATAACAGGGCCTGTTATAGCTTCCTTTGCTAATTGATCAACTTTTTCATTGCCCCTTATATTAACATGACCTGGAATCCAGATAAAACACCATTGATTATTTGATCGCTTAACTAATTTCCTCATTCTCATTGTAATAGGGTGCTTTGGAGAGTACGACAATAGTAATTGCAGTGCATTCAGTGAATCACTACAAATTAAAAATTTTGAATTATAGAATTTGTCATTTCCAAACTGAATGGCTTTTTGGATTGCAAAAAGTTCAGAAGAGAAAACCGAAGTATATTTAGGTAAATGGAATTTTTCTTCGTGATCCCTGCACTTAAATGCACTTCCAGTTTCACCGTTCAGCAATGATCCATCAGTATAGATTATAGTGTAATTTTGGTATTGCTTTTCCAAAATTTCGAAGAAAAGGCGCCTAAATTGGGTGTCATTTGTACTACTTTTCTTGAATTCATTCAGAGCCAAGTTTATGTTAAGGGTTTTCGCCATCCAAGGATGTGTTATGGGAAATCTTTGAGTATCAAAACTACTATTCATGGAAATTTCTAGTTTTTCTAGATAATTTCTGAATCTAATATGGAATGGTTGGTAATTTGATGACAGATTTTTCTGTCTAATGAATAATGATTCGTTTCTAACATTTTCATATAATGGGTGCAATTTATTTCCAAAAATTTTCAATCCAAAATTAATGGACTGATATTCTCGTCTATATTTAAGTGGAATTTGACTAGCGTCACATATGACACTCACGCTTGGACTAGTTTTGAATGCCCCCGTGGCAATCTGGTACCTATATCCAATATTGGGTCCAAAATTTTCAATCGAGTTTTTGAAGCTGAATTGTAGATACAGCTACCGTATTCAATACAGGGAAGTACTATAAGGTTAAGTATCCTTAACAACATTTTTTTATCAGATCCATAATAACTATTACTTAGTATTTTTAATATATTAAGTTTTTTCGTAGCTTTCACTTTAATGTGCTTGATATGTTTATCCCAATTTAATTTAGTATCAGAAATTAATCCAAGAAATTTATGAGATTCGACATATTTAATTGGTGCATTTGACAAAAAAAGATTTGGTTTGATTATATTAGATCTTTTCCTAGTGAACAACATTGAAAGGGTTTTCCTTGCAGAAAATTTAAAACCTGTTACTTCGCTCCATTTTGTAAGATGAACAAGAGAGTTTTGCAGAAGGTTCTTCATTCTTCCTATGTTTTTGCCTGACGTAAAAATGAGGAAATCGTCAGCAAAAAGAGCATACTTAATTGGATGCTTGATTGTGTTCACAATGTTATTTATTGTGGCAACAAAAAGCAGAACGCTCAAAACTGAACCCTGGGAGATTCCGTTCTGGAGTGACCTGTCTGTGGAAGATGTTTTACCTAAATAAACTTTTATTATCCTTTCAGGTAGAAAATTTTTAATATAGTGGATCAAGTTACCTTTAAAGCCCATTTTTAAAAATTCTTTTATAAGCCGATTTTTCCACATAGTATCATATGCTGATTCTAGATCGAAAAAGATTGATACAGTGCTTTGATTTTTTGCAAATCCATTCATTATTTCAGACTCGAAATAAGAAAGATTATCAATAGTTGAGCGGTTTTTTCGAAAACCGGACTGAAATTTAGAAATTAAATTTCTGCATTCTCATTCCCAATTGAGTCTATTGTATATCATTCTTTCTAGAATTTTGCAAGTCCAACTCGTAAGCGATATTGGGCGGTAGCTTGAAACACATGTAGGATCCTTATCTTTCTTGAGAATTGGAATTAATACAGCTTTTTTCCAATTTTTCGGAAACGTTCCACTAATCCAAATTCGGTTATAGAAATCTAAGAGTGTGATTTTTCCTTGATCATTTAATTCTTTCAGCATTTCGTACCGGATAAAGTCAGGACCTGGAGAGCAGCCATTGCATGCTCTTAAAGCATTTTCGAGTTCGTTTTTTGAGAATAATCAGTTGTATTTTTCGTATTTTCCGGAAGGTCTTTTCGTCTAGATTACTGGTTCGAAGAAATTTTCTAAAAAATTTTTTGCGGGCTTTTATGCCCTCCCGTATTTCCGGATTCCACCAAGGTACCTTTTTCTTTAAATGTCCGAAGTTTTTCGTGAGAATAGATTTATTGGCGGCACTCAGAATTACAGAAGTTATATAGTTTTCATATTGGTTAATGTCTTTATGTTGCATTATTTGAAGGTTTAATTCTTCTCTGAATCGATTCCAATTAGCTCGTTTAATGCACCAATTGTCTCTTACTTGACTATTAATATCTGTTGAAAGAAGTTTAAGAATAATTGGGAATTGGTTACTGCCGTGTAGATCGTCCTCTACTGTCCATTCAAATAGGTTTTGAAGAACAGCGGTGCCTGAAGTCACATCAATAGAACTGAATGATTTATATGAAAAGCTAAATTGAGTTGGTTTACCATTATTAAAAAGATTCAAAGAATTAGCGTCAATCAGATTTTCAAGGGATTTCCCTCTTTTATCTGTTTTAGTAGAGCCCCAGATAATGTTGTGTAATAATTAAAATCTCCGAGGAGAAGAAATGGGCAATCGAATTTATTAATTATATTTTGTAGATCGTTAGTATTAATTGAAGTGTTACAGGGAGATATATATTACATATAACAAATTTTATGGGAAAAAGAACTTTTACTGCTACTGCCTGTAAATTAGAATTTAGATCAATTTGCTCACATGAGATATTCGATTTAACCAAGATGGCGACATCGCCGTGTGCTACTGTATTTGAGTCTACATTAACATTATATGTTTCAAAATTTTCAAAATTAGGATTTTCATTACTTTTAAATTTTGTCTCTTGTATACAGACAATATATGGATCATATTTATTTACAATAAGTTGAAATTCTTCATAATGGCTAAAGAGACCGTCAATGTTCCATTGAATAATACTAGTCATTTATAAACTATCTTTAAAAGGTTCAATATCACTAATTGAGCCAATGCTATCGTCTACATCAATAGAATCTATATTATTTTGATCTTCAAAATGCATAAATGATTTAGTCTTTTTTGTTTTTTCTTCTCAAATTTTTTAAGTTCACGCTTTTTCTTTGGATTGCCAATGCTATCGTCTACCTCAATAGAATCTATATTATTTTGATCTTCAAAATGCATAAATGATTTAGTCTTTTTTGATTTTTTCTTCTCAATTTTTTTAAGTTCACGCTTTTTCTTTGGATTAATATTCCTAGAAACTAAAATTTTATTCTTACCAATTAATTTTGTTTTGAAATTTTCATTAGAAGGATTAATGTCTGACAAAACACTATGAGAAACTTCATTTTCAATATTATTATTAATAGCGGCTGTGCTTGTTGAAGGACCAAAATTTTCACGATCACAAACACTTTTGACTTTTTGATTATTGCTCGTAATGTAATGTTTGCAAAAGACTCCTTCAACGGAAATCTAAGTTTATAGCGCCTAACAGCTTCTCTGATGTCTACATTTTCTTTTATTTTAATCGATTTAATTTTCTTTTCTTTTATAAATTGTGGACATTGTTTAAAAAAAGCATTATGTGGGCCTGCACAACTTGGACATTTTTGTGTTCGTTCACATTTTTCATTTTCTTCTAGGTGATATTCGTCACTACAATTAGAGCAGGTTTTCTTATTTTTGCAGATATCAGTCCGGTGGTTAAATCTTAGACAATTATAACATCGTAGAGGTGGTGGGATATAGGCTCGAACATCATATTTTTGATATCCTACTTTGATTTCTTTTGGAAGATTTGTTGATTTGAATGTTAACACATATAGACCTGTTTCTTCTTCCACTTGATTATTATTTTTCTTTTTAAAACGCTTAATGGCGATCACTTGTTGTTTCTCCATTACTGCTAAAATTTCACTATCACCTATATATTTAAACTCTGGGCAGTATACTACTCCTCGAGTTTGATTTAATGTGGCATGTTCTTCAACTGACACTTTAAAATCTTTAAATTGAACCAGATTAATTAGTTTTTGAGCTTGAAAAGTCTTTGTTTTAATCAATACAGTGCCATCTCGCAACTTAACACAGCTATTAACTTCACCTGATACACAGCTTAGAATAACTCGTTCAAGTAAAAATGCAGAAACAGATGTCATATTTTTATTTATTTCATTTCTTCGCATTACGAGAAATTTTTCACCTGGTGTTACATTTTTTAGTCTTTTAGATTGATCGAATTTCAAATTACTGTTCGTAAAAAATGTAGAGCCAGAATTATCTGGCGAGGGGTTATTCTCCCCAATTCTTAATTTTAACTTTTCTATTACTATTTGTTTTGTTATTATTGCTTATAAATTTATTAATATTATGAATTTGATTTGTTGTTGTTTTTTTTTTTTTTTTCAAATAAATCTACTTGTTTTTAATTCTATTTTTATTTTCTAGTTTTGATATTACTAAGCAGATGTTTAATAAAAACCGGTTTTATATATATATTTTTTTTTTGTTAAATTATTTTTTTTTTTTTTTATTTTTTAATTTTAATTTTTTTTTGCTTTTAAATTAATTATTTATTTGTCTTCACTAAAAATAGAGAAAACAGAAGTTTTCGGTTTGACCTCTTTATGAAGACTGAAAGTATAATTGATAATCATTCTGTTCTTCAAATTCAATATAAATTGAAATTAATTAAAGAAGAAATAGTTAATTTAAAATATGCCATTCATTGGGCAAAATTAGGTGTAATAAATCCTATATTATTGTCAAAATCAGAAATAGAAATTTTAGTCGAAATATTAGATAAAGAAAATTTTCCTTATGAAAATGTTGAAGAAGCATTTTTCTAATGTAAAGGTTATAAGTAATGGTACTTGCATGTTCTACCTCATTGAAATTCCTTTAACTTCAAATGAAATATTTGTAAAATTATAAGTAGTAAAAATTGATTATGAACAAATTTTATTAAATAAAGAAAAAATATTAGGTATAAAATCAAAAAATTGTAAAGTAATTAATCCTATAACAATATGTAATGAAATAAAAGGCAAAAATTCAGCATGCAATATGACAAACAACCATCATATCCCATCAGTGGAACCAGTAGCAGAGGGCATATTATTGCTGAATCAATTCACTGGAACAGTTATCATCAATCATGAATTAAAATTTATAAATGGAACTTATTTAATTATATTTCATAACTCAACAGTAACAGTAAATCAAAAAACTTATTCTTCAAAGGAAATTCCAACAGACAAATTATTGCCAGCTATTCTTCAACCTGAATTGATTAAAAAGGGACTACAAGAACATCTATCACTAGAACTACTCCGCCATATTCATATCAACAACACTAAAGAAATTAATTTATTAAAAGAAAAAACATAATTTTTTTAAAAAATGCAGTCAAATGAGGACATTTAATTTTTAAGCGGGGAAGAGTTATGATAGTCCATTATATTAACCAATAAATAAAAATAAAAATCATTTAGAATCATAATAATAATAATAAATTTTTAACTAGCAAAATGTTATTTCTTAACAAACAATTAATTGTTAATTAATTAATTGAAATTGAAATAATAATAATTTTTACTTAATAGGCATTTAAATAAAATTGTAAACGAATGAGTAATTATTAAAGTAAAGAACCTTAATTTATAAACAAAATAAATATTTTTAACCAAAAAAAAAATTGTCATAAATTGAAATTCGAATACTTTGTTATTAAATAACATTTAAAAGAAACAACAACAAAATTACATTTAAAAAAAATTACTTTCTTATTTAAAAAAGAAAAAAGGTTCTTACTAAAGGTTCTCATTATTTTTTTATTATTGTTCCAAAAATAAAATACTGGTCTTATAAAAATATAATATAAAAAAAAAAAATATGATGAATAAGCAATAAAAATAATAATAATAATAAATAATGATGCACAGTGTGTAAAGTAAAAATTACTGGTAAAAAAACCAAAGCTCTACAATGCTCCGGCGCTTCTAAAAATTTTTACGATACAAACTGCGCCAATATCTCAGAGGAATTATTTAATATAATAAAATACGGCAGAGTATGATGGAAGTGTTCTGCTTGTAATTCCAATGAAGAATTTAGTAATAAATCAGTTGTTATAGGTGACGATTTCTCGGGCTTAGAAGATGAAATTTTCAAAGATACCCAAGGAGGATTGGATTTTGAAATTACTAATTATAGTGCAACTGATATTTATCATCTTTTGAATTTAACAATTGCACTAATGAAAAAATGGTACAATACCTAAAAACCATGGTGTTAGTTATAATGGACATTCATAAATCGCAGAAATATTTTAATTCTCGAATGGATGATATGGTGCAGCAGAATAAATTTTCCAAAAAGAAAACATTTATTTAAAAAAACGTCTGGAAGAACTTGAAAACAAAACAAATCTTATGGCACAAAGAATTAATCAAATTGAATTTAAATTAGATGAGACGCAATAGCTAAAAAACAGAAACAACATTGTACTTGCTGGTCTACCATCAAATGTTGACAATTGTAAGGATATTGTTTTGAAAATAGCAAAAAAAATCAATGCGAATATAGGGGATAAGGATATATTGAAAGTTTCACCAATAACACAAAAAAATACAACACTGAAGAACACCAACACTTTATACGTGATTGAATTAGCTTCTGAGAAGATCAAAACTGAATTAATGTCAAAAAAAAACATATAAGCATCTCTTCACTGCTGAAATAGAAATAGAATATAAAATACGATGTTAACAAGGAGATTTTTTTTCGGCATCAATTATCGCCACTACAATCCAAATTATATTTCAGCGCAAAACAAATTTAGTTATCAAAGAATTGTGAGTTTCTATGAATCAAAAACAACAACATCTTCCTTAGGCAAAACAAAACCAGCAAGGTATTTACCATTTCATCTTTCAATGACATTAATTTTATTAAAAATAGGCTTAGCCTTGATTAAAAATATACTAACATTTTTTAATTTTCAATTAGTCTTTATTTGTTACTTTATGTTGAATAATTTTTATCACAATATTTTTTGGAATAATTTTTTAAGAACTTTTATATTTGTAACATATTTTTTATTTGTGGGTACATTCTTTGAAATTAAAAATGATATTATTAATTTATTATTTATACTCTACTATTACATTCTACTTTCACATTCCACATAACTTCAAATTATTATTATTTTTATCTTCTGTATCAAACTACAAAATTTATTTTATTATTACAACAATTTTTCTTGGCAACTTTCTTTTGAAAACAATATTACATTTGAATTATTGAACTATTCAAGAAAAAATGGATCGTATTATGCAAATAATTTATTTATTTATTTATTTATATTAATATTACATACATAAATGTAATGCAATATTATGAAGCATCGACTACTTAGGCCATTATAGGTTTTTATACTATTATTAAATTATATACTTATATAATTTATTTTTTTTATATTATATACTATATATTTACATTATATTTAGTCGTAAGGGGGATATGTAAAGAAAAAACACTTACGACTTGTGCAGGGATCGAACCCACTTGTGCAGGGTAACTTAGAGCTACTTGTACATTCTTACAAGATCGAAATTCACTGTATTGTACTGACAGGAATTTGGTTACGCGGAAATGAAAATAAATTTTTTAATATTCCCGACTATACGCCTTATTTTTCTAATTGAGAAACTTCATATGGGGGTGCAGCTATATACATAAGAGAAAATATAAGTAGCACTTTAATAAAAAAACGAGCAATTTAACAAATCAAGTTTTCTCGTCATAAAACGATAAATATAATGTGCATATATAGATCCCACGAAAAACATATTGCTGACTTTGCGAGTAAAGTTGATCAATACACTATCAAGTTTGAGAACTTCTTAATATTAGGGGATTTTAATATACATTTGTTGGACAAAGATATCTGGGACGGAAGAAACTATAACAACATCCTTCTTAGCAATGGATACCTTATTTATAACAAATTGTCGTTAAAATATGCTGCCAGAATTAGTATAACTACAAAATCTATAATTGATCACTTCATAACTGACTTAGTAAAAAAGCAGTACGATTTCTATACTCTGAATACCTCTCTCTCAGACCATCAGTTATTTTTTATTACCATGGACCAAAAAATGGCAACAGAAACTTCCTCTCATTTTAAAACAATATTACAATATGACAACAAGAAAAGAGATAAAATTTGCGATGATCTAAATTACTATAATGATTTCAATAATATTGTTAAAGATCTCAGTCTCCTAATAAAAAACAATATAAAAATCGTTGATAATAATAAAAAACAAAATAAAAAAAAAAGATTGAATAACTGATGAGATTTTAGAAAAGATGAGAATTCGTGATTCGTACTTTAAGTTCAAAAAAAATATACAAGTGACCCACATGTAGCACTATTATATGAAAACAGCAAAAAGGAAGTAAGATACTTAGTTACTCAAGCGAAAATTAAATTATGTTCAGAGCAAATTCAAAGAAACAATTCCACCAACAGCACACAAAAATTATGGCTATTATTTAAGAGAATAATGCTTAATAAAAATGAATTCGAAGCAAGGTATTAAAATTCTTCAAGACGAAAACCGAACTTACTTTTCATTTAACGCCAACACACACAGAGGAAATTAAGCTGGCGATTAACTTTCTAAAAGCCGGAGCGGCAACAGGTCAAGATTACATTTCTTCGAAATTTATAAAAAATTCTCGCATAATCTCACTCCTATTTTAGTAAAATTCATAAATACATCTTTTCCCAATTACACTTTACTTGAAGTTCTCAAAACTTCTATAGTTACACCGATTTTTAAAAGTGGTAATTCCACAAATCAAATGAATTATAGGCCAATTTCTGTCTTAAGTGCATTTTCAAAAATCTTTAAGTGGAACAACAATATATTAAATGAGGAACAATATGGATTTGAAAAAAATTCCAATACTACAGCTACCTGCTTAAGTTTAACACATTTCATATCGAAAAATATTGATGAAGGTAAATATGTAGCTTGTGTGTTTCTCGACTTCCAAAAAGCTTTCGATTGTGTAAATCACCAAATTCTTTTACTGAAGTTATCCAAATTAAACTTTAATTCTAATGAAATAGCTTTTTTTAAATCTTATTTAGATGATCGACGACAAATGGCAAGGGTAAATAATACACTTAGTCAACTAAAAACAATTATAAAGGGTGTTCCGCAAGGCTCAATTCTCAATTCGGATCTCTTCATAATTTACATTAATGATATTTCTACTTTAATCTAAGGGGTTCTATCCAACTCTATGCAGGTGATGCTGTATTAAAGTATCAATCGTATCAAATATAAATGATATTAAGAGAGATATCGATAATGACTTTAAAATTATTACGGAATGGCTTAATAAACACCGTTTGTTATTAAATGTAAAAAAAAACCAAAATTCTATTGTTCGAAAATAAAATTTTTTCCAATTTAAATTTTCAATTTAATAATGAGACCATGGAAGTAGTAAAAGAATTTAATTACCTAGGTTTAATTTAGATATTAAGTTGAAATGGTGTGAACATGTGGAGCATGTCATTAAAAAAATGACACCTTACATTTTCATACTGAGGAGAATGCGCAAATATTTTAATAGAGAGGCGCTATATACACTTCATATATACGCTTCATATATTCTTTCTAACATTACCTACTTAAATCCAATTTGGGTCAATGCGCAACAATGCACTATTAAAAAACTTGAAATTATTCACAAAAAAGCAATAAAAGTAATTCATTTCCATCCAATACGATATCCAACTAATTTATTAAACAATGATAAATATATGAGCCTTTATTATAAAATGAAATATGAGCTTTATATGACGGCATTTAAAATTATTAACAATCTTATCAAACATAACTTTATTTTAAATAGGATGATAGATATTCATAACCACAACACAAGGAATAAGTCAAATTGTTGCTTGAATCTCTTCAGAACAAACTCTCAAAAAAGTAACTGTTTATAACTGCCTAAAGTAATTTAATGAATTACCTGTTAGACTAAGAAGTATCACAAGTACAAAAGATTTGAAAAAAGTATATATTGGGATAAAGATACCAACAAAATGTATTAGTAATAGTTTTAAAGTAAGTTAAGCCAAGCACATATTGCAATAAATTGTAATTTTAAAGAAAATGAAACAAACAAGAAGAGAACTTTGACACTTAATGACAATAAAAATAATAAAAAACAAGGTAGAATGTAAACCAACGGTTTTTAAAAGCGCACATTTCCAAAACTCAATACAAATTGTTTAGAAGTGTGACTTACACAAAAATTTGAAAATTTCATGTAATAAAAAAAAACTTGAAAATAGGAAATTTTTGAGATTTTGAGGGGCCGTAAGTCCGGAATCCTATATAACTAAGAAAAGCTGTTAACACACGTAAAAATATATTATTGAAGCTTTAATTTTTATGTCTTGCCGAAGAAAATTTTTACAGGTGCCTAAGTTACAGGTGTCTAAAAATAGCAAATTTTCAATTTTTGAGGCGTAATAACTCTTAAAGAGGGGGCGTTACCAAAAAATTTTCTGAGGAAACTTATACTAATTCTAAAAGTTCTTTCTTGTCTCAAAATTTCAGGTTCCTATCTAAAGGGGTGCCGGAGTTATGAAAAAAAAAATTTCATGCAAAATGTGGTTTTCACATAACGGTAAATTTAAATCGTAAATTACAAAATATTACATAATTTTGATATTGTTTTATATAGATAATAAAATTTTCGATCTTCTACCGGTTTTAGATTGCAAAACTATTACGCAAAGCCCGAGATATATACATCTGAAAATGGAGCTTTTTTACAATTTTGAAGAGCTGCAGCTTTGGAACCCTTTACAACTAAAATAAACCTTTCACACACGTAAAAACATATTATTGTAGCTTTCATTTTCATGTCTTGCCGAAGAAAAATTTTTACAGGTGCCTAAGTTACAGGTGTCTAAAAATAGCAAATTTTCAATTTTTGAGGCGTAATAACTCTTAAAGAGGGGGCGTTACCAAAAAATTTTCTGAGGAAACTTATACTAATTCTAAAAGTTCTTTCTTGTCTCAAAATTTCAGGTTCCTATCTAAAGGGGTGCCGGAGTTATGAAAAAAGAAATTTCATGCAAAATGTGGTTTTCACATAACGGTAAATTTAAATCGTAAATTACATAATATTACATAATTTTGATATTGTTTTATATAGATAATAAAATTTTCGATCTTCTGCCGGTTTTAGATTGCAAAACTATTACGCAGAGCCCGAGATATATACATCTGAAAATGGGGCTTTTTTACAATTTTGAAGAGCTGCAACTTTGGAACCCTTTACAATTAAAATAAACCTTTCACACACGTAAAAATATATTATTGTCGCTTTAATTTTTACATCTTGTAGAAGTAAAATGTGTGCAGGTTCCTAAGTTACAGGTGTTTAAAAATAGCAAATTTTCAATTTTTAAGCCCAAATAGCTCATAAACAGGGGGTGGTCCGAAAAAATTTTCTGAGCAAACTTATACTAATTCTAAAAGTTCTTTCTTGCCTCAAAATTTCAAGCTTGTATCTAGAAGCGTGCCGGAGTTATGAAAGTAGAAAAATCATGCAAAATTTGGTTTTCACATAACGGTAAATTTAAATACTAAATTTAAAAAAATTGTATAATT
The DNA here is from genome assembly GCA_947095535.1 of Poecilobothrus nobilitatus. Lineage (NCBI taxonomy): Eukaryota > Metazoa > Arthropoda > Insecta > Diptera > Dolichopodidae > Poecilobothrus > Poecilobothrus nobilitatus. The sequence continues at coordinate 192,908,716 of OX352772.1, forward strand.
TTGATATTAATTTACAAAGATAAAAGAAATACCTGCCGAATGACGTTTTCAGATTGAAAAAATCTTAAGCAGAACATAAGATATATGCATTTAAAAATAGCGCTTTTTCAAAGTTTGAGGGGGTGTAGCTCCGTAATGGGGGGGGCTACATGAAAAAGTTGTTCCACAAATTTATTTTTTTTATGAGACCTACCTATGGTTAAAATTTTTTTTCTCTATCTTTAACGGTGTAGAAGTTTTGTAAACAGACGGACGGACGGACGGACGGACGGACGGACGGACGGACAGAGTGAAACTAATAAGCACATTTTTTCAAAATTTTTTTGGAAATGTGCTAAAAATTTTAATTTAAAAAAATTTAATTTAATTTAATTAAAAAAAAATATTTAAAAAAATTTAATTTAAAAAATTTATAAAAATTTAAAGTAAATAAAATACAGAAAGCCAGTCAGCTACGGCTAAGGCTATTAAATAAATTACAATACTGTATAATTTAAAAAAAAAAAAAAATGTGATACAATTAAAAAAATTAGCTCGATTAATTTTTTCCGTCGAAAACAAAATCTATGTTGTATTTTGTATATTGTAGAGTTTAAAAGCTCAAAACAAATAATAAAAAAGTTCGATAATATTTGTTTTAATTAATTATTTTTAAAAAAAACAACCAAATACAAGCAAGTTAAAAAAAATTTATTTATAAAAATAATCTAATCCAAATGTGTAACTATTAAAACATGAGTATAATAAAAAAAAATTTAAATGTTACATTAATTTTATACAAAATTATTGCTTATAAACTTGTTTGAACTTAATTAGAAATGGCACTGTGCCCGCATAAATAATAATATATAACTTTTATTATCTAAAGCATTTAAAGCTACTTAATTGAGATTTTGTGTTTATATACAACGTAATTTAGGTCTAAAAACATTCATATTTCTATAAATAATTTTTTTTTTCAAATAAAGAATTTTTATAATCTCCTAAAGTTAGATCTTTATAAAAATCTTCTCTGAGAATTGTATAAATGAAACTTTCTGTATCTGTATAGTTTAGCAAGAGATTTTTGTTTCACATATTTATAATGAAAATCATACATTAGGATTGCAAGTTATATATCTTCATCCAAAATATATTGGTTTATTATAATACATACTGGTTTTAGAAATTTCAACCTCGGATGCGTCGGAAGTGAAAGACAATAGACTATGAAAGTTAGTTTTTAATAAAAGATCCCGACCTCCTAAACGCTTTCCTTTGTTTTCCCAACTGGTTGTTATTCTAATATCTGTTCTTTTGTCAACATTTTCCATGGTCTTTCTGAATACGGAATTGTTCATTAACTTAAAAAAATCTGTTCCAAATTAATTTTTTATGATTGTTCTATGGAAGTTATTTAAGTCAATATACGTTTTTAACCAATCACTTTGTGTAAATTGCAATACTCTAGGAATCTTTTTTAAGATTAAACCATTTTTCAGACATTGTTTAAGATTTATGTAATGAATAATATACACTTTTTTATCGTATAAATTAGTTAAAAGTTTTTTAACTTTACTATTAGGTCCGGACAAAAAGGCAAATCGTTATGCAAATCATGAAGTTCTTTAGGATATTCTAAATCTACTTCTAAAATGTAGCCAGTTTGGGAATCGTTTGTGTTAGTTTGTTAAAAAAATCAGGTTGAAGCGGTAAATATTCTTGTTGAAGTTTCTCTCCGTTATCTAATTATTCACATGGGAAAACACCTTTTCGAATCATTAGCTCAGAATTATTTTTGAAAGTTTTTATTACGTATTTCATTTTTGATTTATCTAAGTTTCCGCATAGATAATCTGAACTTGAAGAGATAAATCGAAAACTATCTAAAAATCTTAAAGAAAAACTAATATTGCTACCTGGAAGTGCAATTCTTTTACTTAGCGATATGTACATTTCTTTATTCAGAGGTATCATTTTCATTCCACCCTGAATTATATTAAAAGCCTTAAATAATAAATGGCAATCATAACCGGTAAAATTATGAAAGAAAACAGGAAAAAAATAAGGTCTTATAGAAGAATACAAACATTATGAGATGGTCCCCAATTTTAATTTACCAGTAAAATGACAATGGTCTCTAACTCTATTTATAAAATCTAATTCCTTACCACAGGTATAAAAGGTTGTATTACTAAGTTGTTCAAGTTACTCATCAAAAGTTAACTCATCCATAGGCTTCGGCTAGAGAAAAGATCAGTGCAAATTTTTGATGAGGCAGTAATAAATTCTTCAACACAATTTAATCCAACATGTTCAACGTACTTATTTAAATCAAATCAAATAAACATTTTATAAAATAAGAAAATGGTACTGCTACATGTTCCATAATTTTAATTATTGATAGTTTTTGTGGGTTTGGACTGCATTTATAAATTAATTTTAACATAGTTTCACAGTCAGCGTATATAAATATTATAACAAATATTCTTGTTGAAGTTTCTTCATATAAAAGGAGCCTCTATTTGAAGTTGATAATTTTCAAATTTTAGAATATTCTGTAGTTGGCAAATCTGTTACAACACTGTTACATTCAGCTTAAGGAGTATTATAACGCTCGACAGTATGAAAATATTATAGACAACTATTGTAAATAAATGTAAGGTATGCGTGTTTTGTTAAAACGTTTCCTAACATCCTTGAAAGATTTTTTTTTGTAAACATAATGATAACGCTGATTCTTCTCTACAAGAAGCAATTTAATGTGATTTTGTTTTTCATATGTTGTGATATAATGTGGTCCTTCTAAATTGTATTCTTTATTTATCAATATTAATCCAAAACAATTAATACTAATTTCGAAATTTAGCTCCTCATTATACATATCTGTAGTCTTTACTGGAAATGTCATGCTATTAAAATCTAACTGTGGTACTAATCCTTCTTCCAAATTTATAATTATTTGATGTTAATTTATAATTAGAATAGATGTTTATTATTTTATAAGAATCATTTCGTTGTGGATGACTTGCTTATGAAAAGTTGTCATAATTTTGTACATTAATACAAGCAAGTTTCTTTTTAATCGAAATTGGAAGCTCTATATAGCTAAACCCTTCTATAATTTCATACTTATTGATGTTTAGTTCAAGTCTCAGAATTCTAATTAAGCACCAGCCGCTATCTTTTTTCCGGAATTCTTCTGTTCGCTCTTCCATAACCTTTTTTATTTCTTTATATTCATTATCAATGTCGTTGTTATTTAAAATTGGAACCATTTTCTTTAGAAATAATGTAACTGAAAGTTCTATTTTTTCTTCATCCCCAGATATTTTTACATACTCCGCAAAAAATTCTCCATTTAAGTTAAAACATCCTTGGTCTAATAAAGTATTCCACTGTATTGCTTCAACATCACTTTCTCTACAAACTCAGCTGAATTTATTAAACCTTCATCATCAAAAAGACTCGTTTATGAGTCTCACATTTGCAGAGTATTTTTCTGCTATGTTTTTCTTATGTATTTGGTTCTAATATGATAGCTTTAAAGTACTAAAATTTTACGTGTTTGATTTTCGACAAAAAAAAATTTATAAGTTTTTATAAGTTCTGTTATCGCCTGAATAGAAAAGTTATATAGATATAAAGATTTAATAACCTTAAAACCTGTAAAATTAAAAAGACTATCTCTTATTCTATATAAATTAAATTGTATAAACAAGTCGTGATTAATTAATTTAATTAATTTGTATAAACAAATTGTGTAATAAATGCAACAACAAAGTTGCACGATTATGCATTCTTATTAACGTTTTTCGAAAGTTGATTTCTAATAGCAAATTTCATAATTAATATAAATCAATGAAAACACTTGGAAACTTTATAATTTATGCAAAATTTGCAAATTTTGTAAATACTGCAACAATGTTGTACTTAAGATGATACAAGCAAATTTAGAAAGAAATATATTTTTTTTTCCTAAGGGAGGTGGGACTCCAAGAATTTCCACCTTGGTAGTGTCAGATTCTTACTGACTAAACCCACCTCCCCCTTCAGCCAATATAATAGGATGAAACCTTTACCTGAGAACGCAGTATATTGGCTAGGGAGTAGGGATAGGAAAGGATAGGGAATGGATACGGAAACATTGAATTGGGAGTGGGACTGTAAGGAAACAATGAATCCGCCTATTATTATTACTATTTTGCTAACAGTGACTATAGCCGTTACAACAGTTACAACACTTAGTAGTATATAACACCTTATTGAAGTATTGAAGTAGTATATAACACCTTCTTGAAGTAGTATAACAGCTTATTGAAGGTAGTAGTATAACAGCTTACTATCACTGTTATGCGGCTATTATTATTGGTATTCTTATTAATTGTATTATTATTTTACTACAGAATCAGGGCCATCAGTGGATTACAATGTGCAGCAGTATATAGCACCTTACTTGCATAATATAACCAAAGATAGCTCCACTGTATTATTATTACTCCACTGCAGCTATTATTAATAATAATAATAATAATAACAATAATAATTATTATTATTATTATTATTATTGTTATTACTATTATTATTATTATTGTTATTATTATTACTACTATTAATTATACGATATACATTATTACGATATAAAAGTACATATATTTTTTTTTTATTTATGACTTGATCGGGGTTTGAACCCAAGACCCTTCGATTGAAAGGTTGGCGACTTAACCTATGCGCCATCAGTCAGATACATAAAAATATAACACCTATATACTTTATTCACTTTAATTAAGTAACAAAAACGGAAAAAATAAAACTAAATAATGGTAAGATATCTTTTTTTTAATTATTACTTTTTTTTAAAAAATATTTTAGTTTATATTATATTTTAGGCTTTTATTAAAAATTTAATAGCTTTAGAAAAGGATGAAAATAATACGTACCAGAACATTGATGGCTTTATTTAAGGGCACACCGTATGAAGTGATCGAATGGAAATTTTTATAGACAGAAAGAGGGCAAAGAGTGGTTCTTTGTGAGGTGGAAGATCTACCCAACCAAGAAAAAAGCCTCATTTTTGATGCCAGATCCCTTCTCTAAAAAGGTAACTAATAAATCTGAACTAGAGAAATTAAATGAAACAATTTTTATACCCGTAGGAACTATGTTCAAGGGTATAATAAATTTGTCATTAAGTTCGTGACACCTTAAACGAGTCGAGCTAGATATAGTGTCAAAGGTATGCATCGGCTCAAAATAGAATTCTGAGTCGATTAAGCCATGTACCGTTCGTACGATTATTCTGTCCGTTCGTACGATAATTCAAAAAATAAAGGAGCTAGGAAGCTAAAGAGTTTTTTACGTCATTTTGCAAATTTGATAGTTTTGCTATTTAAATCCAGCTTTTTCGGCTGCCGGGTTCGAGTAGCTGCAATACAATACAACTTCTTTCTTTATATGAAAATAACTCAGTATCTATGGAAGCTAGGTGTCTCAAATTTTGCAAAATCGTGTCGATTTGCAGGCCAACAACACATGTAAAATTTGGTTCTGCTGGGGCGACAGATTTTGGTGGCTGCCATACAACTTCTCCTTTTAAATGTAAATGACAAGGTATCTATTAAAGCTAGGTATATGAAATTTTGTGAAGAGGTGTCGAGTTACATGACAAAAACTTTTGCAAACTTTGGTTGCTCTACAGCAGCCGCTTCAGGCTTCTTGCACCTCTTGGAACTTAATGAAGCTAGGCGTCTGAAATCTTGGAAATGATGATCAAGTTTAATGACAACAACTTCTGTAAAATTTGGTGGTGCGATAGGTTCGGGAGCTGCCATACAACTTCTCTGTTTAAATGAGAATAACTCAGTGTCTATTGAAGATAGGTATTTAAAATTTACATAAATACATCTCGGTAGTTATAACGTCGGTACTAAAACATCTGAAATAGTTTAAATGATGATCAAGTTATATAGAAACAGGATATATTACATTCACACTGGTATCCTAGAGTTGACATAGTTTACTCTACTGCACTATTCCTCGTTTATATAAAATGCATGGTTCGAGATACAAATAGATGTAATATGGCTCTATTTGATCTTATTCCATCAGTTAATATAGATTCACAAGCAAATTTGATTAAATGAAATAAATATAATTTTGAATAAAAATATTTAATTTGTTTGTTTTCTTTAAAAGTTTTAATAAATTTCAGCTACCCAAAAAGGTTCTCTTATATTGATTCACATAAAAAATTGATTAAATAAATATAATTTTTAATAAAAATATTTAATTTGTTTTTCTTTACAATATTTAAAAAATTTCAGCTACCCAAAAGGTTATCTTACGTCCTAAAACGGTCCCCGAATGTAACAACATACTACTAATCCATACATCTAGTAATAAGTAAAATTTCAACTATAAAAAGGTTCTCTTATATTGATTCACAAGAAAAATTGATTAAGTAAATAAAATTTTTAATACAAATATTTAATTTGATTTTTTTTTTATTGTTCTTTAAAATATTTAAAAAAATTAGCTACCCGGAAAGGTTCTCTTAGGTCCTGAAACAGTCGCCGGATATCAGAAAGGGGTTTCCGGAAGTGCAAAAACGGAAAGGGTCCACAAAGATCCGGCAACAGTCCAGAAAGTTCGCGCCCCAAGGCCTAGTGGTTCTATTTGCCCAACATTGTTTATGTTTAGAGTGCCGTATTTGTTTAAAGAGTTAAATTGTGATGCTAAACAGCAAAATGAATATAACAAAAAAAATTAATAATCTTGACTGGAATGATGGATTTATAAAATATTTTAAAATTAAAAATATCTTAGAGAAACATTAACATTATTATTTTGATATTGTTAACGTTAACGTTAACGTTAACGTAAAGAGAGAAAAAGGAATTTTTTGATAAAGTTTTTTCAAATTCAGTAGAAGTTATAAATTTAGATAATAAAGTTTCACCTCTACAAAAACTAAGGAGTTTTATCACTATTTGCCCTCACCATCATAATACAGAAAATTTGCAAAGATATGCTTTAAAAAATTGTATGAATTTATACTCGTATATGTATTTAATAATTGAAATTCGAGGTGTTTTAATAAGACAATAAATATACAATGTTCAATAATTAATACCTTTATGAATTTAAAATTTCTTTGCAAACAATTTTTTTTGTAAAAGCACGGTCGGATTATTATCTTTCAGAAGATGTCCCTGATTTATTGAGTATTGGAAACTGTATATATACCTATTATTTATATTATAAGATGTATTTTATAAGATGCCCCTGATTTATGTAATATTGAAAATTTTGTTAAGTTTTACATGTTACAATTCATGTTTACTCAAATAAAAAATCCTAAATGACAAACTATCATTTCAAAATTTTGTTTATGTATCTAGAAAAAAAAACAAAGAAAAAAAAGGAAAATTTAACGGAAACAAAAGAACAAAAAAGGGTCTTATTTGAATATATAATAGATATAAATTATACTATATGATACATATGTATGTATATTCTCTATATGGCTTCTTTTTTTATAAAAATGGAAAATTAATAATGAAAATCGGAAAATTGTGGAAAAATATTGGTATTGTAAGATAGCTGAACTGAATATTTATCACTAAAAAAAAAAAATGAAAATCGGTTGGTAAAATTGAGTAAAATGATTTTAAATATCTTTCATTTACAGATTAAATATTATGATGATATGTTCTTATATTTATCTCGTTTAAAATATCAAAAAAAAAACAAATGGACTCAAATCGAACTTGCAAACTTAAAAAGTTCATAAGTTTAAAAATCGGCCACTTTACCACTGCACCAAACACTCAACTTAATATTTTCTTTATATATTCAGTTATATTGTGAAATTCCTACAATGCAAATTATAATTTTAAAATTTAATTTATGTATTTAGAAAAAAAAGAGAGCGTCTTATATGAATATGTATATTATATCATAGATTATACTTATTATATGATACATATGTATATTCTTTACATGGGTTTTTTTATAAAAATAGAAAATTAATAATGAAAATCAGAAAATTTTAGAAAAATATTGGTATTGTAAGATAGCTGAACTGAATATTTATCACTAAAAAAAAATGAAAATCGGTTGGTAAATCATTGAGTAAAATGATTTTAAATGTCTATCATTTACAGATTAAATATTATAATGATGTGTCAGAATTTATTTCGTTTAAAATAAAAAAAAAAAACTGATGGAGTCGAATAGAACTTGCAAACTCAAAACGTTCATAAGTTTAAGAATCGGCCACTCTACCACTGCACCAAACACTCAACTGAAAATTGTATGTATATATTGAGCTATATTGTGAAATTCCTACAATGCAAACTATAATTTTAAAATTTTGTTTATATATATAGAAAAAAAAGAAAAAGCAAAAAAAAAAGCACAATTTAAAATTTAAGGGAATCAAAGAAGAGCGCCTAATTTGAATATGTATATTATAGATATAGATTATACATACTATATTATACATATGTATATTCTTTACATGGGTTTTTTTATAAAAATGGAAAATTAATAATGAAAATCAGAAAATTTTGGAGAAATCTTGATATTGTAAGATGGCTGTACTGAATATTTATCATTAAAAAAAAAAAAAATGAAAATCGGTTTTTAAATCATTGAGTAAACTGATTTTAAATGTCTATCATTTACAGATTAAATATTTTGATAATAATTGGTTTTAAAAAATATTTGTTTTATTTATTGTTCACGAATATAGTTTTTCAGACATAAACAATGGTATTTCATCAAATAGTTTGAAATAGTTGCACTAAGCTATATGTAACTTCATAGGAATATAAAAAACTTCTTTTCCAGTCTAAGCTTATTGTTTTCAATACATTTCTCGATGTTAACTCCATCGCATATGTAAATCGATGTTAACTACATCGCATATATAAATATACACAACAATATTGTCCACAGACTGATGTAAAATTACTTTGTTAACGTTTATTGTTGAATGGTGTGTGGTGGAAATGGAGGATTTCTAAATGAATCGAAATATTCTACACAGCCTTGAACTAGTGCAAAAATTGTTAGGCAGTGTGTTTCTTTTTAGTAGAGGTGTCAGTATTTATTACTAAAATAGCAGGTTTTAAAATATTTTTCGGTATTTGATCAAGAGCAAAAACAACTCTAAACAGTTTACTTGTCGCACTATTACATTTACATTATGTCGCACTATTACATTTTTCAAGTAAATTTATTAAATTATTAGTTGATATTTCCTTGTCCATATGCCCAAAGGAGTAATTCCGGATGTCTTTTTTTTTTAAATCTCTATTGGGAATTTATACTTTACTTCCTTTACAATAGTTTTACATTTTTCTTTTATTCCAGCCACAGGAAGATTTTTTACAAATATTGCCTTGCTATCGTCCGTACAGAACGATAAATTTACCAGAGCACATGCCATTTTCAAATTAATTGAAATGATTTCTTAAACTTCTTTTTATATGTGTAGGTAGGTAGACGTTATGAGTTTTATCAACTTCGATATTAGCAACAGATTCTGCAAACACAATGCATGTTAATGTTGAAGTTAATGGAGAACTGAGTCTTGCTTCAATCTTTACTACTCCCTGGTTTGATACTTTTGTAATTTGATGTCCTCTATCAGAGTGATGCACGAGAATTACAAAGATTATTCGATGTAAATCTTGTTGCAATTGCAGAGTTTGGTGTAGGCACTCCATTCACATATAATTGAAATTGTGTGAGATTTTGATGATCGAAATGGTATGGATTTTTTGATCTTTTACCATTAAAATTTTCATTATTATTACATACAAAATACAAGAGTTTTTGGTATTTGCCCTATAAGTATATTATCCCATGATATGTTGGAAGTGTTAGCTGTAATTGTAAATGTTTTGATTTCACTTCTAGTATAAAATACTATTTATAAAATATTTTTTCCAGTACAGTATTGCGTGCTATCAATATGCTAGGATTAATTGTTAAATGTTTCATGTATAATGTAGCTTCGAGAATTTTTAAATAACTTTCATCTGTATCGTTAAAGAAAATAAAAATATCTTTTTTTCTAATGGGAAAGCAATTCGTATGCCAATATTATTTAAAAACAAGTAAAAGTAACAGTAAGTCGATGCAACCGACTTATTTATACCCTACACCTAAAAAATTCAAATTAAATTAAAAATCCATAAGTTATTTTAGTAAGGTATTTATTTTATTTATTTATTTATTTATACTAAGCTAAAAAAATAAATGCTTTTACAACCTTTATACAAAATTTCAGATTTCTATCTTTATTAAATTCGAAAATATGCTTGTTAGGTCTTGGGTGTGAAGGCACGCGGACCACCACCCCAATTCATCTCAAATTTTAGAGATATCAACAGAGTAGAACAATCTTATATCAAATTTCAAGTTTATATACTTATTAATTTCGAAGATATGCTTGTTTGGTTTTGGGAGTTGTGTGGCAGATACCCGAACAACCATTCTAATTCATCTTAAATTTTAGACAAATCAGGGATTTAGGAAACAGCACCCTCGTATCAAATTTGAAGTTTCTATCTTTATTAATTTCGAAGATATGCTTGTTCGGTTTTGGGAGTTGTATGGGAGGTACCCGAACAGCTCCACCAATTCATCTCAAATTTTTGACAAATAAGGGATTCAGGAAACAACACTCTAGTACCAAATTTGAAGTTTCTATCTTTATTAATTTCGAATATATGCGTATTCGGTTTTGGAAGTTGTATGGGAGGTACTCGAACGCAAGGTCCGATTTCACCCATTTACAATCCCCGTCTTACCCTACTCATTGTTAACCTACAGTATAAATTTCATCAAGATAGCATCATTATTTTTTGAGTTATCGTGCGTACGGACGGACGGACGGACATCGCTAAATTGACTCAGGAGGTGATCCTGATCCTGATTCAGAATATTCATGTCTATACCTAACTCGCTTCCTTTTGGTGGTTACAAACACCATACCAAAGTTAATATACCCTATACTTAATGTCTAGGGTATAATAATGATATTAATATAGTAAAAAATTTCAATTATCTAGGTTTCGTAATAGACAGTAAACTTACATGGTAAGAACGTATAGACCATGTCATAAAAAACATCACTCCATACGTTTTTATATTAAAAAAACTACGAAAATACTTCGATAGAAACACATTATTCATCATATATTCGTCATACATTGCTTCTAATTTAACTTATTTAAATCCACTTTGGAGTAATGCGTCACAAACACATATTAAAAAAATTGATATTGTTCACAAGAGAGTAATAAAAATAATTAATTTCTATCATCATAGATATCCCACAAATTTGCTCTACTCGGCTCAATATTTAAGTTTTCAAGTTATTTGTAAAAGAGAGTTATATTATCTAGCCTATAAAATAATTGACAATTTAATTAAATATAGGACTTTTTAATTGATCGAAATATTGTTGAATTTCTTTCTTTTTTTATTTAAAACGAATAAACAAAAAAACAATGTTGTGTACACAAGTTTAATTGCATTTAATTATTTAAGTAACGAACTAAAAAACATGTCCTCGTTTAGTTTATTTAAAACGAATAAACAAAAAAACAATGTTGTGTACACAAGTTTAATTGCATTTAATTATTTAAGTAACGAACTAAAAAACATGTCCTCGTTTAGTTTATTTAAGAAAAATATTAGGGATCTTCTCCGAAACACAAACTTAAACTAACAGAACTAATACGTAACTAAATTTAAAATATTTTAAACAAAATCAAAAAAAAACGAGGAAGAGTGCAGTAGAGTAGACTGTGTCTATAAAACTTGATCATCTTTTAAAAACATCAATTCAAGCTTCAATAGACACTGAGTTATTTTCATTTAAAAGGAGAAGTTGTATGGCAGCTAGTCAAAGTTGTTGCACCGGCAGAACCTAATTTTACAGAACTTGTTGCCATAAAACTGGATCATCATTTCTAAGATTTCAGACCCCTAGCTTCAGTAAGTTCCAAGATGTGCAAGAAGCCTGAACCGGCCACTTTAGACGAACCAAATTTTACAAAAGTTGTTGGCATGTAATTCGACACCTCTTTACTAAATTTCAGATTCCTAGCTTCAATAAACACTGAGTTATTCTCATTTAAACGGAAAAGTTGTTATGGGTGAGTTATTTTCATTTAAAAAGAGAATGGCAGCTACCCGAACCAGTCATACCATCACAACCAAATTTTACAGAAGTTGTTGCCATAAAACTTGATCATCATTTGCAAAATTTCAGATACGTAGCTTGAATAGATACTGAATTATTTCCATTTAAAGAAAGAAGTTGTATGGCAGCTCCTTGAACCCGGTGGGCAAAAATGTTGGATTTAAATAGCAAAACTAACAATTTTGTAAAAGTAACGTAAAAAAATGTCAGCCTCCTAGCTTTTTTATTTTTTGAGTTATCGTGCGGACGGACGGACAGACGTACATGGCTTAATCGACTGCAAATTCGATTCTGAGCCGATCCATACCTTTGGCACTATATCTAGCTCGACTCCTTTAAGGTGTCACAAAGGTAATGGTAAATTTAGTATACCCTTGAACATAGTTCATACGGGTATAGAAAAAAAAAATAAGTTAAATAATAATGCAAAATAGTTTAGTTATACATATGTAATAATACCTTGTTTTAAACGTTACAATGTTAATTGGTATGCAAATAAATAAAGATAAAGATAAGCAAACTGTTTAGAATATAAAATTTGAAATCGTTACATAATATTGAAATACTAGATTTAGATTTAGATAAATTTTGAATATTGAATCTTAAATTAATTTTTCTTTTCGTTTTTTAACACGTCTGTATATTCTTAAAAAAAATGATTAGACTACACATTAAATCCGTCCGGTTAGGTTCTGATACTTTTTAACAGCTTTTATTGAACTTACTCGTGGTTAAAGGAATTGTGGAATCTTGCAAGCTATTTTAGACACACTTCCTGTTGAGCTAGAGACTTGAATGTTGGACACAGTTTAGATTTCGGTGACAATACATGATTCTAAAGTAATAATACAAAAAAACAGTAGAGCAGTTAACTAAATTAGCAAAATAAAATTTTCATACCAAGATATTACAGATTTTTTAACAGAATTATTACAGAGGAAAGTAAAAATGTGAAATTTGCCTGGACATGGATTTGTTTGGTTGTTGGTATAGCCAAAAACCTAAAAATAAATGTTTAGGTATAATATAATATAATTTTATACCCCTGATAACCCAGGAGTAGTGCAGAAGTACTGAATGGAAGTACTGAATTTACTATTGAATTTAATATGAAAGGTGGGAAAAATGCATCAGTTTTGCACTAATATATTGAAAGTTTTTCTACTTCCATTCACAACTTTTTCAATACTTTTTCAGGGGTGAATGGAAGTAGTTTTTTCAGGGGTGAATAGAAGTTGTTTTTATGCACTTTTTCAGTGGTAAATGGAAGTAGTTTTCCATCACTTTTTCAGAACCATACCAAATAAAAAGACACATTAAATAAGTTATTAATTTTATATTTTTATTATAATGAATTAAATCCCAGCATTTCAGTCATTAGATTAAAATAAGTTTAAGTAGCACTCTATTCGGAATTTACTTTTATATTATAACAGTTCAAAATGCGTGCACTAGCAATTCACTTTTATATTATAACAGTCAAAAAAGCTAAAGTTTTGCAATCATTTTTATTTTCTACTTTTTAGGCGGCGAATTTGGTTTCGATAAAAGCATATTTTAAAAAATATTTTTTTTACATATTATTTTATTTAAATTTTTGTTTGTTGCATTATATGTATGTGTGTAGACACTTACGCTAATAAGAGTAGTGAATTTTTTGTTTACATACTATGCGAGTATATTAAAATTCGATGATGTTATAATACGATTCTGTAATGCGATTGTTTAATGTTATGTTATAATACGATTGCCATTAGCATTTAGCAATAGTATTTTGTTAATATTCTTTTTTTTTTAAGCAAATTCTCATTCCGTATACATAATTTTATTCTTTTATAGTTTACTTTAAAATGTCTGTAATTAATTATGTAATGTAGCAAACAAACTACCGAATTTTTATTTTTGTTTTCTTTTTTCATTCATCGCCAACTTTTTTTTGTGTTGTTTACACATATATGAAAATGTGTTTTCTTTAATCTTTCGAATTTTTATGATTTACAGATTTAATATTACTAGTATTTGCCCGCTGCTCGAAAATCGAGGAAATCTAGATTGAAATAGAGCTAGTGTACATCTTGTCCGTTTTCGAAAGTCAAAAGTTCTTGTCTGAGTTCGTGGTGTGTAAGTCAGGATCCGTTCTATTTCATGGATACCAATTTAACACACAGCAAATTATTATTACCAAAACGTTAAACTAAATAAGTACTGTAAAAAAATTATAAAAAACGAGGAAGAATACAGTTGCCTTTGTCAACTCTTAGATACCCGTGCGAACCGTTAGTATGTTCACAGCCTGTCACTCTGCTTACAATATTATTTTTTTAATATTTTAATATTTTAAAATAATTTGGGTGAATTTTATAATTTCTAGAACTATGGGTTGTACATATATTCAAACTATATGTTTATATGTACATTCTTCAAAAGCAGATTCTAACCTTCCACATAACGATTATCAATCCAAAACTTTTTCAAAAATTCTATAGTACCATTTAATACTAAGCGGTAAATGTATATTAAATTTACTTAGTAGAAAATAATAAATATAATTTTAAATATTATATTATATTATATTTAAATATTCCATTCACAGAATAATTTCTTATAAGTACAATAAAATACATATATGTATGTAAATAGGCCCTATATAATATACATCTATACTCTTATCATTCATTCATCAGTGACATATACGATATGTAAATTAACATGATATTATATAAGTATGTATATATGTCAATATCATATAAATAAAAATTGTTCAAGCAACCGTTATGTTGTTTATTTATTTACATTTTTTGTACTACGCATTATATCATCAACAATTTCAAATTATCGAATAAAACAAAATGCAAAAAATTTGTTGAAGAAATTTGTTAGAAAATTTGAAAAAATCAAGTAACACTTTCGTCAATTATAAAGTAACCCTATATTATTAAAAAAAAGTTGTTAACAGAAAAAGAGTATAATGTTGAGGCTTTAATTTTTGTATATTACTTCAAAAAAATTTTAACAGGTGTTCAAGTTACAGGTGTTTAAAAATAGGAAATTTTCAGTTTTTGACCCCTTACAGCTCCTAAACGGGGAGTGATACAAAAAAAATTTCTGAAATGACTCATACTTATTTTCAAAGATCTAACTTCTGTCAAAATTTCAAGTTTCCAACTTAAACCGTTTAGAAGATAGAAGGGTTAAAGGATTTTGCAAAATTTGACTTTCGCATAACGATAAATTAAGACACCGTATGCCACAAATATATATTTATTGTATATATACTTTTAAAGCTAATAACAGTAGTAATTGTTTGGCGTTTTCAGAATGAAGATATACCTTATACAACTTGTGCTATAACAATTTAAATATAGAGCTTTTTTGCACCTTTGGGGAGCTGTAGCCCCGTAACGGGTGGGGCTACAAAAAAAAGTTATTAAAAATAAAATTAATATTTTTGTGAGAGCTATCAGCAGTTAAAATTTCATAGCTCTATTGCAAAAAAAATGTGGGGATCTAAAAGTTAGGTGTTCGAGAGCTACCCTAAGTTTTGGTCCAAACTCAACCAAAAAAAATAGGGAACCTAAAAATTACTCCCAGAATATTTTGTGGAAATTTTAAGATTCTAGCTTTCTTAGTTTTTGAGTTAGCGTGCTGACGGACAGACGGACGTACATGGCTCAAAAGCCTTAGAATTTTTTTCTGATCCGATCCCATACCTTTGAAGGTATATCTAGCTCGCTTATTTCGAGGTGTTACAAACGGAGGAGTAATTTTATTATACCCGATCCTATGGTACGGGTATAAAAATTAAGTAATGTAAAGAATTTATAAATTATTAAAAACAAACCCTTAAAATTGGACTACATTATGTGCCAGGTACACATATATTAATAAGAGAGTCACATATAAAAAATTTTACAATTACAATTACTTTTTTTAATTATATATTAATTTAAAATTTTCATGTAAACAACTTATGGCCGACGCTTTCGGCTTTTATATGCACAGTAAGATGGCGCATTAAAAAGCCAGACAGTTCCAGTACGGAATATATAAATATTTTTTATTGCATTAAAAAAATGTATTAAAATTTTTTGAATTCATAAATTCATATTTATATATGTACCTACTATGAATTCTCATAAATAAATTTATTATAAAATTAACTCAAAAATTTATTATTATAATATACAGGCATTTGCATATTAACGTTTGCATTTAATATAAGACCTATTATTTTAAAAATGCTTCAATTCTAAAACTCTAATTCTATATGCTATATGCTATATTCTAAAACAGTGCACCCCATACATGGCAAAAATTTATCTATTATTCAGTAAATACAGTATTCCTATGTACTTATTCTTTAACATTTTTAAAATTCCCTCTCGATCCAGATCCAGGTAGTAATATTTTTCAACATCTTTGATATTTTAAATTCCTAATCTTGCAAATGAGAGAAGCTGTTGAACAATTTAAAAAAAGTTCACCACTGGACTGACACTGAGCATAATACAATATACAACATACATAAGCAAAATCCTATAAACCAAAAAAAGTAATCATTACTTTTAATTTAAGCAACAAACATTTTTTACTGTCTCTTAAATTCTTATGTTAAATTAAATGTTATTGTTAATATTGCTATGACTCACGTCATATCTGTTATCTGGCTGTACTCTTTCAACGACAAAATAATATAGATAATACGAACAATAACAATAATACGTACCATAAATCATACTCATGATGGGCCTGGGGCATAAGTGCGTAACTGCATACCATACTACATACATTGAAATTCGAATTTTTTAAAAGAGAAAATTACATATTTTAATTTTTTTAAATACATAGATACATACATACATACATATAAGTTATAGTTTTCACCTTTCGCTTATATAAAAAATTTTATTATATTTCAATTAAAAAATGAAACGAAAAATCTTTCTTTTGAATTATATAATTTTTATTTTAACTTAACTAGTCTAAGCTTAAAAAGTGAATATAAAATTCTTTTCAATTTACCAATATTTATACTTTTACAATTTTATTAAAAAATAGTTTCATTTCCTTATCTTCAAGATTTCAAAATAATGACTTGGTTTAAATAAACTAATATGTATGTGTTTTTAGTTAATTAGTTTACAATAAGAATTTTACATTTCCCTATTTTGAAATCTTAAAAACAAAGAAACTGTTACAAAGAAAATAATTACAAAAAATAATTCTTTACAAAAATTAGCTTATCTTACAAAAATCGAATATTTATTACAGAAAAAGAAATTACTATAAAGAAAAATAATTTATTATAAAAAAAATGCTTATTTTATAAAAATAAATAAATTTACAATTTATAGTATTTTTACGGTCAAATTTATTAAAAAATATTTTATTCATAAAACAATATTGACATTGCCGTATTAACAAAATTATGTCATTAATTATAATATTAAAATTTTGTTTATTAGGGGAAATAATGTTATTCATTTAAATTTATACAATTGTTGATAATTACTTTTCGATGGGCAACATACTAACATAAACATTGATACTTTGTAGTCATTGTTGAGAAACATTGTAGCAAGTTAATTGATATGAAATTGTAAACATCGTTAACTTAATATAAATTTCATTCTCTTAAATTTTTCTTAACATAAAACATTAATTAGTACTAAAATTTGTAAGTTTGAAATTCTATTTTCATATTATTGATATTAGTTCTGGACATTAAAATTTTTATTGTTCTTTTTACAAAATGCATATGGAATGTACGTATATATGTATTATCCTACTACAGCTACACAATTATTTTTTTTAACTTAAAAATTTCTACTTACTAATTTGAATGTATATATAATATGCATGCATATGCATATATATATAAACAAACATATACATTCACATTTAATAAAAATTATTCAAATTTATTGTTGTTGGTTAAGCATGAAATTTAAGTTTAAAGCCGAAAGCGCATGCCTACATAATATGTATGTACGTATATTATGAGATGATGTTATGTAATCATGTTACATGGTTACATTCGAAGTAGTAGGAAGTAGAAGAAAAGTTTTTTTTTTATTCTTATTATACATGCATACATACAGTCATATATATATGTAAATCAAAATAGAATAGAACATTTTTTTGAAAAATTTTATTTTCTGATTTTTTTTTTTTTATAAAAATTATTCAAATTTATAAATGTGTACACACACGCCACTGAGTAAACGTTTTATGTTTAAATAAAATCACACAAAAAAATAGATATTGTTTATTTCTATAGGTACACAAAATCATACAAATCGAAGAGTTTCTCCATATGATAACCCAGTCAAAGCAACTAAAGATAATTTCAAAACATGTTTTCAAAATAATTTAACAAACAAAAATTCTGTTAAAAAATTTAATAATACACTCAGGGCAAATAAATTGGTGAAAGTATGGTACGAAATAAAACTTTTCGAGTTATTTCTAATAAGAAGAAATTTTCTAAAGAGTTTCAAATAGACAACGGCCTCCAACATGGTACCGTAAATTCACCCATATTGTTTAATATATATATTAGCGAGCTACTGGACTCACTAAACAAAACTTTAGTGCCTAGTCACAGTATTGCTTTTGCTGACGGTTTAACAATATATACGACAGATCATACCAACACCAATGCTCAAAACTCGCTACAAAAATTATTAAATAATATTGTTAATTATAGTAAAAGATGGAAACTTAAAATAAATTACCAAAAATGTGTAACTGTTCTCTTTCAAAATACCACCAAGGTAATTAACAATAATCTAAAAAAAACACTGGAGAGAATTCCACTTGAAAGCGCCTAATAATACAAAAATTAACAATTGCCAAAGTTTTAAATACTTAGCAAAAAATATCAAAAACTATATAACTTCAAAGATCACATTAAAAATCAAATAAGAAAAGCACCAAAAGCCTTTCTAACGCTTCGTAAATAGTTTTATTCAAAAATAATATACAACAAAGTCCAATTACTTTGTTACAAGAATTTAATTCGGCCAATATTAACTTATGGTTGTCCAATCTGGTTTAACATCAGTTCATCTATGATGGAAAAACTAAGAATATTGGAACGTAAATGCCTCAGAGCATGTACGAATTTAAACACAGTACTTTACACAGTACTTTTTTTATATTTAACAAAGGAACTTCTTGCCATTTCAATTATACATCTTACTTCCTTATCTGAGGTCCAACCCTCATCAAGTTGGCAACCCAAATATTTAAAACTGACAACGGGTTCGATATGTTCGTTATTAATTGTGATAACACCGTCATTGACTAAGTTGTTGCTAACTTTCATGAATTTTGTCTTTTCGATGTTCATATAAAGACCGTAGTTATTGCTATGCACATTGACCTTGTCAACCAGATACTGTAGATCACCCAAGTTGTCAGATATTAGAGTCGTGTCATCTGCATATCGAATGTTGTTTATGTAGATTTCGTTTACTTTAATTCCTTTATTAAAGTAAATTAATTTATAAATATAAATTTTATATTATATAAATATAAATTTTATATTATATAAGAGTTACTTTATATTATATAAAAGTTATTTTATATTTAAATGCAGAAATAAAACTATTTAAAAATTAAAAAAAAAGGTATACAAAATTAAATTCGTACCTAAATCGTAATTTTAATTTAAAACACTTCACAAATATTTTATGGGATCAAATTCACAAAATATAAAAGATATTATTATGTATTATATAAAGAGCCAGCATATGTATGCATGTATTATATAAAGAGCTTCTGAAACTTTTCATTTACGTAATTATCAAAAACAAAACATAAAATTCCAATAAAAAACAAAAATTGGAATTCATTGCAAATTTAATCTAGGTACCTAATACTTTATATGCTACTGTATATATACTTTATGTACTACTGTATATATAACTATATGTACTTTATGAACATATAGTTATTATGTCTGACAATTAAACCAAATTTAACTATTATAATTTTATTTATTTATTACATAATTATCCTAATTATCTATTATAATTTTATTTTAACTATTATTAATTTAGATTATTATAATAACAATATAATTTCTAACTTACAAATCTTTTTATCAGTGTACTAAAAAAAAAACTGATACGCATTTCATACAAAACTTCCAAACAAAATTTTTAAGAAATTAAAATATGTTAATAAAATTTACCAATCCAATCCAATTTAAAAATTTGTACACCCTTATTTCATTCTTATATCCATAGATAATATATAGTAATAATAGATAGCCTACTTAAAATTTTTAGATCCTAGCACCGCCATCGCTGGAAGTGCTCTTAGTTTCAATAAACTACTACATCTAAAAGGCTAATAGATGTCGCTAACCAGTTTCATTTTAAAATCACTAGATGTCGCCTATATTTCTATACCTATATTTCTTTCCTATTTTATTTTTCGAATTTATAAAGAAAAAAAAATTATATTGTAATAACAAATTTTATTTCAATCATAAAAATTAACAATTATGATTTTCACCTTCACAATATATTAAAGTACAAACAGCTTCAGCTGATTTATCTTCCCAGCCTTTGAGCATTTTGTACAGTCCTTCTGTAAACATGTATCTTCAAACAAAACTGTTCGCTTTACTTGTTTTCTTTACATTTTTTTTGACAAATTTCATCTATCTCACTTTAAATTAAAAAAAAGTTTATTTTTCAATTAAATAGAATTATTTTTCAAAGTTAAGAGAATTAATTATAGGGATAATTACCACAGTCCAATCTTGGAATTCCGATAAATCTATCTTTTTTTATTGTAAGCTACGAGGTAGACCCTAAAATGGCAATGAGTTCCTCTAATTTTTTCGTATTTCCAGTAACAAATGTAAGCCGTCTTGCTATGATTTAAAATAAAATAAAATAAAATATAAAATTTTATCTCTTCAATTAAATCAAAACTTACCTTTTAATTTTTAAAGCATTTGATCTAAAATTTATTAATAAAACCAAAACAATACACTAAACTGCTGCAGTTAAACCAATATTTGATTCAAAATGGATTCAAAACTGGCTAACATATGACTTTTGACAATTTAAAAAATTTTATATGACGGTAATCAAAAAAAATGGCGATATTTTTGACATTAGGTGGAAGTACTTTGACTTTTCTAAAATGTTTGACAAAAAAAAAATTTGTTCTAAGTCAACCACCCGTGCTTATATCATATTCATATACTAACTCAGTGCCAAAACTCGAGAGGCAAAAACAAATTCATATTTACATTCTGAAGTATAAAAAAGTACCTACCTTAAAAAAAAAAATTAACTAAAAACTAATAAAAAGCAAGTACAAAAAATAAAGAAAGAATTAATATGTAAAAACATAGAAAGTCTTGTAAAAATATTAATTAAGCTTTTATATTAATTCCACGGGCTTTATGGCACCTATAAATGCTATATTGGGATAAATTTTTCTAAAGGAACTTCAACGCAACAATATAATTTAGAAAATTACAGAAAAATTTATAATTAAAAATTTGTTTTGTACTTTATAGTTCAATAAAAGCTGCTTTTTAAAAAAAGTTTTTATTATTATTTTTTAAATTTTACATCATCATAATTTTTAGTATTAGAGATGTATGTCAAAATTTCATTAAAAATTCTTTAAAAACATCGTTTTGAGTAAATCCTGGATTTTAATAAGAGTTGACAAAAAATTAAACATCCAATCATCCAAATGTAATTCTGAATCATCGTATGAATAATACGTACGTGTAGCCTATAGATTTGGTTCCTTTAATTTTTTCAAGAGATTTTTCAATGTTTCTTACATAAACATTGTACTGCCCAATATTTATAGAAGCACATTTCTGTTTGTTAAATTCTTCTGTTTGTAGGAAATCGTCCAGATAAATTTCCGAAAGACCAGCTTTCCAGTTTCCATTTCTCAAATTAAAGTGAATAGGTAACTTATTTTCGAATGAAGCTAAAGTCTGGAAACAATTTTAAATTATCATTACTAAAATAATGTTACATAGAAATCATTTTGACTATCCAACTTTGTTGACTTCTTCTAAATTATAAAATGCTCCATTATTTATATGTTGTCCATTCCGGTGCTGATGAAGTTCTTAGTTTTCGACTTCTTAGTAAAGCTTTTAATTTCAATTTTTTTGTTTCAGGAAACAGTGAAAGTAGACTTGGAGATATTGAACTGCCGGCCGATCTTAGCGTTTACTTTTTTTCAGGAGATGGTACAGCAACGGTAATTACATCACCACTTGGTGTTTCAAACATTCGATAATCAGAGCTTAGAGATGGTGTTTCAACTAGTTTTTCAACTTTTTCAACTTTCAACATTTCAGTTTGAGCTACTTTTTAAATGAATTTTCATTATCAGAATCGGAATGCGTTCAAACAATATCCATATTTAAATATACTGTTTTAGGGTCATATTCCAACACATCATCGGTAGCTAATGGTACACAATTGGTTTGTGCTGATGTTGATTTATGTTTAGGTAATTCAGTTTCTGTGTATACAATTCGTTTAGAGAAGAATTTTGTCGTCAAGTTTTTATCGTCTTGAAATAATTTGCTACATTTTGAAAATATTTCTGGTGACATAGCAGTCATTCGATGCATTATGTCCTACTAAGTAATTTTTCTATTACACCTGCTGATATGGTTCTAATTAAAGTTGGTAAAAATCCATCATGTTCAACTAATATTTTTCGCTTGGCATTTATACTTTTCTTTGCGTAGGCTAAAATTCTTAATTGTTTTTTATCCTTTTTAACTTAGCTTTTTGTGCGGGTGCTATTTTACTATTACCATTTAATTGATAGCAATTTCAGCAATAGTTTTTATTATGTCATCATTACAACATTTAAAAATATTTTCACGAAATTTCTTTTTGTTACAATTTCCTAGCACATGGAAATATATTTTGGTTTTCTTCAATCGTTTCCTACTTTTGCGAGCTGTTGTTCAAATCATCTTTATCACAGAAGCATATACAATATTCCTTTGAAAAAATGTTTGTCCTTAAACGAAATAAATACGGTTTTGATGTTGCCTCATTATATACTCTTAAGAAACTGTTTATATTTTTCGGATATAGCTGCTTAGCAAGAGGAAAAATCTGTAATTTGTCTCGAGGGTTTTTGAAAAGCACTAAATATTTACAATTTTCTGAAATATCTCGTGATAATTTCTCCTGATGAAAAACGTTTTGTGTTAACAATACAATAGATAAATTACGATAGTGTGAACCTTTAGTAAATAGTTCGCATACCTGTTTATTTTGCAGAATCTAATATTAAATCAACTAAAACTATTAAAGTAGGTTTATTGTCATTCCCACTAGACGTTTTCGGAATACTGGTATAAAATACTGCATCAGCAAAATCTAAATTTTTTTCGGGATAGCAGAAGTTTCTGGGTTTCAATCTATTAATATTTTCAATTAAATTACACACAAATGTTGTTTTCCCACATCCAGTTGGTCCCGCTATCGACATTGTAAATGGATGAATAAAGTTAATAATTTTTTTAGCAGTGCCTGACAAGAAACTAAATTTAAAATTCAATCGGGAGACAATAATGCAAAATCAACGAATATATTCTTAGTACAGTGTATCTAAATATTTATTCCTCTGTCTTATTAGATGATCATAAGAAATTAATATTACATCTACACAAACACATTAAAAACCTACACTTCAATTTATGGTACTCACTTTGCGCTTTGTCCATGGGCATATGATATTTCTACTTCTGGACAGGATACATGTGAATGTCATGCAATAGAAAAATATAAAATCACTTTGGAAAATTTAATTAAATGATACAGCAATGTCGAGGCGGCAAGTCAAAAATTCATTCAATTCAATTTACACCAAGAAAATTTATTCAAAAAGGATTAAATGACACTTGGCAAATAGATTTGGTTGAAATGATCCCATATGCAAATTATAACAAGGGATATAAATATTCATTAACAGTTATTGATACATTTTCGAAATTTGCTTTTGTTGAACCAGTTAAAAACAAAAGCGCTGATAATGTTTTAATCGCAAAGAAAAATATTTTTAAGCGTGCTGGTGAAAAACAAAAAAATTTACAGTCTGAT
Organism: Poecilobothrus nobilitatus; assembly: GCA_947095535.1. Lineage (NCBI taxonomy): Eukaryota > Metazoa > Arthropoda > Insecta > Diptera > Dolichopodidae > Poecilobothrus > Poecilobothrus nobilitatus. The sequence continues at coordinate 192,933,043 of OX352772.1, forward strand.
CAAGGTACGGAATTTTTCAACAAAAAATTTCAAAATCTAATCAGGGAAAATAAAATTAACCATTATCATGCAACTTTTATTTTTATTTGATGTCAAATCAAAAAAAAAATATTAAAACATTAAAAAAAACAAAAAAATAAAATTTGGTGTTTTATATTTCTTTTATTATATAAATTTAAACTTAAATTAAAACTTTAAATATAAACTTAATATTAGTTTATTATTAATTTTTGCATATTCCTTATTAAAGAAGGAACCGAGGAAGATAAACTTATAAGACTGATTTTTAATTGAAAGAACGTTAGTATTTATAATAATTAATTGCAAGAATCAGCTTTTAATTTGTGGGAAAATTTATTGAACGCGATTTGATTTATCCCGAAAACTTTTGATGAGAAATTAATAATTATAATAATAACATGATTAACGAATGAAGTGGGAGAGAGAAAGCGATGTTAATTTGTTTATGCATTATGATGGTCAATTCGTGGAATTAATAATTTACCAGTGAGAAAAATATTAAGCGCGGTATCTTTTTTCGGAAGAATTAAAGAATGGGAAAATTGACAAAATAATAGATTGACCAGAATTAAATTACAAAATTGTTGACAAATTTTCTCATTGAAAGAAAATTTTAAAATTTATATTACAACAAGAAAAAACATAATTATTTAACGCGATATATGATCTCCCCATCGTTAAGTTGGACACTCTCCTGAGTGTTCTTTTTTTCTGTGTTAATTTCCTTTGGTTCTTTCTTTTTACAAATTTTTATTTTTCTTATAATATATAAAATTACAATGATAATAATTGCTGATAAAGGCAAAATTATTGAAAGTAATAAATTATTATTTGTTTTATTTTTAATTTCATAAATTCGTTCTAAATTTTTAGTTTGTTTTATATTTATATCTTCAATATTTAATTTTAAGCTTACATTATAAATGTCTAAATAATTAGGTACACTAATATGATTTTTTTCTATTTTTTCATTATTTAGAAATGTTACATTATTTATTTTTATTGAACAATTATAGAATTCTACAATATTATTTCCATTTAATATATGTTTTGAATGATCACAATCATTTGTTAGAGAGTGATTTTTAAAATTTTTAATTAAAATCATGTGAGGAAAAATTTCATTGATTTCAAAATTATTTTTTATTATTTTCTTACAATTTTTATAATTTTCATTTATTAAATTATTAATACAATCATTAGCTGGTGTTATTTTCTGGTGAGAAAGGTTTTCTCTTTTCATTTAATTTTGCGATTACACTGTTTTTTACTTTGTTCAATCTTTCTTTGATAATATCTAAATTAGTAACTTTGTTTTTTAGAAAATCTATAGGTTTTTCTAAGGTAACTGAATGACTGCTATTATTGTATTTTTCAGCGGCAAATAGAATTTTTTCATATGGGGTTAATTTAGATTTTTGAGCTTCTAGAATAAGCAAGTGCTCATTTAGGGTTCCATGAACTCTTTCAATAGGTGAGTTGCCAGTATGAGGTCGAGGAGAAGTACGGTAGGTAGGTATGGTGCTGACCTTCACGATGCTGCGTGAAGGCCTCACTTAGCACTAGATTGCGCCATTTTGATACGACTGCACTCATGTGACCCGTGTTTTTAGATTGTTTGCGGTTTTATATCCAACCCGAGCGTTTCAGATACAAGATCAGTTCTTTGATTTTGTGTTCAGAAAGCTCGCTGAGGTTGTGGAAGAACGGCTTGCCGAGTGAGAGACGTCTGGCTCCAGCTAGGGCCGGACATCTGCAAATAAAGTGTTCCAGATTCTCACTTTCGTTTGCTTCTTTGCAGCTCCTGCATGAGATGTTGTGTGGGAGTCCTAATTTGGCCGCATGCGTGCCCACTGGCCAGTGGTCTGTGATGATTGCTACTAGTCTGGCTATGTCTATGCGGTATTTGGATATCAACTCGATTGATCTCCTTTTGTTGTATGTGGGCCACAATGTTCTAGATATGGTGCAATTGCTCAGATTACTCCACCTATTTTGTGATTTCGCTATATACAAAGAAAGGATTGCGCAACTAACTGATTGCGCAACTAACTCTCCGGTAACTTTCCGGGGAGTTAGTGTTCTGAGTAGCTCCTTTCTTTGCTAGTTCGTCAACTTTTTCATTTCCTTCAATATTGCTATGCCCAGGCACCCATAAGAAGGTTATGTTTAACCTTTCGCTTGTTGGGGCAATTTCCTCTTGGCACTGTCTAACAAGCTTAGAGGTTGTGATGTTCGCGTTAATGGCCTTAATCGCGGATTGACTGTCCACACAAATGTCGACCGTTTTCATTTGTGTGTTGTTTCCGTTCAGAATTCGAGCAGCCTCTCTAACTGCTAGTATCTCCGCCTGAAAGATGCTAGCTGTGTCGGGGAGTTTGTAGAATTTTGAAATGTTGAGTTTCTCCGAGAAAATGCCAGCACCAACTCCTTCCTTCATCTTGGATCCGTCGGTGAAGATAGTGACATCGAAATTCTTTGTCACATTATCGGCCTTCCATTCCGCTCTAGACGGAAATTCTACGACTAAATTACTCCCGAAGTTTATTTTGGGAATAGTGTAGTCGGTCAGGGTTGGTATAAAGTCCCTTGGAAATATCTGCAGAATATTACCGTGGCCATATGGTTTAGTAGCAAACCACCCAGTTTCTCTGAGTCGAACTGCACTACACGTTGCGACATACTTAATGTATAGATCCGGGGGTAAAAGAAATAAAATAGTATTCAGAGCATCAGACGGACACGATCGCAGTGCTCCTGTGATGCCCATAGATACCGATCTCTGTATTCTATTTAGTTTTGTTATATTGTATTTCCGATTCATCGCTGGCCACCCCACTAGCGATCCATAGGTAAGGATTGGGCGAACCACGTCTGTGTACGTCCAAAACGCCTAGATACTTGGCGCTGGTAGTCAGATTTGAAGTATAATTGTTGAGTTTCGGTAGGACAAAAGTAGGTATTTTGGATCTTGTCGTGAAGAGTACCATTTCAGTCTTCTCTGAGTTGACACCTAGGCCACAACTTGCGGCCCAGTTGTGAACCTTGCTTAGAGTTCTATTCATGATGTCACTAATCACGGATATAAACTGGTCTGATACTAGTATCACCCCATCATCCGCATACGCCACTACCTTTATTCCTTCCTTAGCAAGTATCATTAGAATTTTGTTTATAACCATTAGCCATAGCAAAGGTGATATTACACCTCCCTGAGGTGTACCCCTGTTGACTAATTTAGTAACGTAGTAGTATGCTGTTTCCCAATTTCGCGTGAAATATTCTGGAATTCAGCATGGATATAACCCAATGCTTCAGAAACTGCTCTGTTCCCGCCTGGGTTAGAGCTTCTTCAATAGATTGGATGTTGACATTGTTAAAAGCACCTTCGATATCTAAGAAGGTGGCTAAGGTAAATTGTTTGCACTTAATGGAGTGTTCAACTGTGCTGATCACTTCATGAAGAGGCGTTTCTGTGGACCTACCTTTTAAGTACGCATGTTGGGATTTCGATACTAGAGTTGCCTCAAAGCGTTACCTAATCTGGTAATCCAAAATGCGCTCCAAGGTTTTTAAAAGAAAGGAGGACAGGCTGAGTGGCCTGAAGTCTTTCGCAGACTCGTGGCCACTTCTACCTGCCTTTGGAATAAATACTACTCGGACTCTCCCCCAACTGCAAGGAAAATGATTATGTAACAGCCACTGAAAATGGTGACAAGCCACGATGTCGACAGCATTAACGACTTTTGCAACATAATCGGAATTATGCCATCCAAGCCAGGCGATTTATATGGAGAGAAACTGTTTATAGCCCAAGAAACCTTTTCCTGAGATATAATTTTACTTACTTCATCCCATGAGGTTCCTTGGGCTACAGGACCTCCATTGGGTGGAGTTACGTTACCGTTAACATTGCTGGTTACGGGAAAATGGGTGTTACCTAACAGTTCAAGAGATTCAGCTGAAAAATTAGCCCAGCTCCCATCCGTTCTTTTGATTAAGGAAGGGCAGGATCTATCATTGGACAGAATTTTACAGATTCTAGCTGAATTCCTTGTAGTTTCAATAGATTGACAAAGTTCCATCCAAGTATGCCGCTTGGCTTCTTTGATGGCTTTCTTATATACTTTTAGGCAATTTTTGTAAGGTTGCCAGTATTTATGTTTATAGCAAATATTGAAAATAGACTTAGTCAATCTTTTGAGGCAGGCTAAGTCTTCATTCCACCAAGGGGAATAGGTTTTCTTTCCGCGACTAATTGGACACGAGACTTTAAAGGCTACTTCTATTGCCTTTTCAAAAGTTTCAATCTTTGCATCCAGTTCTTTTATCGTTTCAATTTTGATGTTCGGTACATTAATTAGTTTTGACTGTATAATTCGACTGAATTTTACCCAGTCAGTTCTTTTAGGATTTCTATAGAATTTGGGAATATTCATCTGAAAATTCACCTCAAAGACTATATATTTGTGATCTGAGTAGGAGTTCTGGCTAGACACAGACCAGTTTACAACTCCAATGATATTGTTGTTAGTAGCTAAGGTAATGTCTATTACCTCTTCCCACCCATTATATCTGCCCGAACTTGGGAAAATAAAAGTGGGTGTGTTACCACTATTACATATTTTAAGGTTAGTGTTAATAAGAAAATCAAATAGTGACTCACCTCTTTCGTTGTTCTCCGAACTACCCCATAGGGAATGCCTAGCATTGGCATCACATCCGATGAGTAGGTTGTCTTGCCTTGTCGCTCGCACAAGCTTACGAACTTCCTCTGGTGGTGACGGATCGTCATGAGCCATATATGCAGAGGAGATGTAGAGACTATCTCCACCAAGCCCTTCTAACCTGACGACAGTCAAATCGGATGAGCTAAAATCGGGGTGGAGAAAAGCATTAAATTGTTTATTTACTAAAATACAAGCTCTGGGTTTATCTGTATCTTTTTTGTAAAAAAGATTGTAATCTTTATGATGTAGTCCCTTGATCTCAGTACCTCTGACCCAAGGTCCTTGAATGAGGCTGATGTCTATGTTTTCCTCGCTAAGGAAAACCAGCAGATTATCCGAGGCACTTCTCGAGTACTGAGATTAATCTGCACTACCTTTGACATCATTACCCCTAACCGCACCCTCACCTGGTGCGGGTTCTGTCCAAGAAGATCTCTTTCGATCGTGAGATCCGCTAACAGCTTAGAAGGTAGATCCTCCTCTGGATCTTCTTCTTCCGCTGGAGCTCTGAAAATTTTCAGTTTGGCATACCTTATGCCGAACCTAATTCTATAATCAGCCTTCTCAAGTTCCACTAGGCACTCCTCATTTATCAAAAGCAGGAAGGACTTACTGTTTTTTTGAGGCTCCTCAGCCTTTATTATCCTCCAGTTTTCCATCTGGATCTTCGGATTCTGGAGCTTAAGACATTGAAGAACCTTTTCATTGTCTATGCTGATATTTGGTAACCAAATGCGCGCCCTAGGTCTCATTGGAATTTCCCCAGCCGGCATAAGCTTGAGCTTCAAGCCAACCCATTTATCACTAGCCTTAGCGACGAATTTGCTGACGAAATCCAAAGGCACCTGATCCTCGCATTTGACAATCCTGCATCCTCTCAACACGTACCCGCAGTCGAACGATATGAGAGGCCCCTCCGGGTGCTCCAAAACGTGTTCTAATACCATCCCGGATAGATGGGCTTCTATCTCGCTCCATTTATCTGTGATTGGCTTCCCACTGTTCGATATTCCATCAATCAGTGCCACGTTCAGGTGATTTATAGCTACTTCTTTGTAGGATTGCCTATTCTTGGCACCGACTTCAGAAGTAGCCTTTTTCTCCTTGGGTTCCCTCGCACACTTAACACCTCCTAGTACTAATGCACTAGACCCCCGTTTTCTATTGGCCCTCTTAGCTGCGTTATTGATCTCATCTTGAAATGTGTTGCGCTTCTGGCCAGTTGTGTAGCAGGAATACTCCTATTCCCGTTCCTACCAGCTTGCACCTTTAGATATTCATCTACGACAAGCTGGTACTTAACTTTATCCGCAGCGTCCTTCTCATGAAAAGTACGTGCTTTTTCATTCTCAGCTATCTTGTTGAGAATGAAGAGAGCCCTGTTGTACTTTTCCTTCATGAGTACGCCAGCGGACTTACGTTTCTTATGATTTTTCTTCTTGCCGCCCTCGCCATTGTTGACGACAAGAGTTTTAGGTTGACCTGGCATTGGTGTACTATAGCTGGTACTCGCAATGCCACTAATTAGCGTCTCTTGGCTAGACGCTAAAATCTCATCTTCAGATGAGCTCCCCATCTCAACTTCTTCCTTCTCCATTTGCTTTTTTTTAAAGTTAACATCCATTCTTGATCCCACGAGTGTGTCCGGAAAAAGCGGTCCATCCCGGCATTGCCGCCTTACCGGGATAAGGCACTTAATACAACCGACCTTGCCTGAGCATCGGAGGAGACCGTTCGCGGCCAGTTATCTTTTACCACTTACTGACCATTCAGCTCTCGGCACGGTACCTGGACACCTTAGCTTACAAGTGGAGGTATTCTCTTGGTTTCGGATCTCCCCTGAAGCCTTATCGGTATGGTTGAACCTACTGATACTGTGAAATCCCCAGGGATGGCACAGTATCTCCGACATCGACCACAGGATCATTGATTCTACTCAGCCCTCCCACCACGTCCAGGTGGAATACCTATCGGGAGGGGAGGAGAAGTAAAGTGCGATTCTATATTTTCTACCCTTAAAAAATCTTTTATATTAATGGTATTGAATTCATTATCGAATACGAATTTTTTTGGTTTACCAAATATTGCAAATCTATTTTTTAGAGCTTGTATTATTGTAACCGAATTCCGATCGTTTAACCTTTGAATCATAAGATGTTTGGTGAATTTGTCTAATATTGTTAGATAAACTTCCTTGTAACAGAAAAATAAGTCTCCATGTATTATTTCATTGGGTTCGGAAGGGGTTTCAGTGATTTCAAATTTGTATTTGTCAGGTTTTCTGTCATATTTCGCTAAGTTACAAATATCACAGTTGTTGACATACTTATGAATTAGCTCTTTGAGCCTTGGATAAAAGTGGGTATTTCTTAATTCGTTATAATTTTCTAAAATTCCTCTGTGATTTGTTGTTTTGTGTGTTTAGTCAATAATTTTAATTGCGTCCTTTTCACTATCTAATTCTAAAGCTTTATTATTACATTTAATAAATTTTATATTTTGGTCATTAGAAAATAGTTCAATTAATTTTCGTTGTAAAATGTTATATTTTGGATTTTGTAATTCAGAATAAATTCCTGTAGTACCTTTTCTAATATATCTTCTTAATAGATCATTTAAAATATTATTATTAATTAAATCACTTTCAGAAATATAGATTTGTCTGAAGTGGTTGTATTTGATTATTAATTCTTTATTTTTTTCTTTAACTAAATGAATTTGAGTGTGGTATTTGTTAATAATATTTTCTGAGATAGGAATGTGGTCACCCAAATCTTCGGCACCACTATGAATTGTTGCTAACTCAGAATCATTTTTGTTTAAAACTTTTACTCCTATTTCTTTGGGTTTTATATTTGCGTATAACTTTATACGGTCTAAGGTCTGGAGTTCATGCCAGACTGGGTTCATGGGTGCTATTTTACATTTTTTATTTGATATAACTTCCTTTGGTTTTATATGACCGTATAATTTCATTCGTTTTAGAGTCTGTTGTTCATTCCAGACTGAGCTAATAGGATATATTCGACGTTTTTCATTTAAAGTATTTATTTCAAATTTGTTCGAGTCAATTCGACTCAAGAAGTCTGCGACTTTGTTGTCTTTTCCCTTAACGTATTCGATGATATAGTCATATTCATTTAATTTGATTCGCCATCTTTGTAACTTCGCGTTAGGTTCTTTAAGAGAACTTAGCCACACTAATGGCCGATGGTCAGTTTTAATTGTAAATGTTGTACCGTACAAATAAGGTCTGAAGTATTTGGTTGCCCAGATAATGGCAAGCAATTCCTTCTCTATTGTTGAATACTTAGTTTCATCTTCGTTTAGCGTTCTGCTCGCATAGCAAATAGGGTATCCATCTTGTTTATAACACTGCATCAATAGCATAGTTTGATGCGTTTGTTACTAAAATAAATTTCTTTTTGAAGTCAGGGTAACGTGTAATAGGTGGACTTGTAATTAAGTTCTTAAGTTTGTTAAAGGAGTCTTTATAAAGTACGTCATTTACATTTATCTTACTATCTTTTTTAAGGCATTTGTTTTTTAAGACCTTGGCATGGTCTTTTATGAACAGGTAGTACCCTGTTATTCTCAGAAAGCTTTTTATTTGTTTACGAGTTTTTGGAAGTTCTAAATTTCTAATAATTTCAATTTTTTTAGCATTTGGCTTTATACCTTCTTGAGTTAAAATGTGTCCTAAATATTCAGTTGATTTTGCAAAAAAATTGCATTTATCATCTTGTATATTTAAGTTATGTTCCCTTAATTTCCTTAGTATTTCTGTTATGGCTTCAACATGCTCTTGAAGAGATGTTGAGAATATCAAAATATCGTCAAGATAGACGACACAAATTTTATTTATATGGTCCCCCAGGACATGGTTTATCATCCTTTGAAAGGTCGCGGGTGCGTTTTTGACTCCAAACGGCATTCGTTTAAATTCAAAATATCCCTGTGGTGTTGAGAATGCGGTTTTAGCCCTAACTTTTTCGTCACCCAAAATTTGGTGAAAACCCTTAGCGAGATCTAAGGCCGAAAAGTATTGCGACCAAGTTTATCAAATAAGGATTCGATGTTTGGAATAGAGGAATTTATCATTAACTGTGATTTCATTTAGTTTTCGGTAGTCATTTACTATCCATTTCTGTTTGTCTGTATTATCCAGTTTTTTGGGAACAACCCATATAGGGCTGTTGTATGGACTATTAGAGGGTTGAATAATATCTTGTCTCAACATTTCTTTTATCTGTTTATTTACTTCTTGTTCATGAATTTTAGGGAATCTGTATATTTTACTGTATATTGGTTGAGAACAAGTAGTTATTAGTTGATGTTTTACATCATTTACGCAAGTTAAATTGTCCCCATCTTTAAAAAATAAATCTTTGTTTTTGTATAAAATATGTTTTAAATGTTTTTCTTCTTCCTTATTTAAATTTTCGTTATGATTGTTGAGTCATAAAGTAAGTCAAATAAGTCATGATTGTTTAAATCTAACTGTTCTAGTTGGTATATGTTTGTTGTGGGATAGGCGTAGTTTGCAATTCTATAGGGTTTAATAATTTATTATATCTCTTTGAGGGGAAAATGTTATGGTCAATAATTGAAGTAGCTGCTCCTGAGTCTATTAGGCAATCTACTTTTAGTCCCTCTATAGTCAGAGTTGTTATGGGTAGTCTACTGTTGGAGGCGTTAAAGGAAAATTTTCAACATTTTCAAGCATTATGATTAAAATTATTATGATGCTTTTTATCATCTATATCAGTCTATATCAGTCATTATAAATTTTATTGTTATGAAAACCCGTCTCGACTAAGGCTTGATATGCTTCCTCTAATGTATTTAAATTCCTGGACCTAATAAACATGGAATCCACCCTGTCAATTTTATTTAGAAATTTATCTAAAATTGACCTTTCATTATTTATTGGTTGGAATTCTCCAGGTTGACTAGGATCCAGTGAATATTTCATATTTAATTTATCTAATAGTATAACTAATTTAGAATAAATTTGACTTACATTTTTATCTGGAATTTGATCCGCTTGTTCTTTAAGCTTTAAATAGCTTTCTGCTACGCCAAAAGATTTGATGAGCTGCAATTTAACTTCTTCCCACGTTGCATTTTGTAATCTCCGGATGCTCATAGCGACATTCCCTTGGATTTTAGAATGTAGTATTCTATTAATATAGCCTCTTCCTGGTTCTTCTGGAACCAGGCTCAATAATGTGTCGACTTCTGATATAAAAGAAGAAAGTGAATAAGTGTCGCTCCCAGAAAATACTGGTATTGAGCGAGCTTCTTTTACAATATCATTGAATGTTAGTGCCATTTTGTTTTTTTTTTTCTGTTTTCACAATTGAATGTTTCAAAATTGGCTCAAAATTATCACTTTTTTTTTTTATAAAATTGTTTATATTTTTTTTTTTGTATTTAATTTTAGTTATTATTATTTGCACCAAAAGTTTTTATTTATTTTGTTTTTATTTCGATTTTTAACAAATTGTCTCGACAAATTGTTATTAAAGAATACCGATTAACTCCTTGATATGAGACACTACACTAATCACTTATAACTGAAGTAAAGTTAATGTTAATGTAATGTCGTTAATCCTACCGACTGCGCCACTTTTATTTTTATTTGATGTCAAATCAAAAACAAATATTAAAACATTAAAAAAAATAAAATTTGGTGTTTTATATTTCTTTTATTATTTAAATTTAATCTTAAATTAAAACTTTAAATATAAACTTAATGTTAGTTTATTATTAATTTTTGTATATTCCTTATTGAAGAAGGAACCGAGAAAGATAAACTTATAAGACTGATTTTTAATTGAAAGAACGTTAGTATTTATAATAATTGCAAGAATCAGCTTTTAATTTGTGGGAAAATTTATTGAACGCGATTTGATTTATCCCGAAAACTTTTGATAGGAAATTAATAATTATAATAATAACATGATTAACGAATGAAGTGGGAGAGAGAAAGCGATGTTAATTTGTTTATGAATTATGATGGTCAATTCGTGGAATTAATAATTTACCGGTGAGAAAAATATTAAGCGCGGTATCTTTTCTCGGAAGAATTAAAGAATGGGAAAATTGACAAAATAATAGATTGACCAGAATTAAATTACAATATGAGAAAATTTGTTGACAAATTTTGACAAATTTTCTCATTGAAAGAAATTTTTAAAATTTATATTACAACAAGAAAAAAACATAATTATTTAACGCGATATATGATCTGCATATTCAGTGCTAAAAGCTTAAATTTTAGAACGTTTCAATCTCACCCTTAAAAACAAGATGTGGAAACAATTTAATTTACAAGTTACATATAAATATTATATTAGTTATCTATTCTGCCATCGCTGATAGAAAAATTTAACTCAACATATTATCATCATAACTTCCACCTAAAAAGGCGAAAGAAAAATGACAAATTGATATTAAAAACTGTCTACAATAACTTAAAAGTATTCCGAAAAGCAAAATACAAAGTTGGAGATTTTTTTCGTATGTGTAAATTTAAAGTTATATTTGCAAAAGGTTATCAACCTAATTGGTCAACAGAAATTTATACAATAGCGAAAATAAAAATAACTGATCCAATAGCATACAGTTTACTTGATTATACAAAAAAAAACAATAAAAGACAATTTTTATGAATTTGAACTTACATCTGTTAAATTTCCTGGTGTCCTTGTAGAAAAAATAATAAGAAAAAAGGAAATCAAGTTTTGGTTAGGTGGCTTGGCTTTGATATAAAACATGATTCATTGATAAATAAACGAGATATTATTTAAAAAAAAAAACGCGGTGGCATGTCATAACTCCTTTTGTCATAAGTACCTTAGGGAGTACACAAAGTAAAGTGTCAAAACTCCCTAAGGGATTTATGACATTTTTTTCATGGGACTTATGTCATACTTTAAAATTTTAATAAGTGTCATAAGGCCCACTGTTTAAAATATGATGTTATTGTAAATATGTTATTGTAGTATGTATGTAAAAATATATTTAGTAAGGACTTCAGAGTTGGTTACAAAATCTGAATTATACGCTTTTTCCAGAATATTTATATACTATATATTGCATATATGCCAGATCCGAATTAGGAGGGTTGGATCAGGGTATTCCCTTTTTTCAGAATATTTACCTATGTATATACGAAATTCTGAACCCATATGTATATACGAAATTATGAAGGGGTATAACTATGATTTTGACTTCAATTCTAAAACTCATCCTAATACAGAATTTCGTATATACATATAAGTAAATATTCAGGAAAAAGGGAATACCCTGATCTTCAACCCAACCCTAAAATCTGCCGCCCATAATCCTAAAAGCTGTCGCCCACAAATCCCAGCTAAACAAATATTCAAACGCTGATTTTCAAATCAACTCTAAAATGCCTCCTAACTCAGAATCTCATATGTACAAATATATAAATATTCTCGAAGAGGCGAATAACTCTGAAAAAATAAGATTTTGATCAAATAAGATTTTAATTCACATTTCTATATGAAAAATTGACTTTGGAACAAACTTGGGGCTTGCGAACAAAAATACGTCCATGGGGGCTTATGGTATGTCACCAAGATTGGTGAAATTACTGTTATAAGTTAAGTTCAGAGAAGAGAGACTTAATTATTTAATAGAAACTGGTATTACTTAGAACACTGATAAATTAGAACGGCAATATCATATGATTTCTCTTCACAATTTATAAAATTACTGTTATAAATTAAGTTACAGAAAAGAGAGACTTAATTATTAAATAGAAACTGGTACTACAGTGGTATTACACTTTTGCTTCATTATAAAGGCCGAACCATAATAACATCAAGCTAGTTTAAGCTAATGTTAAAACAGAAGGATAGTGTGAAACGAAAAGTTTTGTTAATTTTTAAAGTCACTGAAAATGTTTTGATTTTACTACAATTTGTTTGACTTAAATCTTTGGAAAAGGGGTCATATCCTCTTTTCCAGAAAGTTACCTCGGTAATTTGAACTCCCTAAGGGACTTATGACGAAAGGAGTAATGACATGTCATTAAAAAACACTTACTATAAAATTCAATGCTGTTTTTATACCCGTACGATAGGATCGGGTATAATAAAATTACTCCTCCGTTTGTAACACCTCGAAATTAGCGACCTAGATATACCTTCAAAGGTATGGATCGGATCAGAAAAAAATTCTAAGTCGATTGAGCCATGTCCGTCCGTCCGTCAGCACGCTAACTCAAAAACTAAAAAAGCTAGAATCTTAAAATTTACACAAAATATTCTAGGAGCAATTTGTAGGTTCCCTATTTTTTTTGGTTGAGTTCGACCAAAACTTCGGATAGCTCTCGAACACTTAACTTTCAGATCCCCACATTTTTTTTGAAATAGAGCTATGAAATTTTAACTGCTGATAAATGTCACAAAAATTTTAATTTTATTTATAATAACTTTTTTTTGTAGCCCCACCCGTTACGGAGCAACAACTCTCCAAAGGTTCAAAACAGCTCTATATTTAAATTATTATAGCACAAGTTGTATAAAATATATCTTAATTTTGAAAACGGCAAACGATTACTACTTTTATTAGCTATAAAAGTATATATACAATAAATATATATTTGTGGCATACGGTGTCTTAATTTACCGTTATGCAAAACTAAAATTTTGCAAAATTCTTTAACCCTTCTATTTTCTAAACGGTTTAAGTTGGAAACTTGAAATTTTGACAGAAGTTAGATCTTTGAAAATAAGTATGAGTTATTTCAGAAATTTTTTTTGTATAATCCCCCGTTTAGGAGCTGTAAGGGGTCAAAAACTGGAAATTTCCTATTTTTAAACACCTGTAACTTCACCTGAACACCTGTTAAAATTTTTTTGAAGTAATACATAAAAATTAAAGCTTCAACATCATACTCTTATTTCTGTTAACAACTAGTTTTAATAATATAGGGTTACTTTATAATTGACGAAAGTGCTACTTGATTTTTTCAAATTTTCTAACAAATTTCTTTAACGAATTTTTTGCATTTTGTTTTACTCGATAATTTTAAATTGTTGAAGATATAATGCGTAGTACAAAAAAATGTAAATAAATAAACAACATAACAGTTGCTTGAAGAATTTTTATTTATATGATATTGATATACATACATACTAATATAATATCATGTTTATTTACTTATCGTATATATCACTGATGAATGAATGATAAGAGTATAGATGTATATTATATAGCGCCGTATTTACATACATACATATATATATATTATTGTACATATAAAAATTATTCTATGAATGGAAATATTTTTAAAGAAATATTGCAATGTATGGCGATATACTTATAACAATATAAATATACTATGTACGCATTAATATAATATAATATTTAAAATTATATTTACTATTTTGTACTTAGTAAATTTAATATACATTTACCGCTTAGTATTAAATGGTACTATAGAATATTTGAAAAAGTTTTGGATTGATAATCGTTATGTGGAAGGTTAAAATCTGCTTTTGAAGAATGTATAAACATATAGTTCTAGAAATTATAAAATTCACCCAAATTATTTTAAAATACGAAAATATTAAAAAAATAACATTGTAAGCAGAGTGACAGGCTGTGAACATACTAATGGTTCGTACGAGTATCTAAGAGTTGACAAAGGCAACTGTATTCTTCCTCGTTTAATAATAAAAACAACTTTTTATGCTCAAGTTTATTTTTTTCTTTATTTTTTCAATTTTAACTTGAACTTGATCACATTCTCAATTTGTATTTCGTGATCACAGTTTATATTATTAACTATATAATTTCAATTGATAAAATCAACGCTATCATTAAAGTAAAACGAGGAAGAATACAGTTGCCTTTGTCAACTCTTAGATACCCGTACGAACTGTTAGTATTTTCACAGCCTGTCACTCTGCTTACAATATTATTTTTTTAATATTTTAATATTTTAAAATAATTTGGGTGAATTTTATAATTTCTAGAACTATGGGTTGTACATATACATATTCAAACTATATGTTTATACATTCTTCAAAAGCAGATTTTAACCTTCCACATAACGATTATCAATCCAAAACTTTTTCAAATATTCTATAGTACCATTTAATACTAATCGGTAAATGTATATTAAATTTACTAAGTACAAAATAATAAATATTATTTTAAATATTATATTATATTATATTTAAATATTCCATTGACAGAATAATTTCTTATAAGTACAATAAAATACATATATGTATGTAAATACGGCGCTGTATAATATACATCTATACTCTTATCATTCATTCACTTGTACATATACGATATGTAAATAAACATGATATTATATAAGTTTGTATATATATCAATATCATATAAATAAAATTTCTTCAAGCAACCGTTATCTTGTTTATTTAATTACATTTTTTTGTACTACGCATTATATCCTCAACAATTTCAAATTATCGAGTAAAACAAAATGCAAAAAATTCGTTAAAGAAATTTGTTAGAAAATTTGAAAAAATCAAGTAACACTTTCGTCAATTATAAAGTAACCCTATATTATTAAAAAAAGTTGTTAACAGAAATAAGAGTATAATGTTGAGGCTTTAATTTTTGTGTATTACTTCAAAAAATTTTACCAGGTGTTCAAGTTACAGGTGTTTAAATATAGTAAATTTTCAGTTTTTGACCCCTTACAGCTCCTAAACGGCGAGTGATACAAAAAAAATTTCTGAAATAACTCATACTTATTTTCAAAGATCTAACTTCTGTCAAAATTTCAAGTTTCCAACTTAAACCATTTAGAAGATAGAAGGGTTAAAGGATTTTGCAAAATTTGAGTTTCGCATAACGGTAAATTAAGACACCGTATGCCACAAATATATATTTATTGTATATATACTTTTAAAGCTAATAAAAGTAGTAATAATTTGGCGTTTTCAAAATGAAGATATATTTTATACAACTTGTGTTATAACAATTTAAATATAGAGCTTTTTTGAACCTTTGGGGAGCTGTAGCTAACGGGTGGGGCTACAAAAAAAAGTTATTAAAAATAAAATTAATATTTTTGTGAGATCTATCAGCAGTTAATTAATTTCATAGCTCTATTTCAAAAAATGTGGGGATCTAAAAGTTAGGTGTTCGAGAGCTACCTTAAGGTTTGGTCCAAACTCAACCAAAAAAATAGGGAACCTACAAATTACTCCCAGAATATTTTGTGTAAATTTCAAGATTCTAGCTTTCTTAGTTTTTGAGTTAGCGTGCTGACGGACAGACGGACGGACGGACGAACATGGCCCAAAAGTCTTAGAATTTTTTTCTGATCCGATCCATACCTTTGAAGGTATATCTAGCTCGCTGATTTCGAGGTGTTACAAACGGAGGAGTAATTTTAATATACCCGATCCTATCGTACGGGTATAAACATATTTAGCAAAAGTTAAATTTACATATTTTATAACAAAACATTTAATTTAAAAAATTATTTGGTATACATTTAATTATGTATTCAAATCAAGTTAAAAAATCTTTTTTTAATTTTTAGATAAATATTAAACTTTAATCAAAAATTTTTATTTTATTTAAGTAAAATTATCTATTTAAACCAAACTTCAAAAGCTTTTCATATCTTCATATTGATATGTTAGACTTAAAAACATGTGGTTCTTTTCGAGAAGTCTGAAAGACTGATTTATTATTATAATGATATTATTTATAATTTGACATTTGTGATTTATGTAAAATACCACACCTTTACATGAACTAAAATGTTTTTTTGTTTGTGATTACATTCCATCTGCTTCCACTTTTTAATTATTTTTAGATTCTATAATTCATGAATAATAAATTTCTTTTAATATAAAAATATTTTTCTTTTTAATATTAATTGTTCTATTACAACTGCATCTAGCAATTCTTTCTTCAATTTTTTTTTGTGGATTTTTAAATTAGTTTAACATTAAAAAAAATTTATTAAATTCAATAAAACATTTTCGTTATATAAAAAAAATCTTATTATAAAAAAAAACATTAATTGCTACGATTACTTGCCTAAAATTATAGTTGATTACCTTTTATGATTTTAAGTTTGAATATGTCCACCTCTCTGGCTTTTTGGTTACTCGTTTAGTTTTCTCAGGCCTGTAATTAGGTGGGGTACCTGCTTCATGGTTGTGTGGTTTGGCAAGTACCACTGACGGTTAGAGCTTTGGTTGGTGATATTTCTCATTTTGGGGTTGTTCTGCTTGTAAATTGCGTGCTTCTGCGCTATTTAATTTACGATGTTGTTCGATTCGTAATGACTCTCCCAGTTGAGTTTCTCCGGTACTAGGTTATTGTTTATTTTCTTGTTGCTCCTTGTATAGTGGATTAAAAATTATGCAATTTCCGGAGTGAGCTTTTTCCTCCAGGTATGATTTCCTAAGTTGATTGTTGTGCGCCAATAGTACATTGTTATCATAACTTATCAAGTAAGCATTTCTCCCCACTATTTTTAGAATTCGACTGGGCTTAACTTCGTTCTTTAGATACAAAACTCTTGCCGCTTCAGAAAACAATTTTTCTGCTTCGACTTTTGTTAGATTGTTAGAAATTTTGACTGCACAGGTCTTAGATTTTTCAATAAAGTATTTTGCTTAAAGCTGAATATTAAGTCATTTTGCGAAAACTTTGTAATTGAAAAAGGTGTATTTCTATATTTGAACAAAAAATCTTCCACTGTATTTTTGGTATCTGTTCACATAATTTTTCTATTTTGAAATCGACTTCGCCGTGCTTACTGATTTTTGAACTATTCCATTTAAGGCCGGGTAATACGGTGGTTAATGCAAATAGCAAACACCATTCATTCTTAAAAACAACGTCATTTCTTCTGAACTGAACGGGTGACCATTATCCGCTACTACAGTAAAATGCAAACCTATTGTGGCAAAAAATGTTTTTTAATATCAGTATAACCTGTTTCGCATTTGTTTCCTTCACCAGTTTGATGAACAGTTATCTACTGTAGGTACATGTCTACGAATATAAATAAAATTGTTATTTTATAATTTAAAAAAATCTATCTATGTTTTTCTGCCATCGGCCAAAATGAGTACTCTTTTGGTGTTTGCCTTAATTTCTCGTTACACGATTGACAGGACTTAACGAAGATTTCTATGCCTAGGTTTTCCCACCAACATATTGATCATATCGGTGGGAGGGGGTGGGTTTTCCCATATCGATTTTCATACGTACTATCCCTGCATGTTGATCATGTAAAAAATTCAGGATGTTTTGTCGTAAAGAAGAATGTTCATAATTCTTTTATTCCATAACGGACATTCACATTCTCTTGAAATTTCTAAGCGTAGCTAGAAATACGGTCTTATATTCCTATCTTCCAGGATCCTGGGCCAGCCTTTATCAACAAAATTCATGAATTGATGTAGAACGAGATAAAAGTAGCTTTTAAATTGTTTGTAATTGGGGCTTCAATTAAACTGGATATATATTCAAAATCTGGAGCTGTGTTTTCTGCTAACGCGAATCTGGATAAATAGTTCGCTACTACATTTTTACTTCCTCTGCGATAACGAATTAAATAATTATGATATGATAAAAATAATACAATAAAATACATATATGTATGTAAATACGGCGCTGTATAATATACATCTATACTCTTATCATTCATTCACTTGTACATATACGATATGTAAATAAACATGATATTATATAAGTTTGTATATATATCAATATCATATAAATAAAATTTCTTCAAGCAACCGTTATCTTGTTTATTTAATTACATTTTTTTGTACTACGCATTATATCCTCAACAATTTCAAATTATCGAGTAAAACAAAATGCAAAAAATTCGTTAAAGAAATTTGTTAGAAAATTTGAAAAAATCAAGTAACACTTTCGTCAATTATAAAGTAACCCTATATTATTAAAAAAAGTTGTTAACAGAAATAAGAGTATAATGTTGAGGCTTTAATTTTTGTGTATTACTTCAAAAAATTTTACCAGGTGTTCAAGTTACAGGTGTTTAAATATAGTAAATTTTCAGTTTTTGACCCCTTACAGCTCCTAAACGGCGAGTGATACAAAAAAAATTTCTGAAATAACTCATACTTATTTTCAAAGATCTAACTTCTGTCAAAATTTCAAGTTTCCAACTTAAACCATTTAGAAGATAGAAGGGTTAAAGGATTTTGCAAAATTTGAGTTTCGCATAACGGTAAATTAAGACACCGTATGCCACAAATATATATTTATTGTATATATACTTTTAAAGCTAATAAAAGTAGTAATAATTTGGCGTTTTCAAAATGAAGATATATTTTATACAACTTGTGTTATAACAATTTAAATATAGAGCTTTTTTGAACCTTTGGGGAGCTGTAGCTAACGGGTGGGGCTACAAAAAAAAGTTATTAAAAATAAAATTAATATTTTTGTGAGATCTATCAGCAGTTAATTAATTTCATAGCTCTATTTCAAAAAATGTGGGGATCTAAAAGTTAGGTGTTCGAGAGCTACCTTAAGGTTTGGTCCAAACTCAACCAAAAAAATAGGGAACCTACAAATTACTCCCAGAATATTTTGTGTAAATTTCAAGATTCTAGCTTTCTTAGTTTTTGAGTTAGCGTGCTGACGGACAGACGGACGGACGGACGAACATGGCCCAAAAGTCTTAGAATTTTTTTCTGATCCGATCCATACCTTTGAAGGTATATCTAGCTCGCTGATTTCGAGGTGTTACAAACGGAGGAGTAATTTTAATATACCCGATCCTATCGTACGGGTATAAACATATTTAGCAAAAGTTAAATTTACATATTTTATAACAAAACATTTAATTTAAAAAATTATTTGGTATACATTTAATTATGTATTCAAATCAAGTTAAAAAATCTTTTTTTAATTTTTAGATAAATATTAAACTTTAATCAAAAATTTTTATTTTATTTAAGTAAAATTATCTATTTAAACCAAACTTCAAAAGCTTTTCATATCTTCATATTGATATGTTAGACTTAAAAACATGTGGTTCTTTTCGAGAAGTCTGAAAGACTGATTTATTATTATAATGATATTATTTATAATTTGACATTTGTGATTTATGTAAAATACCACACCTTTACATGAACTAAAATGTTTTTTTGTTTGTGATTACATTCCATCTGCTTCCACTTTTTAATTATTTTTAGATTCTATAATTCATGAATAATAAATTTCTTTTAATATAAAAATATTTTTCTTTTTAATATTAATTGTTCTATTACAACTGCATCTAGCAATTCTTTCTTCAATTTTTTTTTGTGGATTTTTAAATTAGTTTAACATTAAAAAAAATTTATTAAATTCAATAAAACATTTTCGTTATATAAAAAAAATCTTATTATAAAAAAAAACATTAATTGCTACGATTACTTGCCTAAAATTATAGTTGATTACCTTTTATGATTTTAAGTTTGAATATGTCCACCTCTCTGGCTTTTTGGTTACTCGTTTAGTTTTCTCAGGCCTGTAATTAGGTGGGGTACCTGCTTCATGGTTGTGTGGTTTGGCAAGTACCACTGACGGTTAGAGCTTTGGTTGGTGATATTTCTCATTTTGGGGTTGTTCTGCTTGTAAATTGCGTGCTTCTGCGCTATTTAATTTACGATGTTGTTCGATTCGTAATGACTCTCCCAGTTGAGTTTCTCCGGTACTAGGTTATTGTTTATTTTCTTGTTGCTCCTTGTATAGTGGATTAAAAATTATGCAATTTCCGGAGTGAGCTTTTTCCTCCAGGTATGATTTCCTAAGTTGATTGTTGTGCGCCAATAGTACATTGTTATCATAACTTATCAAGTAAGCATTTCTCCCCACTATTTTTAGAATTCGACTGGGCTTAACTTCGTTCTTTAGATACAAAACTCTTGCCGCTTCAGAAAACAATTTTTCTGCTTCGACTTTTGTTAGATTGTTAGAAATTTTGACTGCACAGGTCTTAGATTTTTCAATAAAGTATTTTGCTTAAAGCTGAATATTAAGTCATTTTGCGAAAACTTTGTAATTGAAAAAGGTGTATTTCTATATTTGAACAAAAAATCTTCCACTGTATTTTTGGTATCTGTTCACATAATTTTTCTATTTTGAAATCGACTTCGCCGTGCTTACTGATTTTTGAACTATTCCATTTAAGGCCGGGTAATACGGTGGTTAATGCAAATAGCAAACACCATTCATTCTTAAAAACAACGTCATTTCTTCTGAACTGAACGGGTGACCATTATCCGCTACTACAGTAAAATGCAAACCTATTGTGGCAAAAAATGTTTTTTAATATCAGTATAACCTGTTTCGCATTTGTTTCCTTCACCAGTTTGATGAACAGTTATCTACTGTAGGTACATGTCTACGAATATAAATAAAATTGTTATTTTATAATTTAAAAAAATCTATCTATGTTTTTCTGCCATCGGCCAAAATGAGTACTCTTTTGGTGTTTGCCTTAATTTCTCGTTACACGATTGACAGGACTTAACGAAGATTTCTATGCCTAGGTTTTCCCACCAACATATTGATCATATCGGTGGGAGGGGGTGGGTTTTCCCATATCGATTTTCATACGTACTATCCCTGCATGTTGATCATGTAAAAAATTCAGGATGTTTTGTCGTAAAGAAGAATGTTCATAATTCTTTTATTCCATAACGGACATTCACATTCTCTTGAAATTTCTAAGCGTAGCTAGAAATACGGTCTTATATTCCTATCTTCCAGGATCCTGGGCCAGCCTTTATCAACAAAATTCATGAATTGATGTAGAACGAGATAAAAGTAGCTTTTAAATTGTTTGTAATTGGGGCTTCAATTAAACTGGATATATATTCAAAATCTGGAGCTGTGTTTTCTGCTAACGCGAATCTGGATAAATAGTTCGCTACTACATTTTTACTTCCTCTGCGATAACGAATTAAATAATTATGATATGATAAAAATAAATTTCAACGTTTTATTCTGGCTGATACAAGTGAGGGTATATAGTTCCTTTAGAAAATATGAGCTTTAGGAGTTGATGACTGTGTTCAAGGTAAATTTTTTTCCATACAGGAATTTATCAATTTTATTAACTCCGAAGATCGAAGCGAGAGATTCTTTCTCGAGTTGGGAGTACTTCTGCTATGTCTTTGACAACATGCAGGATGCGAATTGTATGGCACTTTTAACTTCATTGTGCAGTTGCAACAGGGCTGCTCCTAAATTATGTGATGATGCGTCTACAGCGACTAAAGTTTCCATTTCCATATTATATGATTGTAAGACAATGCTTCTTTTGAAAACTTCTTTTATTTTTGTGAAAGTTGCTTGGTGGTATTTTTTGCCATAAAATTTTTACTATGACATAAAATGTTTAAATATTTTGTAATATTTGAAATGTTCGGTAAGAAGCAATGGCAATAATTCAAATACCTAAGAAGGCTTGAAGTGCTGTTGTTGTTTTTGGTAATTTTGCTGTTAATATTTTTTCCACTTTTTGATGTAATGATTTCATGCCCCTTTCCGTTATTTCGAAACCTAGATATTCGACTCGATCAAAGAAAAATTTACATTTATTTCGTTAATTTTCACGGTAAATTCATTAAGACGTTGAAAAACAGTGTTAACAGTTTCTTACATTTTTCTATATCAGGCGCTACAATTAATATATCGACAACATAACTCATAACATTATAGATGTTTCTTAAAATTTCATTATTCCATTATTAGTAGAAAAATTGCTGCGACACTTGCTATACCGTAAGTTGATATTTTGAATCTATATAGTCCAAAAGGGATGTTAATTGTAAAAAATCCTTTTGAATGATCAACTGTAATCAACTAAAACTGTAAAAAGCTTCCCTTTAGATAATAAAGCTCAGATATTATCAAGATTTGGCAATGGGTATGTTTCTACTTCAATAGCATTATCAAAGGTTTGTTTAAAATCCGTGCAAATTATAATTTCCTCACCATTTTTTTTTTGAAACCAAGACAATTGAGGAAGCCCATTGATTCTTCATAATTGCTAACAGCACTCCCTCTTCGAACATTTTATCCAGTTCTTGCTTTACCTTACTTGCAAACAAATCTGTCGCATAACCCATCAAGCAGAAACTTATTAAAGTTGCAGTCTTTAGCTAATTCCGCATTAATATAGTCGTTCATTGATTCGTTCACTTTTTGCTCCGTTTTATTGAACATAAAACGAGAATAAATTTCGGCTTTTCTGAATGAAAGTTTGACATTAATGTTTCTTCCAATGATGTAAATGGTTCACTCATTGGATTTTTTGAATATAAAATAGTTTCACATTTTTCGGCTTATTCATGCCTGCCAAATAAAAATAGGAATTTTACCTTTTCTGCATTTTCTACTACGTTATTAACTAGTGTAAAATTTTCAAACCATTTTATATAAACTTTAAATTGGTGTTTTGTGCTATCAAAAGGCTCTAAGGAAGCCATGAATCTTACTTGTGATAGCTGACTTGAGTTCCCACCATGAGTATTTGAACCGGAATTATTAGTATTTTCATCGTTTGGCATTATTACAATAAAACTCTTTTTTTTTCTTTGTTACGACAAATAGGTACAACTTGTTTTTTTTTAAGCACGTGCTCAACTTAAGCCGTTAATATAGTATCTGCTTCTTTTTGCTAGACGTTTTAATAAGAGGTTATTAGCAGAATAATCAGCTCCAAATAATTTCTTGCTGGATTTCAGATGTAACACTTTATTGAAATATAAATTTGAAAAAAAAAATTTTGTTTTCCTTCTTTTTTAACAAAATTTCGATTTTTATAAGTAAGTGTAAGGTTAAACTGTTCCCCGTCGCCGGATGATATCTTACACTTAAAAAATGTGGTTCTTCTCGAGAATTGATTTTATGATTTATGTAAACTACGTTTACATCAACTAAGTATTGACATGTTTGTGATTACATTACACATATCTACATTTAAACCAAGCTTTATATTTTTTCACCAACGAATTAAAGTATTTAAGCCAAACATTAAAAAATGCTCATATTGAACGGGTTAAATTTTAATTTTTTTTTTAATAATAATAAATAATAATATTAATTCCGTATTTAAACAAACTTTAAAAACTTTTTATATCTCCAGCTTATAACTTAGAATATTCAACACTTTTAATTAAATACCATATTATTTCTCCAATTTCAAATGTCAAAGTCACAAAACTTTTATTCATACTTTGACGTTTAAAAACTCCGATGTTTGCTGCATCATTCTTATATATTAGATTTTAAACTCTACATGTTTATAAAAATCACGAAAAAACTAATCAACACAATCAATTTTAATAATATTTCTATTATATTCTGTATTTAAAACAAGTAAATGTAACAGTAAGTCAATGAGCCGAATTATTAATACCCTACACCTGAATAATTCAAATTAAATTAAAAAGCTGCTTGAACCTCTTCGGTTTTCTGTCTTATTCAACTCGAATTTCAGGAACGTAAAAAAAGCATCCTCTGTGGATATGCTTGACACCTTTGTAAAAAAATTTAAGTTTCTATCTTTATTAATTTCGAAGATTGTTAGTCCTTGGGAGGTGTGCGTCAGCTACCCGAATTGCCACTCCAATTCATCGAATCCATCTCAGGAACATAAAGAAAACTTGCCAGAACACCATTCTATTAAATTTAAAGGTTCTACTTTTGTTGGTTTTGGAGATATGCTCGTTGCTCTTGTGCTCGTCCGGAAGTTTCCAAAATACGAACCCATGGTTCAAATTCTTTCAAATGTCAGTTTCCAATTTTACAGAAAAGGAAACATAACAGAACACCTTTGTACTAAAAATAAAAGTTCTATCTTTGTTGGTTGTGGAGATATACTCGTTTGCTCTGGCGCTCGCCGGAAGCTTCCAAAATTTGAACCTATGGACCAAATCCTCACAAATTTCAGAAACATAAATCAAACATGAAGGAACACCATTCTGCCTAATTTAAAGGTTATATCTTTGTTGCTTTTGGAGATAATATCATTTGCTTTGAGGCTCGTTCGGTAGCTTTCAAAATCCGAACCCAAAGGCCAAATCCTCTCAAATTTCAGAAACCTAAATCAAACATGAAAGAGCACCATTCTGCCAAATTTAAAGGTTATATCTTTGTTGTTTTTGGAGATAATCTCATTTGCTCTGGTGCCCATTCTAAAGCTTCCAAAATCCAAACCCATGGACCAAATCCCCTTAAATTTCGAGACATAAATCGAACGGAAAGGAACAGCATTGTACAAAATTTAAAGGTTCTATCTTTGTTGGTTTTGGAGATAATCTCGTTTGCTCCGGAATCATTCGGAAACTTCCAAAATCCAAACCCATTGATCGATTTTGTCCAGATTCGAACTAAGCCTTCCCTTCGTAATTAGTAACTTACTATATAAATTTCATCAAGATAGCTTTATTAGTTTTTGAGGTATCGTGCGAACGGACAGACGGACGGACGGATGGACGGACATCGTTAAATCGACTCAGGAGGCGATCCTGATTCAGAATATATATACATGTCCATATCTAACTCGCTTCCTTTTGGTGGTTACAAACACCATACCAAAGTTAATATACCCTATACTTTAGGTGTAGGGTATAACAAGCATATATTTTATACTAAATTTTTACTGAAGTATTCAAACGAAACTGTAAAAAATTTTCATATTAAACCCGTTAAATTTATATGAATATTTAGCAATTTTAATATAACCATAAAGCTTCTCAAACATTATAATAATTCATTATTTTTAAATCAAGTTTCAAAAACCTTTTTAATTATTCTTCCTTTTGTAAACATTAAATCAAGTTTAAACTTAAGTTCATTAATCAGGAGAATTTTTTTTTAATATTAATAATATTAATTCTGTATTTAACCCAAACTTTAAAAACTTTTCATTTCTGCCCTATAATTAATTTAAAATTCAATTTTAAATTTGATTAATGGTATCAAATATCATATTATCCTCTCGAATTCCAAATACAAAAGACACTTTTTTATAACTCATATTTTACCGCTTTAAAAGAACGCTGTACACAGCGCCATTGCAAAAGCTTTTTCGCTGTACTCCACATGGTCTAAAATCGGTTTGCATCTCTCCACATGGTGTAGAATCGGTTTGCACCTCTCCACATGGTCTAGAATCGGTTTGCACCTCTCCACAAGGTCTAGAATCGCCTTTCACTTCTCCACATGGTCTAGAACTGGTTTGCATCTCTCCACATGTTTTAGATTCAGCTAATCCATACTACTCTCTTATAACTCTTTTTTTATTTATTTGCTATGAAATGAAAATATGAATCACGTAGGGCATCGATTGAATTCTGAATTTACTATATTTACTAGAAAGGGTAAGTAAAACAGATCCGACAATTATTTATAAAGTTGGAACTCAGTGGTCTGAAAGAGAGTGGGAATAAAGAATTCTTAAACTAAATAAGGGTGCTTCTTCAATTATCAACGATGGTTTTAACAACTCGTCAATTCTTGTTAAAGGAGTTTCTTATTTCTTTATCAAATACCGAACATTTCAAATGTTACAAATATTCAGATAAATTTAAGGGTTCAATATGATAATTTTTTAGAGTTTGGTTTGAATACTTCAGTAAAAATTTAATATAAAATATAATGCTTGTTTTAAATACAGAATGTAATAGAAATATTATTAAAATTGATTGTGTTGATTAGTTTTTTCGTGATTTTCAAAAGAATGTAGAGTTAAAATCTAATATATAAGAATGATGTTGCAAACATCGGAGGTTTTAAATGTCAAAGTATAAATAAAAGTTTTGTGTCTTTGATATTTGAAATTTCAGAAATAATATGTTAACTTAGAATATTCAACAATTTTAATTAATGTTGAATATTCTAAGTTATAAGCTGGATATATGAAAAGTTTTTAAAGTTTGTTTAAATACCAAATTAATATTATTATTTATTATTATTAAAAAAAAAAAATTAAAAGTTTTTAAAGCTTGATTTAAAATTGATGAATTATTGTGATCTTTGAGAAACTTTAGTTATATTAAAATTACTAAATATTATTATTTTTAAAAATGCTTTTAAAGCTTAATTTAAAATTTGTTAAATATTATGAACTTTGAGAAATTTTGTAGTTAAATTAAAATTGCTACATATTCATATAAATTTAATCGGTTCAATATGAACATTTTTTAAAGTTTTGCTTTAATACTTTAATTCGTTGGTGAAAAAATATAAAGCTTGGTTTAAATCACATTCGTAGACGCTTAACTAAGTAGACGTGCTAAATTTATTCTTAATTTTATTTTTAATTTGTTATTTTACTTTAAAATAATAATATTAATAATACTTTTTAATATTCTTACTATTTTATAATAAAATAATAAAAATAAAATAAAAGAAGAAAAAACTGTGTTGAACTCATTTTCATAAACTTGTAAACAGTGCTTTTGTAAAATTAAATAGCTTATTCCTCTTTTAAATTTTAACAAAAAAATTTTTTTCTCTTTTTGTTAAAGTTTTGTTATAAAAATAAAAAAAAATTATATTGGAATCAGCTTTT
This sequence comes from Poecilobothrus nobilitatus, assembly GCA_947095535.1. Classification (NCBI taxonomy): domain Eukaryota; kingdom Metazoa; phylum Arthropoda; class Insecta; order Diptera; family Dolichopodidae; genus Poecilobothrus; species Poecilobothrus nobilitatus. The sequence continues at coordinate 192,960,391 of OX352772.1, forward strand.
TTTAATTTACTTATTTACTTTTTTTAATTTATTGCTTATTCTGCTAGTACTTTTGCTAAAAACTTTGAACTCTTTTTAAATTGCCGTTTTTTTTTAATTGTTAAAGTAAATACTATTTATATAATCTAAAATGAATTCGGTTAAATGCAATAGTTCAAGCTGCACAGTTTATGACGCAAAAACCGAAACTGTTACATGCAGGAGTTTTTGTAAGAGGCGCTTCCACGAAGTTTGTTTAAACGCTCCTAGAGTGTGGTATTCTGCATTACTGGCTCAATACTTTGTATGTGACGAATGCTTGGATTATCATTCCAGCATTATAATGTTATTGGATGAAGTCAAATCTTCGTTCAATAACATTAAAGATGAGTACACAGGCTTGCAGCTAGATGTAAATATACGCAATAAAATACAACTCCGCGTCATTTAATGAAATGGCTAAAGATTATGAAGCCCTCAATACCACCTTGAGCAGAACGTCACTTAAGCAGAATGTAGTGCTCAATAAAGATGAGTTTATCTCGGCATTAAATTCTACTAATGAATCTATCAAATCATTAACTAATGAGTTAAAATCTTCTATTAACTCGCAACTGCAAAAACTTTTAAATTCAAAATTAATCGACACTACTACTGACGTTGCAGAGAAATTTAATGAGCAGATAGGTTCATTAAGAAAAGAAATTTCGAATATGGGTATGAAACTAGATGCTAGTCGTGATACATCTTTTGATACATTTAGATACAAGCAAATGTACAATTTAGATACAACTATAGTTTAGATACAACTAGATACAATTTAGACACAATCAAATGTATTCCTATCCCCAAAACCAAACTGTACATTCGTATTAAAGGTTCCATCCTAAAGTTTGGTTTTAAAAGGGGGGTGGTTTTGGTTGGTTAAAGTCCAACACTACCCTGAGGAAGCACGTGCAGTTCCTCTTGGTGACTTTCGAGTTTTCCACCAACCCTCGTAAAAAAAAAAAAAAAAAGTCGCAACTAAAAAGATATTTTGACTCAGACTGATGAACCTTTCAACTATAGTGCAGATCAGAATGCGTTTATTTTTAAATCAATAAACTACAATACAGTTAAAAATTCAAAAAATGTAACTCATGCTGGCTTTTGTTCTGAAACTATCTCATCTGCAGATTCAATTCAAGATTCACCTGTCACATTTTCGAACCAAGACATTCCTGAAACTGCTTCAAAATCAAGCTTCGTAATTCTTTATATAATGAATTACTTCAGTGCAGTGCTCACAATACCAATTTATCTTCACCTAAACTGACTCTATCAACAATAAAAGTACCACAACTTTCTGCATCTACTTCGACATCTTTGAGCTCTGATACTTTGGATCAATTAGCATCTGTAACTAATCCTTCTTCAATTAAAAAATGTTCTTCAAATGCTTCTAAATTGCCAACAAAGAAGGTTCAATTTTTACTTCCGAATGAAAAAGAAATTACTGCAGATCGTAGGCAGACCTCAGCTGAGGAAGAATCTAAACCGGATTCGGATCTCCAGTCACTGTATTTTACTAAATTTGCAGCTTACACAACTTCTAATTATCTCAGTAAGTTTTTAAAGAATAAGTTTAATTTAAATACTGTAATTATAGTTAACATTACTCCTAAGAATCTTAGATTTAAACCGAAATATAAATCTTTTAAAGTTATGGTACCTCAATCCAAAGTTTGTGAAATAATAAATTACAAACGATGGAAAAAAGGTAAAGCTTTTTAAAGAAGAGTCTAATTCTAGTAGTAATACACCAAAATCTATTTCACTTACTAATACAAGTTTAAAAACATTAACACAAACAATAATATCACGCATTCTAAAACACTTCTTTTTTTTTTTTTTTCTTTATTATTAATAGTATAATATACATAGTATACAATGTTTCATTTGAACAAAATTTTTGAATATATATACAAATATTTGTTTTATATTTTACAAAATATTAGTTTTGAAATTAAATTATAATTTAGTTGTATTAGTCTAATTCTTATTTAAATGAGCTAAAGTATACACTATTTATATTAAACTTAGTAATATTCAAATACGACCTTAGCCTAAGCTGTATGGTCTCATATTATTTTAATTTAATTTTAATTTTAACGTTTATAATTGCAGTCTTAATTTTAAATCTCAAATATTATATTTAAATTTCAACTTTTATTTTAATATGCTTATAAAATTCTGTTATATATATGTAATTTTTTTAAATAAATTTACCAATGTTAATGCAAAACTATAAATGAAACTACTTTAATGCCATTGACTCTAGTTATGAGAGCTCAAAATATGCTCAAAATATACTCAATTATTATTTTTTTTTAAATATGCAATTTATCAATGAGTTTTAATTCAAGTGGTAGTTCATTATACTTTTTTAAACTAATATATAAACAATTTTTTGTTTGTTTTTCGGTTCTGAACAAAGCAAGATAAAAGTTTGATTGGTTCCGAGTGTTTCTGTTATGTATATCAAAATTTCTATTCAGAATAAAATTATGTTTGATTTCATTGAAAATTATTTTAAAAGCAATTAAATACAATTCACGTTCACATAAATTATTAAAGCTAATATAAGGGTTAGCGTATAACAAATTAGCAGGATGCCTTCTTGGATAGTTATAAATAATTTTGATCGCTCTTTTATTAAGTATGTTTAATTTATTTATATAAGATTGTGATGCTCTGCTCCAAATGGGAGTCAAATATATAAAGTGAGATTTTATATATGAGCAATAGATTTGATACATGCTTTCTTTATTTAAAAATGTTTGATATAAAGCATGTTTAAAAGTTTGATTATCGTTTTAAGATAAAGATTAATGTGATCATGCCACTTTAATTTGTTATCTATTATAAGACCAAGATAATTAAAATATTCTACAATTTCTATAATATTATTTCTGAAATAAAAATTTGAGTCACTAAATTTTTTGTTTTGAAATAGCATAATTTTGTTTTTTTAATATTCAGAGCAAGACGATTTTTAGTGAGCCACTCATCTATAATATTAAGATCATGATGAATAGCATTTCTCATTTCTTCCTAATTAGTTTCGGCGTATTTTAATACAGCATCGTCCGCATATAATTTATGGACCCTTTTAAGTTTAAACGGGATATGTCATCAATATAGATTTTAAATAGAAGAGGACTTAAAATTGATCCCTGAGGAACCCCTTTACTTATTATCTTAGAACTGCTTACAACATCCCCTATACGCACTTTTTGTATCCTATTCGTGAGATATGATTTTAAGAATGCTATGTGATTAGAGTTGAACTGCATGTTGGAGAGCTTTGAAAGAAGAATGTCATGGTCGACGCAGTCAAATGCTTTTTTCAGATCGAGAAAAACACAACAAACATAATTTTTGCTGCCCATGTTTTTGGAAACGAAACTTGTTAGGCTTAGACAGGCCGAAGTTGTGTTAGATTTTTTTTCAAATCTGTATTGTTCTTCATGTAATATGTCATTAATTATTATAAATCTATCTAACCGTGCCTTAATTACTGTTTCAAAAACTTTTGAAAACGCGCACAGTATGGATATAGGTCGATATTTATTTCGGTCTATGTTGCTTCCACTTTTAAAAATTGGTGCTACAATAGCATTTTTGAGTGTGGTTGGGAAGACACATGTTTGAAACATTGCGTTAATACCTCCATAATTGCGTTTTTACCTCCTCATTATTTGTTGGGGTTAACTGAAATTGCTCATACATATTTCTAACAAAACTGCTAATATATTCACGATCAATTGGGTCTTGTGGAATATTTATTTCAGTTGTAACATTAACAAAGAAATCATTCATGATATTTGCAATTACTTGCTTATTATTAATATTTTCATTATTATGTTTGATTTCCCTAATGTTAGTAGGAGAAATATGTTTATTATACATTATTAATCTATAAATATCCCATAGTTTTCTGCTATTGTTTCAGCAGCAATTTTATTAGAAAAATATTGTTTTTTGGCTTCAAGTATTAATTTGGATACTTTGTTTTTATGTTGGCGATATAGATCTTCTATATGCTTATCATTTGGATATTTTTTCCTGAATTTTAGATAAGAATCCCTAATTTTATTTTATTAATTATATTTTCCGTAATCCACTTTATTTTCTTTTTCTTGTTTTTTATAGGGATTGTTTTAGTGTAATTTTTTACTAGAGTGGTTAATTTACTTACAAAGTGATCAAAGCTATTGTGCACATTAATAGTGGACCAAAATTGATCATTGGCAATCTTATCAAACTCAACAACTGTTTTAAATTGGTTTATTTTCTCTTTATATGGTTTCTCATTCATGCTTATTAAAAACATTTGATGGTCGGACATAGGGGTATCAACTACATGGAAAGAGTATTATTTTTGTATCATATTTGTAAAAAAAATGATCTATCACCGTTTTTGAGGTATTCCCAATTGTAGTGGCGAATTCCTCTGTAACTTTATTATAGATTATGAATCCATTAATCAAAAGCATATTGCAATAAGTTATGATATCATGATTTTTTTTATTTAATAAATTTAGATTAAAATCTCCTATAACTAAAGATTGTTAAAAATTTGTTGTAATGTCATCTAGTTTATTCATAAATTCGTCTAACTTTGTTTCTTGTGATATATATATTGAAAAAATATGTAATTTAATTCCTAAAAAATTGGACTTGTGACATTCTTCTTCAAAAAGTATTGAACTACTAAAATAATCCCTCACTCCTAGATGCTAGTCTTGATACATCTTACATTTAGATACAACCAAATGTATCTAAGTCGGAAATCAAAAGATATTTTGACTCAGACTGATGAACCTTTCAACTATAGTGCAGATCACTCCACCATACGCTTTTTCTCTATTTGAAAAATAGCCTGTGAATCCAGGTAAGTTAAAAAAACTGTTCTCGGATTTTCTTAACCAAATTTCTGTTAAAACGATAACATGTACTTCACACCCATAACTAATAATAAATTCTTCAAGATTATACAATTTGTTTCGAAGACTTTGAATATTAAAATATATTATGTTTAAGTTACTTTTATAATTTCTTCCTAATTCATTTTGATCAACCCTCGTATAGTGTCAAACTTTTAAATTACTACTTATATTATCTATATCATTGCTCATTATCACAAGACCACACAATTGTTATTCCAAAAAAATTTTTTAATATATAATAAAAGAGATGACAAACCGGTAGTAGTCAGCTGTTGGAGATATACATTGACAGAAATTAGAAAGAAATATATGAATAGGAAATCAGTTTTAATTAGTATCACACGCGGTAATGTAATTATTATTTTAGATTTTAATATAAAAATATTGTTGTAGATTATAAAAATAAATTTAAATATTTTAAAAATTAATTTATGTATTCTAAAATTATTGTAAATTGCAAATAATTGTAATTTCAAAATATTGTTACTTGCAAAAATAAATTTGAATATGTTAGAAAATAAACCATGTGATATATTATTGTAAAAATTGTAAAAGGTAGAAATATAGTTAAAAACATCAAAAAAATAATAAATGTGATTTGTTATTGTAAATATTGTAAACTGTAAAAATAAGATTAAAAATGTGAAAATATAATATATTATGTGATTTGTTATGAAAAAATATACAAAAAAGAATTTCATACTTAAAAAATAACCAATAAAATTAGTATAAAGTATCTTTAAACCATAGAAATTTAAGTTGTTCTGCAAGTTTAATGTTTTTAAGTAATAGTTTAAACTAATTTTTTGAAGTAATAGGTTTGAAATAATATGTATGAAATTTATTAATTTTAATATAAAAATATTGTTGTAGATTATAAAAATAAATTTAAATATTTTAAAAATTAATTGATGTATTCTAAAATTATTGTAAATTGCAAATAATTGTAATTTCAAAATATTGTTACTTGCAAAAATAAATTTGAATATGTTAGAAAATAAACCATGTGATATATTATTGTAAAAATTGTAAAAGGTAGAAATATAGTTAAAAACATCAAAAAAATAATAAATGTAATTTGTTATTGTAAATATTGTAAACTGTAAAAATAAGATTAAAAATGTGAAAATATAATATATTATGTGATTTGTTATGAAAAAATATACAAAAAAGAATTTCATACTTAAAAAATAACTAATAAAATTAGTATAAAGTATCTTTAAACCATAGAAATTTAAGTTGTTCTGCAAGTTTAATGTTTTTAAGTAATAGTTTAAACTAATTTTTTGAAGTAATAGGTTTGAAATAATATGTATGAAATTTATTAAGCTAAGCAAGTGGCAAGATAGATATGCATATATGTGTTTATATATATATAGAAGTACAGATGTTAAAATAAAAGTGTAAAAAAAATATATATCATATGATTTGTAATTATTGTAAAATATATTGTAATTTAAAAAATATATGCAGAATTCAAATAAAAATTTACATAATAATCAAAGTTATCTTTTAAATAAAATAATATGTAAAAAAAATATCTTTTAAAATATGCTTTTATCGAAACCAAATTCGCCCCCTAAAAAGTAGAAAATAAAATTGATTGCAAAACTTTAGCTTTTTTGACTGTTATAATATAAAAGTGAATTGCTAGTGCAAGCATTTTGGACTGTTATAATATAAAAGTAAATTGCTGGAATAAGGTTAAATAAAAATCTAGGAAATTTGAGGTTCGTGTTTCTTTTTTATTCCAGCAATTTACTTTTATATTATAACAGTCCAAAATGCTTGCACTAGCAATTCACTTTTATATTATAACAGTCAAAAAAGCTAAAGTTTTGCAATCAATTTTATTTTCTACATTTTAGGGGGCGAATTTGGTTTCGATAAAAGCATATTTTAAAAAATATTTTTTTTACATATTATTTTATTTTATACTTTTTAGTTTTAAATGAAACACATAATTTGAATTTAAAAATATGGGATATTTTTTATTCATACATACATTAATTATTATTTCTGACATAAAATACGTTTTATAATTTTATACCAAATGTTTAAGTAAATTAAGAGATGTTAAATCGATTCCATTACAGCAAGAGTAAAAATTTTTTATTCCAGTATGTAATTCATAAATAAAGAAAGTACCTCGAAGGGTAAAATATGTACCAAAATACTGTGATTATATAAATATTACAATCCAACAACATAACTCGAATGAAAATGATATACATAAATGTACTTTACTGTATATTTTTATAGTACTATTTTATATTAGTACTATTAGTAATCCAAACAAACATCTAACCTTGAACACCTACCTACCTAATCGCTTAATAAGATCATGCAGTAAAAAATGTTGACAAATATCTTGATTTAAATTATAAACAAATGGAGCGGAACAAAATAATTTAGGAAATTAGTTTAACATAATATTATGTGTATCCAGCCATTGGTGCAGTGGTTGACGCATCGCTTCTCATTCATAAGGGAATAAGAGGTCTCGGGTTCGTTTCCCGGCTGGGTACAATAATTATAAAATAAAAAAAAAAATATTCATATATCGCAATATGTAAATACTTTATAATATATCATTATATCACGTACACATTTCTACCAGGAAACAAGGGTTATAGCTACCTGGCACATTTATGTACGACGGTACCTGGATATAAATAAATATTATGTACATACGTACGTACATATTTACATACGTAGTTTTAATTTTTTGTGTTGACAAAATTTTGTTTGTAAATCAAAATGCGTAATGCGCAAAAGCATAATTTTGTAATGATCTTTACTTTTTATATTCTTTTCTATGTACAAAAATAATATTATGTATGTATGTAGTTTGAATTTGGCAATAGGAATTATTTTGAATAAAATTTTATTTGTATATCTATATACACAATATATATAATAAATGTTCCTAAATAAAACACATAAAACATTAATTTTTAACGCCATACATATTCAATATGCAATAAAGAATGTTGACAAAAAATATTCTGATTGAAATCCTAAACAAATGTTTTAAAACAAAATAATTTAGCAACATAAAAATATTGTACCTATATATTTTGTGTTTTGCTAAATCCTAATACAAAACCCATGTGCACATCAAGATTGATTGAACTAAATTATTATAGCAGGAAAGATCAAATACATGTGTATTGTATGCATGAATTATGAATAAGAAGAAAAATAAAGTTTTGAATCTATTATACATAAAATTTTATTTAAAAAATATTGATGAATAGAGTTAAAAAAAAAAAAAAAAAAAATTATACATATGCGAATTGGATTCGAACCACAGTCCACACATTAACACTCACTTTCAAGACCTGTACACTATCCTCTGCACTATATATGCATTAATTCAATATGAATTAAAGAATGTTGACAGCAAATATTTTGATTTAAATACTAAACAAATGTTGTAAACAAAATAACTTAGCAACATACATAAAAATATTGTATGTATGGATTGTGTTTTGCTAATTATGCTAATACAAAACACCAAGAAAGATCAAAAATATAATGTGTATGTTTGTATGCATGAATAAGAGATAAAAATGTAAGTTTTAAATTGATATATACAAAAATGTATACATATTTTATTCAAAAAATGTTGATGAATAGATAGTTAAAAAAAAAAATGTTGCATGTGAACTGGATTCGAACAATATGATCCCCACTTTTGAAACCTGTACACTATCCTCCACACCATACTACACTTACAAATGTTGCTAACAGATTACGAAGATAATAAAAAGCGTGACAGAATGACAAATAAATAAATAAATAAATAAATAAATAAATAAATAAATAAATAAACCGACAGCGACGAGTTAATATAAAAGCATATAAAATAATGTAATTCTTAAAAAAAAATTGTGAGATAGTTTATAGAGTTGAAAACAGAAAATATCTATAATTATAATTTAGTAGTTTTCAGCCACACACTACGTATTATAAATTCCGTTTCAAGCTTTGAACATCAGTAACTACATATTTTTTACGATTTTTCTACTATAAAACCTATACGTAATATTAATAATAAAACATGAAAAACAACACAAGTCGACTCGATCTCAACGGCTCAACTATTCTTTGGCTATATGTAAGAAATGTAGTATGTACTTTAACTTATGTATGTATGAACAAAAAAATTTTAAAATTGATAGAAATCATCATTTATCACAATATGTATTGAAATTTTAAATAATGATGAATGATGAATGATATTGATCTGATATTAATAATCAATATGTATCTAAGTATTTATTTATGTATGATCAGCGGGCAGAGTTTCTTTAAAATTGAAATATATAATTGTTTTACTTTTGTACTTTTCTATTAAATTGTTGCATTTATGTGTGAATGTTTGTATATTATTTGAAGCGATTGTAGAAAACTTTTCTAATTGTATTCTTTTTTGAATTCAATTTCTTCTCATATAAGTACTTAAACTTTAGTATACAGCAGTTCTTACAACCAAAATTATATTTGAATAATTTTTTATTTTTAAATATTTTGTATGTCAACTTTATGCAGGGTTACCGTTTATACAATTGTGGTAATATTTGTACGATCTTCTCGCCCTCTGTACCATGTGCAATCTTAATCAAGGATTGTACGCCAAATATACGATCTTTTCAGATTTTAAATTTTTTACATTAGGGCAAGGTAAAACGAACAACGGCAATATTATTACAGACAACGTGGTCTATAAAAAAAATTAACTGAATTTTGCTCCAAACTTTGTTTGTGCATTTTACAAATGTTTTACGGATACCTATTCTGTTTTCTCCACGTACCTTTAAAACATTTATTTCGAACTCGATAAATAAACAGACATAATAGTCCTCACTCACAATACAAAGTATTCTAAATATACGTACACCAACTAAAGGCTCTTTACACAATTTAATTCTGTTTTGGCGTTATTTTAAAAATAATTTCAGTTAGTGTTTTGACGAATTTGGTTTTGCTTTCTGATTTTTTACGGATTGTACTTTTTCCATAAATTCTATTTTTCTAAACTGCAACTGTCTACTATATGAATTGGGATTCAACATAGAATTTGACTGCATATTAATAGGGGCCACTAGTTTAATATTATAGTAACAAAATTTAACGTTCTTAAGAAAAATATCAAAAATATTAAAAATAAGTATCCAGCATATAAATTTACCTCAGGCTCTTGTGAATGTAAGGTTCTGTAGTTACTTTTCAATGTTGAGAATTTTGTATAGATTACATCGAGAAACGACATTAATCGCGTTTCTCGATGTAATCTTATGGACGATGCTAGTTTCATTTTTTCGCAGGCAAATAGTGTTATCTTTAACCCAAAGAAATTTAAATTGATTTGATAGTTTAATTTTTTTAGCTTCGTGATATAGGCTGGACTGTAAAGATGATAGATGATGACGAAAGTAAATCTCCTTGTTTCTATTATTATTAGTCAAATTTAATTCAGCTGTAAATAGGTGTGGATAGTTTCTTTTTTTTTCCATCAGCTCTTTTTTTGAATTCTCAGATTTAAATTTAATAATGTATAAATTATCCTGGGAAGCATTCTCACTAGTCTTTTTTTTCTAATTATTTCAATATCCAAAATATCATCTTGCTCAATTTTCGCATTAATTTTGCTAGTAACATCCATTAGAGTTTTATTTGGATTTTCTAGAATTGGAAGCCCGGCTATTACAACATTATTTTTTAAGGTATTTTGTATTGATTTATCAAATACATATTCTAAATTATTCACTTTATTTTCTAATGTGGTAATACCTCCCTCACAACTATCTATTCGTTTTCTTAGCTTTATGTTTTCATTGCGTAACACTCTGTTTTCATTTAGTGACTCTTCTACTTGTGTGATAGAAATGTTTGTCCCTTGAGTATTTCTAATATAACACTACCAACTTCTTTTAAAAACTGCGCCATCTTTTTATCAGAACATTCGGCAACATTAAATGATCTAAACTCCTCCTGTAAACTACAAAAAGTAGCATTATTTTGCACTGATTTATTCAGAGTGAAGTCTCCTTCCGTTGTATTCATTTCAGTTGTATCCTCTTCATTTGTATCATTTGTCACTTGAGATTCATTAGATGATGGCGGGCAATTGATACACTTCCACATGACATGACCGGACTTGATATTTTGAAATAGATCCTCAGATACATTACCACACGTTGTATGAAAAGTGGAAGAGCATATATTGCACTGAACTCCTTTGGCCCTTGCTCTCCCATCAACGCGAAGCTTACATACAATACACTGTTGAGACATTTTGATTTATGGTTTTTTTTGTTTTTTTTTTATTATTTATTTGTTGCACTTTATTTAATATTCTTTTAATTTTTAAATAATCCAAGATTTAATTTTTTTTTTTTTTTTATTTCTTATTTTGTATAATGTTGAGCGCCAAAAAATAATTTGTATGAATGTAGATTTTAACTTATATTTTAATAAGCTAATTTTCAAAAGCTCAAGAATTTTCTGTTTCACTTTATTCTGTGTTAAAAAGAAATTAATCAAGTTTTGAACTAATCAAAGTTTTTTTTTTTTTTTTTTTTAAATTTTAAAATTATTATAATTGATTTTTTTAATTTTTATGAAAATTTTTTGTAAGACTTAAAATTTTGCATGCAACTTTCTTCAAATGGAAAGTCAAATTCAAATTCTTCTTAATCCTTTCACTGTTCCTTTTAGTAATAAAGCTAAAAAGAAATTTCAAATTCAGAGTTCATTATCTACCAATAGCAATAAGTACTCTAACTTCATCCAAGGAGATACTTTAAGACCGGTTACCAGTAACTATTATATAAATAATAATAAAGTTAATAGTAATAACAATAATAAATTTAAAAGTAACAATAATAATAATAATAATTGAATTAAAAATAATCAAAATAAAAATAATAATAATAAAAATAAAAATAAAAAAAATAATAATAATAATATTAATATTAATAATAATAACAATAATATTAATAATAATAATAAACTAGTATTACAAGATGCGCTTGTTTCTCCAACAGTTAGAATGACAAAGCAATCTCTAACAGAAGATTGCAAATATGCTTTGTCAAGATTTAGAAATGAGAGGATTCTCTACAACATTAGACTTTTCCTAGCCTATTTACATAATGATTCGTATAACACCGTTATAGAAGGTAAAACTAGGACTCACCTGTTAGTTCTCATTCACAATGAAGGCCTGCCATCTAATTATAAAGATTTATATGATCTTTATCTCAGATATCATAAAAATATAGGCTTCTCTGTTAAAGAAGAGGATCTTAAGGCTTATCGTAGTCATTGCAATAGCAACTACTACAATCATTTGAATCAATCACGTGTAAGTTATAACAAGTTTTTTCGTCCAAACTCTAAGTAATTACTCAAGTTTCAACCAAACTTCAAATCTCATCTCTTTATCTAACGTTACTTACTCTAAAAAAACCTCTCAAACTTTCAACAAAATAAACAACATTAAAATGTTTTACCATAATTGTAGTGGTATGAGAGGCAAGCTCAAGAAGCTTTTTGTTGATGCCAAGTCGTGTAATTTCAGTGTATTAGTTATAACTGAAACATGGCTCAACGATTCGTTTACAAACGAGGAAATTCTTGATGGTAATTGGTCCATTTGCAGAAAGGATCGTGATTATCTTTCTGCAAATTGTTCGCGAGGAGGTGGTGTTCTACTTGCTGTAAAGAATAACTTGTCTAGTGTACCATTAATCACTGGTACACATCAATCTTTCGATCACCAATTTGTTAAAATAAAATTAGGTACAAATAATTTGTATCTAGATATTGTTTATTTCCCTCCGAACTCTGACAATTCCTCATATTTTGGTTTTTATAGTGTATATCACAATATTATTTCAGAAATGCATGAGGATGACTCAATTTTTGTGTTTGGCGATTTTAATCGTCCTTCTATTTCTTTTATCGTAGGCTGATAATTTGTCTAGGCTGATAATTTGTTATTACCGGTTAACTTTCATGACGAAATTAACTTCGGTCTTATTAGCGAGTTCTACGGTAACGATTTACAACAAATTATCAGTTATCCTAATAGTAATAATAAGTGGTTAGATTTTGCATTTTCAAATGTATATGATAGAGTGTCGGTTAAACTCGCTGATGATGTTGATAATCTTTTTACCAACTCTGCTCATCATAACGCAATTATTTTCGAGTTCTCCACTTCTATCCACTTATATCTATGGCCAAATCTTACAATAATGAAATTGTATACGATTTTTTTAATGCTGACTATCAAAGTATTTATTATGATTTGTCATTAATAACATGGGACGAACTGTTAGTTCAACAGGATATCAATTTACTAATCTCTATCTTTTAGTCAAATCTGTTTCAAAAATTCGCAAAAAGCATAAAACAATACATTTATTGTATTGCATTATAATACAACTAATGTTTTTTCTTTAGATCATTTTTGTTGTACATTTTATAGATAGTAATTTAATGCTTTTAGATATTATTAAAAAAAAAAAAAATTCATTTTTTTTTTTTTCAATTTTACTTCTACGTAATAATAAGATATTATTATTTACATTTTTTTACATAAAATGTTAAATTGATTGACAAGTATGTACATATCTGTACAAATATCATATTTAAATTTTTTTATTAAAATAAAGTTGTTATTGTAGTTTTTATAAAACTTAATGATAAAAATAATAATAATAAATTAACTTTTTTTATGATTAAGTTATTATGAATTTAGTTTTAAGTCATTGTTTTGCTTATTTTTAATTATAAGCAGTAATTTAAGAATTTTTTTTGTAACGACCTTGTTTTGGTTTTGCTTAATAAAATAAAATAAAATAAATGTAGATATGTGTAATGTAATCACAAACATGTAAATACTTAGTTGATGTAAACGTAGTTTACATAAATCATAAAATCAATTCTTGAGAAGAACCACATGTTTTTAATTGTAACATATCATCCGGCGACAAGAAGCAGTTTAACCTTACACCACTATGTCAAATTTGAAGGCTATATCTTTATTAGTTTTGCAGATAATCTTATTTACTCTGGTACTCGTTCGGAAGCTTCCAAAATCCAAACCCACGTACCAAATCCTCTTAAATTTCGATTTTATACCCACGTACCAAATCCTCTTGAATTTCGTAGTCATTGCAATAGCAACTACTACAATCATTTGAATCAATCACGTGTAAGTTATAACAAGTTTTTTCGTCCAAACTCTAAGTAATTACTCAAGTTTCAACCAAACTTCAATATCATCTCTTTATCTAACGTTACTTACTCTAAAAAAACCTCTCAAACTTTCAACATAATAAACAACATTAAAATGTTTTACCATAATTGTAGTGGTATGAGAGGCAAGCTCAAGAAGCTTTTTGTTGATGCCAAGTCGTGTAATTTCAGTGTATTAGTTATAACTGAAACATGGCTCAACGATTCGTTTACAAACGAGGAAATTCTTGATGGTAATTGGTCCATTTGCAGAAAGGATCGTGATTATCTTTCTGCAAATTGTTCGCGAGGAGGTGGTGTTCTACTTGCTGTAAAGAATAACTTGTCTAGTGTACCATTAATCACTGGTACACATCAATCTTTCGATCACCAATTTGTTAAAATAAAATTAGGTACAAATAATTTGTATCTAGATATTGTTTATTTCCCTCCGAACTCTGACAATTCCTCATATTTTGGTTTTTATAGTGTATATCACAATATTATTTCAGAAATGCATGAGGATGACTCAATTTTTGTGTTTGGCGATTTTAATCGTCCTTCTATTTCTTTTATCGTTGACTAGGCTGATAATTTGTTATTACCGGTTAACTTTCATGACGAAATTAACTTCGGTCTTATTAGCGAGTTCTACGGTAACGATTTACAACAAATTATCAGTTATCCTAATAGTAATAATAAGTGGTTAGATTTTGCATTTTCAAATGTATATGATAGAGTGTCGGTTAAACTCGTTGATGATGTTGATAATCTTTTTACCAACTCTGCTCATCATAACGCAATTATTTTCGAGTTCTCCACTTCTATCCACTTATATCTATGGCCAAATCTTACAATAATGAAATTGTATACGATTTTTTTAATGCTGACTATCAAAGTATTTATTATGATTTGTCATTAATAACATGGGACGAACTGTTAGTTCAACAGGATATCAATTTACTAATCTCTATCTTTTAGTCAAATCTGTTTCAAAAATTCGCAAAAAGCATAAAACAATACATTTATTGTATTGCATTATAATACAACTAATGTTTTTTCTTTAGATCATTTTTGTTGTACATTTTATAGATAGTAATTTAATGCTTTTAGATATTATTAAAAAAAAAAAAAATTCATTTTTTTTTTTTTCAATTTTACTTCTACGTAATAATAAGATATTATTATTTACATTTTTTTACATAAAATGTTAAATTGATTGACAAGTATGTACATATCTGTACAAATATCATATTTAAATTTTTTTATTAAAATAAAGTTGTTATTGTAGTTTTTATAAAACTTAATGATAAAAATAATAATAATAAATTAACTTTTTTTATGATTAAGTTATTATGAATTTAGTTTTAAGTCATTGTTTTGCTTATTTTTAATTATAAGCAGTAATTTAAGAATTTTTTTTGTAACGACCTTGTTTTGGTTTTGCTTAATAAAATAAAATAAAATAAATGTAGATATGTGTAATGTAATCACAAACATGTAAATACTTAGTTGATGTAAACGTAGTTTATATAAATCATAAAATCAATTCTTGAGAAGAACCACATGTTTTTAATAGTAACATATCATCCGGCGACAAGAAGCAGTTTAACCTTACACCACTATGTCAAATTTGAAGGCTATATCTTTATTAGTTTTGCAGATAATCTTATTTACTCTGGTGCTCGTTCGGAAGCTTCCAAAATCCAAACCCACGTACCAAATCCTCTTAAATTGCGAGACATAAATCGAACGGGAAGGAACAGCATTGTACAAAATTGAAAGGTTCTATCTTTGTTGGTTTTGGAGATAATCTCGTTTGCTCCGGAATCATTCGGAAGCTTCCAGAATCCAAACCCATTGATCGATTTTGTCCAGATTCGAACTTAGCCTTCCTTTCGTAATTGGTAACTTACTATATAAATTTCATCAAGATAGCTTTATTAGTTTTTGAGTTATCGTGCGAACGGACGGACGGATGGACGGATGGACGGATGGTCGGATGGACGGATGGACGGATGGACGGATGGACGGACGGACGGACGGATGGATGGACATCGTTAAATCGACTCAGGAGGTGATCCTGATTCAGAATATATATACATGTCCATATCTAACTTGCTGCCTTTTGGTGGTTGCAAACACCATACCAAAGTTACTCTATACTTTAGGTGCTATCTCTCTATACTCTATACTCTATACTTTACTCAAAGTTACCCTATACTTTAGGTGTAGGGTATAACAAGCATATATTTTATACTAAATTTTTGCTGAAGTATTCAAACCAAACTCTAAAAAGTTTTCATATTGAACCCGTTAAATTTATCTCAATATTTAGCAATTTTAATATAACTATAAAGCTTCTCAAATATTATAATAATTCATTAATTTTAAATCAAGTTTCAAAAACCTTTTTAATTTTTCTTCCTTTTGTAAACATTAAATCAAGTTTAAAATTAAGTTCATTGATCAGGAGAATTTTTTTATAATATTAATAATATTAATTCTGTATTCAAACCAAACTTTAAAAACTTTTCATTTCTGCCCTATAATTAATTTAAAATTCAATTTTAAATTTGATTAATAGTATCAAATATCATATTATCCTCTCGAATTCCAAATATAAAAGACACAAACCTTTTTATAACTTATATTTTACCGTTTTAAAAGAACGCTGTATACAGCGCCATTGCAAAAGCTTTTTTGCTGTTCTCCACATGGTCTAGAATCGGTTTGCACCTCTCCACATGGTGTAGAATCGGTTTGCACCTCTCCACATGGTTTAGAATCGGTTTGCACCTCTCCACATGGTCTAGAATTGGCTTTCACTTCTCCACATGGTCTAGAACTAGTTTCCATGTCTCCACATGGTTTAGAATCAGCTAATCCATACTACTCTCTTCTAACTCTTTGGTTATTTATTTGCTATGAAATGAAAATATGAATCACGTAGGGCATCGATTGAATTTAATTCTGAATTTACTATATTTACTAGAAAGGGTAAGTAAAACAGATCCGACAATTATTTATAAAGTTGGAACTCAGTGGTCTGACAGCGATTGGGAATAAAGAATTCGTAAACTAAATAAGGGTGCTTCTTCAATTATCAACGATGGTGCTAACAACTCGTCAATTCTTGTTAAAGGAGTTTCTTATTTCTTTATTAATACCAAAATGCTGAAGTTTTTAATAAGCGAGTTTCAAGTCCAGTCGATAACGCGTATTAATGAAATAAGCGAATGAAAGCGATTGAAAGCGAATGAAATTAAAAAATCTAAAAAATTTGGTTCGGATCAAACCGTAAGAATGTTGCAGCATCCGTTTATAAATTATAATATTAATAAAAAGAATTCTAGTCGTTCCTTCTCTAAATCTAAGGAAGTTTCAAAATCCTCCTTAAATAAACATTTTAATGATTCATTTCTAAAAAAATAAACTTTCAAAATTTAAAAGTTTTATTTCAAATACCTTAACGAAATATCAAAATTTTGTCCAAGGTGAGACTATCAATTCATATGTTAATAATCCTAAGGCTACTAAAGCTAATTTTGTGTTAGATAATAATTCTATTAATAACCCAACAAAGGGGACAATGCAGGGACAAAGATGCTGTTATTTTCTTGAAAAGTGAACGACATTACTGTGAAGGGCGTTCTCTTGGAAAAAGTAGAACGAGAAGAAAAGAAATATGTAGAATGAGATCGGTTTTTCTAGCTTTTCAATTGTTTGTAATTGGGGCTTCATTTATAACAATAAAATTGGATATATATTCAAAATCTAGGGCTATGTAAATATACGCTTTAGGGGTTAATGACTGTGATCAAGCTAAATTTTTTTCCATACAGGAATTTATCAAATTAATTAACTCCGAAGATCATAGCGAAAGATTCTTTCTCGAGTTGGGAGTAGTTCTGCTATGTCTTTGACAACGTGCAGGATGCGAATTGTACGGCACTTTTAACTTCATTGTGCAGTTGCAACAGGGCTACTCCTAGGCTGTGTGATGATGCGTGTACAGCGACTAAAGTTTCCATTTCCATATTATATGATTGTAAAATAATGCTTCTGTTGAAAACTTCTTTTATTTTTGGGAAAGCTGCTCGGTGGTATTTTTTGCCATGAAATTCTTACTATGACATAAAATGTTTAAACATTTTGTAATATTTGAAATGTTCGGTATTTGATAAAGAAATGAGAAACTCTTTTAACAAAAATTGACGAGTTGTTAACACCATCGTTGATAATTGAAGAAGTACCCTTATTTAGTTTACGAATTCTTTATTCCCACTCGCTTGAATATTTTAAATTAATTATAGTGCAAAAATGAAAAGTTTTTAAAGTTTGTTTGAATACAGAATTAATATTATTAATATTAAAAAAAAATTCTCCTGATTAATGAACTTAAGTTTAAACTTGATTTAATGTTTACAAAAGCAAGAATAATTAAAAAGGTTTTTGAAACTTGATTTAAAATTAATGAATTATTATAATGTTTGAGAAGCTTTATAGTTATATTAAAATTGCTAAATATTCAGATAAATTTAACGAGTTCAATATGAAAATTTTTTAGAGTTTCGTTTGAATACTTCAGTAAAAATTTAGTATAAAATATATGCTTGTTTTAAATACAGAATGCAATAGAAATAATTATTAAAATTGATTGGGTTGATTAGTTTTTTCGTGATTTTTAAAATAATGTAGAGTTTAAAATCTAATATATAAGAATGATTTGCAGCGGAGGTTTCAAATGTCAAAGTAAAAGTTTTGTGTCTTTGATATTTGAAATTGGAGAAATAATATGGTATTTAATTAAAAGTGTTGAATATTCTAAGTTATAAACTGGAGATATGAAAAGTTTTTAAAGTTTGTTTAAATACCGAATTAATATTATTATTTATTATTATTAAAAAAAAAAATTAAAAAAGTTTTTAAAGCTTGATTTAAAATTGATGAATTATTATGATCTTTGAGAAACTTTAGTTATATTAAAATTGCTAAATATTATTATTTTTAAAAATGCTTTTAAAGCTTAATTTAAAATTAGTTAAATATTATGAACTTTGAGAAATTTTGCAGTTAAATTAAAATTGTTACATACTCATATAAATTTAACCGGTTCAATATGAACATTTTTTAAAGTTTGGCTTAAATACTTTTTAAATACTAAGAAGTAAACATTAATATCCGCAGTGGGGTACAACCAGTATTTAGAAAATATTATCATATTCCGTACGCCCTGAAAAGTAAGGTAAAGCAAGAACTGGACAAAATGTTCGAAGAGGGAGTGTTGTTAGCAATTATGAAGAATCAATGGGCTTCTTCAATTGTAGTGGTTTCAAAAAAAATGGTGAGGAAATTAAAATTTGCACGGCTTTTAAACAAACCTTAAATAAAGTTATTGAAGTATAAACATACCCATTGCCACATCTTGATAAAATCTGAGCTTTATTATCTAAAGGAAAGCTTTTTACAGTTTTAGATTTGCGTGACCTTTATCAGCAATTAAAAATTAGTGATCATTCAAAAGGATTTTTTACAATTAACATCGTTTTTGGACTATATAGATACAAAATATCAACTTACGGTATAGCAAGTCCCGTAGCAATTTTTCTACAAATAATGGAAGAAATTTTAAGAAATATCTATAATATGATGTGTTATATTGACGATATATTAATTGTGGCGCCTGATATAGAAAAAATATTAGAAACTGGTAACACTGTTTTTCAACGTCGTAATGAATTTACCGTGAAAATAACGAAGATAAATGTAAATTTTTCTTTGATCGAGTGGAATATCTAGGTTACGAAATAACGAAAAAGGGCATAAAATCATTACATCAAAAAGTGGAAAATATATTAACAGCCAAAGTGCCAAAAACAACAAAAGCGCTTCAAGCCTTCTTAGCTCTTTGAACTATTGCCTTCTTACCGAACATTTGAAATATTACTAAATGTAAAAAAGGCCACCGAGCAGCTTTCACAAAAATAAAAGAAGCATTATCTTACAATCATATAATATGGAAATGGAAACTTTAATCGTTGTACACGCATCATCACACAGCCTAGGAGCAGCCCTGTTGCAACTGCACAATGGAGTTAAAATTGCCGTACATATCGCATCCTGCATGTTGTCAAAGACGTAGCAGAAGTACTCCCAACTCGAGAAAGAATCTTTCGCTTTGATCTTCGGAGTTAATTAATTTGATAAATTCCGGTATGGAAAAAAATTTACCTTGATCACAGTCATCAACCTCTAAAGCGCATATTTTCTAAAGGATCTCCATATCCTCACTTGTATCAGCCAGAATACAACGTTGAAATTTATTTTTATCATATCATAATTAATTAATTCGTTATCGCAGAGGAAGTGAAAATGTAGTAGCCAACTACTTATCCAGATTCGCATTATCAAAAGACACAGCCCCAGATTTTGAATATATATTCAGTTTTATTGTAATAAATGAAGCTCCAATTACAAACAATTGAACAGCTAGAAAAACCGATCTCGTTCTACATATTTCTAACTTTTTCCAAGAGAACGCCCTTCAAAAAAATTTCGTTTACTTTTTAAGAAAATAACTTTGTCCCTGCATTGTCTCCTTTATTGGGTTATTAATAGAATTATTATCTAACACAAAATTAGCTTTAGTCGCCTTAGGATTATTAACATATGGGTTGATAGTCTCACCTTGAACAAAATTTTGATATTTCGTTAAGGTATTTGAAATATTACTTTTAAATTTCGAAAGTTTATTTTTTTAGAAATGAATCATTAAAATGTTTATTTAAGGAGGATTTTGAAACTTCCTTAGATTTAGAGAAGGAACGACTAGAATTCTTTTTATTAATATTATAATTTATAAACGGATGCTGCAACATTCCTACGGTTTGATCCGAACTAAATTTTTTAGATGTTTTAATTTCATTCGCTTTCATTTTCTTTCATTCGCGTATTTCATTAATACCCGTTATCGACTGTACTTGAAACTCGCTTTTTAAAAACTTCAGTATTTTGGTATTATTAAAGAAATGAGAAACTCCTTTAACAAGAATTGACAAGCTGTTAACACCATCGTTGATAATTGAAGAAGCACCCTTATTTAGTTTACGAATTCTTTATTCCCAATCGCTTTCAGACCACTGAGTTCCAACTTTATAAATAATTGTCGGATCTGTTTTACTTACCCTTTCTAGTAAATATAGTAAATTCCGAATTAAATTCAATCGATGCCCTACGTGATTCATGTTTTCATTTCATAGCAAACAAATAACCAAAGAGTTAAAAGGGAGTAGTATGGATTAGCTTATTCCAAACCATGTGGAGAGTTAATTGTAAAAAATCCTTTTGAATGATCACTAGTTTTTAATTGCTGATAAAGGTCACGCAAATCTAAAACTGTAAAAAGCTTCCCTTTAGATAATAAAGCTCAGATTTCATCAAGATGTGGCAATGGGTATGTTTATACTTCAATAACTTTATTTAAATTTTGTTTAAAATCAGTGCAAATTATAATTTCCTCACCATTTTTTTTTGAAACCACGACAATTGAGGAAGCCCATTGATTCTTCATAATTGCTAACAACACTCCCTCTTCGAACATTTTGTCCAGTTCTTGCTTTACCTTACTTTTCAGGGCGTATGGAATATGATAATATTTTCTAAATACTGGTTGTACCCCACTGCGGATATTAATGTTTACTTCTTAGTGCTTAATTACCGATTTGGATTTCGAAATTACTGGATTGAATTTTGATTTTCACTCTTTTATAAAATCCCTTACTTGTTTTGTGGGAACTTCATTTTCTTCCTTAGCATTTGACTGCTTATACTTATCCTGCATTTGGGTAATACTTTTAACCTTTTCCTTGGACTCTGATTTCTTCTCTCCCCTATTCCTTATACCGATTTGGTCTAATGATAATACAGTTTTCCTCCAACTAGGATGTAAGGTGTCTAGCCAATTCCGACCTTCCAATATGCCTGCTATTTCATTAACTACGATTAACGGTAGACTTTGATTTTCATTTCCTCTAGTTACCTCTACTATAATTTCGCCCACTACATTTAAATTTTGATTATTCACTGCTCGTAATTTTTTATTTGATTTTAATAATGCAGCTTTCCTAAAATATTTTAAATACATTGTTTTACTTATTATACTTACAGCTGCGCCGGTGTCTATTTCGACATCCACATTTTTTTCCATTTATGAAAACTTGTTTTCTTATAGGTTCAGATTTCTTCTCGGCAAAACCTAAGATTCTCATTACATAGTAATCAAAACTGTTTTCACTACTTGTTTCGTTTTCTGAAAGAATGGATGACAAGTCGACAATATTTTTAATTCTTTGATTTGTTTGTGTTGTGCGTTTTTACAAACCACCGAAGAGTGGCCATTTAACAAGCAACTGAAGTACCTGCAATTCTTTGCTGGACAATTTTCGTATGAGTGCCGTATACTTCTTCTCCTACATCGGCCAGATCTTTCATCCTTCCGCTCAGATTTATTTTTATTTTGATTATCCCTACTAAATTTCTTCCTTTCTTTATACAGGTAGCCTATTTTATTTACACAGGAAACTTCATGTATTGCCACCACATTACACTTCGCTGCTTCCATTGATACAGCTATTCTACAAGCGTCTTGAAATTTTACTTCGGGTTTGTGATCTAATAGTTTTACCTTTATTTTTTCCAACTTCAGTCAACAAACTAATATGTCGCATAACGGTTCAAGCAGGAAGTTATTAAAGTTGCGGTATTTAGCTAATTCCGCATTAATATAGTCGGTATTGATTCGTCCACTTTTTGCTCCCTTTTATTGAACCTAAAACGAGAATAAATTTCGGCTTTTTTTGAATGAAAGTTTGACATTAATGTTTCTTCCAATGATGTAAATGGTTTACTCATTGGATCTTTTGAATATAAAATAGTTTCAGCTTTTTTGGCTAATTCACGCCTACCAAATAAAAATAGGCATTTTACCTTTTCTGCATCTGCTACTACGTTATTAACTAGTGTAAAATTTTCAAACCGTTTTATATAAACTTTATGAATGAATAAACTTTATGAAACTATGAAGCCATGAATCTTACTTGTGATAGCTGACTTGAGTTCCCATCATGGGTATTTGAACCCGAATTATTAGTATTTCCATCTTTTGGAATTATTACAATAAAATTCTGTTTTTTTCTTTGTTACGACAAATAGGTACAATTTGTTTTTTTTTTAAACACGTGTTCAATTTATCCCGTTTGGTGAATTTCTTATTGATAACTTCCAGACGTGCTCAACTTAAGCCGTTAGTATAGTATCTACTTCATTTTGCTCGACGTCTTAATAAGAGGTTATTAGCAGAATAATCAGGTCTAAATAATTTCTTGCTGGATTTCAGATGTAACACTTTATTGAAATATAAATTTGAAAAGAAATTTTTTTTTTTTTATTTTTTTTTAATAAAATTTCGATTTTTATAAGTAAGTGTAAGGTTAAACTGCTCCAGGTCGCCGGATGATATATTACACTTAAAAACTTGTGGTTCTTCTCGAGAAGTCTGATTTATTATTATAATTGATTTTATGATTTGACATTTATGATATATCTAAACTACGTTTACATCAACTAAGTATTTACATGTTTGTGATTACATTACACATATCTACATTTAAACCAAGCTTTATATTTTTTCACGAACTTTTTATTTAAGCCAAACTTTAAAAAATGTTCATGTTGAACCGGTTAAATTTATATGCAATTTTAATTTAACTACAAAATTTCTCAAAGTTCATAATATTTAACTAATTTTAAATTAAGCTTTAAAAGCATTTATAAAAATAATAATATTTAGCAATTTTAATATAACTAAAGTTTCTCAATGATCATAATAATTCATCAATTTTAAATCAAGCCCCCCGCCCACAACAATGGCACACAAGCTTTACTCAAGTTATGTTGATAATATTTCTTCTAATATTAAATCTAATCCAAAACTATATTGAAAGTTTGTTAATTCCAAAAGAAAAAATGACTAATACTCATCTTTTATGAACTACAATAGTTCCACCAGTAATGATTCTAAAATGATTTCTAAATTTTCCATTACTCTTTTTCTTCTTGTTATTCTTCTGTCACATTCTCGTTGAATGAAGCAAATTTCAGTCATCTTGATAATTTTTTTTAAACAACTCTTACTAATATTAATATTGATTCTAATTTTTTTTTTAATTTTCTTAATAAACTTGATAATAATTCCTGTCCTGGAACTGATGGTGTCCCTAATTTTTTTTTAAAAAAATTTTCTGTCGATCTTGCTGGACCTTCATCTTGATTTAGGATATTCCTGCCTTATAAAGTACTTCCTTCTGCTTGGAAGAATTCTCTTTAGGACGCCATAAAGTTCAGTGCTTTCTCTAACCTCAAGTTAATTAATTCTTATTAAAATTGAATATAATTCAGTAATTCAAAGTTAATCCATTTCGCAGTGTTTGCATTTTTACTTAATGTACAAATGCCACATTTAATTAACTTTAATTGATATTAAATAAAAATAACAATAACAACAATAAATAAAAATAAAATAAAAACAATTAAAACTATACTCTGACAAAAAAAAATAATTCCATTAAACTTTTATTTGTGTAATTTGATCTTTTTAAATTTTTCTTTTGCTTCTGTTAAACGAAATTAATAAGTTTAATTAAAATTATAAAAAAAAACTTTATTTTGTTTTTTTTTTTAAAGTATAAACTTATTTATATCAAGTAACTTTAAACTTTTGTTTTAATTTTATAAATTATTACTTAAGAACTTATAAGCCATGGATTACAATTGCAAACTCGCAAATTGTCTTATTAAAGATAAAAAAATAAATTTGTAATCTGTAAAGCTTTTTGTAAAAGAAACCTTTATGGTTTATGCATGGGGTTAAGAAGAGATTGGTATCACCAGACTCTTGACTCATATTTCAAATGTGAGGATTGCCAGAACTATGAGGAACTGTTGAGAAGTATGTTTTATAATATCACAATTTATTTTCTAGCCTTGATAATGCTAAATCGGGCCTATTAGCTAAAACGAGTCAAACAATCAGTGCCAACACCAAATCACACTATGTAATGATCTGTCAACAAAAAAAGTTATTTTGATTAGGGACTTTGATGATACCTGTTTCAGTTTCAAGCAGGAACTGTTAAAACTAATTCCTGTTCAAATAAATAGCTTTGAAAGAAACTTAAAATATAGCATTGAAGGCGATCCTAGTCATCAGCAACAGTTTTCAGATTTAGACAGTTTGAATAATATACTGTCAGCTCATCATCATAAGCTACTTTCTAATTTTGAATCATTACATAATGATATATTAAGTTTATCGTACTCTATGTTATCTGAACTTTTAGAAGAGTTGAAGGCCAAAATACGTTAATATCACCCATCAGTAATACTTCACCAACGCGTACTAAAAGTGGACTGAAGAAGATTGGAATTCCGGAATTCGTAAATTAAAGTAATCAAATCAATATTCAACCATATCTATAAGTACGATCAAATCATTGGTTATCAAAGGTGTTCCTTGCTTTTTCAGTGTTAATGGTGTGTTAAGCTTTTTAGGAAAGGAATTTAATATAGATACAGCTTCTTGCTCGATTGTTACACCTAAACGAATAAGAAAAAAGAATTTAAATTATTTCTGTTTTCAACTATCCGGCTTTTTGCATGGAAATATTGAAACATCCTGACAACTTACAAAATGGAGTAAACTCGGAAGTATTATTATTGAAGTGAGTAACCCTAAGGTTAATGAACAAAATAAACTTAATAATAAAATCAATAGAAAAAACAAAATTTTAGAAAGCAATAAATGATATAAATTCCAATTGTCAAAGCGAACAGGCGTGTTTTTTTTTTTTTAAAGTGGAACAAATATTCTATGTTATTTATATATTAGCTTATTCTTCTTTTTGTTTTTGAAAATAAAAATTATAAAAATAAACATATATACATTATAGTTTGTATTATTTTTAAATCATAAACAAATTATAAAGAAAGAAAAAGAAAAAAAAAATTATATAAAAAATGGTTAATAATTATTGTTCTACATGCTTTAGCAGTTAAATCGAAGGCGCTAAATTAAAATTTGTATGCTAAATGTGCCGCCATAACTGATGCAACGTATGATTTGGTGAAATCTGAAAGCGTTAATTGGAAATGCTCTAGTTGCCCTCCATAGTTAAATGAATCGATAGCAGTGCTCAGTGACGATGAAAATTGTATAATAGAATCTGAAGAAGCTGATACAAAAAATGAAAACGTTATAGATGCATTAGCATCCTTTGATTTAAGTAATAAATTACTCTATGAATAAAATGGCACTGTATCTGAAAACATTAGGATCAATTGTAATGGAGATCCATAAGTCACAGAATTATTTTAGTTCACAAATGGACGATGTTCTAAAACAAAGCAGAACTAAAAGAGAAAGAGAATCAAAATACAAAAATTTTGAAATTTTGAAATTGAATTAGCTGGAAAAAATACAGAAAACTTGGAAAGGAAAGTTAATCCCTTGGAATACTAAGTATCACAACAAAAGTATTGTAATAATATTGTATTAGTTGGGTTACCATCTAAAATTGAAGATTGCACAAGTGTAGTAATTCAAATTGCGTAAAATATCGAGGCAAATGTTATAACTGCAGATATAAAAAGCATTATACCACTACAACAACAAGTGAACAATCAAAGCGTATCAAAACCTTTATATGTAGTAGAGCTTAATTCAGTTTCTGCTAAAAAAGAACTAATGCACTAATGCATACAAATTATGAAAAAAAACTTATTTACCGCCGAATTAAATTTAATCAAGCAAACTAATAATCATGATATATTTTTTCACCATCACTTGTCGCCATTGCAAGCTAAACTGTACAAAGAAGCTAAAACAATTAAAACCATCCAAAATATAGAGTTTCTGTGAGTCAATTACGGAAGAATATTCCTACGCCAAAACAAGGATTCCAAAGTATTTCACAAGGTATATCACAAATTTCAATGATATCAATTTTATCAAAAAAATTTTTAAAATTTCTAATTAGTTTAATGAAACTAATTAGTTTAATGAAAGCACTTTTATTTTATGTTTATTTTCATAATTTCTTTTTCTTTATTTCTCATTCACAAACACATTTACAATATTTCTAATTGTTGGGCTTTTCAGTATGCAATTTTTTCGGTACATTTTGAACAATTATTTGATGCTATTGCTTATTTATATTAAATTTAATTTTCTAAAAACTTTTTTATACCCGTATGAACTATGTTCAAGGGTATAATAAATTTGCCATTACGTTTGTGACACCTTAAAGGAGTCGAGCTAGATATAGTGTCAAAGGTGTGGATCGGCTCAGAATCGAATTCTGAGTCGATTAAGCCATGTACGTCCGTCCGTCCGTCCGTCCGCACGATAACTCAAAAACTAAAGGAGCTAGGAGGCTGAAATTTTTTTTATGTCACTATTGCAAAATTGTTAGTTTTGCTATTTAAAACCAACATTTTCGGTCGGCGGGATCGAGTAGCTGCCATACTTCTTCTTCTATCTTTATATAGAAATAAGTCAGTATCTATACAAGCTATGTTTCTGAAATTTTGCAACTTATGATCAAGTTTTATGGCAACAACTTCTGTAAAATTTGGTTGTGGTGGTGCGACGGATTCGGGTAGCTGCCATACAACTTCTCCGTTTAAATGAGAATAACTCAGTGTCTGTTAAAGTTAGGAATCTGAAGTTTTGTGAATGATGATCAAGTTTTATGGCAACAACTTCTGTAAAATTTGGTTGTGGTGGTGCGACGGATTCGGGTAGCTGCCATACAACTTCTCCGTTTAAATGAGAATAACTCAGTGTTTATTGAAGCTAAGAACCTGACATTTTGCGAATGATGATCAAGTTTTATGGCAACAACTTCTGCAAAATTTGGTTGTGGTGGTGCGACGGGTTCGGGTAGCTGCCATACAACTTCTCTTTTTAAATGAAAATAACTAAGTGTTTATTGAAGCTAGGAATCTGACATTTTGCGAATGATGATCAAGTTTTATGGCAACAACTTATGCAAATTTTGGTTGTGGTGGTGCGACAGGTTCGGGTAGTTGCCATACAACTTCTCTTTTTAAATGAAAATAACTCAGTGTCCGTCCGCACGATAACTCAAAAAATAAAGGAGCTAGGAGGCTGAAATTTTTTTTACATCACTTTTACAAAATTGTTAGTTTTGCTATTTAACTTCAGCATTTTCGGCCGCCGGGTTCGAGTAGATGCCATACAACTTCTTTCTTTAAATGGAAATAACCCAGTGTCTATTCAATCTAGGTATCTGAAATTTTGCAAATGATGATCCAGTTTTATGGCAACAACTTCTGTAAAATTTGGTTATGATGATATGGCAGGTTCGGAAAGTTGCCATACAATTTCTCTTTTTAAATGAAAATAACTCAGTGTCTATTGAAGCTAGCTATCTTAAATTTAGTGAAAAAGTGTCGAGTTGCATGCCAAAAACTTTTGTAAAATTTGATTGGTCTAAAGGAGCCGGTTCAGGCTTCTTGCATTTCTTGGAACCTAATGAAGCTAGGCGCAATAGATTCGGGTAGCTGTCATACAACTCCACAATTTACATAAATATATCTCTGTAGTTCGGTACTAAAACATCTGAATGTTTTTAAAAGATGATCAAGTTTTATAGAAACAGGATATATTACGTTCATACGGGTATCCCAGAGTTGGCACAGTCTACTCTACTGCACTCTTCCTCGTTTTTACAAAAATTGTTTTTAATTTAAATCTACGAGTGGATTTAAAAACTATTATTATTAACTCTTCACATTTTGGCACTATTTTCAATAACTCTTTACATTTACATTTTTACATTATTTTAGTACCACGTTTATCTACCGGCGCC
Source organism: Poecilobothrus nobilitatus (assembly GCA_947095535.1). Lineage (NCBI taxonomy): Eukaryota > Metazoa > Arthropoda > Insecta > Diptera > Dolichopodidae > Poecilobothrus > Poecilobothrus nobilitatus. The sequence continues at coordinate 192,989,567 of OX352772.1, forward strand.
ATAACTAAAACTAATTTATTTCTTGCAAATTCGAAATTTACTGCCATTAAAATATTTTCTAAACAATTGTTTATTTTTATTAAATTTTTAAAATTACAAAAAATTATTCTTAATTTAAATCTACAAATGAATTTAAAAAATATTATTAATAACACTTTGTATTTACATTTTTACATTAAAACACTTTTGCATTTGATTTTGATACCGCGTTTATCTACCAGAGCCATAACCGAAACTAATTTATTTCTTACAAAACCGAAATTTACTTTCATTAAATTCTTTTCTAAACAAATTATTTATGTTTCCAATAATTCCAAAATTAATAAAAATCATAAAAATATATTTTTCTCTTTCCCACATATTGCAAGGGGATGATATAATAAATATTAATCATATTAAAGAAGTCATTAATGTAAATTACCTTGCAGGAGTAGAAAACTTTGATTTCAGCTCAAAACATAAAAATAATCCTAACATAATATACATACCTTAATATGCAAAGTTTACGAAATAAACTTAGTAGTTTGGAAATATTGATTAATTCATATCAGTGTGAAATTCATTGCGTTGTCTTAACAGAAATATGGTTGAGAGAAAATGAAAACAAATTTTTTAATTTACCTGGGTATAAATCCTACTTTTCAAACATAGAAAAAGCATACGGAGGAGCAGCTATTTTTGTTACAGAAAAAATGTCCAGTGATCTATCCTTTAAAGAAGAATTTAACAGTTCAAATTTCTTAGTAGTAAAATTAATCAAACAAGGTTTTAATATTATATCAATTAACAGAGCGCCCTCAACACGTGTAGACGATTTTATTTCTAAATTAGATGAATATACTAGTTGGTTTAAAACTCTTTAATATTTGGTGATATAAATATAGATTTATTAAAAGAAAATAGCTACATTAAAAATTATGTGAACTCTTTACTTTATCAATGGATTTGTTATTTACAATAAAATAGCACCAGCATATGTAACAAAAGTAGTAACAGATAAAACAGGGAAATCGGTAAAAACAATAATTGCTCACTTTCTTACGGATTTATTTAACTATCACCACTCTTTTTATATTTTAAATAATACACTATCTGACCACAAACAACTATTTTGTAGTGTAGCCCAAAAACGTGTAAAAGATAACACTACGTGTTTCAAAACTATTTTAAATTACACTGCCATAAAAAAAAATTAATTCTGGGGTAATCTAAATTCATTAATGAACTTTAATAATATCGTAAAAAATCTTAACAATTTAATTACAAATAATACGAAAAAAAAAGTTGTAAAAAATATAAGAAAAAAACTTGATCGATAACTGAGTAAATAATTAGAAAAATGAAAATTCGCGATTCTTATTATAAATTCAAAAAACATTTAGCAATAACCCTCGTGTAGAACAATTGTATAATGAATCGAAAAAGGAAGTTCAACGTTTAATCTCTCAGTTTTTATAATAATAATGTTTCAAATTGTAACTCTAACATTAAATTAATAGAATATAAAAATCAACTTATTAATAATGATAGACATATCGCAGATTGTATGAATGATTTCTTCATTAATGTGATGGATGAACTTAATTTCCCGTCCGATCCAATTGATTACGTATACTTAAACAATTTCACACGTACTTTCGTTTCCAATTTTTATCTAACACCAACAGACGCAGCAGAAATTAAAATAGTTATCGACAGTTTGAAACAAACAGCAGCGACTGGCTATGATAATATATCTGCAAAATTCATTAAAAAATATTCTGATAAATTAATACCGGTTCTAGTGAAATTCATTAATATTTCTTTCGAAACTTTCACTTTTCCGGAGTCATTAAAAACGGCAGTTGTAACTCCAATTTGTAAAAGCAAAAATGTAACCAATCCAAGCAATTATAGACCGATATCTGTCCTTAGTGCCTTCTCAAAAATTTTTGAAATCATTATAAAACATCGCTTAAATACTTTTATGTTAAATAATTAAAATATAAAGAGCAATACGGGTTTGAAAAAATTCAAATACAACTGCTGCTTGCCTAAGTTTAACTGATTTTATCTCTAAGAACTCTGATGAAGGGAATTTATGTAGCATGCGTTTTTCTTGATTTTCAAAAGGCCTTTGACTGCGTAGATAACGAATTTCTCTTATTTAAACTTAGTAAAATTAATTTCAGCTCAAATCAAATTCATAGTTCTTCAATACACACTTTTTTCAAATCATATTTATACAACAGACAACAGAAAGAACTCATAAATAATAGCCTAAGCCAATCGAAAACTACGAAAAAAGCGATTTCCACAGGGATCAATCCTCGGCCCAGATTTGTTTAAAATCTATATTCAAGATTTATCGTATTTGAATCTAAAGGGTCCTATACAGCTTTATGCAGACGACGCTGTTTTAAAATATTGTTCAAGTAATGAGGATGAGTTGAGAAATAATATTAAACACGATTTCAAATTAGTTGGAGAATGGTTAAACAAACATCGTCTGCTATTAAATATAAAAAAACTAAAATAATGTTGTTTGAAAACAAACAATTTTCAAATATTAACTTTTAATTCAACAATGAAATTATTGAAACCGTTCAATATTTTAATTATTTAGGTTTAATAATAGACAATAAATTAAATTGGTGCAACCATATAGATAATATAATAAAGAAAATTATACCTTCCGTTTTCATTTTGAGGCGCATGCGTAAATATTTTAACTACGATACTTTACATATTATTTACTCTTCATACATATTATCAAATATTACTTATTTAAACCCGATTTAGAGCAATACTCAACAAGGCACCCTAAATAAATTAGACATAATTCATAAAAAAGTCATTAAAATTATTCACTACTATCCAAACAAGTATCCAACTAATTTACTATACAATGATAAGTATATTAGCTTTTCGTCTATACGCAAATATGAATTATATATGACAGCTTTTAAAATTGTAAATAATCTCGTTAAACATAACTTTATTTTAAACAGAATGATTGATGTCCATTCTTATAATACAAGAAATAAATGGAATTTTTATCTTAGTCTTTATAGAAAGAATCATCAAAAAAATAATTGTTTGTATAACTGTTTAAAGTTGTATAATGAACTGCCGAACGATTTGAAATATATAAATAGTGTAGGTAAATTTAAAAGAGAAATAAAGAAATTCTTATTTACAAATAGTTAAAACAAAGTTTTTTTTATTTTATTTCTAACTATATATTAATATCTTTTTGAATAAAAATATCATTGTACTTTTTAATAATCTTAAAGTAATTGCTAATTTTTTGTTAATCGTTTCATCATATTTAAATATTGTTTTTAATAATAAATATTAAACATAAATTAAGCTAATAAATAAAAAAAAAAAAAAATAGACACTTTTCAAAACAGAAATTATAAAGCCACACAGCTACCACTAAGGCTTGTAAAACTGATTATTGTTACTTTATAAATATGCTATAAATTATAAAAATATTTTAATTAATAAATTAAATTAAAAAAAAAAAAACATCGACGCGATTTACACCGATGTCAATAAAGCTCTTTCAATCTTGTTCCCCACGATATTATCATTTTTAAATTGAAAAAAATTACAATTCCTCTCGAATTTTATAAAATGGGTACAAGTGGGTTACGATCGAAGTTATAAGGTTTTATTTAGGGAAATAATTTCTTCCCCGTTTCAAGCTATATCCGGTGTTCCTGAAGGTAGTCTTCTTGGTCCTCTATTGTTTATTATTTTTATAAATGATGTTAATTCCATAATAGTAAATAGTAAAATTAGAATTTATGCTGACGATATGAAAATATTTCGTAAAATGATAACTAACGAAAATTCATTGCCTTTACAAGGGATCTTGACCGCTTTTATAGTTGGTGTATTTACAATAATCTTCTTTTAAATATTAATAAGTGTGGTATTGTTACCTTCACACGTCGCTCTTTTCCTATTTGAAATATTTATTCATTTAGCAATTAAACCATCCTCAAAGTCGCCTTTATAAAAGATTTGGGAGTGTTTTTGATAGTAAATTATTTTCTCTCACTACACTTATGTTTAGAACAAATCTAATTCTATGCTTTGTTTTATTAAACTATAGACAAGAGAATTAAACGATCTTTATGTGCTTAAATCACTTAACACTTGCCTTTTAAGAACTAATTTAAAATATGCTAACCAAATATGGAGCCCATTTTACAAGGTTCATATTAAAAGCTTTAAATTTGTTAAGTTAAAAAAAAAACTCCGATTTTCCTTACGACATCTTAATTGGAGTAACCCATTAGTTTTGCTACCATATCAACATATGTTAAATTTATTACATCTGAATACACTTGCGGAAAGACGTGAAGTTCCAACAAAGTGTCCTTAACAGAATTGGTTAAAGGTAATATTATATCTTCTCAACTATTAGATAACGTCGAATTTTGCCCTTATTCTCGGTTGAGATTTGATAATTTATTTTATTTACAGTTTCACCTAACAAATTATGGTAAGGATGGCCCCTTACTGGAATGATTTCTTTAAGTAATTTATATAAGGCCTTATATCAATTTTGTACTAACAAACCAATTTTTAAAGAATAATCTTTATATCATTGATTTATTAAATATTTGCTTAATTTTTATTTGAATCATTGATTTTGTTATTTGCTTAGTACCTTAATCTTTTCCTTACTCTAATAATATTTTTTACCTGTTATTAGACTTTATATTTAGGTAATTATTGTTTTTATTTAATATATTCATTTTGTTTTAAATTACACCATCATTAAGATTTTTATGAATTCCAATTTTAAGATTTATTTTCTTTTAATTTTTCTTTTTATATAATTTTATAAAATTTTTATTTGTTTAAGTTTTTATAATTAAAATGTGTTTATAGGTCGATTGACCAGTTATTTCACTAGAACTATTCCACTAGACACAACTTTACTCAGACAATTCTACTTGACACAATTTCACTAGAGAACAAATCAACTTGCGATAGTAATAGTAATAATACCAATAATTATAATAATAATAATAATAATAATAATAATAGTAATAATAATAATAGCTACTACAGTGGAGCCATCTTTGGTTATATCATGCAAGTAAGGTGCTATATACTGCTGCACGTTGTAATCCACGGATGGCGCTGACTCTGTAGAAAAAATTAAAACAATAATAACAATAATGAAAATAAAAATAATAATAATAGTAATTATAAAAATAATTATAATAATAATAATAATAATAATAGTAATAATAATGATAGCTACTAGAGTGGAGTTATCTCTGGTTATATCATGCAAGTAAGGTGTTGTATCCTGCTTCACGTTGTAATATTGAAAAGTATTGTAAAGTAATGTATTAATGTTGATATAAAGTATTGTTATTGACATTGATAGTAATTTATTTTAAAGTGTTGTCAAGTTCGGGTTATTTAAATCGTGCACTTTTACTTTTGATTTTAATTTTGAATAAATTTTAGTTTTTGTTAATTTTAATTTTTGCTTTAAATTTTATTATAAATACTTAATTACTTAATTTACATACTTTAATTTATCTTAAGTCAGATTTTGATCTTGGTTAATCTTAAAATTGATTTTAAGTCTAATTTTGATATTAATTACAATTTCAACTCCGATTTTTTTAATTTAATTTTGATTTTGATTTTAATTGTAAACTGCATTTTAATTTTAATGTTATTCTGATTTTCTGTATTAATTATATTAATTGTTTTCTAACAAAATAACCAATTTTAATGTTAATTTCTGTAACATACGCGGGTTTTCAAGCCGAAAAGAGGTATTATCCAAAAGAGGTATTCCTGTCTATATAAAAAATGGCATCGCTTTCAACAAACTTCAAAAATATAAATGTTCTAGCTCCACCTTCCACTACATTTGGGTCAAAATTTTCGTTGAAAATCATGTCATGCATTTCTGCTTCCTATTCAGATCACCCAACTCAAATGAACAAGAAACTGCTATGGAAATTGAAAATCTATCGAACCAGATTAATGAAATATTATTCGAGGCATCCAGTTTATTTAATATTGTTTCAGTATTGGAGATTGAGAGTGTATCGCTAATGGTTATCTCATTTAGTCTCCTCTATTCAAACACGATTCTTAATTTTTCGTGGTCTTTAGTTGTCTTTTTCCTTTGCACTATTCATAATAGACTATTATAAGGAGAATTATAATTTCTCTTATTAGCCCTTACTCTAACATATCTTTAATTTGATGTTCAATTTTCTATCCGTATACCCTTGGGTATCATTCAAGTACATTAATATCAATGTCAAATAGATAACTACTAGCTAACTTATGTTTTTTTAAATTTTAATAATAGTTTTAAAGGGTTTTAAGCTTATTAGTTTCCATTTAATTATTTCATTTCTATTAAATTCTTTTAAAATAGGAGTTTTTATTTTTTTTTGAATTCATTGGTTCCATTAATTGTGTCAGTTTGTGGAAAACTATTAAGAACATTTGGCCTTAAAATACTAGTGGTAGAACTAGTACCTACTAAACCTATAATTTTCTTATTATCTATTGTTAAATTAATTATAGGTATGTTGTATTCCAAGGTTCGTCTTGAAAATTTACAAAAGTATCTTGTAAATTTATAATTTCCATTGAGTAATAGTTAAAATAATTGCAATTATAGGTAAAACTATTTTGTTGATCATATGAATTTCTATTTCTAAATTTCGAATCGTGAGAAAAATTGCTTTGTCAACCACTTTGGTTGGAATCAAGATTAGGATTGTTGTTAAAATTATTATTTCTGCTTGGATTCGAAATATTTGATTGTCTAACGCCCTGACTTATTAGGATACTTATTTTGCTTTTTGAATTTATGACGGATTTTTGTTGTCTTTATTAAAGTGATTGATGTTGTAATTTTCATGAACAAATGTATTTTTGCTGAAACTATTATTTCTGTTACTACTTGGTTCAAATTTTCTACTGAAATTTTTATATGTGTTATTTCTACTATTTAATTTTTTATGATTAAAATCTATTGTTCTCTTCTCATCTAATAATCCTAGCTTACCAAATTTATTGAAAATATCTAATATACTTATATGTTGCTGAATATTAGGTCTAATAGTACCATTTATTTTTTCCAACAAGATTTTTATTAAGTCTCTATCTACGTTTTCTGGCTTATAAATTCCTGGTTTTTTATTATTTTTTTTTTATTAACAAATTTAATTGGTTTTAACACACAAGTTATTTAATAAAAATTAAAAAACTTAATCAAAAATTTTTAAAATAAGAACTATAACCAGCACGATCGTCTCTATCCTGAACTCTGTATTAAATTTAACATTCTTCCTATTAGAAATTTATATGTACCTATTCAAATTATTGTTCTATAAAATTTCAGATGTTTTATTTAACTAAGTACCGAGATATATTTCTGAGAAGTTATTTCCATAAAACTTGATCAGATTTTACAACATGGATGTCTTGCTTAATTAAGTTGCAACTTATGTACTGTACTTGAACTTGGTGCTCTAGCACAATCAACTTTTACTGAAATTGATGGCATGTAACTTGACATTTTTCCATAAAGTTTCAGATACCTAACTTCAATAGAAACTGAGTTATTTTCGTTTAAAAAAAGAAGTCATATGGCAGCTACCTGAACCTGTTGCAAGAGCACCACCAAATATAATATTTTTACATAAGAGTTCAGATGTCCAGCTTTATTAAGTATCAAGTTGTGAATACCTTTACAAATAATGCTTATATAAAAACAGAAGTTTTATGGCAGTTACCTAAACCTATTGCTCTAGACCAACCAAACTTTTTTGCATACTTTTTTTTGGGAAATTTCAGATACCTATCTTCAACAGCCAGTGTCATTTTAATATATAAAAAAAAGTTGTATGACAACTACTAGAGATCGCTGGTCGAATTTACTGGATTTCAATAGCGAAACTAATAATTTTACAAAAGTGACGTGCTAAAAACTTGAAAATCCTTGCTTCTTAATTTTTTTAGTTAACGTGCGGACAGGCGTACATGGCTTAGTAGACTCAGAATTTGAATTTGATCCGATTCAAGCACTTGAGTCAATATCTATCCCGATTGCTTTTTGGTGTCACAAACGTAATTGCAAATTTATTATACCCTTAAAATATATGCATTCGGGTATAAAAATGAAAATAAAGAATTGAACTAAAAAAAAACTGTTAACCAGACTATTAAATTACTCAATGCCGTTAAATAAAAGTGAATGTCATACATTATTATAGCAAGATACTTGAACGTGAAATTGCTATTATAAATGTAACTAATGAAATAAACATCCCAGTATTGAATATTAATCGTAATTATTCGAATCAATTTGAAAGGAATATATTCAACAACTGTGATTTAGTGCTTGAATGAAGAAGAAGTTTCTGAAGTGATTAAAATACTAAACTTGTCCGTTGCTTAAGGCTATGACAACATATTAAAGAAATTCATAAAAAAAAAATATTTATGAATGAATATAGTTTTTTATTAAATAGAAGTGTGGACATACACAACCATAATATTAGATATAAGTCAAAATTTTTATTTTCACTGTTTAAGCTATCTAAATCAAAAACAATTGTTTGCATTATTGCTTCAAAGTATACAATGGATTATCAGAATGTTTAAAATTAATATTAGACCTCAATTTATTTAAAAATGAAATTAGAATAACTTTATTAGGAAATTAAAAATTAGAAATACAAATCAATAATATTATTTGTATTATTTATAAACTTACAAAAGATTAATAAAATTTATTTATTTTTATTTTTAAAAAGGAAGCAGCATGTGAAAACTTAGAAAAACAAAATTACTTATAGTTATAATCGATATTTATTAAAAAAAAAAGGTTTTATTCAAAAATAAAACAAAAAAAAGAAACAAAGATAAAAGGAAATGTTAATACGTACTGAAAATAATTAAAAATATTATAAATATTAATAATGATTAAAAAATTTATATGTAATTGATTTATTACTGTTATTTTAAAATAAAGAAAAATTAAATATAAAAATATGATTCCTGAATATAAATTATAATGCTAAGGTCATTAACAAATAATTATAAAATTTCAGATTTGTTAATTATGTACTTAATAAAATTACAAGAACAAAAAAAAAAAAAACATAAATGCTTAGATTCAACTTATACCCATAGTTGAATTTATTATGCAAAAAAAACTACTTCTAAATTCGATTTCGAAATTACTATATAAACTTCTACTAAATATGCTAATCAGAATAAATAATTTTTATTGTTACACATCATTACTTATCTTGAACTTCCTCAATAAAATCTTTTTGTAGGTTTAACAAACTCAAAAAAGAAACTCTATTCTTAATGAAAAAAAAAATTTTTTAAATATTTAAAAAATCTATTAGTTATACTTATAATAAAATACACATTAACTATAGAATTGTGGAAAAAGAACATAATATTTCCAATTTTAATACCCCAATTTTTCATAGATACATTTTTTAATGAACTTATTATTTCATTTGATTATGAAAATGAAAAAGTAATTCTAAACGATAAATGATCTAAAACTCACAAGAATGTTTTCATACTATTAACACAAAACAAAATCGCGAACTCACAATTGGCAATGTTGAATTTGTAAATAAAAACTTTACTAAAATAATTAAAAAATTACTTTTAGCAAGTTTACACATTCAGAGAAAGTATAGATTTTAATGAATTTAAACATACAATTTATTTATCATTTACTTTTTTAATTACAATTATCATAATATAATAATATTAATTTTATTAAGAATTTTTGAAAATAAAACAATAAATGTATTTTAGTTAGAAAAAGGAAAAACAGATACTATAATATTTTCAATCCATAATATAATTTTTTCCGTTCAATAACTCAAGTATCTAATATCTTAAGCATTATTCCTAATTTACCATAATTTTAAATAAATAATAAATGAATACGGAACTTTAGATAACCATGAACTCGAACAACTTTATGTAATTACATTTTTTGGAAAATAATTTGCCTGTTAACATAATCGTACTTAAAATAAATTTTAATTCCGTTTATCGACAAACCGGATGTAATCTCAAGAGTCGGAGGCCTACTTAAATTGAACGTGCCGTTGAAATTTCGTTGTTCCATTTTATTTGCCAAAAGCCTATATATTTATAAACAAATTTTATTAAATATGAACATTTACACTCTTTTTATGGGTGCACAAGCACTAATATCAATTTTAAGACAGAAGTTAGCAGTATTCATTTGTTTCATAACCAATGCATGTCATCTTGAAGTAGTTTTCGAACTAACAACACAAGCCTTCGTTGGGGCTTTAAGGCAATATGTGGTTAGAAGCGGTTTATATCAACATGTCTATTATGATAATGTCACAAATTTTGTCAAAGCTCATCGAGAACTACAGGAACTAAAAGAGGCATTTCTGAATTAAAACTGAAATTTATAAATGGGCTATACATCGTTTAGCTACATTACCCATTGGATCATAAATATTAAAGAACTGGAAATAGTTATACGGCTATTGTATGTTAAATTGCATCAATATAATATTTATTTACTTTTTACTAAATATTATTTTACTTTATGCGAAATATTATATTAACTACTTTATACTAAATTAGATTTTAATTACTTTATACGAAATATTATGCTAATTACTTTATACTAATTATTAAAAGCATCAGTTATATGCACAGACCACATGCAGTTCACTGTAAAATTGTTTTTTAAAAAAATCGATTTCTTAAAATTACTATAATTATAAATATTTGTCTTTATATTAAAATGTGCTTGTTGTCTTAGTACGGTCTTATAAAGACATAGAAGAAATTAAAATATATAAATATTTCGTTGAAATAAAAATAAAGCCAATCGATTATAAAAGAAAATAATTTCGATATGTTGTCAATTAACCGAAGGTGAAAACTTGGAAAATTTAATAAAAATGTATAAAACAATATGAATACAACCAAATTTAATTTCTTACATGCACATTACAAACTATATTTTAGTATGCTATCACAAGCACATTTGCGTACAACTGCAACATATATTCTTACACTCTTACGGGGGTTTGTAAGAGTGTACGGAACTAGTACAGTATGCGGCAATTAAAAACTAAAATTCTTATAAATAATAGGTCTTTTATGAAATTCATTTACTCAAAAGAGTACACACGTCAAATAAGAACTAAAATCACAATTTTAAAACCACATTCATCGCAAACTCGACAATTTGATTTCGAAACGGACCAATTTAGTTTTAAATTTCTTATTCTGCGATAATTATGGAAATTAATTTACTTCGCGCAGAGAAAATATTTTTTTGGCCATGTGACCGTAATTTATGATAGCACAAAATTCGCGAATCCATTTTGCACATTCATTGAAAGTCAATTCTTGTTATGGTTTCATCTCTTCTTCCATGGTTTTTACAAACTTTTTCATTACAAAAACTTTAAATTTTTATTTCAATCTGATATTAATTTTTTTTTTTCTGATAAAAGTTTTTTGTTAGTTGGCAATTATTTTATGTGACGATTCAAACCTAAATGTTACTGAATAATACTAATTTATATGTGCTTATACATTATGTTCATATGCTATATGTTTTATTATGAGTATATTATATTTATTTCATTTTCCCGTAAAATCTTTTCTTAATTTAAAAAAAAAATTATCGGAAATTCTTTATTTTATTTGACAAAAAAAACACGACTCATTTTATTTTAAAATTGCAAAACATACAGCTGTGTTTAAAACTTAAGTTTACTTTTTTTTTTCTTTGTTTAACATAGGTTGCTTGTATTTCAGTTTGATATGGTAAGAATGGCGGTAAAGATCTTTTTGAAATACTACTGTGGAATTTTTGTCGGAATTTCTTAAGAACTTTTTCGTATTATTTTCTTTTATTTCTTTTGAATGTTTTGTATTTTAACCTTTTCAGTTTTTAAAGTTTAGTTTAGATGCTTCAAGAGAGATTAAAACATTTTTGGGTTTTTGCAAAATTAATTACGAAAAACGATAATTATTAATGAAAAATTTAGCTTATACTTATATATACTTGTATATATAAATACATATAAATTTAAAATTCTTTTATAAATGTTAATTTAATTCTAAATTAAACACTCTTTTTCAAAATACTTATTTTAGAAATAAACGACGAATAGTGTATAGGATACCCGTACGAACATAAGTTATGTTGTTACCATAAAATTTAATCAGGTTTTAAAAAATTTCAAATGTTTGACTTAATTAATTAAGTACCGAGATATATTTTGCAAATTTTGGTGTTTTGTTTGATGATAAACTGTTTATTTTCTTCTACCTAATTATTATAAATTTACATCTTTATATACAAATAAAATACTAAAATTATAACTAGCATTAATTACACCTTCAATATCGTTACAAATTTAGTACAATTATTTTTCCTATTATAAACTTGAAATATTTTTATACTGACCTTCATTACCTTAAACCTACATTAAAATTTTACAACAACAGTTTACATTACATACATTTAATATAATTTAAGTTAATTTACTTAGTACAATATTGTATTTCATTCAAATATTTAATTTTTATGAATAAAAATTCAGCATGAGGGAAAACCATTGTATAACGTTAAAGAAATTTTACTTATTACTAAAAATGGTAAATTTTAAATCGTAACTTAAATTGACTAAAGTATTCTGAACATTTTGAATTGTATAATAATCACTCGAGCCCGTTGATTAGACCAAACCAATCTTCTCAGAAGTTATTTTCAAAAACATGATGATCTTTTAGAAAATTTCATATGTCTATAAATGATATTTACTTAAATCTGTTGCACTACAGCAACCAAACCCCACAGAAATTATTGTCATAAAACTAGATAAACTTTTAGAAAATTTTAAATGTCTAGAATAAGTACCAAGATACGAGGATATAAATTTCTCAGCTTCTCGAGCTTATTACGTTAAAGTAACCTCATTTTGTAGAAGTTATTAGAAGAAAAATAACTGCTTGTATAATTGTCTAAGAACATTTAATGAACTGCCGAATAAATTGAAAAATATTGGAAGCTGAAAATTGAAATATGATTATTAAAACTGACTTCTGACATACAAAGGCACCACAACCATTTTGCTCGTTAATAGATATATCATGAAAAGAAAGATTAATGAATAATAGTATTTTTAGTAACGGAAAAATTAGAGTAAAACCAATGTATTTTAATACGAATAAATAATAAATAAAAATTGCCAATTTTAGCTTATCAAAACTTCCAACCTAGGATGTTCGGTTCTTGATGCTTTTGGTATTGCCCAACTATAGTGTTTTCTGAGTAAGATTAGAATTAAAAAATCAAGAATTTTAATTTTATGATTATAACAGGCTCTCTCTTTTTTAAACCATGTTTCATTCTCTTTTTCTGTGGCCAGGATACAATGTTCAATGTTTTTAATAAATCTAATTTCCTTTTTGATCTTAAAGAAGTGATCAAAAATTAGGATATGTAATTTGCAAATTTTAAAAATTAAGTCAGACGTTGCAAATAAATTTCCAAAATCTGAAGTCTCAGAGTAATTTTTGGCAAAAATTAGAAGTTCTGAGGGACAACTAAGAACTTCATTTTTTTTTTTCATTACGTCAGAACATTTAACACAATTTATTTTAGAGAGAACTTTAAAAATTACATAACCAAAAAAATATCTCATTGAAGGTAATTCAGTGGCAATATTCAAATTGTAACTAATTTATAATATTTAGTTCGTTCAAATTACAATATATGAGGAGATTTTTTGTTTTTGCTTTTTACATTGAAAATAAAATTTATTTATGTAAAAACCAAAAACAAAAAGTCTCTTCATATAATTATGAAGTATAGTTGTGTGCATTCTAGATGATCTTATATAAAGTTTATAAACATTTAGCATCATATTTACTATACTAAATTTTTTGCAACATGTGGTGTGCAACATGTGGTACGTACTAGTACGTACATTTCATGATACATTTTCTTGTTCTACATGCGACATCTTTATAGCTTATATTATTTTTGGTTATAGTTATCCCATTTCTGAAAACAAATTGTATGAGAGAATAAACAACAAAATTTTGAGAATTAAATGATTTTTAATTTTTATGAAATAATTCCGCATTTTAAAAATACAATAACTCCGCAAAAAATTCAATAATTCCGAAAAAAATGCAATAAGTCCGCAAACGAAAATACTGATCCGCAAAAAATGCAATAATTCCGAAAAAAAAATGCAATTGGTCCGCAAACGAAAATACAGATTTTTTGCGGAATTATTTCATTTTAGAGTGCGGTGTAATTTAATTTTTTTGCGGATTTATTGCATTTCATAATGAAATAAGTTCGCACTTTTTGCGGAATCAATATTGCATTTTTAGAGTGCCATGGAGTTATGCCATTTTTTCTTAAAAAATATTCATAAATTTTACTTTTAAGTCGTGCTTACTTCAAAACTATAAAGTCTACAAACTAAAATGATAGTGGGCTATAAAAATAATTTAATAAATTTTGGATTCCATTTTTAACTTTTGCAATACCTTCAGTAGTTCTAATTCTGTAGATATAACTCCAAAATAACATATTTTAAAAGTTATATGTCTTTAAAGCCTTATAACTCCTTAGGGTTTCGAGATAGACGCCTTCCTCCCATAGAATTTGTGTTCGTTGTAATGCTCCTAATAACCTCCTGCTCTATGTAAAAGTTAACTCGGGACACCCTATATATATATATATATAAATCTTCTGGAAAAAGAGTACTCGTATATAACGCTGATTTTAAATCCAACTCTAAAATATCTCCACATTAGCTTTTTTACATGCACTTTAAATACTTATTGTTGAAATGTGTCCAGTCAAATAAAACCCAGTCAAATGAAATACAGGCAAGTGACAATGCAGGCAAATGAAATACATGCCAATATTTAATATATTTTATTTTTATTGAATTTTGTTCAATTGCAAAACAATAGGTCTTGGCAACGAATCGAAAGAATGGCTGTATTATAAAAATATAGAAAATCCTTGAAAGGCATTGCTTGAAATTTGAAAACATTACACATTCTTAATTAAACGTATTTCACATTTCATAAAAATATGCAACAACATTATATTGTAGAAACTGTATATCTAAAATAGCTTATAATTTAAATTTATAAAATATTATTAACAATTAATATTAAGTTTAAAAAGATTTTTAATAATGATAATCATAATTGAAACTAGTTACATGTTCTACAATATTTTAATTTTGAACTATTGAAAAATGTTAATTTTGTATTATAATTGAATTAAATCTATTATGAAAGCTATAATATTTAAAAATTATTGAGTAATAAATTTTTTAAAAAGCAATAATTCTTGTACACTTCAATGCATTCTTGAAAACCCGAAATTTTAAAACACGAGATTTAAAAACATGAAATTTATAACAAGACGAGTTTAAAACGTGAGATTTATAACAAGACGAGTATAGTTTAAAAAAAAATAGATTTTATTACGTTCCTCTTTGAAACCTGCTGAAAGTAACTATGAGAGCATTTGGTTAAAGCCTTAATTTGAAATTTTTTAACATTTTGGTGTGAAGGTGTAAAAGGAGTAAAGAAGTTATTAGTGCTACCAAAAATTCATGGATATATAAATACTTGTATTTATATTAACTTATATATAGATACTTAAAAGTAGGTTAAACGTAGCTTTTTTTTGATTTGAACACTCATATTTTTTAAACAAAATGAAATGAAACCAATTTTTTTTGGTTTGAACCTTTGGGGCATTCATATTTTTGCAATGGGGTTTCCGACAAATTTCTGGGGTTTAATTTGTACACGAAAATATTGAATGAAGTTGAAATTTTAGCACTTTCTAGAGTATTTTTCTAATTTCACCTTAATTCCGGCACAGTTTTAAAACCAAGGTTCGATTTCTAAATGTCCCCACAACTGAAATGACAAGATATTTATTAAATTTTTTTTCTTGAAATAGTAGAATAATATTTTATTATTAGGTTCAATATAAAAATTTAATTACAATTGATTATAGTTAAATAATTGATTATACAAAACAATTTCATTTCAATTCATATTTCATTTTTAAATATTTTTGAAAATTTTCAATTCACACACACAAATAAAAAAAGTTTTAATAAATATCCGCTGTAGAGCTTTGGCGCTGATACAAGTTGTTTTTGTAATTCTTTGCATATTTTTTCTGTTAGTGAAGATAAGTAATTTAAAAATGTATGATTGCACATAATGTGTATGTGTCTGTGTATGTGAAATTAAATTATTATTGATAAGTGTAGTAAAGAATGAATGAAAAATAAAAATACTATTCTCAAAATTTCCGTCTGCTTTTTTCTACAATAGAGAGTATATTTATTTATTCGATGTTATTTAAACATTTTTTCAGGAGAAAGAAAAGACATTTATATTTTTTAACTTTATTTGAGCATCTAATTATATTATAAAGTTTTCTTATTTAAAAAATAATATTACAAATATTCAAAAACAATTGATTTAAAAAAAAATGAATTTAAAAAATTAAACCACGAAAAAAATGCATTTATACCTTTTATTTTTTTCCCAAGGGAGGTGGGAATCTTCCAAAGACACCAACAATTTCCCCCTTGGTGGTGTCAGATTCTTACTGACTAAACCCACCTGCCCCTTTAGCCAATATAATGGGATGAAACCTTTACCTGCGAATGCAGTATATTGGCTAGGGAGTAGGGATAGGAAATGGATACGGAAACATTGAGTTGGGAGTTTGACTGTAAGGAAACAATGAATCCGCCTATTATTATTACTACTTTGCTAAAAGTGACTAAAGCCGTCACAACAGTTACAACATGTAGTAGTAAGTACAATGTAGTAGGTACATGAGGTAATTATTGAAGGCAACCCTCACTGTTATTGTAGCGGCTGTTATTATTGGTATTAGTATTCTTAATAATATTATTATTATTTTACTACAGAGTCAGGGCCATCAGGGAATTTTTTTTTTTTACGAGGGTTGGTGGAAAACTCGAAAGTCACCAAGAGGACCTGCACGTGCTTCCTCAGGGTAGTGTTGGACTTTAACCAACCAAAACCATCCCCCTTTTAAAACCAAACTTTAGGATGGCACCTTTAATACGAATGTACAGTTTTGTTTTGGGGATAGGGATGTGGGAAGGATAATTGGGGAAAAAGGCATTGGGAAATCTGGATTATGAGGTATAGGTAGGAAAATTTGGAGAGGCATTTTGAAGAAAGATGTTAATGTTCTTCTTAAACTTAAGTAAATCGTACACATATGAATTACCAACCTTAAGGAACACATGCCATGGTATATGGTTCCACAAACGGGACGTGCGCAGAACAAACGAATTTCCATAGGCTGTATTTCGCCATCTTGATAACTCAACATGGTAGGGATGAGCATCTGTTGCCCTTCTTGTTTCAAGTTGGAAAACTTTGAGTGGAGGCATTAATGGTTTAATTTCTTTGGAACAAGTGTTAATCCCTACGAGATACCTATAAAACAAGGTCAGTGACCAACTGTGCGACGATGGCTAAGTGAAGTGAGCATAGAAGTTACACTGGGGTCGTTGATTAAACGAATAGCTCTGTTTTGCACATTATCTAAATAACCCAGTGCTGTTCGAGGACCTGCAGCCCAAATGTGTGCATTATACTCTATTTTTGGCCTAATGTACGTTTTACAGATATTGAGAAGATCAGATGCGGAAACGTAATTTTGCAGCGATACAAAAAACCCAAACATTTAGATGCATCCTTAGCTATATCAAAAATATGATTTGAGCAAGTCAATTTCCGGTTTAATCCGACGCCCAGCATGTTTAAATCCGTTGAATGCTGCAAGACTTCTCCCTGAAATAGTAGGTTAGGAACGGTAGTGTCTATTTTCCGCGAGATCAGACAGCATTGTATTTTTTTGGTGTTGAACTCAACTCTATTGACTTCACCCCATTTTGGAATTTTTGCTAAAACGTTATTTAGCTCACTAATAGTGAAATTTTTTGCTGTTGTATTAATCTGGTGATTAATGTTACAGCGGCTATGAAATTCATAGGAAGCTACAATTGTGCTGTCATCTGCGAAACTATGGATTGGATTGGAGGTTAATGAGAGTAGGTCATTGATAAATATTAAGAAGAGAGTTGGGGATAAAACTGATCCCTGGGGTACACCAGTATTTATTTTGAATTTGTTAGATGAATATCCATCGACCAGTACACGAATGCGATTCGAAAGGAAATCTCCAATCCGTTTTAGAAAGACCCTACCTAGACCTAATGCTTTGCACTTTGCCATTAGAGCATTGTGCCAAACTCGATCGAAAGCCTTAGAAATATCAAGAGCCACAACATCAAACTCACCAGAATGGTGGGTTGATGCTTAGCTTTTCACAAAGGTAAGTCATGAGATCACCGGTTGAACGACGGGCTCTGAACCTGTATTGACGATCATGAAGCAAACCTTTGTGATCCAGGTATTTCAGAAGTTTTTGGTTCACTATTTTCTCCATTACCTTGGAAAGGACCGAAGTTATAGCAATAGGGCGGTAGTTGGATGGATCGCTTTTATTAGAAAACATGTGCAACCTTCCATTGGGTAGGATGAATACTCAAAGTGAAGGAGAGGTAGAAAAGGTTGCGCAGAGGTTTTGAAATAGTGGAGTAGGTATTTTTAAGCACCATGGGGGTTATACCATCTGGACCGGCTGACTTATTTGTATTAAGATTATTTAAGATTTCCATCACTGCCCCCGTCCTAAAGTAAATTTTACCGAAGGAGCAGCCAGCTCCTGGAACAGAAGGTGGCATCTGAGCTGACTGTGACAGTGTCGAATTGAAGGCGAACTGTTTGCCAAATAAGTTCGCCTTCTCTTTAGAATCTGATACAGTTCTGTTATTTTTATCAATAAGTGGTGGAAAAGAAGACCCTCTTACGTTTTCCTTTAGACTTTTGGCAAATAACCAAAAAGATTTGCTATTCTTATGCATGTGGATTATTTTCCGTTTCAACTTTTGGTTGAACAAGAATTTTTGCTTATTGATAACTCTCTTGCATCTGTTTCTCCCCGCTATATAGTTGGCCCTGCGAGCCTCCGTTTTGGTACAGTTTAAAAGCCTCCTCTTTTCTAGAAATGGCTTCTTTGCAAATACGGTTAAACCAAGATTTGGGACTCCTCTTAACAGATTTCATGAAATGAGGGATGAATAACCTCATTCCAAGCAAAATAGTTTCACTAATCACATTTGCAGCAAAGTTAACATTTCTGTTGCGGAAGCAGAATGACCAATCGAAGGCTCTAAAAAAATTGTTAAGGCCCTCCCAGTCAGCATGGCTGTAACACCAAACTAATTTTTTGGGAGGGGACCTTTGGTTGGAGATTGGGCTAACCCGGAAACTAGTGTTAACCAACAATGGTCGGAATTACCCAGGGGGCAACCAACTGAAACCACATATTTTTCAGGGTGTGTGGTGAGAAACAGATCCAAGAGGTGACCTTCATGATCGCACTATCCGAGATCCTAGTGGGATTTTGGACAAGTTGAGAAAGGTGGAACAGTGTGGAGAATAGTTCAACTTGTTTCCCAATTGAGTTTTGACTCGGGGAGATGTTGCTAGAAAAATGAAGCCAGTCCCTGTTATTAATGTTGAAATCTCCCGCCAGAACAATTTCAGTTTCTGGAGATGCGTCCAAAATTTCATTGATCTGGTTCGATAGATTTTTAATTTCCATAGCAGTTTCTTGTTCATTTGAGTTGGGTGATCTGTATAGGACACAGAAATGTATGGCATGCTTTTCAACGAGAATTTTGACCCAAATGTAATGAAATGGTTGGGCTAGAACATTTATATTTTGGAAGTGTGTTAAAAGCGATGTCATTTTTTTATATAGACATTTTTTTATATTATACCTCTTTTGGGTACGAAGTGTGAAATAAGTGAGTAGCCGGTAACATTAAAGTTATCATTGTGGTTACTGACTTGTGTTTCACAAAGGGCTAAGACTGCTGGTTTAATTGAACTAAGATGGCAATCGACGGCATGAAAATTCGTTTGCAACCCGCGTATCTTACAGAAATTAACATTAAAAGTGGTAATTTTGATGGAAAAAAATTAATATGAAAGAGAAGTTAAAATAATAAATAATAATATTAAAATTAAAATTGAAATCTAGTTCAAAATTAAAATCAAAAGGAAAATTAAGATGAAATCAGAGTTGAAATTGGACTAAAAATCAATTTCGAAATTAACCAAGATCAAAATCTGACTTAAGATAAATTAAAGTATGTAAATTAAGTAATTAAGTATTTATAATAAATTTTAAAGCAAAAATTAAAATTAACAAAAACTAAAATTTATTCAAAATTAAAATCAAAAGTAAAAGTGCACGATTTAAATAACCCGAACTTGACAACACTTTAAAATAAATTACTATCAATGTCAATAACAATACTTTATATCAACATTAATACACTACTTTACAATACTTTTCAATATTACAACGTGAAGCAGTATACAACACCTTACTTGCATGATATAACCAGAGATAACTCCACTCTAGTAGCTATCATTATTATTACTATTATTATTATTATTATAATTATTTTTATAATTACTATTATTATTATTTTTATTTTCATTATTGTTATTATTGTTTTAATTTTTTCTACAGAGTCAGCGCCATCCGTGGATTACAACGTGCAGCAGTATATAGCACCTTACTTGCATGATATAACCAAAGATGGCTCCACTGTAGTAGCTATTATTATTATTATTATTATTATTATTATTATTATAATTATTGGTATTATTACTATTACTATTATTATTATTATTATTATTATTATTATTGCTATTATTGCTACTATTAATTATACGATATACATTATTACGATATAAAAGTACTACATATTTTTTATTTATGACTTGGCCGGGGTTTGAACCCAAAACCCTTCGATTGAAAGGTTGGCGACTTAACCACTGCCAGTCAGATATGTACCTACCTACTCTTAAAATGCATGTACCTACTTTTCTTATTATTATTAAATCGCATGATAAATTATAATATATACTAATGAAAATTTCTTAATGATTAGTCAAAATGATAATTAAGTAGGTCATTAATATAAAATCCCGTTACCTAATCTGATTTGATTTCGATGATTAAAAAAATATTATATGAAAACGTTCAGATTTCAAAAATTGCTTAAAAATATGCTAGAAACTCCAAAGATTTTGCTTACACGCACTGAAAAACAACTTTTAAACAAGAAGTCGACGAATAAAAAGAAATTATACCGTTATACAGATCAGAAGAAACAAGCAACAAACATACATTACGGAGTAGATACTTGTCAAAAACCAGATATGTCTCTTGAACTTGTAAAAATAAAAGTGGAACATATAAAAATAAAATTAACAGAAAATTTCGTCAATAGAATGCAGATACAAATTAATACGCAAGAACAATCAGAATCTTCATATTTGCAGGAAATAAAAAATACATGGTTACTGCTTCTGATTATATAATTAAAAATAAACTTTATTCAATTGCACAAGGTAAAGAAATATTTTATGGTAAAATTCATGAAAAGGACGCTATTAGTAAGCTTGAAGAACAAGCTAACGTAACCATAAAAAAATGTGGACTATTTATTGATGAAGAATTACATTTTCTTGGTGCTACTCCAGATGGTATTACTGGCAGCGAAGGAATTTGCAAAGTAAAATATCCATATTCTGCTAAAGATTGTTCAATAGAAGAAGCCGGTGGCCGGAATTAATGCCACATGGGAATTAAAATCCACCAAATGGGAATTAACACCATAAAAAAAAAGTGGTGTTAATTCCCACTCAAGTGGCAATTTAAATCTTGTGAGGTTAATTCCCATTCAATTGTAGAAGAAGTGTTATAAATTCCCATTTTCAGTGTTTTTGGAGTTCTTAGCAAAGGAGAGATTTTAGAGCTGAATTCCTATAAACTCAAAATTCCTTTCATTTATTTAACCACAATAATGAAGAAAAATAATATCAATATTATCATAATAATGTAAAACAAAAAGGCTGTTTAAACTTAAAGTCAATTCTAGAATTTATTAAAAAATTAACAAAATACAATTCATACTTAAATCGAAATACTAAAATATAAAAAAACATTCATAGTTCTTAATATTATAATTTGTTAATACATAGGCATTAGCAAAATATAATATTAACTACATTTATAATTGTGTTATCATTGTATCTACATATCTATAAAAGAATTGTATTTATACTACACTATAATATAGATACATGAAATGTAAATATTTAATTGTTTGGGGCTATGTAATATATCTTATATTACATAAAAATTTTAATATAATTTTCTATAATCGCTCTACAAAATGAACAAAGAATATTTAATGATTTTTTCTCTTCTTTTATTTTTGTGAAGCAAGCTGAACATATTTTTAAATGATTACGTGGCCGTAGCTAAATTTACCTTGGATTTGAAAAACAAATAATACAGGATATGTCGGTTGTTTCATTTACATTATGTTGTTTAGTATCAGAGGATTCACAAGATGATATGTCATCATCATCATCATAATTTTCATTTATAATAAAATTATAATCTTTATCATAAATGGTATAATTTGTGGCAAGTACTCATACAATGTTATTCTTTTTCTTCTTAATTTGTCATCAAGTATTTTAATAAATGTATCCCTCTTAGTATAAAATGGTATAGGAGGTTCAAACATTTCAAATGTTTGCCCATCATTAATGGCCGCTATGAAATCTCTAGTGACATTATATTCCTCATTTCTTATAAAATCAATAAATTTAAAAAAATTTGGATTTTCTGAAAGTTTTTTTGAAATTTGTCCATTGTAGTTTTCTAATAAACTAGTTGTTCTCATATTTTCTCCATGAACAAAAAATTGTTGTGGAGTTTCCTGTAAAAACGAAAATATTTTTTAATCAAAAATAATAATATATGTACTTTTAAGATCCATTGTTTATGAAAATATGAGAGAAATAAGTTCCACTGTTTCTCTAAATTCTTTTCAACTGAATCATTTTTAATAATTTCAAAGGCGTTGACAATATCCCTTGGATTTAGCAACGGTAAATGTTAAATTTTGTTGCAATTAACAAATTAATTTTTAATGCTTTTCTTCTTAGAGCACGTGCGTAATGGAACCAACATCCCTTTAAAACAGCATCCGGAAAAACCGTTTTTAATGCATTCCTTAATCCAAATTCAAAATCAGTTATAAAATATGATAAGCCAAACTTAAATAAATTTTGATTAATAAATTTAAATAAATGCGTATACATTTGTTCAAATTTTCGTGTAGTTAGTATATATATAAATGGATATACCTGTAAAATTAGTAATAATAATATAAAAATCGTGCGATAGTTGTTTGAATTAATGTAGAAAGAAACATAATATAATATAATATATAACTTTCATGCTCGGCATATATGAAATAAACAATTAACAATGCCACATGATTTTGGTACAACATTGAATGTGCCGTCTATAGCGTATTTGCGATTACAATTTAAAATACTGCTAGTGCCAGTGGTCACACTACTAATAATTTCACAAATTTTAGTGGCCATAAAAATTTTGTAAGAAAATTCGTTTTCCATAATAGTGTACTTGTAAAAGCAATTTTTACTATTATATTTTGACATGTCAAAATTTTTAAGAAAATCTGCATTTTTAAAGTTTTCTAGAACATCAACTGGTGATTTCGGACAATTTGGTAAAGATTGATTTTTTATTTTATTTAATGTTCTTTTTATTTTTTTGTAATTTATTTGAATCAATTCATTATCACTTTCCAAACGGAGCTTATTAAAAATTTCTTTTGAAGACAATGTTCTTTTTAATGATGATTTATCAGCGCAATCTTCTTTCATTCCATTTATCATTTTCATTCCTTTCATAGTTAGTTCTTGGTCTGAATGTGGATGAAGACAATTATTTTTTTTCATTAATTCCTTAGTTTCTTTATTTATTAACACACTCGCTATACAAATATTTCTACAAGCTTTAACATTATAATAGCACGTGTATCGGCTAATATTAGTTCTGTTTAGGGTGTACTTAATTGAATAAATTTGTTTTCAACAGGAACGTATACCAACTCGCTAGTTTTTCGGAAACCCGTAATAAATTTAAAATATTTCTCACCATCTAAATTTCACCATTAATTTAATTTATTTTTTTAACCCGCAAATAATTCAAAATAATATACTTACCATCTAAATTTTTCATTAAATTAAATTTAATTATTTTGTTTTATGTCTTGCCTTTTATAATAACAATTTAAAAATGAATTTTATTATATTAGTACCTAATTATAATAAAAGAAGAGTAGAAAAACCAGTTTTTTTTTTTTAATAAATTTTATCAAAAAATAAAATAAAAACGCGACATGGGCCTCCGCCCCTTCTCAAAGTGTTTATATAAAATTATTAACTTAATTTTATAAAATTTCTAGAAAAGACAGATATTCTGACCTTCTTTAATTTTTTTTATTTTTCTAACTTTGTTCATTCTAACTTAATTCATAGCGCCTTTACAAATTATAATCAGCTCAATTTTACCACTTACTCTCGTAGAAGTAATTCTCATTTATTTGTTTAGAAAGTGGTGTTAATTCCCACTTCTTGTTTTCCACTAGGGTGGGAATTAACGCCACTTTTTTTTTGTGTTGTTTTTCTCACTTGGTGGATCTTAATTCCCATGTGGTGTTAATTCCTGTGGCGTTAATTCCAGCCACCAAAGAAGCCATCGATGTAAAAAAAAATTAAATATTTAAAATATAAGAAAGAAAAAGGCTGTATAGAAATTTAAAGAACATATTACTTTTATTAAAGTCAACGTCAATTACATATAACAAAAAAGGAATTTTGTTTATTCGGAGTATGGACTGCAAAAGACTTTAAATTTATTAGCATTGAAAAAGAGGAAACATTT
Source organism: Poecilobothrus nobilitatus (assembly GCA_947095535.1). NCBI lineage: Eukaryota > Metazoa > Arthropoda > Insecta > Diptera > Dolichopodidae > Poecilobothrus > Poecilobothrus nobilitatus. The sequence continues at coordinate 193,014,627 of OX352772.1, forward strand.
TTATTGAAGAACAAGTTAGACATTTTTATAATTATTTCTTATTATTTGAAATTTATACCTAGAAATATGAGAGTAAGAAATGCGTAACATCTTTAATTTATAATATTAAATTCTAATAACTAAATGAAATAATTTTTTGTATTTATTCAAATTTTGGTTCAATATTCGTATTATCGTAAATGTTAACTATCAAAAAATTTTTATTAAATGTTATTATACTATAGAAAAATATAAAAACATTTCAAAAATATAATTATACCCGTAAGAACTATGTTCAAGGGTATAATAAATTTGCCATTACGTTTGTGACACCTTAAAGGAGCCGAGCTAGATATAGTGTCAAAGGTATGGATCGGCTCAGAATCGAATTCTGAGTCGATTAAGCCATGTACGTCAGTCCCTCCGTCCGTCCGCACGATAACTCAAAAAATAAAGGAGCTAGAAGGCTGAAATTTTTTTTGCGTCACTTTTGCAAAATTGTTAGTTTTGCTATTTAAATCCAACATTTTCGGTAGGCGGGTTCGAGTAGCTGCCATACAACTTCTTTCTTAATATTGAAATAACTCAGTATCTATTCAAACTAGGTTTCTGAAATTTTGCAAATGATGATCAAGTTTTATGGCAACAACTTCTGTAAAACTTGGTTGTGTTGGTGCGGCGGGTTCGGGTAGCTGCCATACAACTTCTCCGTTTAAATGAGAATAACTCAGTGTTTATTGAAGCTAGGAATCTGAAATTTAGTAAAGAGGTGTTGAGTTACATGCCAACAACTTTTGTAAAATTTGGTTGGTCTAGAGAAGCCGGTTCAGGCTTCTTGCACCTCTTGGAAGTTAATAAAGCTAGGCGTCTGAAATCTTGCAAATGACGATCCAGTTTTATGGCAACAACTTCTGCAAAATTTGGTTGTGTTGGTGCGGCGGGTTCGGGTAGCTGCCATACAACTTCTCCGTTTAAATGAGAATAACTCAGTGTTTATTGAAGCTAGGAATCTGAAATTTAGTAAAGAGGTGTCGAGTTACATGCCAACAACTTTTGTAAAATTTGGTTGGTCTAGAGCAGCCGGTTCAGGCTTCTTGCACCTCTTGGAAGTTAATAAAGCTAGGCGTCTGAAATCTTGCAAATGATGATCAAGTTTTATGGCAACAACTTCTGCAAAATTTGGTTGTGGTGGTGTGACGGGTTCGGGTAGCTGCCATACAAAATCTCTTTTTAAATGAAAAGATCTCAGTGTCCGTCCGCACGATAACTCAAAAAATAGAGGAGCTAGGAGGCTGAAAATTTTTTTACGTCACTTTTGTAAAATTGTTAGTTTTGCTATTTAACTCCAGCATTTTCGGCCCCCGGGTTCGAGTAGCTGCCATACAACGTTTTTTTTAAATAGAAATAACCCAGTGTCTGTTCAATCTAGGTATCTGAAATTTTGCGAATGATGATCAAGTTTTATGGCAACAACTTCTGTAAAATTTGGTTGTGGTGGTGTGACGGGTTCGGGTAGCTGCCATACAAAATCTCTTTTTAAATAAAACGAGGAAGAATACAGTTGCCTTTGTCAACTCTTAGATACCCGTACGAACCGTTAGTATGTTCACAGCCTGTCACTCTGCTTACAATATTATTTTTTTAATATTTTAGTATTTTAAAATAATTTGGGTGAATTTTATAATTTCTAGAACTATGGGTTGTAGATATATTCAAACTATATGTTTATACATTCTTCTAAAGCAAATTCTAACCTTCCACATAACGATTATCAATCCAAAACTTTTTCAAATATTCTATAGTACCATTTAATACTAAGCGGTAAATATATATTAAATTTACTTAGTACAAAATAATAAATAATATTTTGTGCGAATTATATTATTATATTATATTATATTATATTTAAATATTCCATTGACAGAATAATTTCTTATAAGTACAATAAAATACATATATGTATGTAAATACGGCGCTATATAATATACATATATACTCTTATTATTTATTCACTAGTGACATATACGATATGTAAATAAACATGATATTATATAAGCATGTATATATATCAATATCATATAAATAATAATAAAAATTCTTCAAGTAACCGTTATGTTGTTTATTTATTTACATTTTTGTACTACGCATTATATCCTCAACAATTTTAAATTACTTTTTTATATCTACATAATTCTATATTTAATTTATATTTCATAGCAAACAATTTGTCAAAATCAGCAATTTCAGTTTTATACAGTATACAGATTAACTCATTTATAAACAATTGGTCAACTAATGTCTTTAAACATAATTTATTATTTCTTATATATTTTAGTACAATTTATATCTCAACAATAACAAGTAAATTTAATATAAACTTAATCTATTTTACAATTTTTATAACTCCTAACATTATATTTTGCTCTTTCAGACTAAATTCCTATCCTTTAACTTTAAACTATTCAACTTTAAATATTAATCTTAAACAATTACACATTACACGCTCGTATTTACATTTCATATATTTCAAATTTTTCTACATTATTATATTTACGACTAAATCTATTTCATTTATTAATTTTTTTTCAAAATTTTCAATTAACTTTAAACTTTACAATTTTAAACAATTATACTTTGGCCATATTTACATTTTATATATTTCAAATTTTTCTACATTATTATACATATTTACGAATAAATGTAATTCACTTATTAATTCTAATTCAAATTATCCACCTATGATATTATATAAAAACATCTTAATACTATATAAAAAAACGAGGAAGAATACAGTTGACTTTGTCAACTCTTAGATACCCGTACGAACCGTTAGTATGTTCACAGCCTGTCACTCTGCTTACAATATTATTTTTTTAATATTTTAGTATTTTAAAATAATTTGGGTGAATTTTATAATTTCTAGAACTATGGGTTGTAGATATATTCAAACTATAGTTTACACATTTTTCAAAAGCAGATTCTAACCTTCCACATAACGATTATCAATCCAAAACTTTTTCAAATATTCTATAGTACCATTTAATACTAAGCGGTAAATGTATATTAAATTTACTTACTACAAAATAATAAATATAATTTTAAATATTATATTATATTGTATTTAAATATTCCATTGACAGAATAATTTCTTATAAGTACAATAAAATACATATATGTATGTAAATACGGCGCTATATAATATACATCTATACTCTTATCATTCATTCACTAGTGACATATACAATATATTGTAAATAAACATGATATTATATAAGTATGTATATATATCAATATCATATAAATAAAAAAATTCTTCAAGCAACCGTTATGTTGTTTATTTATTTACATTTTTTTGTACTACGCATTGTATCCTCAACAATTTCAAATTATCGAGTAAAACAAAATGCAAAAAATTAGTTAAAGAAATTTGTTAGAAAATTGGAAAAAATCAAGTAACTCTTTCGTCAATTATAAAGTAACCATATATTATTAAATAAAGTTGTTAACAGAAATAAGAGTATAATATTGAAGCTTTAATTTTTGTGTATTACTTCAAAAAAATTTTAACAGGTGTTCAAGTTACAGGTGTTTAAAAATTGGAAATTTTCAGTTTTTGACCCCTTACAGCTCCTAAACGGGGGGTGATACAAAAAAAATTTCTGAAATGACTCATACTTATTTTCAAAGATCTAACTTCTGTCAAAATTTCAATTTTCTAAATTAAACAGTTTAGAAGATAGAAGGGTTAAAGGATTTTGCAAAATTTGAGTTTCGCATAACGGTAAATTAAGACACCGTATGCCACAAAAATATATTTATTGTATATATACTTTTAAAGCTAATAAAAGTAGTAATCCTTTGGCGTTTTCAAAATGAAGATATACCTTACACAACTTGTGCTATAACTATTTAAATATAGAGCTTTTTTGAACTTTGGGGAGATGTAGCTCCGTAACGAGTGGGGCTACAAAAAAAAGTTATTAAAAATAAAATGAATATTTTGATGATATCTATCAGTAGTTAAAATTTCATAGCTTTATTGCAAAAAAAATGTGAGGATCTAAAAGTTAGGTGTTCGAGAGCTACCCTAAGGCTTGGTCCAAACTCAACCAAAAAAAATAGGGAACCTACAAATTACTCCCAAAATATTTTGTGTAAATTTCAAGATTCTAGCTTTCTTAGTTTTTGAGTTAGCGTGCTGACGGACGGACGGACGGACGGACGGACATGGTTCAAAAGTCTTAGAATTTTTTTCTGATCCGATCCATACCTTTGAAGGTATATCTAGCTCGCTTATTTCGAGGTGTTACAAACGGAGGAGTAATTTTATTATACCCGATCCTATCGTACGGGTATAAAGAACTCAGTGTCCGTCCGCACGATAACTCAAAAAATAGAGGAGCTAGGAGGCTGAAAATTTTTTTACGTCACTTTTGTAAAATTGTTAGTTTTGCTATTTAACTAAAGCATTTTTGGCCCCCGGGTTCGAGTAGCTGCCATACAACGTCTTTCTTTAAATGGAAATAACCCAGGGTCTGTTCAATCTAGGTATCTGCAATTTTGCGAATGATGATCAAGTTTTATGGCAACAGCTTCTGTAAAATTTGGTTGCGGTGGTGCGACGGGTTCGGGTAGCTGCCTTACAACTTCTCTTTTTAAATGAAAATAACTCAGTGTCTATTGAATCTAGCTATCTGAAATTTAGTGAAAAAGTGTCGAGTTGCATGCCAAAAACTTTTGCAAAATTTGATTGATCTAATGCAGTCGGTTGAGGCTTCTTGCATTTCTTGGAACTTAGTGAAGCTAGGCGCAATAGATTCGGGTAGCTGTCATACAGCTCCACAATTTACATAAATATATCTCTGTAGTTCGGTACTAAAACATCTGAATATTTTTAAAAGATGATCAAGTTTTATAATAGGATATATTACGTTCATACGGGTATCCTAGAGTTGACACAGTCTACTCTACTGCACTCTTCCTCGTTTTTATATGAATTTAATAATAAAAAAAAATCATTCTATAATTTAACCAAATTAAATTTAATAAAGATGTCATTTCTGCTTTAAGCATTTTAACGTTTATATCATTTGCCCAATGGTTTTATCTGGTTTTATCTAACAAATATAAAATTTTATATCTGAAATATTTGAAAATAGGTACTTATTTCCCAAAAAGAAATATTATGAATGAATATTTGTTTTTTAACATTCCATATTGTTTTTGATATTCCATAAAAAGCTTTCAATGAAAATTTCTAATTAATTAAAATAACCTAATTAAGTAGCTTAAGAATACTGTGTTAAGTTTTAACAACATAACATTTTCGTTATATTATTACTTACAGTTATTACAATAAAGAAATAATCTCCTCCATTCGACAATCATTATGTCATCATACAGGATTGCATTATTGGTGAACCTATATAAGATGCATGTGTACATCATATTTCCAAAAAATATCATTGAAATATGTACATACTATATATTTTATAATGTGCTTATGTTTAAAAATACTATACACAATCAATTATTAGAACACATATTTGTATTTCTGTACAGTATTTAACCAAAAATGAGTTATGTATATCTTCATGCATGTACTGTATGTACTTCAAAGTACAGAAACCTTACATTCTTATCCATATACAGTTTTTTCGCATATTTTTATCATATATCAGTTTGAAAACGTAATTACTTTTTTATTAAAAATATGTGAAACAGAACCTGAGATATAGTATGCATTTAAAAAGAAATTTTTTCAAAATCTGAAGAGCTGTCTGTGCTGTAGGAGCTGTAACGGTTAGGCTACATAATAAGTTCCTCTACAACATTGCTCTTTCAAGAGACCTATGAATGGTTAATATTTTATTGCTCCTTATTAAACAGTGAATGAGGTTTGTAAACAAATGAACGAACAGAGTGAAACTTTTCGGATTGAAATTTTTCAAAATGTGCTTACAAGGATAACATGAAGTGTCATTACTTTATTACATTATTACGAAAAAACAAGTATTACATTATGGTCTTTTATGATTGAATTGCGGAATAATATATTGCGAAAATATATTACTCAATAGATTACTAATTTCTTTAAATTTTTTTTGTAAACGAATTGTCCCTCGCTCTGTTTATTCGAATTGCGAAAAAAAAATGAATTAAATGTTATTAAATGTAATAAAAATGAAAATATTAACTATCAGCATCTGTAAATACATAGTAATACGTGAACTATATTAATTAAATTATATTAACGCAAAAGCAAAATTTTAATTTCATAAAGCCAACAAAATACTCCGGGCAACGCCCGGCACTCTGGTTGTATTAATATAATCACTGCTTACTCATTCATCCTTTTTCTTATTTTGAATGTAGTTTTTAATTTATTAAAATAAAAATATTATAGACAAATTCATCTAGCTTTTCTGAGTAATTTTTTATTTTCAGAAGTTAACTTATTTAAATGGAACTGAACAAGGGCAAAACGACTTCTAATAAGCTCTTGATGTTTATATTATTTCAAATGTTTATTGTAAAACTAACATAGTTTTTACATGTACTTAGTTTTCAAGATTGTCGGAAGAGATAAAAGCGAAATTGGTTTATGTTTTAGATTTATTAATAGTTAATCATCTTAATGAGTAGAATTACTTCGACAATTTTCAGATAATAAAGAAAAACTCCATTATTGAAACCAACGTTTAAAATGTATGCCAAAAAATACAGTTAATTTGAGATTTACTTCAAACCACTTTCAATTAACATAAATATTACTGTTAAAATTACCAGAAAGTAGAAGTACATTTGTTTCAACACTGCGTTCCAAATTTATTTACTGGAAGAATACCAGATCTCTTTATTTGTTGATAACAAATTAAAGTTAAATTTAGTACTGAAAAGAAAAATCAAATTTCCAAAACAGAAGATGATTTTAATTTTACTAGTATTTGCCCGCTGCTCAAAAATCGAGCAAATCTAGATTAAAATACAGCTACATAGTGTACATCTTGTCCGTTTTCGAAAGCCGAAAGTTGTTGTCTGAGTTCGTGATGTGTAAGCGAGGGTTCGTTCTGTTTCAGGGATGGATTGGGTGTTACAGCCGTACTACCAATTTAGCAAACCGTAAATTATTATTAACAAAACGTTAAACTAAATAAGTACTTTAAAGAAAATTATGTCAAGAACTATGTAAAGTAATGTAAAGAACTGTTAAATTATTAAAAACAAATCCTTAAAATTGGACTACATATTAGTCAAGTATACATATATTAATAAGAGAGTCACATATAAAACATTTTATAATTACAATTACTTTTTTTAATTACATATTATTTTAAAATTTTCATGTAGACAACTTACGGCGCACGCTTTTATATGCACAGTAAGATGGCGCAGTAAAAAGCCAGAGAGTTCCAGTACGGAAAATATAATTATTTTTTTTAGCATTAAAAAAAAACGCATTAAAATTTTTTGAAATCATAAATTCATATTTATATATTATTCATTCTCATAAATAAATTTATTATAAAATCAACTCAAAAATTTATTATTATTTTAAATTATTTTAATATATAGGCAGAACTAATATTTACATATTAGTTCTTAACTGAAACTCATAAATTTTACATTTTATATAAGACCTATTATTTTAAAAATGTTTCAATTCTAAAACTTTCAAATGGGCATCCCATACATTGCAAAAATTTATCTATAATTCAGTAAATACGGTATGTATGTATATGTAGGTACTTATTCTTTAACATTTTTAAAATTCACACTCGATCCAGTCAAAAAGAAATCGATTTTATAATACTTACTAAATTGTAATAGTAACCTTTTTCAACTTCTTTGAATATTTTAAATTCCAAATCTTTCAAATGAGAGAAGCTGTTGAACAATTTAAAAAAAATTCACCACTGAACTGGCACTGACCACAATACAATATACAACATACATAAGCAAAATCCTATAAACCAAAAAAAAGTAGTCATTTACATTTAATTTAAGGAAAAAACATTTTTTACTGTCTCTTAAATTTTCATATTGTTATTGTTAATATTACTATTTCCAACTTTCACGTCATGTCTGTTATCTGGTTGTACTCTGTAAATTAGTACTTGGTTAGTACTGTACTGTGCCACTCTTTCAATGACAAAATAATATAGATAATACGTACCACAAATTAATAATACTAATGGACCTTGGCCATTAGTGCATAGCTGCATTAAATACTACATACATTAAAATTTGAAGTTTTTAAAATAGAAAATTACATAATATTTAAATTTTTTTAAATATATGTACATACATAATAATATATTAATATACATTTCATTCTCTTAAATATTTCTTAACATAAAATATTAATTAGTTTAGTACTAAAATTGTAAGTTCTAAATTCTGCTCTCATGTTATTTATATTATTCCTGTACGCTAAAATTTTTATTGTTGTTTTTACAAAATACATATGTACGTATATGTATTATCCTACTACAGCTAACACAATTATTTTTTTTTAACTTAAAAATTTCTATTTATTAATAGAACCGTATTAGTTTTGAACGTAAATATAATATGCAGGCATATATAAACAAACATATACATTCACATTTAATAAAAACGTTTCAAATTTATTGTTGTTGGTTTAAGCATTAAATCTAAGTTTAAGCCGAAAGCGCATACTTACATAATATGTATGAATGAATATTATGAGATGACGTTTATGTAATCATGTTGTAACCATGTGAGGTTACATACATACATTCGATGATTCGAGGTATTAAGAAGTAGAAAAAAATTTTTTTTTTTTATTCTTATTATACATGCATACATACGTCTTTACATATTGTAAATCAAAATAGAATCCATTTTATTTTTAAATTTTATTTTCTAGGTACAAAAATTAAATTCGTAAATCCTAATTTTGATTTAAAACACTCCAAAAAATTTAAGCTATCAAATTTACAAAATATAAAACATACCAACATAAAAATATATGTATTATATAAAGAGTTTCTGAAACTTTTCATTTACGTAATTATCGAAAACAAAACATAAAATTCCAATAAAAAAGACAAAAATTAAAATTTATTGCAAATTTAATCTAAGTACCTACCTAATAATTTATATACTACTTATACATATATGTACATACATATATTATATCTGACAATTTAACTATTATCTATAATAATTTTATATTAACTATTATTAATTTAGATTATTATAATAACAATATCATTTCTAACTTAACATTTTTTTTATCATTGTACTAAAAAAAACTGCTACCCATTTCATACAAAACTTCCAAACAAAATTTTTAAAAGATTAAAATATAGGTATTAATAAAATCCACCAATCGAATCCAATTTAAAAATGTGTACACCCTCATATCATATTCATATAATCATATTCTATATAACTCAGTGTAAATAGATAATACTAATCATAGATATGCGAGAGGCAAACACAAATACATATTTACATTCTGAAGTATAAATAAGTACCTATCTCAAAAAATATTACTACGATTTATGAACTAATAAAAAGCAAGTACTAAAAAGAAAAAAAAAAAAGAATCAATATGTAAATACATAGAAAGTCGTGTAAAAAAATGCATATGTGTCAAGAAATTTTTATAAGCTGTATTTCGTAAACTACCACCCCGATCGAAAAGGTAAAAACATATTTTATTTTTCCTTTCCTCATTCTTTCTAATGATGCATAAACCATGTAAATCGGCCCAGTAGTTTTCTATGAAAAGGGACCCAAAAAACAATGCTGGCGTATTTATATAATGATGATACTACCAGGGGTAGTCAAGATGAAATGACAGAATTTTGTCTATTTCGCACATCTTATAAAAGCAACTTAAACAAGGTAGTTAAAAGATATTAAATAAATTAAAAAATAATGTGTACAAAATTGTCGCCAAAATTTACCAACGACTACGACAACCGAATATCAGTTATAAAAAACTACACGCAAATTTAACCGGCCGCAAGAATATATATCTTCAATAAAAAGAACAGCCAAATAATAAATTAAATGTTTGAAGAACAGCCAAATAATGAAATGAATGAAGAAATGTTTGAAGTTTTAGGATTAATGAGAACATCGTTTTTCCAAATTTGATGGGCTAGCAACAAATATTTTTCTACAAAATATATTTTTAATAAGACGGCTGAATAATGAAATTTTATAAATAATTACCAAGTTGTTTCAACAGATAATGTGTGGTATTGATACATAAGCAATATAAAATAATAATTTAAAAGAAATTTTAACGTAAACTCTAATTACAATATAATTACATTATATAATCACAATAATAAACATAACTCTTCTTCAAGAAGAAATACATTTTATTAATAATCTCAACAGTTTCTATCATAACTTCCTCGAATAGCTGTAATTAATAGAAGAGGTCACTAATTCCAAAACAAATTAATCAACGTTAACTTATGTATAAATTATTTGTACTTTGGTATACTTCAGTTCCTCCTAAATCTCGTAATTCCATATATTCAGGTTTCTACTTCATATAATACTATAATTGGAAGTATACCTCATAAGAACATAAAGAGGCACTTGGAAAACATTATGCCATGTTATACCGAAGACTAGGTCAAAAACTTGTTTTGATTGTTTTGGTTTTTTTTTAAATATCTATAGAACAAAGTCAGTGATCCAACTGTACGACGATGGCTAAGTGGAGTGAGTAATGAAGTTACACTGGGGTCATTGACACGACGAATAGCTAAGTTTTGCACACTGTCTATATAACTCAAAGCTGTTTCAGGGTCTGCAGCCCAAATTTGTGTACTATACTTCATTTTCGGCCTAATGTACGTTTTATAGATCTAGATTGAGAAGATCAGATATTAAAAGTAGGTTTTGCAGCTATTTAAAAAACCCAAAGATTTAGCTGCATCTTAAGGTATACCAAAAATATGATTTGACCAAGTCAATTTTTGGTTCAACATGTTTAAATCACCCAGTATGTTTAAATCTGTTGAATGCTGCAAAACTTCTCACTGAAATAGCAGGGTGGGAAAGTAGTGGCAAGTTTAATTATAATTGATTATAAATTACAAAACAATTTAATTTCAATTCATATTTCATTTTTAAATACTTTTGAAAATTTTCAATTCACACACACAAATAAAAAAAGTTTTAATAAATATCCGCTGTAGAGCTTTGGCGCTGATACAAGTTGTTTTTGTAATTCTTTGCATATTTTTTCTGTTAGTGAAGATAAGTAATTTAAAAATGTATGATTGCACATAATGTGTATGTGTCTGTGTATGTGTATGTGAATTTAAATTATTATTGATAAGTGTAGTAAAGAATTAATGAAAAATAAAAATACTATTCTCAAAATTTCCGTTTGCTTTTTTCTACAATAGAGATTATATTTATTTATTCGATGTTATTTAAACATTTTTTCAGGAGAAAGAAAAGACATTTATATTTTTTAACTTTATTTGAGCATCTAATTATATTATAAAGTTTTCTTATTTAAAACATAATATTACAAGTATTCAAAAACAATTGATTTAAAAAATTGATTTAAAAACCACGAAAAAAATGCATTTATACCTACTCTTAAAACTCATGTACCTAATTTTCTTATTATTATTATATCGCATGATAAATTATAATATATACTAATGGAAATTTGTTAATGTTAGTCAAAATGATAATTAGGTAGGTCACAAATTTAAAATCCCGTTACCTAATCTGATTTGATTTCGATGATTAAAAATATATATTATATGAAAACGTTCAGATTTCAAAAATTGCTTGAAAATATCCTAGAAACTCCATAGATTTTGCTTACACGCACTGAAAAACAACTTTTAAAGTCGACGAAAAAAAAGAAATTATACTGTCATACAGATCAGAAAAAACAAGCAACAGACATACATTACGGAGCAGATACTTGTCAAAAACCAGATATGTCTCTTGAACTTTTAAAAATAAAAGTGGAACATATAAAAATAAAATTAACAGAAAATTTCGTCAATAGAATGCAAACACAAATTAATACGCAAGAACAATCACAATCTTCATATTGGTAGGAAATAAGAAAATACATGGTTACTGCTTCTGATTTGTAAAATAAGAAGTGACGTTAGCTATTACATATAATTATAATTAAACTTTATTCAATTCGACAAGGTAAACAAAGGACGCTATTAGTAAGCTTGAAGAACAAGCTAACGTAAGCATAAAGCTTTTTGGTTTTTTCGTTGTCCTGTCTAAAAGCTTCGACAAATTGAGTTGAACATTTGTACAAATGTTCTTTTTAGCGTTAGACTGAAGAAATTTGGTTGAAATATCCTACCCGGATTTGACCCGGCGGGCTTCTAAAAAAATTTTTGTTTCCAATTTACGTCCAATTCTGTATTGATGTTTTATGGTCTGAAAGCAAGCCTGTGACAAATTCTTATGAAGTTTTGGTAACACGTTTGAGCGCAAGATCCGAACGAAGATCACTAAATTTTTTTGTTGTCTTGCTTAAACGGTATAATCAATTGATGTGAAAATTTGCAAACCTGTTCTTCTTTAGCAGAAAAGCTAACTAAGTTAATTTGGTTACGATTCATTAACCCGGTACCAGGGTTCAGTGAAGTTTTTTAATTTACTTTCTTGTCGCGCTTAAACGGTTTGACCAATTGATTCACAAAAATGTAGGTCTTCACCCCAGAAGCTCACTCAGTTGATTTGGTTACAATCCATTAACCCCTTTTGTCACCAGAGCCCAATGAAATTTTATAATTTCTTTGTTGTCGCGCTTAAACGGTTCGACCAATTGTGTTCAAAATTTGCAAAAGTGTAACTCTTTCCCACAGAATCATATTGAGTAGATTTGGTTACGATAGTTAACCCATTTCAGCTTCAGGCCTCAATGAAGTTTTTGATTTTTTTATTGTCGTTCTTAAACGGTTTGACCAATTGAAAATTAGCACAAGTATTGCACTTTAAAACAGAAGCTCATTCAATTAATTCTGCCGTGATACATTAACCCATTTTTCATGATAGACTTCCAAAAAAAATTTTTGTTCTTAATTTTTGTCTAATTTGGCAAAGTGAATTTACGATCCTAAATAACGCCTCTGATAAATTTTTGTTAACATTCGTCATCCCATTTCCACACGAGTATCTATTCAAAATATTCTGCCCAATTTTTGTATTATTATTATATTATTAAAAAGATATTTCCAACACTCTTTACTTTTGTCTATTTTGTTTTTAATATTCCATAAAAAGCTTTCAATACAAATTTCTGATATATAATAGTAATTTAAATAACCTTATTAACTATCTTAAGAATACTGTGCTTAAGTTTTAACAAGATAACATTTTTGGTCGTTATTTAAGAACAGAAATAATCTCATCCATACGACAATCGTCATGTCATCATTCAGGAATTCATTACTAACATGTGGTCTACCTATATACATAAGATGCATGTGTATAATATATTTCTCAAATAATATCATTGAAATGTGTACATACTATATATTGTATAATGTGCTTATGTTTAAAAATACTATAAACACAATCAATTAAATTAGAACACATATTTGCATTTCTGTACAGTATTTAATCAAAAATGGGTTATGTATATACTCATGTATGTACTGTATGCACTTCAAAGTACAGAAACCTTACATTCTTATACATATACAGTTTTTTCGCATATTTTTATCATATATCAGTTTGAAAACGTAATTACTTTTTTATTAAAAATATGTGAAACAGAACCTGAGATGTAGTATGCATTTAAAAAGAACTTTTTTTCAAAATTTGAAGAGCTTTCGGTGCTGTAGGAGCTGTAACGGTGAGGCTATATGAAAAAGTTCTTCTACAACATTGCTCTTTTACGAGACCTATGAATGGTTAATATTTCATTGCTCTTCATTAAACAGTGTATGAAGTTTTTAAACAGACGAACGAGCAGAGTGAATCTTTTCGGATTGAAATTTTTCAAAATGTTACAAGGATACAAGGATAACATGAAGTGTCATTACTTTATTACATTATTACGAAAAAAAAGTATTGCATTATGGTGTTTTATAATTGACATGCGATTTTATGTTTCGGTATTAGCGAATAATATATTGCGAAAACTCACTTCGCCCTAATAGTTATTCAATAGATTACTAATTTCTTTAAAGATTTTTTTTAAACGAATTGTCTCTCGCTCTGTTTATTCGAATTGCGAAACAAAATGAATTAAATGTTATTTAATGTAATAAAACTGAAATTATTAACTATCAGTATCTGTAAATAAATAGTAATACGTGAACTATATTAATTAAATTATATTAACGCAAATGCAAAATTTTAATTTCATAAAGCCAATAAAATACTCCGGGCAACGCCCGGCACTCTGCTAGTATTAATATAATCACTGCTTACTCATTCATCCTTTTTCTTATTTTGCATGTAGTTTTTAATTTATTAAAATAAAAATATTATAGACCAATTCATCTAGCTTTTCAGATTAATTTTTTGTTTTCAGAAGTTAACTTATTTAAATAGAACTGCACAAGGACAAAACGACTTCTAATAAGCTCTTGATGTTTATATTATTTCAAATGTTTATTGTAAAACTAACATAGTGTTTACATATACTTAGTTTTAAAGATTGTCGGAAGAGATAAAAGCTAAATTGATTTATGTTTTAGATTTATTAATAGTTAATCATCTTAATGAGCAGAATTACTTCGACAATTTTCAGGTAATAAAGAAAAATACAGTTGATTTGAGATTTACTTCAAACCACTTTCCATTAACATAAATATTACTGTTAACATTACCATAAAGTAGAAGAAGTTTGTTTCAACACTGCATTCCAAATTCATTTATTGGCAGAATACCAAATCCCTTCATTTGTTGATAACAAATTAAAGTTAAATTTAGTACTGAAAAGAAAAATCAAATTTCAAAACGGAAGATGATTTTAATTTTATACTACCAGGGGTAGTCAAGATGAAATGACAGAATTTTGTCTATTATTATAAAGCAACTTAAACAAGGTAGTTAAAAGATATTGAATAAAATAAAAAATAATGTGTACAAAATTGTCGCCAAAATTTACCAACGACTACGGCAACCGAATAACGCTTATAAAAAGCAACACGCAAATTTAACCGGCCGCAAGAATGTATATCTTCAATAAAAAGAACAGCCAAATAATGAAATGAATGAAGAAATGTTTGAAGTTTTAGGATTAAAGAATGTGTTAGTAACATGAATTAAACCATTTGAGAACATCGTTTTTCCAAATTTGATGGGCTAGCAACAAATATTTTTCTACAAAATATATTTTTAATAAAACGGTTGAATACGATTGTCCTTTTATAAATAATTACCAAGTTGTTTAAACAGATAATGTGTAATGTATTGATACATAAGCAATATAAAATAATAATTTAAAAGAAATTTTAATGTAAAGTCTAATTACAATATAATTACATTATCTAATCACAATAACAAACATAACTGTTCTTCAAGAAGAAATATATTTTGTTAATAATCTCAAAATTTTCTTCATAACTTACTCGAATAGATGTAATTAATAGAACAGGTCACTAATTTCAAAACAATTTAATCAACGTTAACTTATGTATAAATTATTTGTACTTTACTTACTTACTTCACTTCCTCGTAAATCTCATAATTCCACATATTCAGGTTTCTACGTCATATAATACTATAATTGGAAGTATACCTCATAAGAACATAAAGAGGTACTCGGAAAAATTTATTTCATATTACACCGAAGACAACTCCGACCCCATATCACATGACCTTTATTTTGATTGATGGGTTTTATGTAGGTTATTTTTGTTACTAGGTCAAAAACTTGTTTTGATTGTTTTGATTTTTTTTTAAATATCTATAAAACAAGGTCAGTGACCCAACTGTACGACGATGGCTAAGTGGAGTGAGTAATGAAGTTACACTGGGGTCATTGATACGACGAATAGCTAAGTTTTGCACACTGTCTATATAACTCAAAGCTGTTTCAGGGTCTGCAGCCCAAATTTGTGTACTATACTTCATTTTCGGCCTAATGTACGTTTTATAGATCTAAATTGAGAAGATCAGATATTAAAAGTAAGTTTTGCAGCAATTTAAAAAACCCAAGCATTTAGCTGTTATACCAAAAATATTATTTGTCCAAGTCAATTTTTGTTTAACATGTTTAAATCACCCAGTATGTTTAAATCTGTTGAATGCTGCGAAACTTCTCACTGAAATAGCAGGTTGGAAATAGTAGTGGCAATTTTTCGCGAGATCAGACACCATTGTGTTGAAGTCAAATCTGTTGACTACACCCTATTTTTGAAGTTGGAGTCAAGCAACTGAAACCACATATTTTGCAGGGTGTGGGGTGAGACACAGATCCAAGAGGTGAACTTCCTGATCAGCACAGTCCGGGATCCTAGTGTGATTTTAACAAGTTGAGAAAGGTGGAAGAGTGAGGAGAATAGCTCAACTTGTTTCCCAATTGGGTTTGACTTTGAGAAGTGTGGCTAGAGAAATGAAGCCAGTCCCTATTATGAATGTTGCAATCCTCGCCAGAACTATTTTAGTTTTTGGAGATGCGTCCAAAATTTCATTGATTTGGTTCGAAAGATTTTAGAAGATTTTCGAGTTCTATAGCAGTTTCTTGTACATCTGAGTTGTCCGGTCTGTATAAGAAACAGAAAAGTATGACTTGCTTTTTACGCCGGAATTTGAACCTAATATAGTACAAGGTTGGGCTAGAACATTTATATTTTTGAAGTGTGTTGAAAGCTATGCCATTTTTTGGGTAAGAAGTGTGAAATAAGTGCGTAGCCGGTAACATTAAAGTTATCATTGTAGCTACTGACTTGTGTTTCATATAGGGCCAATATTGTTGGTTTAATTGAATTATGATGGTTTAGGTTGCAAGTTAGGTTATAAGCGGGGTTAAACTTATAAGTTTAACTTAACTTATAACTTATAAGTTATATTTAGAAATGTAAGTTGTAGATACTGTAAAAAGTTTCAGGCAAGGTTAACAAACTGAACAATGGGTTTTTTGTATGTTATTCTTGGTTATTAGCTCAAAAATGTTTAGTGATTGGTTGGGTTTATGTTAGAAGTTAACTTATGAGCATGGGTTGTTAACTTATAAGTTCTAGGTGGAAATGAATGTTATTGGTACTGAGTAAGTTGCCAGGTAGTGTTAATGAATTGAACAAGTTTATATTTTTCAATAAATTCATTGGAATAGCATATCTTACAAATAGTAAGAAAACGATTTTTTCAAGTGAAATCATTTTTTTTTTATTGCCAACATTCTTAGGCTTAATAAATATATAGGTAACAGGACTTATAAAAGAAGCGAAAACTTGATTTTGTTATTCGATAAGAAAAATATTTATAGATACTTTTGAACATCAAGATGTAAAATAATAAAAATAACAACAAACGAGGAAGGATACAGTTGCCTTTGTCAACTCTTAGATACCCATACGAACCGTTAGTATGTTCATAGCCTGTTACTCTGATTATAATATTATTTTTTTTAATTTTTAAGTATTTTAAAATAATTTGAGTGAATTTTATAATTCCTGGAACTATAGGTTGTACATATATTCAAACTATATGTTTACACATTCTATAAAAAGCAGATTCTAACCTTCCACAAAAGGATTATCAATCCAAAACTTTTCCAAATATGCTATAGTACCATTTAATACTAAGCGGAAAATGTATAATAATTTACACTATACATATTATGTATGTATTATTATCATTCATTCATCAGTAACATATACGATGTGTAAATAAACATGAGTTATGTAATTATGTATATAATTAGGAATAGTTATATAATTATATCATATAAATATAAATTCTTCAAGCAAACGTTATATTTTTTATTTATTTAATTTTTGTGCTACGCATCATCCTCAGCAATTTTAAATTATCGGGTAAAAAAAAATGCAAAAAAATCGTTAAAAAAATTTGTTAGAAAAATTTAGAAAATGAAGTCAAACTTTCGTCAATTTTAAGGTTACCCTATATTATTAAGAAAAGTTGTTTATACAAATAAAAATATAATATTGGAGCTTTAATTTTTGTGTATTATTTCAAAAAAATTTGGACAGGTGTTCAAGTCACAGGTGTTTAAAAATAAGGAATTTTTAGTTTTTGACGCCATACAGCTCCGAAACGGGGAGCGATACAAAAATATTTTCTGAAATGACGTATACTTATTTTTAAAGATCTAACTTCTCTGAAATTTCAAATTTCTAACTTAAACCGTTTGGAAGGTAGAAGGAATCAAGAATTTTGAGCTTCGCAAAACGGTAAATTAAGACATCGTATGGCACAAATATATATTTATTACATATATATTTTTAAATATAGAGGGGCTGTATCTCCGTAACGGCTGGGCCTACAGAAAAAGTTATTATCATAAAATTAATATTTTTGTGATATCTATCAGCAGTTAAAATTTTATGGCTCTATTTCAAAAACAATGTGGGGATCTAAAAGTTAGGTGTTCGAGAGCTATCAGAAGTTTTGGTCGGATCTCAACCAAAAAAATAGGGAACCTACAAATTCTTGTAAGAATATTTTGTGTTAATTTCAAGACTCTAGCTTTCTTAGTTTTTGAGTTATCTTGCTGACGGACGGGCGGACGGACAAAGCTTAATCGACATAGAATTTTTTTCTGATCCGGTTCATACCTTTGAAGGTATATCTAGCTAGTTTATTTCGAGGCGTTACAAACGGAGGAGCAATTTTATTATATCCGATCCTTATCGTACGCGTATAAAGATAACCAAGAAGTACAAAGTAAAGTTCCTATTTATTTTTGTTTTCTTTTTAAGAAGATTACTTATTAAAAGTTGTTATAATTATAGGTTTAAAGTTGCAAATAAAAATAAGAAAAATATATTATTTTTAGCATATGTGTTGTTTCTGATTATTGTTTTAAAATTGTTGAAGGTACTACATAAGACTTAGGAATGTCTTAAGTAAGTACACATTTATAAGTACGTACGCAAATTGTAAAAAGTAGTGTGACTCTTTCAAACAATTTGAAACAGATCTAAGCATTTATTTTGTTTTTCATTTTTTAAAAGAATATAAGAAAATATAAATTTGCAAATAAAAAAACTGAAAATTATTTGTAATTATTATCATGCATTTGCTTAAACCAAGCATCAGTTATGTTGTTCATTTAATACTCAAACCTGAACCAGATATCTTCCATCCAGTCACCTAAAATAAAATATAAACAAACAAAACGAATCACTCCGATTATTTGAAAGAATTTATACTTATCTGAGTCAAGTGTAAAGCAGCGGTGTCCTCAACAGCTCCAGCTCCGTCAGTGTCTTCAAGCATCATGTCCAATCATGTCAGCAATCAGCATCCATGACATCTATCACAATAAAATACCACAAATACTAGAAATATTGTAAAGTTGTGTTTACAATATGTCCGTTTGAGTATTATATATAAATCAAATTGTCAAATGTCAATTCAATTGTTTTTTTTCCATTTAATAATATTTCATTTTGTAGTGTTTCACTTATTAAGAATTAAAAATGAATTAAGAACTAATTATTAAATTTAAAGTTATTAAAATTTAATAGATGTATCTGTTCTCTAATCATAGAATATATAAACATTGAATGTTAATTATTTCTGTAAACTTCAACTTGAAACTAAAAATACTCTGAAGAATTTAAAATGTCAAAGCATATGTTAAAAGGTCAAACTTTTCTTTTTATTATATACTTAGTTTGTTATATACTTTGGAATTAACTTAAATTTAAAGGGAGTCATTGACCTCAAACGGTTATAATATATTAAAACAAAAATTGTGTAACTTTAAAATATACATATATGAAAAAAAAACATTGTGCGACTTGAAAATATATATATATAAAACGAAAAATTGTGTGATTTCTTTTTCTTTATCTTTATTCTTCCACAGATTAAAATTTAAAAATATATATATATATAATATGTATGTATATTAAAAGAAAAATTGAAAATTTATAGTGAAACGGTTTTTTAAAGAAAAAAAACGTAGTTGTGTGTTAAATTTAATAGCTTAATTCATAAATTAAAAATACTTGCACAGTAGGAAAAAAAGTTATAAATTTTTATCTTAAATCAAAATTTATCTTAAAACTAAAATTTGTTAGAACTATAAAAATAAGATACAAAGTTATAAAAGTTAATAATTGTATCAAAAATAATTTTAATATAATTTTAATATAATATACAAAAGCGCAAGTTATATTTTATTTTTTTTTTAATAAAACTAGTTGCTTCTATTTCTATGGTCTTAAGACTAACTTTTTATTTTTCCTAATTTTAACTTATATTAAAAATTACAAAATAACTTAATGTTAATGTAAGCATTTCTTAATATTACAAAAAACATTATTGTTATTACTTATTATTACTAATTGCGAAATGCTATCCGGTGTTTTTTTTTTTTATTAATTTTGTTCAAACTTAATTAACCAAAGTAAGTTAACGGAAATGCTGAATTGCATTTCCTTTATTGAATAATTCATTCATAAAAGTTAAATTAATTAATTTTAGGTTTGATTAATCAAGGTTGAATGATTATGTAACTCCTCCTTCCTTAAGTTTTAAAATTCTCCTGAGTTTGAATTACATATGTACATAAATTTACAATTAATTATATTTATATATAAAAAATCTTTGTTTTGAAATAGTTATGAAAAGTATACATATATTGAAAATTTTAATTGTTAAAGTAGATATAACTAACTATAATTATATCCAAAATAAAAAAAAAAATTATTATATTTCTTTTTTTTTTTTATATCAGTTTACAATCGTTCGACTTTATTATGTACATAGTTCGTAATATTTGAACATCTATCTGTAGGTATAAATTGCATTTTTTGCATAAACAGTTTAACAAAATAAAAAATTTTCTTTTTTTTCTTTATATTTATATTTAATAATATAAAATTACTTAAAGTTAATAAGTATACCTTTTTAATATATCTTGATAATTTGTATCTTCTGAAGTTTTATTTACAATATTGATTTTTGGCTGTTTATTTTTGTAAAATACATAAAAATTAAAAATATTATGAGCAATACTTGTACTATTACTACTCGTATATTAAAAGTGTAATTTAAAGGATTGTGGTATTTTCTTAATTAATTTGAATTTTGTCAAATGAAAGTTTAGTATTATTTAATGTTACATTTTCATATTTAGGTATTATAAATTTTTCTGTAAACATTCTAAGTTTATTGTTAAATTCTCTATCATTAATTTCAACGGTGCAGTTATTGAAATTTATAAAAAAGTTACCTTTAAGTTGCATAGTTCTTTCATCACAAATACTTTTCAATTTTGCAAACTTAATGTTATTAATTATAATTATATTATTTTCTATAAATAGTATTTTTTCATTATGCTTATTAATAAATTCACAATTTTTTAGAATAATACAATTATTACTTTTATTTAATTGCTTTAATGATTTTCCTTCAGAATAGGTAAACACCTGATTTTGGTGCCTTATAATATATTCTATATCAGAATCTACTTGTAAATTCTGTGAATTTGTTATAGGTATGAGGATATTTTTACTAAGTATAATGCTGTGAATTGGGATTTTTATAGCGAAAATTATTAAGTTATCTATGTGCTTTGCAACAGCTAGACGAATGTTAGAAAGTTTATGGAAATCAATATTATAAGCGGTTATTTCTTCATCGTTTAAAATATTTGGAGTAAGATACCTAACCTTGCAGATGCTATATTAATTTGAATATGTTCAACTTGTCTTTCTATAATAGTCGAGTTTAAACATTTGTTCTAAGAACAGATTTCTGAGAAGAAGTTTTCTTTCAGTAACGTTAACCGCATTTAACACATTTAATATTTTATTCCTATCAGTTTCAATTATAGTTTTTAACTGTGAAAAAATTTGATTGAAATTATCATTAATTGGTTGTTAAGATTATTTATTAAATTATGATTGTTTTGATCTACAATATTAAAATGCTCTTCGATATTTATTTGATCTTCGTAGTCCATTGTTCTAAAGATCCAATTGAAAAACTAACCACCTAAATCTATTAATCCTCTCTTATGTCTAATTGGTAAGAATGTATTTATTTTATTTTTAATTCTATTAATTTTATGATTTATAAAATCTTTATGACCTTTCAATATTAAAGTACTTAAAGTAGATTCTAAATTACTCACTAAAATTAAAATATATTTGAGATGTATTTGATGTAATATAATTTCGAATTTATCTGCTATTTGAACGGTATCTTTTTTAATTTCGGTATATCCTAACTCAGCTGCTATTTTTTCAATGGTCATTTTCTGATGTGTTATATTTGATATTAGTAACAGAAGTATTATAAGCAATACTTTCTTGAGGCTGCTGGTTTTGATCTCAAAGATTAAATGAACGTTTTATGTTGCTTTCATGAACATTAGTTAAGTTATATGTACTAAATTTGGGCTGCTCTTTATGCCTTAAAGATTTATAATTTTTTATAGAACCTACTTTTCTACTTTTTATAAAACCCTTTGTAAAATAGATTAATCTCTGTACAGATTTTATACTTTTATGATCGTTTTGTCATTTTCTTTTGTAATTATTATTTTTTATTTTCAAGTTTTTAAATTTCATACGCTGAAGGTATGCAAACGTTTTAAATTAATAACTTAATAAGAGGGGTCTAGAATCAAAAATTAAAAAAGTCCACATTTTCGTTTTTTTTATACTTGAACGCCATTTTGTTCGTTTTTGAAATATGAACATATGTATTTAATAATGTAAAATTTACAAAAGTTCTATATATCCACCCATTTTCAGTCTTTCAAGTTTTGCTTTAGAAACAAAAGTTATAAATGTCCTTTGCTGTTTAAAAACAAAATTTGAAAATATCCTATGTTGTAATTAATCAAGAGTTACATAAGTCCAGTACATACTTCATGTTGAACATGTTGAAGATCAAAATTAAAAAAAGTCCATTTGCTTTAAATTCAAAAATAAAATATATCCATTTTGAATTAAACATTTTTTCGAATTTAATTTTTGTAACTGCCACAATTTAATCAAAGCAGGCCAAAAGTTTGGATTTCGCGTTAAACTTAATGATGATTAACAATATTTAACTTTATAAATGAAAGGTATACTAAATTTTCATCGTAATTTTTATAGTACACCTCAAAAATTGCAACAAGATACCTTTATTTTAAAACACACAGGTTTGGTATTTACCTATTGAACGCCGTCTCTTTCGAACAGAGCTTAATGAAAGACGAACTTGCAGCATCAACTATATTGTTAGAAAATTTAATGGTACACAAATTCCCGTCTGCTTACCAGCTTTCTCGTCTATTTTGGCAGTAAGTCAGTTTAGAATTGATCTCGCGTGAAAAAGGAATTTAAGCAGGGAACTATGACAGAAGAAGCTCGCGGAGGAGATCGAAGTCTGCAGGGAACAAATTGAAACTACAAGAAGTGATGATTTTTATCAACAAATTCAAATGTGTGGAGTCTCACTATTGCAGATCATCAACTTCATCGCGACTGCATTTACCTGCTACGTTAAGTATTCGGAGAATGTACAAAGATTACCAGAAGCCACCCGATGAAAATCAAGTGAAAGAAAGCTTTTTTCAAAATATTTTTAATTCGGAATATAATATTGGATTAGGAACGCCCAGGACAGATGTAACTTGTCTCTAGAATAAAAATATGATTAAAATGGAAAACAATAGTGAAAAAAAAAATATTTTGATAGTAAAACAAAGAATTCATTCACTTCGAGCAAAAGCATTTTACTCTTTACTTAAAGAAGAAAGGTCTAATCTCTTAACACTGTTTTTTGATTGTCAGAAAAATCAAGTGCCTCCAAGAGTACCAGATCAATCGGCCTACTATTCAAGACAAATTTACATGTATAATTTTCGGATAGTACAAGGCTCTTCAAATTTACCTCTAAAAGACAATTCTTATTTATATTGTTGGACTGAAAACTTTAGGCCAAAGGGATATAATGAAATCTCTTCAGCTTTAAATCACAAATTAAACTCCATTGACTTTGAAAGCAAACAAAATGTTTATATTATTCGGCTAGTTGCAGATGGATGCGGTGGCCAAAACAAGAATACAACTATGGTTGCAATGTGTAGTAAGTGCCTATCAGAGGCGCCAAAAAACATTAAAAACATGGAAATTGTATTTCCCGTCGTTGGACATTAATTTATACCTCCTGATCGGGTATTTGGCTTAATTGAAAAACAAATTTAAAAAAATGAAACAATTGCAACGCCTGAGGAATACATTAATATTTTTAAAGAAATTGAAATTGTTTTTCAACTGGGAACTGATGAATGTCCAGTGTTTGATTGGAAATCGGAGGCAGAAAAAATATTTAAGCCATGTTCTAGTTGGCATTTCAAAATAAGCTTATCTAAAAGGATTTTGTTGAAAAGAACCAAACAATATTTTTTTCAAATCCGGGGCGCAGCACATTACAGGACCGATATTAACAATTACTCTTAAATATTCAAAAAAGGACAGAAAATTCAAAATTTTTCCCCAAGTATACTTCTTACTGATGTTGTACTTAATGAATTGAAAATTAAAGATGTTGAGAAACTTGGGCAGAAAATAATTAAAATAAATTACAATTCTATAAAAATATAATTTTAAATCGCAATTTTCATGTTTTTTACATCCGAGAAGAAGAGAATGAAGATATGTGTGAGTTACACGTAGAAGTCTCGGAACCTTTTGTATAAATAATTCCATTTCTTTTTTAAATTGTTTAGTTATTATTAGTAGTGTACCTAAGCGGATTCTAGACCAGGAAATGACGTAACAGATGCTAAAGATAAGGAGTGATGTTAGCGATAAGTAAATGATAAGAGATATGATAAGATAAGGAGTACGACTCATCTATGAGAAGAGATAAGATAAGGAGTATGACTCATCCATGACTAGACCAGGAAATGACGTAACATATGATTAAGATAAGGATTGATGTTAACGATAAGGAAATGATAAGAGATAAGATAAGGAGTATGACTCATCTATGACTCATCGAATAAATGATAAGGAGTATGACTCATCTATGACTCATCG
The DNA here is from genome assembly GCA_947095535.1 of Poecilobothrus nobilitatus. Taxonomy (NCBI): domain Eukaryota; kingdom Metazoa; phylum Arthropoda; class Insecta; order Diptera; family Dolichopodidae; genus Poecilobothrus; species Poecilobothrus nobilitatus. Next base: position 193,039,790 of record OX352772.1, read on the forward strand.
AATAAATTTTAAGAATAGCTATGAGGTTTCGAGCCCACATGTCTCGATTAAAATACCAGGCGCGCAGATTTGAAATATTTTTTAAAGAATTAAATTAAAACTTTTTTATAAATTTTTTCTCACTTTGAATATTATGTTTTTGGTGATAAGAACTTTTTGTGATTTTTACAATTTGAAATAAAATAATTTGCTGTAGATATGAAATATTGTATTTTAAAAATTTTTTTTAAGAAATATGACGTCAGGGAATCTCCTATATAATTACAGTTGTTTTTTTCGATGATTGACTATACAGTTATTATAGAGTAATGTTGTTGTTGTTGTTATTTGTTTCCAAAGAATTTATATGTTTTGTTATTTAAAGCAAAAAAAAATAATCTTAAAACACAATTTCTTATCAGCAAAAACAAAAAAGCTTAATTTTGTTCTTTAGTGTAGAAAAAACATAAGTACTATATCTAACAAATATTATTATAGTAAGTTTTGCTAATAAAAACTGTTAACCTGGTACTTAAACTGTTAAAAATTGTGAAAAAAGAGAAAAAAATATAATACAATAATAATTTGCTGTAGATATGAAATATATTTAAAAAATTTTTTGTTGAGAAATATGATGTCAGGGAATCTAAGTCTAATAAATTCTGTGAATGAGAAATGAGTCATGAAGAGCACCATGTATGATATAGATTTTGAAATGTTAGGAAGATTTGCACGTGTAAAACAATTATCAATCAATACAAAAAACATATTAAAAAGAGAAGCACAAAAGATATTTGATAATGAAAAGATAATATACAAATATTGGATTCTTGGTACAAATCACAATGACTATTCACGTAGAATGTGTAAAATATGTGTTCAGCATTATAAGAGAAAACATTTAACTATAAATTCTTTCTTTGAAACATTTAGAATTGATTCGCAAAACCTTGAAAAGTTGTCATGTTATCTATGTAATAAAAAACATAAAAAATAAACAAAACCAAACAAAATTATGTTGATCTAGCAATTATTCAATTTAATTAAGAGATAAAATTAAAAATTGCGATTATTGAAAAATAGTAAAAAATAAAAGCATTACATTGCAATAAAAAAAAATTGTTTTAATTATTGGAGGAAGCCTCCTGACGTCAAGACAAAGGCTTTTCTAATTAAAAACTTGTTTGTCGTTCTTTTTCTAATGTCTAACAATTACACAAACAAATACAAAACGCTTAACAAGAAAATTAACTTTCACTACTAAGTAAAGTATGTTAAGCATTTTTATAATAATCATTTTGCATGTGAGGGAATTCCTTGTTAATGAAAAATGTATAAAAAGATTGTTTAAAGCTTAAAATCGTCATTAGACAACAAGATTGTTACGTATAAAGACCATAATGTTTTGGTGTGATAAAATTTAGCATGGTTATAAATATTGTATTTGTGGATATAAATGGAAATCGATACAAATAATCAATTGGAAAATATTCTATGATTTTTTAGAGGTATATCTTACACCAGAAAACGGTGAAAAAGTTTGTGTATTTAAAATTAGAAACGGTGAGTCTTCAACTTCGAAATTAATGTTATCTAATTTGGATAGGCAACATGTGAAAATTGAAGTATATGGTGGGGATATTTCGATTATTGGAGCAATAAGAAATCCACAAAATAAAAAAAAACCTAACACACCCAATAATTTTGGTGTAGATTGTCCATTTACAGACGAAGAAGATTGGGAAATGATTGAGAAAAATATCTCAAACATATTACCAAATAATTCTAAACAGAAATTAACAGAACAGTTTGAGTCATTGTCTATGTCTAGTACATTTAATGAATATGAAGATAATCAAAATGAGATGAAAAAGTGAATGATAAGAAAACGAATTGATGATGGTATTTTATATTTAGAATCAATAGAGAATATGTATAGTGCAAAAAATAACAAATCGAAAATAGGCGATACATTAAATAATTTCAGAAAATTATTAGAAAACTTTGAAGAAGAATATATGGATTTTATGGAGGCTTATTCTTATGGCACAGATAAATATTTACCGTTGTTTATATATGTTTGCACCATTATAAGTCGAATAAAATATTTTCATGAAAAAAATTTTTCCAGAAAGTAGAAGTGAAGAAAAGTAAAAATTAAATTTTAGAATTGACTATATATTAGTATAAATTAAAATCATTTTATATTTAACTCTCGTAAAGTAAGGTACAAACTCTTTAAATCTTTATTATATAATTGAATATTAAATTCTTACAAGAAAGATTAAATTTTTTTATATATTGAGTTTATTAACTGTTGGAATATATTCGGCACCTACTTCTAATATAAGGTTAATGAATCAGCTTATGGAAGTAAAGATTTCAATGTTATACTCCCAAATAATGAGACAATTGTAATAAGTTTATTAGTAAAATGATCAAATAATCAAATATTCATGATGATGATCAAATAATGAAAGCTGATTCAACTCCACGATATGTTACGGCAGAAGAAGCAATTGAAGCATTTAGACAGGAGCTTTTATTAAAGGAAAGAAATATTGGTGGAATAATTGAAAGTGATCAAACATTTTTTAGACATTTTCGATTAGAATATGATGATAAAAAAGAAATTAAAGTTCGTTGTTCATACAATTCTAATTATAAGCAACGCTCGTTAGAAATTGGATGTTTAGAATACATGGAGATTGCTACTAACAGAATTTTAAGTAATGGAGATCTGGAAAGTTATACAATTTACGATACTGAATATGAAACACCAACTAACACTTTAATTGATTTGCTTAATATTGAACAAACTTATAATATGGATATATCTTAAATAAATAAAATATTATTTTTTTTAAAATTAAATCGGTTTTATTTATCCATGAATTATGATTTGAAGGGAACCTAAGCCATTTACAAAAACTTTATCATCCTTATATTTTATTATTTTTTCAATTAAGTAAATATCATTAATTTTAGTTTTTATTAGTTCTGGTTCATAAAAACTTCCTTGTATGGGTTGACCTTGATAATCTTGCAGTAAGTAGGTTACGGGATAAGTGATTTGAATTTTTCTTATCTTAAATATTTCCGTATTATTATTTAAAAAATGTGCTTATTAGTTTCACTCTGTCCGTCCGTCCGTCCGTCCTTCCGTCTGTTTACAAAACTTCTACACCGTTAAAGATAGAGAAAAAAAATTTTAACCATGGGTAGGTGTCATAAAAAAAATAATTTTGTGGAACAACTTTTTCATGTAGCCCCTCCCATTACGGAGCTACAGCCCCTCAAACATTGAAAAAGCCCAATTTTTAAATGCATATATCTTATGTTCTTCTTAAGATTTTTTCAATCTGAAAACGTCATTCGACAGGTATTTCTTTTATCTTTGTAAATTAATATCAAAATTATACAATTCTTTTAAATTTAATATTTAAATTTACCGTTATGTGAAAACCAAATTTTGCATGATTTTTCTACTTTCATAACTCCGGTACGCTTTTAGATAGAAGCTTGCAATTTTGAGGCAAGAAAGAACTTTTAGAAGTTTGCTCAGAAAATTTTTTTGGACCACCCCCTGTTTATGAGCTATTAGGGCTCAAAAATTGAAAATTTGCTATTTTTAAACACCTGTAACTTAGGAACCTGTACACATTTTACTTCGGAGAGATATAAAAATTAAAGCTACAGTAATATATTTTTACATGTGTTAAAGGTTTATTTTAGTTATAAAGGGTTCCAACGTTGCAGCTCTTCAAAAAGCCCCATTTTCAGATGTATATATCTCAGGCTCTGCGTAATAGTTTTGCAACCTAAAACCGCCAGAAGATCGAAAATTTTATTATCTATATAAAACAATATCAAAATTATGTAATATTTTGTAATTTACTATTTAAATTTACCGTTATGTGAAAACCACATTTTGCATGAATTTTCTTTTTTCATAACTCCGACACGCCTTTAGATAGGAACCTGAAATTTTGAGACAAGAAAGAACTTTTAGAATTAGTATAAGTTTCCTCAGAAAATGGTAGCACCCCCTCTTTAAGAGTTATTACGCCTCAAAAATTGAAAATTTGCTATTTTTAGACACCTGTAACTTAGGCACCTGTACAAATTTTTCTTCAGCAAGACATGAAAATTAAAGGTTAAATATTATATTTTTACGTGTGTTAACGGCTTTTCTTAGTTATGTAGGATTCCGGAATTACGGCCCCTCAAAGTTTCAAAAATGTCCTATTTTCACATTTTTTCTTATTACATGAAATTTTCAAATTTTTGTGTAAGTCATACTTCTAAACATTTTGTATTGAGTTTTGGAAATGTGCGCTTTTAAAAACCGTTGGTTTACATTCTACCTTGTTTCATTAAATTTTTAAAAAGTATATTAAAAAATTCTTTTCCATTATCAGTCTGAAGATTTTTTGGATATCGGTTAAATTCTTTGAAAATTGAATACATAGCTTGGGTAACATTTTCAGCTGATTTGTTTTTTACTGGAATAGCCCACGCATATTTCGAAAATGTATCAATTACTGTTAATAAAAACTTAAAACCCTCATTCTCTTTAGCATATAACACCATTTCTACTAAATCAGCTTGCCACAGATCATCAAAACCTTTGATTATAACTCTACGTCTTTTGAAATTTTTTCGTGCTGATTTATGTAACTCTTCAACAACTTCTCTCTTGCTCATATTAAATAAAACAAACAATATTCTTTTCAAAGTATTTATTTTTGTTATATATTTATTTTGCGTTTCAGAAAATAACTCTCATCAACTTCCTCCCAAAATAAATAAAACTCTGCTTTACTTATTTTACATATGATTAATTAAAAGTGTTAATATATATATAATATATAAATTGTTTATTTATTTAACATTCTATTATATAATAGCATTAATTTACTGCATCTTATCATAATTTTTTCAGCTGATATACAAGGGCATGTTTCCGGATATGAGTCAGATGTATCTGAAGCATAAGGACATAACGTCCAGTGAAATCCATAATTTGCAGTTTCTTTTTGATATGAATTTTTGAATTGTAATAGAAAATTAAAATTACTTTTTAATTCATCATAATGTTCTTCCAAAATATCATGTTCATATTTATTTAAAAAATTATTTAGTGTATATCCAATAAGTGGTATGTCCATCATGAAAGATTATTATGAACTGATCGGAAACTTATTGTATTTTTAGCATTTTTCCTTTATTTTAAAAAATTAAGTTTTTAACTTTAATTTGATTTCTTGAAGTTCCCTATAGACATATCTTTCAATATTACTCAATTCATCTCTTGTAGCATTAATATGTTTGATGAGCGTTTTTATTTGACTATCAGTATATTCATTTTGCTCATCTTTAGTTTTCAATATTTCAGCTTTCAAATCTTTTTTTAATTGATCATTAATTCCATAAACACGTGATATTTCGTTCTTTATATGTTGTAATATGTCTTCATGAAAGTTTACCTTAAATGTATTTATATATTCCTTCACGAGATTAATTGAGTCATCCACATATAATATTGGATCCCTTAAGTTGATTAATTGTTTGTTTTGAATATTAAAATCTCCATCTGATGTTATTTGAAAACCAATTACATGCCGTGGACTTTCTTGTATTTTATAAGGAGAGTAGCTAATGCTATTACCAAACTTGTTAAATGTCATTTTTTATTTAATAAAATTAATCAAATTGCTATTCTATTATATCAGCTTCTTCAATAATTGAATTAATTTCATTGTGATGGTTATTATTTCCGACCATGCGTGATGCAACCAAAAGTCTTAATCGATCTACTAATTCATTAGGATCATCCTAATAAGTATATTGAGGGAGTTGTTTTGAATATAGTTTAGAGAAAGTATTTGGATATAATGATAACTTTTTATTAAAATAAGCATTTCCAATCTTTTTACCTCTTGTGTTATATTCATGTTTATATAGATTTGGTATAATATTAATATACTTATAACCTTTATTTCCTTTAATTTGTTCTAATGGACATAGTTTCTCCTATGTGCATTTTTTTTTCTAGAATTTTTTGATATTGTTTCAAATCGGTTTGTGTATAATTTTCAGGTTTCTTTTGAATATAAGATCAAGTAAACCGTTGATTCCTTTATAAATTTCATCATCAATTATTATATTATGATTATTTTCATCAAACTGAATTTAGAATTCTCCAGTATATGTTCTTGTTGATCAAGATAAGGTCCATATGACTTATCTAGTTGTGATTTATTAAAAAGAGGTGATGATTCTGAAATTGTTGTTCTTAACAAGTCATGTTTTAAATCTTTGAAAGCACTATTGTTAGGTGTTGACGTTTTGAAACTTTCAAAATTTAACGTTTTTTTATTTGGACTTATTGAGCTAAATGTGTCATCGTTTTTATCATGAAATTCTTCTTTGATTTCCTGTTTGCCTTTTGGTTCGAAGGGATAATGATATTTCACAACATCCGTTAATTTTTCAATTGGTTCGACAATTGGCTTAAAAGTCTCCTCCAAATATTGTTCCTCTGACTTTTTTCCCATTTTTAAATCTTTATATTTTTTCTGTACATCTTTCCTAGTTTTAATTAAGTCTTTCAAAACTTTTTTATTAAATGATTTATCCATATTTTAATTGTTAACTAAGTGTAACTAATCTGATCTGAAGCTGATCTGTTCTGTTCCTGTTGTTGATCTGTTATGTTTTTGTTTCTGATCTGATCTGTTGCTGTTCGTGATCCGTTCTGATGCTTTTATAAATTGCAAATGTCTATTTATAATTGAACAAATTCTTCAAAATTTCTTCTATAACGACCATTATTTAAAGGTCTATCTTTATCAATGAGTAAAAATCCATAGTTATTTCGCCAACAATGTGAACAAAGGTCTTTGAATTTATCGAAGAACATATCTGCATTAACATGATCGTTATAAATATGTTTCAAATTTAAATCATCTTGTTTGAATATGATTATGAAATTTGTATTATCTCTTATTAAATGTTTTGGAATTTGAGTATAAGATTGACACAAATAGAAACTGTGTACGTCTTGATGTCTTCCCATACAAAAATATTCTCTAACATTGTCTTGTTTATTACATGCAATATCATCAAATATGAATATTGAATTAGGTTGGGATTCTGATGGTTTAAGTACATCTGAATTATTTGAAAATTCGTTATATCCCATTCCCTTAATAGATTTTATAATTCTTTTCAAATATTCATATTTTGGTTGATGTAACGATTTAGAGTATATGTATATATTTTGAAATTTTAAACCTTTGGGATCTAATAACACACTTAACATAACATTCGTTTTACCACAATTAATCCTCGAACACTATTTGGTAGTACGTCTCCATATTTTTTATTTGTTTTTCTTTTATATTTCAAATCAAAATTTTTAATCTCTATTGTCTCATCCTTTTTTATAAACTTCATTTTGGTTACTAATTTTAATTTCATATAAAACATTATATATATACATTAATCAAATCAATTTATATTGAACCGTTACCGATATAACATTACATATGATAGACTACAATAAAAATACAATCAGTAGCAAATCAGTAACCAAAAAGAGAGGTAGTGGTATTTTAAATTCGATAGTTAATAAATTACCATTTGAAATTCATCTACCTGGATATAATTATTGTGGTCCAGGAACTAAACCTAAAGAGCGCTTAGAACGTGGTGATAAAGGTATAAATAAATTAGATGCTGCATGTCCTGAACACGATATTGCATATTCTAACAATAGTAATATTACTAATCGTCATATAGCTGATAAAATATTAGCTGGAAAAGCTTGGCAAAGATTTAAATCCCCTGATTCGGCTTGGGATGAAAAAGCAAATGCACTTCTGGTTACAAATGCAATGAATGCTAAAGTTAAACTTGGAATGGGATGTAAAAAAAAAATTAATAAAGTAAAGAAAAAAAAAACAATTAAGCAAAGTGATTCAAGAAGCTACAATTGCTATTAACGGTTATAAACCTGATAAAAAAAGAGATGCTATCAAAGTTGCTTTAAAAGCTGCTAGAAATATAAGTAAGAATAAAAAATCAATAAAATTTCCACGAATTATTCCTGTTCCTAAAACTGGTGGTATTTTACCATTAATTTCAATATTTGCTGGTCTTTCGGCTGTTGGTGCTCTTGCCGGTGGTGCAGCTGGTATAACTAAAGCTGTTAATGACGCCAAAAATGCTAAGAAACAGTTAAATGAAAGTGAGCCCCATAATAAAATAGGGAAGCTATTGCTCTTAGAGGAAAAGGTTTACATTTAAAACCATATAAACATGGACTTGGATTATAATTATCTCAAAAAAACCACTAAGTATGCTACCCAAACGGGCTTTAACAAATATTGATATAAATAATTTTGGAAGGAAATATTTAAAATATTTTCGGGGAGTTTTTATGAAAGATTCTATTCCTAAATCCAAACCATGGAATCGTGAATGTGGAGTCATCAACTTAGATAACTCAATTGGACATGGAACTCATTGGGTAGCATATTACAAGAATTTAAATGATATACAATATTTTGATAGTTTTGGAAATTTACAACCACCAACTGAAATTTTAAAATATTTGGGCGATAAACTTTCATATAATTATTATACATATCAGAAATTTAATACTTTTAATTGTGGTCACTTATGTTTAAGTTTCTTATCTAAGTCTATTTTTTATAAACAAAATAACGAAAAAAAATAAAATGAATAAAAAAAATTGATATATTTTTTTTTCTTTTAAAATGACCTACATTAATAAAATTTAAATTTTTAAGTTCAAGGTTATCTTTTTTTTCATTGCGAAGAATAATATGTTTTTATCGTAATATTTAAGGTTATTGAAATTAAAATTTCTTTATTATTTATATGACTTAGTATTAGTTTATATTGTTCTATAATAAATTGTGAAGATGATTATATAAAAAGATAATGTACTTCAATAATTGTTTTATTCATTAAGAAGTAAACATGTCTATAACATTAAATGGTAAAAATTCTATTCTAACGACAGAATATTTTCCTCCAATAGATTTGAAGGGAGAATATACTTGCACATTAGTAGATTTTCAGACATACAATTCTATATAGATGAAAGATGAAACAAATAATAAATTTTTTATTGGAGATCAACGCATTATTCTTCCTACAGGCTCATATGAAATTGAAGACATTGAACATTTTCTTAAAAAAAATTTAGAATTAAGTAACACTAAAGCAGAAAAGCGTAAACTTTTTATAAAAGCTAACAATAACACATTTTGAACACATGATTGACACACAATTGATTTTGAACATGAAGGTACGATTGGTGATTTATTAGGTTTTAGTAAACAAAAATTAAAACCCAATATATGGCATTTTTCTGATCTTCCTGTTAATATACAAAAAATTAATATAATATGGATAGAATGCAATATTATTCAAGAAACATACATTAATGATGAGAGAGCTCATATTTTACATGAGTTTTCAATAGATGTTAGTCCTGGCTATAAAATAATTGAAGTTCCTCGAAATCTTATTTATTTACCAGTTGCAGTCAATCAAATAAGATCGATCACCATAAAACTAGTCGATCAGAACGGTAGTTTAATTAATTTTCGAGGTGAAACTATAACAGTGCGCATGAACTTGAAACAACAGGAAAAATGATAATATATGAAAATAACATTCAAAAACATAATAAATATTCAACGCATCCTATACATCAGTTTAATAGTTTAATACATCAGTTTAATAGTTTAATAGTTTAAACATTAGGACAAAGAGGATATCATAAATTGAACAGAGTCACTCTAACAACAGAAAATCAACAATTTGTGATATCTATTGGATTTAAAATAAAAAAGTTTTAGGGGAAAAATGGATAATTTATTTAATAACCCGATAATTGATGAAAGCATAACAAGCGCCATTGGCGTACATATTCACCATTTGTGAATTCATTTAATAAAAGTGATGTAATCCGAGTACAAATACAGCATCAAAATTTAAATATTTTACCATCAACCAGCATATTTTATATTGAAGGCTTTATTTCAAAGCATGACGGAAGTCGTACACTAAAAACTAATTTAATTAATAATGTAATGACATTTCTATTCGATGAAATACGCTATGAATTAAATGGAAAGAAATTGATCATTGTCGAAATGTTGGAATAACAACATGCCTAAAAAATTTTGTTTCCTTAAATGAAAATGAGAGTCAAGCTTTAAAAAATGCAAGCTGGTCTCCAAAAGAAACAATTGAATTAGGAACGCAATTTTTTAACTATTGTATTCCATTGAAAAGACTCTTGGGATTTACGGAAGATTATAAAAATATTATTCCAAATGCAAAACATGAGTTAATTTTAGTACGTGCAAGAGCTGATAATAATTCTTTAATTTTCTTTAATTAACTGACGTTAATGAAAAACCAAAAATTCAGTTACTTCAAGTACAATGGCGGGTGCAACATTCAATTTAGCCGATTCAGTTAAACTTAACTTATATAAGAATATTGATATAAATGCAAAAATTATATTAGGTTTTAGAAATTGGGATTTGTATGAATACCTATCATTACCAACAGGTACTAATCATCATGTTTGGAATGTTAAAACAACCTCACAACTGGAAAAACCTCGTTTTATTATTTTTGCTCAACAAACCGATAAACAAAATAAAATAGATAAAGATCCTTCTAAATTCGACCATTGTAATGTTGAAAACTTAAAAGTTTATTTAAATTCAGAAGCTTATCCATATGAAGATATAAATTTAAATTTTGATAGAGATCGATATGGAATTGCTTATGAGGCATACATTAACTTTCGAAATAATTATTATAATTATTCTATATCAGAACCGTTATTAACTTGGAAGGAATATAAAACAAAGCCTACAATTTTTGTAATAGATACTCGTTATCAAAATGAAAATTTAAAAACAGGTGCGGTTGATGTTAAAATAGAATTTAAAACCATTGGTAATATAACAGCAAATACTTCAGCCTATTGTCTGTTATTGCATGACCGATTAATCGAATTTTATCCATTGAGTGGTGAAGTTAATAAAATAATTTAAAACAAAAATTAAAATCAGTTCACTATCGATAACAATATCGATAAATTAAAAATCAAAAATGGAATATTACATAATAGACATACAGGGATCTCAAAATAATAACAAAAAATTCATATTAAAAGAAATTGCAGTTTTATCATCAAATGATGAAATTCAACACTTCATAATAAAACCTCCGTATAGTTATCACATTCTAACATCATCTACAAAGTATACAAATAATTGGCTAACTGATCATCATCATGGATTTCAATGGAATAATGGAGAAACTAATTTTTTTGATGTAAATATTTTAAAGAAGAACAACTATTCAAAAATATATGTTAAAGGCTGTGAAAAGCAATTAAGGATTAAAAAAATATTTTAAAATGTTATAATGTTATTGATTTAGACGAACAAGAATCAACCAGTTTAAAAATGATTAAAAATCAGTACATTAATTGTAAAAGATGCTATTTTAATCATAATGGGTTTTGTGCACTTGAAAATGTTTATTTATTAAAATCACTATTGAAAGCCTTTTACACTCCTACAAGAGAATGAAAGATGAAAAACAAAAAAAAGGAAATTTTTCACATGCAAAAAATAAAACAAACTATGTATACGTATTTACTTTTTATTTTAAAAAAAATTTTATAAGTTAATGTGCTTAATTAATAGGAAATAAAATATAAAAATTGTGATTAATTGAAATTAAAATTTATGAATTAAATAGTTTTTTTCTTTTTTTATTTTCATTACATTTTAATTTATTTTAGTCATATTGAATAATGACCCCAAGGTAGGGTATTATATGAGTTATTTAATATAAATCTCTTATTATCATTTGAATCTAAAGCTACTTTTTGTTGCTTAATACATTACATTATGATTTTCTGATTTAATCAAATTTTGAACAACTGTTTTATTTATATTTGCATCTAAACTTTTTTTATAATCCTCAAATTCTATTTCTTTTTCTACATCATTTTTTTTAATTCCTTTTATTTTGTACAATTTGTATTATTTACTTTTATTGAATACATTTTTGATCTTAAACCTATAAATTCTGTAATAATATTACCATTCATTTCATCCTTCATTACTTTTTTATTTACTAAAGGAATTCCCCACTTATTATCTAAAGGATAATCGCTAGTGTCAAACCATTCATTACAATCTTTTCTAATACTTTCATATATATTTTTATTAGTTATTTCTAAAATAAGACTGTCTGTATCCGTATACAAAAGATTACACTCCTGTTGAAAATTCTCTTTTATATAATTATAATAAAATTCATAAATTAACGTTTTGGAAATATCTAATATTGTCATGCCTACATAGATGGGTTTATCCAAAATTATTTCTGTTTTATTTTTAGTTCTATTGCAACTAAATTTTCGCTAAAAATAGAAGAACTTTTAAAATATGGTGATACAATTAATGAACTAGCTCCATACCGTCCATGCCAATAAGTTTTGAGTTTTAGATCACATCGTTTTCTAACATTTTCTATTGTTTTACCAAAAATTGCATTATTCATTAGCTTATATTGCTCTTTTTCAAATTTGTCAGTAGCTTGTGTACGAAGTTTAGTATTTAATTCTATATAGGGCTTTAGGTAGGGTGATTGATTAAATTGTAATATTTTATGAATTCTTTTTATTTTTAATCCATGTTTTAAAGATATTTTTAAATTTTTATAGTGAATGGTATAGTTATTTTTATCAAAAAAAGTAGCTAATAATTTTTTATCATTGGAATTTATTGACAAATGCTCAGGACAAAAAGGTAAATCTTTATGTAAATCATGAAGCTTTTTAGGATACTCTATATCTACTTCAAATATAAATCCTACAGGAGATTCATCAGAAATATTACTTATGAAATTTTCAGTGAATTTTTGAATATCATTTACCCATTGAAAATTATTTAATGGTAAATATTGAGTCATAGACCAACCGTACTGGTTGTTAATATCGAAGTATATTATATAGTTTGTTAGTTTAGTAGAATCAAAATTTGGTATATATATGTTATTTGATTCGGAATAGCGTTTCGTAACTTGAGTTGGACCTCCACTTACCCCATTTTCAATAAATAGTACCATATCAACATCAGTTAATAGGTCAAAATTAATTTTCGTATATTTTAGCATGGCATCCCAAGAATAGCCTGGTAAAGTAAAATAATGTGCCGGATCTAAATCATATGTTTTCATACAATGATTTCTGAACTTTTCAAATATATCCGTTAATAATAAAACATCAGTTTTTAAATACAAATCAGAGTATTCTCCTAAATTTTTAATTTTAAACTCACTCCATATTACTTTTGCATGATTGTAGTCTTTCTCAGATATATTTGATTTATTTAATTCATTATAAAATAAGTTTTTTTCTGGTAATACTGATTCTAAAAATTTTTCCGGACTATCAATATAATCATAAGGGTATATTCCCTTCTGTTTAAGTAAACTATATTAATAATCAGTTAAATTATCAAATTGAGATTTTAAATTGGGGAACTCCTTTATATTTTCAGCTAATATTTCTAAACTACTACCTAAAAATTTATATGAATCTATAAACCTAAATTTAATATTACTATTTTATATATATTTTGTAAAGCTAATATATTTTTCCTTATTCAATGGAAGTAAATCTATCTTACCCAAGATTACTGAATTTAGTTGTTTAATTTAATTTTAATTTTAACTTCGTTTGTTAAAAATGATTCGTTACATATAAAGCAAACCTCAGTGCTTTCAAAGTCAGCTTGTTGTGCGCTTGTTAACGATTTCATACTTAGTGGTGATTTTAAATCTGTCTCCAAAAAGATTGCAATCATTTTTAACTCATTTAAAAACCATTCAATACAATTTTCTCCTCTATGAAAATTATATTTTGTAGTTTCAATATAATTTGATTTTACATAGTAGCCCATAGAATATAGAATATGTTCTTGATAACTATTATCTGAATTGATCTTTTTCAATATACATTCAAAATCTGCATCTACACATGGCACCATTAATTTATTTTTGAAGTTCTTAAATTTGAGATTATTTTTATTTTTTCCTAGTAAGACGATATCACAGTTGTTAACCTTTTCACAATATTTTGTATGACATAATAATTTTTCATTTGTTGAAAAATAATTCAAGCATCTATCACAAAAATATTTTTGCCTTTTGTTGTTATATAGATCATTTGAAAGTAACCTTGACATATTTTTTATTAAAACATAATGATATTTGATTTTTTCATGTGAATGCGTTTCATCTTCGCAATATGTGTTTAATTTCTCCTTTTTTTCATAAATATTTTGCAGTAATAATAGATTGACATGCTTTTCTTTTTTAAGTTTAGTTAGGTAAAACGGAATAACTTTGAAATTACTTGCTTTAATTAATTTCAGTCCAAAAACGTTTATTGAAATTGAATTTAACTTTTCAAATTTGGGAATGTCATTTAGTAACACTGGAAAAGTAATACCATTAAAATTCAATACTTCACTATAATTTTGATAACTTGATGGACGATTAGATTGAGCTGTGTTTGGATTTAACGCAGCCATTATACACCACGCAAAGTATGCATCATCACTATTTTTTATATTTATACACGCTTTTTTATTTTTTATCGAAGGTGGCAAATCAATGTAAGATGATGGTGCAAATGAAGAAAATGCATTGACATTGATAATTAAATTGATTATAGAAGATAATGCCCATCCACTACCTTTCTCTTGAAAATCATCAAATTTAATTAAAATTTGGTTTTTCAGTTTATCATACCATTCATCACTACCATTATTCATTTTTAACACTATAACATTTTCTGTATTTAAATATTTTAGATCATATTCATTTTCTTCATTGTTTGTTTTCACAAATTCACAACAAAAGACAAAGTTAATTTTAATTGCATTATATTCTAGCAATATATGTCTAATTTTTTCTTCTACAATATTTTTACACTTTTCAAAAAAAATTTTGGGGTCTATCTCAGTTATGTTAGTTATAACACCATTTTCAATTCTTTTTTTAAATGCAGAATTTAATGTTCTCCATTTCAATTCAGTGTCTTTATTTAATAATTTTGTTTTTATTTTATATTTAAAAGATTTTAAATGTCCTATAGAAGTTAATAAAGAAGATTTTACGCCACTGTTAGAATTTATATTTTCTTTAACTAATTGTTCTAACACATTTAAGTCTTTCAATAGCGAAATCATATAACACTTAACTTCTTTTTTATTTTCACTTTTATTATTTTTTTTAAATAAAAAATTATGTTTTTTTAAAATTTTTTTAGCGATTTCAGACATTTTTTTTTATTTTTTATTATTATTTTTTATATATAAAAATAATTTATTTTTTATTCAACTCGACCGAGTTATTTCTAAATGAAACTAGCTTCTCTAATTAAATTTCTTTTCCATACAAGGGAATAATAAGGTTCAAAAGTTCAAAAAGCTGTGAAATTAATAAAATAAATAAAAGTTTTTTTCTTTTTTTAATTTTTACTATTATTATTTTACTATTATTAGCTTTATTTTTTACTTATTTCACAGCAAATAAATAAAATAAATAAAAAGATCTTTTGTTTTTTTTGTTTTTAATATAAATATAATATTTATTTTTTCATTTTTTTAGTTACAATAATTTTTTTATTGATTAATCGCTAATAGGTTCTGCGAATATATTTCCTCAGTCACCAGCTTGTATTTACATAGTGTTGGTGACAGCATATACAAGTTGGGTACATCATTCAATACTTGTATTTGTTGTTCCGTTAAAATGCTGACCATATATGCAGGCAAAAAGAAAACCGTACTCTCAAACTCTAGCATGATTCTTGGACCATACTGAGTATGTAATTTTTTTATTTGTGGTAGTATTTACTATATATAATTTTAATATGTGGTAGTATTTACCACGAATGATGTCTCTCGCTGATAAAGTTTTTTTAAACGCTGATCTTTTCTCTACCTCTTCATTAAATTGGTTGAGAATATCTGTCACCTCATCTGCCTTTCTTTTTCTGCTTGTAGATGCTCCGATTTGATGTGAATTTGATGCTATTTGATGTGAAGTTGATGCAATTTGGTTATTACTTGTTGATCCAACGTAGCTATATCCAGCGTTCCTATATCCACCATTATTTTCTGTGCTTGGTGGTATTGTTTGGATGATGAAATAAGTAAATTTTTCATTTCTTTTATACAAAATCCCATATTTGCGTAGGTGTTTTCTAAAAAAGCATTATCTATTATTTTAAAGCTTTTCAATCAAAACCGCAATATCCCTAATATTCTTACATTCAATTTGTTTAGCTAGATGATTTCGAAATAGTATTCTCTATTATTTTTACCTTATCAATTTTAGATTGTTTTCAGTCAAAGCAGCGGCTTCCTTAATGTTCAAATTGTTCTAATATTAATTTGGTGTAACTATGGATGTTTTCCAAATACCATTTTTTATCAAATTTGAAAACTGTAATTATATAGGAGATTCCCTGACGTTAGTATTTTTATTATTTTTAACTTATCAATTTTAAATTGTTTTCAGTCAAAACCACAACATTATTAATTTCTTTTTCTCATCTAAAATAAATCAACGCTTTTAAGTTGTATAATAGCAGAATATTTTTAAAATTAATTCATTGCATCTTGTTACTATTTCTTTAAATAAAAGAAAACCAAAAAATAACAACTACATCAACAAAATTTTTGTCAAAAGCATCCCTAATATTGTTACATACGATTTGTTTAGCTAGATGACTTGAAAATAGTATTCTCTGTTATTTTTAGCTTATCAATTTTAGACTGTTTTCAGACAAAACCGCTACTTTCTTAATGTTCAAATTGTTCTAATATTAATTTGGTGTAACTATGGATGGTTTCCAAAAAGCATTTTTTATCAAATTTGAAAACTGTAATTATATAGGAGATTCTCTGACGTCAGTATTTTTTGTTATTTTTAACTTATTAATTTTAAATTGTTTTCAGTCAAAACCGCAACATTATTCATTTTTTTTCATCTAAAATAAATCAACGCTTTTAAGTTGTATAATAGCAGAATATTTTTAAAATTAATTGATTGCATCTTATCACTATTTCTTTAAATAAAAGAAAACCAAAAAAATAACAACAATAACATCAACATCAACAAAATTTTCAACATTACTCTATATTTACTGTATAGTCATCGAAATAAAACTTTAATTATATAGGAGATTCCCTGACGTCATATTTTTAAAAAAAAATTTTAAAATACAATATTTCATAAAAAATTACAAAAAGTTCTTATCACCAAAAACAGAATATTCAAAGTGAGAAAAAAATTTATAAAAAAGTTTTAATTCAATTCATTAAAAAATATTTCAAATCTACGCGCCTGGTATTATAATTCCAAAATAACTAACTTAATCTAAAATTTATTCAATGAGTCATAGATGAGTCATAGTCCTTATGTTATCTCTTATCATTTCCTTATCGTTAACATCAATCCTTATCTTTAACATCTGTTACGTCATTTCCTGGTCTAGAATCCAGTCATACTCCTTATCTTATCTCTTATCATTTCCTTGTCGTTAACATCAATCCTTATCTTTAACATCTGTTACGTCATTTCCTGGTCTAGAATCCGCTTAGGTACACTACTATTATTAATTTTCTATTTTTTTAATAAATTTTGAGTTTTTAATGAAATAAATTTTATGTTTGTTAAATTAAAATAAATAATTTAGTAGCTAATGTTGTTTAATTTTGTAAAAGATTCACGGTAAAATTTAATATATCAAAGTTGTTTAGATTCAAATCTTAAAAAAGTCCAATATTAAAAATTAAAAATTTAATAAGTCCAAATTTTACAATTTTGAATCTTTATTTTGCAATTAAAAAGAGTAGATATTTTTAATTTAATTCGATTTTATAAATTTAATTTATTTTAACTAAAGAAATTGTTTACAATAAAAAACATATGGTTATAATATTATTTCTTGAGATACATTTTTTCGTGTTGTTCTCGAAAACATAGTTGATGGACTTTTTGCACTTTTGATTTTAGACCCCTATTTTAGATCTTTCATTATACCAAATAAAAATTTAAAATATTAGGATGATGTATTGAACTAAACAATTTTTTTTTGAGTGGCCATATACCCAAAGCGTCCTGTATTTTCATCCTCTATTTTATAATGTCGCCCTTTTGCAGTTGTCATATGTACATACGTTGTATCCGAAATCAGCAAAAATTATACTACCCATTCCAATAGAATTAGAACCCGTTCAAAAACAATTGCTTTTATTTGCTTTTAGAAATGAATATAATGCTACAGACTATTCTAATCTTGCAAGCTACTTTGTAACACTAAGTTCATTGAACATGTTAAACTTATCTTCACGCAGGCAAATACTTGCATTCTGCTTTACTTTGATGTCTAAAAAAAAATTTTTACGTTCAATTTTTAGTAAATAAGGTTAGAATAAACAATGCAGTTAGAAATACAAGAAACAACAAATTTTTAATAAAAAACACTTACAGAACAGAATATGGAAGAAATGAGCCAATAAACAGATATTGCACTACATAAAATAACAAAAATTAACAACTTTAATTATCTTTACATTACTATTGGAAAAGAAATGAGTAGTCTGCTTGATTCACCTGTATATTATCCCAAAATAAAAACTAGCAGTAGATTTAGATTTGAAATAGTTACTGAAAAACAAGCACTGGAAATAATTGGGCATTTATCGATCACAAATATAGCAGGATTTGAAGGAATTTCAAATAATGCAGTAAAAATATCTAAAGAAGAATTAGTTAGAAAATTTATATCACTAAATTTATTAATCTTTCAATTAAGGAAAGCATTGTACCAGATGCTCTTAAAGTTACAAAATTTATTCCCATATACGAATGCTAACAATTTTATACCGATTTCGATATCGTCTATTTTTAGCAAAATTGTAGAAACTGTTTTAGCCACACAGGTGACAAAATATTTAACAAATAACAATCTACTTTGTGATAGGCTTTCACTAAAAACTCGAATATTCAAATGAATATAAAGTTGGATTAGTATTTTTTGACTTAACAAAGCCATTTGACTCAGTCGACCGTAAAATATTATTAAAAATCTTATACGAATGTGGTATTACTAGTAAGGAGCTAATGTGGTTCGCCAGTAATTATGAAAATAGAAGACAATACACTGAATGTGAAGAAATAAAAAACAATACTAGAAATATCGAATATGGAGTTATTCAGGGAAGTTTCATAGGTCCTACTTTGTTTTCATGTTACATCAGTGAATTTACATCATTAAAATTAATGGGCTAACCGTTCTTATATGCTGATGGTTATATGCGGATGATAGTAATAATATATAAAGGAAAAAGCTATAATGATCTTCAAAGTATAATAACTAAATATATGTTAATTAAAAGTAGTGCAGAATCTATAACGATACAGTATAAGGTCACAAAATAGAAAAAGTAAATAAATATAAATATCTTGGTTTTGTTATTGATGAAGAACTTAATTGGAATGAACATATAAAGGGGGTTACATTGAAAACTAGTAGAATAGTAGGTTTGTTTAGAAATCTCGGGAAACGAATATCCAATGAAAAAAAAATATCGGTATTCTACAGTATATTCCACAGTTCATTAACGTATGGAACCTTCACGAAAAACATGTACACGCTACAGAGAATACAAAATAAAGCGATAAAGAAGTTATTTGTCTTAAATTGGAGAACAGCAACAAATCATATGCAGCGAACACTGAATATTTTAAAAATTAAAGACCATAAGTAATAGCTTCAGCTACTTTAAATCTATAATATGAATGCTAATTTAATTAAATCGAGTACATTACTTATAAGTAATAATCAAATACATAACTATCAAACCTGCGTGTCACTTACGTTGTCCCTTCTCTGTATATTTGAGTGGTTCAGAAGGAATTATAAAAACAGCTGTTAGATCGTACAATAATCTACCTGCCCATGTAAAAGAATTAAATAAATACCAGTTTAAAAAAATTCAAGAATAGGTTAATAGAAGATTTTTAATGTATACATATTAAAAATTATTAGCGGATAACAAATATATTTATATAATTTACATACATATAATTTTGTGATATTTCATTTTATTGAATTTTTGTTGTTTTGTTTTGCTGTTTCTTGTTGTTTTTTTCTTTTTTGAATTTTATTTTACTTTGTGTTAATTTTTCATAGATTTTGTTTTTTTTCTTTTTTTGGCATTATATTGCTAATTTTTATATATTAACATTATAATTCTGAAATTATGTAAATTGTTTTGTTAACTACTTATTATGAATTTGTAAAATATACTCTATACGAGTCATTAAAGCTCTAATGAGATAAATAAATGAATAAATAAATAAATAAAATAAAATAAATAAAAAAAAACATTGAAAATCAAGTTCAAGATCATATTATGCATTTCACTTAATCAGACTCATTCTTTTGTTTTGTCAGCATTTTTTGTTTTCAAATTTAGGATAAATACAGGATAAAAACAAGTAAATGTAACAGTAAGTCGATGCAACCGACTTATTAATACCCTACACCTGAATAATTCGAATTAAATTAAAAATCCATAAGTTTTTTGGCAGCTGCTTGAATTTCTTCCCTTTTCTGTCTTATTCAACTCGAATTTCAGGAACGTAAAAGAGGCATCCTGTTGGGGAAATGCTTGGCAACCTTGTAAAAAATTTCAAGTTTCTATCTTTATTAACTTCGAGATATGCTTATTAGTCCTTGGGAGGCATGTGTCAGGTACCCGAATTGCCACTCCAATTCATCAAATCCATTACATAAAGAAAACATGCCAGCACACCATTGTACTAAATTTAAAGGTTCTACTTTCGTTGGTTTTGGATATATGCTCGTTTGCTCTTGTGCTCGTCCGGAAGTTTCCAAAATACAAACCCATGGTTAAATTATTTTCTAATGTCAGTTTCCAATTTCACATAAAAGGAAACATAACAGAACACCCTTGTACTAAAAATAAAGGTTCTATCTTTATTGGTTGTGGAGATATACTCGTTTGCTCCGGGGTTCGTTCGGAAGCTTCTAAGATCCAAACCCATGAACAAAATCGTTCCAAATTTCAGAAACATAAATAAAACACGAAAGAACACCACTGTACCAAATTCAAAGATTCTATCTTTGTTGATTTTGGAGATAATCTCGTTTGCTCTGGGGCTCTTTCGGAAGCTTCCAAAATCCAAGCCCATGGACTAAATCCTCTTAAATTTCATGGACATAAATCAAACGGGAAGGAACATCATTGTAAAAAATTTGAAGGTTCTATTTTTGTTGGTTTTGGAGATAATATCATTTGCTCTGAGGCTCGTTCCAAAATCCAAACCCATGGACCATATCCTTTTAAATTTCAGACACATAAATCAAACTGGAAGGAACATCATTGTAAAAAATTTAAAGGTTCTATCTTTGTTGGTTTTAGAAATAATCTCGTTTGCTCTGGGGTTCGTTCGGAAGTTTCCAAAATACGAATCCATGGTTCAAATTCTTTCAAATGTCAGTTTCCAATTTTATAGAAAAGGAAATACAACAGCACACTCTTGTACTAAAAATAAAGGTTCTATCTTTGTTGGTTGTGGAGATATACCCGTTTGCTCTGGGGCTCGTTGGGAAGCTTCCAAGATAAGAACCCATGAACCAAAACCTCTCAAATTTCATAGACTTATATAAAACAAGACCACCACTCTGCCAAATTTGAAGGTTATATCTTAGTTGGTTTTGGAGATAATCTCATTTGCCCTGGTGCTCGTTCGGAAGCTTCCAAATCCAAACCCATGGACCAAATTCTCTTAAATTTCAGAGACATAAATCGAACGGGAACGAACATCATTGTACAAAATTTAAAGGTTCTATCTTTGTTGATTTTGGAGATAATCTCGTTTGCTCAGGGGCTCGTTCGGAAGCTTTCAAAATCCAAACCCATGGACCAAATCCTCTCAAATTTCAGAGACATAAATCAAACATGAAAGAACACCATTCTGCCTAATTTAAAGGTTATCTTTGTTGTTTTTGGAGATAATCTTGTTTGCTCTGGGGCTCCAAAATCCAAACCCATGGACCAAATCCTCTTAAATTTCAGAGACATAAATCGAACGGGAAGGAACATCATTGTACACAATTTAAAGGTTCTATCTTTGTTGATTTCGGAGACAATCTCATTTGCTCTGGGGCTCGTTCGGAAGCTTCCAAAATCCAAACCCATGGACCATATTCTTTTAAATTTCAGACACATAAATCAAACTGGAAGGAACATCATTGTAAAAAATTTAAAGGTTCTATCTTTGTTGGTTTTAGAGATAATCTCGTTTGCTCTGGGGCTCGTTCGGAAGCTTCCAAAATACGAATCCATAGTTCAAATTCTTTCAAATGTCAGTTTCTAATTTAATAGAAAAGGAAATACAACAGCACACTCTTGTACTAAAAATAAAGGTTCTATCTTTGTTGGTTGTGGAGATATACCCGTTTGCTCTGGGGCTCGTTCGGAAGCTTCCAAGATAAGAACCCATGAACCAAAACCTCTCAAATTTCATAGACTTATATAAAACATGAAAGACCACCACTCTGCCAAATTTAAAGGTTATATCTTAGTTGGTTTTGGAGATAATCTCATTTGCCCTAGTGCTCGTTCGGAAGCTTCCAAATCCAAACCCATGGACCAAATCCTCTTAAATTTCAGAGACATAAATCGAACGGGAAGGAACATCATTGTACAAAATTTAAAGGTTCTATCTTTGTTGGTTTTAGAGATAATCTCGTTTGCTCTGGGGCTCGTTCGGAAGCTTCCAAAATACGAATCCATGGTTCAAATTCTTTCAAATGTCAGTTTCCAATTTTATAGAAAAGGAAATACAACAGCACACTCTTGTACTAAAAATAAAGGTTCTATTTTTGTTGGTTGTGGAGATATACTCGTTTGCTCTGGGGCTCGTTCGGAAGCTTCCAAAATCCAAACCCATGGACCAAATCCTCTCAAATTTCAGAGAGCTGAATAAAACATGAAAGAACACCATTCTGCCAAATTTAAAGGTTATATCTTTGTTGTTTTTGGAGATAATCTCATTTGCTCTGGGGCTCGTTCGGAAGCTTCCAAAATCCAAACCCATGGACCATATCCTTTTAAATTTCAGACACATAAATCAAACTGGAAGGAACATCATTGTAAAAAATTTAAAGGTTCTATCTTTGTTGGTTTTTAAGATAATCTCGTTTGCTCTGGGGATCGTTCGGAAGCTTCCAAAATACGAATCCATGGTTCAAATTCTTTCAAATGTCAGTTTTCAATTTTATAGAAAAGGAAACATAACAGCACACTCTTGTACTAAAAATAAAGATTCTATCTTTGTTGGTTGTGGAGATATACCCGTTTGCTCTGGGGCTCGTTCGGAAGCTTCCAAGATAAGAACCCATGAACCAAAACCTCTCAGATTTCATAGACTTAAATAAAACATGAAAGACCACCACTCTGTCAAATTTAAAGGTTATATCTTAGTTGGTTTTGGAGATAATCTCATTTGCCCTGTTGCTCGTTCGGAAGCTTCCAAATCCAAA
This sequence comes from Poecilobothrus nobilitatus, assembly GCA_947095535.1. NCBI lineage: Eukaryota > Metazoa > Arthropoda > Insecta > Diptera > Dolichopodidae > Poecilobothrus > Poecilobothrus nobilitatus. The sequence goes on from OX352772.1 coordinate 193,063,503, forward strand.
CCCATGGACCAAATTCTCTTAAATTTCAGAGACATAAATCGAACGGGAAGGAACATCATTGTACAAAATTTAAAGTTTCTAGCTTTGTTGGTTTTGTAGATAATCTCGTTTGCTCCGGAATCATTCGGAAGCTTCCAGAATCCGAACCCATTGACCGATTTTGTCCAGAATCGAACTTAGCGAACCCTTCGGAATTAGTAACCTACTATATAAATTTCATCAAGATAGCTTTATTAGTTTTTGAGTTATCGTGCGAACTAACGGACGGACGGACGGACATCGTTAAATCGACTCAGGAGGTGATTCTGATTCAGAATATATATACATGTCCATATCTAACTCGCTTGCTTTTGGTGGTTACAAACACCATACCAAAGTTAATATACCCTATACTTTAGGTGTAGGGTATAATAAATTTAATAAAATATATAATTCAAAAAATAAAAATATTGTTAGCGTTTCAAATCAGTTAATCCAAGCTGGACCACCCTGTAGTAAATAAATATTCCTTTATAAAATTTAAGATGAGTAATCAAATTTTTTTTTGTCCATATTTTGAGCATTTTAGCTTTAAGATTTGTTTTTAAATGTAAAAATGTAAAAACCTTGCTTTGGTTTAAATAATAAAATAAAAAATAAAATAAATAAAATAAGTGTTAATAATTAAAAGAACATTCCTATTCTAATAACTATATAGATAATTTCTTTAAAGTTTTGTAACTTTAATTTTTTTTAATTTAAATATGTATAAGTTAAAGTATATGTATTTTGTTTTACTTGTTTATTAAAATATATTTTTGTATTTGTAAAATTTTTTGTTTTTTTTCAAAACATTTGTTCCGAATTAGGTTAGTTATTTCAATAACTGGGAAAAGTTATTAAAAAGTTAAATAAAATAAAATAACTGAAGCGCTATTTTTTGGGGACGAAGCCCCTAAACGTTCCAGTAAGCGTTTGGAAAAAGTGTCAGTTAACCTTTTTGTTGACATTTATTTATCACAATACATTATTCAAAATACCAATTCTCTTAAACAACCGCTAGATAGCTCATAAAAGTACTTTTCGGGTGACATTTCGGGTGTAGACACAACGTGACTTTAAAATAAGAAAATTAAAATTTTTTTTATTTGTTTTATTTTTCTAAATTTAGTGGAATGTTTACATATATAACTGTATTTTTAAATGTCAAAAATTAGCGAATATTTTAAGCTTTAAATCCAAAAATTTCAAGCAAAAATTCAGAATTTTCTAAATAAAAATTGAAAATTTTGTATGAAAAATTGCAATTTTTTATAAAATTAAAAAGCGCAAAAGAAATAAAAACGAGCGGTTGGGAATATATGTTTATTTCTTTTTAAAATGAATTGTGAACCAATTAAAATTAAAAAGAATTAAAGTGAATTCATATGAACTAAACCGAAAATATAAAAAAAAATAAAATACGTTTATATAATAACTTCAAATAATTATAAAGCAAAATAACTTCTAAAAATTTAACATCATTTTTTTATTCAATAACAATAATAAGCAAAGAATTAATGGTAAAAATGTGTACATTCCTACATATGTACGTCAACATATGTTTATATGATTTTTTTTCGGGCAAAAATATTAGAAGCAAAAATAATAAAGAGTAAACAAATTTATTTACTATATGTGTATCAGACTTAAAACTAATCAATTACATTTTGTAATTAATTACGTATTCAATTACAATTGACAATAATTTGTAATTATATATTATAATAATTGTAATTAAGAAAATTTCAATTGCAATTACAATTAATTTTAATTAAAAAATTTCAATTAAAACGAGAAAGAATACAGTTGTCGTTGTCAACTCTTAGACACCCGTACGAGCCCGTTAGTATGTTCATATTCCGTCACACTGCTTATAATATTATATTTTTAATTTTTCAGTATTTTAAAATAATTTTGGTGCAGTTTATAGTTTCTGGAACTATGTATAAGTTTAAACATTCTTCAAAAGCAGATTCTAACCTTCCCTCTAACCTTCCACCTTATTATTACATCATTCTTGCATCAGTGACATATACGATATGTAAACAACGTGGTATTATATAACTATGTATCAATATCATATAAATAATAAAAATTCTTCAAGCAACCGTTATGTTGTTTATTTGTTTACATTTTTTTGTACTACGCATTATATCCTCAACAATTTTAAATTATCGAGTAAAAAAAAAATTCAAAAAAAACGTTAAAGAAATTTGTTAGAAAATTTGAAAAAATCAAGTCACACTTTCGTCAATTTTAAGGAACCCTATATTAAAAAAATTGTTAACAGAAATAAAAGTATATTGTTGGAGCTTTAATTTTTATGTATTACTTCAAAAAAATTTGAATAGGTGTTCAAGTTGCAGGTATATAAAAATAGGGATTTTTCAGCTTTTGACCCCTTACAGCTCTTAAACGGGGGCGATACAAAAATTTTCTAAATTAATTCATACTTTTCAAAGATCTAACTACCGTCAAAATTTTAAGTTTCTAACTTAAACCGTTTAGAAGATAGAAGGGTTAAAGAATTTTGTAATAATTCAGTTTCGCATAACAATAAATTAAGGCACCTTATGGCAGAAGTATATATTTATTATATACCTATTTGCAAAGTTCATAACTGCAGCTATCGATATACCTTACATAACTTGTGACATAACAATTTAAATATAACGAACTTTGGGAGGCCTGTACCTCTGTAATGGGTGGTGTTACAGAAAAAAGTTCTTCCATAAAATTAAGTTTTTTAGGATACCTATCCGTAATTAAAATTGCATGGCTCTACTTCAAACAATGTGGAGCTTTCGAAAAAATTTTATGAAAATTGTGGAGATCAAAAAGTTAGTTGTTCGAGTGCTACCCGTAGTTTTGATCGGATCTGAACCAAAAGAAATAGGAAACCTACAAATTTATCCAAAAATATTTTGTGTTAAATTCAATACTCTAGCTTTCTTAGTTTTTGAGTTGGTATATTGAAGGACGGACGAACGAACAAAGCTTAATCGAATTTGATTCTGATCTGATCCATACCTTTGAAGGTATATCTACCTTGCTTATGTCGAGGTGTTACAAACGGAGCAGTAGTTTTATTATACCCGATACTTATCGTACGGATATTTATATGTAGCTATTTAAAAAAAATTATTGAAATTAATATAATTATGAAAAAAATTAGTAATCATTTAACTTTCAGTAGTCATTAAATTTGCAGTAAATTAATTATTTGAAATGTATTTAAGTACAATAATATGCAAACAACAAATTTAAATTAAAACATCATCCTTAAGAGTATTTTTTAATCTAATATCAAAACAAAAACAAAAAAAATTAAAAATAATTTTTTATTATAAAAGTTAAAAGGGAAAATAAACGACATTTGAAAAAGGAAAGGTTCATTCAGAACCTTCACGGAGAAAGAAGCAAATTTAAGTGCTCTTACAAATTTTAATTGAAATAAATTAAAAATCAAAAAAAAAAATTGTCTTGTTATGGCTACAAATAAGAGTGCAGACAAAAAAAAAAAATCTTAAGTAAACAAAAATAAGCTGGTTTGAACTTAAAACCAATAAAATATTACAAATAAAAACAACAACAAAATTAATAAATAGCAAATTTTAATTATTATTGTTAATATCAAATCAAAAATAAAGTCATCAAACAAAAAAAAACAAAAGAATTCAAAATATTACTTTTTTTAATCATTGTATCCTCTTAGTCTCGTAATGGGACGAATGAGTGGTATTAAGTTTAAGAAAAGATTAATGCTTAAAAAAACTTTAAGTATGAAAAATGGTAGTGTAAATATTACTGATAAGAATAATTCAATACCAAATATGGATACCAATTAAAACGAAAATATAGAACAGGAATGGACGTATAACGAGCCTAGAAAAAGGTATCATAACAATATTAGTAAGTTGGAAAATGTACCAGAAACAAAATTAAAAAATCAACTGGAGGTTTCGTTGCTACAAAGTAAGAAATTGCTACAAAGTAAGAATGATAATTGGTTGTTCAATAAGTCTCCACTGTATAAATATGTGCTTTTTATTACGCTTAACTTTTTTAAATTTTAATTTATTTTAATTTTAATTTGTAGCTGTCAAATTATAGCAGCAAATTATTCAATAATCAAAATATAATATAAAACTTAAACTTTTTAAATTTAAAAATCATTTTTTTTGTTTTTTTTTTGTCAGTTTTGCTAAAAGTTTGTTAGTTGGCCTAACCCAATTAAAATTTTTTAATAAATGTTATCAAATTGTGAAATAAATTTAATTAATTAATTATACAATATGGAATTCAAATGCAGTGCTAAAATTTGTTTGATTAATGGTGCAAAAACTTAAACCGTTTCCTGTAGAGGTTTTTGTCATCTTATATTTCATGGCGCTTGTATCAATGCTCCAAGAAATTGGTATAGTTCGTTTCTTGCCAATCATTTTGTTTGCGAGAATTGTTTAGAGCAAAATAAGACATTTGAACAGTTCTACAATAAAATTTTTGAGGCAATTGATGTTGTGAAGCATGATCATCTGGGAATTATAGCAAAATTATCTGCCGTTATTAAGAAAAATGCTGCTAATTTCCAGGAAATGGAAAAAACTTTTGAAACAATGAATAATACTTTATGTTTTCCAGGGGACGTCAAGAAATTTAGTAGTGAACAGATGATTGGTTTGAAAAAAGAAATCTCATCAATTAGAGCTGTTGTTGACCCTTTGTCAACCTCAAATAACAATAATAATAATATTAATAGAATTTGTATAAATTGAAAAATGTGACGAATAATTGGAATAAACAGTATTCATCACTTAAAGAAAATGTTACAGCTAGTGATATATCAATGAGTTTCAGAAACGTTGTTTTAACAGATTTAGATATTGTTAAATCTAATTAGAGTTACTTCAGGATAACTGCAAAATTAATAATTCCAATGAAGAACCTGCTAAAAGGGAGTCTTTATTTGAAGAATTAAGGATAGCAGATAGCTTGGACAATTCTGCTGTACTAAATAAAAATAAAGTCGCTGTTTCTGAGATCATTGATGCTTCTTTGAATTCTGGCGACTTAATGGATGAAGCACCATGTACAGTATAGCAACCAAATGTAAATTTAAGAATTTCAAATTTACATATTAATACTACAGAAAAGTTTTTAACTGATTTTATAAAAAAAACATTTAATTGTGATGACGTTTATTGTAAAAAGATTACTCCACGTTGGTTAAAATTCAATCCAAAATATTTTAATTTTAAAATTAGTATCCCACTATTTGTAACTAAAGAAATCAAGAATTCTACCGTGGCAGATTCTACGATAGTGGTAGATTTTAATGATTTTAGTAGGAAAACTGGTAGTAATAACGTTAAAATAAATAATAAAAAAAGTAAAAATAGAATTATAAATTTTGATAATAAGAATAAGAAAAATAAGAAAATTAATAAAATTAATAATAGTAGTATTAATAAAATTAATAATAATAACAATAAGAATGTAATTAAAAATAGTAAAATGAAGAAAAATAATAATAGTAGTAGTAAAAATATTAGTAAAAATAATAATATGAAATTTAATCAAAATAATTAAACAGATAATAATAATTATTACATGTTAGCTTTAGTAAATCAATTAAAAAAACACAAACTAGTACCATAACATTATTAAATTCACATAATAGTAATACTGATTTAAATAGTTCAATGTTATTGTTATCTAACGAGAATTTTACTTTCCGTACATCACCACTATACAAAAACATTTTCTACTTCCTTCTTTTAATACCTCTATTGATTTCTCGAACAATAAACCTTATTTAAGGCTTCCAATTAATAAAAATAATAATAATTATACACAGTATAATGACGATAATAACAACATCCACAGCATTAATGAGGTTGATAGTATTAGTGATAATAAAAATGACAATAGTATCAAAATACTAGCTCGTTAATCTCTGTCACCGAACAGGTATCTTCTTCAGATTTGGGTAATAATGATTATCCTAATTTCGTTTATGGGGACACTAATAAAACTAAGTTGGACAATAGTAATAATAGTATTAGCACTTCAATTGGTACCACAAGTAAATTATTTGTCAAACCTTTTATGCCGCCAATTACTAGAATGACAAATGAATCGCTTCAGGGTGATAGCACATGTGCTTATTTTTAACTTACCTTCACAATGTTTCTTATAACATTGTTCTAGAAGGCAAGACTTGGACTAACCTAATAGTTTTAATTAACAATGAAGGACTTCCTGCTAAATGTGAATACCTGTCTAAACTGTACATCAAATTCGATAATTCGAGAAAGATATAGATATTTCGGAAAAAGATGTAAAAGAGGATCTTTATCTTTATCTTGACGTGTATCTTTCTGAAAGTGATATTCTTGAAGCAATTTTGAGCCTTGAAATAAAAAAGGGTCCTGGTCCGTACTTAAGTCCTCCAATATTTTTATATAATTGTTCTCACAGTGTAATTTTCCCTCTTCATTTTATTTTCAATAAGTCACTTTCAATTGGGATTTTCCCACAAGAGTGGAAATCCTCCTACTTAACCCCTATTTTTAAAAAAGGGTATAGAGCATCGGTGGAAAATTATGGAGGTATAGGAATCCTTTCGACTATACCTAAATTATTTGAAAAATTGTCGTTGATAGAATTACTCCTATCATAAATGCAAAACTCAATGAACAACGACATGGTTTCAGAAAAGATCGTTCCACTACTACGAACTTTATGGTTTACACATTTGAAATCCTAAATCAAATGAAGAAAGGATATCAAGTTGATGCAATTTACAGTGATTTTAGCAAAGCTTTCGATCGTGTAGATCACTTCACTTTGCTAAACAAACTATCAACTTTAGGCATTTCGGGTTCAGTGGCTTAACTCTTATCTTTCAGAGAGAACTTAAAATTTTAAATTTCAAGGTGTATTATCCAACATGATCGGAGTTACTTCTGGTGTCTCACAAAGAAGCTATTTAGGCCCACTCCTGTTTAACGTATTTATTTCAGATCTTTCAGAATATCTATCTATGCAATATACCTCACATTTCGTTTGCTGATGACCTAAAAATATATCAGGTTATTAAAGATAATTCTGATGCAATAATTTTACTACCGTTTCTGAGATATTGCAGTTGAAAGTGGGAATTTAACAAGACACAAATGCGAAACTGAAACAATAATTTTAATAATAAAAAACATTCTCATACTTTATTTCTCATACATTTATTTTGCGTCTTGTTGGAATATGTATGTTAAAATTTAAGTAGGATGTACTTTAGAGTTGGATACAATATCAAGTTGCATTTTGATAATTTGTTTAGGGGGAGTTTGAAGGTAGCAAACCCAACAAATTTTAAAAGTTTTGTTGTTGAAATATGTATGTAAAAATATAATTAGGAAGTAGTTTAGATTTACCTACAAAATCAGTTTTTCCAAAATATTTATATATATGTAGTATTATTAAATGATGAAACCTAAAAATGCAACCATACTTCTTCACACTAGTAACAACTAAATGCAAAACATTACCTGAATATCCAGTTTCAGCCAGCAGTTAACCTATCCAGTCGTCCATCATAAATTTGTTTATTCTTTTTTTATCTTATTATTATATCTTTATAATAATTTAATATTTTTTTTATTTTATTTTACAAAGTGTAAACATTTTGTTTACCTTTGCTTTGTTTATTTTTTTTTTTTAATGATCAATTATGTTTTGACAATATAATAACTAATCAGTATTTTTCAAACTTAGTAATTTAAGTACATTCTATTAGTACAATTTGCAATTTGATTTCAAGCTTGTTTTAAATTCGATTCTCGATTTAAACTAGAAAGTTCGCGAATTATGTCCAATCTGAAATCTGATCAATCGTTATATTATGTACTAAGTACAATATTAAAAAACAACTAGTTTTGTTAGTATAAATAGAGGCGCTAAATAAATTGAATAGACATTCTGGAAAAGTACGTGGAAAAGAATATAAATTTAAAGTAAAGTAAAATGTATTCGGAAAAGTAATTCAAAGAAAAGAAGAATTTCATTTTTTTTAATTTTAATTTTTGTTTATATTTACATAAATAGTATAATTGATTTTTTAATTTAACAAAAAGTGTTTTTTTATTTTGGAAATTATACTACATATCTATGTGTACACAAAAATCTGAATTAGGAGGGATTTCAGAGTTGGAGTAAGGTATTTTAAATAATGTCAAATCCAAATAATACACAACAATAATCTTTATTTTTATATTTTAATTTGTGTAATTAAACATAATTAGATAACCTTTATAATAAATAGCAAAATCGAATCAAAACATGCACTTGTATGAAAACATGGACTTGTATTCAAAACTTAATAGTGTTCAGCTAAGCTGGCTCAACCCTGTACGCAAATGTTTAATAAATCACTTTCTAAAGGTGTTTCTTTAGCTAGATGGAAAATTTTCTGAATTACGCCTCTATTTAAATCAGGCTTAAAATATTTAATAAATAATTCTAGAACTATTTCTAAAATGTTAATAATGCCAAAATTATTTGAAAGTTTAATCAAAATTAAGGTTTACTTAAATGTTTTAGAGGGCATATTGTCATGTTGTCAATATTGTCAATTGTGTTCAAAATTTACTAGAACTCGGATACCAGCTAAATTTTATTTATACAGACTTTGCGAAAGCACTTCAAAAAATTAATTTAAAATTTTTATTAAAAAAATAACAGTTTTGGATTTTATTCTAAATTGCTAAAATGGTTTGAATCTTATTTGGTAAATAGATTTTGATATATAAAAATTGGACAGTATTAATCTGATTTGGTTTAGGTTTCTTCGGGAGTACCTTAAAGGAAGCATGTGGGACCTCTTTTATTCATTTTAATAATCAATGACCTGCCAGATATTTTTTCATTTGCATCGTGCCTATTGTATACCTATCGCGAATCGTACCTGTCGCGTAACTTGTATTACGCGATTGGGTTGGTAACTTGTATTACGTAGTTTTGCTATGTAGTTTTGTACTTAGTATTGGGGGTCAAGTACAAAAACTTGTGTTAAATGTAAAAAACACATCATACACAAAAACTCAAATTCTTCGTATAATCAAGACAACAATAGAAATCAAAATTGTAACTAAACTCATAATTCTAATTACCAATGTCGTTCAAACAGTAATCAGCCTACTCAATCACATTCATCATAAATAACTACCAATCATGTCTTGTCCCCTAATAGTTCCAGTTTTCCATTACTAATCAAAATCAAATTACAAGTTCAAATATCGCAACCTATTTACAGTCCTTTGTAGTATATCGCCATCATAAGCAAGTTTTTCTGGCTACTACATCAGTTAAAATTATTGCTGCTTCCGGTAGGGCATTATTCGAACTCTTATTGATCAAGGATCAGCGGTGTCATTTATTACTAAGAAAATTCTTCAATTATTCTCCAACTGCTTAAAAAACAATTCTTGGTTGAAAACTGTCGGGCAATTTTGATGGCCTAACAGATCAGCAAATTGCTATTAGCAATTCTCATCTTTATGTAGATCTGAACACCCAATTGAAGGCCTTTTGGAACTGGAAGAATTACAAGAAAAATTAATTTTATTCAAAAAAAAATGCGAAGAATATTTCAAGAAAAGAGTTACTCATCTAGGTATGAAGTTGCTCTACCTTTTCAATAATTATCTCTTGGAAATCATTTAGGTAAATCTAGGGACATTGCTTTTTGCTGTTAATATCAGCTCGAAAATAGATTTAAAAAGAACGATAAAATTAAATTGAATGCCAAAAATGTTAGAGCAATACATTGACCTTGCTCACATGATACGAATCAAAAATAATGAGATGGATTTAGCTATACAAAAACCTAATTTTACCCATTTAATTTTTGCTAATAAAAGAATCCAGTGGTACAACGAAATCACGGTGGTTCGATGCTTCTAAGGCAACGTATAGTGTATCATTTTTAAATGATATACTGTTAAAAGGTCTAGTGGTACAAAATGACTTTGTCAATATATTAATTCGTTAAGAAAAACCCCGTGTAGCATTTACGGCCGAGATAGGGAGAATGTACCGGCAAATTAGTATTAAAAACTGTCATATGGAGAATACCGAAGAATAGATTGGCGACAAACCGTGCATCAACTAATTCAAGATTACAAGTTAACTACAGTAACATTTGGAACTACAAATGCTCTTTATCTTACCACAAAGATACTGTAACAATTGGCTATGGATGGAAGGACTAAATATCAGAGAGCAAAGATAACACAACATTAATTTTATGTAGATGATCTATTATTAGGGGCGGATTCTATTAACAAAGCTAGAGAAATACAAAGGGTAATTTTGGAATTAACCAATATGGTTAAATTACCTCTCAGAAAGTGCGCACCAAAAAGCAAATTCTTTCCATTTCAAATTAAGTAAATTTATTATCTTCGTCAGATAACCATGTAACCGTTCGCACACTTGTAATTTATATGCTTGAACTGACTCTGAAATTGTTTTGGCCTGGTTACAGAATCATTCATCACGTTGGACAGTATTTGTAGATATCGGGTTTCACACATTCACCAAGGATTCGGTAGAAATATATCGGATCATGTACCATCGAAACAAAATCCTGCAAATTGTACATCTCACGAAATGTACCTCAGTCAATTGCAGTAACACAAGTTATGGTGGTATGGTCCAGAATGGCTTATAAAAACTTCGGAAAATTGGCCGCCCAAAAAAATTTTTGATACGAATTAAATTCGAAAATTATTAGTAGTCGCTCATACACAAATTTACTTGTTTTAAATTTGAAACAAATTTTTCATAATTAACAACATTAACCAGGCTCTTGCTTATGGTTTCAGATTTATAAATGCTTCTTGAAAACCTTCCCAAAAAGACTAGATATTCAAAAGCGAATGAAATGTCCAAAAAATGTTAAAAGCGAAACAATCGTCGCTTACATGTTTCATTCACTAAGTGAACACAATAGCGACATGTTTCTAAGCAAATTGAGCAGTTAAAAAGTTTTACGTACAAAAACGAAAAAGGCATTCTAGAAAAATTGAAACGACTTGTAGATAATAATTAAATATTACATGTGTAACATGATACAATAATCATCGCTAAATTACAATCGTAAACATCCTATTATTCTTCCTGATAAAAATAATTTTACTATACTAACTCATCGACTCATGACTGCTATTTTGGCTATCAACTCATGACTACTATTTTGAAACAAAAATATTGGTTGTTAAATGCACGAATACAATTCGTTACAACATTCATAAATTCATTACATGTTTTCGTTTAAGGGCTGAAATAAGAAATCAACTTATGGGTAACCTATTGGCCTCTAGAGTACAAATGTGTCAACCGTTTTCGTATACTAAACTAGATTATTGTGGCCCATTCGATATAAGAACTGTTAAAGGAAAACATACACGAAAGTATAAAGCTTATGTATGTTTGTTTGTATATATGTCCGTAAAGGCCATACACTTGGAATTCGTTACAGATCTAACAACAGAAGATTTTATCGCGGCATTCAGGAGATGTAGTTCTCGACTTGGATTTTGTGGTGATTTTTATTGCGATAATGGTACAAATACAGAAAAAGTTTTTGCCAAAGAACGTAAAATCATGTTAGATCAAATAAACTTTGAGATTACTGAAGCTATTAAAACTCTTGGTGTAAACTTTCATTTTAATCCACCTGCAGCGCCACATTTCGGTGTTCGATCTACCAAATATGATTTGAAAAGAGTTTGAAAAAATGAGGTTCTGACTTATGAATAGTTCACAACTGTGTTACATCAAATCGAAGCTTCCTTAAATTCGCGACCTTTATATGAACTGAGTAATGATGTCCAATACTTGGCCATACTAACACTCCCTCACTTTCTTATTGAGGATTCTTTAATGACCCCACCTAATAGATACAAAAATAAATAGCTTAGACAAATGGTGGCATTTACATCTTCTGTACCAGAATTTCTGGCGTCATTGGAACACCAATTATTTAACAAGATTACGCCGTCCAAAATGGAGAAAACAAATACAAAATATTAAGGTTGGAGGGCCATCTTGAAAACTGAAAATTTAGCACCTGTCCTTGGTTGCTCGCTCGAATAATGGAAACACACCCCGATTCGGATGGATTGGTATTCGTCGTTATGGTCAAAACCAAAAACACGATTTTAAAACTTCCAATCGCTAAAATATGTATCTTACCTATATCTGAATAATATAGACACACATATCACACATTCACACACACACACATATACATATATGTACACATATCCACACACACACTTATATATATATATATATATACACAAAATCGCTCTCAAAAATCTATCGCGATCGCGAATTATCTGACTTAAAAATAGCACTCAACTGAACACTAATATTTAAAAAAACATTGGAATAAATATTACCAGTATCATAACTCGCACATTTTTCGTTACACAAAATTTGACAAGGTTGTTGTATATTCTGGTGGTTATATTTTCGTCTCATCGTAACACAGCACATCATCTCGATCAACTAATTTGTTAACATCTATTTCGTTGATATCAAGAGGGGGGAGGAGTATTTTTGATGCACAGGCCATCTTCATTACCATCACATTAGAGACTTAAAGGAAAAAAATAATATATTCACAAAATATACTAAATCAACAATAACAACTAAAAGATGTTCATATACGAAAGGATACTTATCTAATTTTAATCACCAATTCCTGATATTCAACATTTGTTGTCTTCTATTTGCTGTATTGTTGCAATCCAGAGAGTAAATTTAATTACAATTTATTGGTATCTATTATTTATAAGTAAGTAAAAAAAAAAAATTATTATAATTTATTTTCAATGTAGGTACGTGTACATGTAAAGATAAATTGAAACTATGCTTACTATATTAAATACTTAATGTCAAAATGGAATTCTCCAAAGGTTCAAAAATGAGACAGATATTAAAATTAGAATGATCGAATATAGTTTTGTAAATATAATTTGAAATGTTGTCTTTTGTTTAGCAACATTGTTTCTAGCAATATTTCACTTTTTTTTCTTACTTTAAAGTAGAATAGTAATTTAAACATATTATGTAATGAAAAAGGGGAAATTTGTAAGATCATTGAACTTTAGTAGAACCGCATTACAATACCATTTAACTAAATTCTATAAATAGACTTTTGTTTGGGATTTTCGTCCCTTTTTTTCGCAAAACCTTCGATTAGTTAGATTAAATTGTTGACTTAAAATTAAATATTAAATTGCTGAAATAAAATTAGGTTAAATGATTGAATTAAGATAAAATTGAAATTGCATACAAAATAAATTAAATTTGAATTGTGATATGTACTTAAAAATTAAATTTGCATACAAAATAAAATAAAATTGATTTGTAATCTATAATTGAAAATTATCAAACCAAATTAAAAAATTAAAAGTTATGTGTATTTAATATTTGAATAAAATTTTGGAAATATACACAAAGAAAAAACAAAAATTAAATTTTTTTTTATTTGCTTGCGAAAACAATAATTTAGTAAAAATTCATAATACAGTATTATCTAGATTTATTGAAAGTTTTAATTGTAATTGAAAGTAGTCTGTGCCAAAGATTGTAGACGAAAATAAAATAAATAATAATTAATAAAAAATAGTACATGATCAAAACATGTGCTGATATTTTCGTGGTAGCCTCATAAAAACAAATAACATATTCACTTGATTCAATCGTGCTTTTAATCACGATTCTTTATATTCTAAACTTTTATAAAATAACTGTAAGTTTTGCATAAAAAACTGTTATTAATGTATCAGTTTTATTTCATTTTCAAAATCACCTATTCCTCAGCTTCAATTTAAGTTAATACACTTTTCTCTTATCTTTTAAGGTTTTCGAAATAACTACAAAACAAAGATTGAAAGCACGACCTTTGTAATAGTGAGAGATCCACTCCTACAATTCTAAAATAGATGAATGACATCTAATAGTTTTTGGATTTTGTAATTTAACAATGTGGTGTTATTAGTTTTAGTTAAGCACCTACTCCTGATATAAAAAATTTTAGTTAATCTGCAAATCTCTTGCAAAAAAATGTTAGTTAGTTTTGAGTTTTGGCAAGATTCAAATATCGAAATCAATTATCATGTAATGTACAAAAATTGGAAACTAAAACCAATAACTATTCAAATTAAAAACTAATATCTAATGGTTATTATTCGTTTTATTTGGTTTTGTCGGTTAGCCGAAAGAAATAAAGCGAAATGACTTTATGTCAAAACACATTTGAAATAAAACTAAAATCATAAAACTTTTGTTGCCGGCTTTATTTCATTCATAAAAGAAATAAAGCCAAAATTAAGGTTAAGTACAGTCAAAACTAACTTTTTTGGATTTCGGTATATAAAAAGTGGACAGTATTAATCTGATTTGGTTTAGGTTTCTTAATAATCAATGATCTGCCAGATATTTTTTCATTTGCATCGTGCCTATTGTCTACCTATCGCGCATCGTACCTGTCGCGTAACTTGTATTACGCGATTTGGGTTGGTAACTTGTATTATATAGTTTTGTTATGTAGTTTTGTACTTAGTATTGGGTGTCAAGTACAAAAACTTGTATTAAATGTAAAAAACCCATCATACACAAAAACTCAATTTCTTCGTATAATCAAGACAACAATAGAAATCAAAATTGTAACCAAACTCATAATTCTAATTACCAAAGTCGTTCAAACGGTAATCAACCTACTCAATCACATTTATCATAAATAACTACCAATCATGTCTTGTCCCCTAATAGTCGTAATTTTCCATTGACTAATCAAAATCAAATTACAAGTTCAAATGTCGCAATTTATTTACAGTCCTTTGTAGCATATCGCCATAATAAGCAACTTTTACTGGCTACTACATCAGTTTAAAAATTATTGCTGCTTTCGGTATACAGGGCATTATTCGAGGTCTTAATGATCAGGGATCAGAGGTGTCATTTATTACTGAGAAAATTCTTCAATTATTCTCCAACTGCTTAAAAAACAATTCTTGGTTGAAAACTGTCGGGCAATTTTGATGGCCTAACAGATCAGCAAATTGCTATTAGCATCTTTATGTAGATCTGAACACCCAATTGAAGGCCTTTTGGAACTAGAAGAATTACAAGAAAAATTAATTTTATTCAAAAAAAAATGCGAAGAATATTTCAAGAAAAGAGTTACTCATCTAGGTATGAAGTTGCTCTACCTTTTCAATAATTATCTCTTGGAAATCATTTAGGTAAATCTAGGGACATTGCTTTTTGCTGTTAATATCAGCTCGAAAATAGATTTAAAAAGAACGATAAAATTAAATTGAATACCAAAAATGTTAGAGCAATACATTGACCTTGCTCACATGATACGAATCAAAAATAATGAGATGGATTTAGCTATACAAAAACCTAATTTTACCCATTTAATTTTTGCTAATAAAAGAATCCAGTGGTACAACGAAATTACGGTGGTTCGATGCTTCTAAGGCAACGTATAGTGTATCATCTTTAAATGATATACTGTTAAAAGGTCTAGTGGTACAAAATGACTTTGTCAATATATTAATTCGTTAAGAAAAACCCCGTGTAGCATTTACGGCCGAGATAGGGAGAATGTACCGGCAAATTAGTATTAAAAACTGTCATATGGAGAATACCGAAGAATAGATTGGCGGCAAACCGTGCATCAACTAATTCAAGATTACAAGTTAACTACAGTAACATTTGGAACTACAAATGCTCTTTATCTTACCACAAAGATACTGCAACAATTGGCTATGGATGGAAGGACTAAATATCAGAGAGCAAAGATAACACAACATTAATTTTATGTAGATGATCTATTATTAGGGGCGGATTCTATTAACAAAGCTAGAGAAATACAAAGGGTAATTTTGGAATTAACCAATTTGGTTAAATTACCTCTCAGAAAGTGCGCACCAAAAAGCAAATTCTTTCCATTTCAAATGAAGTAAATTTATTATCTTCGTCAGATAACCATGTAACCGTTCGTACACTTGTAATTTCATGGAATCAAAGTAATGATACATGTATTTATTTTTATTTTAAATTTAGATGAAATGCCTGCTAAATGGAGCAAACGAAAAATATTGTCATAATTAGCAAAACTATTTGATATTCTATCTATGGCTATCACTCATATCTATGGCTATTTTTCATAATTAACAACATTAACCAGACTCTTGCTTATGGTTTCGGATTTATAAATGCTTCTTGAAAACCTTCCCGAAAAGACTAGATATTCAAAAGCGAATGAAATGTCCAAAAAATGTTAAAAGCGAAACAATCGTCGCTTACATGTTTCATTCACTAAGAGAACACAATAGCGACATGTTTCTAAGCAAATTGAGCAGTTAAAAAGTTTTACGTACAAAAACGAAAAAGGCATTCTAGAAAAATTGAAACGGCTGGTAGATAATAATTAAATATTACATGTTACAGATACAACAATCATCGCTAACTTACAATCGTAAACATCCTATTATTCTTCCTGATAAAAATAATTTTACTATACTAACTCATCGACTCATGACTGCTATTTTGGCTATCAACTCATGACTACTACTTGAAACAAAAATATTGGTTGTTAAATGCACGAATAAAATTCGTTACAACATTCATAAATTCATTACATGTTTTTGTTTAAAGGCTGAAACAAGAAATCAACTTATGGGTAGCCTACCGGCCTCTAGAGTACAAATGGGTTGACCTTTTTCGTATACTAAAATAGATTATTGTGGCCCATTCGATATAAGAAGTGTTAAAGGAAAACATACACGAAAGTATAAAGCTTATGTATGTTTGTTTGTATGCATGTCCGTAAAAGCCACTTGGAATTCGTTACTGATCTAACAACAACACTCGCTCACTTTCTTATTGAGGATTCGTTAATGACCCCACCTAATGGATACAAAAATAAATAGCTTGGACAGATGGTGGCATTTACAACATCTGTATCAGAATTTCTGGCGTCGTTGGAACACCGAATATTTAACAAGATTACAATTTCCAAAATTTAGAAAACAAATACAAAATATTAAGGTTGGAGGGCCATCTTGAAAAATGAAAATTTTGCACCTGTCCTTGGTTACTCGCTCGAATAATGGAAACACACCCCGATTCGGATGGATTGGTATTCGTCGTTATGGTCAAAACCAAAAACACGATTTTAAAACTTCCAATCGCTAAAATATGTATCTTACCTATATCTGAATAATATAGACACACATATCACACATTCACACACACACACATACACATATATACACATATCCATACACACACTTATATATATATATATATATATACAAAATCGCTCTCAAAAATCTATCGCGATCGCGAATTATCTGACTTAAAATTAGCACTCAACTGAACACTAATATTTTAAAAAAACATTAGAATAAATATTACCAGTATCATAACTCGCACATTTTTCGTTAAACAAAATTCGACAAGGTTATTGTATATTCTGGTGGTTATATTTTCGTCTCATCGTAACACAGCACATCATCTCGATCAACTAATTTGTTAACATCTATTTCGTTGATATCAAGGGGGAAAGTATTTTTGATACACAGCCCATCTTCATTACCATCACATTAGAGACTTAAAGGAAAAAAATAATATATTCACAAAATATACTAAATCAACAATAACAACTAAAAGATGTTCATATACGAAAGGATACTTATCTAATTTTAATCACCAATTCCTGATATTCAACATTTGTTGTCTTCTATTTGCTGTATTGTTGCAATCCAGAGAGTAAATTTAATTACAATTTATTGGTATCTATTATTTGTAAATAAGTAAAAAAAAAATTATTATAATTTATTTTTAATATACTTAGGAGTACATGTAAAGATAAATTGAAACTATGCTTACTTTAGTAAATACTTAATGTCAAAATAGAATTCTCCAAAGGTTCAAGAATGAGACAGATATTAAAATTAGAATGACCGAATATAGTTTTGTAAATATAATTTGAAATGTTGTCATTTGTTTAGCAACATTTCATTTTTTTTTCTTACTTTAAAGTAGAAAACATATTATAGAATTTAAACATATTATGTAATGAAAAAGGGGAAATTTGTAAGATCATTGAACTTTAGTAGAACCGCATTACAATACCATTTAACTAAATTCTATAAATAGACTTTTGTTTGGGATTTTCGTCCCTTTTTTTCGCAAAACCTTCGATTAGTAAGATTAAATTTTTGACTTAAAATTAAATATTAAATTGCTGAAATAAAATTAGGTTAAATGATTGAATTAAGATAAAATTGAAATTGCATACAAAATAAATTTGAATTGTGATATATACTTGAAAATTAAATTTGCATACAAAATAAAATAAAATTGATTTGTAATCTATAATTGAAAATTATCAAACCAAATAAAAAATTAAAAGTTATGTGTATTTAATATTTGAATAAAATTTGGGAAATATACTCAAAGAAAAAACAAAAATTAAATTTTTTTTTATTTGCTTGCGAAAACAATAATTTAGTTAAAATTCATAATACAGTATTATCTAGATTTATTGAAAGTTTTAATTGTAATTGAAAGTAGTCTGTGCCAAAGATTGTAGACGAAAATAAAATAAATAATAATTAATAAAAAATAGTACATGATCAAAACATGTGCTGACATTTTTGTGGTAGCCTCATAAAAACAAATAACATATTCACTTGATTCAATCGTGCTTTTAATCACGATTCTTTATATTCTAAACTTTTATAAAATAACTGTAAGTTTTGCATAAAAACTGTTATTAATGTATCAGTTTTATTTCATTTTCAAAATCACCTATTCCTCAGCTTCAATTTAAGTTAATACACTTTTCTCTTATCTTTTAGGGTTTTCGAAATAACTACAAAACAAAGAATGAAAGCACGACCTTTGTAATAGTGCGAAATCCACTCCTACAATTCTAAAATAGATGAATGACATCTAATAGTTTTTGGATTTTGTAATTTAACAATGTGGTGTTATTAGTTTTAGTTAATCACCTATGATATAAAAAATTTTAGTTAATCTGCAAATCTCTTGCAATCTTTAGTTCTCTTGCAAAAAAATGTTATTTAATTTTGAGTTTTGGCAAGAAAAAAAATTAGATAATATTTTAAAGATTCAAATATCGAAATCAATTATCATGTAATGTACAGAAATTGAAAAATAAAACCAATAACTATTCAAAATAAAAACTAATATCTAATGGTTATTATTGTTTTTATTTGGTTTTGTCGGTAAGCCGAAAGAAATAAAGCCAAATGACTTTATGTCAAAACACATTTGAAATAAAACTAAAATCATCAAATTTTTGTGTTCGGCTTTATTTCTTTTATGAGTTTCATTTATAAAAGAAATAAAGCCAAAATTAAAATACAGTCAAAACTAACTTTTTTGGCTTTATTTCAAAACACATTTGAAATAAAGCCTAAATCATAATATATTTGTTTTCGTCTTTATCTCATTTAAAAAAAAGAAATAAAGTCATAATTAAAACGAAATGACGAAATAATTCATCATAAATTATTTATAGTTTAAATTATTCAGTAGTAATTATTTTTCGATATTAAATACGGCGACGTGTCACAAGTGTCAGCGTCGAAAGTCCAAATAGTAATGAGTCCTAGTCCCTTAGGGGACTCACCTACATAATATATGTAGGTATACATATTCTGTAAAAGGCGAATAACTGTGATTTTGTAACCAATTCTAAAATCCCTCATAATTCAAAATTTAGCATTATATACAGCATAAAGTACAGCTGGGTTTTGCAACTTCTACTGGCGGGTATAGTAAATATTAGTACAACCATCGATCATACCATACGAACATCCTGGATCAAACTCTATTTCAGTTTTCTTCCTCCATTACGTTCACATTATTTACTTCACATGAACTTTAAGCTGCATCCATGTTCATGCTAGACCAGGCTTTCATTTTATCAGCACTTGTGCCTGTAATATTTGGTCCTTCATGATATCCTTCTTTTTCCACTTTGTACCGATAAAATTCTTTAATTGCGATAATTTGACAGGGTCCTAAAATTTGTTGACGAATTTTTCATGCACTTCCAAACTGTTTCCTCTCAATGGCCACTATATCTCCGATTTTATTAGTTTTTAGCTGTTTTTTTTTTTATTGAATGTTCTCTCGTTTTCTGTTTGTAATTTTTCTATATTCAATTTAGCTTAATTTCTTAGTTTTTCTCCGATTTCTAGAAATTGTTGAATTTGTTCCTCTTCTAGTAATTTTAACTCATTGTTTGTTTTCATTCAACATCCGGTAACTAATTGGAAAGATGTAGTTTTTATAGCTGTAAATTGATTTGTTGTAAATGTGCCACCTTTATCACATATTATTTTTTCGGGATAAAATCAAAATATTTCTGCTATGATTTCGATTTCTTGTAGAGCATCTTGACAATTCAATGTTTTGGTCGGAAACAACCGCCAGAATTTAGAAATTGTGAGGTCCGAGGTGGTCAATGTGATATGTTTGAAGCGGTCGGTCTCCTTTAGGTATGGGTTGTAATAAGCATTTTTGTTTACTAGTCTTCCTCTCTAAAAGGATGCATCGGATGCAATTTGTAATGATCTTTGTTATTCTTATTCTTTCCAAATCTGATATGAAGAAATATTTTTCGATTATTTCTCTAAGCTTTTTATAGTGAAAATGTCCTCGCTCGTGAATTTCTTTGATGATTTGATGTTTCATGTCTTTAGGGACTACATATAAAAGATTGTTATTTAAATTTTTACTAAGTACCTCGTTGTGCTTCATATAATCTTTATATGGTTTTTCTTTCAAAATTTCAATGATTGGAAGAAAATTTTATCACTACGTTAAGCTTCTAAAAGTTTATCCAAGACTTCATTATTTTCATGATTACACATAACAATTGAGTTTTGGCTTAATGCGTCAACATGTCTCATCTTTGTAACTGCTCTATGTTCGATTGTATAATCGAAGTCCTCTAATAGTAATGCCCATCTGGCAACTCTGGTAGTTAGATTTCTTGTTTTCATGGTTCCCTCAAATGCTTTACAATTTTGTTAGCAACTTAAATTTTTCCCCTAATAGATGAACACGGATATTCTTGAGAACGTCGACAATTGCCAATACTTCCAATTCATATGAGCTGTATTTTCGCTGCGCGTCATGAGTTTTTCTACTGGATTAATAGACAGGATGTAAACTATCACCTTGATGATCTTTCTGAAATAAGACATCCCCGTATCCATTCTGTGGTACGTGCTTATGTAACTCTGTCGCTGCTCTGTAAGAAAGTATTTTTAAAACTGGCTTATTTGATAATGCTTCCTTCAAGTCGTTAATTGCCGATAGTTCCACTTGACCAATTCTAAATGTATATTCTTTTTCAAGAATACGTTTAAAGGCAGAGCTCTTACTGCAAAATTAAGTATAAACTTCTAGAATTGTTCGCTAGTCCCAGAAAGCTTTGAAGTTGTTTTATTGTAGCGGGAACTGTAAAGTTTTAAACGGCTTTGGTTTTATGCAGCGATGTTGAAATTTGACCATTGTGAATACGATACCCCAAGTATTCAATGCGGTCTTGTAAAAATTGACATTTATTCTACTTTATTTTCAATCCGTTTTTGGCAGCTACTTCTAAAGCTATTTGTAGTCGAGAAACTCCTTCTTTAAGGGTGTTGGATTTGATTATTATATCATCAAGGAAGGCCGAATTACATAGCCCAGATGGAACTTTAGTAAACTCAAATTGGCCACAATTTTTTACGAAAAATTTGTAATTTCTATTTTTCTCCTTCCCAAGAACCCGTTTAAATTTGGCTGACTGTAACTTATCTATTTCCTCTTCAATATTTGACAAAAGATTATCTATCCTTTATAATTTTTTTATTTATTGCTCTGCAATTAACACACAGGCTATGGGAATTATCCTCCTTTTTTACGAGAAGAACTCGTCTAGGGTAATTTGATGCACATTCTTTAATGATTCACATGAAAATAATATTGTTAATAATGTTTATTGTATAACTGAATACAGGGTGAAGATATGAAAAGTAAATAAATGCAGAACTATTATTGTAGAAAAAATTAAAACTAAAGGATCAGTTAGGATCAGTTTTATTTAAATAAATTTTAAAAACTTAGCGGTTAGTACATCAGTTATGTTTTAATTTGAAATTTAAAAAGTAGCTGGTCTATCATAGTGCTGAATATTCTAAATTAGGATGAAGATATGAAAAGTTTTTAAAGTTTGGTTTAAATACAAAATTATTATTATTAAAGTTTAAACTTGATTTATTATTTACGTACGGATTCTAGACCATGTGGAGAGAAGCAAACCGACTCGAGACCATGTCGAGACGAGCAAACTGTTGTTTTTTGTACATTGTACAGTTTAAAAGCTAAAATCAAAAATAATGAAAAGGTTCAATAATATTTGTTTTAATTAATTATTTAAAAAAAACAAAAACAACCTAATACAAGTAATTAAAACCAAATATTTATAAACATGATATAATTTAAATGTGTAACTATTAAACCATGAGTACAATAAAAAAAATTTAAATATTATATAATTGATATTATACAAAATTATTGCTTAGAAACTTTTATAATTAAACTTAATTAGGAATGGTACTGTGCCTCCAAGCATATGTATTTTAGTTATTTGATAATATATATATTTTATTATCTAAAGCACTTAAAACTACTTTATTGAGATTTTGTATATATATATATATTTTTTTTTTTTTACACGCTAACTAAACGCTAGGAACGGATTCCTTTATACATATGTAGGTTTAGTTATTAGGAATATAGGATGTTGGGGAATTAGTGGGAAGATTGGAAACTTACCTATAAAGATTCGTTTTGAATTTTTGCAAATTCTAGTACGGAACGTTATTGACAGAGGGGAACACATTAGGCAGTTCTCCTATGGTGTTACGTTGAAATAGTTTAAGAGAAGGCATAATTGATTTAAGTTCAATAGAGCAAGTGTCATTACCTACAAGATATCTATAAAACAGATAAATAGCTCCAATATTACGACGAGAGTTAAGTGGAGTAAGTGTTACTTGTTCGACAGGGTCGCCTATTAGGCGTAAGGCGCTGTTTTGGATTTTGTCCAGGTAACTCAGAGAAGTTTGGGATGCGCCAGCCCAAATGTTAGAGTTGCATTCCATCTTAGATCTAATGTAGGCTTTATAGATATTAGACAGATCCTTTGGAGAGAAATATGTTTTGCAGCGGGACAGAAAACCCAAACACTTTTACCTATATCAAAAATATGCTCATTCCACAGCATTTTTTTATTTAGCTGCAAACCTAAAATGCTTAGACTTTCTGATCGCTCTATATTTTCTCCTTGAAATGGCAGAATTGGGTTAAACTGATTTCTTTTGCTGCAGGTAATCAGGCAGCTTTGAGTTTTTGAGTTATTGAACTCAACTCTATTAATTTTAGCCAATCGGTTATTTTAGCTAAATCATGGTTAACTAAACTAACCATGATATTTCTTTTCGAACTGATTGCGGTAGGTGTGATGTTAGCCTTTTTAAGGAAATCGTAGGATGCCACTAGAGTGCAGTCGTCGTCGAAGCTATGAATTGGATTGAGGATAGAAGAGAGTTGTTAATAAAAATCAAAAAAAGAGTTGGTGATAAGGCGGAGCCTTGTGGAACGCCAGCGTTTATTTCTAAAGTGTCAGACATAATACTGCCGACAAGGACACGAATACGACAATTCGAAAGCAAATTTTCAATCCATTTGCAAAAAGGATTATCAAGACCAATAGCTCGGCATTTGTTCAAAAAAGTAGAATGCCATACTCGATCAAATGCCTTTGAGATATCAAGAGCAACAACCTCAGATTCACCTGAATAGTGAATACTGGTGTTCAGCTTTTTGCGGAGGTATGTTAGAAGATCACCTGTACATCTTTGGCTTCTAAAGCTATATTGTCTATCATGCAAAATACCTCTGCAATCAAGGTATCTCATCAACCTCTTGTTAACGATAATTTCCATAACTTTGGAAATGACCGAAATAATTGCTATTGGCTGGTAGTGGGAGGAGTCGTCTTTGTCATCTTTTTTGCGAATCGGAGAGACATGAGAAACTTTCCAACGTAACAAACTTGCTTTACCACAAATATGTACAAGAAGGTACTTAAATTTACAAGTAGGTACTTAGTTAAATAAATTTTATTTATAACGAGGAAGAATACAGTTAGCTTTGTCAACTCTTAGACACCCGTACGAACCCGTTAGTATGTTCATAGTGTGTCACTCTGCTTATAATTGTATATTATAATTTTTCGGTATTTTAAAATAATTTGGGTGAAGTTTATAATTTCTAGAACTATGGTTTGTACATATGTATGTATATTCAAACTATACCTATATGCTTAAACAATCTTCAAAAGCTGATTCTAACTTTCCATCTAACGATTATCAATTCAAAACTTTTCCAAATATGCTATTACCATTTGTTACTTAGCGGCAAATTTACATATATTAATTTATACTGAACTTACTACAAAACACCAAACATATATTAATACGCATAATATGCATTCTTTCAAATATACATACTATATTTTTATATATCGCCATACATTTTATATTTTTTTAAAAATATTTCATTCATAAAATAATTTCTTATAAGTACAATAAAACACATATAAATACGCCGCTATATACATACATGTATGTATGTATATAGGTACGAGTATATCTATATGCACTCTTATTATTACGTCATTCATTCATCAGTGACATAATATACGATATGTAAATAAACATAATATTACATAAGTATGTATGTATATCAATATCATATAAATAAAACTTACTCAAGCAACCGTTATATTATTCATTTATTTAAATTTTTTTGTACTACGCATTATATCTTCAACAATTTTAAATTATCGAATAAAAAAATTCAAAAAAATCGTTAAATCGCTAGACCAGGCTTTCATTTTATCAGCACTTGTGTCTGCAATATTTGATCCTTCATGATCTCCCTCTTTTTCCACTTTGTACCAAGTTCCAAACTGTTTCCTCTCAATGGCCACTATATCCCCGATTTTATTAGTTTTTAGCTGGTTTTCTTTTTTTATTGAATGTTCTCTCGTTTACTCTTTGTAATTTTTCTATATTCAATTTAGCTTAATTTCTTAGTTTTTCTCTGATTTCTAGAAATTGTTGAATTTGTTCCTCTTCTAGTAATTTTAACTCATTGTTTGTCTTCATTCGACATCCGGTAATTAATTGGAAAGATGCAGTTTTTATAGCTGTAAATTGATTTGCTGTAAATGCGCCACTTTTATCACATATTATTATTTAGGGATAAAATTAAAATATTTCTGCTATGATTTCGATTTCTTGTAGAGCTTCTTCACAATTCAATGTTTTGGTCGGAAACAACCGCAAAAATTTAGAAAATGTGAGGTCCGAGGTGGTCAATGTGAAATGTTTGAAGCGGTCGGTCTCCTTTAGGTATGGGTTGTAATAAGCATTTTTGTTTACTAGTCTTCCTCTCTAAAAGGATGCATCGGATGCAATTTGTAATGATCTTTGTTATTCTTATTCTTTCCAAATCTGATATGAAGAAATATTTTTCGATTATTTCTCTAAGTTTTTTATAGTGAAAATGTCCTCGCTCGTGAATTTCATTGATGATTTGATGTTTCATGTCTTCAGGGACTACATATAAAAAATTGTTATTTAAATTTTTACTAAGTACCTCGTTGTGCTTCACATAATCTTTATATGATTTTTCTTTCAAAATTTCAATGATTGGAAGAAAATTTTATCTCTACGTGAAGCTTCTAAAAGTTTATCCAAGAATTCATTATTTTCATGATTACACATAACAATTGAGTTTTGGCTTAATGCGTCAACATGTCTCATCTTTGTAACTGCTCTATGTTCGATTGTATAATCGAAGTCCTCTAATAGTAATGCCCATCTGGCAACTCTGGTAGTTAGATTTCTTGTTTTCATGGTTCCCTCAAATGCTTTACAATTTTGTTAGCAACTTAAATTTTTCCCCTAATAGATGAACACGGATATTCTTGAGAACGTCGACAATTGCCAATACTTCCAATTCATATGAGCTGTATTTTCGCTGCGCGTCATGAGTTTTTCTACTGGATTAATAGACAGGATGTAAACTATCATCTTGATGATCTTTCTGAAATAAGACATCCCCGTATCCATTCTGTGGTACGTCCTTATGTAACTCTGTCGCTGCTCTGTAAGATAGTATTTTCTAAACTGGCTTATTTGATAATGCTTCCTTCAAGTCGTTAATTCCCGATAGTTCCACTTGACCAATTCTAAAATGTATATTCTTTTTCAATTCAATTCGTTTAAAGGCAGAGCTCTTACTGCAAAATTAAGTATAAACTTCTAAAATTGTTCGCTAGTCCCAGAAAGCTTTGAAGTTGTTTTATTGTAGTGGGAACTGGAAAGTTTTAAACGGCTTTGGTTTTATGCAGCGATGTTGAAATTTGACCATTTTGAATACGATACCCCAAGTATTCAATGCCGTCTTGTAAAAATTGACATTTATTCTACTTTATTTTCAATCCGTTTTTGGCAGCTACTTCCAAAACTATTTGTAGTCGAGAAACTCCCTCTTTAAGGGTGTTCGATTTGATTACTATATCATCAATGTAAACCGTAAGGTGACCTCGGACTATTAAATCTCAGCGAATTACATAGCCCAGATGGAACTTTAATAAACTCAAATTGGCCACAATTTCTTACGAAAAATTTGTAGTTTCTATTTTTGTCCTTCCCAAGAACCCGTTTAAATTTGGCTGACTGTAAGTTATCTATTTCCTCTTCAATATTTGACAAAAGATTATCTATCTTGTATAATTTTTTTATTTATTGCGCTGCAATTAACACACAGGCTATGGGAATTATCCTTCTTTTTTACGAGGCGAACTTGTCTAGGGTAATTTGATGCACATTCTTTAATGATTCACATGAAAATAATATTGTTGATTATGTTTATTGTATAACTGAATACAGGGTGAAGATATGAAAAGTAAATAAATGCAGAACTATTATTGTAGAAAAAATTAAAACTAAAGGATCAGTTAGGATCAGTTTTATTTAAATAAATTTTAAAAACTTAGCGGTTAGTACATCAGTTATGTTTTAATTTGAAATTTAAAAAGTAGCTGGTCTATCATAGTGCTGAATATTCTAAATTAGGATGAAGATATGAAAAGTTTTTAAAGTTTGGTTTAAATACAAAATTATTATTATTAAAGTTTAAAATTGATTTATTATTTACCTACGGATTCTAGACCATGTGGATGTTTTTTGTACATTGTAGAGTTCAAAAGCTAAAATCAAAAATAATGAAAAAGTTCGATAATATTTGTTTTAATTAATTATTTAAAAAAAACAAAAACAACCTAATACAAGTAATTAAAAACAAATATTTATAAACATGATATAATTTAAATGTATAACTATTAAACCATGAGTACAATAAAAAAAATTTAATATTTCATAATTGATATTATACAAAATTATTGCTTAGAAACTTTTATAATTAAACTTAATTAGGAATGGTACTGTGCCTCCAAGCATATGTATTATAGTTATTTGATAATATATATATTTTATTATCTAAAGCACTGAAAGCTACTTTATTGAGATTTTGTGTATATATATATATATATATTTTTTTTTTACACGCTAACTAAACGCTAGGAACGGATTCCTTTATACATATGTAGGTTTAGTTATTAAGAATATAGGATGTTGGGGAATTAGTGGGAAGATTGGAAACGTACCTATAAAGATTCGTTTTGAATTTTTGCAAATTCTAGTACGGAACGGTATTGACAGAGGGGAACACATTAGCCAGTTCTCACAACAAATGAGTTTCCAAAACCAGCTTTAAACCATCTTGGAATTTCCACAATGTGGAAATGAGCACTTCCAGCTCCGCTGGTGTTCCGTTGGAATTGTTTAAGAGGAGGCATAATTGATTTAAGTTCAATAGAGCAAGTGTCATTACCTTCAAGATATCTATAAAACAGAGAAATAGCTCCTATATTACGACGAGAGTTAAGTGGAGGAAGTGGTACTTGTTCGACAGGGTCGCCTATAAGGTGTAAGGCCCGGTTTTGGATTTTGTTGAGGTAACTCAGAGAAGTTTGCATTCGCCAGCCCAAATGTTAGAGTAGCATTCCATCTTAGATCTAATGTAGGCTTGTAGACAGATCCTTTGGAGAGAAATATGTTTTGCAGCGGGACAGAAAACCCAAACACTTTTAGCTATATCAAAAATATGCTCATTCCACAGCATTTTTTTATTTAGCTGCAAACCAAAAATGCTTAGACTTTTTGATCGCTCGATAGAAAATATAATCTCTATATGTAATATGTTTAATATAAAATGTGTGTGTTTTAAAATTATCAGATAATATTTATTGTCTATCATCGTTTGAGTTTAAAAAAAATTTATAAGCATTAATTTAGTAGAGTAAATAATGTATCATTTCAAATTTTTTTTTATTTTTACATTGTGTTTTAACCCTTCCGTTAAAAAACGGTTACCCCCTTTACCGTTATTTATGGGAGAAAAATTTTGAAATTGCAGTATTTAATTATTTTTTATCCCCATAATACAAAAAATAAAAAGTTTTGGACATAGATGTTGTCTAACAGTAATTGTTTTATTGATGCAAATATGCATCATTGGCTGAAAATTATTTTTTTTTTCTTTGTTTTGAATCAAAATTATTTTGCTTTTTCTTTCAAAGTAATGTATTATTTTCCAAAAATTTTTTATAAATAATAAAACAAAACTATAAAACTAAATCCATATTTCATATACATGCATAAATTAAACTAAAAATGAAAAACAAAAATAAAATATATAATGATTGTAACGAAAATAAAAAAATTAAAATTGTTAACTGTGGAATTTTTTGAAAAAATTGCGGCTGCTGTTAATGCACAGGGAAACATTGCATTTTTCGCACATAATTTAAGTTTGCAAGCCACAATCTTGTACCTTGCAGCGGAGTCGACGAGCTAAATATATTGGCATATGCTAAATTTTATCCAAACGGATATCGGAACAAGGGATTTTGGTCGCTCTATGATGTTCTTGTTTTTTTCTCAAAGAGAATTAGGTTGATGGAGAATTTGAAGGTGACGATCTTCTCCCACGTTTAACAGAAGGACCAATTCTACAAAGTGATTCGGCCAAAGAAGTTTTAAGTTGAGCCAAATTCATAGCCTTTTTGCCTTGGTACACACAAATTTTTCTATGTAGCAACCAAGTGTTGACTACAATCATATCAAGAATATGGTAAAATATTCTCATGTACCATTTTCTAGATTTAAACTTTATTTTGTGGTGACCAATCAAACTTTCGTCAAGATCTACACCTTCCATATTCTTATTGTAATTTATTACAATTTTAGAACAAGGGATCGTTATAGTTTGATTTTTGAATTACTATTTTTATTCGCTTCATTTTTTTTAGGTTTTCACCGAATTAAAGATAAAGGATGGACATCACAAAATGTTAAAAGTAAATGCACTGGCTTATTATCCATCCAAAATACGGCAGATAATGGAATTTCGTCTACAGAAGTTGTGTATTCTTTGAAATCACCACGAGGTAATTTATCATCCTTAAACGAAAAATTGGATAGTCTGTTTTTTCTTACTGTTCCAATTGAGTATATTCCGTTTTTAACTAATTCTACCTGTAACTGGATACTTGTATAGTAATTATTAAGCAAAACTTTGAAATTTTGATGTTTTGGAACATTTCTTAAAAAGCGGATGCACATATTTCCGGATGCTCCTATATAATTTTCCGGATGCTGAAGGTTTTTTAAATTATTTTCTTGTCCGGTATATATTTCGAAGTTATGTACAAAACCGGAAACTCCAGATAATACGAAAAATTTAAAACCCCATTTTTTTGGTTTATTTGGTAAATATTGCTTAAGAAACGTTCGACCTTTCGTTGAGCACATTTGTTCATCAATTGCTAGATTTGCTTCAACAGGAACTTTTTTGAAATTATTTAAAATATGATTTAGAAATGGACAGATTTTAAAAAGGCGATCATGATTCGGATCTTCTCTTGCCAACATATTATCATTATTATTAAAGTGAACGGAAGTTTTAATTTTGCAAAAAAAATTTTTGTTATTGTTTTTTGTACAAAATCATTTCCTGCTATAGGATTCCATAACCGTTTAAAATTAGTGGAACAGATGATAACATACATATTCCAATGAATTTTTTTAAATCAAATTCAGTGATGGTTTCTTGAGTGCTAGGATTTTTTAGACGTAAATATAAATTGGTTTCATCTTTTATCATTTTAAAAAGACCTTCATCAAAAAAAAACATAAAAATTGATAAAGGAGAATCCAGCGATATAATTTCGGTAAATCGGTGTTGCCCAAAAACCCCTTCTCTTCGAATTCAGAGCTTTTTAGTTTTCACAAAATTCTCTTTTTACTTTAGAAGATTTAGATGTTTGGGCTAGTTCTTCCCCTTTTGCCGCAGCTTCAACTTCTTCTTCTTCAAATGTAAACATTTCGCCGGAAATTTTGTGGATTTCTTCGGGAATATAATCGTCTTCCATTTCAACTTCATCCTCAGTATCATCTTCACTGTCGAATAACTAATTTAAATATTTCTCAAGTTCATGATCATTCAAATAACTGAAAAGTCAAAATTGTATAATAAATTTGATTTGTCATCCACTGATCCAAATTTGCATCAATAAATTTGCACAAAAATTTCATTTACCATCCTATGATGCCTATTTGCACCTTTAAAATTTGATATAAAAAACAAAGCTTTTATAATCATATTTTCACTAAACAATAATTATATTTTACTAAAATTCTTATCGCCTGAAGAATGTCAAGATAGCATTAAAATGCAGTAAAAATATTTATATTTCTTTTACTAAATGTAAAAGAAAATTATTGCTAGAACATTTTTTTTCTGAATTATTTACAAAAAACTTACCTTGATTTTTTGGCCATCTTGGTATTTAAAAAGCCGTTACAGAAATAATTTAAATATACAATTAAATATCAAACGCATTTATTCTCAAACGAAATTTTTTGAGTTATAACACTTTATTTGAAAAAAAAACGGTTTAATTTTAAAATAAAACTCAAAAATTTGTTATATCGAGTAATTTTATTTTATAGATGCAAAATTGCATCAAAAATGGTTAAAGAGTAGTTATGCATTTAGATCATGTTTATGAATTAAATTTATTTACGTAGCTTAGGTACTTTATTTGAATATTTGTTTTTAAATAAATAATTAAAATGCATATTATAAAACTTTTTTAGTATTTTAAAATTAGCTTTTAAACTCTACATTGTTTGTTTCAAACATCATTTTTTAAAAATATAGTTTTTGTTTAGGAAAGAAAAAAATAATCAAACCAATTTTTCTTAATAATAATTCTATCCTATTCTACATACAAGTTTAAGATTAAGTTTAAGTTTAAAATTAAGTTCATTAAATAAACCAAACTTTATAAAAGCTTTTTAATATTTTGATATTAGCATAAACACATTTTTTTTTTCGAAAAATGATCCTTGATGGGTGCGGACGTGTATGAATTGTCTATGTAAACAAGTTGAATTTACTAAAATAAATACACAAATAATTTAAATATATTTTATTAAAAACGTTTTGTTTTATTTTAAATAAAAAATCAATACATATTGCTCAGATCTTGTTCATATAATTTGCATTTAAATTGTATACATTAGTAGTTATAAATTGTATACATCGTGCGTAAAAACAACAAGTCTACTGTAATAACATAGATGACAAAGTAAAATGCTCAAAATGCAGTAAAAAGGTAAAGAACAATGATAAAGGATGGCAATGTGAAGGTTTTTGCGGCAAATGGTATTATTCGCTCTGCTTAGGAATTGATGATGAACTGCAGGAGAAATTAGAAGATCAAGAAGTCCTTAACCACTTCAGCTGGTTATACAAAGAATATAAAAGGCTATTTTTAACCCTAACATATAGAGAAGTGCAAACTTAGCATTGAAACCATTGAGGCCAAAATAGACTAGCAACAAAAATGGACTCAATCCAGCAAGAGGAGAGTTTGTTATACTCGGAGACTCTCAAGTTATCAGTGAACAACGTGATAAATTCAAACAGTTTCTCAGCCAACACCAATAATAAGAAAACAAATGTGCAAAGTCTAGTAATAAAACCGAATAATGAAAGGCTTACTCCAGATAGAATTATAAAAACAGTAAGAGACAGAATCCACCCGTCGAAACTGAAAGCCTCCATTCAAAAAATAAGGAAAAGAAAACATTATGGAGTTTTAGTTATGCCTTCTAGTAATGAACATGGTAAAATCTTAAAAGAGGAGCTTGTAAAAATATTGGGAGAAGAATGCAGTATTAAGGACACTAACATGAAAAATTCTAGAAACATGATGAAAAGTGTGGAATTGGAATACAAGACGGATCAAGACCTATTAAATGTACTATAATTAAGCAAAATAGCTGTATAAATGAAAATTGAAAATTAAAAATTATTCACTCCAAGGAGTAAAAAGGGTGCTATAATTATGTGATAGAATGTGGTCAGTTAACCTTTAGGAAAATTGTGTATAAATAGATTAATATCGGATGGAGAGACCATTATGTAAGAGAACACCTATACGCGCCAAAATGCAGTAATTGTAATGATTTTGGACATTACGTTGCTAACTGTTCTCGTCAAATATGTTGTGGAAAGTGTGGGGAAGCACATAGTACTTGGACCTGCAAAGAAGACAAGATGGAATGCTGCAACTATAAGGTCAGATGCCTCGAATGACGTGATCATGCTGCTTTAGCAAAGAATGTCCTACTTATATGAAGCATATGGAATTTGTCAAATCTAAAGTATTATGCAACTGTGATTAATGGGAACACTCTCTGCTGTAAATTATAGTACAATGGCGGTTAATAATAACATGATAGTTATTGCTTATATAAATAGCCGTAGCTTAAGAAACAAAATGGACGACATCAACATATTCATAAAAAAACAACCCGGCAACTAGCAAATTAGTATGTAATGAAACATGCATATACGAAAATTAGATTCAATACTACAATATTGAGAGATATGAAGCGCTATTTAACTATGGGAATAATAATGTTGGAGGAGGTAATGTTATATATGTTCAAAGTAGCCTTGATTATAAAATAGTTGAAACGAAAAAAACTTCATACAGCATTATAATATTGAAAATTTCTAATACTCAGCGGAAAATTAGAATTGCTACTGCATACCGCACAACAATCGACAATTAAAAAGATTACATTGAAACATTATCTGAAAAGCACAAAATCTTATTTTCCCAGCTGACACAAATATTGATTTGCTGAGAGATAACGCAATCACAAGGGAATATAGAGACACAATAGATTCATCGTCTGCAAGGTTTGTAAACAACATCGATGTGAACCAGAATCACATCGACCAGCTCCAATATTATCGACCATGTTATTACTAATAGGCACCCTGCTAATTACAAATTTGTTTTAACTTTGAAAAAGATAGCTGTTTCAAACAACAAGATCATGAAAATTAATATAACACGGGTGAAATTCCCTAGTAGTCCGATGACGGCGATGATAATTAAAACTATGAACTATAATAAATTTTATGAAATATTACAAGCAGCAATTCCGCGATGTAAAATTGATGTGATTTAATACCTGTAATAAATATTACCAAAGACATTGCGTAACCGAAAAAACGATCGAAACTAGAGGTCACACCTGGATATATTCGAACATTATAAAATTTATGAAAGTTCGAAATCGTCTATACTAAAAGCATAAAACTTTTTCACATAATATTGTGTATGAAAGAGTATAAAACAGCAAGAAATAAAACTACAAATCTAATTAGAAAGGCCAAGCAAGACAAGTTTATTGATGAAATACAGGAGGTAAACACAGATGACAGGAAATTATGGGAAGCTATTAACAATTTGCTTAACAAACATAATATTTGAAGAAAAAGTGTTCAACATCTTTGTGTAAATAGAGTTATCTATAACAATGAAAAAGACATAGCTAACGTTTTAAACAACTTATTCTATAGCCTAAGCAGGGAACTCTCTGATGAAGTACCAAATACATCACCATCAATACACAACGTCACTGATGCGCAAACGTTATTTTTTATTGTTTTTAAAAGTGATTATTACCTTGAAATCGGATGCGACACCTAGTTCTGTAGCATTACAGCTAAAGACCTAAAATGTATTGGCTCGATAATTGCTCCAGTATTGACTATCCTTATTAATAATATGTTTGAAACTGGCATTTTTCCGGAAATATTACAAAACACTGTTGTAGTAGCAATCTATAAGAAAGGGATCACAAGTGAACCTAGTAACTATCGACCAATAGCAATTTTAAGTGTATTCGCTAAGGTATACGAAAAGATTCTCAATAAAAGTATTTGAATATCTATTGAAGGAAATTGTAAAAACAAAGAACAACAAAAAAAAAATTTAGAAGAATAGTTAGTAAAATAGCAGAATAGTTTAGTAAAATACTTACTTTTATAATAAAAATTAATGGGAAAAGAATTGTAATGGGAAAGCAATTTTATGTAAATATGGATCTGAATGTATGTATGGATGTATTTTATGTATTTTATGGATCCTGTGGTGAAACGTTTCATGTTGTATGCGTTGCAGTCTCAAATGATTTATTGGCAAAAATAAAGCGGGACAGTATATTATGGAGATGCAATAGCTGCCCATCGACCGAAGGATCATTTGTGATGATTAAATAGGGAGAAAATCGTGATGCAGGTTGTTCTAATATTTTAAAAAATTATCAACGTAAAACAAATAAAACAAACGAGAATGCTGTTCTTGAGCTGTTTAATCCTGCTAATTGCACTTCGCAGACAATAGCTCAGTATTTAAAAAACCTAGGGTCTGTAGTAATTGGTATACAAAAATCACTAAACTTCATAACATATGAACTAGAGGAAAACGCAGAAATTACTAATAAAAGAAAACATTAGTTTAAAAAAGCAGCTACACGACAATAATAATAAATATGAAAATTTAGAAAAAAAGTTAACTACTTGGAATCTTTGATTGACAAAGAAACACAATTAAAAAATAGGAATAATATAGTTATATCAGGTCTACCATCAAATCCAGGTAATCTAACTAATTTATTTTTAAAAATAACAAACAAACTAAATTCAAACATAACTTAAAATGATATTGAACGAACTTCGCCATTATATACCAATTCAAAAAGCAGTAATAAAACATACAATATGTTGTACATTTTCATTCTAATGATATTAAACAGGATCGAATGTTGAAAAACAAACAAGGTGGAATGTAAACCAACGGTTTTTAAAAGCGCACATTTCCAAAAGACAATACGAACTGTTTAAAATTGTGACTTGCACAAAAATTTGAGTATTTCATGTGGGTAATAAGAAAAAACGTGAAAATAGAACTTTTCTGGAA
The DNA here is from genome assembly GCA_947095535.1 of Poecilobothrus nobilitatus. Taxonomy (NCBI): domain Eukaryota; kingdom Metazoa; phylum Arthropoda; class Insecta; order Diptera; family Dolichopodidae; genus Poecilobothrus; species Poecilobothrus nobilitatus. Next base: position 193,099,186 of record OX352772.1, read on the forward strand.
TTTTGAGTGGCTGTAAGTCCGGAATCCTATATAACTAAGAAAAACCGTTAAGATATGTAGAAATATAGTATTGAACCTTTAATTTTCATGTCTTGCCGGGGAAAAATTTATAAATAACGATAAATTTAAATAGTAAATTACAAAATATTGCATAATTTTGATTTTGTTTTATAGAGGTAAGAAAATTTCCGGTCTTTTAGTGTATTTGGATTGTAGAACTACTGCGCAGAACCTAAGATATATACATCTGAAAATAGGGCTTTTTTCAATTTTGAGGGGCTGTAACTTTGGAATCCTATACAATTAAAAAGAACCATTAACACACATATAAATATATTACTGCAGCTTTAATTTTTTTTTGTCTTGCCGAAGAAAAATGTGTACAGATGCCTAAGTTACAGGTGCTTAAAAAAAAAACAAATTTTCGATTTTTGAGCCCTAATAGCTCATAAAAAGGGGCTGGTACAAAAAAATTTCTGAGCCAATTTATACTAATTCTAAAAGTTCTTTCATGTCTCAAAATTTCAAGTTACTATCTCAAAGCGTGCCAATAAATTTTGATATTTATTTATAAAGGTAAAAAAATTCCTGTCGAATGGCGTTTTTAGATTGAAAAAATCTTAAGAGGAATCTGAAATATACGCGTTTAGATATAGGGCTTTTCCAAAACTTGAGGGACTGTAGTTCCCTGATGGATAAGGCTACATGAAAAAGTTGTTCCACAAAATTCAATTTTTTATGAGGCCTACCCAAGGTTAAAGTTTTTTTTCTCTATCTTTAACGGTGCGGAAGTTTTGTAAACAGACGAAGAGACGGACGGACAGACAGAGTGAAACTAATAAGCACATTTTCAATTTTTTTTTGGAAATGTGCTAAAAACGAGCATATTTTCACTTCAGAATTTTTTCCTGCTGAAGAAGGAAATAGAGAGATATTTCTTAGGAATCATTTGTCTAATTTGCAAAAAAATATATAAAAAAAATATACTTCGAAGCAAAACAATTTAAAATTATTAATAATTTCAAATATTTATGGATTAAGGATAATGTTATTAAAATTCGCAGACCTCATTCAAGTAAAATATACAATATCGATCATCTTAATGATATTACAGCTATTAAAAAATGCTCGATAACTAAAACAGTATTATTAGCATCGATTCCTAATGTATTTCCTCTTCTCTTTCCTTCTTTACTTAAAAAAGAACTTTTAGCAAAACAATTTTTTTATTTTCCAATATTAATTCATTTTCTCAATTTTTAATTTTAACAAATTTTGTTTCTTTTTTTAACATTACAAATTTTTAAATAACAATCTATAATATAATACACAAGATGTTGGCGAGACCTTGCCAACATGTAAAAAAATATATTTTATATCTATAATAAAACACTCACACTGAATGTAAACTAAACTGGCAATGATGATATTTCTGTATATTTATTTAATAATTTAAAATTTTATTACCAAAGACACAAATTTTTGACTCAAAGTATTATCAAGAGCCACAAACCGTTCATTAAAAATAAAAATAAATTTAGTAAATATTATTACGAGTGACCAAATTTTCCGCTAGGTGTATTATCAGAGACACAAACCCTTCATTAAAAGTGAGTACAGTCAAAAAAGGAAAAGTACAATATTTAAAAAACACATTTTCAATCAAAATAAATTCAGCAAATTTTTAATTTTTAAATTTGACCGCTACGTCCATTATGAACTGGTCGCAGCGGTAAATTAAAAATAAATTATTAATCTTCTGTTGGCATTTTCAATCTTTGTTTTGGAAAAAAAAAAATAAAAATAGGTACTCTTAATAAAATTAAAACGCCTGAAAGTGAAAAAGTGAGAGTGAGCAAAGTTTATAGTAAACCTCATATTTATAAGAAAAAAATAATAGGCCGATTTTATTCTTGATTTTGTTTTCATTAGTATAAAAGCTGGTGAAAGCTTCGTAACGTACTTTAAAATAGTTTTGTTTATTTAGGTTGAAATTTAGATTTTTAAGCTAAATTTTCGATAGAACTGGTATAACATAAAATATTCGAAATTTTTTTATTAATGTAAAATTCGGCTGACTTAAATAATTATATTTCATAACAAAAGTCAGAAACTTACTAAATATTATAGAAACGGATATTTTTCTTAAAAAAAAAAGAAAAAAATAACATGGAAAATATCATTTTAGAAGCCTTCTCTCACAAAAGATTCATAATTTTGTACTAATTTATTATTAGACCATTAATAATATTGTTAGCCATGGAAAAAAATAAGATTTATTAATCAGATCAGATAATATAATACCTGAAATTAATGAATGAATTTCTGATAATATACACAATATAATGATAAGACCTTGCCAACATATAAAAAAAAAATATTTTATTTCTATAATAAACCACTCACACTGAATGTAAACTAAACTGGCAATGATGATATTTCTATATATTTATTTAATAATTTAAAATTTTATTATCAGAGACATAAATCTTCGACTAAAAGTCTTATCAGAGACACAAATGTTTACTTTTTAAAAAGTACTTTCGACACAAAATTTAAAGCAAATTTTTAATTTATAAATTTGACCGCCACATCCATTATGAACTGGTCGCAGCGGTAAATTAAAAATAAATTATTATTCTTCTGTTGGCAGTTTTCAAACGACTTTTTGTTTTGAAAAAAATAAAAATACTCTTAATAAAATTAAAAGACCTGAAAGTGAAAAGAGCAAAGTTTATAGTAAGCCTTATATTTATAAGAAAAAAATAATAGGCCGATTTAATTCTTGATTTTGTTTTCACTATTATAAAAGCTGGTAAAAGCTTCGCAACAGACTTTATTGTAGTTTTGTTTATTTATGTTAGAATTTTGATTTTTTAAGCTGAATTTTTGATATAACATAAAATATTTGAATTTTTTTTATTAATATAAAATTCGGCAGACTTAGCTAATTATATTTCATAACAGAAATCAGAAACTTACTAAATATTATAGAAATTTAAAAAAAAAAGAAAAAATAACATAGAAAATATCATTTGAGAAGCCTTCTCTCACAATAGATTCATAATTTTGTACTAATTTATTTATTAGACCATTAAATTAAAAAGCTGTCGAAAACGACCGTCACAAAAAAAAAAGACCCCGAAAATTTATGAAATTACATTATCAGAGACATGAATCTTTTATTAAATATACCAAAGACCTCTTCCAAAGTACATTTGAATAAAATAAATTCAGCAAATTTTTTTCAAGCAAAAAAAAAATAAACGCAAAAGACTTGAAAGTAGTTTTGGTAATTGAAGTAATTTCGCGGCGAAAACAACTGTTTTTCATCGACATAAAATTTTTTTTTTTAAAACTAAAGAAAAATAGAGAGTAAAATTTTAACAAATATTAAAATTATTTCGATTATTGGGAGTGTTTTAAATGTAACAAAAAATAAATGTCGTAGCGGTTGGTGTTGGTTGGTTTTTGGCCGGTTTTTATTGTGCACTTTATACATGTGTTTCAAACAATTTTTGAGATATCGGCACGAACTTTTACCCTGAATGTGTTTTTAGCTTGGACCATTTTTTCTCAATAATTAAAAAACTGTCAAAAATTATCGCCACGAAAAAACGGCGAGAATAAATTAATAAACTGTACCTAACATTTTTAATTTTATGTGTTTAGATTTGTTTTATGTTTTTTTTCTATTACAAGTAAGTAAGTGATTTCAACGTTTTTTTTAATGGTGCTGATGTAAAAATGAAATTTTTAGGTAGTTTATTAAGGGGGTCAGTATGATAACGTAAATGTTTTTGAATCTATAGAATTTGTGCAATTGCACAGGGGATTTTCTAGTAATTATATAATATTTAAAACTATTGAAATTATTTACTACATCAAATTAATTATTTACCACTACAAAAATTTAATAGTGCAATTTTTAATTCATATTTTTAATTTAATATTTACAAATTTTTTTTTTCATATATTTTCTTTTTTTATAAAACAAATTTTTTAAATTTCACATATTCTTTTTTAATAAACTCCAATAATTATTTACTACTTATAATTATTTACTATTTTACATTAACAAATTTCAAGTACAAACATTTACTCACGCCATATTTAATTTTTAATTTTTATTATAGACACGGTTTTAAACACATGTTTTCACTTAATAGTCAATTTATTATAATAATGATATGCATGAATCATGATAAAGCTTTCTCTCATCTACTACCGCTATTTCTCCAAAACCATTATTGTCGCCAACTACAATGATGTCGTGTAACATTAATGATAATATTAAAGTTAATTACTTTTCAGGGTTAGATAAAAAGATTTTGGTGAATTATATCAACAATTTTAACATAATGTATTTGAATATTGCAAGTCTTAGGAACAAACTGAGTCATTTAGAATTGTTAATTAATTCTGTACAATGTGATGTTCATGCAATTGTCTTAACAGAAACCTGGCTTTTAAAACACTAAAATCAGTTCTTTAATATTCCAGGGTTTACAACTTTTTTTTCTAATCGTGAAGTTGCCTAATCGTGGAGCAGCTATGTATATAACAAATGAGATTAATAGTAATTTATTATTTGAACAGAACTTTAATAATTCAAATATTCTTATTGTCAAATTATTAAACCTAAATCTTAACATAATATGTTTTATAAGGCCCATCAGAGAAAATTAAATGATTTTATTGCCAAACTAGATCAAATAACCAGCACCTATAAAAATTCACTAATTTAGGAGACTTCAATATTAACTTACTAGACGAAAATAACTCCGGCGTTAAAGACTATGTGAATACCTTGCTTTGCAATGGTTTTATACTCTATAATAAAATAAATTATTATTAGTGAATACCCAGCTTTGCAACTAGAATAGAAACTACTTCTAAAACTATAGTTAACAATTTTTGTACTGATGTAATTGATTCAAATATGATCTGCATGTTGCTAATACATCCCTGTCAAATCATAAATTGCTTTTTGTAAGTACACTTCTAAGAATTATTAAAGGGAAAATAAAGTTGAAAAAACAATCTTAAATTATGTAAAACTTTCTGATGATATCTTTTGACAAAATCTAGAAACTTATAACATCTTAAATGATTTGTTTTTGCTTTTGCTGAGAAAATATAAAAATATATTGAAGTTATCCCACTAAAAACCGTCAAAAAGAAACATGAGTGGATGAATAAGAATATCACATGTAATATAAAAATTCTTGATTCTTTTGTTAAATACAAAAATAATATCCTAATTATAAAAAAATTTTAGAACTCTATGAGAAATACAAATTTATAGTGAAAAGGGAAATAAAAAAGGCTAAATGCAACTTTTGTAACAAAATATTATCGATTATCAATAGTAGAAAACTTTTGGCACTTTATAAGATAATTATGTACAATAAGACTAGTACAGAGAATACAAATAGTTTAAGAAAAATTAAATACAACAATACTATTACAACTAATTCACAACAAATTTCAAACATTATGAATTCATACTTCATTGACGTAACAAAAACTCTAAATATATCCACAGATTTTCTTGATCGAATTTATCTAAGTTCTTTTCAAAAAAATGTATACGAAAGTTTTATTCTAACATCCACAAACATAGAAGAGGTTAAATCTACTATTAGCTCAATAAAATCAGGTTCGGCAACTGGATATATGATAATATCTCTGCTAAAGTGCTGAAAAAATTTTGAACCCAATTCTAGTCAAATTTATTAATTTAGCTTTCGAATCTGGATACTTTCTCAACTCACTAAAGGTTGCTACGGTCGTACCCGCACATAAAACTTGGGACGAAACAAATCCTTCAAACTATCGCCCCATTTCAGTTTTATGTTCAATTTCAAAAATATTTGAAAAAATAATCAAAAAGCAACTTGTTTATTTCATGAAATCTAATGGTATCTTACATGTATCTAATGGAACAGTTTGGCTTTGAGGAAAACTCAAATACAATAGCCGCTTGTCTGACTTTATCTGTTTTCATATCAAAAGTGTGAATAAAAAAACGTATACTGCTTGTCTTTTCATAGACTTGCAAAAAGCATTTGATTGTGTCGATCACAATATACTCCTTTTCAAATTGCCACAATTAAATTTTAGTAACATCCAGTTAAAAAAAGCACCCTATACTATATGCGCTGATGACATTTGTCTTTTGTTTAATGCAAGTACGAACCTGGAACTGGAAACAATAGTGAACAAAGAGCTTAACAGATTTACTCAGTGGGCAACAAGTTCACAATAAACGAAGAGAAGACAAAAGTTATGATCTTCAAAAATAAAACTTCAGCAAATTCATCTTGAGCAAGTGTCATACCTCAGACTAAATAATATATATAGACGAACAGTTTCATATAAAAATTTTAAGTTTGTTTTTGTACAAAATTGGAAAATTCTCTGGCTCCACTATTAAAATCCATTAAAATCTACAGAAAAATCAAAATAAAAATTTCACCTATCCATATTATTCCATTCCATACTCAAATTTTACAGTTTGCAGATTTTTTCTTTTTGATGACATCAAAAATTTACATGTTTGTATGTATTTATAACAAAATATAAAAGTATACACATGTTTTTACATAATATTTATAATATTGTTCTGTTTGTATTAAATTTACACAAGAATAATTTTTTAGGCAGCTATATATGTACATATATTTACTCAAGAAATTACAATTACGATTCTATTATTTTTAATTGAATTTCCAGATTTTTTATGATTCTAACACTTTTTATGATTTTTTTGAATTCAGCATTACATAATTATACCCGTACGATAGGATCGGGTATAATAAAATTACCCCTCCGTTTGTAACACCTCGAAATAAGCGAGCTAGATATACCTTCAAAGGTATGGATCGGATCAGAAAAAATCCTAAGACTTTTGAGCCATGTCCGTCCGTCCGTCCGTCCGTCAGCACGCTAACTCAAAAACTAAGAAAGCTAGAATCTTGAAATTTACACAAAATATTCTGGGAGTAATTTGTAGGTTCCGTATTTTTTTTGGTTGAGTTCAGAATTTTTTCCTGCTGAAGAAGGAAATAGAGAGATATTTCTTAGGAATCATTTGTCTAATTTGCAAAAAAATATATATATTACAGCTATTAAAAAATGCTCGATAACTAAAACAGTATTATTAGCATCGATTCCTAATGTATTTCCTCTTCTCTTTCCTTCTTTACTTAAAAAAGAACTTTTAGCAAAACAATTTTTTTATTTTCCAATATTAATTCATTTTCTCAATTTTTAATTTTAACAAATTTTGTTTCTTTTTTTAACATTACAAATTTTTAAATAACAATAATTATATAATATTTAAAACTATTGAAATTATTTACTACATCAAATTAATTATTTACCACTACAAAAATTTAATAGTGCAATTTTTAATTCATATTTTTAATTTAATATTTACAAATTTTTTTTTTCATATATTTTCTTTTTTTATAAAACAAATTTTTTAAATTTCACATATTCTTTTTTAATAAACTCCAATAATTATTTACTACTTATAATTATTTACTATTTTACATTAACAAATTTCAAGTACAAACATTTACTCACGCCATATTTAATTTTTAATTTTTATTATAGACACGGTTTTAAACACATGTTTTCACTTAATAGTCAATTTATTATAATAATGATATGCATGAATCATGATAAAGCTTTCTCTCATCTACTACCGCTATTTCTCCAAAACCATTATTGTCGCCAACTACAATGATGTCGTGTAACATTAATGATAATATTAAAGTTAATTACTTTTCAGGGTTAGATAAAAAGATTTTGGTGAATTATATCAACAATTTTAACATAATGTATTTGAATATTGCAAGTCTTAGGAACAAACTGAGTCATTTAGAATTGTTAATTAATTCTGTACAATGTGATGTTCATGCAATTGTCTTAACAGAAACCTGGCTTTTAAAACACTAAAATCAGTTCTTTAATATTCCAGGGTTTACAACTTTTTTTTCTAATCGTGAAGTTGCCTAATCGTGGAGCAGCTATGTATATAACAAATGAGATTAATAGTAATTTATTATTTGAACAGAACTTTAATAATTCAAATATTCTTATTGTCAAATTATTAAACCTAAATCTTAACATAATATGTTTTATAAGGCCCATCAGAGAAAATTAAATGATTTTATTGCCAAACTAGATCAAATAACCAGCACCTATAAAAATTCACTAATTTAGGAGACTTCAATATTAACTTACTAGACGAAAATAACTCCGGCGTTAAAGACTATGTGAATACCTTGCTTTGCAATGGTTTTATACTCTATAATAAAATAAATTATTATTAGTGAATACCCAGCTTTGCAACTAGAATAGAAACTACTTCTAAAACTATAGTTAACAATTTTTGTACTGATGTAATTGATTCAAATATGATCTGCATGTTGCTAATACATCCCTGTCAAATCATAAATTGCTTTTTGTAAGTACACTTCTAAGAATTATTAAAGGGAAAATAAAGTTGAAAAAACAATCTTAAATTATGTAAAACTTTCTGATGATATCTTTTGACAAAATCTAGAAACTTATAACATCTTAAATGATTTGTTTTTGCTTTTGCTGAGAAAATATAAAAATATATTGAAGTTATCCCACTAAAAACCGTCAAAAAGAAACATGAGTGGATGAATAAGAATATCACATGTAATATAAAAATTCTTGATTCTTTTGTTAAATACAAAAAAAATATCCTAATTATAAAAAAATTTTAGAACTCTATGAGAAATACAAATCTATAGTGAAAAGGGAAATAAAAAAGGCTAAATGCAACTTTTGTAACAAAATATTATCGATTATCAATAGTAGAAAACTTTTGGCACTTTATAAGATAATTATGTACAATAAGACTAGTACAGAGAATACAAATAGTTTAAGAAAAATTAAATACAACAATACTATTACAACTAATTCACAACAAATTTCAAACATTATGAATTCATACTTCATTGACGTAACAAAAACTCTAAATATATCCACAGATTTTCTTGATCGAATTTATCTAAGTTCTTTTCAAAAAAATGTATACGAAAGTTTTATTCTAACATCCACAAACATAGAAGAGGTTAAATCTACTATTACCTCAATAAAATCAGGTTCGGCAACTGGATATATGATAATATCTCTGCTAAAGTGCTGAAAAAATTTTCAAACTTATTGAACCCAATTCTAGTCAAATTTATTAATTTAGCTTTCGAATCTGGATACTTTCTCAACTCACTAAAGGTTGCTACGGTCGTACCCGCACATAAAACTTGGGACGAAACAAATCCTTCAAACTATCGCCCCATTTCAGTTTTATGTTCAATTTCAAAAATATTTGAAAAAATAATCAAAAAGCAACTTGTTTATTTCATGAAATCTAATGGTATCTTACATGTATCTAATGGAACAGTTTGGCTTTGAGGAAAACTCAAATACAATAGCCGCTTGTCTGACTTTATCTGTTTTCATATCAAAAGTGTGAATAAAAAAACGTATACTGCTTGTCTTTTCATAGACTTGCAAAAAGCATTTGATTGTGTCGATCACAATATACTCCTTTTCAAATTGTCACAATTAAATTTTAGTAACATCCAGTTAAAAAAAGCACCCTATACTATATGCGCTGATGACATTTGTCTTTTGTTTAATGCAAGTACGAACCTGGAACTGGAAACAATAGTGAACAAAGAGCTTAACAGATTTACTCAGTGGGCAACAAGTTCACAATAAACGAAGAGAAGACAAAAGTTATGATCTTCAAAAATAAAACTTCAGCAAATTCATCTTGAGCAAGTGTCATACCTCAGACTAAATAATATATATAGACGAACAGTTTCATATAAAAATTTTAAGTTTGTTTTTGTACAAAATTGGAAAATTCTCTGGCTCCACTATTAAAATCCATTAAAATCTACAGAAAAATCAAAATAAAAATTTCACCTATCCATATTATTCCATTCCATACTCAAATTTTACAGTTTGCAGATTTTTTCTTTTTGATGACATCAAAAATTTACATGTTTGTATGTATTTATAACAAAATATAAAAGTATACACATGTTTTTACATAATATTTATAATATTGTTCTGTTTGTATTAAATTTACACAAGAATAATTTTTTAGGCAGCTATATATGTACATATATTTACTCAAGAAATTACAATTACGATTCTATTATTTTTAATTGAATTTCCAGATTTTTTATGATTCTAACACTTTTTATGATTTTTTTGAATTCAGCATTACATAATTATACCCGTACGATAGGATCGGGTATAATAAAATTACCCCTCCGTTTGTAACACCTCGAAATAAGCGAGCTAGATATACCTTCAAAGGTATGGATCGGATCAGAAAAAATCCTAAGACTTTTGAGCCATGTCCGTCCGTCCGTCCGTCCGTCAGCACGCTAACTCAAAAACTAAGAAAGCTAGAATCTTGAAATTTACACAAAATATTCTGGGAGTAATTTGTAGGTTCCGTATTTTTTTTGGTTGAGTTCGGACCACACCTTAAGGTAGCTCTCAACCACCTAACTTTTAGATCCCCACATTTTTTTTGAAATAGAGCTATGAAATTTTAACTGCTGATAGATATCACAAAAATATTAATTTTATTTTTAATAAATTTTTTTGTAGCCCCACCCGTTACGGAGCTACAGCTCCCCAAAGGTTCAAAAAAGCTCTATATTTAAATTATTATAGCACAAGTTGTATAAGATATATCTTCATTTTGAAAACGCCAAACGGTTACAACTTTTATTAGCTTTAAAAGTATATATGCAATAAATATATATTTGTGGCATACGGTGTCTTAATTTACCGTTATGCGAAACTCAAATTTTGCAAAATCCTTTAACCCTTCTATCTTCTAAACGAATAAAGTTGGAAAGTTGAAATTTTGACAGAAGTTAGATCTTTTTTTTGTATCACTCCCCGTTTAGGAGCTGTAAGGGGTCAAAAACTGAAAATTTCCTATTTTTAAACACCTGTAACTTGAACACCTGTTAAAATTTTTTTGAAGTAATACACGAAAATTAAAACTCCAACATTATACTCTTATTTCTGTTAACAACTTTTTTTTAATAATATAGGGTTACTTTATAATTGACGAAAGTGTTACTTGATTTTTTCAAATTTTCTAACAAATTTCTTTAACGAATTTTTTGCATTTTGTTTTACTCGATAATTTGAAATTGTTGAGGATATAATGCGTAGTACATAAAAATGCAAATAAATAAACAACATAACGGTTGCTTGAAGAATATTTATTTATATGATATTTTTATTATATACATACTTAAATAATATCATGTTTATTTACATATCGTATATGTCACTAGTGAATGAATGATAAGAGTATATATGTACATTATAAAGCACCGTGTTTACATACATATATGTATTTTATTGTACTTATAAGAAATTATTCTGTCAATGGAATATTTAAATATAATATAATATAATATTTAAAATTATATTTACTATTTTGTACTAAGTAAATTTAATATACATTTACCGCTTAGTATTAAATGGTACTATAGAATATTTGAAAAAGTTTTGGATTGATAATCGTTATGTCGAAGGTTAAAATCTGCTTTTGAAGAATGTATAAACATATAGTTTGAATATATGCACAACCCATAATTCTAGAAATTATAAAATTCACCCAAATTATTTTAAAATACTAAAATATTAAAAAAATAATATTGTAAGCAAAGTGATAGGCTGTGAACATACTAACGGTTCGTACGGGTATCTCAGAGTTGACAAAGGTAACTGTATTCTTCCTCGTTTTTCTTTCAGCCATGTTGCATGCCTCCGTAGTGAAACTAAAATAAGGGAGTCAAGAATACATTTACGGTGGTTAAAGCATTCTTTTTTATACCCTACACCTAAAGTATAGGGTATATTAACTTTGGTATGGTGTTTGTAACCACCAAAAGGAAGCGAGTTAGATATTGACATGTATATATATTCTGAATCAGGATCACCTCCTGAGTCGATTTAACGATGTCCGTCCGTCCATCCGTCCGTTCGCACGATAACTCAAAAACTAATAAAGCTATCTTGATGAAATTTATATAGTAGGTTACTAATTACGAAAGGAAGGCTAATTTCGAATCTGGACAAAATCCGTCCATGGGTTCGGATTCTGGAAGCTTCCGAATGATTCCGGAGCAAACGAAATTATCTCCAAAACCAACAAAGATAGAACCTTTAAAATTTGTACATTGATGTCCCTTTCCGTTCGATTTATGTCTCCAAAATTTGAGTCATTTTGGTCCATTGGTTCATATTTCGGAAGCTTCCGAACGAGCACCAGAGCAAACGAGATTATCTCCAAAACCCACAAAGATAGAACCTTTAAATTTTTTACAATGATGTTCCTTCCCGTTTGATTTATGTCTCTGAAATTTAAGAGGATATGTTCCATGGGTTTGGATATTGGAAGCTTCTGAACGAGCATCAGAACAAATGAGATTATCTCCAAAATCAATAAAGACATAACCTTTAAGTTTTGTACAATGATATTCCTTCCCGTCCGATTTATGTCTCCAAAATTTGAGACATTTTGGTCCGTGGGTTCATATTTCGGAAGCTTCCGAACGAGCACCAGAGCAAATGAGATTATCTCCAAAACCAATAAAGATATAACCTTTAAAGTTGGCAGAGCGGTGTTCTTAAATGTTTTATATAAGTCTCCGAAATTTTAGAGGATTTGGTTCATGGGTTCGCATCTTGGAAGCTTCCGAACGAGTCCTAGAGCAAACAAGTATATCTCCACAACCAACAAAGGTAGATCCTTTATTTTTACTACAAGAGTGTGCTGTTATGTTTCCTTTTCTATAAAATTGGAAACTGACATTTGAAAGAATTTGAACCATGGGTTCGTATTTTGGAAACTTCCGGACGAGCACAAGAGCAACGAGCATATCTCCAAAACCGACAAAAGTAGAACCTTTAAATTTAGTACAATAGTGTTCTGGCATGTTTTCTTTATGTTTCTGAGATGAATTCGATGAATTGGAGTGGCAGTTCGGGTACCTGACACACACCTCCCAAGGACTAACAATCTTCGAAATTAATAAAGATAGAAACTTAAAATTTGTTACAAAAGTTTCAAGCATATCCTAAGACGATGCTTCTTTTACGTTCCTGAAATTGGAGTTGAATAAGACAGAAAAGGGAAGAAGTTCAAGCAGCTGCCAAAAAAACTTATGGATTTTTAATTTAATTCGAATTATTCAGGTGTAGGGTATTAATGAGTCGGTTGCATCGACTTACTGTTACATTTACTTGTTGTTTGATAAAATCTGTCTACAATTTTCGCATTTTATTTTTTTAAGTATTTTAAAAATAATGTATCCGCACACATATTTCATTGAATTTTCTTCGATTACATTATTATACCCTACACCTAAAGTATAGGGTATATTAACTTTGGTATGGTATTTGTAACCACCAAAAGAAAGCGAGTTAGATATGGACATGTATATATTCTGAATCAGGATTACCTCCTGAGTCGATTTAACCATGTCCGTCCGTCCGTTCGTTCGCACGATAACTCAAAAACTAATAAAGCTATCTTGATGAAATTTATATAGTAGGTTACTAATTACGAAAGGAAGGCTAATTTCGAATCCAGACAAAATCGATCGTGGCAATTCTGATTCTGATTCTGGAAGCTTCCGAATGCTTCCGGAGCAAACGAGATTATCTCCAAAACCAACAAAGATAGAACCTTCAAATTTTGCAAAATGATGTTCCTTCCCGTTCGATTTATGATAAATTTTTACAATGATGTTCCTTCCCGTTTGATTTATGTCTCTGATATTTAAGAGGATATGGTCCATGGGTTCAAATCTTGGAAGCTTCCGAACGAGCTTTAGAGCAAATGAGATTATCTCCAAAAACAACAAAAATATAACCCTTAAATTTGGCAGAATGGTGTTCTTTCATGTTTGATTTGGCTCTTTGAAATTTGAGAGAATTTGGTCCTTGGGTTCGGATTTTGGAAGTTTCCGAACGAGCTTCAGAGCAAATGATATTATCTCCAAAAGCAACAAAGATACAACCTTTAAATTAGGCAGAATGGTGTTCCTTCCCGTTTGATTTATGTCTCTGAAATTTAAGAGGATATCGTTCATGTGTTCAAATTTTGAAAGCTTCCGAACGAGCTTCAGAGCAAATGATATTATCTCCAAAAGCAACAAAGATATAACCTTTAAATTAGGCAGAATGGTGTTCCTTCGTGTTTGATTGATGTTTCTGAAATTTGTGACGATTTGGTCCATGGGTTTAAAATTTCGAAGCTTCCGAACGAGCACCAGAGCAAATGAGATTATCTCCAAAACCAACTAAGATATAACCTTTAAATTAGGCAGAGTGGTGTTCTTTCATGTTTTATTTAAGTCTCTGATATTTGAGAGGTTTTGGTTCATGGGTTCTTATCTTGGAAGCTTCCGAACGAGCCCCGTATAAGATTTTGTAATTTGGGATTTTGTGTTTGGGATTTTATGATTGGGATATTGTGATTGGGATTTTGTGATTTGGAATTTCGTACCCAACCCGATTGATTTATATGTAAATTATTAGAATTTTTGATTAAAATTGTTTCTTTATAAATTTTTACAGTTTTACAGTTTTATTATATATGTAAATATTATTTCATTAATAGAATCTATTCCTTTATTTTCGTTATTGGCAACAGGAATTGTAACTTCTGATTGTACTGATTTAATTTTTCTTGTAATTTTAATTGGCAGTAATAATGAACTTTCTTTAAATTGAGCTAGACCTAATTTAAGGTATTGCATTTTTTAAAAATCTATCTGATAGTTTTCTGTTTCTTTTTCTGTTAATATTATATTTGAGTGTATAATTCCGTGCCTAATAGAAGCTAAATTATCTTGTATTGTATTAATTTTTTCTTTAATAAATTGAATTTTGAAAAATAAGTCTAAGTATACATTTTGTTGACTAAGAGAATGTTCTAACATATTTATTTGATTTGAAACTATTTTGCTATCATTTTCTATAATGGTTTTAATCTGAATTATTGATCTATGAAACTGATTATTAATTTTAATTTGATCGATATAATATGTGATTAAGAAATGTTTGTTTTGGACCATTACTTGCAAGTCACAATCAGTTTGACACTCGACGAGAAAGGTCGTCTTTATAGAGCTTTTAATTTTTTTTTTTTTTTTGCTTATATTTCATTATCATAATTCTAATTTCTTTTTGTGTGTATTATGATCTTGGATCTAGAACCGTAAATAAGATAAGTGCTCTTTATTTTCTCCTATTATTTTTTCTTTCTTTATTTTTTGCCATTTCTGTTATGGCCGTCGCTTGTCCAATACAATAATTATTTGTTGAATATTGTTTTTCTTTTTCGTTAATGGTTCCTTTCAAATTAAATAAGAATACAAAATTATTTTTTATATTTTATTTTATTATTTTATTTTATTTCTCAACAATTTTAAATTTTTTAGTAAATTTTTGATATTATATACATCTTTTTTTTCCTTTACTATTTCTATTTTAATTATTTATAAATATTAAAATTTTGTTGCATTTTTTCTTGAAACTAAAAATTAAACTTCTTACATTTCTTTTTTTTTTTTTAATATTAACTAATTAAACTTAACTTATTCTTTTTTTTGTTGTACCTTAAACTGAACTTATTTTAATTTTTTATTTTTTTTTGTTAGTAATTGGTAATTATATATATATAAATTTAGCACATTCGGAATATATAAACAATTTGGTATAATTCTTTCTACCTTATAATCTCATACTGCACAATTATTTTTATTATAATTGCTCTATTTTTTTTTTTATTAATATTTTAACTTTAATTTTTATATTTCAATTTTTTAATTTTTATTTTATTTTCCGAATTTTAATTTTTTTTAAATCACAATATTGTTTTTGTTTACAAACGTGCGGCTGAACTACACGTCAAATGATCAAACAATAGATATACAATAAATTGTATGCTTGCTTTTTATGAAGACAACGACAGTAAATATTCTGCTTCGCTTGAGCTAAATCTCGACTTGAACAAAATTTCTAATTGGGGCAAAATCAACAGAGTCGGCTTTAACTGTAAGAAAACTCAGTGCTGTGTAGTCTCCCGCAAAAGCAACACTTCAATCATACCTTTAACTTTTCAAGGGGGAGTTTTGCAACATGCGGGTCAGCTCAACATCTTGGGCATGGAGCTTAATCAAAAATTAAGTTGATCCAATCATATTTTTTGTATAGCTAAAGATGCATCTAGGTGTATGGGTTTCCTGTATCGTTGTAAAGCCTTCTTTTCATCTTCTGCTCTCCTAAATATCTATAAAATATATATAAGACCAAAGATGGAGTACAATGCACATATTTGGACAGGTGCCTCCAAAACAGCATTGGGATTTCTCGATAAAGTGCAAAATAGAACAATTCGTCTAATAAATGATCCCAATGTTACCTGTACGCTCTCTCCACTCGATCTACGGCGCCTAACAGGAACACTTACCCTGTTTTATAGATACCTTATAGGGTTGTATTCTTGCTCCAACGAGATTAAAAGTTTGATGTTTCCTCTCAAAGTATTCCAAAAAGAAACAAGGAGAGCTTCTGCTGCCCATCCCTATGTAGTTCAAATTCCCAGATGGCATAATTGGGCTTATGGAAATTCGTTTGTAGTACGAACATCGCGAATGTGGAACCATCTTCCACCTGATGTGTTCTCCAGAATTGTTGATGGTTACATTTACAATGTGCAAAGATTCAAGGTGAATATTAACAACTTTGTTCACAATATGCCTGCCAATTTGAAATCTATTTTCATTCCTTAACTCCACTTCCTATGACCAGGCAGTACAGTAGTACTAAAGGCCGTATAACCTATTGTTTGGTCAAAAAAGGGAGGTGGTGTTTAGTGGGTTAAAGTCCCACACACTCATAAAGGAATCGTGCTCGTTTCACTCCTCTATAGTGTCTTTCGATGATACCCACCTACCCTCGCAAAAAAAAAGAAGTGTTTTTCGATTTTTTGCTGGTCTTATTTGTCCATTGTTCCAAATAACTAATTAGACATAATATCGATGCCGTTTATTAAACCACGTTTTAATCTTCTCATAGGTATAATAGTTTTGAGTTTATTTGTAATTTCTGATAGTACTTCCCTTCGCTTGAATTCTAGTATGTTGGTTTTATTTGAAATGTTGTCAAGTAATTCCAAAATTTCAACTGGGTGAATATTTATTTTATTTTTAATTTTTATATTGAATATGACAACATCTGTCTGAGTAACTAAATATTCTTTAATTAAATAGATTTTCATAAAACCTGTATTTGAATGTATATTGCTTATTTATTAATATATTTAGTAGCCTAATATATTTAGTAGCTTAATATATTTAGTATATTGGCGTTCCCGGTTTGGGTTATTATTGTCAGTATCATCAATATTATCAGTGTCTGAAAGTTTTAATTGTCTTTTAATATTTGTCAAATGTACGTTATCTAATTTTAACTTTTTGTATTTAGGCTCTTCTTTATGCCTAACTGCTTTGTAGTTTTTAACAAAACTGGTCGACCTAGTTTCAATATAGTTTTCGCCTTTTTTATTAGGTTTTTCTATTTTGTCTAATTTAATTTTAGTATTAGTTTCTTTGATTTTTTCAGAGTCTGAAGTACGACCTTGTACGTTTAATGGTGTATCTTTTTTATTTGAATGGAATCGTTCGTTGTAAGATCTAACAGCTCTTTGAATTATTTGTTTACACGATAGGTTATTTTCGGTTTGTTTTAAAATTCAAAATTTTTCCGCTAAGGAGTTATGGAAACGTTCGATTTACATTCCCGGTATGACTGTTTGGTTTAATCAAGTGTAATGCTACATTTTGCTTTTGTAAAAAGCTCTTTATTTGTATAGCTTTGAATTCATTGTTCGCTATAATTTTCTTAGGTTTATCTAGCTTTGCGAAATGTTCCTCTATTTGTTCGATAATAGTTAATTGGTTTCTGTCGGATATGTAATATGCAGAATAGAATTTCGAAAATTTGTCAATTACTGTTAAAAAACAATATTTCATTACGACGTAAGTATCGATGTGAATAATCTGATTTATATCACTGGGTGTTTCTGTGAGATTATACTGAGGTTTAATAGGTTTTCTATCGTATTTAACCAGCTGACAGATATCACATTGATTTATAACTATTTGAATTGTTTCTAACAGTTTTGGGTAGTATATTATATTTTTTAACTGATGAGAAAATATATGCCAGAATGAGAAAATTCTTTGACATGATAAATTGAAACTTCTTTAACTGCTTCTTCTTCGGTTTCCATTTCTTGCGCTCTAAACGAACATTTAATAAATTTTATATTTCTATCACTTGAAAATAATTCTATAAGTTTATTTTGTACAATATTATATTTATTGTCTGGTAATTCTGAATATGTGCCAAGTTATACCTTTTTTAATATATCTTCTTAAAATATCATTTAAATTATTAAAATCGTAATCAGCTATATATATATATATTATTCTTCTACCTAGAATATTTTCCATTTCCAAAATTTTATTATTTGTGAGAATAATTTGTATTTTATACACATTAACTAAACTCTCTTTAATGCCAATATGGTCTAATAATTCTTCTTCTGCAGAATGCACTGTTGCCATTGTGACGTCATCTTCAATGTTGAATATGTTTTGGGACTCAATGGATTCTTTATCACCTTCTCCCTGATTTACTTTTTTTTGCGTATTCTCAGTTCTACTTAAAAAGTCTGCGACACTGTTTTCTTTTCGTTTCGGTATTCGATTGCGAATTGATATTCATCTAATTTAATAACCACCTTTGATGTCTATATTTTGTGATAGGTTGTGCAATTTTTGCATAATCCTTCACAAATTTCCGATAATAACCGGTTAATCCTAAGAAACTTTTGATTTGTCATTCTGTTTTTGGTAAAGCTAAATCTTGCATAGTTTTAATTTTATTTGGGTTAGGTTTCAGTCTGTCTTTAGTTAATATGTGTCCTAAAAATGCTGTCTCTTTTTTCATAAAGTTGCATTTATCTATTTGGCTTTTCAAATTTTTTTTCTAAAACTTTAAAAAGTGAGGTACTGAATAAAAGAGTATCGTCTAGATATACTACACATACCTTGTTAGTATAGTCTCTTAAAATGTTGTTCATGTTGTTCATGTCGTCGGAGCATTCTTAAGTCCGAAAGGCATTCTGTTAAATTCATATAACCCATGTGGTGTTACAAATGCAGTCTTTTGTTTATCTTCCTCGTGTATAGATATTTGGTGGTAACACTTTGCCAAATCTAACGTTGTAAAGTACTGTGCTTTACCTAATTTATATAATATTGAGTCAATGTTTGGTAATGGAAACATATCATCCACTGTTACCTGTTTTCGTCTTCTATAGTCTATCATAATCCTAAATTTCTTTTGTCCTGAGTTGTCCGATTTTTTCGGTACTACTATTAAGGAACTGGAATACTGAGAATTACCTTTTCTGCTAATTCCTTGAGCTTCCATTTCTACTATTTGTTTTCTCCCCTCTTCTTCGTGCTTTAGTGGATATCTATACAGTTTTGAGTTTATGGATTGGTCAGTTGTTGTTACTATTTCGTGTTTAATTTCTGTGGTTTGTGTCAATATGTCTCCGTCTTTGAAAAATAATTTAGAGAACTAGTTTTTCTATTTCTGAAAGTTCTTCCGAGTTTAGATGGCCTAATTTTAACAAATTTATTTTTGGGTTTACCGTTTCTAACATACATATTTCATTAAATTTATATGGTGAGTTTTCAAATTTTATATCTTGTTCGTTTAGATTTATACTTCCTTTTTCAAAATCTATTATACTTTCTAAGCTATTTAATAAGTCAGAACTTATTATCATTTGGTACTTTCTATTTGGTAAATTTTAAATTTCCATCCAAAGCATTGGATGCCATTTTAAATTCTTTTGGTGGTCGTATATGGATTTCGAAATTAATACTATATTTTCCACTATTTGTTGAATAAACCAGTGGTTGGATCCTACATTTTTTAAAACCTTCTATTCTATCGTCAATAATGTTAAAACTGGATTGGGTGTCAATTAATGCTAAAAATATTCTATTTTTTATAGTTTCTTTATAATAGGAAGTTCCAAGGCTAGTTTATAAAAAAATCTATATTATTGTTTTCATTTCTATTCTTTTCGTTAGTTTTTATTTGTATGTGCTCTACTTCCATGGCATTTGGATGAACTGGTTTTTGTTTAGCAACATTCTGTAGATGGCGATATTGTGCAATTTCTTTGACTGTATTAACTAAGAGACTATCTACATTGCTTAAATCTATGTGATTTTGACCTCTATAATAGCTGATGTTCTACATTACTAATAAAGAAGTTAACACTTACGTCTTCTTTACGAATAAAAGTTGACATGAACTTGAGGTTTCTGTATTCTGCTTCCATTGATATTGTGTTTGCCGGTGTTGGTGCTGGGGCTTTTACTGGTGCTTTTGCTTGTATTTCTGCTTGTAAGTTACTTATAGTTTCCATCATCGCTTTAATTTGTTATTGTTGTGAAAAGATTCATTCATGTAGTTTTTTTTTTTTTTGTTTTATTTATTATTAATTTCAGACAATTTACATAAAAAAAAATTGTGTATAAGAAATTTAATTCTAAACTAAATCTAAACTAATACTAAAAACTAAAAGTTTATAAATCACATTACAATTTTTTTTTTTTCTCTTGAACAATAGTTAATTTCTAAAGCTTTTTAAATATTTCTCAAGTCTATGTTTAAATTCATGTAAGTTTTGGCTGCGTTTTAGTTGGATAGGTAGAGTGTTAAACATCTTTATTGCACTACATTTTAATCCTTGTAGCTTCTTAGTTGTAGTAGCTTTAGGTACCACAAGATCTCCTTTATATCTAGTGTTGTAGTTGTGCAAATAATTTATTTAATATAAAACATGAAATTAAACACAAGATCTTAATAAAACAATTAATCTTTATTGAATCTTCTTAAAGACTAAAAATTAACATTAAATCTTATAATATATATAATGGTCAGAAATCAACATATGAGGAAATAAATGCAAGCTAAAAAATAAATTTGGGCCTTTTAAGTGGTTTACTTATTGTAATTATTTTAGTTATAATTACAATATTTAAGTTTACCCCAGTTTAAATGAGTACTATAAATTACAATTAGTAACCTTATTCTTATTGAAAACAAAAATAAAAAATAAAATGTTTGCGATAGCAATTTTTCTTTATAATTAATATTTAAACATATAATTTTAAAAGAAAGAAAATAAAATATGTTTGACCTAGATTGCATTTATTTCAATAACGATAATTATTATAAAATAATTATGGTTTATTTTACAGCGTGTGTCCTTTGGATAAATAACTCCCCTTTCCTTAGGAATATTGTAATCCTGAACAATATAATTTCCTGGATTATTTTTTAAATCTATATGATTTCTTTTACAAAATTTACAAAATTTAAAAATTAATAAAATTATTATGACATTAAGGGAATTAAAATTAAAGTAGAATGAGAAAAAATTGTATAAAATTTTTTTTCATATTTAATTTCTTTAATTTCTTCATTATTTTTCATTTGATTAAGATGTAACATTTTTAAGTTAACTGTCTGATTAACATGATCAATAGTTGCATAATTTGGAAGTAAAAATGATTGCTGAAACTGTAAATTACTATTTGAAAATTTTATTTGATTTACTGTTATAGTACAGTTATCAAAGCTTATAATATAATTTTTATTTGAAAAATATTCAATGTTATTACAAGTATTATATAAGCTTATATTTTTTGCATTGTTTATTAAAACAACTGCTAAGTCTAGTTCTACTATTTTCAAATCTGTTTCTAAAGTTTTTGCGCAATTTCCAAAAGAGTTTTCAAATAAGTAGTTTAGAAATACAATTTGATACTGGTTTTAATTTATTTTCATATTTTTCTGTATCAAGAAAATAAGTTTTATTTTTGTATTTTATAACATATATAGTAAATATTTATAGTAATTTCTTCAAATTTAGAATTAGGAACAGGAAAATTTTTATATAGAATAGCTTTTTCTTTGCTCATTTGAGGAACGCGTATTACAAAAATTAATTTATTGTCATAAGTTCCTGAATTTTAAAAATATTAATGTCATAAGCATCAATTTCTTCTGCGGTAAGAAAAGATCTGATCATTATCTGATGTTTTGCAAACATTATATTCTCTTGTATTTTTTCGATTTCTTCATTTAGAAGATTTACATCAGAAATTAGTTGAATTTGTTTGACAACGTTTCTATTTTCAGTTGAAACGCCATTGAGTAATTTATCAGTAAATAAGTTGTTATTATTAATACTTTTTTGCAATATTTCAATATTTGTTTGGATATTATCGTTAATTTTAATTTGATTGTTAATTTGATATCATTATGTACATTTTCATCTAAAACTTTTAAATGTTGTTCTATTTCATTTTTGTCTTTTTCATCCATACTTCCGAAGATAAATTTTAAAATCGAACCACCTAAATTTAGTAAAGATCTCTTATGTCTAAAAGGTATTAGTGTTTTAATAGTATGCTTAAGTTTATTAATTTTATTCATGAGAATATTGAAATTATTTTTTTCGGTTGGTGGATTAAAATTGGACTTTATTTGTTTTTCCAACGTATCTATGGTATATTCAATTTCATCTACATTTATTATGTGAATAATTTTTTTATAACTTTCTATTATTCGGTTTCCAATTTTTGAAAAATGATTGAAGGTTAAGTATTTACTAATAACAGCATTATTATTATTCTTGGTAGTTTAGTCGGAAATTTTATTATATGAAAGTTTGAATATTGTTTTAATGCGACTTGGATGAATATTTTTATCATTATTATCAATTATTTTATTATTGGATCGTTTAATTTTAAATTTTTTATATTTGGGTACTTCTTTATACCTAACTTTAGCAGGGTTTTGTATTAAAATTTCATTATTATTAGGTAGCTAAATTGTTTCCGGTTTTCATTCAATTTATTGATAATTTGCTCTTTTTTTGATTGTAATTTAATTTTTATTTTCTCAAAATCAGAAATTTTCCTATTTATAAAATCTATTGGCTTAACTTCTGTTCTTGAATGAATGGTATTATTATATGCTTCTACTGCCTTAAGAATTTGACTTTCGGTATTTAATTCTGGATTTGTAATCCCAAGAATTCTAACATGTTCGGTAAGAGTTCCATGGGCTCTTTCAATATCAGAATTACCTGTATGGCTTCCAAGAGAAGTAAAATGAACTATGGTATTCTCTAGTCTACAAAAGTCTTTCAGATTTAAACTATTAAATTCATTATCAAAAACAAATTTCTTCGGTTTTCCAAACAGTGAATCAGTTCAGAGCCTGAACTATTGTTATACTATTTCTATCATTTAGTTTTAATACTGATAGATGTTTTGTAAATTTATCTATACTGGTTAAAAATATTTCCTTCTTTAAATAATAAGTACCACAATGAACTATTTCGTTTGGTTCTGATGGAGTTTCAGAAATATTAAATTTATACGAAGTTGGATTTCTGTCATTCTTCGCTAAATTACATACTTCGCAATTATTGATATATTTATATATAAAATCCTATAATTTTGGAAAATAATAGATGTCTTTCATTTCATTGAAATTTTCTAAGATTCCCTGTGGTTTCTTTCTCATGAAATTCTTTGATTAATTCTATCTACATTTAACAAATTTGATTTTATTATCATTGCTAAATAATTCAATCAATTTATTTTGCAAGATAACAAATTTATTATCTTCTAGTTCAGAGTATATTGCAGTAATACCCTTTTTTATTGAACGCCTCAATAAATCATTTAGATAATTACTATTGTTTAAATCATTTTCATTAATAAAAATTTTAGAAAAGATAAATGAATTAATCTTGTTTTTTACCAGATGTATCTGATTTAAATACTTATTTGCAATGTTTTCAACGATTGGGATGTGGTCATCCAAATTTTCGACACCACTATGAATTGTAGCATGATCACTTACAATACTAGACTTTTTTCTTCAATTTGTAGAACATTAATATCATTTTTATCTGTATTAATCCTGCTTAAAAAGTCAGCTACCTTGTTATTCCTTCCTTTAACATATTCTACATCAAAATCATATTCGTTTAATTTAATTCTCAATCGTTGGTGTTTACAGTTTGGATCTTTTAAAGAATTTAACCAAATTAATGGCTTATGATACGTCCTGATAGTAAATTTTATCACATAAAGAAATGGTCTAAAACACTTGGTTGACCATACAATCGATAGCAGTTCCTTTTCTATTGTACTGTATCTAATTTCATGTTCTTTTAATGACCTGCTTGCAAATGATATTGGATAAACGCTTTGAGATAAAACAGCTCCAATAGCATATTGGCTTGCATCAGTTGTGGGGTTGAAAATGCGTTTTTGCTCGATAGTTTTCATCAACAAGTATTTGATGAAAACCTTTTGCGAGATCTAAGGTCGTAAAATATAGGGCTCGATCAAGTTTATGAAAAAGTGCATCAATGTTTTGGTAATTGGAACTTATCATCTATTGTGATTTCGTTAAGTTTACGATAATCAACAACCATTCGCCATTTTTTTTCTCCCGAACAATCAATTATCTTGGGAAGTACTCAAATTGGAGAATTATATAGTGAATTACTATGCTTTATAATTCTTTGAGCTAACATTTCTATAGTTTGTTTCTCGACTTCTTGCTCATGTAAAATTTCACTCTCTCCGAATAGTGTTTTAATTTTTATGGGATGTTTTAATTTAATTAAATTAATTTGATTAAATATATTATTATTAATAAATGAAGTAGTGGAACCAGTCTCAATCAAGCAATTGAATTTAGTTTCATCAATTATGAATTCTACACTTGGTAAAGAATTTCTTTGGTTTGTTTCCGAGGCCCGAACCGAAATTTTTTTTTGAGATTTTGTCTGATTTTCTTATTCGGTATGATTCAAGTCTAAGTGGTTCTAAAAGTTGATTTGATTGAGAGGAATTCTGATAATTTCTAGAAATACAACTTTGCTGATTATTATTACACTTACCATTATATCTACTTTGAACGGAGTTATTATTAAAACGATTATTGTTAAAATTACGGTTGAAATTACTATTATAATTATGGTTGTAATTATAACCATAATTACTTGATTATTATTAGGAGAATGATTGAAATTACGATAGTTATTTGAGGTATTCCGTTATGAAATTGATTATTGCTATTATTTCGAGTAAATTTAAGTTTTGATTTGTTATTCTGGTTTATATTAGTACTTGAAATACCTGTTTCAAGCAATTCAAAATATTTAATCAAATTTCTAATTTTCTTTTCTTAATTTTTTATATATAGGGTGTTCAAAATTGAGGTATCATTTTGATTTTGCCGCCATTTTTTTCTACCTGGAATTTTTATACGAGGTTTCTATAGGTATATTCTAAATACATTCCGGTTAGTTAATACGGTTAATATGTTAATACGTTACACGAAGGAACAACGTGTTTTTGTTATTACAACATTTTTTGAAAATGGTAAAAGTTTTCAAGATGTAATTAAGAAATTTCGAACAAAATTTGGTAGAGAAAATGGTCCAACAAATCGTGCCATCAAGCTGATGGTTGATAAATTTCTAGAAACTGGATCTGTTCTTGATAACAGAGGCAACATTTATCAACGTAGTGGCCGTTCAACCGAGAATGTAGCAGCTGTGAGCAGAAGTGTGAAGAAGATCCAAAAACTTCCATTCGTCATCGTTCGCAGCAATTAAACATCAAACCATCCACATTATTCAACATTTTGCATCGTGATCTCTATTTAAAGGCTTATAAGATCCAGCTGACGCAAGAATTAAAACCAACTGACCATGCATTACGTCGGCAATTCGTTTCTTGGGCAATCGAAAAACAAGAAGAAAATGAAATTTTTTTTAACAAAATAATCTTCACCGACGAAGCTCATTTCCAGCTCAATGGGTACGTCAATAAACAGAATTGCCGCATTTGGGGTGAAGATAATTCAAGGGTTATCTTAGAGCAACCAGTACATCCACAAAAAGTTACGGTTTGGTGTGGTTTGTGGTCAGGAGGAATCATCGGACCATAATTTTTTGAAAACGCAAATGGAAATGCGATTACGGCCAATGGAAATCGCTACAGGGAGATGATCCGAAGCTTTTTGTGGCGGGAAATTGATGATTTGGACGTAGAGAATATGTGGTTTCAACAGGACGGTGCCACTTGCCACACAGCAAGAGAAACAATGGATCTTTTGAAGGAAAAGTTCGAAGATAGCATTATTTCTCGTAAAGGAGGAGTGATGTGGCCACCAAGATTGTGGCCATATGACACCGTTGGATTTTTTTTTGTGGGGTTTTGTGAAATCGAAAGTGTACAGCAATAATCCCACAACAATTCAAGAGCTTAAAAACAACATTATCGAGCAGATTTCAACCATTGAGAACAGTTTATTGAACAACGTGATTCAGAATTTTGGTAAAAGATTGGAAGCCTGCCAAAGTAGTAGAGGGGGCCACTTGGCCGACATAATTTTTCATTATTAACCGGAACCTATTTGTAATAAATTAAAATAAAAATATATTTAATATTTCAAAAAAAAAAGTCTTTTTTGATTAAAATTAAAATGATACCTCAATTTTGAACACCCTATATATGTATATTATAAAAATTTATTACAAAATAATGTTATTGACAAAATTAAACAAAATTTTTTTTTTCAGAAAAATAGAAGTATACAGGATGTCCAAAGGTCGAAGGTAACGAAGAAAGGAAGTGATAGGGGAGATCGAAACAAGAAGAAAATTGTTCCGGAGAGGGGATCTATTCTTCGGTTTCCGAGATAACGACCTTCAAAGTTTTTGAAACTTAACGAAAATACTTTGAAGGCTGTTATCTTAGAAATCGTTAAGAATAGAACCCCCTCTTCCGGAATAATTTTTTGTTGGTTTTGACCTCCCCTATCACCTCCTTTCTTCATGACCTTCGACTTTCGGACACCCTATATATACTTTATAAAAATTTATTACAAAATTCTTAATATAAAAAGTAAAATTAAAAGATAATTAAATAGTTTTCGATTTTAATATTTAAAAAAATGTGGACTTCAATTTTAAAATGCTTGCGTTATCTGGTAATTTAATAATATGTAGCGGCGGAAATCTAACATCTTTAAAATCGATGACTTGGTAATATTTTATACTATTAGATTTATTTTGTTTTAAACAGAAGCAACCAAATTGATTATTTATTTTAAATGTTTGCAATTCTTCACAAACAAAATACATGTTTTCATCTGATTCATATAAAATATTGATTATCATATAAAAAATATATTCGTCTATCATTTTTGAAACAGTTAAAATATTATTTAACTTATAGGTTGTATTATTAAGTATAATTTTGTTTGTAGAAAAAATGTTTGTACAAAATTGGGAATTTAAATTTGAATTGATATGTTTCCAGATAGTAGAACATGTAAAATTAATATATGAACCTTCACCACAGATTATGTGTACATTTTTAGAATTATTTTTGGAAAAATTATTATTTTTAGTTACAAAACGATAATCTCCTATCATTAAAGGGACAAAATCTCCTATCATTAAAGGAAAATAGAAAAGAAAATATTTCATTTCTGATGCTGTCATTTTTAATTTTTTCCCATTTATATAAGTTATATCAATATCTACTGATTTATTTTTAGTATCTAATGGGCCATAATCAAATGAGGCTTTCCTCGAATTTAAAATCGATAAGCTAAAGTATTTTTTTTTTGAATTATAAAGTAATTTAAAATTTCACATAATTCATAGTGACAAATTCCTTCATAAATGTCATGTGTTATATCGCATGTTACATTATCAATGACATTAAAAGATTAGATATAAAATTAAATACACAGTTTTCCTTTATTCCTGTACTTGAAACATCTTTTGCCTTAACGCTTAGAAGATAATTTTCATTATTTCTGAGCAGAGATATATTTTCAGTAGTTTGTTTTTGCATTTGGATTTTGTCTGAAGTGCACATTCTACAGTAGTGTAAAGCAGAAAATGATTTTGTAAAACCTAAAATTGAATTTAAACCTAAGTTATCTCCAGTTATTGCTGATAATATTAGCTTAACAGTAGTTATACCATTTTCGGTAGTTATGGAAATACCATTTTCTTCGAGATCTTTTAGTACATTTATTAAATGCATAAAATTTGAACAATTGCCGTATGAAATATCAGATGACTTTGTAAAACAGCAGATTGAAATGTTTTCTAGCTTAGATATTTGAAAATCAGCTAATAGAGGAAAACTTAAATACACTCCAGAAATTTTGTCGACCCCGGATTTAGATCCAAGAGGATTATCAGCCTCAAAATCATCTTGGTATAATATATATAGTAAACAAAGTTTATTTTTATATAATTTTATTTTTTTTTCCCAAGCAGAGCCTAGTATTACGCCGTATATTTCGGGAGTATTATTTAAATCTTTAATTTTTTTAATCATTAATGAGAAATTATTGTTTAATTGAAGATATGTAATAATATTCTCATTTATGGGCAATAGTACACCCTTAGAAGGTTTTAAAGTTATATTTGTGAGTGTTTTACAATTATTTATTAAAAATTCCTTTGGTTCTGTATACAAATCCTTTTCTTTTAAATGTTTTTTTAAATTATATTCTGAATTAATAGATTTAAAAACATCCCTAACATGTTTTAATTTAATTACGGTTACATCCGAAATTTCTTCAGTAACTTGCACAATTATTTTCATAAATTCTTTAAAATCTTTAATTATTTCATTTGCAGTTTTTCGGTTGAGTGACATATGTCCATAAAGCTTCAAACCAAAAGAAAAACATTCATTTGAAAAATCAAATGTATTTTCAAAATTTGAATTTAATTCACTATCTAAACAGTTTAGTTGCGGGGCTAGTACCTCACTCGTAGTCTAAGTAGTGATTATGACTAGAACTTGGTATTGGATGTTGTCTTATTAGATGACGACGAAATGCATACATATTTTGAAAAGATTGTGGACAATTAGTACATTGAAAATAACTAGAATAAATTGAGAGCTTATGATATAATTTTAAATGTGTTATACATGATTGAACCAAACTGAAAGCTTTACGACAAACAAAACATGAATACAGCATTGTGTTACTATTTAAACTCAGAGAGTACACTATTTAATTGACTTGAAATTTTACCTTTCAGAGGTATTTCATAAATGTGTGATTGAAAAAATTGCCACGTTTGTTTACAGGGTACAGGGTATTTTAAATTTAAAACTTGAAACACTTGAAAAATTACAGAAAATGCCTTTATAAAGCTATCAAATTCATAAAAAAAATCATTTAAATTCACAAAAAACTTTGCGAGTTTTTTTAACTCACCAACAACCACTAACAGAGGTTGATTTGTTAAACCCCGTTCCAATAATTTGGCTCTATGTTTTTCCACACAGCTACTGATGTCGTTTTCAATCTATAAAACGAAAAGAAGAATAAATTGTAAAACCTCTCAATTGTTCTTTTCTCAAATTTTACTTCAATGTGTAGAACCATATAACTTTGGCCTTCTAAAATTGAAGGTTTCCAAAAAAATTTGCCCGATTTATTAGAAGCATGAACCCCAGTTGGAATTAACACAGCTCCTAGCAATATGCAGTATAAATAATTCTTTGAATCTATAAATGTAAGTTTTAAGCAATTATACATAATAAGTTACAAACAAGTCTAGTAGTTTCTAAAAATTAATAAATATTTTTGGGAATGTGACATAATAATTTTATTTCACAGTCCAAAATAAAATCATACTAAATCATTTAAAAATCATACCAAAACATAGATTTTTGACAATATTTTACCTTCAGTTAATTCGCCAGACAAAAGCTTTTCATTAAGCAATTTTGATGAGTTGTCTTTAATATTATTTTTGAAAAATTCTTTTTATTTTGAATTTTAAATTCATCCACTTAGTAAATAACAATTCGTTCCCAAGATAAAGAATTTCAAAATCCAGTTCGACCTATAAATTGAATAAAAATACATAAAAAATTAGTGCGGATTCAGCAAAATCATTTTAAATAACACTTACCAATCTTGCTCCTATTTGTTGTCTCAATATAGGCCACTCTTCAATAATATTCTTATCTTCATTGATATGCTGCATTCGGAGCTTATGAGTTGCTCGACATTTTTCAACTACTAAAAATTCTGGTTGTTTATTATTTTTTAGCCATATATAATTAGATAAAACGATTTCATCAGTATGATTATTGGTAACTATTTCCGAACAGATTTCAACAAGTTCAGTTTTTTGTCTTTTTATTCTGTAACGGCTTTCGATTATCCGTTTTCCTCGGTAGTTTCGGCTCAGACTACAGTAGCTCTGTTGTAGTCTTCCCTTGATTTTAGGATCCGAACTTAAATAATTATTCTGCAAATAATAAAAACATTAGTTATGTAATGACAGTGAAAATCCTGTTTCAATTTTTTAATGTTTAAATGGCACTGTGAAAATTTTTCGTTTAAAATAAAACAAGCGAAAATTTTTATCAAAAAGGAAGTAATATATCAAAGAATTATAAGGATTAATTCATAATTGCTATTATTTTTGATTATATAGTTTGAAATTAAAAATAGTTTCCTTGTTTCTAATATTAAACTTAATTTTCCTAAAAGTGATTCATTTTCAATAATAAATTAACTAACATTCAACTGAAGTTTTTGATTAGTTGATTCATTTTTTATGTGTTAACTTACACAGCCAATTCAAACACAAATTTAGTTTTTACCTCAGACTCTTTAGGAAAGAATTTTAAAATTTGTTGTACTGCCTCGCGATAATGTTGGTGAACTACCTGTTCTATTTTATTTTTAATCCAGAAGCTACAAATTAAGGTACATAACTCATTCCGGCCGGTTTCCGTCAGTGATTTATTTTGCTTATCTAAATCTAAAATGCCTTTTCCTAAAAGCGAGTTATTAAGAATTTCCTGCACGTTCTTTTAATATTATTTTGAAGTTGTAAAATCGTAAAGGTAACTATAAAATAAAAATATTTACTATGTGAATTTCTTTACTAGTTGTTATATTGTAGTAGTTGTTGTATAGGCAAGGGTGATCCGGCATGCGATGAATGTGATCCCTGTTCGGCTAACCAGTTTTGGATGCTACTTCCGTTCAAAGACAGCGTATCTGCCAATGGTATTTTATATCCTTTTTAAAAATAAATTAGTTAAAATTTTCCAAATATAGGCCCTTTTTGAGGGAAAATGTAACCAGAGAATATTATTTTGTAGATACTTAGAAAAAATTTCAGGGCTAAAATTTGGTAAAAACACTTGCAAATTACATTAAATGGCTTACTTACATTTTCTGCACGCCATTCTAACAAACGTTGCCTAAACTTAATTCTTAAACCTAATTTAGTAACGGGTATTAAATTATTTACATCGTCCAGGGTCATATATTGCATTGATTCTATGTCAATATTTTTAGCCATAAAATCAGGTAATAATTCTTGGCATTCCCACTAATAATTGTTGCTCTTTTGGCAACTGATCATATACAATTATATCGCGCTCAAGAAGCTCTATTTTAAAATTTTACTTACTAATTTAATGTATATTGTTGTTTATTTTATAAGAATTTAAATATATTATATTATTTATTTGCTTTATTTTCACTTACTTAGAAATATATTTTCACTTTATATTCACTAATTATTGAATAATTGACTAAATCATAACACAAATAAAATACGTCTGACTTGTACACAAAAATCAAGTAAACTAACAAAAATCGTTAACTCAGTACAATGCGTTTTGAGTTAGCAAATTAAAGTTGCTAACGATAGCTAAAATATTAAAAAAAAATGGTAAAATGGATTTGAACTTCTTAAATTTTTAATAATTAGATAGAATATAATTAAATTAGAGACAGAATAATTGTTTGCCCTTTTTAAACAGTAAAATAGCAAAACATTGATATGTTAAAAATAAAAACACACATCTATAGAAATAAAAATGTCTTTATAGAGTCTGGTTTCTATTAAAGAGAGAATTATTATAAAAAAATAATAATGACTTTTTTACAAATTCAAATTATTGAAGTCACACCAATGAATCAATCCATGGAATTGAAAATAAGAAATGCCATTGAATGGGAACTAAGTATAAACCCGATTAACATATTGTAAAACCAAAATAATTATGCAAATGTATTATAAATTAACAAATAAATACAACAAGAAGGCCAAAAATTTAACATAGCATTAGGTCTAAATGAGCTTAAACTCAAGTACGATTACTTCATGAACTCGCATTTTTGTTTGAAAAAGTGACATTTGAGTTCAAATTCAGTTTTTGGTTTTCTACCAATTATTTTAACAACTAATTATGCCATAGTTTTGCCACCAAATTGCCCTTATCAAAATGGTATTTAAATGGTAAGCAATTGGTATTATGCCAACCCCTGAAAACACATTATTATTACAGTGTTGGAACTAAATATAATATATATATAAATACTCTAAAACATAAAGTGATATTCCAGGAATTGTTTTAATTTTTACTGCATTTTTCCAAAATTTCAGAATATAGAAAAATTTTCATTATATTATATTAATATCTAATCTTATCCCCAAGTTTCAACTTCATAAGTTATAACAAAAAGGGAATACACTTTCTAAAACGAATCCCATCACAAGTATAAATTACAACAACATGAAGGTTTATGTGAAAAACGCAAAAAATACTGTATCGTAGAATGCTCAAACTTTGACCAATTTAAAACATAAATATTTATATGTCCAAGTTATGTTACTAAAATATGGAATTTATAATTTTTTTTATTATGTAAAATTATATCATAATCAAAAATTCACGTTTTTCAAATAATTTAAAGAGCAAACCTAAAAAATGATTTCTATTTTCCGAATGGATTTAAAGAGGAAGTATTGAAAATGTTTCTAATTAATAGAATAGTAGAACATAATTTTGTATTTTAAAGTATAGAAGTTCAACAAATTTACATTTAATATTTGTATATACAGATACACACACTCATAGCTTAAGCAGCTAATCTGAAATTTAGTTAGTGTAAAATAATTTCGGAACTGTCATTCTCTTGATATTTGGGTATATTTGGGCATATTTAGTAGGTATATATTTACATGTTCACTCTAGAAAATAGATAAGAAATGCATTTGTCCACAAAATTTATTAAAATTTTTTAAAAATAAGCCACTACAACTAAAACCATCAACATTAATAAATATTTTTACATGTCTTAACAACTTTCCCCATTTTTAACCTTATAATAATAGTAATGGCTTTATAAAGTAATTCTTCCTCTTCTAAGAGGAGTAAATATAGATTTTCCTTTTATAAGATAGTATATACGATAGTATTAAAATATGTACATATATGTACTTTTATTTGCAAATTGCAATAGCAAAGTAAAACAAAATTTTCTTAAATTTCTTAGCTTATTTTATGCTGAAAGCATCAGCTGTTTTTACTTAATAAAAATGAATCGAACATTGCAAATCTTTTACGCGAAATATACTATTTTTTTCAGATTTCGGATTTTTTTTTCTCTTAATCAAAGAATATTTTTAGGCATTAACAATGACTTGCGTTTTGCAAATTCGAAAACTAATTCTTTAA
This sequence comes from Poecilobothrus nobilitatus, assembly GCA_947095535.1. Classification (NCBI taxonomy): domain Eukaryota; kingdom Metazoa; phylum Arthropoda; class Insecta; order Diptera; family Dolichopodidae; genus Poecilobothrus; species Poecilobothrus nobilitatus. The sequence goes on from OX352772.1 coordinate 193,133,019, forward strand.
ATTTGATAAAGTTTTATTTGAAACAACAACTTTAAAATCAAAGAAGTGCAATTCTATGATTTGACAAATCTTTTTTTTTCTGTGTGGGTCAATATTGCTTACATTATTTTTAAAAGACAATACATATTTTTTGATACTCCGATCTAGTTGATGCTCCGATTTAGTTGATTTGATGTTTGAGTTGAACTTTTCTTTTTTCCTTGAGTTGAACTTTTCCTTTTCTTTTGTTGTAAGTAAACGGCGCGGTAAAGTAAAACGGCGTTTATATTTTTATAAGTAAATATGACTTAAGTTTTTTTTTTAATATTTGAATTTATATTGGTAGAACAAATTTACTTATTCTACCCCACACCTGACACCAATGTAATAATTCACACAATACAAAATAAAATATTAAAAGATATTCAAATAAAACACCTTTGTTTTTTGAGCTTCTTTGATTGACTGACTTTTTATTTTCCAATTTTTATTAATATTTTTAATATAATTTTTAATATTATAAATTACTCATATTGTAATCGCTGACCTACATTTAATAACATAATTATGAATATTATAATTAAGATTGATCATATTACAATTACAATATTAGTAGATTGCAATCGTTCAATATTTTTGAGTTCAAAGTACTACAGTATTACAGTACATTTTAGTAAAAATATATATGATAATACATTGCACGTAAGGATTAAAAATAAGTTAAATTGTACATTAAAATTATTGGATTATTATATTTGGTTACAGAAATATTATTTTCTTTGTTTAACGGTAGAATTGAAATAGTACCCTTTACCGAATTTAACTCTTTAAATATTAAATTCGAAAAAATATGAAAGAATATAGGGAAAAACTATATATTTAAGTTTTAAATTAAACTCATGTTTCTTTTATTAATTTTTATTTTATTTTATTGTAGCAACAGTACTTATTGCTTAGAAGACAAACTATAGAATGAATTATTAATGTTCTTATTTCTAATGCATGTTTACCCAATCACGCGGATTGCAACGTGATCGCATAAACATGCATTTATACATCTTACCTGTACCTAAACGATCAATTAAGGTGATAAAACTGCGGTGTATGCGCTTTTTGTCAGCCAGACAGTTTTTTTCTTATGTTACACCTCCATCCTTTAAGAGTTTGCAGTCTCTGCAAATGGATCGAGGTCTTTTGAAACTTTCTTAATATCTTTTAATTGTAATTTTGATTGATCGTTTAGTTTCGATTGATTGATTGATCGTTTAGTTTAACATTAGTGGTAATAATTTATTTGGTAATAGTTTATTTTTTTTTTTAACATCTTGACTAAAATTATTATGATTGCAAAAGTAGTTACAATAATTATAACTAGAGTTGTATACGTTACAGTTTTATGCTTATATTCTATAAATTCTATTTGCTCTCTATTTTCTATTGTATTTAAATGTAATTTTTCTAAAGTTAAATTGTTTATATTTTTTGTCAAATTATGGTAATATATTGGAATTATGTTACTTTGTATAAATTTTTCTATTTTATTACTAAGAATAATTATCAATCTTAATTTCACAATCTTTAAATTTTATGACATTATTATGTTCTATAGCTAATTCTTGAGTAATAAAATTTTGTTTTAATTTGGTTAAAGCTAAATTTTTTGTTATTATTAAATTATCAAATATTTTCTCAATTGAGGTTACATTATTGTATTTAATTGAACAAACGTTACTTTTATTAAATAAATTTTTAATGCAATAATTGCCATAAGGCTGTAATTTTTTTTGACCAAGACACCTTCGGTATGCTTAAAAACGTTATTACCTTCTATAATAATTTGAATGTTATCCGAGTCTAATTGCTCGAATTTTCTGTTAGGGAACGGAATTACTAGTGCCTTGTGATATTTTTGTGTCGTAAATTGATGCAAACTAATAATGAAGATTAAGAAATCTTCATTGAACATTATGCTACTTTGAATATTTAGAAGTATATTCACCGTTATGTTGTACTTTTCTATTTCTTCTTCGGTAAGAATGTCGTGTGCAAGAACGTTAAGTTTACTAAGCAAGATTATATCTGTTATTTTTTTTATCTGATTATTTAATGTTGAGATGCTTGCGTATAATTGTAAAACGTAGTGTGATTTGTTAAAAAATCTTAGTATTTTATTATTTTGTACGGTTATGTTCGATAGATAGGTGTTTAGTTCTTTTTGTTGTGCGTTAAGGTGTTTATTTATTTCCTCTGTATGCTTAATTAAATTGTTATTGATTGTTACTTGTTTATTTAGTTGGTTAACAGTATTTTTAACGTTGAAGTCTAGAGTACTTAAGTGGTCATAAATTTCTTTACCGTCTTCATCGTCCATATTACCTGTTAAAAGGTTTAATCCCCTTCCAAATATGTTTATTAAGCCTCGTTTTGCTCTATTTTTCTTATAGGCATGGGGGATTATTGTGTTATAATTGTGCTTTAAGGCTTGTAATTCTTTATTTAATAGTTCACTATTGCTGTCCGAAGTTTCTAATTTTTGCGAGTTTACATTTGATTCAATTATGTTTATCAAATCTTGGTATTCTGTTAGATTTACTAGATGCAATATTTTTCTAAAGGAATTTACAACTAATATTTCCTCTAGTTTAAAAAGTGCATACCCATTTTCCGTATTGATTGGGGATACTTCCATAGTTTGCATACTTGCTGAATGAATTAGCATTAGAATCAGTGTAATATGCAGCATCCTAAAATAGAAAACTTAATATATTTACGTTTCATTTGTGTATTTGTGTATTTAGTATTTCTCTTATTACTAGTATCTATAGTATAATTATTATCTATTCTAAATTTATTTAATTTTTTAAATTTTGGTTTAATTTTTTCGGTTTGCCTATTTTTAACTAAATTTGGTGTTAACTGATAGTTATCGTTTTTATCTTTATTTAATTTATTAATTCTATTTATTTTTTCTATTCTATATTTGTCCGCTAGTGTTTTGATGTCAATCCTATCATAGTTCTTTATCAAAAAATCAAGTGGACGTAGTCCAGTTGTAGAGTGAATTGTATTATTGTACGTTATTATTATTTTATGTATCTTACAGTCTACGTTTTCGTCTATATTTGTTAAGTCCGCTTCTAGTAACCGCAGGTGCTCGTTTAGAGTACCGTGTAATCTCTCTATGTCTGAGTTACCAGTTTTGTTATGGGCGGTTGTTGTATGTCTGTTTATTTCGTTTTCTCGTAAAAATAGTTCCACTGCACTATGTAGCATACATCTTTCATTGTCGTATACCAGTTTTTTCATTTTACCTAAACATCTGATTCTCTCTTCCAAATCGGTTAAAATCGAAATCCATGTTCTGTCGTTTAACTTGTGTAGTGTTGCATATTTTGTAAATTTATCAATAGTTGACAGATACATGATATTGCGACATGGAAACCATATGTCCATGTGAACTATGTCGTTCAAATTATTAGGAGTTTCAGTAATTTTAAGAGGAATTTTGGCTGGTTGACGATCAAATTTAGCTAACTGACAAATTTCACAGGTGTTAATGAATACGGTTATCAATTTTAACATATTTGGATGGTAATACTTTTGTTTTAATTCTGAAAATACTTCGTTTATACCCCTATGGTTGTGTTTTAAATGTTCTTCTTTAATTATCGTGATCATTTCGTTATAATCTATTATATTAGTTAATTTTATATTAGATTTATACAGTATTAAATTTTTATTCTTGCTAAAATGTTTTATGTAAAGATTTTGGAATTTTATAAATAATTCGTTGTTTTCACAATAGAGACACATTAATCCTTTATCGATTCAGACCCTTCTCATTATTTCTAACAAATTCGAATTCTCATGAACTGTAATGAGATTTTGACATTTTTTTAGTATAATTTTGGTTACGACCTTTTCTTTATTACCATAATTTAAATAAATTTGGTTTTTGTAAATATTAACACATTTATCTGTTATTCTTATGCAGTCCAAGCCGTCTTCGCTTCACTGAGAACTGTTCTTGTAGTCGACATAATTTCGTTACCATTGCTATTATTATTCATATTGGTATCACCTACAGACATGACTTCAACGTCCAAGCTGCCAATGTCACTATAATTGTCTAATTCGTTATTTAATATTTCATTTCATTCTTCATTTAACGGTGTTGTCTTATGATCACACGATTTTTGTTCGTCTTTGTTTATGTATCGACTTAGTCCATCCGCCACATTATTTTCTTTACCTTTTAAGTAGTTTACTTCAAAATCGTACTCATTTAACATTAACTTCCATCTTTGAAGTTTCATGTTTGGCTCTGTTATGTTATTTAACCACACAAGTGGTCTATGGTCAGTACGTACAATAAATTTTCTTCCGTAAAGGTAAGTTCTAAAGTATTTTGCTGACCATACGATTGCCAATAGTTCTTTCTCAATCGTTGAGTACCTGATTTCATGGTTGTTTAAGGTGCGTGACGCGTAACAAATTGGGTGGTTGTTTTGACTTAAGACGACTCGCAAAGCATACTGAGAGGCATCGGTTGTTAAAGTGAAAGGTTTATTAAAATTGGCACGTTTTAAAATAGGGTCATTCATTAATAATACTTTTAATTTATTGAAAGCACAAATATACTCTTTATCCCAAACATTTACTTTTACATTTTTTTTTAAATACTTGATTAGGGGGTAGGCCACTCTAGAGTAATCCTTAATAAATTTTCTGTAATACCCTGTGATCCCCAAGAATTGCTTTATCTCTTTTATGTTCCTTGGTAATTTCATTAGTTTAATTGTTTTTACTTTACTTTCATCAGGCTTAATGCCATTGTTAGTCACTATATGCCCCAAAAATTTTGTGGATTCATTAGCAAAGTGACATTTGTCAATTTTACGAATTGATACTAAATGTTCACTAAAACTTGCGGAAAATATAAGAATGTCGTCTAAATACACGACACAAGTCTTATTTATGTATTCTTTAAGAACATAATTAATTAATCTTTGAAAAGTCGCCGGAGAGTTCTAAAGTCCGAATGGCATTCTTGTGAATTCATAATGACCACGAGTGGTCGAAAATGCTGTCTTCATTCTATCACGGGGATTGACTTCGATCTGATGGAAGCCTTTTGCTAGATCCAACGTGGTGAAGTAGTTGCATTTTCGAATACGTCGATTTTCGTTTGTCGAATACGTCTTCCATATTCAGAATTGGGAATTTGTCGTCTATCGTTTGATCAGTTAGTCTTTGATAGTCGACAACTATACGCCATTTTTGCTGTCCACTGTTATCTACTTTCTTTGGCACCACCCATATAGGAAAATTATATGGGCTGTGGCTTGGAACAATTATTTTTTGTTTCACCATTTCCTCGATCTGGTTTTCCACTTCATCGTGGAAGATTTCGAGGTATCTATACAATTTATTATAAATAGGAATGTCATTCTTGGTTATTATTCTATGTTTAATTATATTCGTAAAGGATAAATGATCACCATCATTATGAAATATTTCCTTATACGAATATAAAAGTGATTTTAATTTGGCCATGTCATCATCGTTTAAGTGGCTCGCAAACATTTTTTCCGACATTTGTTGTCGATTTATTTCACTATTAAAAATTTCTAAAGATTTAACATTATAACATTGATTCGCATAATTCTCCTCGTTTCTATTTAGAAATATTGGAATGCTAGCTTTATTTGTAATTAATAATTTATTCTTATAGTTAATAATAGCATTCAATTTTACCAACAAGTTATTTCCTAATATACCATCGTATTCATTAGAAAAGTTATATTCTAAAAAGTTGCAATAATGGTTTGGTTCGTTAAATTCTTTAAATAATGGGTAATACTCTTTGTATTGAGTATTTGTTTGAACGTTCTGGTTTAGTACCTTAAGCGTGTAAAGAAGGACAAGTTATTTTCCATTTTGGATTACAAATGGATACTTTACAAATGGATATTTTCCATTTTGGATTACTCTTTTCCATTAGGCCACCGAGGCGCCTTGTAAACATTGTTAACTTACATCATAAAGAAATCATATACATAGAGTATTTATCCCGACCAAATTTATTAAACCATTTCTGCACAAAATATAAAACCCCGAAAATCTGTTTTGTTGCAGATTAACATATTTTGAACAAAAAATTTATTCTGAAATAATATTTATTTGCAGATTATAAAAAAATTAAATGAATTCTTTTCTTATTTATACTATTTTATAATTGTAGTGGTATGGTAGTGGTAATATTTTTCTTTATTTGTTTGTACGCATGTTTATTATATTAGAAATGATTAGAATTTGAATGCGTAATAATTTTTGGCTGGAATATATAAAGGGTATTAAAAAGCGTATGCGTGTGTTTAGTAAAATTAAAAATAATTTTATTATGCATGAATAAGAACATAACGTATTGAAGTAGGTAAATAAATAAAAAAATAAGATAAATTATAACAAGTGACTTTTATTAAATATTTTGTTTTAATAAATAAATAACAAAAGCAAATAAAATTAATTAAAAAAAATGTTTTATTGCTTAAAATTAAAGAATAGAAGGATAACTTTAGAAGGGAAAAAGCCACATGGAAAATTCTAAATAGATATAGTCTGATAGTATTAATTTTCCAAATGGCATAAAAAACCCTTTTTATTAACACAATTATAAAAAAAATAAAATTCAAAATTTATGTAAACAAATTTTGCAAGAAAATATAAAAAACTATTTGCAAAATTATTTACAAAATTATAAGTAAGCTTATAAACTATTTTAACATTTAAAAAAATTTAACATAAAAACATAATAAATCATTTTAATAATATAATGTATACGTATTAAACTTATATTAATAATCTCATTGCTTGATTTTTAACGAAATTTTCATGAAAAACAAGTAAATAACAGTAAGTCGATGCAACGAACTTATTAATACCCTACACCTCAATAATTCGAATTAAATTAAAAATCCATAAGTTTTTTTGGCAGCTGCTTGAATTTCTTCCCTTTTGTGTCTTATTCAACTCGAATTTCAGGAAAGTAAAAGAGGCATCCTTTTGGGATATGCTTGACACCTTTCTAAAAACCTTTAAGTTTCTATCTTTATTAATTTCGAAGATTGTTAGTCCTTGAGAGGTGTGTGTCAGGTACCCGAATTGTCACTCCAATTTATCGAATCCATCTCAGGAACATAAACAAAACATGCCAGAACACCAATGTACTAAATTTAAAGGTTCTACTTTTGTTGGTTTTGGAGATATGCTCGTTGTTCTTGTGCTCGTCCGGAAGTTTCCAAAATACGAACCCATGGTTCAAATTCTTTCAAATGTCAGTTTCCAATTTTACAGAAAAGGAAACATAACAGAACACCTTTGTACTAAAAATAAATGTTCTATCATTGTTGGTTGTGGAGATATACTCGTTTGGTCTGGGGCTCGTCCGGAAGCTTCCAAGATTTGAACCCATGGACCAAATCCTCACAATTTTCAGAAACATAAATCAAACATGAAAGAACACCATTCTGCCTAATTTAAAGGTTATATTTTTGTTGCTTTTAGAGATAATATCATTTGCTCTGAGGCTCGTACGCAAGCTTCCAAAATCGGAACCAACGGACCAAATCCATTCAAATTTCAGAGACCTAAATAAAACATGAAAGAACACCATTCTGCCAAATTTAAAGGTTATATATTTGTTGTTTTTGGAGATAATCTCATTTTCTCTTGGGCTGGTTCGGAAGCTTCCAAAATCCAAACCCATGGACCATATCCTCTTAAATTTCAGAGACATAAATCAAACGGAAAAAACATCATTGTAAAAAATTTAAAGGTTCTATCTTTGTTGGTTTTGGAGATAATCTCGTTTGCACTTGGGCTCGTTCGGAAGCTTCCAAAATCCAAACTCATCGACCAAATCCTCTTAAATTTCAGAGACATAAATCGAACGACAAGGAACATCATTGTACAAAATTTAAAGGTTCTACCTTTGTTGATTTTGGAGATAATCTCGTTTGCTATGGGGCTCGTTCGGAAGCTTCCAAAATCCGCGCCCATGGACCAATTCCTCTCAAATGTTAGGGACTTAAATAAAACGTGAAAGAACACCACTCTGTCAAATTTGAAGGTTATATCTTTATTGATTTTGGAGATAATCCCATTTGGTATTGTGCTCGTACGGAAGCTTCCAAAATACGAACCCATAAACCGAATCCTCTCAAATTTTAGAGACCTAAATCAAACATGAGAGAACACCATTCTGCCAAATTTAAAGGTTATATCTTAGTTGTTTTTGGAGATAATTTCATTTGCTCTGGGGCTCGTTAGGAAGCTTCCAAAATCCAAACCCATGGACCATATCCTCTTAAATTTCAGAAACATAAATCAAACGGGAAGGAGCATCATTGTAAAATAGTTAAAGGTTCTATCTTTGTTGGTTTTGGAGATAATCTCGTTTACTCTGGGGCTTGTTCGGAAGTTTCCAATATACGAATCCATTTTTCAAATTCTTTCAAATGTCAGTTTCCAATTTTATAGAAAAAGAAACATAACAGCACACTCTTGTACTAAAAATAAAGGTTCTATCTTTGTTGGTTGTGGAGATATACTCGTTTGCTCTAGGGCTCGTTCGGAAGCTTCCAAGATCCGGACCCATGAAATAAATCCTCTCGAATTTTGCATACTTAAATAAAATATGAAAGAAAACCACTCTGTCAAATTTGAAAGTCATATCTTTATTGGTTTTGGAGATAATCTCATTTGCTCTGGTGTTCAAAATCCAAACCCATGGACCAAACCCTCTCAAATTTTAGAGACTTAAATTAAACATGAAAGAACAGCACTCTGTCAAATTTGAAGGTTATATCTTTATTGGTTTTGGAGATAATCTCATTTGCTCTGGTGTTCGTTCGGAAATTTCCAAAATCAAAACCCATTAACCAAATCCTCTCAATTTTTAGAGACTAAAATTGAACATGAAAGAACACCACTCTGTCAAATTTGAAGGTTATATCTTTATTGGTTTTGGAGATAATCTCATTTGCTCTAGTGCTCGTTCGGAAGTTTTCGAAATTCAAACCCATGGACCAAATCCTCTTAAATTTCAGAGACATAAATCGAATGGAATTTTATAAATAATTCGTTGTTTTCACAATAGAGACACATTAATCCTTTATCGATTCAGACCCTTCTCATTATTTCTAACAAATTCGAATTCTCATGAACTGTAATGAGATTTTGACATTTTTTTAGTATAATTTTGGTTACGACCTTTTCTTTATTACCATAATTTAAATAAATTTGGTTTTTGTAAATATTAACACATTTATCTGTTATTCTTATGCAGTCCAAGCCGTCTTCGCTTCACTGAGAACTGTTCTTGTAGTCGACATAATTTCGTTACCATTGCTATTATTATTCATATTGGTATCACCTACAGACATGACTTCAACGTCCAAGCTGCCAATGTCACTATAATTGTCTAATTCGTTATTTAATATTTCATTTCATTCTTCATTTAACGGTGTTGTCTTATGATCACACGATTTTTGTTCGTCTTTGTTTATGTATCGACTTAGTCCATCCGCCACATTATTTTCTTTACCTTTTAAGTAGTTTACTTCAAAATCGTACTCATTTAACATTAACTTCCATCTTTGAAGTTTCATGTTTGGCTCTGTTATGTTATTTAACCACACAAGTGGTCTATGGTCAGTACGTACAATAAATTTTCTTCCGTAAAGGTAAGTTCTAAAGCATTTTGCTGACCATACGATTGCCAATAGTTCTTTCTCAATCGTTGAGTACCTGATTTCATGGTTGTTTAAGGTGCGTGACGCGTAACAAATTGGGTGGTTGTTTTGACTTAAGACGACTCGCAAAGCATACTGAGAGGCATCGGTTGTTAAAGTGAAAGGTTTATTAAAATTGGCACGTTTTAAAATAGGGTCATTCATTAATAATACTTTTAATTTATTGAAAGCACAAATATACTCTTTATCCCAAACATTTACTTTTACATTTTTTTTTAAATACTTGATTAGGGGGTAGGCCACTCTAGAGTAATCCTTAATAAATTTTCTGTAATACCCTGTGATCCCCAAGAATTGCTTTATCTCTTTTATGTTCCTTGGTAATTTCATTAGTTTAATTGTTTTTACTTTACTTTCATCAGGCTTAATGCCATTGTTAGTCACTATATGCCCCAAAAATTTTGTGGATTCATTAGCAAAGTGACATTTGTCAATTTTAGGAATTGATACTAAATGTTCACTAAAACTTGCGGAAAATATAAGAATGTCGTCTAAATACACGACACAAGTCTTATTTATGTATTCTTTAAGAACATAATTAATTAATCTTTGAAAAGTCGCCGGAGAGTTCTAAAGTCCGAATGGCATTCTTGTGAATTCATAATGACCACGAGTGGTCGAAAATGCTGTCTTCATTCTATCACGGGGATTGACTTCGATCTGATGGAAGCCTTTTGCTAGATCCAACGTGGTGAAGTAGTTGCATTTTCGAATACGTCGATTTTCGTTTGTCGAATACGTCTTCCATATTCAGAATTGGGAATTTGTCGTCTATCGTTTGATCAGTTAGTCTTTGATAGTCGACAACTATACGCCATTTTTGCTGTCCACTGTTATCTACTTTCTTTGGCACCACCCATATAGGAAAATTATATGGGCTGTGGCTTGGAACAATTATTTTTTGTTTCACCATTTCCTCGATCTGGTTTTCCACTTCATCGTGGAAGATTTCGAGGTATCTATACAATTTATTATAAATAGGAATGTCATTCTTGGTTATTATTCTATGTTTAATTATATTCGTAAAGGATAAATGATCACCATCATTATGAAATATTTCCTTATACGAATATAAAAGTGATTTTAATTTGGCCATGTCATCATCGTTTAAGTGGCTCGCAAACATTTTTTCCGACATTTGTTGTCGATTTATTTCACTATTAAAAATTTCTAAAGATTTAACATTATAACATTGATTCGCATAATTCTCCTCGTTTCTATTTAGAAATATTGGAATGCTAGCTTTATTTGTAATTAATAATTTATTCTTATAGTTAATAATAGCATTCAATTTTACCAACAAGTTATTTCCTAATATACCATCGTATTCATTAGAAAAGTTATATTCTAAAAAGTTGCAATAATGGTTTGGTTCGTTAAATTCTTTAAATAATGGGTAATACTCTTTGTATTGAGTATTTGTTTGAACGTTCTGGTTTAGTACCTTAAGCGTGTAAAGAAGGACAAGTTATTTTCCATTTTGGATTACAAATGGATACTTTACAAATGGATATTTTCCATTTTGGATTACTCTTTTCCATTAGGCCACCGAGGCGCCTTGTAAACATTGTTAACTTACATCATAAAGAAATCATATACATAGAGTATTTATCCCGACCAAATTTATTAAACCATTTCTGCACAAAATATAAAACCCCGAAAATCTGTTTTGTTGCAGATTAACATATTTTGAACAAAAAATTTATTCTGAAATAATATTTATTTGCAGATTATAAAAAAATTAAATGAATTCTTTTCTTATTTATACTATTTTATAATTGTAGTGGTATGGTAGTGGTAATATTTTTCTTTATTTGTTTGTACGCATGTTTATTATATTAGAAATGATTAGAATTTGAATGCGTAATAATTTTTGGCTGGAATATATAAAGGGTATTAAAAAGCGTATGCGTGTGTTTAGTAAAATTAAAAATAATTTTATTATGCATGAATAAGAACATAACGTATTGAAGTAGGTAAATAAATAAAAAAATAAGATAAATTATAACAAGTGACTTTTATTAAATATTTTGTTTTAATAAATAAATAACAAAAGCAAATAAAATTAATTAAAAAAAATGTTTTATTGCTTAAAATTAAAGAATAGAAGGATAACTTTAGAAGGGAAAAAGCCACATGGAAAATTCTAAATAGATATAGTCTGATAGTATTAATTTTCCAAATGGCATAAAAAACCCTTTTTATTAACACAATTATAAAAAAAATAAAATTCAAAATTTATGTAAACAAATTTTGCAAGAAAATATAAAAAACTATTTGCAAAATTATTTACAAAATTATAAGTAAGCTTATAAACTATTTTAACATTTAAAAAAATTTAACATAAAAACATAATAAATCATTTTAATAATATAATGTATACGTATTAAACTTATATTAATAATCTCATTGCTTGATTTTTAACGAAATTTTCATGAAAAACAAGTAAATAACAGTAAGTCGATGCAACGAACTTATTAATACCCTACACCTCAATAATTCGAATTAAATTAAAAATCCATAAGTTTTTTTGGCAGCTGCTTGAATTTCTTCCCTTTTGTGTCTTATTCAACTCGAATTTCAGGAAAGTAAAAGAGGCATCCTTTTGGGATATGCTTGACACCTTTCTAAAAACCTTTAAGTTTCTATCTTTATTAATTTCGAAGATTGTTAGTCCTTGAGAGGTGTGTGTCAGGTACCCGAATTGTCACTCCAATTTATCGAATCCATCTCAGGAACATAAACAAAACATGCCAGAACACCAATGTACTAAATTTAAAGGTTCTACTTTTGTTGGTTTTGGAGATATGCTCGTTGTTCTTGTGCTCGTCCGGAAGTTTCCAAAATACGAACCCATGGTTCAAATTCTTTCAAATGTCAGTTTCCAATTTTACAGAAAAGGAAACATAACAGAACACCTTTGTACTAAAAATAAATGTTCTATCATTGTTGGTTGTGGAGATATACTCGTTTGGTCTGGGGCTCGTCCGGAAGCTTCCAAGATTTGAACCCATGGACCAAATCCTCACAATTTTCAGAAACATAAATCAAACATGAAAGAACACCATTCTGCCTAATTTAAAGGTTATATTTTTGTTGCTTTTAGAGATAATATCATTTGCTCTGAGGCTCGTACGCAAGCTTCCAAAATCGGAACCAACGGACCAAATCCATTCAAATTTCAGAGACCTAAATAAAACATGAAAGAACACCATTCTGCCAAATTTAAAGGTTATATATTTGTTGTTTTTGGAGATAATCTCATTTTCTCTTGGGCTGGTTCGGAAGCTTCCAAAATCCAAACCCATGGACCATATCCTCTTAAATTTCAGAGACATAAATCAAACGGAAAAAACATCATTGTAAAAAATTTAAAGGTTCTATCTTTGTTGGTTTTGGAGATAATCTCGTTTGCACTTGGGCTCGTTCGGAAGCTTCCAAAATCCAAACTCATCGACCAAATCCTCTTAAATTTCAGAGACATAAATCGAACGACAAGGAACATCATTGTACAAAATTTAAAGGTTCTACCTTTGTTGATTTTGGAGATAATCTCGTTTGCTATGGGGCTCGTTCGGAAGCTTCCAAAATCCGCGCCCATGGACCAATTCCTCTCAAATGTTAGGGACTTAAATAAAACGTGAAAGAACACCATTCTGCCAAATTTGAAGGTTATATCTTTATTGATTTTGGAGATAATCCCATTTGGTATTGTGCTCGTACGGAAGCTTCCAAAATACGAACCCATAAACCGAATCCTCTCAAATTTTAGAGACCTAAATCAAACATGAGAGAACACCATTCTGCCAAATTTAAAGGTTATATCTTAGTTGTTTTTGGAGATAATTTCATTTGCTCTGGGGCTCGTTAGGAAGCTTCCAAAATCCAAACCCATGAACCATATCCTCTTAAATTTCAGAAACATAAATCAAACGGGAAGGAGCATCATTGTAAAATAGTTAAAGGTTCTATCTTTGTTGGTTTTGGAGATAATCTCGTTTACTCTGGGGCTTGTTCGGAAGTTTCCAATATACGAATCCATTTTTCAAATTCTTTCAAATGTCAGTTTCCAATTTTATAGAAAAAGAAACATAACAGCACACTCTTGTACTAAAAATAAAGGTTCTATCTTTGTTGGTTGTGGAGATATACTCGTTTGCTGTAGGGCTCGTTCGGAAGCTTCCAAGATCCGGACCCATGAAATAAATCCTCTCGAATTTTGCATACTTAAATAAAATATGAAAGAAAACCACTCTGTCAAATTTGAAAGTCATATCTTTATTGGTTTTGGAGATAATCTCATTTGCTCTGGTGTTCAAAATCCAAACCCATGGACCAAACCCTCTCAAATTTTAGAGACTTAAATTAAACATGAAAGAACAGCACTCTGTCAAATTTGAAGGTTATATCTTTATTGGTTTTGGAGATAATCTCATTTGCTCTGGTGTTCGTTCGGAAATTTCCAAAATCAAAACCCATTAACCAAATCCTCTCAATTTTTAGAGACTAAAATTGAACATGAAAGAACACCACTCTGTCAAATTTGAAGGTTATATCTTTATTGGTTTTGGAGATAATCTCATTTGCTCTAGTGCTCGTTCGGAAGTTTTCGAAATTCAAACCCATGGACCAAATCCTCTTAAATTTCAGAGACATAAATCGAATGGGAAGGAACATCATAGTACAAAATTTGAAGATTCTATCTTTATTGGTTTTGGAGATAAGCTCGTTTGCTCCAGAATCATTCGGAAGCTTACAGAATCCGAACCAATGGACGGATTTTGTCCAGATTCGAACTGCGGCTTTCTTTTGTAATTCGGAACCTACTATACAAATTTCATCAAGATAGCTTTATTAGTTTTTGAGTTATCGTGCGAACGGCGGACGGACGGACATCGTTAAATCGACTCAGAAGGTGATCCTGATTCAGAATATATATACATGTCCATATCTAACTCGCTTCCTTTTGGTGGTTACAAACACCATACCAAAGTTAATATACCCTATACTTTAGGTGTAGGGTATAAAAAGTAAAAATTAAAGTTATCAATCCATTACAAACCAAGAAAAAGTTTTAAAAAAATATTTTTGCAAAAATTGTAGACCATGTGAGACAATTTTCTATATATTTCTATATATTTAGTTTTGAATTATTTTTGACTATGTGGTTGTCTTTCCCTCTTGGATTCTTTAGCTTTTTGTTCTTCCTCAATTACTAACTTTTCCTTTAACCGTTTGGTTTCTTTTTATACCCTACACCTAAAGTATAGGGTATATTAACTTTGGTATGGTGTTTGTAACCACTAAAAGGAAGCGAGTTAGGTATAGACATGTATATATATTCTGAATCAGGATCACCTCCTGAGTCGATTTAACGATGTCCGTCCGTCCATCCGTCCGTTCGCACGATAACTCAAAAACTAATAAAGCTATCTTGATGAAATTTATATAGTAGGTTACTAATTACGAAAGGAAGGCTAATTTCGAATCTGGACAAAATCCGTCCATGGGTTCGGATTCTGGAAGCTTCCGAATGATTCCGGAGCAACCGAGATTATCTCCAAAAACAACAAAGATAGAATCTTCAAATTTCACAGAGTGGTGTTCTTTCTTGTTTAATTTTAGTCTCTAAAAATTGAGAGGATTTGGTCCATGGGTTTAAAATTTCGAAGCTTCCGAACGAGCACCAGATCAAATGAGATTATCTCCAAAACCAATAAAGATAAAACCTTCAAATTTGACAGAGTGGTGTTCTTTCATGTTTTATTTGAGTCTCTAAAATTTGAGAAGATTTGGTTCATGGGTCCGGATCTTGGAAGCTTCCGAACGAGCCCCAGAGCAAACGAGTATATCTCCACAACCAACAAAGGTAGAACCTTTATTTTTAGTACAAGAGTGTGCTGTTAGATTTCCTTTTCTATAAAATTAGAAACTGACATTTGAAAGAATTTGAACCATGGACTCGTATATTGGAAGAATCCGAACGAGCCCCAGAGCAAACGATTTATACCAAAACCAACAAAGATAGAACCTTTAACTTTTTTACAATGATGCTTCTTCTCGTTTGATTTATGTTTTTGAAATTTAAGAGGATATGGTCCATGGGTTTGGATTTTGGAAGCTTCCTAACGAGCCCCAGAGCAAATGAGATTATCTCCAAAAACAACAAAGATATAACCTTCAAATTTGGTAGAATGGTGTTCTCTCATGTTTGATTTAGGCCTCTAAAATTTTAGAGGATTTGGTTTATGGGTTCGGAATTTGGAAGTTTCCGAACGAGCACCATACCAAATGAGATTATCTCCAAAACCAACAAAGATAGAACCTCTAAATTTTTTACAATGATGTTTTTTCCGTTTGATTTATGTCTCTGAAATTTAAGAGGATATGGTCCATGGGTTTGGATTTTGGAAGCTTCCGAACCAGCCCCAGAGCAAATGAGATTATCTCCAAAAACAACAAAGATATAACCTTTAAATTTGGCAGAATGGTGTTCCTTCATGTTTGATTTATGAAATTTGTGAGGATTTGGTCCATGAGTTCAAATCTTGGAAGCTTCCAGACGAGCCCCAGACCAAACGAGTATATCTCCACAACCAACAATGATAGATCTTTTATTTTTAGCAAGAGCAACGAGGATATCTCCAAAACCAACAAAAGTAGAACCTTTAAATTTAGTACAATGGTGTTGTGGCATGTTTTCTTCATGTTTCTGAGATGGATTCGATGAATTGGAGTGGCAATTCGGTTACGTGACACACACCTCCCAAGGACGAACAATCTTCCAAATTAATAAAGATAGAAACTTAAAATTTTTTACAAAGCTGTCAAGCTTCACACAAAAGGGATGAAGTTCAAGTAGCTGCCAAAAAAACTTATGGATTTTTAATTTAATTCGAATTATTCAGGTGTAGGGTATTAATAAGTCGGTTGCATCGACTTACTGTTACATTTACTTGTTTTAGTAACAAATCGATTAGTAATTCTAAAAACTTAATTTTATGCGTCAAGTATTTTTATTTTCGTTGAACCACGTAGAATATTTGTCCGATTTATTAGTAGTTTCCAAACAACAATATAAAATGTTTTTTTTTTTAAGTTCTTTTGATGAAAGTTTCGAGAAAAAAAGTGGTCAAATATATTGATTTGAAATTGGGTCAATTCAAAAAAATTTTCTGTTGGAGCTTTTAAATGGACAATATCTGAGTAATTTTTGTAGTGTTTTTGAAAAATAAATTTTTCCGACTCAAGTAAGAAAGGGCTTTCAGAAGTCTTAAAAAATAAATCGTTACATGACACACAAGAAATTTTTTTCTAAGTACATAACTAAGTACATATTTCCAGTTATGTATAAAGTACATATTTCCAGTTATGTATACATATATCCAGTTATATAAACCTTTAAGTATAAATACGGAAATGTATTTCCCTACCTCTTTTATTTTTTCGTTGCCATTACCAGAAAGTCCAATTATTTCGTCTAACATATAATTATAAGTTAAACCCCTTCTTACAGCTATGTCATCGAAAACTAATACTGTTTCTTTAGAAAGAAAACTAAAATTTGAAAAAGTGACACGTAATGCATTTATATTTTTGAGATTAAAACCTGCATTTAAAAATTTTACTGTAATCCACCTATTACTATATCCACCTATTATTATATTGAAGAAGATTTTTAGATAATTCGCATAATTACTTATCAAAATAAATTAAAACTTACCTGTGCCATTGGAATTTATCTTTGTAGTTAGTATAAGATTGTATTATAGTAAAACTTAAAATCTAAGATTTGGAATCATCGAAGACACTATAGAGGAGTGAAAACGAAGACGACTCCCCTATGAGTGTGTGGGACCTTAACCCACTAAAAACCACCTCCTTTTTTTGAAAAAACAATAGGTTATGCGACCTTTAGTACTACTGTACTGACTGGTTATAGGAAGTTGAGTTAAGGAATGAAAATAGATTTCAAATTGGTAGGCATATTGTGAACAAAGTTTTTAATATTCACTTTGAACCTTTGCACATTGTAAATGTAATCATCACCAATTCTGGGGAATAGATAAGCTGGAAGATGGTACACATTCGCAATGTTTGTACTACAAACGAATTTCCATTAGCCGAATTATGCCATCTGGGAATTTGAACTACATAGGGATAGATGCTTTGAGAGGAGGCATCAAACTTTTAATCTCGTTAGAGCAAGAACCCAACCCTATAAGGTATCTATAAAACAGGGTAAGTGTTCCTGTAGGCGCCGTAGGCCGAGTGGAGAGAGCGTAGAGATGACATTGGAATCATTTATTAGACAAATTTCTCTATTTTGGACTTTATCGAGAAATCCCAATGCCGTTTTGGTTTTGGGATTCTTATCTTTTACAAGCTCATCTTTGGTCTTATATATGTTTTATGGATATTTAGAAGATCAGAAATTGAAAAGAAGGCTTTACAACGATACAGGAAACCCATACACCTAGATGCATCTTTATATATAGCTATATATAGCTATACCAAAAATATGATTGGACCATCTTAATTTTTGATTTACCTCCATGTCCAAGATTTTGAGCTCACCCGCATGTTGCAAAACTTCCCCTTGAAAAGTTAAAGTTGGGATTGAAGTGTTGCTTTTCCGGGAGACTACACAGCACTGAGTTTTCTTAGAGTTAAAGCCGACTCTGTTAATTTTGCCCCAATTAGAAATTTTGTCCAAGTCGAGATTTATCTCAAGCGAAGCAGAATATTTACTGTTGTTGTCTACATAAGAAGCAACGAGGGTGCTGTCGTCTACAAAACTATGGATTGAATTGGAAGTTATACCTAAAAGATCGTTTATAAATATTAGGAAAAGTGTCGGAGAGAGAACAGATCCTTGAGAGACACCAGCATTAATTTTGAATTGGTCTGAAGAATACCATCGACCAGGACACGAATCGAACGATTCGAAAGAAAATCTCCAATCCATTTACAAATACACCACCGAGGCTCATTGCTTTGCATTTAGCAATTAAAGCATCATGCCAAACTCGGTCAAGAGCTTTAGAAATATCCAAAGCGAGAACATCGGACTCTCCCGAATGGTGGAGGCTGATGTTAAGTCTTTCACAGAGGCATATCATGAGATCACCTGTTGACCGATGGGTTCGGAACCCATATTGACGATCATGAATTAATCCTTTGTTATGTAGATATTTCAGAAGCTTTCTATTTATTAAATTTTCTATTATTTTGGAGAGGCCCGAAGTGATAGCAATAGGGCGGTAGTTTGAGAGATCGCTTTTTTCTCCCTTTTTGGGGATGTATGTGCGCTGTCTTCCACTGCGTAGGATATCTACCCGAAGAGAGGGATAAATGGAAGAGATTGCGCAATGTTTTCGCAATAGTAGAAAAAGTATTTTTTAAAACTGTGGCAGTAATGCCAACCGGACCGGCTGACTTTTTTGTATCCAAATGGGGCAATGTTGAGTTCGAGGCAAAATTTTTGGCAAATAAATCTGCTTTTTGATTGGAATCGGATACAATTTCGTCATTGTTATCAACCAAATGCGAGAACGAAGAACCGCTACTTTTACTGTTAAGGCTCTTATCGATGGTCCAAAAGGATTTGCTATTTTTAAGAAAATTCAAAAGTTATCTTCTCAACTGTCTGTTGTGCAAGAACTTTTGCTTGTTGATAATTCTCCTACACCAGTTTTTAACCGCGACACAGCTCGTCCTATTAGTTTCAGTCCTATCACCCTTGTAGATTTGAAAAGCTTCCCCATTTCAGATATTGCATTTGCACAAATGAAAGCAAGATTTTGGTGGCCTTTTAATACCTTTCATAGAGTGAGGTATATAGGCTCTCATGTGCTACAGCACAAAGACCAATCAAAAGTTTTAAAAAACTCATTTAAACCTTCCCAGTTAGCATGGTTATAACGCCATACTATTTTTTTTGGGGCAGGTCTTAGACTGGTCTGAGTGCTAAGCTTGAAGCTAGCATTAATCAAGCAGTGGTCGGAACAACCAAGAGGAGAGCTAACTGAGACCTTGTATTTCTCAGTATGTGTAGTCAGAAACAGGTCCAGGAGATGACCACCCTGGTCTACACGGTCGGGAATTCTAGTGAGATTTTGGACAAGTTGAGTAAGATGGAATAATGAAGCGAAAACCTCAACTTGCTTCCCAATTAAGTTTTGACTGGGAGAATTGTCATTGGAGTAATGGAGCCAGTTTCTATTATGGGTATTGAAATCACCAGCCACAACAATTTCAGATTGTGGATTTAATTCCAAAATTTCATTAATCTGGTTGGTGAGATTTTCAATCTGCGAAATAGACTCCAGTTCACTAGAGTTTGGAGACCTGTATATGTAACATAAATGAATAATGTGACTAGCAACAATAATTTTTATCCAAATGTAGTGGAATATTTGGTTGGAACACTTATATTTGTGGAGAACGCTGTAAGCGACATCTTTGCTAACATAAAGAGCGACCCCCCTATGAGGCACAAAATGAGAGACAAACGAATAATTGTCAACGACAAATTTGTCGTCTTGGCCAACCACCTGGGTCTCATATAATGCTAATATTGCTGGTTTTACTGAATTAAGGTGGCATTGGACGGCAAGAAAATTCGATTGCAGACCACGAACATTGCAAACATTTACGCTAAAATTGGCAATGATTAATAGAAACACTGTGTTTAAAAATATATAACTAATATAATAAGGAAAAAAAAAATAATAAATAAAAACACGAAAACGAAAATATTCAAGTATTTAAAGAATTTGACAAACAAAGATTAAATTAAAAAAATTAATTGAATTTTAATATTCCGTGCAATGATCAATAAATAATCAATAACCAGCACTTAATTACCAATTAATTAATATTATAAGATAAACAATTAATATTAATAATTAATAAATAATATTAAATAAAAAATAATATTAAGCATTAGCAATCACCAAAAAATCAAAATCAAACAAAAAGTTTGCAAAATACTTTCAACAGTTTTTAATTCCTTATTGCAAATAATTTCAACTCAAAGTCAACTACGAGTATTGCAAACGCGATACTTCAATAATGCTTAATGTAAACATAGCAAAATGAGGTAGAAAATTAACAGAATAACAAACAATATAGTCTATCACAAAAAATGTATGAAAAGGACGGATATTTATTGTTTGGTCATTTGACGTGTAGTTCAGGCGCACATTTGTAAACAAAAACAATATTTGTGATTTTAAAAAAATTTAAAAATTTTATTCATTAAATAAAAAAAAAAATATTCACAAAAAATAAAAAAAATTAAAAAATAGAAAAATAAAAGTTAAGAAAAAAAAAAAATAGAACAATTATAATAAAAATAATTATGCAGTGTTAGATTATAAGGTAGAAGGAATTCTACCAAATTGTGTATATATTCCAAGTGTGCTAAATTTATATATAATTACCAATTACTAACAAAGAAGAACAAAAAAATTTGTTAAGTTTAAGGTACAACAAAAAAAAAATAAGTTAAGTTTAATTAGTTAATATTAAAAAAAAAAAAAAGATTCTTACATTTCTTTTTTTTTTAATATTAACTAATTAAACTTAGCTTTAAGTTAATTTTAAGTTTTAAGAAAAAATGCAACAAAATTTGAATGTATAATAAATAATTAAAATAAAAACAGTAAAAAAAAAAAAATTAATGCATTTAAATTATCTATTTATCTAATTATCTTTCTAATTTCAATAGAAAGCAAACAAACAAAGGAAAAAAAAATGTATATTATATCAAAAATTCAATAAAAAATTTAAAAGTGTTGAGAAATAAAATAAAATAATAAAATAAGAATATAAAAAAAAAATTTTGTATTCTTATTCAATTTAAAATTAACCATTTACGAAAAAGAAAAACAATATTCAACAAATGATTATTGTATTGGATAAGCGACGGCCATGACAGAAATGGCAAAAAATAAAGAAAAAAAAAATAATAGGAGAAAAAAAAGTGCACTTATCTTATTTATGGTTCCAGATCCGAGATCATAATACACACAAAAAGAAAATAAAATTATGATAATAAAATATACGCAAAATAAAAAAAAAAAAAAATTAAAAATTAAATTTTATTAAAAATTCTATAAAGACGACCTTTCTCTTAGAGTGTCAAACCATCTATGTTAAATTATCTATAAATCTATAAATTAAAATTAAACTATCTATAAATTAAAATTAAAAATACATTTAATGTCAAATAAAAATATATTTCAAGCTTTTAATAAAACTAATTTTAAATAAAAATCAATAAAATATAATAATAATAAATTCTTATAGGTATTGTTTAATCTATACGACCACACAGCTCATGCTAAGGTCTTTAAATTTTATTATAATCATTGTATACTTAATTCATTGTAAATTTCATATTGTTAATAAAAAAAAAAACAACAAGTTTGAAATTTTATTAAAAATAAAATAATAAAATTTAAGGACTGGCGAAATATTTGCTTGTATGGTTTGAACGTTTTCACGCATTAATTAATAATACATAAATATGCCTCTTATTGAACGGTTATTTTCGAATATTTTTATTTTCAGCAATCAGATTTCTAATTCTTAATAAATTTAAAAAAAAAAAATATTTGATTTGAATGACAAAAGTATTAATCAATATTATTATATTAATCAATATTATTGAATTTGTGATGTATACATAATATACCTTTGTATGTATCATAATATTAATTTTGATGTAAACTTCAACAAATAATTTTATGAATTACATAATTTCTCTACATACATACATATGTACCTACTGGTTTTTTACTGGTTTACAATTCAATTCAATTTTAAAAATAAAAATACAAATCATTTTTCACATTATATTACATATCTCAAAGGAAGCGACGAATTTTTATTAGAATAATTACGATTACTCAGTCCAATAATAGCAAATTTTTATATACAATGCACACATTTTTTATTAGCTTTTATTTTTACAAAATGGACTTTCATACACAATAATTGTCTGTAAAACCCAAAAAATCTCATACAATTTTTTAATGTAAAATTTGTATATCATGATCATATACCTACATATACATATACATACATATGTACATAATATCTATACAAAATCGTATGTACATAGAATATATTGATTTATATGTATGTATATGTATGTCTGATTATTGATATATATGTATGTGTATGTATGGTATGTATATGATTTATATTAAAAACAGAAACAACAAAAAACAAAACATAAATAATAATATAATAAAACAAAAATATAAATATAATATAAAAAAAACATAATAAAACAAAAATACGTAGTATAGAGATACCTAAGGTAGATACACTACACTACGTAGCTCTATAAACACAACTGTATATAATTCATATTCAAACTATGTATGTATATTGTATACTGTATACTGTATAGCAATAACATATATTGTATAGAACATAAACAACAAAATAAAACAAAGTATAGGTAGCTATGGATACCTAACATTACATCAAACATAGCTCTATAAATACAATATTGCATACTTACTTAATGTATAATATTATCATTCATATAATCTATATTTGAATAAAAAACGAAAAAAGTAGGAAAACAAAGGCTCATATATTTCGCCAAAAAAAGAAACATAACAAAACAAAAAATATGTAGATAAATACATATCTATACTATTCATATCAAACTACATGTTTAGCAATAGCCTATATTGTATAGAAACATAAAAAACAAAATAAAACAAAAAAATATGTATAGCCATAGACTATAGATACCTAACACTATGTAGCTATATAAATACATTTTTATATCATTCATATTCAAATTTCAAACTATTTGTATAGCAACAGTATATATTGTATGAAAACATAAAAAAGAAAATAAAACAAAAAATACGTATGTATAGCTATATATACCTAACCTAACACTACGTAGCTCTATAAATACATTTGCATATCATTCATATTTAATTTTCAAACTATATGTATAGCAATAGCATATACTGTATAGAAACATAAAATTCGAAAAAAAAAAGAAAAACGGAGGAAAACAAAGGCTCATATATTTCGCCGAAAAGGGTGAGGCAAATTATATTCAATAGCATTTCTTAAAAATCTTAACCTTTCCGCGAACTAAAATAAATATTTAAAGCGACCTTTTTTTCATCTTCTGACCAAATTTTTGTATTTTTTTAAAATTCAGTTTTAGGAGCGTTTTTGTATTGTTGCTTAAAAAAGGTTGTTTCTCAATTGAATTATAAAGAGAATTTAGCTTTTGTTTTCTAATTTTACGTTTCAACTTTTTATTTCGCAACTTTAAATTTTTTTTTTTTTCTAAGAGAGGTTGGAATCTTCCAAAGACACCAAGAATTTCCCCCTTGGTAGTGTCAGATTCTTACTGACTAAACCCACCTCCCCCTTTAGCCAATATAATGGGATGCAAGCCTTACCAGCTAACGCAGTATATTGGCTAGGGAGTAGGGATAGGAAAGAATAGGAAATGGATACGGAAACATTGAATTGGGAGTGGGACTGTAAGGAAACAATGAATCCGCCTATTATTATTACTATTTTGCTAACAGTGACTAAAGCCGTCACAACAGTTACAACATGTAGTAGTAGTAAGTACTACATGAGGTAATTATTGAAGGCAACTCCCACTGTCACTTAGCGGCTACTATTATTGGTATTAGTATTCTTATTGATATTATTATTATTTTACTATAGAGTGAGCGCCATCAGTAGATTACAACGTGCAGCAGTATATAACACCTTACTTACATAATATAACCAAAGATAGCTCCACTGTAGTAGTTATTACTATTATTATTATAATGATTGTTATTATTACTATTATTATTTTTTATTGTTATTATTGTTATTATTTTACTACAGAGTCAGCGCCATCAGTGAATTACAACGTGCAGCAGTATAACACCTTACTTGCATGATATAACCAAAGATAACTCCACTGTAGTAGCTATTATTATTATTACTATTATTATTATTATTATTATTATAATTATTGTTATTATTACTATTACTATTATTATTATTATTATTACTATTATTATTATTATTGTTATTATTGTTATTATTTTACTACAGAGTCAGCGCCATCCGTGGATTACAACGTGCAGCAGTATATAACACCTTACTTGCATGATATAATTAAAGATAGCCCCACTGTAGCAGCCTATATTATTATTACTGTTATTATTACTATTATTATTATAATTATTGTTATTATTACTATTACTATTATTATTATTAATATTATTATTGTTATTATTACTACTATTAATTATACGATATACATTATTACGATATAAAAGTACTATATATTTTTTTATTTATGACCTGATCGGGGTTTGTACCCAAGACCTTTCGATTGAAAGATAGGCGACTTAACCACTGCATCATGAGTCAGATATTTAACTATTTTTTTTACTAATATATCTTCTTTTGTAGGACTTTAAAGCTTTGCGCTTTAAGTTATATTTTTTAAAATAAAATGTTTCTTTTTGTTGGAATTTTAAGCAATTTTTACATAATCCAAATTCGGAAAAATATTAGGAGATGTTGATAGATAATTGTCAAAAGGTATATACATATTGGTTTTCGGACGGATAACGTTAAGAAGCAAATTCTATTGTATTTATATTTTGTGATTGTTGAATAGGTTTAGAAGCTTTTTTATTTGTATTATTGTCAAATAAAAATAAAGTAGGAATGGCCCCTTCTTTTAATTTTATTTTTCCCAAAAATTCTGTCTCAAAAAGGTTTTTTGGCATATTCTTAATTATTTTTTTTTATATTTTCAATACTCATATTACATTTGGTGGACCATATTTCCAAAAGGTTTTAGTCCTTTGGAAATCTATAAAATGTACCATTAAAAGACATTTTACTTCTGTTGCAAATAACGCATGTTATTTCAGACTTACGTGAATCGCTTTTAATGTCTTTAAACATTATAAATTATCTACAATATATGCAAAAGAAATGATACATGCATAAAAGAATAGAATCTTTCTGAAATTATAAATTTTTTAAGATGAGAAAAAGAGTGATTTTGATTAAGATGACTCAAAGTCTCTTGTTTTAGTTATTGCCATTGTTGATGTTTTTTGTCTAGGAGTGTTTTTCTGTATTGTTTGCAGGGACTTGTGACAGTTCTAAATATATGTATAATATTTTTCAAGAATTTTCGATTTTAATCTGACACCATGTTAGATTCACCTTTATTATATGAGGAAATAAAGGATCACCGTGTTTTTACGAGTTTCCTTATTAACTAGCTCAATATAATGTAAGTCGTTTTTACATATATGTTTGTATGTCAATATCATTATCTTTTTAACACATTTCCAAAAAAAATTTGAAAAAATGTGCTTATTAGTTTCATTCTGTCCGTCCGTCTGCCCATCCATCTGTTAACAACACTTCTACACCGTTAAAGATAGAGAAAAAAAATTTTAACCATCGGTTATGAGACCTACCAAAAAATTATTTTTGTGGAACAACTTTCTCATGTAGTCACATCCATTACGGAACTACAACACCGCAAACCTTGAAAAAGCCCTATTTTTAAATGCGTATATCTCATGTTCTGCTTAACATTTCTTCAATCTGAAAACGTTATTCGACAGTTACTTTTTTTAGATTTGTAAATTAATATCAAAATTATACAATTATTTTAAATTTAGTATTTAAATTTACCGTTATGTGAAAACCAAATTTTGCATGATTTTTCTATCCTCCTTCGGAACACTTTCAAATAGAGACTAGAAATTTTGAGGGCAGAAAGAACTTTTAGAATTAGTATAAGTTTACCCAGAAATTATTTTTGGACCAACCCCTGTATATAAGCTATTAGGGCTCAAAAATTGAAAATTTCTAATTTTAAACATCTCTAACTTAGGCACCTGTACACATTTTATTTCGGCAAGATATAAAAATTAAAGCTTCAATAATATATTTTTACGTGTGTTAATGGTTTTTCTTAGTTATATTTCGGCCTTACAGCTCCTCAAAATTCCACAAAAGTCTTATTTTGACATTTCTGCTTATTACAAAAAATTTTTTAAATTTTATTGCTTAAATTTTCAAATTTTTGTGCAAGTCACAATCTAAACAGTTGTCTTTTGAAAATGTGCACTTTTAAAAACCGTTGGTTTATATTCTATCTTGTTACTAAGTAGTTTCATATAAACTAATTACTGTAATTCAATATTATTTCATTTTGATTACATATTAAATAGTATCAATTACAAAGTGTTGTTTATTATAAATTCAATACACAACATAAATCATATTTGAATATAAATTTAGATTTAATTAGAGCTGGTGTAGCAGTTAAAGAAAGCAAATGAAGCAATGTGGCAGAGGTACTATCTGTGCATTTAGCATTTCTTGAGAGACTATATTAACTTACAATATCATAAAAAAAATGGTCGAAGATGCTGTAATTGAAACTCACGCATTAGACACTGATTTTAATGAAATACTTCAATAAGATTTAAATATGATATAATAATATTTAGAATTAATATTAATTGTTCGAAGTAAGTGACTATTTTTTGTATTTAACAAAATAATTGTTTGAAACGAACAAATTTTAGGAGGTAACTGCATAGCTACTTATTAATTTTTCGTGATATATGTATTATCATAGCTTTCACTAGTCTTTAATTAAAGGTACATATTCAAATACAAGTTAATTTATAATTATAGGCACAAAAACCTTGATTATTTGTAGAATTGTGCAACTAGCTGTTGTTCCTACTACATAAATTAGAATTAAATTTGAATGCAATTGCCATCTAGAACATATTCAATCAAGAAGTCCAAATATAGATTTTTATTTACTGGTTGTATAAAATTTAATAGATATATTATTGGACCGAGTCTGTTTAACATATACATAGATGATATAGCTAATTTAAGTGTCAAAGAGTCAATTCAACTTTACGTTGACGATATTGTTTTAAAGTATGTCACAGTTAATGAAGCTGAAATTAAATGTATTATTGAAGACGATTTCAAAGTTATTGATAAATGGCTTAGCAAACATCATCTATTACTTAATATAAAAAAAAACAAAAATCATTTTATTCGGAAATAAAAATTTCACTAATCCAAACTTTTATTATAACAGCACTAACATTGAAGTAGTACCAACCTTTAACTATTTAGGCTTAATATTAGATAGTAAACTAAAATAGGAAGAGCACATAAACATGGTGGCAAAAAAATTACACCTTATATATTCATTCTAAGGCTACTAAGAACATTTTTGACAGTAAAAGTTGTATCTCGGGGCCTGGGTAACCTAGTGGGTAAGAGCGTATAAAAACCGCTGTAAACACCGAGAGAGTGTGGGTTCGAATCCCACACAAGTCGTAAGAGTTATTCCCCCTTACGACATTTACAGCCACTCCTGAAAAGGTTCACATTTTCCAGTTCACATTTATGTGGCAGAGAAATGCACTAAAAAGAAGTTGTATCTTATCTTTTTTTTTTTTTTTTTTTCTTGCCACTCCAATGAGGACAAAATGTATAGTGAGTAATATAAATAATAATATATAACGCAGAATATGTAGTAAATTGTGGAACTTGAATCGTGTTTGCTAATATAAAGTAATAAAAATACCTGTTGACACTGCACAAAAATTATTAATAAACTATAAGACCAGACAGCAAACGCTAAGGTCGTAAACAAATTATGTTTCTTTTTGCTAAGGAAAAGCAAATGCATACAATAATACTTTTAATTATTTTTATACTTTTATATACCTTATAAATTACATGAATTATTTTTTCTATAATACAAATATGTTAAATTATAATGATGTATATACATACATATTATGTATGTTACCTTATCAATTATATAATACTAGGGGCCCCTGTTAATTAATGTGTAGTCAAATTTTATGTTATGTTTTTTAATCCCAATTCATATAATAGACAGTTGCAGTTTAGAAAAATAGAATTTATGGAAAAAGTACAATCCGTAAAAATTCTGAAAGCAAAACCAAATTCGTCAAAACACTAACTGAAATTATTTTTAAAATAACGCCAAAATAGAATTAAATTGTATAAAGAGCCTGTAGTTGGTGTACGTATTTAGAATTTAGATTATTTGGTATTGTGAGTGAGGACTATTATGTCTATTTATTTATCGAGTTCGAAATAAATGTTTTAAAGGTACATGGGGAAAACATAATAGGTATCCGTAAAACATTCGGAAAATGCACAAACAAAGGTTGGAGCAAAATACAGTTAAATTTTTTTAATGAGCAACGTTGTCTGTAACAACGTTGTTCGTTTTACCTTGCCCTGATGTGAAAAATTTAAAATCTAAAAAGACCCTATAGGTATTTGTCGTACAATCTTTGATTAAGATTGTACATGTAGCATGGTACAGAGGGCGAGAAAACCGTACAAATATTACCCCAATTGTACAAATGGTAACCCTGCTTAAAATTGACATACAAAATATTATAAGAACTAAAAACTAAACTAAAAAGAACTAAAAATTATTAAAAATAAAAATTTAATTTTGGTTATAAGAACTGCTATATACTCAAATTTAAGTATATGAGAAGAAATTGAATTCAAAAAAGAATACAATTAGAAAATCGCTTCAAATAATATACAAACATTCATACATAAATGCAACAATTTAATAGAAAAGTAAAAAACCAAAACAATTATATATTTGAATTTTAAAGAGATTCGCCCGCTTGTTATTCATAAGTACATACTTAGATACGTATTGATTATTAATATCAGATTAATATCATTCATCATTATTTAAAATTTCAATAAATATTGTGATAAATGACGATTTTTATCAATTTTTAAATTTTTTTCTTTACACATGCATAAGTTAAGTACATTACATACATATAGCCAAAGAATAGTTGAGCCGTTGAGGTCGAGTCGTGTCGAGTCGAAACTCGTGACTCGAGAGGAAAAAAAGAATACACAATTTTAAAGAGAGTAAGTGAGAATGTCTCTTATAATTGTGTTTTTTTTTTGTTATTCTGTTTTGTTGTGTAGGTTTTGTTACTACATACTACCGACTATCGTAGGTACCATACAACTGTAATATAAATATGAAATGTGTTGTTTGTTTTTTATTATTAATATTATGTATAGGTTTTATAGTAGAAAAATCGTAAAAAATATGTAGTTACTGATGTTAAAAGCTTGAAACGGAATTCATAATACGTAGTGTGGGGCTGAAAACTACTATATTATAATTATAGATTGTTATAGTAAAACACAAAAAAGGAAAAAAAAACCTATCTATAATACAAAAGTTGTTGACTTAGAATATATGTACATATTAGTTTTGAATGACGAAAAAAAATATTAAAGTTAATTCCAATAATAGTTTTTCATGTTAATTATAATAATATCAAAAATTGTATGTTCAGCAATTATGTTTAATAAAAAATTACTTGTTTTTTAATTATGATAACAGTAAGTAGAAATGGAATTTTTTAACCGTAAATGGAATTGTCAAATTGTTTAATCACAATTCTAGACATTCTGCATGACTTGACGAGTTCAAGTGGTTTTGGTGTTAACTTTAAAATGCGAATCCGATGGTACTATAAATATAAAATAAGTAAAATTAGTATCCCTAGAAACCTATACGCCACAGTATAATTATGTACGTCGTGATTACACAATGTAGAAGCTGGTTTTTGTTGGTTTTTGGAGTTAGTTATGTAGATTTTGCAATTTTCCAGTTCTTGTTTAATATTAATGGTGCCTTGAACAATATGGCATGCTTTTCTGGTGATCATCGGTTACATTTCCAGATGGTGTAAATGGGACCCTAGAATTACTTGGAAGAATGTTATGCCCACATATAGTTACGTGATTATTTTTGATTATACATCTGCCTTCCATTTAAGGTATTCCTGATCAATTCAATGTCGTTGACGATGAATTTTGATCACAGAATATAGTCATCACTTCCTTAGTGTTAAATGAAAAAATTATATATAGGTGATATAATTTCGCATTTACTTAAAATAGCTCTTACACTTGTCTAGTTCTATATCTTTTAGAACGTAATATTGGTGTCAGTGAAGGTTTACAGCTAAATGCAGTATTTAAAATTTAATTGTTATGTATGTGTTATTTAGACCAACTAAAACTGCAATGATACGATAAAATTCAAACAGTTACGTTAGTTGGAAATTATATATTTGTTGGTAACACTACCTTCCACCTTAAGTAAATTGTACATCTTGCTTAATTCTTTAGTACCTTTTTTTTTTTTTTATTTTACGAGGGTTGGTGGAAAACTCGAAAGTCACCCAGAGGGATTGCACGTGCTTCCTCAAGGTAGTGTTGGACTTTAACCAACCAAAACCACCCCCCATTTTAACACCAAACTTTAAGATGGAACCTTTAATACGAATGTACAGTTTGGTTTAAGGGATAGGGATGTGGGAAGGATAATTGGAGAAATTGGCATTGGGAAATCTGGATTATGAGGGATAGGTAGGAAAATTTGGAGGGGCATTTTGAAGAAAGATGTTAATGTTCTTCTTAAACTTAAGTAAATCGTGCACATATTAATTACCAACCTTAGGGAACACATGCGAAGGTATATGGTTCCACAAACGGGAAGTGCGCATGACAAACGAATTTCCATAGGCTGTATTTCGCCATCTTGATAACTCAACATGGTAGGGATGAGCATCTGTTGCCCTCCTTGTTTCTCGTTGGAAAACTTTGAGTGGAGGCATTCATTGTTTTATTTCTTTGGAACAAGTGTTAATCCCTACGAGATACCTATAAAACAAGGTCAGTGACCCAACTGTGCGACGGTGGCTAATTGGAGTGTGCATTGAAGTTACACTGGGGTCGTAGATCAAACGAATAGCTCTGTTTTGCACATTATCTAAATAACCCAGTGCTGTTTGAGGCCATGCAGCCCAAATGTATGCATTATTCTCCATTTTTGGCCTAATATACGTTTTATAGATATTGAGAAGATCAGATGCGGAAAAGTGAGTTTTGCAGCGATACAAAAAACCCAAACATTTAGCTGCATCCTTAGCTATACCAAAAATATGATTTGACCAAGTCAATTTCTGGTTTAACCTGACGCCCAGCATGTTTAAATCCGTTGAATGCTGCAAGACTTCTCCCTGCAATAGTAGGTTAGGAACGGTAGTGGCTATTTTCCTCGAGATCTGACAGCTTTGTGTTTTTTTAGTGTTGAACTCAACTCTATTGACTTCAACCCATTTTTGAATTTTTGCTAAATCGTTATTTAGCTCACTAATAGTGAAATTTTTTGCTGTTGTATTAATCTGGTGATTAATGTTACAGCGGCTATGAAATTCATAGGAAGCTGCAAGGGTGCTGTCATCTGCAAAACTATGGATCGGATTGGGGGTTAATGAGAGTAGGTCATTTATAAATTTTAAAAAGAGTGTTTATTTATTTATTTATTTACTTAATTCAAGTATTTACATATTACATTTAGATAATTATACTTAATCTAAAATTAATATTAAAGTTATACAAAGCATAATTTATTTTATAAAAAAAAAAAAATGTATATTTACTTATATTTAATATTTCACAAAATTTTTACAACAAAATTCGTGAAGAACAATTGTGGAATTATTTTGAATAGAGATTTTTAGATCACATCTTTACTCATGTTTATATTTATTATAGTTTTGTATTGATTCACATTTATCTACATTCTATTAATCGGCTCATATTTGCAGTAGTTAGTCCTATGATATCTAATCGAAAATGTGTTTTCGGACCTGAAACGTGTGCGTGTGTTGATTGAGTTAATTAATATGTTGTTAATGTGGTGTGAATCTATATAGTTATGAAATACCTGAGTAATAAAAACAATACCCATGACTGTTCGTCTGCATTTTAAAGTATTCAGGTCAAGTAATTTGACACGATTGACATATGGAGGCAATATAAGGGGATCAGCCCAATTTAGGTTTCTTAAGGCGAACCTTAGAAAATTTCATTGTATTGCTTCAATTCTAACAATATGTTGATGATAGTGTGGAGACCAGACCTGATTTGCATACTCCAGAATAGGACGAACTAAAGTCGTGTAAAGAGATTTTATAATATATGGGTCATTAAATTCTCTAGACCATCTTTTTACAAAAACCTAGCATTGAGTTTGCTTTACTAATGATCTTGCTAATATGTGTATTAAAAGTAAGTTTACAATCAAAAGTTACACAGAGATCATTCAATTCAGTGACTCTTTTTATTATGTTGTTATTAAAAGTGTAATTATTTGTGATTAAGTTTAGGGAACGTGTAAATGAAATGACGGCACATTTATCAATGTTTAAAATAAGATTGTTACATTTACACCAGTTCATAAAGTTATTAAGATCTTTTTGGAAAGAGTCTGCATCATTAAATTTTTATGGAGCTGTTCTGCATAAACTTAGTAACATCATTTATTGAGATAATAAACAACAATGATCCAAGATGACTACCCTGTGGTACTCCAGAATTAGCAAGAAAAGATGCTGAAATTGCTGTTCTAAAAAGTATGAATTATTTATTGTTATTTAAGTATGAATCAATCCAGTTAATTAAAAAATAAGGAAAACCATATTTTTTTAATTTATAGAGTATTACACTATGAGGTAGAAGATCAAACGCTTTACTTAAGCCAGTGTAAACCACGTCAGTTTGGCGCCCAACTTCCATTATTTTCAAAATAGTTGAAGCTATTTCTGTAAGGTTAGTTACAGTTGATCTCTTTTTTACAAATCGATGTTGATCATTCACTATAAATTCAGAACAATAATCATAAATTGCATCAAAGGCCATAAGGTCAAACACTTTCGGCAAACTAGAAAGTTTAGCAATAGGTCTATAATTCACGACATTACTTTTTGAGTCTTTTTTATGAACTGGCCTTATGTACGATTCTTTCCATAACTTAGGGAACACCCCAGAAGCAAAAGATTTATTAAAAAGAAGTGCTATAGGATTAGATAGGGAATCAACGCAACGCTCTAAAATAATTTCTGGGAGTTATCTGATCCAGGAGCAGAGTTGGGGATAAAACTGATCTCTGGGGGACACCAGCATTTATTTTGAGTTTGTCAAATGAATATCCATCGACCAGTACACGAATCATGCGATTCGAATGGAAATCTCCAACCCATTTTAGAAAGACCTTACCTAGACCTAATGCTTTGAACTTTACGAATAGAGCATCGTGCCAAACTCAATCGAAAGCCTTAGAAATATCAAGAGCCACAACATCACATTCACCAGAATGGTGAAGGTTGATGCTTAGCTTCTCACAAAGGTAAGTCATGAGATCACCGATTGAACGACGGGCTCTGAACCCCTATTGACGAAGCAAACCTTTGTAATCCAGGTATTTCAGAAGCTCTTGGTTCACTATTTTCTCCATTACCTTGGAGAGGACCGAAGTTATATCAATAGGGCGGTAGTTGGAGGGATCGCCTTTATTACCTTTTTTGGGAATTGGGAAAACATGTGCAACCTTCCATTGGATAAGGACCCTCTGCACCCTCTAACGTCTTCCTTTAGACTTTTGGCAAATGACCAAAAAGATTTGCTATTAGGCTTGTGGATTATTTTACGTTTCAACATTTGGTTGAACAAGAATTTTTGCTTATTCATAACTCTCTTGCATGTGTTTCTCACCGCTATATAGTTGACCCTGCGAGCCTCCGACCTATTGTTTTGGTACAGTTTAAAAGCCTCCTCTTTTCTAGAAATGGCTTCTTTGCAAATACGATTAAACCAAGATTTGGGACTCCTCTTAACAGATTTCATGAAATGGGGGACGAATATCGTCATTCCAAATAAAATAGTTTCACTAATCGCATTTGCAGCAAAGTTAACATTTCTGTTGCGGAAGCAGAATGACCAATCAAAGGCTCTAAAAAAATTGTTAAGGCCCTCCCAGTCAGCATGGCTGTAACGCCAAACTAATTTTTTGGGAGGGGACCTTTGGGTGGAGATTGGGCTTATCCGGAAACTAGTGTTAACCAAACAATGGTCGCAGTTACCCAGGGGGCAACCAACTGAAACCACATATCAGGGTGTGTTGTGAGAAACAGATCCAAGAGGTGACCTTCATGATCAGCACGGTCCGGAATCCTAGTGGGATTTTTGACAAGTTGAGAAAGGTGGAACAGTGTGGAGAATAGTTCAACTTGTTTCGCAATTGAGTTTTGATACGGGGAGATTTTGCTAGAAAAATGAAACAGTCCCTGTTATGAATGTTGAAATATCCCGCCAGAACAATTTCAGTTTCTGGAGATGCGTCCAAAATTTCATTGATCTGGTTCGATAGATTTTCAATTTCCCTAGCAGTTTCTTGTTCATTTGAATTGGGTGATCTGTATAGGAAACAGAAATGTATGACATGCTTTTCATCGAGAATTTTGACCCAAATGTAATGAAAGGTTGGGCTAGAACATTTATATTTTGGAAGTGTGTTGAAAGCGATGTCATTTTTTATATAGACAGCGATACCTCTTTTGGGTACGAAGTGTGAAATAAGTGAGTAGCCGGTAACATTAAAGTTATCATTGTGGTTACCGACTTGTGTTTCACAAAGGGCTAAGACTGCTGGTTTAATTGAACTAAGATGGCAATCGACGGCATGAAAATTGGTTTTCAACCCGCGTATATTACAGAAATTAACATTAAAAGTAGTAATTTTGATGGAAAAAAATAAAAGAAAAGTTAAAATAATAAATAATAATATTAAAATTAAAATTGAAATCTAGTTTAAAATTAAAATCAAAAGCAAAATTAAAATGAAATCAGAGTTGAAATTGTAATTAAAATCAAAATTAGACTAAAAATCAATTTCGAAATTAACCAAGACCAAAATCTGACTTAAGATAAATTAAAGTATGTAAATTAAGTAATTAAGTATGTATAATAAAATTTAAAGCAAAAATTAAAATTAACAAAAACTAAAATTTATTCAAAATTAAAATCAAAAGTAAAAGTGCACGATTTAATAGCCCGAACTTGACAACACTTCAAAATAAATTACTATCAATGTCAATAACAATACTTTATATCAACATTAATACATTACTTTTCAATACTTTCCAATATTTCACATTGAGTGAGCAAATGGTTTATAACAACGTTCAACAGTTTTTAACATACACTTTTATGTGATTTTATTGAACGCAGGTACAACCACAGACTCACCAAAAGCAAAACTTACCACCAGAAATTTCTTAATTAAGTTACGGTAATTACTATGGTGGTATTTAAAAAAAAAGGAGCGAATTGAGAGTCAAAGAAGAACACCAGCATCCATTATACGTGTATGAGGGAGATGGATATATTATTGTTTTGTTTACGACAAATTGATATTAAGATGAACTAAATAAAAAAGAAAAGTAAATTAATGTAAACAAAACCAACCGAGCGCGTTTAATTATAAATTAAAATCTGAATCAAAAAATTTAAAAATTATTTAAATTTAATATAGTTCAAAAAAAATAAAAAACAAATCAAAAATAGAATAAAAAAAAAAAAAAAATTTAGTGTGTAGACAAACCAATATGCGTAAAAAAAATAAAAATAAAATAAAATATAACTTGTATGTAAATTGAACCAAGAATACTTATCTTGCCGCCATTGGAGTGCAGCCATATAATTCAGATCTAAAATTAATATACCACACTTATAAATATTTTTTTTTTTAGTGAAGGAAAAAGATTTAAAAAAAAAAAATAATTAATTAAAAAGTTCACTAATTTAATTTTATGTTAATAATATTAGAAAAAAGATAAAAGTTCAAAATAAAAAGTTTACATAAAAAAGTTTTAAACTAATTAAAAAAAAAAGTGTTGTCACTTCAAAGGTTAACTTAGAACTTGAGCTGTTGGTAATCTTAAATTATTCGGAGCGGATAAAAGATCTGATCTGCCTTTAGCTTGGTGACTATCAATTAAAATATTTCGCCTTTAATATTAGTTGTATACTAAATGCTGCGATTAACGCGATAACACTTCCTTGGTGAATTCTAGTTGCTATTTTATCTATTCACAACATGTTTTAATGCTTCATTAAGCGCAATATGAATTTGTTTCATAATATTTACAGTTGAATCTATTATTCATATTTACTCTTGTAATAATGTTTGGCATCAAAAATTCCGAAAAGTGCACTAGCTATATATCCAACGATATTGGACGGAGCACTTCTAACTCTTTCTGTTCCTTCACCAGTTCATTTTTTTCCATTGATTTTTCTATGAATTTTTCAAACTACTTTATTGTTGTTGAGAAAGTTCATTTTGGATAGCACACCATTCGCGGTTCGGACTTTTGCGGCTGTAACTAAACTATCTGATTTATTTTTTATTCGTCGAACTATTCTTCCCATAAGCTTATCTTCCTTTATCATTACTAATTGACCTGGTCTGATGTTTCCGCTACGTTTCTTATATGACCATCTTTCTCAAAATTCGTTTTGAATATATTTTACTAATTTCCACCATGCTAATATTCCAGATCTAATAGATCTGATTCAACTGATTGCGTTAACCGTCTATTAAAAAGTGAGCTGGAATTAATGCTACAAAATTCTCGGCATTACTAGACATTGGTGTAAGAGGTGTTTGATTAAGTATGGTTTCCGCTTCGACAATTACTGTTTCAAGTTCTTCATATGTTAGTAATGCAGAATGTAACACAAGAATGTAACACGCATTGTAGCAGATATTTGGCCAATTTAACAGCTACTTCCCATAAACCTCCAATTTGAGATGCTCGAGCTGGAATAAAATGGAATACAATATTTTCTCCCAACATGTTTTTCCAATTCGTACCTATGAATCCTCTGTTAACAATTCTGTAACAAGCTCGATATGTACTACTTCTGTTGCGAAACAACAAATACCGGTACATTTGATTTATGTCGCCTTTTTCCTCTAAGTTTGTATTGTGTCATTATTAGTCCACAAAAATCCACTCCGGTATTAATAAATTATCATGTTGGTTCTATTCGATGTTTCAGTATACTCCCCATCATAGAATTGTTGGAGTCTCGCTGTCGAACATTTTACACAACGATGAACAATTGAACGAGCCATTTATTTAACGTTTATGATCCAATCTTTTTGTTTTGTAATTTCTAACAGTTCCTGTAAGCCAACATGGATAAATAGATGATGTAAAACCTGCATTATGAGTTTTGATAAAATATGATTATATGGTAATTGGATTGGGTGTTTCGCATTATACGGATTTTGTAATCGATCATCTACTCTTAATACACTCTTATAGTCTATAAATGGATCTACTCTTGGTAAGTTTCGAAAGTGATTTTCCTTTTTTCCAAAATCGATTCACTCATTCGAGTAAAGATTCGGGGCCAATTTTTTTTTTTTGTTTGAAACATTGATCAATAAAACCATAGCTTTGCATTTTTAAATTTTTGTAAAGCCATACCACGGTATAGTAAATCACCTGGGACGATTACTGAATCTGGCCATAAATAAATTGTTTCTTCATATTTTAAGTCCTTTTTTATCCGGATTAAAAGGTTCGCCGCTAATATTGCGGCAAATTATTCTAGCCTGGGTAGTGTCTGCCTTTTTATTAGTGCTCCTCTTGATATTGCACATATTGAATGTACTATTATCAATATTATCCTTAGTTGCTGCTATATATACAGCTGCACCATACGCTTTTTCAGAAGTATCGGCGAGTATATGCAGTTTGCGAATTTCCTACATGTTTACGATAAAAAATATACCTTGCAAAATGTTTATCATTTAACTTCTTTAAACCTGCTATAAATTTTATACAGTTTAAAGTTAATTCATTGTTTAATATTTCATCCTAGCCTCACTTCAAAGTTCATAAATATTGCAGAAATATTTTTGCTGTTACAACTACTGATCCCGTTAACCTTAACCTATCAAATAATTGCGCAATATGTGAATACGCTATTTTTTTGTTACTTGACTAATTTCTTTCGAATAACATCTTATTCCTAGTACCCTAGTAGCATTACTAGCTATTTGCCTATTAATATAAATTTTGACGTTCACTCGTGACAGCTTTTTGAGCTAACCTTGGCAAACACTTTGTGAATAAATATGGCGCAAAAGTGGTACCATATATAACTGGATTTAGTTGGTAAGTTTTAATGGGTTGAGTTGTATTTTCTCTCCACCATATCAACTGTCCACACTGTTCAATTTGGTGTATACTATAATATTGTACCTTTCCTACCACTTTTCAACCAAAACCAGTATTTTTTATTATTTGTAAGTGCCGGCTAAGTTGTTTTCTTTTATTTGTTCGTGGTACAACCCCGCACCAATTATTAGATCAGTGTGATTTGGACTTTTAAAATTTGGATATGCCAACTCTAATAAGGTTGTTTAATGAAAGCTGAAGTATATATATTATTGGCGGTCTGATTTGCAGTAATTTTGTATTAGATTTTGTGCTTCAATTCTGGCGATAAAACCCATGATCCGAAAGTGTATTTCAATATTTATTCGCCTTTGCGATTTTTGTTTTCCCGCTCCTATTGCTTATTCCATTTTCTTCACCAAATTTAGTATTTTTGCAAGACGACACGAAATAAAACGTAGTCGCGAACCAGAATCTAATATGACTCCAGATTGACGAAAATTTTATTTCAATTTACGACGTTAAACACAACTGTTAAGGTTATAGATTCATTGATTATTTGCATAACAAAATACTGTTTTGAATAAAGTTGCTTTTGTTTGAAGCTACTTTATTTATTCGTTTTTTGCTGTTCCATGTTTTTTTTCCAACATTTTCCACATCCTCTAGAATGGCAATCCTTGCTCGCTTGTCGCCTTTTAAGATAGTTGCAAGAGTTTGTTAATCGTTTTCTACATTAAAGCGCTCTTGAATTTCTTATTATAAAAACTATCGGTATGAATATAAGGCAGTCCGTTAATTGAATTTGAAAGTGTGTTAAAATTGGATTTATTGATTCTATAGATATATTTGTATTTTCCAAGACCATTACACACTCCTTAGTTGTAGTTTTTACAATTAATCTCTAGTTGTTATATCTTTCTATCGTATTCCATGATGTTCGTGTTTACTATCATCTATCTTAAAATATCGTATAAGCCTTTCTGCTTCACCATTTACATTGGCTGCTTATCGATTTGTTGTGTGTTTGCCTATTATTGAATTTGTTTAATTATTCTTGAATTAGCTAATAAGAAGCTCAACTCAACTTAGGCGATGATCATGACCCTTTCAGCAAAAACTGTCCAATTTATTTAAATAAGGCTAAGCTTAATAAAAAAGAAAATTAGTTATTAGCAATTACAGTTGCATGCTGACGAATTAATAAAATATAATTCGATTAATTTAAGTCAAATTTCACACATTTTTTTTAGATAATACAGAAAACTGTAGGTGTACTAAATTTAAGGAACAATCGGAAAAAGCATTAATCTCAACATTAACTAATTCAACTAACCAATGCAAAAAAACAACTTGGAAAAAATGAAATTGTAAAACAGCAAATTATAACAAAAATGTAATAATAAAAGGAACTGCTCCTAAAAAAATTCTCTCAATAAGATTAATGGCAATGTGTTTAACATATATCTATCAAAAATATGAGGTAATAAGCAAAAAATTATAAATACAAATAACAATGACAATAATAATAGTGTAACTAATAATGGCAATAAAAATATTAAAAATAATAATATCAATAATATCAAACATATTAATGACATTCCAAGTCACAATTATTCCAATTGGGTTAAAGGTGAAATACTTCATCCTCAAACAAAGCATATGATAATGGAAATCAAAATATATTTAGAATATTCCGACCTAATTATTATCGAATTATCTTACACTTCATTCAATTTGTTGTAATTGAATTTGTTTCATTCGGGAGCACGCCATTTTTCTAAAAAAAAATCTTGACTAAAAAAGATCTTGAATAGAGAAAAATCTTAAAAAATAAAATCATAAAAAAAAAACCTAGAAAAAAAATTTAAAAAAAATATCTTGAATTTAATCTTGAAATAAAATATTTTTCAATGTATTTTTAAAAAAACAAAAAATTATTTTTCAAGGAGGTCACTCCCTCGAAAATAAAAAAAAAATCGATTTTTTTTATTGCCGATTCTAATTCTAGTTGTGCGTATAAAATATATCACTTCATGTTCATCCGAGTAGCAGAAGTGGTTCAAAACTGTAAGCAAAGTTAGAACTATTGTACTCAATTTTGCATATATAAAATTTTATTCAAAATTTCTCTAAGTAGAATTAGTCGGAGTTATAAACAAACGAGTGACCGGGAAAGAAGCCGGGGGAGGGGCCGAGAGGAACTGCAACGTAAGGTTGTTATGATACAAAAAAACTTGAGCGCAGAAATAGTAAGATGCGGAAATAGTCAGAAAAACAAAAAATTAAAAAATTTTAGTTCAAAAACGACTTCTTTTTAGTTTTTTGGCTTTCCTGAACAATTCACTTTTTTACCTTTCGGTACACGTTTCTGGAAAACTATAAGAGCTATTAACACGTTTTATTTTGTTTTCAAGGTGGTTTCAAAAACTATATTTTAAGCTTAGGATTTTTTATATGTTGAGGGGCAATTTTTTAACAATGTTAAAGAAGCTCGAAAAACGAATTTTTTTTCTTCATGTCATAAATCTGAAACCAAGCAATATTTTTCTAATTCCTCAGCTTAAAATTCCTCATTTTGTTTTTGGCAGTAAGAACATGTGTGCAAAACTTCACAGAAATCGGTTCAGTAGTTTTCCAGCAAATGCTACCGAAAAAACGCGTTTTTTGTATGAAAAATGAACGAAGGGTAACTAAACTAAAAACATAACAATATTAAAAGTTTTTCAACAAAAAAAATACCAAATCAAGATTGCTTAAATACTTGATATTTATATTTTTTATATTCATTATATTTTTTAAAAAATCTCGCCAAAAAGTACAAATGGAAAATTATTAAGAGTGAGGGAAGTCCATTGCAAAAATACTATGAATTAGGAAGAATTTTACAGTTCAACAGAATGGGTGCATTCGGTTGTGTTAGTTGAAAAATAAAATAAATCTTTGCGAGTATGTCTAGAATCGCGAAATTTAAATAAAGCATTACAACGCGAACATTATCCAATCTTAGACTTGGAATATATTAAATCTAAATTAGCAGATTCTAAATATTTTTCAAAACTAGATGACAGTGGTTTCTGGATGTTGAAATTAAACGAACCAAGCTCAGATTTTTGTAGATTTCAAACATAATTTTGGTAGGTACACATTTTTACACATGTTATAACTTAATGTAGCTTTTCTGGAATCCTTCTCATGAATCTGTTTTTAAAGAATTAAAATTGTGTATAATAAATTCTCCTTGCTTTAACTTATTGTGACGGGTGCAAAACTTTAGTCCTAGCATGTAATGCTTCTCAATTTGCGGTTGAAGCGGTTTTACTTCAAAAAAGCCGTTCATTAGCATTCTCGTCTAAGACGGCAACTAACAGCGAACAAAACTACGTTCATATCGAAAAAGAGCTCTACGCAATCGTTTTTGGAGTATCACAATTTCATAACTTTAGATATGGTCAAACTGTTACAGTTCAGACAAACCATAAACCATTAATATTAATTTTTAAGAAGCCAATGAAGAATTTTTAAGAATGCAATAAATTCACCTCGCAGAGAATGATAATGTCGTTACAGGGTTATGATCTTGATGTAAAACATATGCCTGGAAAATATCCAGAGCACCACTAGATATAAAAGAAGAAAAATCTATCGATCAAAACATTAAAATACATACAATTTTTTTTAAATCAAATTCATTAATTAGATTAGGGTGGCCTGATAGTAAAGATAAACTTCCGGAATATGTCAGATGTTTTTGGCAATTTAAGGATGAGTTGTTTGAAATTGATGATGTGCTTTTTAAAAATTATTTACTTTTGATTCCAAAATCCCTAAGACAAGAAATATTAAAAATGATACATGAAGGGCACTTAGGTATTCAAAAATGCAAAAACCGGGCAAGAACATGGGTATATTCGCCAAATATATGTCATGAAATAGAAAGAATGGTGGAACAATGTGCAGTATGTCAGCAAACGCAAAAATCAAATTTGAGACAAACACTTATTCTGCTAGATATTCCAAATTTACCATTTGAAAAATTAGGTAGTGACATATTTGAATTTAATAAAGAATTATACCTGTGAATTGTTGATTACTACTCAAAATATGTAGAAATTAGTAAAATTTAATCAGCAAGCACCGATAATGTCATTCAAGTTTTCAAAACCATTTTTCTAGGCATGGAATTCCAGTTAAATTAGCATCCAACAATGGAAACATCAAATCAATTTAAATCAAATCAATTTTACATCAAATCAATTCCAAATGTTTTTATATGATTGGGGGTGTTGAGCATGTTACGAGCAGTCCCCCCTACCCCCGATCAAATGGCTTAACTGAAAGGTTTATACATACAGTCAAGAAAATGCTTAATAAATGCTCTTTATAAAATACTGACCCTTACTTACGTTTGTTGAACCTAAAAACAATTACTCATTTAGTATACTCCCCTTCTCAGTTGATAATGTCACATAACTTGAGAACTAGAATTGCTAAGACAAAATAATATCTTAAAATAGTCGACGAAATACAATATAGAAACAGGCTAAAAAATTATCAAGAAAAAATGGTTCAAAGTTACAATAAAGAGACTACCAGATAAGATTTAGAACTGAATACCCCCATAAAAAAGTTCCAAATGATACATTTTGGAGAAGAGAAAAGGTAGCACAGAAATCAGATGAGCCTAGAACAGTAATTCGTGATGTTAACGGAAACAAATTTCGAACAAATGGAATTCATACAAGATTAGATAAGCTGACAACCCAGATAAGTAATAATGAATGTTATAATAATAAAAATGATCAAGAAAAAATAAACCAAGAATCACGAAAATTACGGTCCGGTAAAACCTATAAATAACATTTTATATATTTATGTACTCGTATCTGATTTACTCGTATTTATGTACATTATATCGACGGTCTCAATTGAAAGTACGACAAAGGTATTTTAGTGTTTTTCAGGAGAGCAATTTGAAGTTTTTTTTGTCATTTATTCCATTTTTTATATATTTGTTTTTAGTAATGTCTAAACTTTATGTAATATGTTATCTAAGTAATTTTTATGCTTAATATTATAAAATAAAAAGAAAAATTCTGTCTTTTCAAAAAAAGGAGTTATTGCACTTGTCATACTTTCACACGGAAAATTTTAAAAATAAAATTATTACAAAGTGTGAAGTCATAATTTCAATCGGAGTGTTCACTGAAAATTTTTCAATAAAG
Organism: Poecilobothrus nobilitatus; assembly: GCA_947095535.1. NCBI lineage: Eukaryota > Metazoa > Arthropoda > Insecta > Diptera > Dolichopodidae > Poecilobothrus > Poecilobothrus nobilitatus. Next base: position 193,177,242 of record OX352772.1, read on the forward strand.
TGAAATGTCATAGTTTAAATCGGAAAAAAATATATTAAATAAAAAACATAAACATAAATTCAATTTTTAAAAAAATAACAAACATAAAAGTTTACAAAATACAATAATAAGTTAAATTAATAGTCATAGGTACTTATGAAAAAAATTCTTGATTAAAAAAAATAATTTTTTGTTATTAAATTGAAAGATTTTATCGCGCATTATCTTCAATACAGGCTATAATATTATTTTCTGCATAGAGTACACTATTATAAAAATTATGGTATTTTTTGTAAATATTTCCGCTATTGCAAAGTGACTTCTTTTTAAATAAAAACAAACTGGAACAAATTATAGTAATTTTAAAAAGTTTTTATTATTATTATAATCATCAAATTTGTAAAAATTCTTTTAAAAAATTGCAGAATGCATTTCGATATATTTTCATATCATCATCAGCTGCTGTCTGATTTACGACTAAATTAGTTTTTTTAGTTTATTTTAAGTTTTAAATTTCACATTTAATGCAATAACAAAGTAACTCAAAAAAAAATTAGATAAAAATAATAAAAAACATTCAGACTCAACATAACATTTTAAAACCGACTAAATAATTTATTCTTATACACTATTTAAAGTTCATATGATAGTTTAAGATATTTTAGTTGAGAATTTAAAAATAAGAATGAAATTGTTAAATTATTTATGTTAAAAATTGTCTCAAAATTGTAAAAAATATCACAGTTTGAATGAATACAAAAAATTTAAATAAAGAAATAGAAAAAATGTAAAAAATGTAAAAAAAATGTTAAAAAATGTAAAACATTTTTAAAAAATTTAAAAATGTTATATAGGTACTAAATTAATTTTGTATTTGGGGCCTCTGTGGCCTAGTGGGTAAGAGCGTATTAAATACGTTGTAAGCACCGAGGGGGTATGGGTTCGAATCCCACACACGTCGTAAGAGTTATTCCCCCTTACGACATTTACAGCCACGCCTGAACAGGAAAGGCTGTGTAATTTCCTGTCCACATTTATGTAGCTGAGAAATGCAAGAAAAAAAAAAATTTTCTATTCAATTCTTATTAGGTATATAAAATTTTAAAAAGTGGTGATACAATTGGTTCTGTGTCAATATTCATAACTTGTTTACTTTCCTAGTTTTATATATAAATAAGCTCTCCGAAGCATCGAGTTTTGCTCTATTGCTGATAGTTTTTAATAATTTTAAATTATTTATATTAATGTTAAAGTGCTCGGAATCAAGTATGTGCTGAGCAACTGCTGATTTTGTTGGTCTATATGCCTGATATGTGCTGTATGTTCTTTAAATCTTGTTAAAATGGCTCGTTTGGTTTGTCCTATATATTTTAAGTTGCAATCATTACAACTGATTTCGTATATACCAGATTTATTATTATTATTATCTATTTTGTCTTTAGTGTTTCCCAAAATATTTTTTAATTTGTTTTCATTTGTAAACATTAATTTTATTTTGTGTTTTTTAAAGACCTTTTGTATTTTATTAAAGAAAGTCAATAAACTATGTTTTTTCAGATTTTAGAATTAACTAAATTGTCAATTATTTTTGTATGGAAACCGTTTACTCCAGCTATCTCTTTTATATTAATTAATTCTTTTGTGAAGCTTTCTGTTGAAAGCGAAAGTCTACATATTCTGTATGTCATACTATGGAATGCTGCCATTTTATTTGCCGTGGATGTGAAGGAATCGCTTGTTATGAATCCAGATGTACTGGTTGTTTTTCTATATATTTCAATGTCTAATTTGTTGTTTTTACGTTATATTTGCAGATCCGGAAAAAGTAGTTTACCACTTGTTTCTATTTCAAGAGTGAATTTAATCGATGGGAACTGCCTATTAAAGATGTTTAGGAGATTTGGGATATCGGATTCCTTCATTATTGTAAAAATAGCGTCGACCATATCTTTTCCACACCTTCGGTAAATTTTTTTGTGCCTTCAATTTTGTTTCTAAAGAACCCATAAAGATATTTGCTACAAAGCAGGAGAGAGGGTTACCCATACTTGACCCACGCGATAATTTATAAAAGGAGCCGTTAAATTGGAATTGGTTCTGTTCCATGCACATTGTTGTCATGTTTAAAAGGAGTTTTGCTTTTCCACATGGAATATTGCAATTTCCTAACCATTGAATCTTTAATGCACTTATAATACACTTTATATTAATGTTAAAGTGCTCGGAATCAAGTATGTGCTGAGCAACTGCTGATTTTGTTGGTCTATATGCCTGATATGTGCTGTATGTTCTTTAAATCTTGTTAAAATAGCTCGTTTGGTTTGTCCTATATATTTTAAGTTGCAATCATTACAACTGATTTCGTATATACCAGATTTATTATTATTATCTATTTTATCTTTAGTGTTTCCCAAAATATTTCTTAATTTGTTTTCATTTGTAAACACTAATTTTATTTTATGTTTTTTAAAGATCTTTTGTACTTTATTAAAGAAAGTCAATAAGCTATGTTTTTTTCAGATTTTAGAATTAACTAAATTGTCAATTTTTTCTGTGTGAAAGCCGTTTACACCAGCTATTTGTTTTATATTAATTAATTCGTTTGTGAAGTTTTCTGTTGAAGAAAACGGAAGTCTACACATTCTGTGTGTCATACTATGGAATGCTGCCATTTTATTTGCCGTGAATGTGAAGGAATCGCTTGTTATGAATCCAGATGTACTGGTTGTTTTTCTATATATTTCAATGTCTAATTTGTTGTTTTTACGCTATATTAGCAGATACAGAAAAGGTAGTTTACCACTTGTTTCTATTTTAAGAGTGAATTTAATCGATGGAAACTGCCTATTAAAGATGTTTAGGAGATTTGGGATATCGGATTCCTTCATTATTGTAAAAATATCGTCGACCATATCTTTTCCACACCTTCGGTAAATTATTTTGTGCCTTCAATTTTGTTTCCAAAGAACCCATAAAGATATTTGCTACAAAGCAGGAGAGAGGGTTACCCATACTTGACCCACGCGATAGTTTATAAAAGGAGCCGTTAAATTGGAATTGGTTCTGTTCCATGCACATTGTTGTCATGTTTAAAAGGAGTTTTGCTTTTCCATCTGGAATATTGCAATTTCCTAACCATCGAATCTTTAATGCACTTTAAGGCTTCTGGTATTGGTACATTTGGGTATAGTGACGCCACATCAAATGAAACTAAAATTTCATCCTCGTCTAAGCGTAAATCTTTTACTTGGTTAACAAAATCAAAAGTTTTTTTGATGGACAAATCAGCAGGTGGTGTTAGCTTTTTGAACTCTGTTACTAGCCATTTAGATTCTTGTAGATTCTTGTATGTTCGAAACAATGGGACGCATTTTTCCGTTAGGTTTGTGTATTTTTCTAAGCCCATAAAATCCCGGTAAGATCGGATTGGATATTGACAGCCGCCATTTCGGTATACCAAAAACATCTGCCATTTTTGTTACTCCAGCGTTCGCTTCTTTTATCATTTGTGGCAACCGATTTCTGGTAACTTTTTCAAATTCTGCTTCAATAATAGTTTCTTCTTTATTTTTAAAGCAGTCCGATTTATCGATAATTACGAGTGAATTACCTTTGTTTGCTTTAGTGTAAAATACTTTTTTTTCCTTTAATGTTTTTATAATAGAATTGTTTTGTTTCTGTAAGTTGTGTTTTTTGTATATTGCATTTTTTAAAATAGGTTCTGTTTCCTTTCTAATACTATTTTTAACAAATTCTGGTAGATATTTTATTTCAGTTTCGAAGTTTACTATTGTATTTTCAATATTTAATGACTTTAGATGAGGTATGAAGTTAAAACCTTTATTTAGAAAGTTTAACTCGTTTTCAGTAAAGCTTTCGGTAGAAATATTTTTAACATAATCAGAAACTAATTTTACTTTTGGTTTTGATGATTTCAATTTCTTTGTAGTTTTATTTTACACAATTTTTAGTGTTTTATCGGAAAATGAATTCAAATAATCTAACCAGTCGCTGTATTCAAATTTATGGTCATTGTTTTTACTAACTTTGAGTGTAGTATTTAGTGGCGCGGTTATTTTTAAATGTATTGCATATAATTCAAGTTCTATATTTGAAAGTTTTGAAAATTTCATAGTTTATCGACTTTCTTCAAAAACAAACAAAGTTTAATTAAGCGCATTCAATTCTCATACGCGGCAAAGTACAAAGGAAACAACTAAAGACAAAATAGATAATAATAATAAATCTGGTATATACGAAATCAGTTGTAATGATTGCAACTTTAAATATATGGGACAAACCAAATGAGCCATTTTAACAAGATTTAAAGAACGTACAGCACATATCAGGCATATAGACCAACAAAATCAGCAGTTGCTCAGCACATACTTGATTCCGAGTACTTTAACATTATTATAAATAATTTAAAATTATTAAAAACTATCAGCAATAGAGCAGAACTTGATGTCTGGGAGAGCTTATTTATTTATAAAACTAGAAAAGTAAACAAGTTAATGAATATTGACACAGAACCAATTGTATCACCACTTTTTAAAATTTTATATACCTAATAAGAATGTAATACAATATTAACTATATATTGTTAATATGTAATACAATATTAACAATATATTAATACAATATTAACTACTAAATTAACAATTTTGAGACAATTTTTAACATAAATAATTTAACAATTTCATTTTTATTTTTATTTTTAAATTCTCAACGAAAATATCTTAAACTACTTATATGAATTTTAAATAGTGTGAAAGAATAAGTTATTTAGTCGGTTTTAAAATGTTATGTTGAGTCTGAGTGTTTTTTATTATTTTTATCTAATTTTTTTTTTTTTTTGGTAACTTTGTTATTGTTTTAAATGTCAAATTTGAAACTTAAAATAAACTAAAAAAACTAATTTAGTCGTAAATCAGACACCAGCTGATGATGATATGAAAATATATCAAAATGCATACTGCAATTTTTTAAAAGAATTTTTACAAATTTGATGATTATAATAATAATAAAAAATTTTAAAAATTACTAGAATTTGTTCCAGTTTGTTTTATTTTTAAAAAAAATTTTTTGAGTAAAACCTAAAAATTGGTGTTTAATATTGTTGCGACAAATTTGTATGTTGCAATACATCATACTTAGGTAATAGGTAAGGGCCGGTTATATAGTGAAGGTAGTTGTTGATCAAAAATGTCTTTCTGAATTTTATGTTTACGGCCACTTTTTTTCGTTTCTTTTATTAATTCTAATGTTGCATACTCTCCATTCAACGGAGTTTTGTAAAACATAAGTCTTGGATTTTGAAACTTAAATTTTACTTCTCTTATTATTCTAATAATTACCTTATAATTTGTCAAATCTTTTTTAAAATTTAATTTTTCTGTTAATCCTTTACAGTTTAAAAATAATTCTTGATCTATTTCTATGTAGCCCACCACAATTATCGGACCAAAATACAAAGTCTTTACAAATACAAAGTTTTTACTCTCCTTAGTTATTTCTGCTTCTATAAATATTTTCAAGCAGCTAATAACTTCGCAAGACCCTTTTTTGGCAACATTTTCGTGCCAAACAAAACAGAGTCCTTGTTTCTGACCCGTGTCATAAATCGTCAAATTGTAAACCGCATATTTTCTTTTCTAATAAAAAGAACTTGTCTCGCTTTGAGGAAGATTCAAAATTTTTTGAAAATCAAAGATCGCAAGAACAAGATTCCCTGCGATACTAATAGCTTCGTTTTTATTTTTTTCTGTTATTGATGTTGCCAGATTTTTCCGTGCAATATGTTGATCATACTACAATTTTACTAAAAGCTTCTCATCTGCAGAACTATTTTTAAAAGCATCACAAGTTTCACATCTATCTTTTTATACCCGTTCGATAAGTATCGGGTATAATAAAACCTCCGTTTGTAACACCTCGAAATAAGCGAGCTAGATATACCTTCAAAGGTATGGATCGGATCAGAAAAAAATTTTAAGTCGATTGAGTCATGCCCGTCCGTCCGTCAGCACGCTAACTCAAAAACTAAGAAAGCTAGAATCTTGAAATTTACACAAAATATTCTGGGAGCAATTTGTAGGTTCCCCATTTTTTTTGGTTTAGTTCCGACCAAAACTTCGGGTAGCTCTCCAACACCAAACTATTAGATCCCCACATTTTTTTTGTAATAGAGCTATTAAATTTTAACTGCTGATAGATCTTATAAAAATATTAATTTTATTTTTAATAACTTACAGCTCCACAAAGGTTCAAAAAAGCTCTATATTTAAATTGTTATAGCACATTTGTTGTATAAGGTATATCTTCATTTTGAAAACGCCAAATGATTACTGCTTTTATTGGCTATAAAACTATATATACCATAAATATATACTTGTGGCATACGGTGTCTTAATTTACCGTTATGCGAAACTCAAATTTTGCAAAATCCTTTAACCCTTCTATTTTCTAAACGGTTTAAGTTGGAAACTTGAAGTTTTGACAGAAGTTAGGCCTTTGAAAATAAGTATGAGTCATTTCAAAAATTTTTTTTGTATCACCCCTCATTTAGGAGCTGTAAGGGGTCAAAAACTGAAAAATTCCTATTTTGAAACACCTGTAACTTGAACACCTGTTACAATTTTTTTGAAGTAATACACAAAAATTAAAGCTTCAACATTATACTCGTATTTCTGTTAACAACTTTTTTTAATAATATAGGGTTACTATATAATTGAATTTTTATTTATATTATATTGATATGCATAAATACTTATATAATAACAAGTTGATTTACATATCGTATATGTCACTGATGAGTGAATGATAAGAGTATAGATGTATATTATATAGCGCCGTATTTACATACATATATGTATTTTATTGTACTTATAAGAAATTATTCTATGAATGGAAATATTTTTAAAGAAATATTGCAATGTATGGCGATATACTTATAACAATATAAATATATTATGTGCGCATTAATATAATATAATATTTAAAATTATATTTACTATTTTGTAATTTAATATACATTTACCTCTTAGTATTAAATGGTACTATAGAATATTTGAAAAAGTTTTGGATTGATAATCGTTATGTGGAAGGTTAGAATCTGCTTTTGAAGAATGTACATATAAACATATAGTTTGAATATATGTACAACCCATAGTTCTAGAAATTATAAAATTCCCCGAAATTATTTTAAAATACCAAAATATTAAAAAAATAATATTGTAAGAGTGACAGGCTGTGAACATACTAACGGTTCGTACGGGTATCTAAGAGTTGACAAAGGCAACTGTATTCTTTCTCGTTTAGGAATAAAGAAATTAAGGTTAAATTCCGAATTAACGAGAAAGACTAAAGTTGCCTTTGTCAACTCTTAGATACACGTACGACCCGTTAGTATATTCACAGCCTGTCATTCTGCTTACAATATTATTTTGTTAATATTTTAGTATTTTAAAGTAATTTGGGTGAATTTTATAATTTCTGGAACTATGGGTTGTTCATGTATTCAAACTATATGTTTATACATTCTTCAAAAGCAGATTCTAACCTTCCACATAACGATTATCAATCCAAAACTTTTTCAAATATTCTATAGTACCATTTAATACTAAGTGGTAAATGTATATTAAATTACAAAATAGTAAATATAATTTTAAATATTATACTAGAAAATCCCCTGTGCAATTGTACAATTTCTATAGATTCAAAATCATTTACGTTATCATACTACTTATATTAAGGGAGGGATTATTACATGTATTTTTTTAGCTTAGGTATATTAAGTACCTAACTAAAATAACTTATGGATTTTTAATTTAATTTGAATTTTTTAGGTGTATCGTATAAATAAGTCGGTTGCATCGACGACTTACTGTTACTTTTACTTGTTTTTTTTTTGCTTGAAAAAAATTTGCTGAATTTATTTTATTTAAATGTACTTTGGAAGAGGTCTTTGGTATATTTAATAAAAGATTCATGTCTCTGATAATGAAATTTCATAAATTTTCGAGGGCTTTTTTTTTTTGTGACAGTCGTTTTCAACAGCTATTTAATTTAATGGTCTAATAATAAATTAGTACAAAATTATGAATCTATTGTGAGAGAAGGCTTCTAAAATTATATTTTCTATGTTATTTTTTCTTTTTTTTTAAGCAAAATATCTATTTCTATAATATTTAGTAAGTTTCTGATATCTGTTATGAAATATAATTAGCTAAGTCAGCCGAATTTTATATTAATAAAAAAATTCGAAAATTTTATGTTATATCAAAAATGCAGCTTAAAAAATCAAAATTCCAACCTAAATAAACAAAACTACTTCAAAGTCTGCTGCGAAGCTTTTACCAGCTTTTATAATAGTGAAAACAAAATCAAGAATAAAATCGGCCTATTATTTGTTTCTTATAAATATAAGGCTTACTATAAACCTTACTCTTTTCACTTTCAAGTCTTTTAATTTTATTAAGAGTATTTTTATTTTTTTCAAAACAAAGAGTCGTTTGAAAACTGCCAACAGGAGATTAATAATTTATTTTTAATTTACCGCTGCGACCAGTTCATAATGGATGTGGCAGTCAAATTTAAAAATTAGAAATTTGCTGAATTTATTTTGATTGAAAATGTGTTTTTTAAGTATTTACTTCTCCTTTTTTGACTATACTAACTTTTAATGAACGGTTGGTGTCTCTGATAATACTTCTAGTGGAAAATTTGGTTTCTGGTAATAATAATTACTAAATTTATTTATATTTTTAATTAACGGTTTGTGTCTCTTGATAATACTTTGAGTCAAAGACTTGTGTCTCTGGTAATAAAATTTTAAATTATTAAATAAATATACAGAAATATCATCATTGCCAGTTTAGTTTACATTCAGTGTGAGTGTTTTATTATAGATATAAAATATATTTTTTTATATGTTGGCAAGGTCTCGCCAACATCTTGTGTATTATATTATAGATTATATTAATGCGCACGTTGTATATTTATGTTGCTAAAAGTATATCGCCATACATTGCAATATTTTTTTAAAACGAGAAAGAATACAGTTGCCTTTGTGAACTCTTAGATACCCGTACGAACCGTTAGTATGTTCACAGCCTGTCACTCTGCTTACAATATTATTTTTTTAATATTTTAGTATTTTAAATAATTTGGGTGAATTTTATAATTTCTAGAACTATGGGTGGTACATACATATATTCAAACTATATGTTTATACATTCTTCAAAAGCAGATTCTAACCTTCCACCTAACGATTATCAATCCAAAACTTTTTCAAATATTCTATAGTACAATTTAATACTAAGAGGTAAATCTATATTAAATTACAAAATAGTAAATATAATTTTAAATATACATAGTATATTTATATTGTTATAAGTATATCGCCATACATTGCAATATTTCTTTAAAAATATTTCCATTCATAGAATAATTTCTTATAAGTACAATAAAATACATATATGTATGTAAATACGACGCTATATAATATACATCTATACTCTTATCATTCATTCAACAGTGACATATACGATATGTAAATAAACATGATATTATATAAGTAAGTATGTATATCAATATCATATAAATAAAAATTCTTCAAGCAACCGCTATGTTGTTTATTTATTTACATTTTTTTGTACTACGCATTATATCCTCAACAATTTCAAATTATCGAGCAAAACAAAATGCAAAAAATTTGTTAAAGAAATTTGTTAGAAAATTTGAAAAAGTCAAGTAACACTTTCGTCAATTATAAAGTAACACTACATTATTAAAAATAGTTTTTAACAGAAATTAGAGTATAATGTTGAAGCTTTAATTTTTATGTATTACTTCAAAAAAATTTTAACAGGTGTTCAAGTTACAGGTGTTTAAAAATAGCAAATTTTCAGTTTTTGACCCCTTACAGCTCCTAAACGGGGGGTGATACAAAAAATTTTGTGAAATGGCTCAGACTTATTTTCTAAGATCTTTCTTCTGTTAAAATTTCAGTTTTCAACTTAAACCGTTTAGAAAATAGAAGGGTTAAAAGATTTTGCAATAATTCAGTTTCGCATAACGTTAAATTAATACACTGTATAGCACAAGTATATATTTATTATAAACTCACAAACTAACAATAAACATCATTAAAACTAAATATGTGTTTTTCAAGAAAAAACCGTCAGACATTATCAAAATAAACTATAAAAATATTAATTTAGAAATGGTTCCTAGCTATAAGTACCTAGGTGTAGTAATAGACAGTGAATTAAAATAGAGTTACCAGATTAACATACAGCTAAAAAAAGCCAGGAAAATTGCTGGCATATTCAGGCTAATAAGTAAAAGAGTGCCATACCACAGAAAAAGGGGACTGTTTTTTAAACTGTTTCAAAGTTCAATTGCGTACTCAATACATATTTGGGGTAATGCATATAAGAAGGACCTTAACCAACTGCAAAAGCTTCAGAATAAAGCTATAAAAAATTTATATGGGTATAGAAAAAGATCAGCAACTAGCAATATTCACTGTAAACATAAGATTCTACCGCTACACATACTCACAAAAAGTAGGTTGGTAACTCATATACACAATATGAAATCAAATAGTATAAATACAAATACAAAGTTAATATTGAACAATAATATACATAATTATGAAACCAGAAGAGCTGTAAACATTAGAATTGTTTCGGCAAAGGCAAGATTTAATGGATATGACACAATATATAATTTAGGATTTCATTATTATAATGAATTACCTACTGAACTTAAAAATATAAATAATGCATTCAAATTTAAAAAAACTGTTAATGAGCACTTTCTTCAAGAAATAATCTAAATTAGTAAACAAAAAAAAAAAAAAAACTTATCTTGTTATTGTGCTGTACATATTATTTTTTCTGAATTTTAATATTTGTTGTTATTATATATCTACACATATACATATATTCTTCTTTTTGTTTTTTATTTTTTTTCTTCTATTTTTATGTTATTGATTGATATGAATGTCTTAAGTTAAGTAATATTTACTCAATACGTTTTTTGTATGTTGCACTGAATTAAAAATTGAACTATTATTATATTAGAATTAAGAAGTTATATACTCTATACGAGCGATTGGGCTCATTTGAGATAAAGAATGAACAAATAAATATATCTTATAGAGCTTGTGTTATAACAATTTAAATATAGAGAATTTTCGAACTTTGTGGGGCTGTAGTTCCTTAGCGGGTGGGGCTACATAAAAATTAATATTGGCATAAAATTAATATTTTTATAATATCTATCAGCAGTTAAAATTTCATGGCTCTATTTCAAAAAAATTGTGGAGATCTAAAAGTTAGTGTTCGGAAGCTACCCGAATTTTTGGTCGGAACTTAACCAAAAAAAAATAGAGAACCTACAATTTTCTCCCAGAATATTTTGTGTAAATTTCAAGATTCTAGCTTTCTTGGGTTTTGAGTTAGCGTCCTGACGAACGGACATGGCTTAATCGACTTAGAATGTGAATCTGATTTGATCCATGCCTTTAAAGGTATATCTAGCTCGCTTATTTCGAAGTGTTACAAACGGAGGAGTAATTTTATTATACACGATACTTATTGTACGGGTATAAAAATGTCTCTGTATTGTCTTTCCGTAACACTAAATTCCAATTTGTTATTTTAGGTTCACTCTAAAAACAAGCGATACATTTTAGCGCCATTTAAACTCCCTTCTAAATATTTATTTTCAGTGAGCTTTCTGAGATAATGTGATTCTATTAATGGAAAACAATTAATGTAATCGCAAACTATTTTTTTTCTAGCTGCAAATATTTTTGTTGAATAAACGTGATTATGACGCTCACGTTTATCTTGATATTTTTTTTAAGGCCGTTGTAACCCATTAGCTATTTATTCCTGTAAAAATAAATTAAATTAAATTACATTGTTTTGAAAGAAATTTTTTATGCAGGAATAAAACTAGCATTAAATGTGTTAAATTTTTTATGATGAAGCTATAATAATAAACAATTAATAAATTTATAAAGAATTCAATTTATAAGTAAAGCAATATTATCACATCTTGTAGTTTTTAATAAAAGCCTGTCAGTTAGTCAGTTAGTTAAAAACTACTACTATTATTACACAACTCATGATTAAAAAAATGCAAGTAGGGAACAAATCTTAAAAAACTTCTTTTGGAAGCACTTACCGTAGGTGTCAAGAAACATTTAAAAAATACTCACGGTTTCGAGTTCTAATTTTTTTTTGTTCCAGTTTGGTTTTTTTAACAGCTTTTTATTAACTTGGTTGGGTAAAAGATGGAATCTTAGAAGCCATTTTAAACACACTTCCCGTTGAGCTAGAGACTTGAAATTTTCTTCATTAGATCAGATCCCGATGACAATACATGATTTTAAAATAATAATATCGAAAAACATTAGAGAAATTAGCTTAATTTCAAAATTAAATTTTCATACAAAGATATAACAGAATTTTTAACAGAATTATTACAGAACCAAAATAAAACATTTTATCTAAATTACTAAACTCACCAATACCAATACCAATACGTATCCGTAATACATAAATGTTTTTTTTTTTCTATAAAAGACTATTGTTTTTTATGTAGCATAGGAACATACTTAAAAATATAACATGTGCTTCGAAAATATTTTTGGTTTGAAAGCGATGAATTTGAAAGACATGAATGTGTAAACAAATTAATGTGTCGCACTTGAGAACACAGTGTAAAACTTAATATGCATTTACTTAAAATTTAGATAGCAAGTGTTAAATTTAAGTTTTTTTTCATCAAATCAATTGATTTTTAGTATACATTTTTATTTATAAAAGCAATGTGTTTATTTATAATATTTATATAGATATGTGTTTTTCCTTTCTTAATTATAATTAAAATAGGGCTTTTCTTTCGAAACTCTTAACATATTAAAATGGCATAAACATTGATATCTAAATTGGGAGCTGCCTTTAAATTAAGATCTATTAGGGAATGATGATCTGCACCACTTATGCCTTTTTCTGAAGTATAAAAACTAAGAATATATTTCCAATTATGTAAAAATATTAAACAACAAAAAGAATATATTAAAAATAAGAAATCCAGTCTTTTTTAAAAATAGTAAATAACAACAATATTTTTCTTTTCAATAACAATAATTATGAATTAATCATAAAATATATGTTATGTACATTCATACATATATGTATATCTACATCGTCTAGAAAAAGCAAAATAATTTTTTTTTAATTCAAAAACATTAGCATTTAGAAGTAAGCAATTTAATATATTCTCAATTACATACTTTTAAAACCAAATTTTTTTACTACATATGTATGTAGGTACAAACATGTACAAAAATGGTATACATATTTTTATGTGTGCTGTACTATTAAAAATCTGCTACCACAGTCACACCAAATTCCCTACTATTATTATTTAGTTGATTTATGGATTTATTATTTTTTAATATGTAGGCAACAGTTATATTTATATGAATGGACGGTAAACATAAACGAACAAAAAAAAATTTTATGTATGCATATGAATGGACGGTTCACATAAACGAACAAAAAAAAAATTCAGAATGTTCTATAGCTAATAATTTCTATTTTTAAAATAGACTGCATGCATAAATTTAATATAAAAAAAAAAAAAAAGTTCTTAGTGTACCTAAATAACAGAAAAAAAAAGTAAAATGTAATACTGGAAGAAAAATAAAAACGAATAGAAAAAAAGAGAACAAAAAATGTTACTTTGATTGTTTTTAAATATTTTTAAAGGCTATTTCTTATGTATATGTGCAGATCTGATATTTACCCACATAACAGATAGAAAAAAAGAACTATTAAAATGTTATGATTTTAAAAGAAAGAAACATACGTTTGATATTTCCGTACATAACAGATAAAAAAAAAAAATATTAAAATGTTATGTTATGAAAAGAAAGAAAAAACAAGGCAGTGTATGAATCAAAGTTTTTAAAGGGTCGCATTTTAAGTGGAAATAAAGAACATTATAAAATTGCAATATTTTTATTTAAATTTTGAATTTAGCTATGCAACGTTTTCTAAATTTTTTAAAAATTTTGCCGCATTAAGATATAATGCAACACTGAGAAGTTCAGCTCATTATATATATACATATGTATATGAATGAATATATGGCTATTTATGTATCTAGTTATAGATTTATTATTTTTTAATATGTAGGCAACAGTTACATTTATATGAATGGACGGTAAACATAAACGAACAAAAAAAAATTTTATGTATGCATATGAATGGACGGTAAATATAAACGAACAAAAAAAAATTCAGAATGTTCTATAGGTTATAATTTATATTTTTTAAATAGAATGCATGTATAAATTAAACATTAAAAAAAAAAGAAATACTTAGCGTACCTAAATAACAGAAAACAAAAAAAAAAGGAAAATGTAATACTGGAAAAAAAAAAAAATGAATAGAAAAAAAAGAGAAAAAAAGCTTTTATATTAATTTCACAGACTTTAAAACTTATATGTACTTATATTTATATATATATTTGACATATCGAAATAAACTTTTTCAAAGAAATCTCGATTGGAACAATATAGTTTAGAAAATTACAGAAAAATTTGCCATTAAAAATTTATTTTCTACTTTTTAGTTCAAAAAAGCTGTTTTTTTAAAAATTTTTTTTATTTATTTTATTTTTTGTTTTTAGTAGTGTCATATTAGAAATAAATTGCCATTTTCGATTTTTGTCGGGCAAAGTTAACCAAAATTTATCAAAATTTTTCTATCTGATTTCAATACTGACTAAATCAACGCATCGGTTTTTGTAGCTAATGGAGCAGCCTGCTCCCATTCTCTTAGCTTTTATGAGGTTTCTATGCGTATTTACGTATTTCTCTCCCTAATTACATGCCATTTTGGCTTTGGTACTTTTCCATTGAAGAAATTATTTAATTTTTTGCGACCTTTTGTTTCGGTGTTGCTGACAACTTTCTTTTTGTTGTAAAATTTCTCTATTGTTTTGATTTTCTTCTACAATGGAATGACTTTCTATTTTTTCTTTACTGATATCTTGGCCTTAAATTAGAAAAGTCGATGTAGCTTTTATAAAAAAAAGTTCGGATTTTGGTTTTTTCTCGAAGATGAAAGTATTCTGAGTTAAAAAAAAAATTATATCTATATATCTATATATATTTATATATCTTTTAAAATAATGTAACTACTATTTTATTTTACGTGGAATTTTACGTTGCATTTTAAACGAAAAAATAATCTAAAAAAAATTGTTTTAATATGTAAAATTTTGTTTTTGCTTCTTTGCAATTTTATGTTGACGCATTAACAAATTAGTTCATATGATAAAAAAATATATTGAATAATGAATAAACCACAATGATATAAAAAAAAGTCTATACTAAGAGAAAACGTCTTATAATGCTCGAATAAAATCTTTATGTTTTGTATTTATTTCTAAAAGCTCAACGGGGTTTTTTTTTTAATATGACGAATTGCCAATGTTAACACGGTTAATAAACTTAATATTATGATCTACAGTTTACGAATGCTTACCTTCGAGAAAGCTCGTCATTAGATTCCGAATTATAATTGTCGGAAGGAATATAGCTCCCGCTATTTTCAAAATCAGGAAATTCGTTAGACATCTCTTCATTAATAATGTTATTGTTATAATTGATAACACTTTTGTTTTTATTTAATAATTGACTTTTTCGTGTAATAGGATTAAAACTTGGTGACTCGAAACTTTAATTTTTTTCCGAGATTATCTTATTATTATAACTACTACTACATTATATAAAACAAGATCGATTTTTAACAAATATTCAAATAAAAAGATTATTTAAGTACTTACTGACTTTAACTTCCATTTTTACTCTTTTATTAACATCAATATTTCTTTTTCCTACAAAATGTAATATTTTATTTATCATTTATTTTATTTATTAACTTATAATCAAGAGAATCTTTTTACTTTTACCTTCTTTTTTTTTAAGAATTTCTAACGCTTTCTAATTTCTTAGTTTTCTGCCTTTATCCATTTTTTTTTTGCAAGTAATCAATCAACTTAACTCTTCAATAAATACTTTAACAATAAAAAAATAATTAACTTGACTATTTGACAAGTGTAACGATGAGGTTTCTAACTTAACGTTGAAAAATGTTGGTCTATATGTTGTTTAAGTGAGCTTATATGTTCAATAAAACTGTTTATTCAGGAATTTTTCCAGATGCACTAAAATCTGCCAATGTATATAAAAAAGGGGATACTATATAAAAGGGGATACTCTATATAAAAAAGGAGGTACTAATGATGTGGCAAATTACGGACCTATCTGCCTCTTCCCAACAATTAGCAAAATTTTTAAAAAACTTATTAAAAATGAATCTTAAAGTTTCTTGAAAAAATAAATTTTTTCAGTAATTCTTAATTCGGGTTTGGAGATGGAAGATCAACTGAGGATGTCCTTATGGGATTTTGCAAAAATGTCTATGACAATTTAGAAAATAAACTATCTACAGCTGCATTGTTTGTTGATATCACAAAGGCCTTTGACATGCTCATGAAATCCTTTTAAAAAAATTGTGTACAATTGGTTTTAGAGGTTTTACTTTAGAATGCAGGTCTTATTTACATAATAGATTCCAAACTATTATGTAAAAGATCTAGATTTCATAACAGTCTTCCATTATTACGTAATTTAAATTTGACCTATTCGATACTTGTATTGCTATAAAGTTCTAAGAATATTTTGTATAAGATCAGGTCAATTAAATCACAGTTTTTCTGAAATATATGCATTTCGTTTTAACTTTCTTGCTTTCTAGCTGTTCCGAATTTTCGTACTACAGCTTTTGAAAACTATTTTTCTGTCACATCGTGCCGATTTTATAATAAACTTCTTTCTGAAACACGTAGTATCAGAACTCTGCCCAAATTCAGTAAACAAGTAAAGACTTTGTTATTAAATAAAACTTATAATGAGATGGAAGGATTGTTCTATATTGTAATTTAACTGAATACAATGTGTAAATTTTCTATGATTATGTACAAGGTTTACTTTTGAATTTTAAGGTTTTAAATTTCTTTTTTGGAATTTTCTTTTTGATTGTTTTTAATATACTTAATAATTATTACTATTTCAATTTATTAGTTGTAAATTACATCAAAATTTATTTATTTATATTTATATATATATATATTTTTAATTTTATTTATTTAGTTTTTTTTCTGTTTTTTAATGAATACCAGATTTTAGTGAATTCAGATTTTAGTGAAGGGTTTGGTGCAGTGGTAGAGTGGCCGATTCGTAAACTTCGAAGTTTTGAGGTTTGCAAGTTCAATGCAATTCTACTTTTTTTTTTTGGTTGTTTTTCTGATATTTTCATATCATCATATCATAATATTTAATCTGTAAATGACAGAAATTTAAAACCCTTTACTCAATGATTTACCAACCAACTTTCATTTTTTTTTTTTAAATGATAAATATTCAGTACAGCCATCTTACAAGATTAATATTTTTCCAAAATTTTCTGATTTTCATTAATAATTTTCCATTTTTATAAAAAACCCATGTAAAGTATATATATATGTATCATATAAGTAGGTAATCCTGCACTTGGGGATGGGAAAACATCATGCCATATCGCACCGTAGACCACGCCCACTGACCTATATTTTGATTGATGGGTTTAATGTAGGTTATTCTTGGTTAGTAGGTCAAAAACTTGTTTTGTTTGTTTTGGTTTAGGTTATAAGCATGGGTTGTTAACTTATAAGTTGCAAGTGGTTGTATAGTAGGAAATGAAGGTTGTTGGTACTATAGAAGTTGTTAGAAAAGGTTAATGAACTGAACAAGTTCAGCTTATAAGCATGGGTTATTAACTTATAAGTTGCAAGTGGTTGTATAGTAGGAAATGAAGCTTGTTGGTACTGTAGAAGTTGTTAGGCAAGATAAATGAACTGAACAAGTTTAGGTTATAAGCATGGTTATAAGTTGTTAACTTATAAGTTGCAAGTGGTTGTATAGTAGGAAATTAAGGTTGTTGGTACTGTAGAAGTTGTTAGGCAAGGTTAATGAACTGATCAAGCTTAGGATATTTAGGTTTTTCAATAAAATCATTGATACTTTGTAATAGGATATCATACAAATAGAAAGATGATTTTTTTCAGGTCAAATCAAGTTTATTTTTTTAAATTGCGCAAATTCGCATGCTTAATAAAATATACCTACACACGTAAAAGGAGATATAAAAGAAACGAAAAAAACTTGTTTTTATTATTTAATAAGAAAAATATTCATAGGTACTTTTGCATACCAATATGAAAATAATAAAAATAAAAACAAAACGTAAACAAGAAGTACAAAGTGTAGTTTGGCTTATAAAGAAGATTAATAATTGTCAAAAGTTGTTATTATAGTTTTAAGGTGTAAAATAAAAATAAGAAAAATATGTTACCTATTTTAGGATATGAGTTGTTTCTCTATATTCTATATTTTGTTCTAAGTACATATGAACTTAAAAAATATTTTGCATTCTTTTAATTTCTGTTTACCTGGGGTAAAATAAATTGTTAAAACTAGTTTGACTCTTTTAAACAATGTTAAAATTTATGAATGCAGTAAAAAAGTAAAAATAAAAACAAAAGAAAGAAAAAAATTATATAATTATAGGTGCATCTGTTATGTAGGATTTCTTTCTTCTGTTCTATAAGAAGATTGAGAAAATAACCTGAAATCTTCGATTTTACTTTGTTTTGTTATTATTACGTTCCATTCTATGCTGTAAGAAATGAAAAAATAAAAATAATAAAAATCAAAAAGAAGTTAATTGCTTTTGGTACCTATTTTGTAAACATAAGATAAAAATAAAAGACATTTTTATTTTTATGTTAAAAATCTTTTATTAATAATTTTTTATTATTATATTTTTATTTAAATCTAAGTTGAAAAATTTTTTACGATAACCAAATGTTAAGATTTTAAAAATTTTAAATTAATATGTAAACATATTTGAATGATTTACTTATCAACACGTGATTTTTTCCAATTATATCCATACGGTAAAGAACTACCATCTTCATTAAATTTTCGTTTTTCCGATTTTGGTTGATATTTTTTTATTTCAGGAATCGTAAGTACATCTTGATTTTTATTTCGACGAATATTTTCTGAAATGACGTATGTGTCTGTGCTATTAAATGAATTTAAAACTGCTTCCTTAATGCTATTAAAATTAATTTTTAGTGAAGCTTCATAACTAAGAGAGAATCCTTTAACTTTACAAACAATTTTTTCGGTATTATCTTTTGTACAGTAAATTTTGTAGGCGTAGTTCTTGGGACCACCACTTACAAATTCTGTAATATAACTCCCTATACCATAACACTCTAACTCATCTGTCATGTCTCCTATAAATTCCCCTGTTTGTGGTTCATATTCTCCTTCTCGACTAATATACAACACCGAATCGGTGTCATAATATAATACTCTACTATCTAGCTTCTCTAGATAACTGTAAAGTTGAAGACGAGCATGTTTTGTTGTATAAGCAGCGATACTTACGTTGACAGTAGATAAAGAAGTTGCTGCTTCTTCTTTATACTTCCAGCTAGCCACTATGTTTTCTTCATTTACTGGAAATGTGTGACATACTTCTACAGAGGGGTTTGTTATTAACTCGTAAAGTTTAAAAGGTTGATTTATAATGGTGGTTTGTTGTTGATTTTCCTTAACTACAAGTGTTACATAGTGAGAACATCAATTTATTATTTTGTTTGACAGGTAACACGGGGTGTAATAGATTTGTTGGTGGTAAGATTTTACATTTAATAATACCGTCAATAGTCATTCTGTTTAAGTTAGAGCAAGTATCTTCTCCAACATAAATCTTAGGATGGTTTATGGGAAATTATTTTCGTTTGCAAACATATGGGTATAAGGAACATACATCTATGTATTTAATTTTTTCTCCTTGTTTACATATATAATATGTGTAAGTATTTCCCGTTCTTCCGCCATAAAATACATCACGAGGATTTAAAGGAACTAAATTAATTAATGAATGATTTTCTAAATATCTCATATTTTCATTGTGTCTCATTAGCTCCAGGAATTCGCATTCCCACATCTCAATAACTTTATACCCACATATCGTAGATTCAAAGTACCGCCAGAGTTATCATGTAATGGTATATCCCTCTGGTTTTTTAAACATTTTGGATGTTCATGATAATAGCAACCGTAAAATTCAAATATTTCTTTAGTCTCTTCGCAAAATCCATCGACTTTAACATTTCCGATTTGTTTTTCTTTTCCATTAAATGCACATTTCAAATCAATTTTTCTCAAATCTTTTTCCCAAATAAGCCATTGCATGGCTATTTTTGACTGACTGTCTTCCATCCTATATCCTTTTCTTGGTATAATTCCTATAGTATTCGATTTGAGAAAGTTTCTTCTATATACAAGATTACAGGCTGAAGCTATTGTTGTTGCTTCTACAAATGGTTCCACATTACATTCTTCTATAAAAAATTTTCTGAAAACCAGACATGCTCTAGTTAGAATTTCAACATCATTTATACAGTATTCTAAAATATCTTTCTCCATATTAAATTCTGAGTTTCTATTTTGTTCATACCACATTAAAAATTTTTATTACGCTCATCTGCTTTCATTGTATTAGAGTTATAGTATTTAATTGCTGGAAGTGAGCCAATGTAATTTTCATTTTCCAATTTATTAAATAGATGCGGAAAATAACCCTTTTTCAAATTGATTGATAAATTAAAAGCTTTTGGTAATTTTGCCAAGGCCATAGGAAAGTAATTCATAGAATCTATAAATTTAATATTATCAATTATCATAACAATAATTTTTGTACCTCGCATAATTAACTTTGGTTCAAGTACAGTTTTATTGAGTATATAATTCAGAATAAATTGATGGTCAAACGCGTGACCATTATGAGCAATTATGACAATCTTTTTGAATTCCTTTCTTAATTTTAAAATAAGTTCCATGAAATCCTCTATCACATTTTTCGTTTTAAAAATTCTTTCTCTTAATTTACATTTTCCACAGAAGTATAGAGAATCAATGTTAATATATTTAAAGCATCTTAGCTGAGCCACACATAAACTTGGAACATGTTCTTTTATTTTTGTAGAACTAATTTCTTCTTGTCTTGTTTCTAAATCATAAAATACGTAAATGCAATTTTCAAAATTTACTTTTGTTTTGTCTTGCTGAATGAAGCATTTATGGTTTTCAGGAACATGATTATCGCAAATCTTACAAAAATATTCTCCACATAATATATGACTCCTACTGCTTTTATGAACTTTAAAATTAAGATTTGCATTTTCTAATTTCTTCACAGATGCTTCTAGTTTTTGAACTGGAAGCCTTATGGCTTTCAAAACATGTTTGACCACGAAATGTTCGATTACACTGCATACATAAAATATTTTTAATATTAAGTGAACAAGCTGGTGAGTTTTGACAGCAAGGGCAACTTTTCGAACATCTATGTTCATTTTTCTTAGAATACGGAATATGAAATTCCTCACAATAAAATGCTGTGCAAAAAGCAGCTGTTAGTGAGGTTATTACATTGTAATGATTATTATGATATAACAAGTTATTCAATCCTTCAAATATTATTTCTGCACCCTTTGTTCCATATTTATATACAACAATCTTGTGTTTGTGTAAAAATTTTTGAAATTGATTCAATTCACGAATTCCGCAACCTTCAGATGGAATTGTTATTTTTGATTTTTCTAATAATTTTAAAGCTGTTAAAGTTTGAAGTTTTCCTATATTTTTTCGAATTTTTTTATAATCATTAAATTTTTGAATTTTATTGCTATTTTTTATTGCTATTATTCCTCTCCTTTTTAAGCATTCCTCATCAAAATTTGAATATTTATTACTTCTACCTCTACCAACGGGTAATTTAACATGGGTAACTGTTAAACAAAAAGTGTCTGTACTTAAACCTGTAGACGTAAAATAAAACTAGTTTATAATAAATGAAGCCAAAAATGTATTATAAATAACTACCTTCAGAATTACTTTGGAAAACATTAGAAATTACATCCCAAACGTCGTTAAATTTTAGTTCATGAGCGGATCTAAAACTGAGATACGCAGGACCTTGATGTTCAGAGCTCTCTCCACAAAATGTTAACCCAATATCCCTGGAATTCACATCTTTCACAGCAATGTTGATTATTTGATGTATAGCATCCTTAATCCAGCTAATGGGTTCTCTATTGTCAGGTACGGATTTAACTACAAATTTTATTTTGTGTCCGTTCATATTAAACCGTTTAACAAATGTCGAATTTTCACTTTTGATTATATAAGGTGTTATAGTTTCGGTAAGAAACTTTTGTAAAATAATTTTTTTCGACATTTTCTTTATACGAATTTTAGATGTTAAATGCTTGAATAACAGAATAATATTAAATTTTTAATACAGATTCACTCTGTTAAATGAACAATTACATTGTAATCAAAGGTCGCTTTAATAAATTATAGTTGTTTAACTAGAATCCCATCTTAATACTATCTTAAAATAGAAAGAATTGAAAAACAAAAAGCAATCAATATTCATCTTCAATACATTTTAATTAGTATAAATAAACTTCTTCATGACTGCAGAAGAGGCTGCAACTGCTACAACTGCTACTACTAGTACAGCAGTGCGCCTTCCTGCGAAAAGGAGAAAGGCGAAAAATGAAGATGACGCTTCTATTCATCTTCATCAACAACAACAACAACAACAACAACAACAACAACTACATCAACAGCATCGTCATCAACAACAACAGCAACAACCACAACAACAGCAACAACCGCAACAGCAGCAACTACAGCAACAACAAGATTATCAGAGTAAGGCAACATCAAATCCCATCAGAAAAAGGAAACTGGTGCAATTATTTAATTTAAAAAAAAAAAAAATTTTTAAATTTTTAAAAGTTAAAGATATGGAGCCAAGTAGGCTCTATAAAATAAATAAAATTAAAAAGCTAAACACCGTTTACGGAAAAAAATGGGTCTTCGAGACCCTAAATAATATTATATTTATACCGCATCAAAAAGTTGGGGTATTTGAAGATAATGATTTCCGTGAGGAAATCGAAAAAAATGAATATTTCCTCATAAATTAGGAAAGCCAATTAAATTTAAAAGAAGAACGTGGTGATTTTGAATTCGCCACAAATCAGTAATAGCTTTAGACTAATTTTATATAGAAGAAAAAAAATTTTATTTCAAAGAAATTTTCTACTGTTTTAATTTTATTTTCATTTTTCAGATGTTAAGATTTTATTTGATTTTTCAGACGTTAATATTTTATTTTATTTTTCATATGTTTTCAAGTTTTATTTTCAGGTGTTTATTAGAGTTTTACTTTACAGATATTAAATAATATTTGTTGAATTTATCCAAGTATTATGTGTGTCATCAAAACCTAGCCATTTAACAAAAACTCTATTTCCTTGCTTTTTCAGAATTTTTTCTACAAGATAAGTATCTGGGTATTTTACAGGTGTAAGCTCAGCTTGATAAAAACCCCCAGAAATTGGCGTATCAGTATAGTCCGATAATTGATATGTAACAGGATAAGTATTATTATTGATTTTATCAATCTTAAATACTTCAGTTGACCAATTCGGTTGATAAACTTTTTCGAAATGACCTTTATATTTACTTATTCTTACAAAATTTCCAGTTTTATATTTGACAAATTTTTTGTATATACATTTCGCAGTATATTTTTTTCGTTTTTCTTTGTAATTTTTTCAGGAGGAAGTTTTGTTGTGCTATGTTTTGTTGAATTATATTCTTTTATTAATGATTGTATAATATGGTAACCATTTATAATTCCCGTTTAAACTAAATTTTTTCCACATAGAATTTTTCAATGTAAAGTTAAATCGTTCAACAATTGATGCTTTTAATTCGCTAAATGTGTGATAATGATTTATTGATTTT
Organism: Poecilobothrus nobilitatus; assembly: GCA_947095535.1. Classification (NCBI taxonomy): domain Eukaryota; kingdom Metazoa; phylum Arthropoda; class Insecta; order Diptera; family Dolichopodidae; genus Poecilobothrus; species Poecilobothrus nobilitatus. The sequence goes on from OX352772.1 coordinate 193,201,261, forward strand.
TCTTTCATATAATTTTGAAATTGTAAATTAAAAAATTCCTTGCCTTGATCAGAGTGAATATTTTTTGGTATAACTTTAGCTCTAATAATAACTGTTTTTAAGGCATTTAAAACATTTTCAGCATTTTTTGTTTTCATAGGTTCAGCATAGGCATATTTGGCAAAAGTATCAATGACCGTCAGCATATATTTATAACCATTATTAAATTTTCCATAAGGTATCATTTCGCCTAAATCGATTTGCCACGTGTCATTTAGACTTTCTGTTTGAATTTTCTTCTAAGAAATTTACGTCTTGCCTGTCTATGAATTTCAGTCACTATTTGAGCTCTTGACATTTTGTTTTAAAAATGTTAAAGGTAATGTTATAATAATTATTATACATAAAATGATAGACCAAAGCATGGTTTAAACTAATCATCTAATTGAGTTTAATTTGCTTTTATACTTTTCTACATGAGTATATAACTCAACTTTTATTTTCAAATTTAATTCATTTCCATTCTGACTGCTCAACAACTCACTGAAATGCTGCCTGATTCCACATCATTTCCATTTAAAGAAACTGTAGATGATGTAAATACACAAGGTCAGATACAAGAAAATGAAATTATGTCCACCATGGACGACGAAGATTTAGCAGAAACTGAGGAATTTATACCACCGTTCCAGATAGTTGAATTAGAAGACTAAAAGAAGAAGTAGAAGAAGAAATTGAGGAAGATGAGGAAGCAGTTCCATTTAATGAAATTTGGGACATAAATAATCAGCAGGGAGATTTTGATTATTTCAATGATTTAATAATCCTAAATAATTTTAATTAAATAATCTAATGAAAGGTGTACAGAAAAATATTTGTTTATCTAAAACATATAAATAAAAAATAAAAATTTTTATATTATTTGTTGTGATTTATTTTGTTTGTTTTATGTAGTATATTACAGATTTGTTCCTTTAAAGTTACAGGAATTTCAAAAAAATAACCTTGAATAATTACATTGTACATTAAAACGTTGTATTGGTACATAAATTTCTCTTTCTAACCTAAATACTTGTTGTTCGACACATAAATTTAGATATTCCCGAACATAGTCTTTTACATTTAACCCAGCAGATTTATAATAGGTCATCACTGCGTGAAGAAAATCGCTTAAATTGTAAAACTGCTCTGCTTCTTCTTTGTTAATACTTATACTTTGCCTGTTCGCTGATTTTAGCCCATGATTAAAGTTCTGTTTTATATCTTTTATTATCAGCTTATCGAGTTTTTTGTTAAATTCGTAATAAAATTTATTCCATTCATGATATTTTAAGACAATTGACTTTTTACCAATACGGTGAATCTTGAGGCTTCAAATGACTCACAGTCAAATCCAACAGCAATTTTTAATGTATGGCTCTTATTGAGAAAATATGTGTAACTTAGCAATAAATTTGTGTTCTGACCTGGTGCTTCGATTCCTTTAATTTTACTAAAACCTGTTTATATTGTTTTTATTATTTATAAGTTTTAGGAACACAAATTTGTAATGAGTTATATTTTCCAAATACATTTTGAAAGGTACTTAAAATATACTTATCGTTTTCTAGTTGATTTCCTTTATTAAATTTTTTTAAAAAAGCGTTCATACTATAACCATAACATCTATACCACGTATAAACACAACAATATTGCCCACAGACATCTGAATAGTTACTTTGTAACTGTTTCTTATTAAAAATTATACATTGATTTTTTAAGTAACTTAAAATTTCTAATTTATCTGGTTTTCTACCAAACGAATCAAAATATTCAACACAGCCATTCTTTGGCTTAAAAATAGATAACCAATGTGTTTCCGGATCTTTTGATTTATCAGTGTTTACAATTAAAAAAGTTTGTTTTTCAATTATTCTGGGGAGTTGATCCAGAACAAAAACTCCTTTAAAAAATGTACGTGTGTGTTTGTTATATTTTAATACGTCACTTATCTCTAGGGTATTCATCACTCAAATTGACTCAAGTCATATACTTTAGTTGTTTCTTTAATATAATTTGTTAAAAACTCTTTTTTGATTTTTTTATTTGTTATAATAACATCAAATTTTTCTAGTATTTGACAGAGCTCTTTATTTATTTTATCGTTGTACACAGTTCCAAAAGAGTAATTATCAAAATTATCATTTATGAAATCCCTAGTTGGAAATTTATACTTGAGCTCTTTTACAAACTTTCACAAGGTTCTTTAAAACCAACTATACAAATATCTTTCGCAAACAAGTTATTATTATCATCACTACAAAATGTTACATCCAGAAGTGCACAAGACAGTGACATTTTGTCAAATATTCAAATTTACTTTTATGTATGCTATTTATAGGTTTGAGAATATATTTCGGTTTTTATCAATTTGTAAACTTGCATCAAATTCTCCACAAACAATAGCAGTCAGTGTAGATGTAAGTGGTTTTGATAGCCTTGCCTCAATTCTAACTGTACCTTGATTTAGTAGACCTTGACACACTTCATTTAATGTTGCATCTGGAGTTAAATCAAAAGCTAGAATGAAAAACCCATTACCAAACATGGTTTTTGTTATCTGATGACCTTTATCATTATGGTAAATTCCAGTTCCTGAAAAAAGTGTACTGTATGCTCTTGTACAGCAATTATTTTTATCTGAAAAACTGGTTTCAATTGCTGAATTAGGTATTTGAACACCATTTACGTTTAACACAAATTGTGAAATATCAAAATGTTTAAAATTGTATGGGTTTTTTGACCTTTTTGCAGAGTAACCTGTATTTTCTGTCATGCAAAAAATGATTGTGTTTGGCAACTGTCCAATAAAAACATTATCAAGTGATATTGATGAACTATTCTGTGGAATGGTAAAAGTTTTTACCTCTACCCGTTTGTAATTGTATTTGGCATTAGTTTTTTCCAATACAGCATTATGTGCTAATAGCACACTAGGATTAATTGTTACATGTCTCATAAATAAAGTGGCTTCTAAAATTTTCAGTTGAGATTCATCAGTATCATTTGCAAAGAGGTAAAAATCTGGTTTTTCTAATGTTAGGATAACTCGAACATCGACATTGGTTATGAGAAGTGTAGGTTGGTTAAACATATCTAAATGTAGTTTCCCCATAAGTTCCACTACATTGCTATTTTGGTATAATTTTTGACGTTCTTTTGAAACACTATTATCATTTAGTTGAACATTGCATTGTTTTATTAATGAATGTAACATATTATTAACCACACTTGGTTGTTGTATAGGTTTTCCATCAGTTTTTTTATCTTTATTCCTTTGAGGTCCATCTTTTTTTAAAATTTGTACTTTTAATTTTAGATATGTCGAAGACAAGTCTCTATATGTATCACTGTGCCCTAGTGAAACAAATTCTATGACAGATGGATTATCTAAAGAAGGGTTATAGGAAACTGCTTCAGATCGTAAAATACTTGACTGAATAGGCTGTGTTTTAAAAATATCAAGCTCCGATTTCATGCATTCAATCATAATTATTCAAAAATATCTTTTTGTTTGTTTTTGTTATTAACTTTGCGTCGCTTCGACGTAAAATAATTTAAATTATTAATGAGAGGTCTTTTTATAGGTTTTCTTCGTTTTCTTTTGCCTTGTCCATACATTTCATTGAGTTTCCGAACTGCATCTCTTCTTATATTTTTCATTATCTCTTTACTTCGATCTTGAACCACTTCTTTTATATTTGCACCTGTGGCAATATCAGATAATGCATTAATACCAGAGTTAATAACCTCTTTTTTTAATATATTAGCTCTAGCCGTAAATATTGGTTTTAAATATCTAAAAAGATCACCGAAAAAGCTCCCTAACCTTCGTCCCCTTTGGTAAGATACAATTGAGTGTAACAAAGGACCAATATCCTCAAGACCTTTTCCTGATTGAACTAAATAATATTTGTAGTATGCTCTCTCCATAATGAATAAAATAAAATAATACATAGTTTTGTAAAATCGCTTTTATTTATACTTTTTTAAAATTTAATACAATTTATGTTGGAATTGAACTATTGGAAAAGTTTATTTTGTATCCATATTTATCACATAAAAGTAATGAAATGTTATTAAATGATTTCTCCACATTGCAATATTGAATATTACTGAATTCTTTTACAGTATCAGTGAAAGAATTTTGTATGTTAACAGATCTTAAACACCTTATATCTTTATCACCTATTTTTTGCGGTTCAATTATGTATATATGTGTGCATAAAAAACATATCTGGTTTACTAATGGGAATCAATTGTACACTATCTATAAAAGTTTTGAAAGCTTCTATTACACGTGATTTATATTTTTTAAAATCTGTAACTTTAAAAGATACTTGATTGAAACATGTTGTCAAAAGTCCTTCGAGGGTATAAGCGTAATTTGTTCTTATTTTTATATCTATTTTAGGCTTAGTAACATATATTGTGGTGTAACTTAAATTTGTAGGCATCTCCTCAGCTTTTGTTGGTTGTGTATAATGAACGTCATCGTTTATAAAATTAAAAATTCCCCAAATCAACTGTCGTTCAACTTCTTTTCTTGTAAACCTATTAAGTGGGCGTATATTTTGAATTAGCGTTGGTAGTAGAAAAACTTTCCAGTCACATATCATTTGTTTTTCTATGTATGGAATATATGATGTTCCAACTCCTATCATATCTTTCTGCATACCTTTAATAAATATTTGAGTACTTTTTTCCCATTCTTCATCATACACATTTGGAACGATATCATTAACATACATTTCTGAAATACCGACTTTCCACCTTGAATCACACATGTATTTATTCATTTTATTTGTAAAAGATGATAATGAATTTTCTGGATAATAGTTCATAGATGAATCACTGAGTAAAGTGACATAAAATGCATCATTTACTTGTATGTTGTCCATGAGCTTGCGAATTTATTCTTACGAATTGGAAAATTAAGTTCTGTTTGAGTATTACCTACTGCCGACCTTAAAACACGTCTTGATGAATTATTCAACTCTTTGCTATTTATAGTTTTTTCTTTTTTCGTTGGTGGGCTTGGGCTATCTAAAGGAACAGTTATAATGTCTGTATCAGTTTCAAAAATTTGTACATTTTGATTTCTAATTTATTTTCTTTTTCTAAGACGTTCTCCAACTGAAGCAGCTGACAATGCTTTTGTTAAAACATTTTCCTGAATTTCATCATCAAATACTTCGTCATCAGCTTCTTTTTCATATACTTTTTCTTCTTCAGGAACAACTTGTATTCCAACATTCTTATATTCAGGAAAATGCAATTGAGTTTCCGCATCTATATACATTGGTTTTGCATGAGTTTGAGTACCTTTTGTTTCCGTAATGTTTATTTTCTCCTCTTTATTTCTAGGAAGTTGTCGTTTTTTGTTTCTTATTTTAAATAAATTTTGTCTGTATAAATACCATTTTTGTGTATCCGTGAGATGTTTATTTAACAAATTTTTTTCATATTTTTATCCAATTCATTGAGTTCAATGTCTGCATTTTGCTTCATTCTTTCATAAATCTCAAGTTTTAAAATTATCATTTTATTAAATGTTGTATTATTCATTTTATAAAATTTACGATTATCCCTCATAGTATTGCACTAAGAAGTGTAGGTAAAAATCCACCACGTTGAATAATAATTTTTCTTTTGCTATTTATAGATTTTTGCCGGCAAATAAGTGATCTTAATTCTTTTTTATACTTTCGTAATTGGGTTGTTGCTTTTTTACTCAGATTACAATTACCTTTTAAAATATTTAAAGAGATTTCGCAAAATTTTTTTATTACTTCAGGGTCACAGTGTTTTATAATTACTTTCTGGAATTTTGGTTTAGAGGTTTTTAATAGGTGCAATATAGGTGCAATTGGTCTTCAAACGTTTCATATTCCTCCCCAAATTGTTCTAATTGATTTCTCGTACAATAACACAAACCTTTCCCAAATATATCACTTCTTAATCGAAATATATCATTAAGGTCTTGAGTAAGATCTATTAAAATATAGCCAAATGGGACTGACGTCACATCATTATATACTTTTTCAAATGCTTTAATTTGATTGGGATATATTTGGCGAGCTAGACTTAATATCTGCGATTTATCTCTTGGATTTTTGAAAAGTACTAAATATTTACAGTTGAGTGAAATATCTTTTGAAAATTTACCTGGGTGAAAAACATTTTGTGTTACAAATATTACAGATAAATTTCTATGATGTGATCCTCTAGTAAATAAATCACATACAAACTTATCATTAGAACTTAACATCATATCATCGATAATAACTAACAAAGGTTCTTGATTCTCAATAAAATCTGGAATAGTGTTACTATATTCAACATCTTTCATATATAGTGGAACAGCATTTTTATCTGGATTACACTAAATAATTCTATTAATATGTGGTAGTATATTTTATTAAATTTCGAATAAATGTGGTTTTACCATAGCAGGATGGCCCCGCCACCTTCATTGTAAATGGGTGAAACAACGTAGTTGTATTAGTTAAAACAATCATTGCTAACCTATATTTATATGCACAGCTCTTTTTCGAAATGAATATAAATGTAAATTTAGTTATTTCATTGAAGATTCTTTTACAAACCTTCGACATGGTTAAACAAGTTTTTATAGTTGACCTATTTGCAATTTTTGCAAGGAAATGAAAAACAATATTTCCTAAAAGAGTTAGCCATACTTGAAAAAGGAAGTTTAATTCCAACTGTGTATCATTTCAAGGCACCGTACCCCGCAGAAGAGCTTAGTCAAGATGTGAAATATAATAACCACTATTGCGAAAATAAAATAAATGGACTTAGATGGAATAACGGTTTAGTTGAATATTTAGATGTAAAATGTATATTAAAACTCTATTTAGAGTAAGCGGAAAAAATTTATGTTAAAGGAGAACAAAAAAAACTTTTCCTTAAAAAGTACATTGACAGTGTTAAAATAGAAGATCTAATCAGAGACTTTCATCATTACAAAAGATTGAAAGCTTTAATTCAAATTGTCCTATACACTTATCAAACAAGAGTTTCAGATGTGCTGCTAAAAATTGTTTTAATGTATATATGCATCTTTTAAAAGAAAAAATGTTAGATTAAGACCTTCAATTTTCATACTTGCACAATATGAATTTAAATAACAAAAAAAAGTTCAACATAAAACAAGAAATTCACGTTATGCATGTATGGGTCTATGCTTACAGATCAGCAAGGAAAGGTGATTGGGAAGAATACGCATGTGATAGAAGTAGATTTCAACGACGTATAGAAAAACTTGGTGTCGCTATTTCTAAAGTCTTAACATTTGATCATCGTAAAAAAATTTTCCAACACAGATTTCTGTAAAATTGTAAAATATTTTCAAATACAAAATTTTTTCAAACATATAAATAAATTTGTTTTATTTTTGTTTTCAAATAGGTACCAAAAGCAATTAACTTGCCTTTTTGATTCCTTACAGTATAGAATGTAACGCAATAATAACTAAACCAAGTAAATCAAAGATTTCCGGTTATTTTCTCAATGTTATTATAGAACAGAAAAAATCTTACATAACAGATGCACCTATAATTCCATAATTTTTATTTTGCTTTATTTTGCAGCTTTAAAACTATAATAACAACTTACAACAATTATTGATCTTCTTTAATAAACAAAAATACACTTTGTACCTACTTCTTGTTTACGTTTTGTTTTTATTTTTATTATTTACATCTTGGTATTCAAAAGTACCTATGAATATTTTTCTTATTAAATAAAAAAACAAGTTTTTTTCGTTTCTTTTATCTCCTTTTACGTATGTAGGTATATTTTATTAAGCATGCGATTTTGCACAATTTAAAAAAATGAACTTGATTTGACCTGAAAAAAATCATCTTTCTATCTGTATGATATCCTATTACAAAGTATCAATGAATTTATTGAAAAACCTAAATATCCTAAACTTGTTCAGTTCATTAACCTTGCCTAACAACTTCTACAGTACCAACAACCTTCATTTCCTATATAACAACTTACCTATAATAACAACTTACAACAATTATTGATCTTCTTTAATAAACAAAAATACACTTTGTACCTACTTCTTGTTTACGTTTTGTTTTTATTTTTATTATTTACATCTTGGTATTCAAAAGTAACTATGAATATTTTTCTTATTAAATAAAAAAACAAGTATTTTTCGTTTCTTTTATCTCCTTTTACGTATTTAGGTATATTTTATTAAGCATGCGATTTTGCACAATTTAAAAAAATAAACTTGATTTGACCTGAAAAAAATCATCTTTCTATTTGTATGATATCCTATTAAAAGTATCAATGAATTTATTGAAAAACCTAAATATCCTAAACTTGTTCAGTTCATTAACCTTGCCTAACAACTTCTACAGTACCAACAACCTTCATTTCCTACTATACAACCACTTGCAACTTATAAATTAACAACTCATGCTTATAACCTAAACTTGTTCAGTTCATTAACCTTGTCTAACCACTTCTACGGTACCAACAACCTTCATTTCCTACTATACAACCACTTGCAACTTCTAAGTTAACAACCCATGCTTATAACCTAAACTTGTTCAGTTCATTAACCTTGCCTAACAACTTCTACAGTACTAACAACCTTCATTTCCTACTATACAACCACTTGCAACTTATAAGTTAACAACCCATGCTTATAACCTAAACCAAAACAAACAAAACAAGTTTTTGACCTACTAACCAAGAATAACCTACATTAAACCCATCAATCAAAATATAGGTCAGTGGGCGTGGTCTTCGGTGCGATATGGCATGATTTTTTCCCATCCCCTAGTGCAGGATTACCTACTCATATAGTATGTATAATCCATACCTATAATATACATATTCAAAAAGGACGCTCTTTGATTCTGTTAAATTTTTTCTTTTCGATTAAAAATTTTAAAATATTGGTTGTATGGTAGGAGTAGGAATTTCACAATATAACTGAATATAAACATTCAGATTTCAGTTTAGGTTTTAGTACAGTGGTAGAGTGTAGTTACTTTTTAATCTTGCAAGTTCGATTCACTTCTGTGTTTTTTTTTTATACCCGTACGATAGGATCGGGTATAATAAAATTACTCTTCCGTTTGTAACACCTCGAAATAAGCGAGCTAAATATACCTTCAAAGGTATGGATCGGATCAGAAAAAATTCTTTAAAGCTGTAAGGGGTCAAAAACTGAAAATTTCCTATTTTGAAACACCTGTAACTTGAACACCTGTTAAAATTTTTTTGAAGTAATACATAAAAATTAAAGCTTTAACATTTTACTCTTATTTCTGTTAACAACTTTTTTTAATAATATAGGGTTACTTTATAATTGACGAAAGTGTTACTTGATTTTTTCAAATTTTCTAACAAATTTCTTTAACGAATTTTTTCCATTTTGTTTTACTCGATATTTTGAAATTGTTGAGGATATAAGTTAACGAAATGAAATTTATTTCGTGTTAAAAAAAATGTTTATTAGAACAAGTTAAGCTTAAGACTAAATTATTACATTAAAATTTACTTAATTTATACATTTAATTATGCTTAATTGACAATTTTAGTTAATAAATGAAAAAAATTATAATTTGTATTTTAACTTATAATTAATAAAATTACATTTTTGGTGAGAAATTGATTTAATTTTAATTCCCATAGAAATATTGCTTTATCAACATTTTTACATTAAACATGTTTGAACTTGAATTTGTATCCACATGCACCTGTTGTAACTTGATCTATCAGATATTGAAATAATGTTAGATGTAATTTGAGGTGGTGATAACTCCTCCCCTTTTAAAGATCCGCGACCCGTGGATCAAAATTTAATTGAATTGATTGCAATTGTGGTTGCTCCTCTTTTTGTTGTTTTTGTGCTTTGGTTAACATTATTTTTTGCTTTTTTTTCCTCAATTTGATGAATGTTGCTAGTGCCAATGTGATGATTATTGCTATAATTATTGTAATATTTATATAAGATGTTGCTTCATGGTTGAAGAATAATTTTTCTAATTTTTTAAAATCGTTTTTATGTAGATAATGTAGATATTTTAGATCGAGCCTAGTTCCTGTTTTATTTATGTTACATTGCAAAATTGGTGGTAGTATATGAGAAGTCCTTATTTCGTTATTAGTGAAGATCATGTCCTTTATTTGCAGCGTTTCGTTCTTGAATTGGATGAGAAAAGTGCCTTCTAGATGTTTACTGGAGGTGTTGTCTTTGATTGTTCCATTGAAATTTGTTAGGAATATGGTGTTTTCGTTGATGGGTTCTATTAACTCCTCTCCATTTATCTGATATTCGCAACTAGCATTAAGACCTTTCATTAATTGGATAATACAATGAGTATTTTCTATGCTTTGCTTGGTTTTTTCTGCATATGATAGTTTCCCCAAATAAATCACAATTTTCTACAATTCCGAAAGTTGTCTCTTGGTTTGTCAGAAGTTCCTTGTGTTCCAAGTATATCTGCTTGTTCTCTTTTATAGTTGGTCTTATAACGACATGGTTGAAAGTTTCTTCGCCTGTTTTGGGAATAGATATTATATAAAGAATTGTAAAGTTTTTTACCATTATAGTTGGAGTTGCGTATTCAATAGCTTCTATTTCATTTGCGTATGGTAAGCTTTCTATTTCTGTTATTAATTAATTTACTTCGTTTTTACTTAAAAGATTCGTGTTGATGATTCCTCTTTTTGCTAGTTGTGCTGCTCTGATAACTTCCTTTATTTCTTCTTTTATTATGGTTAATTTGTTGAATAATGTTTGTTCCACTATTGTTTCTGAATCTTGATTTAAATGATTTATGATTTTGTTGAAGTCTTTCAAAATTTCATCTGCATTTTTCATTAGAATTTTATTGATTTTGTACTGTTCGTTATTGCTCATGATAATTTCATTTTGACTTTCGACCACTTTGTCCCAATCTGTAGCATCGGGTGATCCCGCTACTCACTTCCATGCAGTTCCAATCCAATTAATTGAGCGACGTACTCTTCCTGGTTGACCCTGTAGTTCCGATACTAGATCCAATATTTGGTTAAATTGATGAACTATCTGAGCTTTAAAGGTGCTTTTCTCGTTTATTGTTGTTATCATTGGTAGCATATTGTCGATTATTTCTTTATATTTGGTTAAATCTATGAGATGAACTATATTTAGGTTTCCGTTCAGGATTTTTCCTCTTCCTTCTTTAATTGCTATTATTGGAGTGTTGTATGTGAATAGGTCAAATGAATATGACATCGTCCATAAACTAAAATTAAAGCTGGAAAGAAATGGAAATTTTTGTTAATTAATATTTTTGAGCTGCGATTTATGGATTCTTCTTCCTGATGCAGTAGTAATTGTGACTCTATTATTATTTGCGACAGTTTCCTTAGTGAATTTAGGCTTATCTTTTCCTTGAATTTGCTTTATTGCTGCGAAAACAGTTTGACCCGTTTTGTAAGTTTTTGGTTGATTGCGTTTATGTTTTTCTCGATTAATTTTATATTTCTGATTTTTTCTAATACGTCCTATAAGATCTTCGGTTACTTTTTCTTTAAAATTGAGCAAATTCTGATAGTTAATTCGCTCGATTCTTCCAAAGAAGGTGTCACTAGGTTTCTTTTGTGTTACAGAATGAAATGTGTTGTTGTATCTGTCAACTGCTATATTCACTAGTTCTTTCATAGTTAAATCTCTGTTTTCACTTTTTAAACATCTGATAATTTCGATTACTGTTGAATGAGCTCTTTCCACAGCTCCGTTTACCTCGCTGTTTTGTGGTGGTGTGAAGTATAATTCTATTCCGAGTGTTCTTATATAATCTGTTACAATTGGGCTTATAAAACTACCTTCGTTGTCCATTACTATCATTCTTGGTGTTGTAAAATAGTGAATGATTTTGATCAGTTTTTCCCTTATATGAAGTACGGATTTATCCTTTATATGGAATAATTTTAAAAATTTAGAAAATTTGTCGATACAGCTGATAAATTTTTCGTTCTGTATTTCAATGATGTCTATGTGAATTATTTCCGTTGGATAAACTGGTATTGGTGTCGGTTGTAGGTGAGGTTTATTAGGATGTCTGTCATATTTATTCCTATTACATTCTTCGCAAGATGCGGTGAATTTCTTGATTAATGATGTCATTCTTGGAAAATAGTATTTTTCGAGTATTTGTTCTTTATTTTCACGGTGATTCCTATGCGCTCTTTTGTGAGTTTCTTTAATGATTGAGAAAATGTTTTCTTCTTTGCAAATATCCTGTACTATCCTGTACTATTTGGGTTATTCTGATTTTATAACTTAAAAGATGTTCTTTGTATACGTCCTGCAATATTTGAATGAAATTTTCTGGAATTTTTATACCATTTATTATAGTTGGGTGTAATTTTTCTTTTAGAACTTTAATTAGGCTTCTTTCATTTATGACTGGTAAGCTGATATAATGGCGATTGTATGTTGGATGTGGCATTTCGAAAGCTTCACAATCTTTACCCTGTGTGATAATAAGTTGATTTCTAAAAACATTTAATGGTACTTCGACATGTGGGATGAGATTTCTACTGTCTTCTTCTGCACTGTGAATTGTTTCGCTTGCCGTTTCTGTTGATGATGATGATAAATTATTGATTTCTGTTGGTAATCTTGACAGAGCGTCTGCGACTTTGTTGGTACATCCTGGTTTGTATGTTAATTTATAATTGTATTCCTCTAGTCTTGCTTTCCATCGTTTTAGTTTTGCGTTGTTATTCTTACTTCCTAGGGGAAATGTTAACGGTTGATGGTCTGTTAGTATGTTGATTTGTTTTGCTCCGTATAAATAATTTCTCAGATTTTCTAAGGCCCAGACTATTGCCAGCATCTCTTTCTCGTTTGTGGCATAATTCTCCTCGGTTTTATTTAAGGATCTAGAAATATAGGTTATTGGTTTATCTTTACCTAATTCGCCTTGCGATAAAACGGCTCCGATGGCATGGTTGGATGCGTCTGTTGTTAGCAAAAATGGTTTGTTGAAATCTGGAAAGATCAACAATTCTGATGATGAAAGCAATGTTTTCAATGTTTGAAAAGCTTCTTGTTCTTCTTGAATCAATCAAAAAAAATAAAAATAAAATTTAACAAATTTTATTTTTATTTTTTTTGATTGATTTGCACTGATTTGAGCATTCTCCCCTCTCGTCATATTGGTAAGTGGTTTTGCTATTTTAGCGAAGTCCCTGATAAAACGTCTATAATATGATGTTAGTCCCAAAAATCCTTTTAGTTCTTTCAAATTTTCTGGTGCTTTCATATTTTTGATAGCTGCAACTTTCGCCGGATTTGGTTTGATACCTTCATGAGTGATGATGTATCCCAGGAACTCGGTTTCCTGCTTTAAAAATTCGGTTTTGTCCAGATTCACTCTTAAGTTAGCTTCCTGCAATTTTAAAAAAACTTTTTTGATATTATTTAAATGTTCATCTTCTGTTTCTTCTCCAAATATGATTATATCGTCGATGTACACGTAACAAATTTTTCCTATGAATTCTTTAAGCACATCATCTATCATTCGTTGGAAAATTGCTGGTGCATTTTTTAATCCAAAAGGAAGCCTTTTGAATTCATACTTCCCATTCAATGTTGAAAATGCAGTTTTTTGGATGTCAGCATTTCTCATTTTAATTTGGTGAAATCCAGATGTTAAATCCACTGTAGTAAAGTATTTTGAGTTATTCAAATTTGCAATAGTATTTGTAATATCCGGAATGGGATAAGTGTCAGACACTGTAACAGCATTTAGTCTCTTGAAATCGATCACCATCCTGTATTTTTTTATTCCAGATGCGTCCATTTTTTTCTCTACTATCCAAATTGGTGCGTTGTATGAGCTTTTCGAAGGTTTTATAATTCCATCTTCTAAAAGTTTCCTTATTTGTTTATCAACTTCTGGTCTCATAGCAACTGGATATGGGTATGTTTTAACATATACTGGTTCGTCCGTGATTGTTTTTATCTCTGCTTCCACATTAGTTTCGATAGTTTCTCTGTCATTTATAGGGCCAAATAATTTTTCAAATTTTTTTAGTAATGATTTAACTTTTTGTTTTGTTTCATACTGTAAATGACCATCTCTTATTTCTATATTGTTAATTTGAGCTGATTGTTTTTCTTTTAAAGGGATTTTTATATTAGGTGGAATTATCAGGAGATTATTTTTTCTATCTATTAAAGCTCCTAGTTGTTTTAGTGTATCATCTCCAATGATACCGTCGAATGATTTTAATCCTGGTAGCACGAAAAATTCCACTTCTATGTTAATTCCTAAACTTTTGAAAATTTTCCCGGTTATTTTCTGATTTATTGTTATATCTCCACCTGCAGAATTTATTTTAAAAGATTTATTAGTTGGTATACTTTTTTCAGCATGTTTTGGCTAAACGAAATTTTTGTTGGCTCCTGTATCAATCAAAAGTTTGAGGGTTTTATTATTTGGCATTTTGTATTCTATGTATGGAATGCTTGAAAGGCACCCATCATAAAATTTAGCTCGCCGTTTTCTTCATTGTTTGCTGGATTATTTTCTTCTTCATGATCCTCGTAATATGTTGGGTAATCTTCGTATCCTACATAATCTTCATCTGCTATGCCATCATTATGTGTTTCTAAGTTAAATATCCGTTGATGTTTATGTGGAGAATATTCTTCCGTTGTAATCTCTCTTTTTACACCACTATTGTTAAACGGTCGGTTCATGTAGTTGACTTGTCTAGTTTGTAAGGAACTGTCAGTTTCCATTGGTGTAGGTGGTTTAGGTTGTATTGGTCTTGGTGGTATAAAATTTGGCTGGTTTCTGTATGATTGAGTTGATTCTTGTTTGATGGTTGTACATATTATTTCTTCTACGTATTTCTGAAAAACTTGGCTTATATGTTGGAAATGATGTTTGTTTTGGGCTGAATATTTGGTTAATCGGTGCTGTAACTGTATTGTTGAAGTTTCTTCTGTGGATTGAAATATTTCTGAAATTGATATTTTGAATTTCTAAGCATGTTGTGTATGCTTCTGGTAAGGTTTGAGGCTTTTGAATGATTAACATTTTTGATAGTTCTCCTTTTAGACCTCTGATAAATACGTCAGGTGCTCTATTCCTAAAAGTTTCCGATAGAACTCCTATTGTTTCTGGAGTGTAATCTTCAGTTTTTAATTTATTTATTATTAGTGAAAGCTGGTGGTTTACGTGTGCGTAGAACTCATCTATGGTGAACTTGCCTTGATATAATTGGCTTAGTTGGTGTTCCAAAGTTCAGATATCTCGTTTATCAGCATAATGGAGCGATAAACATTTTTTAATGCTTGGCCAATCTTCGTTGAATATGTTATATGATACCAGTGCTGCATCTGCTTTTCATCTTATTTTTTGTCTAATTGCCTGCGCGGTAAATTGGTTTATTGGACACTATTTTGTAATCATCTAGGATGCTTTCGACGCTATGTACCCATGATGTATAATGAATGGGATTGCCATCAAAATTGGTTAATTCATTGACAGAATCTGGCAATTTACTAATGTCCTTTAGATCCTGTTCACTTTTGGGTTTCGATTGGGTTCCGGCATTTGATGTTGATTGTATCGGATTTTGCGATTTTTCTAACCGTTCCAGACGTGATTCTAATTTTTTTATTAGATCATATTGTGCATTCATAGCACCTGTTAGATCGGTTATATTCTTCTGGATTTGATCCATTGTTTAAAAGACTTTTATTTCTTAATTCTTATAATTCTTATTAAATTTAAATGAGTTAGTTATTAGTTATTTTATTAAATTTTATTTTAATTTTATTAATTTTTATTTTAATTTTAAATTTTTTTTTATTTTAATTAAGTTTATTTTATTTTAATTTTATTAAGTTTTGTTTTATTTTAATTTTAAAAATTTTTTTATTTTAATTTAATTAATTTTTATTTTATTTAATTTTAAATTTTATTTTATTTTAATTTTTTTAGATTTTAATTTTATTAAATTTTATTTTATTTTAATTTTATTAAGTTTTGTTTTGTTTTAATTTTATTAAATTTTATTTTAATTTTATTAAATTTTTATAAAGTTTATAATTACTTATATTTTATTCTTTTTTAATTTATTTTTGAAAAATTTACTCTTTTATTTTCTTTTATTGACAATATTTTAATTTTGTTCAAGGAAGTTTAAAAACTTACTAAATGAAGGCTTTAATGGCGTGGGTTCGCATGCCTTATTTTTCCCAGTGAGTCTGCAACTTTGTTCTACAGTTGATGGATGATCTGTGTTACTCCTTTTTAGATAAAGACGTTAGCCTTGTCTATATCCTACTAATGGCACAATTATCAAGTCACTATCAACACACTTTTTTGTTGATTGCCCTATCGTTTACTTTTGATATAATGCAATTTAGTTTTTTATTTTTGCGTTTCTTTTTCCCGGATTTTATTTGTATATAATTTTTTCGCTCACAAATTTTACGGTATATTTATACTTTAATCTCGTGTTTTTAAAAAATTTTTTAGCTCGGGCGCCAGTTAACGAAATGAAATTTATTTCGTGTTAAAAAAACTGTTTATTAGAACAAGTTAAGCTACTAAACAACATAACGGTTGCTTGAAAATTTTTTATTTATATGATATTGATATATATACATAGATGTATATTATATAGCACCGTATTTACATACATATATGTATTTTATTGTACTTATAAGAAATTATTCTGTCAATGGAATATTTAAATATAATATAATATAATATTTAAAATTATATTTACTATTTTGTACTAAGTAAATTTAATATATATTTACCGCTTAGTATTAAATGGTACTATAGAATATTTGAAAAAGTTTTGGATTGATAATCGTTATGTGGAAGGTTAAAATCTGCTTTTGAAGAATGTATAAACATATAGTTCGAATATATGTACAACCCATAATTCTAGAAATTATAAAATTCACCCAAATTATTTTAAAATACTAAAATATTAAAAAAATAATATTGTAAGCAAAGTGACAGGCTGTGAACATACTAACGGTTCGTACGGGTATCTAAGAGTTGACAAAGGCAACTGTATTCTTCCTCGTTTTTTTTATATTTTAAACGAAATAAATTCTTACATATCATAATATCATCATAATATTTAATCTGTATTGATAGACATTTAAAAACCTATTACTCAATGATTTACCATCTTAGGCTTCTTATAATATATATATAATAGGTATATATTGAGTTTCCAATACTCAATAAATCAAGGGCAATTTCTAAACGATAATAATAACCGTTTTTTTACAAAAAATATTATTTGAGAGGAAATTTTAAATTCATAAAGGCTTTAATTGTATTTTTACATTTTAAATAAAATCATAAGGAAACTGTAGTGTATATACTGTATTGTAATTGCTAATTAAAACACCTCGAATTTCGAGGGGCGGACGAATACTAGTATATTTTTAGTTTAGAAAATTTTCGAATGTATTCTGAGTAGCATTTGATACTATTTTTATTAAAATAATTATTACTTAAAAATAAGGGGATACTATGGTAAATGTTGTAACCGCGTAGGACCAAATGACTACATCTGAAAGATACTTGGTGTTACTAGCATTCCAAAAATATATATCCTTAATGGCGTATTTTATCCTTTAAGAACGAAAAGGACATTTGAAAGCATCCTTGTTGTTTTAGTCTTTTTATATAAAACCGTTATATCTAATAATCTGTAAGATATATATATATATTCGATTTTTTTATCTTACAGTTATTTGGTGACGATAGGTGTTGCCGTTCTGGAGATATTGTAGTTCAAAGTTGAAAATTTTTGAAAAAAAAAACAATCTTTTTTATTTTTCTTTAAAAACCAAATATCTTATGATTTTACCAAAAAACTTTCCCAATATTTATACATTGTTGGAAAGTTCTATTGTTTTTCTATTATTCGTACATATATATTTTGTATCTATATCGTAGAGTTTAGACGATATAAGCATTTATGAAAAAAAAATTGTTCTGTTTTGTAATTTTTTTGGTTATTTTTATTGATTCTACAAAATGTAATAACAATAAAATTTAAATAGGTAACAAATAGTAATGTATTGAACATATAATAATTATTTGTACGAGCCAAATACAGTGTTATTAATAGCCCTAGAATTAAAACATATTTTAAATTAATTTATTAATTCAAAAATTAATTAATTAACTAAAAGTGACTTTTTTTCGTTTAATATTAAAATTTAAGAAAAAAAGTATATTTTATTTAGGATTAGTTATTGTTATCTCTTTTAAAAAATCTGCTAATAATTTTGCTTTGGGTTTGTATATCATTAATTATTTTTGTTTCAAAAGTGTTATCTTATTGTTAAACAGCATTGATGATTTTAAATTAATAAGAAAAAATCCCTTCTAATTCAGGATCTTACATTTACATAAATAATATCCTAGAAAAAGCGCATAATCGTGATTTTGAATCCAACTCTAAAACCCCTGCTAATTTAGAAGCTCACGTTTACATAAATATAAATATGAAAAGTGATTTTGAATTCAACTCTAAAATCCCTCCTAATTCACAATCTGACATATACATATATATATCAACATTCTGGAAAAAGCGTATAACTCTGCTTTTGAATCCAACTCTCAAATCTCTCCTGATTAAGAATCAAAAAAATGACCAAAAAAATTACAAAACAGAATAATTCTTTTTATCATAAATGCTTATATCTTCTAAACTCTACGATATAGGCACAAAGTATATATGTACGAATTATAGGAAAACAATAGACCTTTCTAAATGTGTATAAATATTGGAGGAATTTTTTGGTAAAATCATGAGATATTTATGTGGTTTTTAAAGAAAAATAAAAAAGATTGTTTTTTTTTTCAAAAATTTTCAACTTTGAACTACAATATCTTCAGAACGGCAACACCTATCGTCACCAAATAACCGTTAAATTAATTTTCAGATTACTATCTTATAAGATAAAAAAACCGAATATATATATATCTTACAGATTATGAGATATAACGGTTTTTATATAAAAACACTAAAACAACAAGGATGCTTTCAAATGTCCTTTTCTTAAAGGATAAAATACGCCATTAAGGACACATATTTTTAGAAAGGTGGCAATACCAAGTATCTGGCAGATATTGATATTTGGTACTACGCGGGTACAACATTTACCATAGTAGAGCCAAAAATAATAAATGTTACAAAATCCATCGTTATAGTAAATAATAAAAATTAGAATTTATTGAAATTGTATTTAATTGTAATAATAAATTGTTTTATTTTAATTTAATTTCAGACAATATTACATTGTGTATAAGAAATAAAATATATTATTTGATAACTAACAATAATTTAATAAAAAGAAAAGAAAAACAAAAAACATTTTTTTTATATATAAAACTACAATATGTAAAATTAAAAGAAATCTACATATTAAATAAAATATATAATCTATACTAAAAAACAAACAAATTAAGTAATACAAAACAAAAGCAATAAATTTTTAATTTCTGAAATTGCTTATGTGCCTCTTTAATGAAGATTTAAACTTAATATGTTTTTGTAATCTTTAATGTATTTAGGTAATTTGTTATATAATTTTATTGCACTATTTTTAAGACTTTTATGTTTGGTGGAAGTTCTAGCTATAGGAACATTCAATTTAAATCTATTCCTTGCGTTATAGTTGTGCATTTCTTTTCGTATATTTAGCATCTTATTTGTTTTTAATTGTTTGTTCACTATTTTATGAATATATTTACATTTTTCGAAATAGATCAACTGATTAATATCCAACTCTTCTGTGTTCTTATATACTTTTTTTGTGCTACATCACATATCCATCTTAAATAATATTTTTAGTACTTTATTCATTATTGTACCTATTTGCTTTAGATGTAAACTTGAACAATGACTCCAACTTATAATGTTGTATCTTATCTTTGATACAGGATTTGCACACCAAATTCACGCTTTTTCAAATTAAATTCATTCTTTTGCAAATCAAATTCATCCTTTGACAAATCTCATATTGATATTTTAACAATATGAGAAACTGATCTGAATCATATTTACTGATTCAATCAGATTTTAACAATATGAAAAACTGATATTTAAAATAAAAAAAATAATTATTAAACATTTAATTTATAGAGGTTCTCCTGCAGCAGCTGACGGCAAAATGTTTAATTTGATTTACAAAAAGTTGAAATTGATTTGCAAAAGGGTGAATTTGATTTGCCAAAGGATGAATTTGATTTGCAAAAGGGTGAATTTGGAGTGCAAATCCTGTAAAATATAGCCATTATAGATAAGTTTAGCCACTCTTTTAGTTGTACCATCTGATATTTTTATTGCCATTATTATTGGGAGTGTACTGTTTTTATTTTTTTGACGTGATTGTCCCATTTAAAGGTTTCGTCAATTGTGACTCCATAATATTTTATATTTTGTGCTCTGCTAAAAGGAATATTGTTAACTTTTATGTTAATTTCCTCACACCTTTTTATTCTAGATCTGAATATTATATAATTAGTTTTTTTTGTGTTCATAATAAGTTCACTAACATTCAACCAATGACTGTAAGACTTTAAGTCGTTCTTTAATACAGTTTCTAATTTTCTTAGTCTGTTTCCTTTGGCAACAATATTAGTGTCATCAGCATATATATTATATTTATATGAAATATTACAATTTGAGATGTTCATGATGTATATATAGTAGATATAAAAGAGGTCCGAGAAGTTAGCCTTGTGGTACACCAATTTTTATAGGAAGTTTATTACTTAGTATACTGTTGATTCTAGTACATTGTGTTCTATTTGTTAAATAAACCTTTACTAGATTTTTGGCTACTCCTCTTATTCCCATATCCTCATTGACGTTTACAAGTTTTTCATGATTTACCACTTCGAACGCTTTAGTTAAATCTAGAAATACAGCCCCTACAAATTTTCCTTCATCAATTCATTTTAATTGAATTATTTATCAATTTTATACTTTTTGTACTCGTGGTCAAAGAAAGACAGGTTTTTATTTTTAACAATTAGAAAAAGTAATGATTCTAATGGATTGTAAATTTTTAAGAAAGAATAAAAAAATTAAAAAATTATTATTTGGTGATGCTACATATGATTAATTTTAGTTAAAATTTTCAAGCATTTTAAATTTAAATAAAAGTAAATTTTACAATATGAAATTTAATGAAAATTAGAAATGTAAAATTTTGGTTATTATGTATTATTAGCACTACTCCTCCACCAGACTGTGACATGTTTTTTTTGAAGTATTGATGACCAGCTTGCGTGCTCTAGCCGTTGTTATTTTTGACTATATATATATCTTGTATATCTTGTTGTAGAAGTAGCTGTTCGCAGAAGAAAGCTCATCATTCAGTTCTTGATATGCTGGTTCTAAGCGTTCTATGTTGATAATAGTTGGTTTCCCCTTAATGTTAATTTGTATCAGTTGTTAAGTTGCAGTACTTTATACGTCCATCATAAATTGTTGATAAGATTGGTTTGACGGAGTCGTTTCGAACAAATACCTAACTTCAATTTGATAACAAAACATTGTGAACAAAAACATGTCTGTTAGTATGCCTTGCTGTCTCTGTTGGTGACATTAGTTTGAGCCTTACAATCGAAAAATTGTGAAGGTAGTCGCAAAAAGTACGAAACGTGAGTTCAGCTGGAGATGTTTGTAAATCGATTTTAAAAGCGTTACATAGGCCAAGTATAATAAAAGTTAGATTGGTTAACCAGGTTTCTTTTTCAGTAGCTATAATTGCTCTCTTAAGTGAATGGTACTATTTTTATATTAAGCCATTTGTTTGATGATGGTATGGTGATGTTTATACTCGTTGAATGCCAAGACCTGATAATAATTTTGAAAATGAAGAGGGTTCGAATTGACGTCCTTGTTCGGTGCAAATTCTTTGAAATATCTTGGGCGCCCAAATAAATTAAAAAATTAAATAAAATAAAACAAAAACAAGATCTTAGGAAAACAAAATTTTGAAAAACAAGATTTAAAAAAAAAAATAATTTGTAAAACAAGATAAAAAAAACAAGATAAAAAAAGCAAGATTATGAAAAACAAGATTTCGTAGGTAGCCCTTCTGGGCGATTGTGTCGTTGTATTTTAACTTTTCTACAAACACTGTAGTTTCAATTCGATGAACTGCTGAAGTTTGCATTTTAGATCCTATATTAGGTAATTATAGCAAATTACGTGAAAAATTGAATCGAAGATTTTGACTGACATGATTGAAGTATTGAGTCGTTCACAAGGAATTGATAGTTTAATTTGATTACACTAAAAAATAAAAGTAAGTATAAATTAAATGATTATGAGTGTGATACAACGCATTTACCTTTTAGTACAGAGTGTAAAGTTTATCAATGAAATTAAAACAGCATGGTAATTTTATTAATTATTAGAAATCACAGCATGTTAAAATTGTAGTTTTCAATATACAAGGATTAATAAATAACTTTAATGAACTCGAGTTTATATGTTATAAACGGTAATGACACAACTAACAATAAAAAAGCATTATTTTAAATATAATTATTTTCCCATAGATTTATTTTCAATAAATCTAAAACATTCTTGTCAATTCAGCATTTGCACATTATAGAAGTACATATTATTACTTTCCCATAGACAAAATTCTCATTATGTTAATACGACACCTATATTCTTAAAAACGTAAATAATTATTATATACAAAATTCCTACTAATCGCACTTTTAATGGTCCCACAAAATAATATCTTTCCAATTAATTTTATATGACACCTATATTCATAAAAAAACTAAATTATCCCATAGATTTATTACTTTCAATAAATCTATATACAAGTTCCTGCCAATTCAGCATCTGGAACATTATTATAAAAGCAATTATTTTTCACACAGACAAAATTCCTACTAATTAAACTTTTATTGTTCCCACAAAAATTGTTTCAATAAGCAAAAATTATAATATAAATATCAGGAAATAAATGAATTAAATTAATGAGTTGTAAAAAAAAATATGATTTTACGGAACAATTATCCGTAAAATCATTTAAAAATAAATGATTTTACGGATAATTGTTCATAATCATACTCAAAGAATTAAATTAAGTTCTCTTCTGGATTTCAAACCATACGCTGAAGCTCCGTTATTAAATAAACATTTTAAATTAGACTAAATTAAATTAAATTAAATTAAATAAAAATTTGAAAGTTAAGTTACTGAATGTATAATTGTATTATATAAATAGATAATTAAATTGGTTTTTGTATAAAAGAAAAAAAGAAAAAATATAAAAAGTGATAAAGCAAAATTAAATATTGTTTTTTTTATGTTCTCCGAAAATTGAATCTAAAACTGGCGCAGTCGGTAGGTTGCGCTAAGTGCTTTCTTTTGTAATTTAAAGAAGAAATAAATAAAAGAGAACACTTTGTGTCTCGACACATTTATAGTGCATTAACTTATAAACATTTTCGTGAAAAGCTTTTTATTTTGGTGAAAGACCTTCTAAAATTTTTTGTGCAAAAAAAAGAAAAAAACAAAGAAAAAAAAAATTCTTATCAAACGAAGTGATAAAAGTTTAAAATAAAATTAACACACTGTATATTTTTATACCCTACACTTAAGGTATAGGGTATATTAACTTTGGTATAGTGTTTGTAACCACCAAAAAAAAGCGATTTAGATATGGAAATGTATACAGCGTCTTGATGGTCTTCCTTGAAATGGGTGATCGGGCATATCGTGGCAAACAAAATATTGTATTGGAGGGGGGTATTGTATTTTATAGAGCAAGTTGTTAGCTTTAATTTTTATGCCCTAATGATTCCATAACCCCAACAGTTACAAAGTTATGGATGTTTAAAATGAATAAATAAAATTAAAAAAATATGTTTCAAACACAATTTTATTTTGAAACACCATGTATATGTGGTATTTTTTATGGCATATTTCGAAACAGCTTTTCAAGCCCTATAATTAGTATCTAATAACTTCTTCTCTATCTCTAACCGTTTTTGAGATATAAAGAATAGAAAAGTGTCTTATTATAACACATAAAATGTGTTAACACACCTTTGAAAATAACACTATAACACACCTTTGCTCTATAAAATACTTTTTTATACCCTACACCTAAAGTATAGGGTATATTAACTTTGGTATGGTGTTTGTAACCACCAAAAGGAAGCGAGTTAGATATGGACATGTATATATATTCTGAATCAGGATCACCTCCTGAGTCGATTTAACGATGTCCGTCCGTTACAAAAAAGATATAACCTTTAAATTTGGCTGAATGGTGTTCTTTCAGGTTTAATTTAGGTCTCTGAAATTTGAGAGGATTTGGTCCATGGGTTCGGATTTTGGAAGCTTCCGAACGAGCCCCGGAGCAAATGAGATTATCTCCAAAACCAACTAAGATATAACCTTTAATTTTGGAAGAGTGGTGTTATTTTATGTTTTATTTAAGTCTCTGAAATTTTAGAGGACTTGGTTCATGGGTTCTTATCTTGGAAGCTTCCGAACGAGCCCCAGAGCAAACGAGTATATCTTCACAACCAACAAAGATAGAACCTTTATTTTTAGTACAAGAGTGTGCTGTTATGTTTCCTTTTCTATAAAATTGGAAACTGACATTTGAAAGAATTTGAACCATGGATTCGTATTTTGGAAGCTTCCGAACGAGCCCCAGAACAAACGAGATTATCTCCAAAACCAACAAAGATAGAACCTTTAAATTTAGTACAATGGTGTTCTGGCATGTTTTCTTTATGTTCCTGAGATGGATTCGATGAATTGGAGTGTCAATTCGGTTAACTGAAACGCACCTCCCAAGGACTAACAATCTTCGAAATTAATAAAGATAGAAATTTAAAAATTTTTACAAGGGTGTCAAGCATATCCCAAGAGGATGCCTCTTTTACGTTCCTGTATTCGAGTTGAATAAGACAGAAAAGGGAAGAAGTTCAAGCAGTTGCCAAAACAACTTATGGATTTTTAATTTAATTCGAATTATTCAGGTGTAGGGTATTAATAAGTCGGTTGCATCGACTTACTTTTACATTTACTTTTTTTATCTCTCTATAGTAAGGCGTTCAAAAGTTGTAGATTTTTTTATGAAAAGTCTCTAAAAAATCTTTAACCCCTCATATATCGAAAAGGGTTCAGAACAGGCCCCCCTCCAATACAATTTTTCACCAATTGTTCACCCATTTCAAAGAAGACCATCGAGTCGGACACACCCTGTATATATTCTGAATCAGGAGCACTTCCTGAGTCGATTTAGAGATGTCCGTCCGTTCGCACGATAACTCAAAAACTAGTGAAGCTATCTTTATGAAATTTACATAGTAGGTTACTAATTATGAAAGGAAGGCTAAATTCTAATCTGGACGAAATCGGTCCATGGGTTCGGGCACCTCCCACACAACTCCCAAAACCGAATACGCATATCTTCGAAATTAATAAAGATAGAAACATAAAATGTTGTACGAGGGTGTGTTTTCCTGAATCCCTGATATCCCGAAAATTTGAGATGAATTGGAGTTGTTGTTCATGTACTTCCCACACAACTCCCAAAACCGAACAAGCATATATTCGAAATTAATAAAGATAGAATCTTCTAATTTTGTACGAGGTTTCTGTTTCCTGAATCCCTGATTTGCCTAAAATTTGAGATGAATTGGAGTGGTTGTTCGGATACCTGCCATAAAACTTCCAAAGCCGAACAAGCATATCTTCGAAAATAATAAAGATAGAAACTTCAAATTTGATACGAGGGTGTTATTTCCTGAATCCCTGATTTGCCTAAAATTTCAGATGAATTGGAATGGTTATTCGGGTATCTGCCACACAGTTCCCAAGACCGAACAAGCATTTCTTCAAAATTAATAAATATGAAATTTGATATAAGAGTGTTCTACCCTGTTCTGATGATGTCTCTAAAATTTGAGATGAATTGGGGTGGTGGTTCGCGTGCCTTCACACACTTTGCAAGACCTAACAAGCATATCTTCAAATTTAATAAAGATAGAAACCTGAAATTTTGTACAAAGTTTGTAAAAGCATTTATTTTTTTAGCTTATATTAAATACCTAACTAAAATTAGTTATGGATTTTTAAATTAATTTGAATTTTTTAGATGTAGGGTATAAATAAGTCGGTTGCATCGACTTACTATTACAGTTACTTGTTTTTATTTCTATTGTATACAAAAAAACAAAAGAGAAATTAAAAAAAGAAATTTTTGAAATAAAAAAAAAAAATAATGAAGAAAATTAGGTAAATTAAATCAAAGAAAAAAGGAAAACATATATATTTAAAATATATATATAGATTAATAAAATTAAAAAACTGTTTGCAATGTTTGTCGATAGTGACAACAAAGACACAATCCCATTTTACTACACGGAGGGTAGTACTACACGGTACTACATGGGAAGAATAAGAATAATATTATAACATAAATTAAATTATTTATTATTAAAAAAAATATATGAAATAAAAAAAAAAAGAAATTTATTACATAAAGGTTATTATATTATTATATAAACTTCAAATAAATATATAAAATTATAACAAATTTTTTTTTGAAAAACAAAAAACAAAACAAAAAATAATAAAAAGTTATCCTGTACAACAAATTGCTGCTTTGTTCCTGTACATCTCGTTGCTGTTTAAGTTCCTGTTTACCCCGAAGGTGATCAACATCAAAAACAACTTTAACATTTTAACGTAAGCAATAATTTAGAAATTTGAAAATATTAAAATTATGGAAATAGCGATAAGTACAATTAGGTTAAGTTTTAAAAAAAAAGAAAAAAAAATCCCAATAGAAAGCGTTCTTGCAATATTTAAAATTAGTAATAGTTTTCTTTGTTAAAAAAAAGTTACATATATTTAAGTAATTATTATAATAATGAGGAAGAATACAGTTACCTTTGTCAAGTCTTAGATACCCGTATGAACCGTTAGTATGTTTATATCCTGTCACTCTGCTTATAAAATTATTTTTTTTAATTTTTTAGTATTTTAAAATAATTTGGGTGAATTTTATAATTTCTAGAACTATGGGTTGTACATATATATATTAAAACTATATGTTTATACATTCTTCAAAAGCAGATTCTTACCTTCCACATAATGATTATCAATCCAAAACTTATTCAAATATTCTATAGTATCATTTAATACTAAGCGGTAAATGTATATTAAATTACAAAATAGTAAATATAATTTTAAATATACATAGTATATTTATATTGTTATAAGTATATCGCCATACATACATACATTGCAATATTTCTTTAAAAATATTTTCATTCATAGAATAATTTCTTATAAGCACAATAAAATACATATATGTATGTAACCGTTATGTTGTTTATTTATTTACATTTTTTTGTACTACGCATTATATCCTCAACAATTTCAAATTATCGAGTAAAACAAAATGCAAAAAATTCGTTAAAGAAATTTGTTAGAAAATTTGAAAAAATCAAGTAACACTTTCGTCAATTATAAAGTAACCCTATATTATTAAAAAAAGTTGTGAACAGAAATAAGAGTAAAATGTTAAAGCTTTAATTTTTATGTATTATTTCAAAAAAATGTTAACAGGTGTTCAAGTTACAGGTGTTTAAAAATAGGAAATGTTCAGTTTTTGACCCCTTACAGCCCCTAAACGGGGGGGCGGGAAATTCTGAAAGGACTCATACTTATTTTCAAAGATCTAACTTATGTCAAAATTTCAAGTTTCCAACTTAAACCGTTTAGAGGATAGAAGGGTTAAATGATTTTGCAATAATTCAGTTTCGCATAACGGTAAATTAAGACATCGTATAGCACAAGTATATATTTATTATATACGTGTTTGTAAAGCTCATAATAGCACCTATCGTACGGGTATAATAAATAACCTACTGAGCAGTCCAACAGACTGAACTGAAAATCATAACTTCTAACAGACTGAACTGAAAATCATAAAATTTTACAAAATTTAATTTTTAATTTTTTTGAATTTACTTGT
Source organism: Poecilobothrus nobilitatus (assembly GCA_947095535.1). Lineage (NCBI taxonomy): Eukaryota > Metazoa > Arthropoda > Insecta > Diptera > Dolichopodidae > Poecilobothrus > Poecilobothrus nobilitatus. The sequence goes on from OX352772.1 coordinate 193,229,366, forward strand.
TTTTTTGTAAAAAGAAAAAATAATAAATTTATTTATTAGATAATCAATGTTGTCTTAATTGACTAGGTTATCAATGTAATTGATTTATTTACAATAAACCAATTTTTTTTTGGTTTTAACTCAAGTGTTTCAACTCACAACCCATTTTTATTACAGATGGTTTGTGATTTGAAAAAACCTTTCGAAGTTTTCTAGGTAAAATATTCAGTTTGTACCTATTGAGGAGTCTAACACACTTAACAAAAGATGAAACAACTTCTTTTTATTTATTTTCAAATAAAAAAAACCATTATATGAAAATCATAAAATTTTAAAAATTTAATTTTTTTGAATATTCTTCTTTTGTTTTTTGTAAAAATAAAAAACGTTCATTAAAAAAAACATATGTACAAAACAATAATTATTGGAGTAGGTCATAATTATTATAGAATTTAGAATAAGAATTTCAAATTACAAAAACAAAAACGTTTTGAGCGTTTTTATTCTTTTATTATTTTATTTGGATTATTTTATTATTTTATTCATATTGCAACGCAAACCGGGTTAAATGTTTACAAAAAAAATTATACTATATGTTTCGACATAGTAGGTATAAAGAAAGAATATGTGTTCCGTCTTCAGTATAATCAGCATCTGAAAATAAACAAACAAGAAAGAAAAACACAAAGAATCATATTACTCAAATAAAACAAATGTAAATACTTATCTGAGTAAAGGTTAAATACTGGCTAAATCCTGGTCCCGTCCAAACAACATCCTGGTCCCATCCATCGACAGCATACCACATCTTGAAACAGCACAAATTCTTTTTTTTTTTTTTATAAATATATTAAAATTTTATGTTTACATTAAATTTTATATACCTACATTGTAACTTAAAGTATTATTGATACTTACATTAATTGTCAAAGTCAAACAAATTCACAATATTACATGGAAATTCTCAAAATATAATTGTTATTATTTTGTAACACAAGATGTCAGTTACATTGACTAAAATTAATTTAATTCACAATAATTTTATATTTTTTATATACTCGATCATTTTAATTTTTTTATATATACTAATGTTTTTTATATACTTTTTTTGTTTCACTTTATTATGTACTTTAAATTCAAGGTTACTGAACTTGGGTTAAACATTAGTCCTGAACCGTTTAACTCAAGTTTATATAAAGCCAAATTTTATGAATTTTTAATTACTCGTTATCGTATAGCCGTAAGTAAAGTTAGTTAAATAAAGGAATTGAATATTTGAATTTTTTAAACAGTGCATTTTTTTTTTATTTTAAATTTTATTAAGCATAAAACAATATGCTTATCAGCAAAATTTGTTAGGAGGTTATTATTATTTATTAGGGTTAAAAAAATGTGTAAACCATTATCGAACAAACAAATAACAAGGGTCACATTAACAGAAATGAAATAGCAACCATTCTAAGCCAAGATTATTTTATACTACATTTAAACTCTCCAAAATTAAAACATTTATAGAAAATTTGCATAATGTGTATTTTGGCAGTAAGGAGAGTTGAAAAAGAAAAGGGATTTTTAAATCCAATAGAAGAAGGAGATTCTCCTTTGGATACCTATCATATAGATCATGTGGGTCCACTAACGTCTACAGCAAAAAGTTACAAGTATCCTCTTATAGGGGTAGATGCATTTTCGAAATTCAGATGGTTATATCCTATAAAGAAAACAGTGTAAAAATTAAAATTACAATCCTTGACGTTTGGCAGCCCCAGAAAGATCATCTCTGATAAAGGTACTGTATTTACTGTAAAAGAATTCGAAGAATATTGCATTTCAAACAACATCCAACACGTCACTGTAAGAATAGGTGTTTATCGTGATAATGGCCAAGCTGGACGTCTTAGCTTAAAACATAGAGTATAAGGAATAGAAAATTCTGTGTACGTGTATAAAAATTAGTGAGGAAAACACAATTAATTTTCCATGACAACATAAATATTTTGTTTAGTTTTGTTTACAATCTTTAGCAATAAAAGATTTTTAAAATTAAAATATTGTAATGTAAGTTTTGTTTAATTCGAACTAGTGTTTTAGAGTTATTTTTACTTTAATTTTTTATAAGTTTATAAATTTGTGTTAAAAAAGTTTTGTTTAAATAAAAAAAAGTCTTAAAAAGAAATATTGTGTGGAAGGATGCAAAAATGCTAGAAAACATCTTAAAATAGGATGATCGTTTCCTATATTATATATCCTATATATAATTATAAAAAAATTATATAATTAATAATACAATGTGTAAAACCTAAATAATTTACAAATCATGTTATTTTATATGCAAAAAAAATTATAATTTTGACAAAAGCCATGATGAAAAATTGTTTGTATCAGTGATGTGTGCTATTATTATAAAAATGTAAGGTTAGTTCATCTTTTGATTTTTTAAATATTTAATTAAAACTTTGTTTTTAATATATAAATTTATAATTTCCAACAAAAATTTAATACTTTATTTTTTTGATATAAAGATTTCCCAAAAATGAAGGCTTAAATCAAAGTGGATGTTAGCAATATGCAATAAGTGTTAAATGGATTAGAATCAGTTACAATTGGCTACCAATAAGTCACGTGATAAATGTATAACTGCAGTCAAGTGTTTTGCAGATAACACTTGATCACGTGACCAGGTTGCTTTTGATTAAATTGACGTGATGTTTTCGAAATAACTTGTATATATTATAAAAATTATAAAATAAATAAATATTAAAATAAAATCGCTTGTACGGTATATTGTATTAAATTAGTTTTTTTAGCTAGAGTTTCTTAATTTTAACTGTTAGTTATACGATCATGAAATTAACAATAACGAAAACCCGAGAATTTCTTTAACCCGAACACACAGTCACAACATCTCAAGAATCCGTCACAACATCTCAAGAATCCGTTCTTTGTAGTCTACAAACCAAAAGCTTTAAACAAAAATTATGTCTTTTGAGAGAAACAAATGAAGGATAAGAAAATTAAAACCTTAAAACCTTAAACAAAACAATAGAAGAAAAATTAAAAAATTTTGCAGATATTGTTTAATCATTTGAATATAAAAATTAAATTTCAGATGAAGCATTTCTATTTCAGAAGAAATTTCAACCTATTAAATTAATTTTAGAACGTCAAATATTAAAAAATAATAAATTACTGTCCAAAAATTATTCTTTTGAACTAGAAAAATTTGCTTTGAATCTAAATTTTTATCTAGGTTTGGTTGATATTGGGAGTGCATTAACTCTAACATAAAGGCTGCACAAATACCAGTTTTATTGCAGTTTGTATGAACCTTAGTTGGAAGATTCATTTGGGAATAAGTTATCATTATTAATTTAATAATTCTATTCCAAATAAGTTATCTAGAATTGTTTTAATTTAACATATAATTTAACATAAAATTTTTAAATTTTAATATAAAAAATTCAGAACATATTATATAATATGATATTTTTTTATACCCTACACCTAAAGTATAGGGTATATCAACTTTGGTTTGGAGTTTGTAACCACCGAAAGGAAGCGAGTTAGATATGGACATGTATATATATTCTGAATCAGGGTCACATCCTGAGTCGATTTAATGATGCCCGTCCCTCCGTTCGCACGATAAACTAGTAAAGCTATCTTGATGAAATTTATATAGTAGGTTACTATTTATGAAAGGAAGGCTAAGTTCGAATCTGGACAAAATCGGTCCATGGGTTCGGATTCTGTAACCTATCGAATGATTCAGGAGCAAACGAGATTATCTCCAAAACCAACAAAAATAGAACCTTTAAATTTTTTACAATGATGTTCCTTCCCGTTTGATTTATGTCCATGAAATTTAAGAGGATTTAGTCCATGGGTTTGGATTTTGGAAGCTTCCGAAAGAGCCCCAGAGCAAACGAGATTATCTCCAAAACCAACAAAAATAAAATCTTTGAATTTGGTACAGTGGTGTTCTTTATGTTTTATTTATGTTTCTGAAATTTGGAACGATTTGGTTCATGGGTTTGGATCTTAGAAGCTTCCGAACGAACCCCGCAGCAAACGAGTATATCTCCACAACCAATAAAGATAGAACCTTTATATTTAGTACGAGGGTGTTCTGTTATGTTTCCTTTTATGTGAAATTGGAAACTGACATTTGAAAATATTTGAACCATGGGTTCGTATTTTGAAAATTTCCGGACGAGCACAAGAGCAAACGAGCATATATCCAAAACCAACAAAAGTAGAACCTTTAAATTTAGTACAATGGTGTGCTGGTATGTTTTCTTTATGTAATGGATTTGATGAATTGGAGTGGCAATTCGGGTACCTGACACATGCCTCCCAAGGACTAACAAGCATATCTCGAAATTAATAAAGATAGAAACTTGAAATTTTTTACAAGGTTGCCAAGCATTTCCCCAAGAGGGTGCCTCTTTTACGTTCCTGAATTTGGAGTTGAATAAGACAGAAATTCAAGCAGCTGCTAAAAAACTTATGGATTTTTAATTTAATTCGAATTATTCAGGTGTAGGATATTAATAAGTCGGTTGCATCGACTTACTGTTACATTTATTTTGTATTTTTAGCCAGTACAATTTGCAATTTGATTTCAAGCTTACATTTTCAATTCGATTTATGTTTCGATTCATGATTTAAAATAAAAAGTTCGCGAATTTTCGCTAATTTTAAATTTAATCATTCGTTCTAATTTTCAGTATTATGTACTAAGTACATAATATTACAAACAGCTAACTTTATTAGTATAAATAGAGGCGCTAAATAAACTAAAAAAACATTCTGAACGAGAAAGAATACAGTTTCCTTTGTCAACTCTTAGATACTCGTACGAACCGTTTGTATGTTCACAGCCTGTCACTCTTACAATATTATTTTTTTAATATTTTAGTATTTTAAAATAGTTTCGGTGAATTTTATAATTTCTAGAACTATGGGTTGTACAAATAAAATAAAACTTTAACACACGTAAAAATATATTACTGTAGCTTTAATTTTTATATCTTGCAGAAGTAAAATATGTACAGGTGTTACAGGTGTTTAAAAATAGCAAATTTTCAATTTTTAAGCCCTAATAGCTCATAAACAGGGGGTGGTCCAAAACAATTTTCTGAGCAAACTTATACTAATTCTAAAAGTTCTTTCTTGCCTCAAAATTTCAAATCTCTATCTAGAAGCGTACCGGAGTTATGAAAGTAGAAAAATCATGCATAATTTGGTTTTCACATAACGGTAAATTTAAATACTAATTTTAAAAAAAATGTATAATTTTGATATTATTTTACAAAAGTATACCTGTCGAATGGCGTTTTCAGATTGAAAAAATCTTAAGCAGAACATAAGATATATGCATTTAAAAATAGGGCTTTTTCAAAGTTTGAGGGGCTGTAGTTCCGTAATGGGTGGGGCTACATGAAAAAGTTGTTCAACAAAATTATTTTTTTTATGAGACCTACCCATGGTTAAAATTTATTTTGTCTATCTTTAACGGTGTAGAAGTTTTGTAGACAGATGGACGGACGAACGGACGGACAGAGTGAAAGTAATAAGCACATTTTTTCAAATTTTTTTGGAAATGTGCTAAAAATGAACTTAAGAAATTAATTACAAAGTTATTGGGATAATTTCTGAATCAATAAATGTGACACTGGGTGTACCGCAAGACTCGGTGCTTGGCGTTTTACTTTTTATATTATATATTAATGATATTGAAAGGGTGGTAACTAGAGATAAACTTGTACTATTAAGCCTGATAACGCTTTATTATATGTTGTTGGGAATTCTGTGGAAGAATGCATCGGGAGTGTAAATTTTGATTTGGATAAACTTAATGACTGGTTTAATATAAATAAATTAAAACTAAATGTAAAAAAAACAAAGGGTATGTTTATTAAATTGTAAAACAAATGATAATATTCTGATTGATAATTAAATAATAGAAAAAGTAGATTAAATTAAATATTTAGTATTATTATAGATAGGAAATTGGAATTTAAGAAACATATAATTATATTTGCAAAAAATAACAAAAAAAATTTATTTATTCTCGAAAATTCGTAAACAATTAAAAATTCAAAGTGCAATTAAAATTTATAATAGTTTAATAAAGCCTCAATTGGTCATTTAGTCAGATGATAGGAATCTCTCTAATTTTGACTACGCTGACGACATATGCCTCTTGTCACACAGCCAAGTTGAAACACAGTCGAAACTGCAGCAGCCGCGGCACGAAAAAGAGGGCTCAAAATAAACATAAACAAAACTAAGGCTATGTTTGTTCACTGCCCAAACAACACCCCCATCACCCTAGAACGCCAACACATAGATAGCGTAGACGAATTCTGCTTGGTGGCATAATAACTTCTACAGGTGGTACTAGGAAAGATATCCCGAATAGAATCAGCAAGGCAAGGTCAGCATTCCGCAGACTTCGGCCTATATGAAAAAGCAACCAAATATCTAGAAGAACAAAAATTAGGATATTCAACAGAATCAGCAATAAAAATCTATGGGACTTAGCAAATGAAGAACCCTAGTAAAACAAATAACAAGGAGAAGGTGGAAATGGATCGGGCACACATTGTGGAAAAATGAAAATTACATAACCAGAGTTTCGTTATGTTGGAATCCACAAGGAGGTTCTAGAGCTAGAGGTAGACCCAGAATGACGTCTAAAAATAAGCAGATGCAATTTGTCCTGGAACTTGATTGAAGAAAAGGCATTAAGCAGGGAAGATTGGAGATTTCAAGTATTTACTATAAAAAACTGAATTGTATTAAATGGATTATTAACCAAATAAATAAATAAACTAATAAAAAAAATAAAATATGTAAATAAATAAATAAATAAAATTATCCAGTAGTTTGCCTTTTTATATCAATTCTGTCTTAAATGGAGCTTGACATATATGCATTTAAAAGTAGTTGTTCTAAAAATTAGAGGAACTGTAGCTGCGAACCGTGCGACTACATAAAAAAATTGTTTAACAAAATGAATGCTTTAAAGACACGTATGTGTGGTTAAAATTTTATTGCTCTTCATTAAACAGTGTATAAGTTTTGTAAACAGACGGACGGACAACGTGGAAGAAATAAAAATTTATGAAAAAGGTGTTTAAAAGACCATGACGTAACATTAATTGCGGAAAAATGTACTGAAGCATGGTTTTTTATAATTGAAATGCGACTGTTTAATATCGAAGTGGATTATTGTGGACTGTATTCGAAAGTTTTCAAATGTTTCACAATGTTAACTATTTTTTATTGTTATTAGCCAAACGTATTAAAACAAATTAAAACACTAGAAATTAATTCAACAACAATTTAATTTTTTCTTATTTTTATTCAACTACGATTTAAAGTATTATTAGGTTGATGCACATATGATTAATTTTCAATTAGATGAGTTAAAATATTCGAGCATTTTAAATTTAAATAAAAGTAAATCTTACAATATGAAATTTAATGAAATTATCAAACTTTTTAAATTCAAATAAAAGTAAATTTTACAATATGAAATTAAATGAAAATTAGAAATATAAATTTTAGTTATTATGTAGAGCACTACGTATTTGTTTTTGTCTTCTTTATTTTCTTCTTGAGCTGCTTATCCATAACTGGATACCTGCAATCACTTCAAGTTCTTCCACCAATTGGAGACCCGTCCATTGCATGATGTATCTCAGCCACGAAATTTGCTTTCTACCAACACGCATTTTGTCTTCTATATTATATCTTGCAGAATAATATTATATTTGTCGTTGCGCATTATTTGACATAGATAAATTAGATTTCTGCGCTTAAATGTTAACAACAACTCCCGGTCTCTGTTTATTCCACTTAGAACCTTAGTATTGATATCTCGTTCTACACATGATATTTTCAATATAATACAATAACCGCATTTCAAATATTTCAAGCATATAGATATTCTTAATTTTCACAGTCTATTCCTCCATACTATAGAGAAGTGTTAACGACACGTAGCATTAAACAAACCAAATTTTTTTTCAAGATTAGTAATTTTGATTCCTGGTTTATTTAAAAAAAATTAAATAAAATAAAACTCTTGTTTTGTTATTTATTAATTTATTTAAACCAAAATTCTTGATGATAGACCTCTTGTTCTATCTTTGTTCAACTGTACTTAAAAACTAACTTTTAATTTTTACAGTTTCTTAGATTTAATTTACAATTTACAAAATCTATTTTAGGTAAAAATGCATTATTATGCATGGAAAAATATTAATGCATTATAAATGCATGGAAAGATAATAAATTACTGTCCAAAAATTATTCTTTTGAACTAGAAAAATTTGCTTTGAATCTAAATTTTTATCTAGGTTTGGTTGATATTGCGAGTGCATTAACTCTAACATAAAGGCTGCACAAATACCAGTTTTTATTGCAGTTTGTATGAACCTTAGTTGGAAGATTCATTTGGGAATAAGTTATCATTATTAATTTAATAATTCTATTCCAAATAAGTTATCTAGAATTGTTTTAATTTAACATATAATTTAACATAAAATTTTTAAATTTTAATATAAAAAATTCAGAACATATTATATAATATGATATTTTTTTATACCCTACACCTAAAGTATAGGGTATATTAACTTTGGTTTGGAGTTTGTAACCACCGAAAGGAAGCGAGTTAGATATGGACATGTATATATATTCTGATTCAGGGTCACATCCTGAGTCGATTTAACGATGCCCGTCCCTCTGTTCGCACGATAAACTAGTAAAGCTATCTTGATGAAATTTATATAGTAGGTTACTATTTATGAAAGGAAGGCTAAGTTCGAATCTGGATAAAATCGGTCCATGGGTTCGGATTCTGGAACCTATCGAATGATTCAGGAGCAAACGAGATTATCTCCAAAACCAACAAAAATAGAACCTTTAAATTTTTTACAATGATGTTCCTTCCCGTTTGATTTATGTCCATGAAATTTAAGAGGATTTAGTCCATGGGTTTGGATTTCGGAAGCCTCCGAAAGAGTCCCAGAGCAAACGAGTTTATCTCCAAAACCAACAAAAATAGAATCTTTGAATTTGGTGCAGTGGTTCTTTATGTTTTATTTATGTTTCTGAAATTTGGAACGATTTGGTTCATGGGTTTGGATCTTAGAAGCTTCCGAACGAACCCCGCAGCAAACGAGTATATCTCCACAACCAATAAAGATAGAACCTTTATATTTAGTACGAGGGTGTTCTGTTATGTTTCCTTTTATGTGAAATTGGAAACTGACATTTGAAAATATTTGAACCATGGGTTCGTATTTTGAAAATTTCCGGACGAGCACAAGAGCAAACGAGCATATATCCAAAACCAACAAAAGTAGAACCTTTAAATTTAGTACAATGGTGTGCTGGTATGTTTTCTTTATGTAATGGATTTGATGAATTGGAGTGGCAATTCGGGTACCTGACACATGCCTCCCAAGGACTAACAAGCATATCTCGAAATTAATAAAGATAGAAACTTGAAATATTTTACAAGGTTGCCAAGCATTTCCCCAAGAGGATGTCTCTTTTACGTTCCTGAATTTCGAGTTGAATAAGACAGAAATTCAAGCAGCTGCCAAAAAACTTATGGATTTTTAATTTAATTCGAATTATTCAGGTGTAGGATATTAATAAGTCGGTTGCATCGACTTACTGTTACATTTATTTTGTATTTTTAACCAGTACAATTTGCAATTTGATTTCAAGCTTACATTTTCAATTCGATTTATGTTTCGATTCATGATTTAAAATAAAAAGTTCGCGAATTTTCGCTAATTTTAAATTTAATCATTCGTTCTAATTTTCAGTATTATGTACTAAGTACATAATATTACAAACAGCTAACTTTATTAGTATAAATAGAGGCGCTAAATAAACTCAAAAAACATTCTGAACGAGAAAGAATACAGTTTCCTTTGTCAACTCTTAGATACTCGTACGAACCGTTTGTATGTTCACAGCCTGTCACTCTTACAATATTATTTTTTTAATATTTTAGTATTTTAAAATAGTTTCGGTGAATTTTATAATTTCTAGAACTATGGGTTGTACATATATTCAAACTATATGTTTATATGTACATTCTTCAAAAGCAGATTCTAACCTTCCAAATAACGGTTATCAATCCAAAACTTTTTCAAATATTCTATAGTACCATTTAATACTAAGCGGTAAATGTATATTAAATTTACTTAGTACAAAATAGTTAATATAATTTTAAATATTAATACGCACATAGTATATTTATATTGTCATAAGTATATCGCCATACATCGCAATATTTCTTTAAAAATATTTCCATTCATAGAATAATTTCTTATAAGTACAATAAAATACATATATGTATGTAAATACGGCGCTATATAATATACATCTGTACTTTTATCATTCATTTGTCAGTGACATATACGATATGTAAATAAACATGATATTATATAAGTATGTATGTATATCAGTATATCAGCAACCGTTATGTTGTTTATTTATTTACATTTTTTTGTACTACGCATTATATCCTCAAGAATTTCAAATTATCGAATAAAACAAAATGCAAAAAATTCGTTAAAGAAATTTGTTAGAAAATTTGAAAAAATCAAGTAACACTTTCGTCAATTATAAAGTAACCCTATATTATTAAAAAAAGTTGTTAACAGAAATAAGAGTATAATGTTGAAGCTTTAATGTTTGTTTATTACTTCAAAAAAATGTTAACAGGTGTTCAAGTTATAGGTGTTTCAAAATAGGAAATTTTCAGTATTTGACCCCTTACAACTCCTAAACGGGGGGTGATACAATAAAAAATTTCTGAAATGACTCATACTTATTTTCAAAGATCTAACTTCTGTCAAAATTTCAAGTTTCCAATTTAAGCTGTTTAGAAGATGGAAGGGTTAAAGGATTTTGCAAAATTTGAGTTTCGCATAACGGTAAATTAAGACACCCGATATTTATGGTATATATACTTTTAAAGCTAATAAAAGCAGTAATCGTTTGGCGTTTTCAAAATGAAGATATACCTTATACAACAAATGTGCTATAACAATTTAAATATAGAGCTTTTCTGCACCTTTGGAGAGCTGTAACTTCGTAACGGGTGGGACTACAAAAAAAAGTTATTAAAAATAAAATTAATATTTTTATAAGATCTATCAGGAGTTAAAATTTAATAGCTCTATTACAAAAAAAATGTGGGGATCTAAAAGTTTGGTGTTCGAGAGCTACCCGAAGTTTTGGTCGGAACTTAACCAAACAATATAGGAAACCTACAAATTGCTCCCAGAATATTTTGTGTAAATTTCAAGATTCTAGAGTTTTTAGTTTTTGAGTTAGCGTGCTGACGGACGGATGGACGGACATGGCTCAATCGACTTAGAATTTTTTTCTGATCCGATCCATACCTTTAAAGGTATATCTAGCTCGCTTATTTCGAGGTGTTACAAACGGAGGAGTAATTTTATTATACCCGATTCTTATCGTACGAGTATAAAAAGTATGTTGAAAGGAAGATAAGCCAAGTGGAAAGAAAATTGTTTAAAGTAAAATGTATTCTGAAAAGTGATTATTTTAAAGAAAAAAAGAATTGTATTTTTTTAATTTAAATTTTAATTTAATAAATAGTATAATTTAGATTTGACAAAAAAAAAAGTGTTTTTTGAAAATTATGATATTATTATTAATATAAATATTTGTCCACAAAAATGATGTGTAACAAACGCATTCAATTTAAAATGTTGTGTTGGATGTGTTCTATTATAGAAAAAAAAAAAAATATAAATAGCTATAAAATATACAGATAGATATAAGTTTTAATTGGAAATATTTTTATTTTTTAAAACTATAATACATTACAAAACGGTAAAGGGAAAGAAAAAAAAAATTAAAAAAAAAAAAAAAATGAGTTTGCATTCATTAATTTCTTCGAATTAATTTTTTTTTTTAATTAATTTTATATATACATACATACCCATATATGCATGAATACAAACAAAATGTTTTTAATAATTTTAAAATGTCATTTTATAGATTTAAATAAAGAAAGCCAAACAAATATTTTATTATAGGAAGCAGGAATATTTTATAATTGTTTATGAATTGTAAATTGTAATGGGTTATCTTTAATTTGTTTCGAATTTTTATTTTGTTTTGTTTAAATTTTGTTATAATCTTCTATACATCCCATGAAATTCTATGTATATCCCATGACACTTCTGACTTTTTCAAGTGAGTCAAAAGTCCCAATTTTCCTTTTGTAATGATAATATTTTTTTTCTCTCCTTGCCACTCTTATAAGGAGCATTGGGCATCCTTAAGTCATATTTGACTAAGTTTTATTTATTCATATTTGACTAAGTTTCAGTTTCTGGAATCATTAATTTCACTAAACCGTTGATTACTCGACTGTACCTATTGTACAAGACAATGAGATGTTTTTTTTATTTCTACGCCATCTATTATCTTATACAAGAATTATAGTTTATTATTATTTTATTATATAGCTATTAACAATATGATATTAAATTATAATTTATAGGACATATTATATACTTATTTTTAATTTAATTATATTCTATTAATTGTATATATAAGAAAAATGTCTAATATTTTTTATTTAACTATATGACCCATCCGGGGTTTAAATTCGAGACCTTACGTATGAAAGGCCGTTGTCTTAACAACTACACCATTGGCTGGATAATGATAATAATTAATAATGTAATAATATCGTTTAGAGTAAACTTTCTAGACTAAACTTCATTTTGTACCCCGAACAACTATTCAGACACAGTTATTTTCACACAACAAAAAAGTCTATTTTCAAGACTAGGTGCAAGATTAGGTGGGAAATTTTTCATTCATTAATCTCTTCGAATTTATTTTTTTTTTTAATTAATTTTATTTGACATACATACCCATATATGCATGAATACAAACAAAATCTTTTTAATAATTTTAAAATGTCATTTTATAGATTTAAATAAAGAAAGTCAAACAAATATTTTATTATAGGAAGCAGGAATATTTTATAATTGTTTATAAATTGTAAATTGTAATGAGTAATCTTTAATTTGTTTTTTTCGAATTTTTTGTTTTGTTAAAAAGAATTCTCTCTAAATTTTTTTTTTAAATTTTATTATAATCTTCTATATATCCCATGGACTTCTATCTTTTTCAAGTGGGTTAAAAGTCCAAATTTTCCTTTTGTAATGATAATATCTTTCTTTCTCTCCTTGCCATTCCTATAAGAAGCATTGGGAACCACTAAGTCATTTATTTATTCATATTTGACTAAGTTTAAGTTTCTGGAATCATTAATTTCACTAAGCCATTGATTACTCGGCTGTAGCTATTGTACAAGACTATGAGACGCTTCTTTTATTTCTACGCCATCTATTATCTTATTCAAGAATTATAGTTTATTATTATTTTATTATATAGCTATTAACAATATGATATTAAATTATAATTTATAGGACTTATTTTTAATTTAATTATATTCTATTAATTATATATTATAAGCAAAATGTCTAATATTTTTTATTTATCTATATGACCCATCCGGGTTTTAAATCCGAGACCTAACATATGAAAGGCCGGTGTCTTAACAACTACACCATTGGATGGATAATGATAATAATTACTAATGTAATAATATAGTTTAGAGTAAACTTTTTAAACTAAAGTTTATGTCCCGTACAACTATAAAATCAGATACAGTTATTTTCCAAATTCCGGCCAGCTAGGGTGTATACATATACATTTATGTATATATATATCTATTTTGAAGAAATTTTATAGACGGTTGCGAAATCAGATTTGTCCCTTTTTCCAGAATAAGTATACATATATGTATGTCTGAAAATCTGAATTAGGAGGGAATTTGAAGTGATTCAAAAATACCAATGGAGCTTCTAACATGTCACCATCAAAGTATAGTTATAGGAAGTAGTTTTACTTTTTACTAAACCTAATGAATTTTTCACACAGCAAAAAAGTCTATTTTCAAGAGTAGATGCAATATATTTTTCTATTTTCCATATCCACTGTTCTAAAATAAAAATAACACTATATATTTTTAGATGGTAATTTTATTACGAGTACCTACCCAAATAAATTTGTTGGTGTGCGAGTATAATGTATTAGCACAGGGATAACTGAAATTGGAATTGTGTGTATATATACTGGTAGTAGGCAGCTAAATGAGTATTTTAATATTTTTGGTTTCAATTTCAAATCGTTTTTTTATTACTGAGTGTCTTCTGTCTTTTTCGTGCATGATAATTTTTTATAACTATACACTTTTTAAATTAAGTTAGCTTAATTTACTTATAGAATATATTTATAGTGTTTTCTCATTTATTCTTATTAATATGCACATTTAGTGTGTCTGACTCTGACACGGTAATGTGCAGTTACGATTCCGGATGGAAATATAATAATTTTTTGTAGGTATATAAATTACAAATATAACTTCTTTTTTTTATTTACTGCATTATTTGGCAAAGTACAAATTATACATTATTCCGAAATTGCAAAAACAAATACCTATGTACATAAAAATAAAATCTACCATAATTAACTCCGTCATTCTATGACGGGCCAACAGCTAGTATATAAAACTTTATATAAAACTATAAAAACTACAGATTTAAGTGTGCAAAGGTAACTGTGTAATTTAGTAGATGAATATGTACATATTATACGCAACTTACTCACTTACTTGCTGTATGTAAAATGAAAAAGATATGTTTCCAGCTCATGTGTATGGAGATGGTTCCGCATTCGCGACGTTTTTACTACAAACGAATTTCCATAATTTTGAACTTTTAGTCAATCATTCCCATAAAATGGTTAATGTGGAAAGAAAAACAAAGAAAAATAAAAATTCAGCTTAGTGGTAATGGAAAAAACAATTTAATCCCCTTACACAACAAACACAGATTTTCACTGAAATGATAAACAAATTCCTTAAAATTAAACAAGAAGGTTGTGGCTGGCCTAGCTTTTGTAGAACACCAAAGGCAAAGTTCAAATATTTAGAAAAATTTTCCAAAGTGGAAGGCATAAATTTACAGTTTAACGAAATAGAAAAAAATCCTGGACTTAGATCATTAGCTAAATTAATGTTAAACTCTTTCTGGGGTAAATTTTGGGCAGAGAGAAAACCAATAAAAAACTGAAATCATAAATGAGCCGTATGAATTATTTACTCTTCTTACTGATCCTTCCAAGAGTGTAAATCAAATAACGCCAATAAACGAAAAAACAGTTTTGGTAAATTGGGAATATAAAGAATAAACGGCTGAAATATTATTAACATTTAACGTTTGTATAGCTGCTTACACTACCACACAAGCTCGTTTAAAATTGTATTCTTATTTAAACAATTTAAAAGAACGACTTTTGTATTACGATACTGTTTTAATAATAAATGTAGCACGTGAAGGAGAATATAACCCTCCAACTGCAGTTTTCATAGGAGATATGAGAGATGAACTTGAAGAATATGGAATAGGAAAATACATTACAGAATATGTCAGTGGGGGTGCAAAGAACTATGCAAACAAAATATATAGTACCAAATCCAAATGCGAAAAAACTGTTTACAAAGTCAAAGGTATTCGTTTAAATTATAACGCTCCACAAGAAATAAGATTTTGCTCTATGAAACAATTAGTTAAAAATTTAAACAATTTTCAACAAATAAATATAACATTTCCTAGTATTCGTCGAACATACGATCACAGAGTCATCCCTGTTCCTGAAAAAAAGACATATCGAATAAATTCCAGGAAACGAGTTTTTGCAGATGATTATACTTCACCTATGGCAATTACCCTAAAATATACCATTCTTAACCCATATTGTAAACATAATTTTGTATTCTTTATTGATTGTTTCGAGTACCTTTCATAAATTTGCTGATAGAATTTGCACCAATCACGATACTGATTTTTGTTGAGAAAATATGTATAACTCAACATCAAATTTGTGTTCGAACCTTGATCTTTCATTACTATGTTTTAACTTAAGCTTTTCAATATTAATTATATTGCTTAGGTATACAAGATTGTGAAAAATTTAAATTTCCAAATAAGTTGTAAAACATATTAATAATCAGATTGTCGTTTTATATATGATTATCTTTCCTAAATTCATTCAAAAAAGTGTTCATACTTAAACCAAAACATCTATACCATTAAAATGCATATAGTAATGAGCTTGTAATCCTATATTATTGTGTATAGTTCTGATTCTCGTGAAAAATATAACCACAAATTTTTAATTAATCCTATAGGTACTTTGTTTATGAACAGGCGATTTCAAAGTATTGAAACTTGTAAATAATCAGTGAGTAATTAATACGAACGTTTGTAGTTGTAAGCTGTGTTAAATCGAGGGGTGTTTTACCGATCTCTTTGAATTAAAATACTAATAATTGAAAGCTAGAAAGTTCCGTTTAAATGATTTAAGTCTGCAAAGGTAACTACGTAATTTAGTAGATGAATATGTACATATTATGCGCAACTTACTTACTTACTTGCTGTATGTAAAATGAAAAAGATATTTTTGTAAAGGGACAGAAATGTTTTCACACCATTTTCTTGAAAAAAAATCTTGACTAAAAATCTTAAAAAAAAATCTTGAATCAAGAAAAATCTTGAAAAAAAAAATCTCGAAAATATTTTTTTTTAAGATTTTATTTAATGTTTTTTTTAAAAAAAAAAAATTAATTTTAAAGTAAAAAAGTAACAAAATTAAGGGTTTTTCAATATTTGTTTAGCATCAGGGGTTTGGGAGCAGCAGCTTCCAATATTTTGATCCCTTTGTTATTGAAATAGTTAGGACGGAGTTTTAGAGTTGGATTCAAAAGCAGGTTTATACTCTTTTTGCAGAATATTTATACATATTTTCTTTTCGCGAGGGTAGCTGGGAATCATCGAAAGACACTATAGAGGAGTGAAAACAAGTACGAGTCCTCTATTAGTGTGTGGGACTTTAACCCACTAAACAACACCTCCTTTTTTTGATGAAACAATAGGTTATACGACCTTTAGGACTCATGTACTGCATGGTCAGAGTTTAGTTATGGAATGAAAATTGATTTCAAATTGGCAGGCATATTGTGAACAAAATTGTTAATATTCATCTTGAATCTTTGAACGTAAATGTAGTCATCACCAATTCTGAGGAACACAAGAGGTTGAAAATCATTCCACATTCGCGATGTTCGTACTACAAACGAATTTCCATAAGCCGAATTATGACATCTGAGAAATTGAACTACATAGGGATGGGCAGCAAAAGCTCTCCTTTTTTCTCTTTGGAATGCTTTGAGAGGAGGCATCAAACTTTTAATCTCGTTAGAGCAAGAATACTGCCCTATAAGGTATATATAAAACAGAGTAAGTGTTCCTGTTAGGCGACGGAGACCGAGTGGAGAGAGCGTAGAGGTGACAGTGGGATCCTTTATTAGACGAATTACTCTATTTTGAACTTTTAGTCAATCATTCCCATTAAATGGTTAATGTGGTAAGAAAAAATGTGTTAATGTGCAAATTCAGCGTAGTGGTAATGGAAAAGACGATTTAATCCCCTTACATCACAAAAACAGATATTCACTGAAATGATAAACAAATTATTTAAAATTAAACAAGAAGTTTCTGGCTGGCCTAGCTTTTATAGAACACCAAAGGAAAAGTTCAAATATTTAGAAAAATTTTCCAAAGTGGAAGGCATAAATTTACAGTTTAACGAAATAAAAAAAAATCCTGGACTTAGATCATTAGATAAGTTAATGTTAAAATCTTTCTGGGGTAAATTTGGGCAGAGAGAAAATCAATCAAAAATTGAAATCATAAATGAGCCGTATGAATTATTTACTCTTCTTACTCATCCTTCCAAGAGTGTAAATCAAATAACTAAAATAAACGAAACAACAGTTTTGGCAAATTGGGAATATAAAGAACAAACAGCTGAAATAGTATTAACAGAACGACTTTTGTATTACGATACTGATTCAATAATATATGAAGCACGTGAAGGAGAATATAACCCTCCAACTGCAGTTTTCATAGGAGGTATGACAGATGAACTTGAAGAATATGGAATACGAAGTTACATTACAGAACATGTCAGTGGGGGTGCAAAGAACTATGCAAACAAAATATATAGTACCAAATCCAAATGCGAAAAAACTGTTTACAAAGTCAAAGGTATTCGTTTAAATTATAACGCTCCACAAGAAATAAGATTTTAGCTCTATGAAACAATTAGTTAAAAATTTAAACAATTTTCAACAAATAAATATAACATTTCCTAGTATTCCTCGAACATGCGAACACAGAGTCATCACTGTTCCTGAAAGAAAGGCGTATCGAATAAATTCCAGGAAACGAGTTTTTGCAGATGATTATACTTCAGTTCCTATGGCTTCAAAAATTTTTAAAATTTAAAAATGATTGTTAATATATTGTAAACATTTTGTATAAAACTTTTAAATTACAGTATTGAAAAAAAATCTTTTAATTTTACCGTTTTTAATTTTCAGAATATAGTCGAAAATTTATTTACAGTTAAACTTTTCATGTCAAAAGCACAAATTTTATCGGAAATTCATTGTGCAGTTAGACGCAGATTTCGAAGACGACAGATATCTCAAAGAGGGTTAAATGATACATGAGCAATTGATCTTGTAGATATGTCGGCCTATCAAAAAGTGAATAATGGATACAAGTTCCTCTTAACTGTTATCGATATATTTTCAAAATATGCATATGCCAAAAAAGTTAAATCAAAGGCAGAAGATGATGTAGTTAAAAGAATGGAAAATATTTTTAAAAGGCAGGGGAAGTCTTCAAAAAATATTCATTCTGACCAGGGAAAAGAATTTTCTAACAAAAAATTCCAAAATTTAACGAAAAGCTATAAAACAAATCACTATCATACTTATTCAGAAATGAAGACTAGTGTTTGTGAAAGGTTTATCAGAACATTAAAATCAATTATGTGGAAACAGTTTAGTTTACAAAGAAATTTTAAATGAATAGAATTTTTACCAAAACTAATTAAAAAAAATAATAACACAAAACACTAAATACAAAACACAAAAATCTAAAAGCAAACCAAGTTACATCACAAAATGAAAAACAAATTCTTCTTTCAATTTACAATTACACTAAAATATACAATTCTTAACCCATATTGTAAACATAATTTTGTATTCTTTATTGATTGTTTCGAGTACCTTTCATAAAATTGGTGATAGAATTTATACCAATCACAATATTTTAAAATAGCTGGCTTTTTCCATCAAATTTATGTTCGAACCTTGATCTTTTATTACTATGTTTTAACTAAAGCTTTTTAATATTAATTATATTGCTTAGGTATACAAGATTGCGAAAAATTTAAATTTTTAAATAAGTTGTAATACATATTAATAATCAGATTGTCGTTTTCTATATGATTATCTTTGCTAAATTCATTCAAAAAAGTTTTCATAACCAAAACATCTGTACCAGCCATACACGCAACAGTATTGTCCACATACATTCGAATCAAAATGTTCTGTGCAACCATGCTTTGGAATATAAAGTGCAAACCGATGTGTTCCTGGATTTTTTTATCATATAGAAATCATATACATGGAGTATTTATCCCGAACAAATTTTTTAAACCATTTCTGCACAAAATATGGAACACCGAAATTCTATTTTATTGCAGATTAACATATTTTGAACAAAAAATTTATACTGAAATAATATTTATTTGCAGCTTATAAAAAAATGAAATGTATTCTTTTCTTATTTATACTATTTTATAATTGTAGTGGTATGGTAATGGTAATATTTTTCCTTGATATACTCTTTTTTTAATATCTTTTACACTACTGTATATATTATTACAACGAGTCTGCTGTTTCCTACTCAATAGGTATGATTTAAATAAGTGTAATTGAATTTAATTTAATTTCAATTGATGAAGTTTAAAAAGGAGTATCTCATGATCCACACAATCAAAAGCTTTTTGTAAGTCTAAAAATAATCAAGGTGCATGTTTTTTGTTGTCCATACTTTCAGATATAAAATCTGGCAAAGCTAAGCAAGCAGCTCTGGTATTTGATTTTTCCTCAAAGCCATATTCTTCTTTATGTAGCACGCCATTAGAAGTAATGAATTTCGTTAATTTGTTGTTAATAATTTTCTCAAATACTTTTGAAATTGAATTCAAGATTGATATCGGACGATAATTTGAAGGATTTGATTTATCATCAGTTTTATCAATAGCTATAACAGTTGCAATTTTTAGTGATTCAACAGTGAAATTAACAATGATTAGTGATTTAACAGTGAAATTTAAAGGTATTGGACTTATTTGTTCCGAAAACTTTTTTAACTCTATGGACAAGATATTATCATATCCTGTTGCAGACCCTGATTTTAATAAGTCTATAGTTGACTTGACTTCTGCTAAATCATTGTGGGTTAGGAAAAAGTTTATATAGGATTGTTTTCGGAAAGGAAGTTAAATAATTTTTGTCAATTAAGTTGGGGGATAAATTGAACGTATTTGTGACATTAATAAAGTAACAGTTCATTGTATTTGAAATTTCCTGTAGCAAATTTATGGTAGTATTGTTATGAACAATTTCTACCAAATGATTGGAGTTTATTGCACTGCATTTATTGTTCATTATTCTTTTATACAAATCCCACAATTTCCTAGTATTGTTAGAATGACTTGTTATTGAATTACTAAAATAGCTTTGTTTAGCTCTCTTTACTTCCCTTTTTGTCACATCTTTATAATACTCTTATCTTCCAGCTACGCTTTAGTCATTTGAATATATTTTTTTATATTTAAAAAAGGATTCCCGAATTTTAATAAAACGAATTATATCATCCGTTATCCACTCACGTCGATTATGGTTGTGGTGAAAATAAACGCGAACCCAAAATAGCAAAAAACGCTTGTGTTTTCATGTTCCGAAGCTTATATGGTAATTGGAAGCAAATCATTGGATATGTCATTTTTGAAACTTCTATACCAATAAATAAACTTCATTTTCTTGTTATGGAAATTTTGAAGTTATCCCATGATCTTAAATTAAAAGTCCAAAATATAGTTTGTGACCAATTAACAACAAATCAATCTTTTTGTAAAAAACTTGGTGTTACAGAAGATTTACCTTATTTTATTTACAATGAAGAAAAAATTTATTTTTTATATGATGTACCACATTTATTTAAATCAATTAGAAATAATTTAATTAAGTATCCATTAAAAACAGAATCAGGTCATGCGACATAGAATATTATTAAGCAGCTGTATGAAAAAGATAGTAAGTCATCAATCCGAGTGTGCCCACGTTTAACAGAGAGCCACATAAATCCTAATACGTTCTAAAAAATGAATGTGAAACTTGCTATTCAGGTATGTATTTAGTTCAAGTACTTGTGCTGGTATTCGAATCAGATTTTTTTAAGGATAAAGAATCTTCGTTGTGTACTGCAAAATGCGTAGAAAAATTTAATAATTTATTCGATTGTCTAAATAGTAAAACACTATATGACAAAAATCCATATAAAAACGGTTTGCAAAAAAATAATTGCGTATGGCATTATATTCAGGATATGCGCGAATTTTTGAAAAAAGTAGAATTTGAGGTTTTTCACAAAAAACTTAAAATTAATTGTTTAAAAGGACTGAGACAATCTATTAACGATATTCTTTTATTATCAGATGAGATGTTCAATGAACATGCTGACTGGTATTATATGTGCACTAATAAATGTAATCAGAATATAATAGAAAATGTATTTAGTATAGTTCGTTCTAAAAAAAGAAATCCTTCTGCTTCCGAATTGGGATATATTTTCATATTTATAATTCAAAACGGAAAACGAGCCTGGGTCAGTTTTTTCGTGTAACAATTTATGAATGGATAAAATGGATAAGAGTCGTGGTGGACACTGACCCAGGCATGTATAGGACGGCGGACTCCAATCCAATATATCATAGGATAATATAATCAGGGTTTTTTTTATGTTACAGTTTTTATTTTTTAAAATTTGTTATTTGGTTTAAACTTGTTTTTTTTTTGAAATATTTTTTTTTGAACATGAATTAACATTTTTTTTTAAATTGTTTTTGTGGATTAAGCCTCTTGGGATACCACATTAAAAAATGCGCCTTATTCTTTACCTCCAGAGTGGAAATAAGGAGATAAACTTATATATGTATATATATTATTCTTATACAGTATTGTATACATACAAAATATATAGTAAAAGTGATATTAACATGTAAAATCTGTACTAAAGGTAATTTTAACACTTACATAGTTTTCGATTTAACGACATAAAAACATAATTTTTAAAATTTTTTCTAATTATATCAAATAAAAAATCATACCTATTAAACATAATATATTATAAACATTATTTCATATTTTATACTTTTATAATAATAATTTTTATACCTATAGTTGGTATTAATAACAACTAAAATTCATTGATAATTTATAAAATAATGTTTTTTATTATTTTTGCTGTTTTTTAAAGATACCATCTATAAAAAATGATCGTTTTAAAATTTATATGGAATGCTATTTCTTTAAGCGTTATAATGCGCTTTGGTTGTAGATAAATAAAAGCAACTACAAATTAGAATGTCTTCACCAACTTACATACATACTCATATTCATAATAACAGCTACATACATAATTATACTCATTTTTATTGCACCATTGCATATTGTACCTATTGTACCTTTTGTATTTAATTTAATAACTTATATTAAAATAAGTTATTTTTAAAATATATATGTTTGTATGTACATAATATATTATCTTTATTATGGTTTTTAATAAAAAAAACCCATTCTTAATGACTTAAACAAAAAAAATATAATTTAATTTTGAAGCCGACGAACAGAGAAAGTGACAAAAGTTAAAATTAACATGAACAAAAATTTAAACATAATGCACAATGCAATTAATAGTTGTATTAGTAAAAACGAATAATTTATAGGAAAAGCTCTTTTTTCGAATTGCATATAAAAGTAAATTTAGTTATTCTAATGAACATTCTTCCGTAAACCTTCAACATGGATAATCAAATTTTCGTAGTTGACCTACAATTTTTAAAAGGAAATGAAAAGCAATATTTCCTAAAAGAGCTGGCTATAATAGAAAAAGGAAGTTTAATTCATACTGTATATCACTTGAAACCACCATATTCTACAGAAGAACTTAGCCCCGAGGGAAATTATAATAACCAGTGTTGCGAAAATAAAATAAATGGACTTAAATCGAATAATGGTTTAGTTGGATATTTAGACATAATATCTATATTAAAACACTATTTAGAATCAGCTAAAAAAATTTATGTTAAAGGAGAGCAAAAAAAACATTTTCTTGAATTGATTAACATTGATAGCGTCAAAATAGAAGATCTAAGCAGAGACTTATCAAAGACTATACAATCTTGACTATACAATCACCAGTTTCAGATGTGCTGTAAAAAATTGTTTTAATGCCTATATGCTTCTGTTAAATGACAAAATATTAAATTAAGATTTTTCAAAATTATATATATACAGAATTAGATTTCAAAGACGTATAGAAAAATTGGATTTCACTATTTCTGCAATCTTAACATTTGATCTTTATAAAAAACTTTTCAACTCAGATTTCTATAAAATTGTAAAATATTTCTAGTTAAATAAAAATTTTTTGAACATGTAGGTAAATCTGTTTTATTTTTATATTCTTATTTTCAAAATAGGTACCAAATGCAAATGCAATTAATTTGGATTTTTTTTTCTATTTTTATTTTTTGCAGATTATGCAAGATACAATGAACCTAAGCAACATGTTAACCGTTAACTACTTCCATTGCTTTAATTTCCTCTTTATCTTTTTTTTCATTCATATTTTTTCAACATTCTTTTTTTTTTTTTGTACGAGTATAATTACGACGATACAGTATAATTATTAGTTTTTTCTTTCTTCTTCTTTAAATACTTAAAAGGAAACAACACAAATAGTTAGTTACATCTAAAAAACACATCCTTTTTTCAATAGTTTGATCATTATGTAGACAGAAAAGCAGGTTTTGCTTTATGAATTTTAAAGATTTAAAGTACATTTTAAAATTGTTGTATCTTTTAAACTTTTAAACTTTTTTTGTTTTTTTTCATTTTACATTTATCAACCATTTTTTCTTTCTACTTTTCATATGCGTCTATTACTTAAGTCAAGTATACATCAATAAGAAGTAAACCTGTACCACGTTAGATATTTTATTATTCTTTTTTTTTTTATTTTCTTTTTAATCATATTTTTCAACATTAAAACAATTAATTAAAGATTTTTCTTTCCTCTTCTTTAAATAATTGTCATAAAAAAAAAAACGAAAAAAGAAAAAAAAAAAAAGAGGAAACAATCTCATATCAAAATTGCAAACATAAAAAAACAACATTTTTCTTACTATTTCCATGTTTACCTATTACTTAAAACAAGTATACAATCTTTATAAATAACTAGACTTGTCTGGCGGTCGCCGCCGCCTGTCTCACCTACTTTTATGACATTAGCGTACTTCCTGCCTGGCCTAATTGCGGTTTGACCTACTTCCGGGTGACCTTGACCTACTGACCTGTCTGGCCCAAGCGCCTACCTATCTACTCTTGTTACTACATAAAATTTATTGAAAACTTTTCAAAACTAGCTCAACCATTAAATAAACTCTTAAGGAAGGACGTACCATTCATCTCTTAATTAAAGGAAGCTATTTTAATACCACCAATTTTACAGTATCCTAATTTTTCGGAACATTTTTTTATAACAACCGATGCATTATTACTGACATAGTTGCAATAGGAGTAGTTGTTTCACCAAATAGCAATCCTAAAAAATTAGACTTCTAAAGAAGGCAGAAAATAATTACTCTACTATAGAAAAAGAAGCTCTGGCAATAGTTTGGGCTGCGACTCACTTCAGCGCTTATGTTTATGGACGAGAATTCACAATCATAACAGTTCATAATCCTTTGGTTTGGGTTTTTAACTTAAAAGATCCAACTTCTAGTATTCTTCGCTGGCGAATAAAACTAGAATAATACACCTCTACGGTAAAACACAAAGTAGCATATCTGAACACAAATGCAGACATTCTTTCCATTTGACATTGAAACTGTTGAAATAAAAGTCGCAACAAGAGGTAATGCTAACTGAAATAATTGTACCTTATCTGATAATGTTGAAAAAAAAAATCACTTGAAGTCAACCCTACTAAAGAAAATATGAATACATAAAATCAAAATATAATTGAATTTCAACACTTGAAGAAATTAACAGAAATTAAAAATTAGAAATTTTAGGTGGTCATTAAGGTATATAGCCAAAACAATTCACTGATTAAAAAATAAGTATAAATGGAAAGGAATGTTTAAAGATATAAAAAAAATCATATTACTTCATGTGACACCTATCAAAAGAATAAAACTTATTGAAAGACAAAAATGCCTATAATAATTACAACAACTTCTAAAACATCTTTTGAACGAGCGGATTTGGATATAGTGGGACCTTTACAAAATTCTATTATGTTTATATTATGTTTCTATTATTATTATTCGAGTATTATGGAAACTCTTATATTGTAAATTTTCAACACGATATAACTCGTTTTATTCAAGCTATACCTAGTCCAAATATCGAATCATCTATTATATCTGATGTGTATCTACCTAAAATCGTATGTGTATTTGGAATATCAAAAATAATTCTTACCGATCAAGGTTCAAATATTTTAAGCGAATTATTTAAAATACTTGCAAATTACTGAAAACAAAGAAAATCATAGAAGTTTAGGTAATTACCTTTGTAGTAATGTTACTGACAAAACTTATATAAACGGTATTCTTGATTGCGACACCTCATTAGAATATTATTCATTCTGTTATAATACAACACCCCATACGGCAACTAGGTATACTCCTTACGAAATTTTATTGGGATTTCAATTCCTTCATCGTTAACTCGTGTTGCAGAACCAATAATAACTATGATAATTATGTGAATGAGTTAAAAGTTCGTCTCCAAAATGGTTATGGGAAAGTCCTTCAAAGTCGCTAAACCAAAAGTCAAAAGTAAAATTAAATGAGGGCGATAAAGTTCTATTAGAAATTAGACATAGGACTAATAAAAAACTCAACCGACCTTATAAAGACTCGTATGAAATAATCGATTATAAATTTCTAACCTCTGGTGTGACTATTTACCAAGCCGTACCATACTTATTATATATCGTTGGAAAGAATATGAAAAAACCCTTCTAACAATGTAAAAATAATATAGCATGTCTTTGAAAATTTATAAAGTATAGGTCTTGAAAATCTAGAAAAAAAATTTTGGTTGTGATGATGATTAAGATGAAACAAGATATTTATTAAAGACAATAGTGGACCCCACAATGTTGTAAAAAACTGGTTCTGTATACTATCGTAGACGAAAATATAACGTTTTAAGTAAAATACTACAAAATGTTAAGAAAATTTGAAAATAATCAATTTGACATTTAAATGACCTTTGCGCCAAAAGTCATGTTCCATGAAATATAGGTGACGTCAATACGTACCGTTATGTAAGATATAAGGCAACCGTACAATGTACCTAAAGTAAAGTACCTATACCCAAAAAATAACAAAATAATATACACAATAATTGTAAACAAAAATTTAAGCATTAAAACATATACATAGTATCATTAAACCCAATAAAATATTAAAAATTGTGTGATAAAATGATATTATATAATAAAATAAATAAAAAAAATTTAAAAAAAAACAGCTTTTTTCAACTTAAAAGTAGAAAATAAATTTTTAATAGCAAATTTTTCTGTAATTTTCTAAACTATATTGTTACAATCAGAATTTCTTTGAAAAAGTTTATTTCAATATGTCAAATATATATATAAATATAAGTATATATAAGTTTTACAGTCTGTGAAATTAAAATAAAAGCTGGAGGCAACAAACGCATAACTACAAACTTATATTTGTAAATTTTGCATCCAGCTTTTATGTTAATTTCACAGACTTTAAAACTTATATATACTTATATTTATATATATATTTAACATATTGAAATAAACTTTTTCAAAGAAATCTCGATTGTAACAATATACATAGTTTAGAAAATTATAGAAAAATTTGCTATTAAACATTTATTTTCTACTTTTTAGTTCAAAAAAGCTGTTTTTTTTAAATTTTTTTTTATTTATTTTATTTTATTCTTTTAGTAACGACAAATATAAGTATTGAATTGATATTTTTTTTTTCCTTGTTTAATTTTGAATTTTTACAGTTGCCCTCACAGTCAATAATTATATTATTACCTGTTATAATATAGAATATATTGAATTTTTTTATTATTAATTTATTGTGGCAAAATTTTTAAAAAATTAAGAAAATGTTGCATAGCTAAATTCAAAATTTAAATAAAAATATTGCAATTTTATAATGTTCTTTATTTCCACTTAAAATGCGACCCTTTAAAAACTTTGATTCATACACTGCCTTGTTTTTTCTTTCTTTTATAGCATGACATTTTAATATTTCTTTTTTTCTATCTGTTATGTGTGTAAATATCAGATGTGCACATATACATAAGAAATAGTCTTTAAAAATATTTAAAAACAATCAAAGTAACATTTTTTGTTCTCTTTTTTTTCTATTCGTTTTTATTTTTCTTCCAGTATTACATTTTACTTTTTATACCCTTCACATTAAGTATAGGGTATATTAACTTTGGTATGGTGTTTGTAACCACCAAAAGGAAGCAAGTTAAGTATAGACATGTATATATATTCTGAATCAGGATCACCTCAGAAGTCGATTTAGCGATGTCCGTCCGTCCGTCCGTTTACACGATAACTCAAAAACTAATGAAGTTATCTTGATGAAATTTATAAATTTATATAGTAGGTTACTAATTACGAAAGAAAGGCTAAGTTCGAATCTGGACAAAATCCGTCCATGGGTTCGGATTCTGGAAGCTTCCGAATGATTCCGGAGCAAACGAGATTATCTCCAAAACCAACAAATATATAACCTTTAAATTTTGTACAATGATGTTCCTTCCCGTTCGATTTATGTCTCTGAAATTTAAGAGGATTTGGTCCATGGGTTTGGATTTGGAAGCTTCCGAACGAGCACCAGAGCAAATGAGATTACCTCCAAAACTAACAAAGATATAACCTTGAAATTTGGCATAGTGGTGTTCTTTCATGTTTTATTTAAGTCTCTGAAATGTGAGAGGATTTGGTCCATGGGTTCGGAATTTGGAAGCTTCCGAACGAACCCCAGAGCAAACGAGATTATCTCCAAAACCAACAAAGATAGCACCTTTAAATTTTTTATAATGATGTTCCTTCCAGTTTGATTTATGTCTCTAAAATTTAAGAGGATGTGGTCCATGGGTTTGGATTTTGGAAGCTTCCGAACGAGCCTCAGAGCAAATGATATTATCTCCAAATGCAACAAAGATATAACCTTTAAATTAGGCAGAATGGTGTTACTTCATGTTTGATTTATGTTTCTGAAATTTGTGAGGATTTGGTCCATGGGTTCAAATCTTGGAAGCTTCCGGACGAGCTCCAGAGCAAACCAGTATATCTCCACAACCAACGAAGATATAACTTTTATTTTTAGTACAAAGGTGTTCTGTTATGTTTCCTTTTCTGTAAAATTGGAAACTGTCATTTGAAAGAATTTGAACCATGGGTTCGTATTTTGGAGACTTCCGGACGAGCACAAGAGCAACGAGCATATCTCTAAAACCAACAAAAGTAGAACCTTTAAATTTAATAGAATGGTGTTCTGGCAAGTTTCTTTATGTTCCTGAGATGGATTCGATAAATTGGAGTGGCAATTCGGATACCTGACACACACCTCCCAAGGACTACCAATCTTCGAAAATAATTAAGATAGAAACTTAAAATTTTATACAAGCGTGTCAAGCATATCCCAAGCGTATGCCTCTTTTACGTTCTTGAAATTCGAGTTTAATAAGACAGAAAAGGGAAGAAGTTCAAGTAGCTGCCAAAAACACTTATGGATTTTTAATTTAATTCGAATTATTCAGGTGTAGGGTATTAATAAGTCGGTTGCATCGACTTACTGTTACATTTACTTGTTTTTTCTGTTATTTAGGTACGCTAAGAACTTTTTTTGTTTTTTTAATATTAAATTTATGCATACAGTCTATTTAAAAAATAGAAATTATTAGCTATAGAACATTCTGAATTTTTTTTTTTTTCGTTTATGTTTACCGTCCATAAATATAATTGTTCCGTCATATAAATATAATTGTTGGTATTAAAAAATAATGAATCTATAACTACACACATATATACTGATATATTCATTCATATACATTTTATAGTAGTATGGGTACTATATAATGATCTGAACTTCTGATTGTTATATTGTATTATATATTGTGGCAAGATTTTTAAAAAATTAAGGAAACATTGCATAGCAAAATTAAAAATTTAAATAAAATTGTTATTGCAATTTTATAATGTTCTTTATTTCCACTTAAAAATGCGACCCTTTAAAAACATTGATTCATCCACTGCCTTGTTTTTTCTTTCTTTTCATAACATAACATTTTAATATTTTTTTTTTATCTGTTATGTACGGAAATATCAAACGTATGTTTCTTTCTTTTAAAATCATAACATTTTAATAGTTCTTTTTTTCTATCTGTTATGTGGGTAAATATCAGATGTGCAAAATATATACATAAGAAATAGACTTTAAAAATATTTAAAAACAATCAAAGTAACATTTTTGTTCTCTATTTTTTCTATTCGTTTTTATTTTTCTTCCAGTATTACATTTTCCTTTTTTTTTGTTTTCTGTTATTTAGGTACGCTAAGTATTTTTTTTTTTTTTTAAATGTTTAATTTATACATGCATTCTATTTAAAAAATATAAATTATAACCTATAGAACATTCTGAATTTTTATACCCGTACAATAGGATCGGGTATAATAAAATTACTGCTCCGTTTGTAACACCTCGAAATAAGTGAGCTAAATATACCTTCAAAGGTATGGATCGGATCAGAAAAAAATTATAAGACGTTTGCGCCATGTCCGTCCGTCCGTCCGTCTGTCAGCGCGCTAACTCAAAAACTAAGAAAGCTAGAATCTTGAAATTTACACAAAATATTCTGGGAGTAATTTGTAGGTTCCCTATTTTTTTTGGTTGAGTTTGGACGAAAACTTAGGGTAGCTCTCGAACACCTAACTTTTAGGTCCCGACATTTTTTTTGAAATAGAGCTATGAAATTTTAACTGCTGATAGTTCTCAAAAAAATATTAATTTTATTTTTAATAACTTTTTTTTGTAGCCCCACTCGTTACGGAGCTACAGCTCCCCAAAGGTTCAAAAAAGCTCTATAACACAAGTTGTATAAGGTCTTCATATTAGCTTTAAAAGTATATATACAATACATATATATTTGTGGCATACGGTGTCTCAATTTACCGTTATGCGAAACTCAAATTTTGCAAAATCCTTTAACCCTTCTATCTTCTAAACGGTTTAAGTTGGAAACTTGCAATTTTGACAGAAGTTAGATCTTTGAAAATAAGTATGAGTCATTTCAGAAATTTTTTTGGTATCACCCCCCGTTTAGAAGCTGTAAGGGGTCAAAAACTGAAAATTTCCTATTTTTAAACACCTGTAACTTGAACACCTGTTAAAATTTTTTTGAAGTAATACACAAAAATGAAAGCTTCAACATTATACTCTTATTTCTGTTAACAACTTTTTTTATCAAGTTACATCACAAAATGAAAAACAAATTCTTCTTTCAATTTACAATTACACTAAAATACACCATTCTTGACCCATATTGTAAACATAATTTTGTATTCTTTATTGATTGTTTCGAGTACCTTTCATAAATTTGCTGATAGAATTTGCACCAATCACGATACTGATTTTTGTTGAGAAAATATGTATAACTCAACATCAAATTTGTGTTCGAACCTTGATCTTTCATTACTATGTTTTAACTAAAGCTTTTTAATATTAAT
This sequence comes from Poecilobothrus nobilitatus, assembly GCA_947095535.1. Lineage (NCBI taxonomy): Eukaryota > Metazoa > Arthropoda > Insecta > Diptera > Dolichopodidae > Poecilobothrus > Poecilobothrus nobilitatus. The sequence continues at coordinate 193,260,505 of OX352772.1, forward strand.
TATATTGCTTAGGTATACAAGATTGCGAAAAATTTAAATTTTTAAATAAGTTGTAATACATATTAATAATCAGATTGTCGTTTTCTATATGATTATCTTTGCTAAATTCATTCAAAAAAGTTTTCATAACCAAAACATCTGTACCAGCCATACACGCAACAGTATTGTCCACATACATTCGAATCAAAATGTTCTGTGCAACCATGCTTTGGAATATAAAGTGCAAACCGATGTGTTCCTGGATTTTTTTTATCATATAGAAATCATATACATGGAGTATTTATCCCGAACATTTAAACCATTTCTGCACAAAAAATAGAACACCGAAATTCTGTTTTATTGCAGATTAACATATTTTGAACAAAAAATTTATACTGAAATAATATTTATTTGCAGCTTATAAAAAAATGAAATGTATTCTTTTCTTATTTATACTATTTTATAATTGTAGTGGTATGGTAATGGTAATATTTTTCCTTGAGATACTCTTTTTTTAATATCTTTTACACTACTGTATATATCATTACAACGAGTCTGCTGTTTCCTACTCAATAGGTATGATTTAAATAAGTGTAATTGAATTTAATTTAATTTGAATTGATGAAGTTTAAAAAGGAGTATCTCATGATCCACACAATCAAAAGCTTTTTGTAAGTCTAAAAATAATCAAGGTGCATGTTTTTTGTTGTCCATACTTTCAGATATAAAATCTGGCAAAGCTAAGCAAGCAGCTCTGGTATTTGATTTTTCCTCAAAGCCATATTCTTCTTTATGTAACACGCCATTAGAAGTAATGAATTTCGTTAATTTGTTGTTAATAATTTTCTCAAATACTTTTGAAATTGAATTCAAGATTGATATCGGACGATAGTTTGAAGGATTTGATTTATCATCAGTTTTATCAATAGCTATAACAGTTGCAATTTTTAGTGATTCAACAGTGAAATTAACAATGATTAGTGATTTAACAGTGAAATTTAAAGGTATTGGACTTATTTGTTCCGAAAACTTTTTTAACTCTATGGACAAGATATTATCATATCCTGTTGCAGACCCTGATTTTAATAAGTCTATAGTTGACTTGACTTCTGCTAAATCATTGTGGGTTAGGAAAAAGTTTATATAGGATTGTTTTCGGAAAGGAAGTTAAATAATTTTTGTCAATTGGGTTGGGGGATAAATTGAACGTATTTGTGACATTAATAAAGTAACAGTTCATTGTATTTGAAATTTCCTGTAGCAAATTTATGGTAGTATTGTTATGAACAATTTCTACCAAATGATTGGAGTTTATTGCACTGCATTTATTGTTCATTATTCTTTTACACAAATCCCACAATTTCCTAGTATTGTTAGAATGACTTGTTATTGAATTACTAATATAGCTTTGTTTAGCTCTCTTTACTTCCCTTTTTGTCACATCTTTATAATACTCGTATATTCCAGCTACGCTTTAGTCATTTGAATATATTTTTTTATATTTAAACAAGGTAGAATGTAAACCAACGGTTTTTAAAAGCGCACATTTCCAAAACTCAATACAAATTGTTTAGAAGTGTGACTTACACAAAAATTTGAAAAATTTCATGTAATAAGAAAAAACTTGAAAATAGGAAATTTTTGAGATTTTGAGGGGCCGTAAGTCCGGAATCCTATATAACTAAGAAAAGCTGTTAACACACGTAAAAATATATTATTGAAGCTTTAATTTTTATGTCTTGCCGAAGAAAAGTTTTTACAGGTGCCTAAGTTACAGGTGTCTAAAAATAGCAAATTTTCAATTTTTGAGGCGTAATAACTCTTAAAGAGGGGGCGTTACCAAAAAATTTTCTGAGGAAACTTATACTAATTCTAAAAGTTCTTTCTTGTCTCAAAATTTCAGGTTCCTTTCTAAAGGGGTGCCGGAGTTATGAAAAAAGAAATTTCATGCAAAATGTGGTTTTCACATAACGGTAAATTTAAATCGTAAATTACAAAATATTACATAATTTTGATATTGTTTTATATAGATAATAAAATTTTCGATCTTCTACCGGTTTTAGATTGCAAAACTATTACGCAAAGCCCGAGATATATACATCTGAAAATGGAGCTTCTTTACAATTTTGAAGAGCTGCAGCTTTGGAACCCTTTACAACTAAAATAAACCTTTCACACACGTAAAAATATATTATTGTAGCTTTAATTTTTATGTCTTGCCGAAGAAAAGTTTTTACAGGTGCCTAAGTTACAGGTGTCTAAAAATAGCAAATTTTCAATTTTTGAGGCGTAATAACTCTTAAAGAGGGGGCGTTACCAAAAAATTTTCTGAGGAAACTTATACTAATTCTAAAAGTTCTTTCTTGTCTCAAAATTTCAGGTTCCTTTCTAAAGGGGTGCCGGAGTTATGAAAAAAGAAATTTCATGCAAAATGTGGTTTTCACATAACGGTAAATTTAAATCGTAAATTACAAAATATTACATAATTTTGATATTGTTTTATATAGATAATAAAATTTTCGATCTTCTGCCGGTTTTAGATTGCAAAACTATTACGCAGAGCCCGAGATATATACATCTGAAAATGGGGCTTTTTTACAATTTTGAAGAGCTGCAACTTTGGAACCCTTTACAATTAAAATAAACCTTTCACACACGTAAAAATATATTATTGTAGCTTTAATTTTTACATTTTGTAGAAGTAAAATGTGTGCAGGTTCCTAAGTTACAGGTGTTTAAAAATAGCAAATTTTCAATTTTTAAGCCCTAATAGCTCATAAACAGGGGGTGGTCCGAAAAAATTTTCTGAGCAAACTTATACTAATTCTAAAAATTCTTTCTTGCCTCAAAATTTCAAGCTTGTATCTAGAAGCGTGCCGGAGTTATGAAAGTAGAAAAATCATGCAAAATTTGGTTTTCACATAACGGTAAATTTAAATACTAAATTTAAAAAAATTGTATAATTTTGATATTAATTTACAAAGATAAATCAAATACCTGTCGAATGACGTTTTCAGATTGAAAAAATCTTAAGCAGAACATAAGATATATGCATTTAAAAATAGGGATTTTTCAAAGTTTGAGGGGCTGTAGCTCCGTAATGGGGGGGGCTACATGAAAAAGTTGTTCCACAAAATTATTTTTTTTATGAGACCTATCTATGGTTAAAATTTTTTTTCTCTATCTTTAACGGTGTAGAAGTTTTGTAAACAGACGGACGGACGGACGGACGGACGGACAGAGTGAAACTAATAAGCACATTTTTTCAAAATTTTTTTGGAAATGTGCTAAAAAGGATTCCCGAATTTTAATAAAACGAATTATATCATCCGTTATCCATTCACGTCGATTATGGTTGCGGTGAAAATAAACGCGAACCCAAAATAGCAAAAAACGCTTGTGTTTTCATGTTCCGAAGCTTATATGGTAATTGGAAGCAAATCATAGGATATTTCTTATTTTATTTATAGGATCATTTCTGAAACTTCTATACCAATAAATAAACTTCATTTTCTTGTTATGGAAATTTTGAAGTTATCCCATGATCTTAAATTAAAAGTCCAAAATATAGTTTGTGACCAATTAACAACAAATCAATCTTTTTGTAAAAAACTTACAGAAGATTTACCTTATTTTATTTACAATGAAGAAAAAATTTATTTTTTATATGATGTACCACATTTATTTAAATCAATTAGAAATAACTTAATTAAGTATCCATTAAAAACAGAATCAGGTCATGCGACATAGAATATTATTAAGCAGCTGTATGAAAAAGATAGTAAGTCATCAATCCGAGTATGCCCACGTTTAACAGAGAGCCACATAAATCCCAATACGTTCTAAAAAATGAATGTGAAACTTGCTATTCAGGTATTTAGTTCAAGTACTTGTGCTGGTATTCGAATCAGATTTTTTTAAGGATAAAGAATCTTCGTTGTGTACTGCAAAATGCGTAGAAAAATTTAATAATTTATTCGATTGTCTAAATAGAAAAACACTATATGACAAAAATCCATATAAAAACGGTTTGCAAAAAAATAATTGCGTATGGCATTATATTCAGGATATGTGCGAATTTTTGAAAAAAGTAGAATTTGAGGTTTTTCACAAAAAACTTAAAATTAATTGTTTAAAAGGACTGAGACAATCTATTAACGATATTCTTTTATTATCAGATGAGCTGTTCAATGAACATGCTGACTGGTATTATATGTGCACTAATAAATGTAATCAGAATATAATAGAAAATGTATTTAGTATAGTTCGTTCTAAAAAAAGAAATCCTTCTGCTTCCGAATTGGGATATATTTTCATATTTATAATTCAAAACGGAAAACGAGCCTGGGTCAGTTTTTTTGTGTAACAATTTATGAATGGATAAAATGGATAAGAGTCGTGGTGGACACTGACCCAGGCATGTATAGGACGGCGGACTCCAATCCAATATATCATAGGATAATATAATCAGGGTTTTTTTTATGTTACAGTTTTTATTTTTTAAAAATTGTTATTTGGTTTAAACTTGTTTTTTTTTTGAAATATTTTTTTTTGAACATGAATTAACATTTTTTTTTAAATTGTTTTTGTGGATTAAGCCTCTTGCGATACCACATTAAAAAACGCGCCTTATTCTTTACCTCCAGAGTGGAAATAAGGAGATAAACTTATATATGTGTATATATTATTCTTATACAGTATTGTATACATACAAAATATATAGTAAAAGTGATATTAACATGTAAAATCTTTACTAAAGGTAATTTTAACACTTACATAGTTTTCGATTTAACGACATAAAAACATAATTTTTAAAATTTTTTCTAATTATATCAAATAAAAAATCATTCCTATTAAACATAATATATTATAAACATTATTTCATATTTTATACTTTTATAATAATAATTTTTATACCTATAGTTGGTATTAATAACAACTAAAATTCATTGATAATTTATAAAATAATGTTTTTTATTATTTTTGTTGTTTTTAGCACATTTCCAAAAAAATTTTGAAAAAATGTGCTTATTAGTTTCACTCTGTCCGTCCATCTGTTTACAAAACTTCTACACCGTTAAAGATAGAGAAAAGAAATTTTAGCCATGGGTAGGTCTCATAAAAAAAATAATTTTGTGGAACAACTTTTTCATGTAGCCCCTCCCATTACGGAGGTACACCCCCTCAAACTTTGAAAAAGCTCTATTTTTAAATACATATATCTTATGTTCTGCGTACTTCCTGCCTGGCCTAATTGCGGTTTGATCTACTTCCGGATGACCTTGACCTACTGACCTGTCTGGCCGAAGCGCCTACCTATCTACTCTTGTTACTACATAAAATTTATTGAAAACTTTTCAAAACTAGCTCAATCATTAAGTAAACTCTTAAGGAAGGACGTACCATTCATCTCTTAATTAAAGGAGGCTATTTTAATACCACCAATTTTACAGTATCCTAATTTTTCGGAACATTTTTTTATAACAACCGATGCATTATTACTGACATAGTTGCAATAGGAGTAGTTGTTTCACCAAATAGCAATCCTAAAAAATTAGACTTCTAAAGAAGGCAGAAAATAATTACTCTACTATAGAAAAAGAAGCTCTGGCAATAGTTTGGGCTGCGACTCACTTCAGCGCTTATGTTTATGGACGAGAATTCACAATCATAACAGTTCATAATCCTTTGGTTTGGGTTTTTAACTTAAAAGATCCAACTTCTAGTATTCTTCGCTGGCGAATAAAACTAGAATAATACACCTCTACGGTAAAACACAAAGTAGCATATCTGAACACAAATGCAGACATTCTTTCCATTTGACATTGAAACTGTTGAAATAAAAGTTGCAACAAGAGGTAAAGCTAACTTAAATAATTGTACCTTATCTGATAATGTTGAAAAATAAAATTCACTTGAAGTCAACCCTACTAAAGAAAATATGAATACATAAAATCAAAATATAATTGAATTTCAACACTTGAAGAAATTAACAGAAATTAAAAATTAGAAATTTTAGGTGGTCATTAAGGTATATAGCCAAAACAATTCACTGATTAAAAAATAAGTATAAATGGAAAGGAATGTTTAAAGATATAAAAAAAAATCATATTACTTCATGTGACACCTATCAAAAGAATAAAACTTATTGAAAGACAAAAATGCCTATAATAATTACAACAACTTCTAAAACATCTTTTGAACGAGCGGATTTGAATATAGTGGGACCTTTACAAAATTCTATTATGTTTATATTATGTTTCTATTATTATTATTCGAGTATTATGGAAACTCTTATATTGTAAATTTTCAACACGATATAACTCGTTTTATTCAAGCTATACCTAGTCCAAATATCGAATCATCTATTATATCTGATGTGAATCTACCTAAAATCGTATGTGTATTTGGAATATCAAAAATAATGCTTACCGATCAAGGTTCAAATATTTTAAGCGAATTATTTAAAATACTTGCAAATTACTGAAAACAAAGAAAATCCAAACCATTACCTACAAACGCATAGAAGTTTAGGTAATTACCTTCGTAGTAATGTTACTGACAAAACTTATATAAACGGTATTCTTGATTGCGACACCTCATTAGAATATTATTCATTCTGTTATAATACAATACCCCATACGGAAACTAGGTGTACTCCTTACGAAGTTTTATTGGGATTTCAATTCCTTCATCGTTAACTCGTGTTGCAGAACCAATAATAACTATGATAATTATGTGAATGAGTTAGAAGGTCGTCTCCAAAATGGTTATGGGAAAGTCCTTCAAAGTCGCTAAACCAAAAGTCAAAAGAGGTAAAATTAAATGAGGGCGAAAAAGTTCTATTAGAAATTAGGCATAGGACTAATAAAAAACTCAAACAACCTTATAAAGACTCGTATGAAGTAATCGATTATAAATTTCTAACCTCTGGTGTGACTATTTACCAAGCCGTACCATACTTATTATATATCGTTGGAAAGAATATGAAAAAACCCTTCTAACAATGTAAAAATAATATAGCATGTCTTTGAAAATTTATAAAGTATAGGTCTTGAAAATCTAGAAAAAAAATTTTAGTTGTGATGATGATTAAGATGAAACAAGATATTTATTAAAGACAATAGTGGACCCCACAATGTTGTAAAAAACTGGTTCCTGTATACTATCGTAGACGAAAATATAACGTTTTAAGTAAAATACTACAAAATGTTAAAAAATTTGAAAATAATCAATTTGACCTTTAAATGACCTTTGCGCCAAAAGTCATGTTCCATGAAATATAGGTGACGTCAATAAGTACCGTTATGTAAGATATAAGGCAACCGTACAATGTACCTAAAGTAAAGTACCTATACCCAAAAAATAACAAAATAATATACACAATAATTGTAAACAAAAATTTAAGCATTAAAACATATACATAGTATCATTAAACCCAATAAAATATTAAAACAAAAAAAACAAAACATTTACAGGGTGACTAAACGCATAATAAAAGAAATATATACATACAAAGTGTAATATAAAAATATGTTGACCAAACAATTAAATTAAATGTTAAAATTTAAATTTAAATATATCACACAACCTATAAGTAATTTCTATACAAATATTTAAACATTAGTTATAAATCTTTATTATGTAAGATAATGTTAAAATGTAGGATTTACGAAAAAACATAATAATTTTTAAATTAAGTTGTACCGCTTGTAATGTTGTTTATGTGGGTAAAACGTCTAGAAATTTGAGTGTTAGATTAAGAGAACATCAATTAGATATTAGAAATAAATACGATAGAAGTGCATTTTGTAAGCATGTGGTGGAAGAAAATAACAGAATGAGTAAAGAATGCGGAGACTCAAAAAACATGAAATTGGTGAGATTTCTTTGTTGAAAGAGGTAAATGGCTATCACAGGTAGTCTATATATGGGAGTCCATATATACAAATAGAAAGAGAAATATGTAATGATAATTGCGGTATGGTAGATTCTCAACTCATCAAAAGCATTTTTAAGAGAAATTAAAAAATAGTTCTCCGTTAATTGAAAAATTAAATGATTTAGTTTATTATTTATCCTATTTTATATTATAAAAAGGAATTTCTTAATTTAAATTAAAAAATGTTTGTATGTTAATTTATTTGTTGACTTGTATATGTATACACAATAATTTGTGTATAGATATTAATTATTTATGCTTATTGATTATATAAAAATTTTTTATATTATGTTAGTGAAATAATGTTAATATTTTCAATTTTTTAATTTTAATTTTAATATCAAAAAATTTTATATTAATTTTATTTTTAATTTTATTTGAATTTAGGAGATTTTGACAAGGAAAATTTTTAAGCTTTAATAAGCTTTTTTATATTATGTTAGTGAAATAATGTTAATATTTTCAATTTTTTAATTTTAATTTTAATATCAAAAAATTTTATATTAATTTTATTTTTAATTTTATTTGAATTTAGGAGATTTTGACAAGGAAAATTTTTAAGCTTTAATAATTAAAATAATTAAAATTATTAATAATATAGGTATAGGGAAGAGAGACATATGTATACATATGTATTTAATAATATATACAAATTAAATTATGTTTGTGATTGCTACAATTTCTTAAATTAAGTTTTTTGTTCTAGAATTCTTAATCACTGTTAAATTTTTGGTGTTCTTATTATTGTAATTTGAATAAATGTTAAATTTTAATAGTAGTTGCTTGAAAATGAGCAAATGAGCTCGAAACGTGTAGTCGGTAAAATATAAAGTTAATAATAAACAAGGTAGAATGTAAACCAACGGTTTTTAAAAGAGCACATTTCCAAAACTCAATATAAACTGTTTAGAATGTGACTTGCACAAAAATTTGAAAATTTCATGTAATAAGAAAAGACGTGAAAATAGGACATTTTTGAAATTTTGAGGGGCCGTAAGTCCGGAATCCTATATCACTAAGAAAAACCGTTAACACACGTAAAAATATATTAATGAACCTTTAATTTTCATGTCTTGCCGAAGAAAAAGTTTTACAGGTACCTAAGTTACAGGTGTCTAAAAATAGAAAATTTTCAATATTTGAGGCGTAATAACTTTTAAAGAGAGGGTGCTACCAAAAAATTTTTTGAGAAAACTTATACTTATAATTCTAAAAGTTCTTTCTTGTCTCAAAATTTCAGGTTCCTATCTGAAGGCATGCCGGAGTTATGAAAAAAGAAATTTCATGCAAAATGTGGTTTTCACATAACGGTAAATTTAAATAGTAAATTACAAAATATTGCATAATTTTGATATTGTTTTATATAGATAATAAAATTTTCGATCTTCTGGCGGTTTTAGATTGCAAAACTATTACGCAGGGCCTGAGATATATACATCTGAAAATGGGATTCGCAATTTTGAAGAGCTGCAACTTTGGAACCCTTTACAACTAAAATAAACCTTTAACACACGTAATAATATATTACTTTAGCTTTAATTTTTATATCTTGCAGAAGTAAAATGTGTAAAGGTTCCTAAGTTACAGGTGTTTAAAAATAGCAAATTTTAAATTTTTGAGCCCTAATAGCTCATTAGTAGGGGGTGGTCCAAAAATATTTTCTGAGCAAACTTATACTAATTCTAAAAGTTCTTTCTTGCCTCAAAATTTCAAGCCTCTATCAAAAAGCGTACCGGAGTTATGAAAGTAGAAAAATCATGCAAAATTTGGTTTTCACATAACGGTAAACTTAAATACTAAATTTAAAAAAATTGAATAATTTTGAAATTAATTTACAAAATTAATTTAAAAATACCTATCGAATGACGTTTTCAGATTGGAAAAATCTTAAGCAGAACATAAGATATATACATTTAAAAATAGGGCTTTTTCAAAGTTTGAGGGGCTGTAGCTCCGTAATGGAAGGGGCTACATGAAAAAGTTGTTCCACAAAATTATTTTTTTTATGAGACCTACCCATGGTTAAAATTTTTTAAAAAATCAGTTAAAAATCTTAATAATAATAGTATTAAATTTAATAATAATAAAAATAATACAAGTAATACTCCTAATAAAAATAAAGATTCAGTTAAAAACAACATACCTTCACCAATACATAAAAGTTCACCAGTTGAGATTAATAATAATAACAAACATTCCAATTTGATATGTAATAAAGCAATTAATCTTTATTCAACAAAAAACTATTTACCTCCACTTTCACATAAAGAAACACATGTTGAAAATAACAAGCCTAACAATAATAAATATTCTAATTTTATACACAAAGAAATGATTAATTCTAATAGCACGCAATCTTCATCTTTATCTTTACCGATAAGCAAGTCATTTATGATTCCAGATACTTTTAATTATGAATTGGAAAGCTCATTTATTTATAATATCAATATAAATAAAAACAGCAAATTTCTTCTATACCTAATTTTAAAGGTAAACAACTTGACTTAGTCCTTACTTCAGATCTAATAATTATAAATTAATTATAAATTTTCCATTTCCTTTGATCAACGGTGATCTCTTTCACCCTCCTATGTGTTTTGCTTATTGTGGTAATTCACCTTGTTGTCCTGAAACAGAAAATGTATACCAATTTAATTTTAGAAAGGAAAGTAATGATTTTAGTGAGTTTTTTTCCTTACCTTACTCTGATTCTACTTTTTGTTCAGATATTAATAACTTCAGTCATATAAATAGAAATAATGAAGTTTCTTCTTTAAATGAACACATAACTGATATTCAAGTAAAACAGTATTTAGACAAACTTAAAATGAACTATTGCCCTGGACCAGATGCCATTCCAGAAAGTATATTAATGAACTGTTCTCATTCCTTTTCTCTTCCATTATCTATTCTCTTTAATACTTCTCTTAATCTAGGTATTTTTCCGATTATATGGAAGAAAGCATTTATTAGACCTATTTTTAAGAAAGATAAAAAATATATTGTTAACAATTATCGTCCAATAGCTAAATTGTCTGCAATACCTAAAGTATTTGAATTAACAGTTTTTGATTCAATTTATTCTCAGTGTTCTAGAATTATTTTTGATAACCAGCATGGTTTCGTGAAATATAAGTTATTCACCACAAATCTTGTTGAACCAACGTCGATATTCCTAAATAATATGAAATCGGGATTTCAAACGGATGTTGTATAGACTGACTTTAGCAAGGCATTTGATATTTTACCCCACAGTACGATTTTATTAAAATTAAAAAAGTATGGTTTTCCTGAACGTTTTATTAAGTCGATAAATTCCTATATGAAGAACTGAAATTACAGTATTGTCTTTAGATCCGGTACTAGTAGTAGAGATATGGCGGAGCCGCATGGAGGACCTTTTTTGAAACTTTTTCTATGGCGGAGTCGCATGGAAAAGCCTTTTGAAAGCTTTTTCCATGGCAGAGCCGCATAGTGGAGCTTTTATACATCAATAAATATATCATTGGTTTGTGTCTTTACTATATTATTTAAATTTTACTTTGTGTTTATACTTTATTGATTATAATTATTTGTAGACACAAACCAATTATATATTTATCAACGAATAAATATATAGCTTTTCCAATGGCGGAGCCCCACGGAGGAACTTTTATGCATTGATTTCTATTATTGAAAATTTTTGTTTTTGTGTTTATACTATATTGTTGAAAAATTATAATTATTTGTTAAAAAGTCTCTTCAACGGTTATTCCGCCTGAAGCAGCTTAGTACTTTGGTGTGAGCACAGAATTATTTTAATAAATAAAAGTTAAATGTGAACTTGAGTTAAGTGTGATAAAATACACAATAAAAAAAAATTGTCTTAACTAACAAACTTAGTATTAAAATATTTATATGAAAAGTTTTGAAATTAAAAACAAAATTTTTAAATAATAAACTCAGTACTAAGATTGATTTAAAGTTTAGGTATATGAAAAATTAAAATAATGGTTTTAAAAAAAAAAAAGAAAGCTTAATGAACTTAATTTTAAACTTGTATCAGAGTTTATTTTTAAAAATAAAAAAAGGTAAAATCAAACTCAGGCTTGTAAATTGTAATTTAAAACTTGTTTTAAAAAAAATTGATATGGATAATATTATAACATAACTTTGCATACCTTTAAAAATGTAAGTAAAAAAAAAAACAAAACAAAAAAATTTTTGTACATTTTAATATAACGCGCACCTGTATCATTTATGATTAAATAATATTTTGTTCGTTTATTAATCTAAAATATCTGAAAAATTAAAAAATAGTTTTTGTTATGTATGAAACAATAAAACACTACTAAATTAAAAAAATTTTTTTTTGAATTACTTATACTAATAATTACAATTAAGCTTACATAATTTAATTTAATATATAATGCCCCCATGCAAGTGTATGAATTTTATCATCTAATATATATCTTTTATTATCTAATGAACTTAAAGTTAATTTATTTTTATTTAATTTTGTGTATAAATTACATGTAAGTATGATCTAAAGTTGCTAATTTTTCTAAAGAGAATTTTATTATTTAATAAGCAGTCTCTATAATGATTTAAATCCAACTCTTTTACAACATATGTTTTTATTCCTTTAGCCTTTTTTACTTGATCACACTGAAACGACTCAAGGTAATACATTTTTGACCTTAAACCAATAAATTCAGAAACAATTTTACCATTGAATTCATCTTTAAATAGCCCAAGTTTTTTTTTATTTATTAGAGGGAATTTAAATGGATTAAGAGGATTATAATCCTACGTATCAAGGTGTATAGCTAAATCTTTTTTATATCAGCATAACAGTCATCTGTTTGTATGGTATAAAACAAATTTATACAAATTTTTACTACGGATAGGAACTTTATTTTCTGCACAAAATGGTAAATGGTTATGTAAATCATGAAGGTTTTGTGGATATTCTAAATCTACTTCTAAAATATACCCTATTTCCGAATCATCTGAAATTTCCATTACATTACTACTTTCGGGAGTGTCAAACCATTGAAAACCTTTATATGGTACATACTGAGACATTGTCCAACTGTATAAATTATTTGCATCTAATATGCAATGTAATTAGAATTTTCTTCTTTTCTGTAAGATTCACCCATGTATTTATTATTAGCTTTTGAATGTCTTAAAGAACATTGATTAATGCCACCTTTTTGAAAGAAATTATACTTGTTGATATCGAAGAATTGTTAATAATTTTAATTCAATATTTGTATATTTTAACATTGCAACCCACGTAGGACCCGGAAGTCTTCAAAAACATCTACCAATATTAACATATCTGTTTTTAAGTACAATTTCATATAATCCTAAAGGTTTCGACAATTAAACGTATGCTATACGGTTGTTTCGTGGTTATAGTCAGAATTACAGCAAGGTAAACAACACTTATAAAGTTTTTCTACTTTCCTTTCCATCTTATTAATTCAAAATTTTCAAAAATATAGGAAAACAAGTGGGTCTTCTATACAATTATTATATGAAAAATGTGCAGAAGCTCTATATTTGCCTGTAAAATGGCAATGGTTTCTTACTTTATCAATATAATCTAAAGATTTACTACAAATGTGACAATCCCTCTCTGTTAATTGATGTAATTCTCCATCCAATGTTAGATTTTCCATTGATTTTGGTAGCATATGATGATTTTGAAAAATATTAGGAGATTTAATAACTAATGATTCTACAAACTGCTTATCACAATACACTCCTGTAAACTCCTTATAATAAATCAAAGCATCATCAAATGAACATTTAAAATAGTATGAAAACGCTATTGGTACATTTTATATGTATTTGTAGTTGTTGAAATTTCCGGATTACTGTCACATATTGCAATAGGCGATAAAATGCTTTCAGCATCTGCATAAACCACAAAAGGCGCTTCCATTTCTTGTTGATAGTTTTTATAGTTTAGTATGTTGTTATATTCAGTAGGAAGTCTTACAACAATATTTTTACACTCCTCTTTGTGTATAACAAGCTGTTTGTGAATCATAAAAATGTTGCAAACAAGAATTACATATATATTTGATGTTCATGATTTGTAATAAAACTCCGTAACAATTTCGAGAGATTACCTCATATACAAAAGTTTTCATCTTTTTCAAGTATGAGGAGATTAATATGATGCATTTTTTTTCTTTGGTTATATAAAAAGATCCTACAACTTGATGTTGTTTATTTGTGTACTCCAACCCAAAAACATTAATGCCTATGTTACCGTTAAACTCTTCAAATAGATGTAAAACGCTCAACTCTGTTGGAAATGTCGTACCCTCAAAATGAATAGAGCTTACAAGTCCAAATCCTAAATTAATAGTTGTTGATGTTATATCATTAATTTTATATAACGATGGTTTATATTCGTTATATTGTGGTGGAAATGGTTGCATTACTGATATAACACTCTACTTGAAACAGTAAAGCTCTTCATTTCGTACATTAATACAAGCTCTTTTTTGTTCAATTAATGGTGGAAGGGCAATATGTGATGATCTACGGATTAGTTCATATTTATTTACATTTATTTCAACCCGCAAAATTTGTATTATTGCCCAACGGTTATCTTTTTCTTGAAAATCTTCCGCTTTTTGTTGGATTTTTTGTTTTAGATCATCATACATACAAGAAAGGCTATCTGTACGTGTAGCAATTTTCATTTTAGTTTGAAAAGACTTAGTTGATAAGTTCTCTATATCTTCATCACTTGGCTTTACATAATCTACAAAAAGTTCAGGATTGAATTGCATTATACTTTCTTACTGATTGTTCTAGTAATTGAACAACCTCATCTTTGATACCATTAAGAAACTATTTAGGATCTAAAATAGCTTCATTTTCATTCTCACGCAGGTATGTCTCCAATCTATTATCAAAGGATTGATTAATTGTTTTTAAATTGCACGACATATGGCTTAGATAAATTTATTTTAAGAATATTAGTACGTAAATGTGCAGCTTGAAACTTTTTGGATACGTATTTTTTATAGGGAGTACAAAAAAGATTGTTCCTTATCTTTATGTATAATATTTTTTTGTTTTTTTAATTATCTGCTCTCGTAAATTCCTTCGAACAGATTTCGCACGTTAATTTTAATTTTTGTTTGGTGAACTAATTTTTTTTATTTTTGTTTTTTGGTTCTTGTTAAAACGGTTCTATATAAACTGAATTCAATAGTGTATTCAATAGTGTATTTATACTATTATTTTTTTTCTTTTGATAATATTTTTTCAAGCCTATATAATTGAGAACATCAGAATTGAAAAATTGCACCCTGAAATTTTAATATATAGCACCACCATCACAAAAGTAATAAATCAATGTTATTGTTCAATTAATGCAACAATTGTTTTTGCTAATGAATAATATATAAAAACAAATTAAATTTTATGAAAAAAAGAAAAATGATTATTGAAATATAAAGACACAAATTTATGACAGGCTCATAAATTATATGAAAAATGAGTAAGGCAGTTGTCGATCTTCAGTTTGTTGTAGGTAACAATAAACAATATTTTCTTAAGGCTTTTGTTGCTGTAGATTCAATAATGCCTACACTTTTTATATTTAAACCTGCGTATTCTTTTGATGAGAATGAAAGGTTTCAAATCGATTACAATAAAAAATCGATTAATGGATTTAATTGGAATGATGGCGACATAAAATATAGTAAGGTTAAAAGTACTTTGTTAAATTTTTTGAATCCATTCAAAACTGTTTATGTTAAAGGTCACAAAAAAAAAATGTTTCCAATAAATTTATTTCGAGTTTCATAGAAGTTGTCAATTTGAACGAAACTATTCCTTCACCTCAAAAGCTGGTGTCCTTATCATCATTATCATAAAGATAAACATTTAAGATGTGCTGTAAAAAAATGCTTAAATTTATATTTGTATTTAATTAAAAACAGTGATATATTTTAAGAAAAAAAGGTTCTTTTATTTATTGCTGACCAATATAATTTTTCTTGTAAAAATATCGGAATTTCATAAAATAATCTAGAGTAATTACATTGAGCAATATGTAAATTTATAGGAATGTAAAAATCTTCTTGCTCAAGCTTTGGTTTATTTTTTCCAATACATTTTTCAATATATTTACAAACATATTCGCATACATTTAATCCAGCACTATTGTTATTTGACATCACTGCTTGAATAAAATCTAACATGATACAAAAACGAGCATTCTTCTCCATTTGTAGAGTGATTTTTTTAGTTTGTTCATTGGTATTAAATGTTATAGAAACACCTCTAGTAGATAACTTGGTTTGAATGTTAATCAATTCCTGATAAAATGCATACCATTCTAAATAGTTCATACTTAAAATAACTTTTCGATGACGTTGTATAATTATTGTTGCTGATAAATTTTCCAAGTGAAATCCAATTTATATTTTAGATGTTTGCTTTTTATCTAAATAATAAATATAGGATAATAACAGGTTTGAAAATTCACTTTTGTGATTTTCTAAAATTTATGTTTCCGGCTATTGTTCCATTCTAAAACTAATGATATAAAATTGTAATTTTTTTATTTATAGTTTTTCTTTTTTTAAAAATGTTCTTAAATATATTATCCACATTTTCAAAAAGCAAAAACACTTTTAAATAATTTACGTGTTCTACCATTACTTTTCAACACTTTTGTTATCTGAAGTGTATTCATTATCTAGTAAACGAGAAATATCAATTAGACGAGTATTTCCTCTTATTAATGTTGTCAAGAATTCGGTTTAAAGTTTTCCATTTGTTAAAACTATATCTATTTTCAAGCTAATTCATTAAGTTATCAGTTGTTTTTTTATTATCGATATGTCCAAAAGAATAATTTTCGAAGTCTGTTCCTTTTAAATCTCTGACAGGAAATTTATATTTTAATTCCTTTACAATAGTTTTACATTTTTCTTTTATTCCAGCTACAGCAAGATTTTTTACAAATATTGTATTGTTATCGTCTATACAGAACAAAAGGTCTACTAAAGTCATTGTGTAATTATGGGAAACGAAATGCTAATCATCCTTTTATATGTTTAAGTATACATTACGATTTTTATCAATTTCTATATTAGCTTCAAATTCCTGATTTAAAAGGTTTTGACAAAAATCGGTTGCTGATCCATCTGCTGATTTTTTTTTTTTGGAACCAGAGATAGTTCCACTGTGATAGCTATTATTATTATTATTATTATTATTATTATTAATATTATTATTATTATTATTATTATTATTATTATTATTATTATTATTATTATTATTATTATTATTATTATTATTATTATTATTATTATTATTATTATTATTATTATTATTATTATTATTATTATTATTATTATTATTATTATTATTATTATTATTATTATTATTATTATTATTATTATTATTATTATTATTATTATTACTATTATTATTATTATTATTACTATTATTATTTTTATTGTTATTATTGTTATTATTTTAATATAGAGTCAGCGCCATCAGTGGACTACAACGCGCAGCAGTATATAACACCTTACTTGCATGATATAACCAAAGATGGCTCCACTGTAGTAGCTATTACTATTATTACTATTAGTATTATAATTATTGTTATTATTACTATTACTATTATTATAATTCTTATTGTTATTATTGTTATTATTTTACTACAGAGTCAGCGCCATCCGTGAATTACAACGTGCAGCAGTATATAACACCTTACTTGCATGATATAACCAAAGATGGCCCCACTGTAGCAGCTATTATTATTATTACTATTATTATTATTATAATTATTGTTATTATTACTATTACTATTATTATTATTATTAATATTATTGTTATTAGTAGTACTATTAATTATACGATATACATTATTACTATATAAAAGTACTACATATTTTTTATTTATGACCTGACCGGGGTTTGAATCCAATACCCTTCGATTGAAAGGTTGGCGACTTAACCTCTGCGCCATGAGTCAGATAAATAAATCGATAAATCGAAAACTAGTATTGTATAGCCTTTTGTAAACATTTATTTTGTAATCTGATGTCCTCTATCGGGATGATGAATACCAGTTCCACTAAATAATGTTAAGTATGCTCGTGAATTATAAAAGTTATTAGCTGAAAAATTTGTTTCTATAGGAGAATTAGGTACTGGCACCCCATTTACATATAATTGAAACTGTGAAAGATTTTTGTGATCAAAATAGTATGGATTTTTTTATCTTTTCCCATTCAAATTTTCTTTATTTACCATACAAAATACAAGCGCATTATGATATTGATTGGCCCAATAAAAATATTGTCTAATGATATCCTCATAATAATTATAAGTTGTTAAATCAACATCCATATGCGATTTTTCTTTTTTAGGGTCATATTCAAACACATCATCAGTTACTAACTGGAAAAAGTCTGACTGAGTAGTTGTTGATTTGTACTCAGGTAAATTAGTTTCTGTATATGCATTTCACTTAGAAAAGAATTATGTTTGTGCACCTCTATCAAATACCTTTTGTGGTAATTTTTTTATGTCTCTTGTTAATTCCATATTTCATAAGATTTGGACAATATAAGTACCATTTTTGTAGTGGTTTTAATTTTTTATCATATAAAACTTTTTTCATTTTTTGATCTAATAAATCTTAGTTTTTATCATCTTGAATTAATTTACTAAATTTAAAAAAATGTAAATAAAACTATTTCTGGTGGCATAACAATCATTCGCTGCATTATGTCTTACTGAGCAGTTTTCCTATTACACCAGATAATATAGGTCCAATTAAAATTGGTAAAAATCCACCATGTTGAACTAATATTTTTCGTTTAGCTTTAATACTTTTCTTTGCACAGGCTAGAATTCTTAATTGTTTTTAATGTTTTTTCAATTTTGCTTTTTGTACTGATGATATTTCATTATTACCATTTAATATATTGATTGCATTTTCAGCAGTAGTTTTTATAATATCATCATCGCAATATTTAAGAATATTTTCACGAAATTTTTTCTTGTTACACTTTCCTAGTACATGTAATATATGTTGTTTTTTTTAATCGTTTCATACTTTTGACAGTTGTTTAAATAACCCGTATAACAAAAGCAAATACAATATTTTTTTGAAAATATATTAGTTCTAATGTGAAATAAATCATTAATGTCTTGTGTTAAATCTAGCATAATATAACCATATGGTTTTGATGTTGACTCATTATATACTCTTAAGAAACCTTTTACATTTTCAGGATATAGTTGTCCAGCTAGTGGAAAAAATTGCGATTTATATCTAGGGTTTTAAACAAAACTATATATTTGCAATTGAAAGAAATATCTTGTGAAAATTTGCTTTGGTGAAATACATTTTGTGTAATTAAAATAATTGAAAAATTACGGTGAAGAGAAATTAGGGCAATTAATTGAATGGTATAAACATATAGGCAAGAGCAGAAATAGTTTCGGAAATACATAGACCTGCTAGACGAAAGTTTCCAAGACGAAAATTTATTTAAAAAGGTTTAAATTATACGATTTAGGGGAAATGATACCATATGGAAAATTTAATTGTGGACATAAGTATTTATTAACGATTATAGACACTTTTTCAAAATATGCATATGCTGAACCAGTTAAAAATAAAACTGCTAACAATGTTACACTTGCCATGAAAAAAATTTTTAAACAAGCAGATGTAACATCTAAAAATATACAATCAGACCAAGGTAAGGAATTCTTCAATAAAGAATTTAAACAACTTATGCATAAACATAAAATCAATCATTACCATACCTATTCCGAACTGAAAGCGTCTATAGTAGAACGATTTAATCGAAATTTTTACCATTGCTGAAATAAAACGTACTGACCCAGTAACACATAATTTGCTTGATTATACAAATTTACCTATTTCTGGTTCATTTTATGAACTTGAACTTACACCGGTAAAAAATAAAAATGCATATCTTGTAGAAAAAATAATAAAAAGAAAAGGAAATCAAGTTTTAGTTAGATGGCTTGGTTTTGATAAAACGTATGATTCGTGGATAAATAAACAAGATATTATTTAATCATATTATACAGCCAACTGAAACTAAAAATATTTCCACAAACAATTTTTTTGTTTTTTCTTTTTATCGTAAAAACAAGATATTATTTAGTCATAATGTGATACAATATATAATATATACACATAAAAATATGTATACATACATTCTATATATAATATTAACCATACAAACATTTTTAAAAACTAGTTTTGGATTAAAATTTACCAGCCTGAGTTTGATTTTACCTTTATTTATTTTTAAAAATAAACTCTGATACAAGTTTAAAATTAAGTTCATTAGGCTTTCTTTTTTTTTTTTAAACCATTATTTTAATTTTTCATATAAACTTTAAATCAAGTTTAGTACTGAGTTTACTATTTAAAACATTTTATTTTTAATTTCAAAACTTTTCATATAAATATTTTAGTACTAAGTTTGTTGGTTAGGCCATTTTTTTTATTTTTTTATTGTGTATTTTATCACACTTAACTCAAGTTCACATTTAACTTTTATTTATTAAAATAATTCTGTGCTCAAACCAAAGTACTAAGCATCTTCAGGCAGAATAACCGTTGAAAAGGCTTTTTAACAAATAATTTTAATTTTTCAACAATAGATATAGTATAAAGACAAACAAAAATTTTCAATAATAGAGATCAATGCATAAAACTTCCTCTGCACGGCTCCGCCATTGAAAAAGCTATATATGTATTCATTCATAAATATAATTGGTAATTGGTTAATATAATTGGTTTGTGTCTACAAATAATTATAATCAATAAAATATAAACACAAAGCAAAATTTCAACAATATAGTAAAGACACAAACCATTGATATATTTATTGATGTAGCCATAGAAAAAGCTTTAAAAAAGTCCTCCATGCAGCTCCGCCATATCCCTACTACCGGTACTTCTAAACCTTTTCTAGTAAACTCAGGAGTTCCACAAGGAAGCCATTTGAGACCGCTTCTTTTTATTTTGTCCATTAATGATGTTACTACCTTCGTTCGTCACTGTAAATTTAAAATTTACGCAGATGATATGAAAATTAAAAAAAAATAACATGCATAGCCAACTTACTTCAGGCTGACCTAAATAATTTCTTCTATTGGTGGAACATAAATAATCTTCTTCTTAATGTTACTAAATGTGCTTTCATGATTTTTTCTTGGTGACTCAATAATATTAACTTTCAATACTCTATTAATAATTCAAGTTTGACTAGAACTAAAAGACATCAATAAGAGATGTAGGTATTCTCTTCGATAATAAACTAACTTTCAAAGACCACTATGCAAGCATAATTCATAAATCGAATTTTTGATTTAGTTAAACGATGGTCAAAGGAGTTTACTGATCTTTACACCCTTTAATCTTTATACACATGTCTCGTTAGACCAAATTTTGAATATACTAGTCAGGTGTGGTCTCTTTTCTTTCAATCTCATATTGATAGAATTGAGTCTATACAAAAAATTTTATTTGTTATGTCTTGAGAAATTGATCCATGGAATTGATCATTTTATTTTACCTCCTTATGAAAGTAAATTAAATTTAATTAATTTAAAAACTTTATATATATATTTATTTCATTACGAGCTTAGATCAAGCAGGTTGCAAAATAAAAATATTACATAAAATTAATATTAACAATATAAAAAGAAAAAAAATTAAAATAAAATAAAAACTACAATTAAAGATTATTAATCAAACTTTAATTAACAAACTAGAAATAAAAAAATTGTATTAACAAAAAACAAAAACAAAACAATACATTTTTAATGAAGATAATTTTCTTAATTCTAGAAAATTGGTATATAACAGAATATTAAATTATTAACTATTATAAGCTTTTGTTGACTGGATAATCAAATAAACCTTAGGTTATGAACTTCTAGGTTCAATAAAATATAAACACAAAGCAAAATTTCAACAATATAGTAAAGACACAAACCATTGATATATTTATTGATGTAGCCATAGAAAAAGCTTTAAAAAAGTCCTCCATGCAGCTCCGCCATATCCCTACTACCGGTACTTCTAAACCTTTTCTAGTAAACTCAGGAGTTCCACAAGGAAGCCATTTGAGACCGCTTCTTTTTATTTTGTCCATTAATGATGTTACTACCTTCGTTCGTCACTGTAAATTTAAAATTTACGCAGATGATATGAAAATTAAAAAAAAAATAACATGCATAGCCAACTTACTTCAGGCTGACCTAAATAATTTCTTCTATTGGTGGAACATAAATAATCTTCTTCTTAATGTTACTAAATGTGCTTTCATGATTTTTTCTTGGTGACTCAATAATATTAACTTTCAATACTCTATTAATAATTCAAGTTTGACTAGAACTAAAAGACATCAATAAGAGATGTAGGTATTCTCTTCGATAATAAACTAACTTTCAAAGACCACTATGCAAGCATAATTCATAAATCGAATTTTTGATTTAGTTAAACGATGGTCAAAGGAGTTTACTGATCTTTACACCCTTTAATCTTTATACACATGTCTCGTTAGACCAAATTTTGAATATACTAGTCAGGTGTGGTCTCTTTTCTTTCAATCTCATATTGATAGAATTGAGTCTATACAAAAAATTTTATTTGTTATGTCTTGAGAAATTGATCCATGGAATTGATCATTTTATTTTACCTCCTTATGAAAGTAAATTAAATTTAATTAATTTAAAAACTTTATATATATATTTATTTCATTACGAGCTTAGATCAAGCAGGTTGCAAAATAAAAATATTACATAAAATTAATATTAACAACATAAAAAGAAAAAAAATTAAAATAAAATAAAAACTACAATTAAAGATTATTAATCAAACTTTAATTAACAAACTAGAAATAAAAAAATTGTATTAACAAAAAACAAAAACAAAACAATACATTTTTAATGAAGATAATTTCCTTAATTCTAGAAAATTGGTATATAACAGAATATTAAATTATTAACTATTATAAGCTTTTGTTGACTGGATAATCAAATAAACCTTAGGTTATGAACTTCTAGGTTATGAAAAAAAATTAATGACACGCATATACACAGTTCTTTAAAGAATCTTTTGTTAATACGAAATTAATATGGGATTTATATTTATTACATAAACACATCATTCTATTGATCGGTTCATGTTTACCATAATTGTTTCGGTGAAATTGTAAATTGAAAATATTAGCAGATCTTAAGCTGGAATTGGAACAAAAACTTAAATTGTCATGTAATTGGGATGACAAAATAAATCCTTTAATCAGTTCACTTAGGAATATGATATCAGCAACTTCACGCCGTTTTCCAAGGTGTTGAGATGTATCAAATTTAATCTGTGTTCATAAGGTGGTAAAATTAAAGGATTAGAGTGGGGGAGGGGGGATTCAGTGGGCGTTGCCTTCAATAATTACCTCATGTAGTACTATATACTACTACTACATGTTGTAACTGTTGTGATGGCTCTAGTCACTGTTAGCAAAATAGTAATAATAATAGGCGGATTCATTGTTTCCTTACAGTCTCACTCGCAATTCAATGTTTCCGTATCCATTTTCCTATCCTTTCCTATGCCTACTCCCTAGCCAATATACTGCGTTCGCTGGTAATGCTTTCAACCCATTGTATTGGCTAAAGGGGGAGGTGGGTTTAGTCAGTAAGAATCTGACATCACTAAGGGGGAAATTCTTGGTGTCTTTGGAAGATTCCCACTTACGAAAAAAAAAAGACCAAGGTAGAGGACGAAAAGCAAATCTAAGAAATTTTTTTTGAACAAATTGTATTCTTTTTACATGAATTTGGTAAAATAGGTTCAAAACTTGGCTGGCATATTCAAGGTTAGACCTAACTAAGCAAGTGTAGAGAAATTTAAGAACGTGATCATTAAAGTACTTAGATCAACGTTTTATAAAACCAAGCATAGAATTGGATTTATTTAAAATATAGTGTAGTGGGACTGAAATGAAAGCTTACTATCAAAAAGTGCGGCAAGATCTTTAATTAAATTGACGTTTATAACAAATTGGTTATTAATAGAGTATGACTACAAAATTGGAATAGAGCGACGTGTGAAGCGAATAAGATCACATTTTTTTATATTTAGAAGGAGGTTATTATTACAACATCAAATATAAAAACGACTAAGATCATCTTGTAAAGCTAAAGCTAAGAACTAATTTTTTTATAAATTTTTATATCATCAGCGTATATTTTAATTTCGCTGTTTAATATAGTTGATATAATGTAGTTGATAGAAATTATGAATAAAAGGGGACCAAGAATACTGCCTTAAGGTACACCAGTTGTAGCTTTAAATTTAGAAGAAATTACAGATCTAAATGAAATAGAATAACTCCGGAGAGATAAGAGTAAATCCAATTTATAAAATAAGTAGGAAAATCTAGTTTATTCAACTTAAAAATGATAATATTATGTGGTAGCAAATCAAAAGTTTGACTAAAATCGGTATAAATCACATCAGTTTGGAAGCCTTCTTCCATATTTTTTAAGAAAATAGAGGTAGCTTCAACTTGATTGGTGGTAGTAGATTTTTTTTTACGAAACCATGTTGATATGGAGATAAAAAACAAGTACAGTGATCGTATATAGAATCGAATACTATTAGCTCAAAAAGTTTAGGAATAGATGATAGTTTAGCTATTGGGCGATAGTTGATTACATCGCTTTTTGATCTTTCTTGTAAATAGGTTTAAGAATGCTCTCATTCTTCCAAAATGATGGAAAAATACCACAAGCTAACTAGAGATTAAATAAAATGGATAGAGGTCTTGATAAGGAAGTAGAACATTCTTTCAAGAAAATTATTGGAGATGCCATCTGATCCAGGGATATGATTAACATCTAATTTACTAATATAATTTAAAATCATATTAGGATCAATATTAATAAAACCTAAAGTAGTTTTTGTCAAAAAGTCTAAATGAGAAAATTCTGTTTTTCTAGTCTAAATTTATGGCAAATGCTGATACAGGATAGCTAGCTTAAAAAAAGTCAGGGAAAAACTCAGCAATAATTTTAGGATCACTACTAGTTTTATTGTTATATTTCATCAAAACCGAATATTCATCGCTTTTTCTTTTAGAATTTACAAATTTCCAAAATATTTTAGTTAGCTTTAATATTGGAAGACATTTTTCTGAACATAATTTGAGTAAAGTTTGTCTAACATGGACTTAAAATAAACAAACAAGTAACAGAAATTTATATAATCATAATACTATTAATTTTTATAAATTTACACCAGGCTTTATTTTTTTTGTTTTTTAATTTTATGAGATGTTTAGTATACCATAGCGAACTTGTCGAATTTTTTCTGTCAACGACCAACGGAACAAAACGTAATATTGGGGAAAAGAGAATTTCATAAAAAGTATTGACTGACTTGAGATGAAAAGAAGAAAAAAATGAGAAATCATAAGAACATAGATAATTATTAATACCTTCAAAGTTCGCTTTATGAAAATTAAAAGAGTAAGAACAAGTTACATCTATATTTGTAAGTGATGAAAAACAGAAAGAGAAACAAATTGGCGGATGATATAGATCAATTTGTATCAGTTCCAATAGACAATCAAATGTAACTAAATTATACCAGTTGACTGTAAAAACAAGACCTAACTGATTACCATGAAAATTACATAAAGAGGATACCTGTTGGAAATTAAGTTTAAGTTTTTTAAGAGTTTAAAGAGTCGAGTAGCAAGTATTCACTATTGTTTAATAGTTATTAAACTAATAGTGTAGTTAGTTAAAATACTATTTATTTAATAGTTCCGTTGGAATTAGGTAAGGTTCCTCATCATGAGCAATCCATGTAATATTCGCCAAATTAAAATTACCCCATAGAATTATTTCGTCATCAGGATCTAAATTACTAGAAATGGATTCTATTAACATTAAATATATAAAAACGAGTTCAGTACTTGAAGCGGGAGGAATATAGCAATTTATAATGGTAAGATATTTTGTTTGTTGTTTAATTTTAATAGCAATAATTTCAATAATATCATCCGAATCAATCAATGGTAAAGTTATTTCACAAGAACAGAAGGTATTTTTGATAGCTATTAGCAACCCACCACCTTTAGGAATATTATCGGAAATAAGAGAACCATGTCTATCTTTATTTATGTCCAATTTATTTAAGTGAACTTGGGGAGCTCTGCTCCAGATTGGAAATAAATAACAAATGTGGGATTTAATATAAGAAGAATAAATTGTGAAAATCGCTTGATCAGATAGGAAATTACGTAACCTACGCAACAGGAATATATATGGCATTATATTTTTAATTACTTTTGCTATGTGATACCTCCAGTTGGTTTTGCTGTCTAAGATTAGACCTAGGTAGTTAAAGTTTTTAACAATTTCTAAATTTGTATTTTTATATTGGACCAAATTTGTATTATTATATTTATCCAAAATGGAATAATTTATTTTCAACATTAAGATTTTAGTTTAGATTTTTAGTTTATTTAAGTTTAAGATAAGCCGATGCTTAGTCGTTCTTCTATTAATGTAGGTAATGTTGCATGTATGTCCGAATAATTTCTTCAGAGATAAATTTAATTTCGACAGTTTTAAAAGTAGTATATCGTTGTCAACACAGTCAAATGTTTAAGATCAAGAAGAACGCAACAAACAAATTTTCCATTATCGGGCGATAGTTAGAGCAAACAGTGGCTAGCCCGTTTTTAAATATTAGTTTTACGATAGCTATTTTTAGACAATAAGGATAAACATGCGATTGAAGGGTATTATTAATATATTTAACCAAAATCGGCGTTAAGCGTTCTGAGATTTTTTTTATAAATGAGGTCGAAATATTATCACATCCTGTAGCAGCTCTCAGGTTCAGTGATTGTATAATTTTGGATACTTAATAACTCAATGTTATTTACAGCAATATTAATTTTCTTAGTTATGTTTGAAAAAGAAACATTAAAGACAGTAGCAATATCAACCTCGCTTTCCAGGACTTTGGAGTTGTAATGTATAACTTTATTAATTGTTTTGTATTTGAACAGTTTGAATTAAAAATAATTTCTTAATAGGAATCCTATAATTTCTTATGATTGTTAGAATTATTTATGATTTCATCAGAGTAATAGTTTTTTTTTGCCTCGATTTTTAAAGTTTTGGCTCTATGCCTATATTTTTTGTATAACGAATTAACATGAAGATGGTCTGGATATCTTATTTTATATTTAAGAAACGAGTCTCGAATTTTCATAATGTTTGGGATTTCTTGGGTAATCCAATATTTCCTTTTTTTACTATGTTTTATGGGAACGTTTTGAGTGTTTGATTTAATTATGGCTTTTAATTTATCAACGAAGCCCTCAAGATTTTCATAATAATGAAGATTATTCCAAAAATTATCCTTTGATATATTTTCATAATTTAGTATCGTTTTGTTTGAATTTAGCTTGACTATTGTGGGCTTCTGATCGATGTTTACGTAGAACATTTGGTGGTCAGAGAGACATGTGTCTAAAATATAAAAGCAATATTTGCTATCAAAGATATCGCTGATGAAATGATCAATAATAGTTTTGGAAGTTCTACCAAACCGAGTAGCAAATTCTTCAGAGATCCTATTACAAACAAGGAAGCCATTACTTAAAATGGTGTTGTTATATAAGTTTATTTCCGCGTTTTCAATATTTAGTAAATTTAAAGTTCATGTCACCTAGAATTTTTTTTTATATCGGAATTTAATGTCATCTATTTTACTAATTAAAGAGTCAACAAGTGTTTCGTGTGCTCTATATATCCCAAAAATATTCATATTTTATTTTGATAATTTTTTTTAATAATTCCTAAGATATTGCTTTTTTGAAACTCCTCACTATATATTTGATAACTATCGATATCATCTTATACATAAATAGCAACACCTCCAAAAGATTTATCTCTATTGGCAAAGTAAGCATTACAGCCTTCAATATTATAGAAACTATTTTCAGTACAATGTATCCAAATTTCGGTAAGTACAACAATATAAATATTAATTTTAAAATTGCTAACTACAGATTCAAGATAATAAGTTTCTTTCTTAAACTTTTAATATTTAAATATATTATATTAAATTTATTTCCATAATTGGATTTCACTTGATTAAAATCCAAGTGATTGTATAATCTATAGATCTTTAATATTTACGATATTGTCGGTCATAATCAAGGATGTTTAATATGAAAATATGAAATTTAGTTAATACACAAATCTTTATATTATAATTGAAATTGCAATAATTATTATTAGATAGATCAAATCAAAATTGAATTGTAGAATCTTAGCAACCAATGATAACTTGGAATAAATAGATTTAGGCAGAACATAACCACTTGTAATCAAGAAACCACGATAAAGTACTTTTATTTAAAACAACTTCGAAAATAATAATTTAAATTAATCTCATTAAAAAGGTATATCAGCTGTTCATATATTGATGAACTAAGAACTTGACTATATATTGTAACATAATTTGCTTTATATATTTCGAAAGTTGGATCAGTACAACATTTTTTCAACTGTTCGCATATTGATGAATTAAACCTATTATATATTTCGAAAGATTTATATATTTTGAAGTAAATAACTAAATAAGTACCATATGTTTTCAGTGAAATTATAAATAAATAATTAGTAATAACTAAATAATAGATTTTATCGGTTCGTGATAAAAGTGAATAATATAAAGTTTTGTGTAAAAAACTAGTAAATTTTGTAAAAAAATAATATAAAAATTTTGATTTACCAAATTATAAAAATGTTCTGTGTTATGTTAAAAATATTGGAAAATAAAGTGTAAATAAAAACTATTACTATGTAACCTAGATTGTTATTGTATATTAAAGAATAATTCAAAAATTTTTGTGTTATGTAAAAGTTAATATTATATAAGATGTGAATTACTATAATAAATAAGTAGCTATATGTTTTTTATACCCGTATGAACTATGTTCAAGGGTATAATAAATTTGCCATTACGTTTGTGACACCTTAAACGAGTCGAGCTAGATATAGTGTCAAAGGTATGGATCGGCTCAGAATCGAGTTCTGAGTCGATTAAGCCATGTACGTCCGTCCGTCCGTCCGTCCGTCCGTCAGTCCGCACGATAACTCAAAAAATAAAAGAGCTAAGAGGCTGAAATTTTTTTTACGTCACTTTTGCAAAATTGTTAGTTTTGCTATTTAAATCCAACATTTTCGGTCGGCGGGTTCGAGTAGCTGCCATACAACTTCTATATTTATATAAAAATAACTCAGTATCTATTCAAGCTAGGTTTCTGAAATTTTGCAAATGATGATCAAGTTTTATGGCAACAACTTCTGTAAAATTTGGTTGTGCTGGTGCAGCGGGTTCGGGTAGCTGCCATACAACTTCTCCGTTTAAATGAGAATAACTCAGTGTTTATTGAAGCTAGGAATCTGAAATTTAGTAAAGAGGTGTCGAGTTACATGCCAACAACTTTTGTAAAATTTGGTTGGTCTAGAGCAGCCGGTTCAGACTTCTTGCACCTCTTGGAACCTAATGAAGCTAGGCGTCTGAAATTTTGCAAATGATGATCAAGTTTTATGGCAACAACTTTTGTAAAATTTGGTTGTGGTGGTGCGGCGGGTTCGGGTAGCTGCCATACAACTTATCCGGTTAAATGAGAATAACTCAGTGTTTATTGAAGCTAGGAATCTGAAATTTAGTAAAGAAGTGTCGAGTTATATGCCAACAACTTTTGTAAAATTTGTTTGGCCTAGAACAGCCGGTTCAGGCTTCTTGCACTTCTTGGAAGTTAATAAAGCTAGGCGTCTGAAATCTTGCAAATGATGATCAAGTTTTATGGCAACAACTTCTACAAAATTTGGTTGTGCTGGTGCGACGGGTTCGGGTAGCTGCCATACAACTTCTCTTTTTAAATGAAAATAACTCAGTGTCCGTTCGCACGATAACTCAAAAAATAAAGGAGTTAGGAGGCTGAAATTTTTTTTACGTCACTTTTACAAAATTGTTAGTTTTGCTATTTAACTCCAGCATTTTCGGCGGCCGGGTTCGAGTAGCTGCCATACAACTTCTTTCTTTAAATGGAAATAACCCAGTGTCTATTCAATCTAGGTATCTGAAATTTTGCAAATGATGATCGAGTTTTATGGCAACAACTTCTGTAAAATTTTGTTGTGATGATATGACAGGTTCGGATAGTTGCCATACAACTTCTCTTTTTAAATGAAAATAACTCAGTGTCTATTGAAGCTAGCTATCTGAAATTTAGTGAAAAAGTGTCGAGTTGCATGCCAAAAACTTTTGTAAAATTTGAATGGTCTAAAGCAGCCGCTTCAGGCTTTTTGCATTTCTTGGAACTTAATGAAGCTAGGCGCAATAGATTCGGGTAGCTATCATACAACTCCACAATTTATTTTAACAATTTCGTTAATTCTAAAATTAAATTTATATATATATTGTGCAAAAAAAATTTCTTTGTCAAGTACGTATTTTAAATTAGGGTGGAGATAAGAAAAGTTTTTAAAGTTTGGTTTAAAATAAAGAATTATTAATATTGAAAAAAAGAGTGGAAGGAAGAGTGCAGTAGAATAGACTGTGTCAACTCTGGGATAACCGTATGAACGTAATGTATCCTGTTTCATATATATAAAAAGTTTCATATGTTTAAGTACCGACGTTAACTACCGAGATATATTTATGTATATTGTGGACTTGTATGACAGCTACCCGAATCTATAGCATAAGCACAACGAAATTTTACCGGATTGCTCTAACATTTGATAATCTTTTGCAAGATTTCAGACGCTTAACTTCATAAAGTTTTAAGAGGTGCAAGAAGACTGAACCTACTTCTCCAGCCCCTACTTCTCCAACCAAATTTCACAAAAGTTAGTACCACATCTTTTTACAAAATTTCAGATATCTAGCTTCAATAGACTTGGACCAACTAGACAAAACAAATTTTACAAAAATTGTTGCCATGTAACTCGACACCTCTTCACTAAATTTCAGATACTTAGCGTCAATAGACACTGAATTATTTTCATTTAAAAAGATAAGTTATATGGCAGCTACTCGAACCTGTTCAACCATCACAACCAAATTTAACAGATGTTGTTGGCCTGTAACTCGACACCATTTTGTAAAATTTCAGATTCCTACCTTCAACAGATCTGAGTACATATAAAAAAATATGTTGTATGGCATCTACTCGAACCCGGCGGCCTAAAATGCTGCATTTAAATAGCAAAATTAACAATTTTGCAAAAGTGACGTATACAAAATTTTAGCTTCCTAGTTCTTTTATTTTTAGAGTTATCGTGCGGACGGACGGACGAATGTACATGCCTAATCGACTCAGAATTGAATTCTGAGCCAATCCATATCTTTGATTAAATCTAGCTAAACTCCTTCAAGGTGTCACAAACGTAATGGTAAATTTATTATACCCTTGAACATAGTTCATACGGGTATAATAAAGTTTAAAAACTTAGTGGTTAGTATATCTGTTATGTTTTAATTTGATATTTAAAAAGCTCAGTGATGGCGAACCTTTTGTGGTGCTGGGTTAAAATTGAATTAAAAAAAATAAAATAAAAATTATACGTCGCGGATCACATATTTAAACAAATAAATAGCTTAAATATTAGAACAATTTTTATATTTACTTCTTTTTATTAACTTTCAGAAAAATAAAAAAAAAATAAAAATATTACAAAATATTCAGTCTGGGGCCTCGGTGGCCTAGTGGGTAAGAGCGTATAAAATACACTGTAAACACCGAGGGAGTGTGGGTTCGAATCCCACACACGTCGCAAGAGTTATGCCCCCTTACGACACTTACAGCCACGCCTGTACAGGAAAGGCTGTGCAATTTCCTGTCCACATTTATGTGTCAGAGAAATGCATTTAAAAAAAAAAAAAGAAAAAAATAATCAGTAAACAATAATTTTTTATTGTAAATTAAATGTGAAACTGCTACTTTTATGATGATAATTGCTGTATATCTGGGTAATATGTTTTTGTAAATCAACTAGTAAGCTCTTTAAAAGAATATTTAAAATGTTTTATTTCTTTTGGATTGCAAGATTGCAAGAAGTTATATTTTCCAAATAATTTTTGAAATATTTTTAGAATTAATTAATCGTTTATATGATCCTCTTTACTGAATTTATCCAAAACATTTGTCATACTAAGACCGTTACATCTATACTATGAGTAAACGCAACAATATATTCCACATGCATCTGAAAAATTACTTTGTAATTGTTTGTTATTGTAAATAACACATTTATGTTCTAAAATTTTTAAAATTTCAGCTTTACATGGTTTTCTACCATATGAATCAAAATATTCTGCACAACCATTTATAGGTTGATCGCTAACCAATGAGTTCCTGGATCTTTTGCTTTAACAGTATTTACAATAAAAAAACTTGGCTTCTTCTTATTAAAGATATTTTATCTAACGCCAAAACCCCTTTAAAAAATTTATTGGTAATTCTATTACATTATAAAATTTAAAATATATTTAATGAATTCATTAACACAAATCATAAATTACATATTTTAGTGGTTTCTTTAACGTAATTTTTAATAAATATTGAATAGTTTAATCATCCTTTTTTTTTTTGCTTGTCCATATGTGCTACATATATTGCGAAATAATAGCTTGTCATATTAAAAGCTGTCTATTTATAGATTTGTAGACATGTTAAGGTTTTTATCTATTTTCACATTAGCATCAAATTCGCCATAAACAATTGCTGTAACTGTTGAAGGAAGAGGTTTTGAAAGTTTTATTTCAATTTTTATTGCCCCTCGATTGAGAAGATCTTAACATGCTTCATTATCAGAAGCATCTGGTGCTAAGTCAAATGTTAACATAAAAAATCCATTGTTAAATGTACCTTTTGTTATTTGATGACCTTTACCGTTGTAATATATTCCAGTGCCGGAAAAAAGTGTATGGTTTTTTTTGCGAGGGTAGTAGGGAATCATCCAAAGACGCTATAGAGGAGTGAAAACAAATTTTACAAAAATTGTTGCCATGTAACTCGACACCTCTTCACTAAATTTCAGATACTTAGCGTCAATAGACACTGAATTATTTTCATTTAAAAAGATAAGTTATATGGCAGCTACTCGAACCTGTTCAACCATCACAACCAAATTTAACAGATGTTGTTGGCCTGTAACTCGACACCATTTTGTAAAATTTCAGATTCCTACCTTCAACAGATCTGAGTACATATAAAAAAATATGTTGTATGGCATCTACTCGAACCCGGCGGCCTAAAATGCTGCATTTAAATAGCAAAATTAACAATTTTGCAAAAGTGACGTATACAAAATTTTAGCTTCCTAGTTCTTTTATTTTTAGAGTTATCGTGCGGACGGACGGACGAATGTACATGCCTAATCGACTCAGAATTGAATTCTGAGCCAATCCATATCTTTGATTAAATCTAGCTAAACTCCTTCAAGGTGTCACAAACGTAATGGTAAATTTATTATACCCTTGAACATAGTTCATACGGGTATAATAAAGTTTAAAAACTTAGTGGTTAGTATATCTGTTATGTTTTAATTTGATATTTAAAAAGCTCAGTGATGGCGAACCTTTTGTGGTGCTGGGTTAAAATTGAATTAAAAAAAATAAAATAAAAATTATACGTCGCGGATCACATATTTAAACAAATAAATAGCTTAAATATTAGAACAATTTTTATATTTACTTCTTTTTATTAACTTTCAGAAAAATAAAAAAAAAATAAAAATATTACAAAATATTCAGTCTGGGGCCTCGGTGGCCTAGTGGGTAAGAGCGTATAAAATACACTGTAAACACCGAGGGAGTGTGGGTTCGAATCCCACACACGTCGCAAGAGTTATGCCCCCTTACGACACTTACAGCCACGCCTGTACAGGAAAGGCTGTGCAATTTCCTGTCCACATTTATGTGTCAGAGAAATGCATTTAAAAAAAAAAAAAGAAAAAAATAATCAGTAAACAATAATTTTTTATTGTAAATTAAATGTGAAACTGCTACTTTTATGATGATAATTGCTGTATATCTGGGTAATATGTTTTTGTAAATCAACTAGTAAGCTCTTTAAAAGAATATTTAAAATGTTTTATTTCTTTTGGATTGCAAGATTGCAAGAAGTTATATTTTCCAAATAATTTTTGAAATATTTTTAGAATTAATTAATCGTTTATATGATCCTCTTTACTGAATTTATCCAAAACATTTGTCATACTAAGACCGTTACATCTATACTATGAGTAAACGCAACAATATATTCCACATGCATCTGAAAAATTACTTTGTAATTGTTTGTTATTGTAAATAACACATTTATGTTCTAAAATTTTTAAAATTTCAGCTTTACATGGTTTTCTACCATATGAATCAAAATATTCTGCACAACCATTTATATGTTGATCGCTAACCAATGAGTTCCTGGATCTTTTGCTTTAACAGTATTTACAATAAAAAAACTTGGCTTCTTCTTATTAAAGATATTTTATCTAACGCCAAAACCCCTTTAAAAAATTTATTGGTAATTCTATTACATTATAAAATTTAAAATATATTTAATGAATTCATTAACACAAATCATAAATTACATATTTTAGTGGTTTCTTTAACGTAATTTTTAATAAATATTGAATAGTTTAATCATCCTTTTTTTTTTTGCTTGTCCATATGTGCTACATATATTGCGAAATAATAGCTTGTCATATTAAAAGCTGTCTATTTATAGATTTGTAGACATGTTAAGGTTTTTATCTATTTTCACATTAGCATCAAATTCGCCATAAACAATTGCTGTAACTGTTGAAGGAAGAGGTTTTGAAAGTTTTATTTCAATTTTTATTGCCCCTCGATTGAGAAGATCTTAACATGCTTCATTATCAGAAGCATCTGGTGCTAAGTCAAATGTTAACATAAAAAATCCATTGTTAAATGTACCTTTTGTTATTTGATGACCTTTACCGTTGTAATATATTCCAGTGCCGGAAAAAAGTGTATGGTTTTTTTTGCGAGGGTAGTAGGGAATCATCCAAAGACGCTATAGAGGAGTGAAAACAAGTACAAGTCCTCTATGAGTGTGTGGGACTTTAATCCACTAAACACCACCTCTCTTTTTTGACCAAACAACAGGTTATACGACCTTTAGTACTCATGTACTGCCTGGTCAGAGGAAGTTTAGTTATGGAATAGAAATTGATTCCAAATTGGCAAGCATATTGTGAACAAAGTTGTTAATATTCATCTTGAATCTTTGAACGTTGTAAATGTAATCATCACCAATTCTAGGAAACACATGAGGTGGGAGATGGTTCCACTACATCCGATGTTCGTACTACAAACTAATTTCCATAAGCCGAATTCTGCCATCTGGGAATTTGAACTACATAGAGATGGGCAGCAGAAGTTTTCCTTGTTTCTTTTTGGAATGCTTTGAGAGGACGCATCAAACATTTAATCTCGTTAGAGAAAGAATCCAACCCTATAAGGAATCTATAAAACAGGGTAAGTTTTCCTGTTAGGCGACGGAGACTGAGTGGAGAGAGCGTAGAGGTGACAGTGGGATCGTTTAATAGACGAATTGCCCTATTTTGCACTTTATCGAGAAAGAATATTGCCGTTTTGGAAGTTCCCGTCCAAATATGTGCATTGTACTCCACATTAGGTCTTATATATGTTTTATAGATATTAAGGAGATCAGAAGATGAACAGAAGTCTTTACAACGATACAGGAAACCCATACACTTAGCTGCCTCAGAAAAACTTGTTTCAATAGCTGTATTCGAAATCTGAACTCCATTATCGTATAGTAAAAATTGTGAAATATCAAAATGCTTAAAATTAAACGGTTTTTTGGATCTTTTTTCCGAATAATCTGTATTTTCAGTCAAACAAAATTTTAATGTATTTGGTAATTGTCCAGTAAAAACATTATCCAAAAGAATACTTTGAGTATTTTGAGAAATTGTAAATGTTTTTACTTCAACCCTTGTAAAAATTTTTGGCCGTAGCTTTTTCTAAAACAGCATTATGTGCTAATAATATGCTTGTATTTATAGTGACATGTCACATTAATAGATTTGCTTCTAAAATTTTTGAGACTCATAATTGTCATCTGAAAACATGTAAAAATCTGGGTTTTCAAGAGTTAAAAGGACTCTTACATCTACATTATTAATCACAGAGTTGGTTGATTAAACATATCCACATATAATTTTCCCATAAGTTCTACTACGTTGCTATTATTAAAGAGTTTTTGACATTCCTTAGAACATTGACATTCCTTTAATTTCAGCGCTTCCTATATTTGGTTTATCTAAGTTTCAACCCGCACATTCTAGTTGCTTCATCACTTCCATAATTCAATAAAGATTCTATGTATGCTCTATAATGATAATTAGTTATGTATTTGCCATTTAGTTGTACACTACACTTTTCTACTAAATAATGTAAAATGTTGTTTACTACGGTAGATCTTTTCCTACCTGGTTGCGGTAGATCTTTTCCATCAGTCCCTTTGTCATTGTTCCACAAATTTCCATATTTTTTTAAGATTTGAACTTTTAGTCTCAAGTATGCGGAAGATAAATGGTGATATGTATCACCATGTCCTAGCGAAACAAATTCAATGGTACACGCATTATCTAGAGATGCAATAGGATTATAAGAAACTTCTTAGGATCGTAAAATACTAGATTGAATAGGTGGCACTCTAAAAATATCTAGCTCTGATTTCATACACTCAGTCATTTTAATCAAACATATCTTTCACTTTTTTCTTACTTTTCCTGCTTTTAACTTTTGCGACAGAATAATTTAAATATTTTGAAAACTTTTCTCTTTCTTATTCAAGAACCATACATTTTATTAAGTCTTTCAACAGCTCCTCGTCTTACATTTTTAATAATTTCTTTTCCCCGATTTTGAAAAACTTCTTTTACATTTCCTCCAGATGCTAAATCAGAAAGTGCATTTATACCAGAATTAATTGCTTTTTATACCCCACACTTAAAGTATAGGGTATATTAACTTTGGTATGGTGTTTGTAACCACCAAAAGGAAGCGAATTAGATATGGACATGTATATATATTCTGAATCAGGATCACCTCCTGAGTCGTTTTAGCGATGTGCGTCCGTCCATCCATTCGTACGATAACTCAAAAACTAGTGAAGCTATCTTAATGAAT
Source organism: Poecilobothrus nobilitatus (assembly GCA_947095535.1). Classification (NCBI taxonomy): domain Eukaryota; kingdom Metazoa; phylum Arthropoda; class Insecta; order Diptera; family Dolichopodidae; genus Poecilobothrus; species Poecilobothrus nobilitatus. Next base: position 193,297,752 of record OX352772.1, read on the forward strand.
TTTACATAGCAGGTTACTAATTACGAAAGGAAGGCTAAGTTCGAATCTGGACAAAATCCGTCCATGGATTCGGGCAACTCCCATACAACTCCCAAAACCGAATACGCATATCTGAGAAATTAATAAAGATAGAAACTTAAAATTTTGTACAAGGATGTGTTTGCCTGATTTGTCCAAAATTTCAGATGAATTGGAGGAGTTGTTCCTCCCACACAACTCCCAAAACCGAAAAAGCATATATTCGAAATTAATAAAGATAGAAACTTCAAATTCGATACGAAGGTGCTGTTTCCTGAATCCCTGCTTTGCCTAAAATTGCAGATGAGTTGGAATGGTTGTTCGGGTATCTCCGACACAGCTCCCAAGACAGAACAAGCATATCTTCGAAATTAATAAATATAAAAACTTGCAATTTGATATAAGATATGATATTTGAGACGAATAGGGGTGGGGGTCGGCGTGCCTTCACACACTTCCCAAGACCTAACAAGCATATCTTCGAATTTAATAAAGATAGAAACCTGAAAATTTGTACAAAGGTTGTAAAAGCATTAATTTTTTTAGCTTATATTAAATACCTAACTAAAATTACTTATGGATTTTTAATTTAATTTGAATTTTTTAGGTGTAGGGTATAAATAAGTCGGTTGCATCGACTTACTGTTACATTTACTTGTTATACACCCTACACCTAAAGTATAGGGTGTATTAACTTTGGTATGGTGTTTGTAACCACCAAAAGGAAGCGAGTTAGATATGGACATGTATATATATTATGAATCTGGATCACCTCCTGAGTCGATTTACCGATGTCCGTCCGCCCGTCCTTCCGTTCGCACGATAACTCAAAAACTAATAAAACTATCTTGATGAAATTTATATAGTAGGTTACTAATTACGAAAGGATAGGCTAAGTTCGAATCTGGACAAAATCGGTCAATGGGTTCGGATTCTGGAAGCTTCCGAATGATTCCGGAGCAAACGAGATTATCTCCAAAACCAACAAAGATAGAACCTTTAAATTTTGTACAATGATGTATCTACCCTTCGATTTATGTCTCTCAAATTTAAAAGGATTTGGTCCATGGGTTTCGATTTTAGAGACTTGCGACCGAGCACCAGAGCAAATGAGATTATCTCCAAAACCAATAAAGGTATAACCTTTAACTTTTGTACAATGATGTTCCTTCCCATTCGAGTTATGTCTCTGAAATTTAAGAGGAAATGGACCATGGGTTTTTTGGAATCTTCCGAACGAGCACCGGAGCAAATGAGATTATATCCAAAACCAACTAAAATATAACTTTTAAATTTGGCAGAGTGGTGTTCTTTCATGTTTTATTTGAGTCTCTGAAATTTGAGAGGATTTGGTTCATGGGTTCTTACCTTGGAAGCTTCTGAACGAGCCCCAGAGCAAACGAGTATATCTCCACAACCAACAAAGATAGAACCTTTATTTTTACAACAAGAGTGTGCTGTTATGTTTCCTTTTCTATAAAATTGGAAACTGACATTTGAAAGAATTTGAACCATGGATTCGTATTTTGGAAGCTTCCGAACGAGCCCCAGAGCAAACGAGATTATCTCCAAAATCGACAAAGTTAGAACCTTTAAATTTTTTACAATGATGTTCCTTCCCGTTCGATTTATGTCTCTGAAATTGAAGAGGATTTGGTCAATGGGTTTGGATTTTGGAAGCTTCCGAACGAACCTCAGAGCAAATGATATTATCTCCAAAAGCAACAAAGATATAAGCTTTAAATTAGGCAGAATGGTGTTCCTCCATGTTTAATTTATGTTTCTGAAATTTGTGAGGATTTGGTCCATAGGTTCAAATCTTGGAAGCTTCCGGACGAGCCCCAGAGCAAACGAGTATATCTCCACAACCAACAAAGATAGAACTTTTATTTTTAGTACAAAGGTGTTCTGTTATGTTTCCTTTTCTGTAAAATTGAAAACTGGCATTTGAATGAATTTGAACCATGGGTTCGTATTGTGGAAACTTCCGGAGGAGCACAAGAGCAACGAGCATATATCCAAAACCAACAAAAGTAGAACCTTTAAATTTAATACAATGGTGTTCTGGCATGTTTTCTTTTTGTGTTCCTGATATGAATTCGATGAATTGGAGCAGCAATTCGGGTACCTGATACACACCTCCCAAGGAGTAACAACCTTCGAAATTAATAAAGATAGAAACTTAAAATTTTTTACAAAGGTGCCAAGCATATCCCAAGAGGATGCATCTTTTACGTTCCTGAAATTCGAGTTGAATAAAACAGAAAAGGGAAGAAGTTCAAGCAGCTGCTAAAAAAACTTATGGATTTTTAATTTAATTCGAATTATTCAGGTGTAGGGTATTAATAAGTCGGTTGCATCGACTTACTATTACATTTACTTGTTTTTAAATAAATTTGCTCCGAATACAATAATTGGTTTTAAATATCTAAAAAAACCCCCAAAACAACTTCCCAACCTGCGACCTCTTTGATATGGTATGGTTGAATACAATAAAGAGCCGATGTCCTCCAAACCTTTTTCTGATTGAACTAAATAATATTTATAGTGCAGCCGTTCCATGATGAATAATTCTTATTAATGTATGGTTTATTTATATATTTTTTTGCAATGCAATTGAATTTTTGTTGGGACCCTACTATCTGAGAATGTTATTATACCCTACATTTAAAGTATAGGGGATATTAACTTTGGTATGGTGTTTGTTACCACCAAAAGGAAGCAGGTTAGATATGTACATGTATATATATTTTGAATCAGGATCACCTCCTGAGTCGATTTGGCGATGTCCGTCCGCCCGTCCGCACGATAACTCAAAAACTAGTGAAGCTATCTTGATGAAATTTATATAGTACGTTACTAATTACGAAAGGATGGCTTAGTTCGTATCTGGACAAAATCGGTCCATGGGTTCGGGTACCTGCCATACAACTTCCAAAACCGAATACGCATATCTTCGAAATTATTAAAGATTGAAACTTAAAATTTTGTACGAGGATGTGTTTTCCTGAATCCCTGATTTGCATAAAATTTCAGATGAATTGGAATGGTTGTTCGGGTATCTCCCACACAACTCCCAAGACCAAACAAGCATATCTTCGAAATTAATAAATATAAAAACTTTAAATTTGATATAAGAATATTCTACCCTGTTCTGATGATGCCTCCAAAATTTGAGATGAATTAGGATGGTAGTCCGCGTGCCTTCACACACTTCCCAAAACGTAACAAACATATTTTCGAATTTAATAAAGATCGAAATCTAAAATTTTGTACAAAGGTTGTAAAAGCATTTATTTTTTTAGCTTAGGTATATTAAATACCTAACTAAAATAACTTAAGGATTTTTAATTTAATTTGAAATTTTTAGGTGTAGGGTATAAATAAGTCTGTTGCATCGACTTACTGTTACTTTCACTTGTTTTATAGCCATATTTATCACATAGAAATACGGAAATACTATCAAAAGATTTCTCTACACTGTAATAATGAATATTTTTAAATTTTTTGACCGTATCATTCAAAGAATTTTATATATTAACCACCAATATTTCTTTACCACCAATATTTCGGGGTTCAATTATATCAATATATATAAAAAACATGTCAGGTTTAACAATTGTGAATAATGATAAATTTTCAAAATATTTACTATAAGCTTCAATCATACGAGTTTTATACTATTTAAATTCTTCTACATGCATTGGAAGCTGATTAAAACAAGTTTTTAAAAGGCTCTCCAAAGTATACAATATTATATATTTTATATACAATAAGTATACAATATTATATAAAAATATTATTATATTTTTCTTTTTTCGAAGATGTACTGGGACTGTCTAAAGGAACCGTGATAATATCTCCTGTATCTGTTTCAAATAATTGAAAGTTTTGATTTTTAGAAGTATTTCTTTTTCTAAGATGTCCACCAGCTGACATAGCAGACATTACTTTTGTTAAAACATTTTCTTGAAGTTCGTCATCACATACTTCTTTTTCATAAGGTTCATAAATTTCCTCAGGAAATTGCATCCCGGTGTTTGTGTATTTGACAACATCCGTTTGGGTCTCTTCATCTTTAAGTAATGGTTTTGGGATTGTCTGAATTCCTTTTGATTCCATTACTTTAATTTTTTCTTCTTTTTTGTTTGTTAGTTTTATTCTGTTTTTGTTTTGGACTATAAATAGATTTTGCCGTATGAAATACTACTTTTGAACGTCATTTAAATTTTTATTAAGCATAATTTATTTTATATTTGTATTCAATTTATTTAGTTCAAGGTCAGAATTGGTTTAAGTTTTTCGTAAATTTCAGGTTTTAATATTATCATTTTATTAAAAGAACTTTTATTCATTTTAAAAATTATTAATATATAATATTTTTATTCCAATATTTTGTTTCCAATTATTCCTGATAGTACTACACTTAAAAGAGTTGGTGAAAATCCACGTCTTTGAACTATAACCATTCGTTTGTTGGAGATTGTTTGTGACAATTCAGCGATCCAAGCCCCTGTTTATACTTTTTTAGCTTACCAATTGTTGTTTTGCTCAAATTACAGTTAAAAATATTAAAGAAATTTCACAAAACGTTTTAATTACTTCAGGATCACAATGTTTAATTATTATGTCTTTAAACTTGGGTTTAAAATTCTTTAATAGATGCAATTTATGTGGGTTGTCCTTCTGGCGCTTCATATTTCTTGCTAAGGTTGTCTTAATCTTTTCTTGCGCAAAAACAAATTTGATCTTTTAAAATATTGCTTCGCAACCTGAATGTAGTATTTATATCGTGTGTAAGATCTATGAACATATAACTATATGGTTTTGATGTAACTTCATTATATACTTTTCTAAACTCTTCAACTTGACCTGGATAAATTTGAGGAACTAGCGGATATGTTTGTGATTTATCTCTAGGGTTCTTGAAAAGTACTAAATATTTAATATCCCTGAAAAATTTACCTTAATGAAACACATTTTGAGCTATAAGAATTACAGATATATTTCTATGATGCGAACCTCTGGTAGAAATTTGACACACTCTTTTGTTATCTGAATCTAGCATCATATCATCTATAAGAAGTAATAAGGAACTTTCATTTTCGCATTGATCAGGTATTTCACAATAATATTCAAGATTTTTAAAGTGTTAGGTACAGCATTTATATCAGGATTACACCAAATGATATTTTTTATTTGTGGTTGTATAACCTCTATTGTTATTAATCTGATTACAAACAAAAGTAGTCTTACCGCTGCACGATGGCCTTGCCACCATCATTGTAAGTGGATGAAAAAGCATACTAAAAATATTGTTGAATTAACATTAGTTACCTATATTTATACAAAATTTTCTTCCTTTTTTTGTTTTCTATTTCAGAATGAATACAAACGTTTATAAACAAAATCTCATTCGTTTATCATTGTTAAACTATTTTTTATCATGACGGGATAAGTTTTAATTGTTGATTTACAATATATACGAGCAAATGAAAAGTTTTTTTTCTTTAAGAATTAGCTATCCTTGAAATTGGAAACCTGTTACCATACGGGTATCATTTTAAACCACCATATCCGAAACTTAAGAACTTAACTGTGACGCAAAATATAACATTCAATTTTGCGAAAAGAAAATCAATGGACTTAATTGGCATAGCGGTTTCACGGAATATCTAGAAGTGCGTAACATTCTTAAACACTTTCTGGAACCAGCTGATAAAATCTATGTAAAAGGAGCTCATAAAAAAACATTTTTGGAAAAATACATTACTAGCAGCAAAATATTTGATTTAAATGACGAAATACCGTCATTACAAAAATACCACATTTTTAATCTTTGTGTGTTATTCTTGCACATAATACTAAGCATAATTTTAGATGTGCTGTGAAGAATCGTCTAAACATTTACATGTATTTGTTAAAGCAAAACATAATATAGAGTAAAAATTTTATCCACATTTAAGTTTTACGATTATTATGAGCAAAAACAAAATTAAAGAAGTGAGTTTTAAAGAGGAGTTAAAAGTTTATATTATGTACACTTGGAATTACGCTTACAGATCTGGAATATATCAATAATACGCATGTGACAGAACCCGATTTCAGAGACGAATAAAAAACACAAAACCTATTATATCTACTATTTTAACAAATCAACATCGAAATTAATGTTCGATATTTTATAATTTTATCTTAAATATTATGTAACTTTACTTAATTGGTACAAATAAAAACTAAATGTACTTCCCATTAATTACATCTACATGTTGTATTTTATTTTTTGATTTTTTCACAAAATTTTTACGGGATAAGTAAGTTTTAAGTATTTTTTCAATTCAAATTTTCAACACAATAATAAAATTTCTAAAAATCCGGTAATATTTCTTAAGAATATAATAGTGATTTTAACTATATATATGTAACGTTGTAATATGAAATCGATGCCTGGCCTGACAGTGTTCATTATTTGTAAATTATGCTCCAATAATTGACATTGGTTATAACATCTATTGACTTCTTATTTTGTTGAATTCAAATTTGCAACAATGTAACACAAAAATTCCCATGAAATATGAAATCAATATTTTTCAAAATGGAAAGTTATTTAACAATTTTGTATAAATACTGCGATCAAATTATTAAAATTCACATTTCAAAATAGTCACCAAAAAGGAAGAAGATTAGGCCGCAAGATTATCAGCAACAACACCAGCAATATCAACAACTATATCAACATCAACAGCAATATCAACAAGAACAACTAGATCAAGAAAATCTATTGCAACGTGGTAGGAAAATTCTTTTGAAAGCCTTTAATAATGTTTGTAATATAAAAAAATTTCTAAAAATTAAAGGTATGAAGTCCAATAGACTCCATAAAATAATAAAAATCAAAAAAATTAAGACGGTGAGTAAAATTAAGACGGTGGATAAATAATAAGTATGGTGAGAAGTTTGCAGAGTTCAGATCTACATTTTGCGTCACATCCTGTATTTATCTTTTTAGCACATTTCCAAAACAAATTTTGAAAAATGTGCCTATTAGTTTCACTTTGTCCGTTTGTCCGTCTGTTTACAAAACTTCTACACCGTTAAAGTTAAGAAAAAAAATGTTAAATATGGGTAGGTCTCATAAAAAAATTAATTTTGTGGAACAACTTTTTCATGTAGCCCCATCCATCAGGGAACTAAAGCCCCTCAAACTTTGAAAAAGTCCTAATTTTAAACGCGTATATTTCATGTTTTGCTTAATATTTTTTCAACCTGAAAACGCTATTCCACAGGAATTTTTTTTACCTTTATGAATCAATATCAAAATTATAAATAGTTTTTAAATTTAGTATTTATATTTACTGTTTAAAACCAAATTTTGCATGATTTTTCTAATTTCATAACTCCGGCGCGCTTTTAGATGGGAGCTTGAAATTTCGAGACAAGAAGAACTTTTAGAATTAGTATAAATTTGCTTAGAAAATTTGTTTGTACCACCCCCTCTTTAAGAGTTATTACGCCTCAAAAATTGAATATATTTTTACCTATGTTAACAGTTTTTCTTAGTTATATAGGATTCGGAACTTACAGCCCCTCAAATTTCCAGAAAAGTTCTATTTTCACGTTTTTTCTTATTACATGAAATATTAAAATTTTTGTGCAAATCACAGTTTCCAAACAGTTTGTTTAATCACAGTTTCCAAACAATTCCAAACAGTTTGTATTGTCTTTTAGAAACGTGCGCTTTTAAAAACCGTTGATTTACATTCTACCTTGTTTATTAATTATTTCGAAATTAACTTTACAGTTTTTTACATCATCTGCAATGCAATGATAAGTTATCACGTGTACACTAATGTGTATAGATAAAACAAGTTAGGTTTTGGTTGCCGATGCAATAAGATGCATCCAACGTAATTGTCTATATTAAAAAATATTTAATAATTAAAAATAGTATTATAATTAAATTTAAATATTAGTGTTTTTAAATAATAAAAAATTGAGTGTTTTTATATTTGATTTATAGTCAAATTCTATCAAGTGTAAGAAGAAATTATATATATTAAATTGGATTCAAAAAATGAATAAGTGTTTCATTAAAACAGAAGATATTTGTAAGAACACGCTAAAACTGATGACCCGAACGTTATCTAAAAAGTGGTTTAAAAAATATAGAATCTAAAAATACTTTAAAATTTACTTGATAATTTAATTTAACAGTTCAGTTTAAAAATTTTAAATATAAAAAAAAAAAAAAGTTTGGCATGATTTAACATATATTGTAAAGCATAAATTGTAAACCATTTGGCATAATTTTACAAAGTTGAAGCATCAAGAATCATAAAGTTTGTAAAAAAAAAAAAACCAAATGAGAAAAACTAATGAAATATAATTAAGAATTCCAACAACTAATAAAACTTAATTGTACCACTAATTCTAGTTGAACACAATCGAACTTTGAAATTTCACTCAACAGAATTCCAAATTACACTCAAAGCTTTACAACATTCAACAGAATTCCAAATTATATTCAACATTTCAGACAGTACTCAAGAGTATTCGGAAATTCCACTTAAGAAAATTTACATACCTACACACTTCAGATAAGAAAACAATTTATTTTTTTTTACTAACCAATTAATTTTAATTCACTATTAATAAAAATTGAATGAACGAAAACTAAATAAATCTTAACTTAGCTATTATTTTTGTTATTTCTACAAATGAATTTAATTTTTTTTTATGTCAAAAAAATATAAAATTTATCTATTATCTTGTTGTTAGTTCTAAAATTAATTTAATTTTTTTTTTCCTCGAATAGTAAATATATATAACATATCAAATTATTATTTTTATTTTCTTTCATATAAAATTTATTGTTTTAATTAAGTTAAAAAAAACATAAAAATTAAAGATTAAAATATTGCATTAATTTTTTTTTTTTTTTGGAAAAATAATAAAGTATAATAATACATACTAACAATATAGAATTATAAACTCGCAGGGGCATCTTAATTAAATCAGTTCATAATAATTAATAATATATCAACAGTATCCTACATACATACATTTTTTTTGCAATCACATACATACATTACAATATAATTGATTGATTTAGATTCTGAATAAACATGTGATGAATATTACTGAATTGTGAGATAAAAAATTTTTTTTTTATCGTTTTTATTTGAAATGTTTTGAAATGAAAATTTTATTTTTATTTTAAACGAGGAAGAATACAGTTGCCTTGGTCAACTCTTAGATACCCGTACGAACCGTTAGTATGTTCACAGCCTGTCACTCTGCTTACAATATTTTTTTTTAAATATTTTAGTATTTTAAAATAATTTGGGTGAATTTTATAATTTCTCCAACTATGGGTTGTACATATGTATATTCAAACTATATGTTTATACATTCTTCAAAAGCAGATTTTAGCCTTCCACATAACGATTATTAATCCAAAACTTTTTCAAATATTCTATAGTACCATTTAATACTAAGCGGTAAACGTATATTAAATTTACTTAGTACTAAATAGTAAATATAATTGTAAATATACATCTGAAATCCTGAATCAAATGGAGAAAGGGTAACAAGTTGATGCAATTTACACTGATTTTAGCAAAGCTTTCGATCGTGGTGATCACTTCACTTTGCTAAACAAACTATCAACTTTTGGCATTTCGGGTTCATTTCTTGAGTGGCTTAATTCTTATCTTATAGAAAGAACTCAAAATGTTAAATTTCGTGGTGTATTATCCAACACCATCGGGGTCACTTCCTGTGTACCGCAAGGCAGCCATTTAGGCCCGCTTCTGTTTATTGTTTTTATTTTAGATCTTTCGAAATATCTAAGCAATATACCTCACATTTCGTTTGCTGATGACCTAAAAATATATCAAGTGGTTAAAGATAATTCTGATGCAGTTAAACTTCAATCAAGCTTATCAGTGTTACAAGCTTGGTGCACGTCAAATAAATTAGAACTCAACATACAGAAATGCAAGGTTATAAGCTTTACCCGTAAACGGTCTTCTTTAATATATGACTACAAATAGATAATGTAACTCTTGAAAGGGTTTTTAGCATTACTGATTTAGGAATTCTTCTCGATAATAAACTTAATTATAATCTTCACTATGATCTAATAGTTTCAAAGGCTAATAAAATGTTAGGTTTCATTAAGAGAAGAGCTAAAGAATTTAGCAACTGAGCTGTGACTAAATCTCTTTATTGTTCCCTAGTTCGATCTATCTTAGAATACGGTAACATTGTGTGGGATCCAGCCTTTGCAGTTCACTCCAATAGAATCGAATCAGTTCAAAAGCAATTTCTTTCATTTGCATTAAGGAATCAATATAACCCTTTTGATTTTGCTAATCTACCTAGTTACACTACAAGACTTAATTCATCAAACTTGCTCTCTTTATCTTTATGTAGACAACTATTGTCATCATGCTTTACTTTTGATATTTTGAATAACAGTATTTCTATCCAATCTCTTAATAACAAATTTAGACTTAACGATAGTGGTAGGCAAAATAGAAATGCTATATTTTTAATGGACTACAAACATAATACAGAGTACGGTAGAAATGAACCCATCAATAGATGTTGTACTACTTTTAACAAAATTAGTCATCTCTATTATACATCTATCTCCAGAAATACTTTCAAACACATTGTACAGCTGCATTTTTCCAATTTAATGACCTTAGACAATTAATTCTTACTTAAGCAAAAAAACATTTTTATTTTTATTTTATTTTAAATTTTAAAAATAGCACATTTATTGTATTGCATTATAATACAACTAATGTTTTTTATGTAGATCATTTTTTTTTTGTACATTTTAATAAAAAAATTAATTTTTTTTTTAATTTTACTTCTACGTAATAATAAGATATTTATTTACATGTTTTTACATAAAATGTTAAATTGATTGTCATTATATGTATGTACATATCTGTACAAATATCATATTTCAATTTTTTTGTTAAAATGAAGTTTTTATTGTAGTTTGAATAAAAAATTCATGATAACAATAATAATAATAATAAATTAACTTTTTTTATGATTTAAGTTATTATAAATTTAGTTTTAAGTCATTGTTTTGTTTAATTTTAATTATAAGCATTAATTTAAGAATTTTTTTTGTAACGACCTTGTTTTGGTTTTGTTTAATAAAAAATAAAATAAAAATATTATATTATATTAATGCGTACATAGTATATTTATATTGTTATAAGTCTATCGCCATACATTGCAATAGTTCTTTAAAAATATTTCCATTCATAGAATAATTTCAATAAAATAACTAAATTTAAAATTATATTTACTATTTTGTACTAAGTAAATTTAATATACATTTACCGCTTAGTATTAAATGGTACTATAGAATATTTGAAAAAGTTTTGGATTGATAATCGTTATGTGGAAGGTTAAAATCTGCTTTTGAAGAATGTATAAACATATAGTTTGAATATATGTACAACCCATAGTTCTAGAAATTATAAAATTCACCCAAATTATTTTAAAATACTAAAATAATTAAAAAAAATATTGTAAGCAGAGTGACAGGCTTACATACTAACAGTTCGTACGGGTATCTAAGAGTTGACAAAGGCAACTGTATCCTTCCACGTTTTTTTTATTGCTTCGTTTTAATAATTTTGGTATAGGGTGAGCAGGAAATAGTTAAACATATTTTTTATTTATTGTTTTTTTTATTTATTGTTGAAATTTTAAGTTAATCGAAACATAATTTATAATATATTTTTTTTATTGCTTACTTTAATTTTAAATTATTAAAAATCAAATATTTGTTAAAATTTTTTTTAATGGGATTGATTGTTAAAATTGTTCGTGCTCTTACTATTTCAATAAGTGTGTTTCTTATTTATATATTTACATATTGCTATTGGCATCACTATATTAATTTACGCTTCAATAGTCATATTCAATTAAGTTAATTCAATATGCCGTAATAAGAATATAAAATATAAGATAAACTGAGAAACTAAAATAAAAACAAATAATAAAGAATATGTTAAAATATTAGGAAAGTGGATTTTTAACGTTAGTATAATAATTATTAAAAAAAAAAAGGAAAAAAATTTAAAAACAAATTACATCATAATTATTTTATTTTATTTTTTTTATTTCTTCCTTCATTGCTTGTGTTTAAATTATAATTAAAAATTATGTTTTTCGCCGACGATCTATAGAGGACCTTTATGGAAAATGGAATAGAACCATCTAAGGTCGAACCCATTATGGGTACCTTTAATACTTTGCAAAATACAGCGGCTTCCGTTGTACTAAAACAACCACCTCTTTGGACTGAATCCAAAAAACATGGTTCATTCAGATTAAATCACAATTTGAATTGCACAAAATGAGTTCTGACAGTAAAAAATACAACTATGTGGTAGCGTCACTACCTACAGAAACTTTAAGAAAAGCAATTGATATCATTGAAACTAAACCAGAAAAGGACAGTTATAGTATTTAAAAAAATGCAATTTTACCCAGACTGACGAAAAGCGAGGAACAGAGAGTTTCTAAATTATAATACCATGCCGAATTAGGTGACCGATCCCCTTCAGAGTTCTATAGACATTAAGACCAGTTAGCAGGCACGTCTAGCGAGATAGTTTTACGATTAATGCGTAGAATTTGGCTCAATAGGCTTCCGAAGGCAATCAGGATTCACTTAATTGCATCGGATGACAAACCAAACGAAGAACTCTTAACAATCACTGACAAAATCACGGACGCAACGAGAAGTAATTGCTTATCACTCGCCAACTTTTAAAAATCTAATCCTACTCAACCAACGAGTAGCATCCAAGCCAGTGCTGACACGTATATGCAATCTTCACAAACACAATATATGAATTAAGATCACTAGTGTCACAAATGACTTTCAATAACGATAACTATCGAAACAGAAATAGAAGTCGCACACTTTATAATAATCATAATTATGTTAGGACTAGGAGTGGTTCGCGCAATAATACACGGTTAAAATCGCGTACAAGCATGTGTTGGTATCATAAAAAATTTGGTATAAAAGCCACAAAATGCACAACACCGTGCGGTTTTGCTTCCAAATCAAATTCAAACCTATCGGAAAACCAGATCATCCTTTAGAAATTCCGACTAATCTAAAAAAAAATTTTACATCGCTTCAACATTTGGCATCAAGCTGCTGGAACTTAATCTCGGACTCAAACGTACATTTCGTCACTCGTTTGTTTTGGCTTCGGTCGACCGTCCGATCATTGGAGCCGATTTTCTTTTCAAATTTAATTTATTAGTAGACTTAAATAAAATTCGTCTTATTGACCCGAAAACAAATTTGTCTGTAAAAACTTCGATAGCCTCAATAAATTTAGAAACTCCTACTCCTAGACACACAGATTACACAGTGATTAGTAATGAATTCGGTCGCATATTGCTAAAGTTTCTAATTTTGACGCAATCGCCAAATTATCATCCCCGAACATCTCATTCCTGTTCATTCATTCCAAATCACTCCATTTGGTCTCTTCGAAATCACCAGAATGCCTTTCAGCCTTAGAAACGCGGCACAGACGTTTCAACGCTTCATTAATGAAGTAGTCCGAGGGTTGGATTTCGCGTTCGTTTACATTGATGATATACTCGTGGCCAGTACAAATGTAGACGACGATAAAATCCATCTTCAAAAATTGTTTGATCAATTTTTCTCTCATCAAATGGAATTCAAATAAATCCAACGAAATGTGTTTTTGGTGTCTAAACTTTAGAACTTTTAAGCCACATCATCACTCCTAAGGGCATTCAACCAAGCCCTTCCAAAGTCGAAGCTATTACTTCATTTCCTATACCACAGAGCCTTAAACAGGTTCAACGATTTTTAGGCATGATAAATTTTTATAACCGTTTCATATCAAATATCGCTCAAATCTTATCACCCATTTATAGACATTTGGCATTGGTTCAAAACACTTACAAAAAAGCGGAGAAAAAGTTTTGGTGGCCTGATAAATGCAACGCGGCTTTTCAAAAAGCAACATCGCTATTGGCACAGGTAGCAATGTTGGCTCATCCACTAGAAAACCCAAAGCTTTCTGTTATAACTGACGCCTCCAGCGTCAGTGTTGGTGAAATATTCCAGCAAGTCTGAGACAGGCAAACCACCTGGATTTTATTTCACAATTCACTAGTGATATTCGATACGTTTCAGGGAAAGAAAATATCGTAGCGGATGCACTATTAAGTTTGATCTTGAAACATAGTCGAAACACCAAAAAGATGATGCAGATCTTCAAAACTTATTTTTAACATCTTCTAACTCAAAAAGCAATTTCAAACTGGAATTACATAAGTTACCAGACTTTAACATTTATTTAGAAACATTTACAGAAAAACAACGCTCATAGGTACCATTGATTTTAAGACGTTCACTTTTCGATATATTGCACGATTTATCTCACCCTAGCGTACGCGTGACCAAGAAATTAATCACAAAAATATATTTTTCGCCGAAGATGAACAGCGAAATACAATCATGGATAAGAGAATGCTTGGCCTACCAACAAGCAAAGGTAAACCGTCATACAATATCTCAGCATGGCAAAATTGCACTTACGTCCGAACGCTTCGGTCGCTTCGGTTTCATTCACATGGATATTGTAAGACCCTACCACCCTCCGGAGGTAAATCTTATATACTGACAACATTCGATAGGTTTAGCCGATGGCCAGAAGCCTACCCTATACCAGATATCTCGGCAAAAACAATCGCCGAAACGCTCGTTGAAAATTACATGCAAGTTTCGGGTGGCCGACGGAGATAGCCACTGACCAAGGTACGCAATTCGAATGTAAACTCTTTAAGGAATTAGGGAAATTAGGGAAAGTAGGGGTAGGGAAAACACCACCAATTGGAGAATGGAACTATCCTTCGTAATACTGGGAATATGATCGGTCATTAAAGACGACCTTAAGTGTTCTCCGGTAGAATTAGAATGTGGCCAAAACCTCAGATTGCCGGGTGAGATTTTTACCAAAATTAACGACAGTACCTACGCCTCTGAATTTGTTAAACAGCTATGGGACACAATGTCAAAAGTTCGACCTACGGACACAAGACTTTCGCCGTAAACAAACTTTCGCAATACAAAAGATATGTTCCAAGCACCGTACGTTTTGTTAGGGTAGACAAAATTAAAAAAAGCTTAACCTGTTCCTACGAAGACCTTTTTGAAGTAGTAAAACGTTTCAGAAAATATTTCGTTATAAACATCAAAAGGAAAAACACTTCAATTTCCATAGATCGATTAAAACCAGCTCACGGCATTAAATATGTTAGATTTAAAAATTGAAACATTGATTTTACCCCTTAACTTTTTTTTTTTGTATCGTGTACATACAATTATTTCACAAGCATTTATATGCATTGTAACAACAAAATTCTCATGACACAATTTTAAATTGTGTAATAGATTGTCGACAGTATAAAAACATTATTCAATACAAATCTCAGAACCTAGTCTGAAATAATATAAAATATTTATTATAAATATATATATTTCATTCTATTTCTTAAAGCTAATAATATATTATTGCATATCATATAATAGCATTCTTGGAAGGGGGTGATGTAGAGTTCAGATCTACATTTTGCGTCACACCCTTTATTTATCTTTTTTATTAATTATTCCAAAATTAACTTTACAGTTTTTTACATTATCGGCAATGCAGTGATAAGTTATCACACGTACACATAGATAAAACAAGTTAGTTTTTGGTTGCCGTTGCATTCAACGTAATGGTCTATAATAAAAAATATTAGATAATTAAAAAAAGTATTATAATTAAATTAAAATATTTAAGTTAAATTAAGTATTTATTGAATTATATTATAGATCACATTGTTTCTAAGTGTTAAGTTACGAAGAAATTATATATATTAAATTGGATTCAAAAAATGAATAAGTGTTTCATTAAAACAGACGATATTTGTAAGAACACGCTAAAAGTTGACCTTTGTTACCAAAAACTTTATAATCTTTATTCCACAAAAATATGTGGAAATTATAGAAGATTTTGATAAAGAAATTTTTAATAATGAATGTTTCATCTTAAAAGAAGATGAAAATAATTTAAAAATGGTTGAAGAGCCAACTAATTATGCTCTTGGTGCTATACAGAAGCATGAAAAAAAGTCTATTAATTTTTACAATAAATAAAAAATATTATAAATAAAACAATTTTTTTGTTTTTATTTTAAATTCCTATATTGCAGATTCAGAATTCTTGCTGCTACACAGTAG
Organism: Poecilobothrus nobilitatus; assembly: GCA_947095535.1. NCBI lineage: Eukaryota > Metazoa > Arthropoda > Insecta > Diptera > Dolichopodidae > Poecilobothrus > Poecilobothrus nobilitatus. The sequence goes on from OX352772.1 coordinate 193,314,091, forward strand.
CACGAAAAAAGTCTACTAATTTTTACAATAAATAAAAAATATAAATAAAACAATTTTTGTTATTTTTATTTTAAATTCCTATATTTCAGATTTTTTAATATTATGCAATTTGTTTTCTTATTTTCTGTTTTTCAAAATTTATAGGTTAACAACTTTTTATCAATCTCGGTTAAATAGTTTATACAAAATAATATAATAACAAAAACATATAAAATTGAACTTTTTGAAATTTTTCAGTTTTTTTATATAGGTACATTTAATGCAATATGAAATTATTAAAATAATCTGAATCCCCTTCCTGCTTATTTACTTCCCAAATTTCCTTTTGTAACATTATGTTTTTGTTATTTCTAACTTGACCCTCTGGTGGAATAACAGCTAACAGAATAACTTGAATTGGATGTTCGCTGATATTTGTATTTTGACTAGTTGTTTGTACATTGAAAAGTAGTTGAATCAGCCTTCATTTGAAAATTAAGTTAAAATGATCAAAAAGTGAAACTGAATCGTCATTTTATACCTAAAAATTATAGTCCTTTAGAATATATAAATATAGCAACTTCTTGTAACGTCATCATTCAATAATGGATATTTAAGAGCTTCCAAATGCATATTATTCAGTACTCTTATGTCAGCATAAAGAACGTATTGTATATTTAAACAACTATTTACAAAAGTTTGAGAACAAATTACACAGAGCTATTTCTTTTTATGGAAACGACTTCACTATTTTCCCATGGTCTTTTAATAGCACTATATCTAGTCCTGATACTTGCGATTGCCATTTTATAGAAAAATATAAAGCTGAAATCGATACATGAGTAAATTGGTATAAGAAAAATGTCAAGACAACAGATTGTTGAGGAAATACATAGACCAGCGAGAAGAAAATTTACTACCATATTTCATAGATTTCCAGTATTCTGTACCCTTTTCCTACAGCTTTAACAACTTCATCTAATATCCAGGTACTAATTAAAGCTTGTTTGTTATCTAAATGATTGCAGAGTTCTTCTTGGCTTTTATTTTAAGGTTAATTTTGGAGCATACAGAATTGCCTATATGCATTTTTGGATGATCTATATGAAATTTACCATATTTGCATACATAAGGATATAATGAACCGGCATCTATGAATTTAATTTTTTCCTTTGAGTAGCATTTATAATAGGTGTATACATTTCCAGTTCGACCACCACAAAAAGCATCACGTAGATTTAATGGTAAGTTATTTATTAGTGAATGTTTTTCTAAGTATTGAATATTTTGATTATTTAATTGCTTTTTAAATTCGCAAGCCCACATTTCAATTACATTATATCCTAGACTCTTCAATATTTCAGATTTAGCTATAGTTCTCTCATATCGTTTATTTAATGTACCATTCTCATTGTCGTATAATGATTCATCACGTCTATGCCGTAAACAAACGGGGTGTCCGTGAAAATAACGTTCATGGAATTCGAAAATTTGGTTAGTGGTTGTACATTATCCATCTATTTTAACTCCTGCAATAATTGCTTCTTTACCTTTAGCCGCATGTTGAATATTTATACTTCGTTTTTCCTCTTCAAAAACTAACCATTTAATAGCTCCTTTTGATTGGTTGTCAGAATAGCGATATCCGTTTTTAGGAATTAGACCAATGGTTTTAAAAAATTACGTCGAAAAACTAGATTACAAGCTGGAGTGATAGTTGTTGCTTCTAAGAATGGATCAACTTTACATTGTTCAAGAAATAACTTTCTAAATGATAAATATCATTGAGTTAATACTTGTACTTCACTAATACAATAATTAACAATGTCACGTTGTATATCAAATGTATTACCCTTATTTTCTTCATACCATTTTATGAATGTATTATGCTCTTCCAGCTGCATTGTGTCTGGGTTCTAATATTTAATAGCAGGTAATAGTCCAACATATTCTTTATTTTTAGTTGTATTAAATAAAAGTTGAAAATAAACCTTTGCTAGACCAAATGCTTTTGGAAGTTTTGCTAGGCCCATTGGAAAGTAATTGATAGAATCTATGAACTTCAATTTTGTTTTTATATCGTTAATTTAATATAAAACAAATAATTTAAAATTAAATTGATGGTCAAAAGATAGGCCATTGTCAGCGTTTACAACCACACTTTTAAATTTTTTTCTTGGCTCCAATATGTGTGAAAGAAATCTTTTTATAATATTGTCTTTTTTAATTATAGTTCGTCTAAATTTACATTTCTGACAAAAATGTAGGGAAATTCATCAATACATACATCACATCTTTGTTGAAAAACACACAAGTTTGGTTCATGTAGTTTGATTTCTTTTCGATTTTCTTTTATAATCTTCTCTCCAAATTGTTTTTCCTGTTGTGGCTCTAAATCATAAAAGATATATAAAAAATCCTTCAATTTGGGCTACCTTAGATCTTTTTGAATATAACAGAAATTACCTTCCGGCACATGCTTATTGCAAACTTTGCAAAAATATTCGTTACATGTGTGTTGTTTTTCAGTTTTGTAAACTTTTAAGCAGTAAGAACATTTCCTAATTTGATCACAAAGATTTTTCCTCATTACTGAAATGGAAGTTATATGATTGTCCAGACATTCTTGACCTCTAAATGTTCTATTATGCACTTCGCATAAAATATTTTTTGCATCTTTAGAACAAGGTGGGGATTTTTGACAACAAGAGTACGATCCACTGCACTTGTGATGACCTTTATTATTGTAAGGAATATAACATTCCTCGCAATAATAACGAGCCATAAAAGTTGCAGTTAGTGAAGAAATAACATTGTAATGATTTTGCCATACAGTAAATTTAATCTTTTACCACTTCCACTTCCTTCAAATATAACTTCTCTTCCCTTTGTTCCATGTTCGTACACAATTATTTTATAATGGCTGAGGTATTCTTGAAACTTTTTTAGTTCTAAAATACCACTGCCTTCACTGGAAATTTTTAAACCCACTTTCAAAACTAGGTCTTTTGCTGTGTTTGTTTGTATTTTTTAATATCTTTTCGCATTTCATAATAATTGAGGTGCTTTTCCACCTTTGAAATTGCAACAACTAAGACGCGAGGAAAACACATGTTATCTTTGTTTTTAATTTGCACAACACCTTTACGCTTTTTGCACTATTCTTCGTAAGTTGTATATTGTTTTCCTTTTCCTGTTCTAGACGGAAGCCTAACACATATTAGTTCCATTGAAAATAGTTATATCTGTACTTAAGCCTGTAAAAAATTAAGATTATATTTATAATAAGAAAAAAAACTAAAGTAATATTAAAATGTACTTACCTTCGGAATTGCTTTGAAATATTTTGATACTATATCGCAAACATCACGAAATTTTAACTCGTTAGCCGTTTAACTCATGGTACGTTACGCATAAATTTTCAGCATAACGTATTAAATTTTTCATACAAATTTTTTCACTAATTTTTACAGATTTTGCATCGATTCTGCATAACACATAAATTAAGTAATTCGTATTTTTAGGTAATAATATAACAGATAAATTAAGTAATTCAATTTTCTGTTGTCGCTTTTTCCAATTTTAAAATACGTATAAAAAACTTAAACAAAACATGTATTTTAAACACCTATTATTTGCTTTTATGTTTGTTTTTAAATTTCTACTATAAAGAATTTTTATGTATAATTATGATTTAATAAGGATAAAGTAAAAAACCGGTTCTAATTATTTGCATCGATAACTCATTTTAAAAGTAAAAGTAAAACAAAAAGAGAAAAAATTTACATTCCTATGCAGAGATATACCGTACAATGTAACTTTTCAAGACTGTTTTTTGAAATACCTATTACTTTGAAAGAAAAGATATGTAATATTTTAAATGAAAAAACATTTCTAGAAAGCGAAGTTGCAATAAATAAAAATTCACTGTATACTATTAGTTGTGATTAAAACACATTTGAATAGCAGAATTAAACTCTTGCATGAAAATAAATTATATTAAGAAGGACGAATTTGTTAAAACTATAAAATTATTCCAATAAATAAAAAATATTATTAACTGTTCATAAAAAACTTTGTTTCACTTCAAGTTAATTTTTTTTAATTTTTTTTAGTTTTTAAAAAATTTTTATTCAATTTGTTTTATTTGTTATTTTCTTCTGTTTCGTTAAACTATAAGTTAACAGGTTTTAAGTATTTGCATCGATCACTCATTTAAAAAGTAAAAGTAAAAAAAGTAAAAAAACAAATTGTATTTTGCATTTAACTTAAACTTGGGGAACTTCAATACTTTGACTTAATATGATGATACGTTTTTTATTTAATTAAAACAATTTAGTTCTTTTGGTGTGGTATTAAGACTCAACTAACTTTTTTATTTTCATATGTCGACTTATTTATATTAAAAATTTTAGAATTGCTGAATGCTAAGATACGCATTTCTCAATATAAAAACTATAATATTACTTACTACTAATTACGAAATGTTTAGCATATATTAATGTACATTTGACTAAAATACTTTATTTATAAAAGGTGAATGATCTAATAATTGATACTTAGGTTAACATTATCATAATGTTAACATTACATAACATTAACATTTACATTATGTTCATATATGTAACTCCTCCTCCCCTTGATAAAAGACTCTCCGGAGTCGTTAAAATTATGGTTATTTTTTTTCTTTTTTTTTTGTTAAAATTTTTCTTAGGTTTTAAATTTCAGTTTCTAACTTTTAATTACATACGATTTACATACATAATTTTATTTATTTTTTTTTTGTTTTATATTTTTGCAATCACATACTTATACCTGCATTAACGGCATTGTGTACGTATTACCTATTACATATTTTTTTTGTTAATACATATTATAATTGTTGGGGATACTATGGTAAAAGTTGTACCCGCGTAGGTCCAAATGACTATATCTAAAAGATACTTGGTGTTACCAAATTTCCAAAAATATATATCCTTAATGGCGTATATAATTTATCCTTTAAGGACGAAAAGGATATTTGAAAGCATCCTTATTGTTTTAGTGTTTTTATATAAAAACCGTTATATCTGACAATCTGTAAGATATATATATATTCGGTATAAGATAGTAATCTGGAAAATATTCTAACATTTATTTGGTGACGATCGGTGTTGCCGTTCAGGAGATACGTATTGTAGTTCAAAGTTGAAAATTTAAAAAAATAAAACAATCTTTTTTATTTTTCTTTAAAAACTAAACATCTCATAGTTTTACCAAAAAGCCGCCGCAATATTAATACACTTTTGGAAAGGTCTATTGTTTTTCTATAATTCATACATACATATTTTGTATCTATATCGTAGAGTTTAGACGATATAAGCATTTATGAAAAAAAAAATTTGTTCTGTTTTGTAGTTTTTTTGGTTATTTTTATTGATTCTTAATGACGAGAGATTTTAGAGTTGGATTCAAAAGCAGAGTTATACGCTTTTTCCAGAATATTTATATACATGTGTATGTCAGATTGTGAATTAGGAGGGAACTGAATATATATATATCTTACAGATTATCAGATATAACGGTTTTTATATAGAGTGTTCAAAATTGAGATATCATTTTGATTTTGCCGCCATTTTTTCCTACCTGGAATTTTTATACGAGGTTTCTTTAGGTATATTCTAAATACATTCCGGTTAGTTAATATGGAACGTTACACGAAGGAAGAACGTGTTTTTGTTATTACAACATTTTTTGAAAATGGTAAAAGTTTTCAAGATGTAATTAGGAAATTTCGAACAAAATTTGGTAAAAAAAATGCTCCAACAAATCGTGCCAACAAGCTGATGGTTGATAAATTTCTAGAAACTGGATCTGTTCTTGATAACAGAGGCAACATTTATCAACGTAGTGGCCGTTCAACTGAGAATGTAGCAGCTGTGAGCAGAATTGTTGAAGAAGATCCAAAAATTTCCATTCATCATCGTTGGCAGCAATTAAACATCAAACCATCCACATTATTCAACATTTTGCATCGTGTTCTCCATTTAAAGGCTTATAAGATCCAGCTGACGCAAGAATTAAAACCAACTGACCATGCATTACGTCGGCAATTCGTTTCTTGGGCAATCGAAAAACAAGAAGAAAATGAGAATTTTTTTAACAAAATAATCTTCACCAAGCTCATTTCATTTCAAGCTCATTTCCAGCTCAATGGCTACGTCAATAAACAGAATTGCCACATTTGGAGTAAAGAGAATCCAAGGGTTATCTTAGAGCAACCAGTACATCCACAAAAAGTTACGGTTTGGTGTGGTTTGTGGTCAGGAGGAATCATCGGACCATATTTTTTTGAAAACGCAAATGGAAATGCGATTACGGTCAATGGAAATCGCTACAGGGAGATGATCCGCACCTTTTTGTGGCGGGAAATTGATGATTTGAACGTAGAGAATATGTGGTTTCAACAGGACGGTGCCACTTCCCACACAGCAAGAGAAACAATGGATCTTTTGAAGGAAAAGTTCGAAGATCGCTTTATTTCTCGTAGAGGAGGAGTGATGTGGCCACCAAGATCGTGCGATTTGACACCGTTGGATTATTTTTGTGGGGTTTTGTGAAATCGAAAGTGTACAGCAATAATCTCACAATCATTCAAAGCTTAAAAACAACATTATCGAGCAGATTTCAACCATTGAGAACAGTTTATTGAACAACGTGATTCAGAATTTTGGTAAAAGATTGGAAGCCTGCCGAAGTAGTAGAGGCCACTTGGTCGACATAATTTTTCATTATTAACCGGAACCTATTTGTAATAAATTAAACTAAAAATATATTTAAATTTAAAAAAAAAAAGATTTTTTTTATTAAAATTAACTCAATTTTGAACACCCTATATAAAAAACAATAAAACAACAAGCATGCTTTCAAATGTCCTTTTCGTCCTTAAAGGGTAAAATACGCCATTAACCGTATATATTTTTAGAAAGGTGGTAGCACCCAGTATCTTACAGATATAGACATTTGGTCCTATGCGGGTAAAATATTTACCATAGTAGAGCCTAATTTATTTTTTTTTTATTTATTGTTAATAGAACGAAAAGAAATGTACTTGTATAAAATGAACTTTAATAATATGAAATATTATGAAAAAATTGACAATAAAATATTTATTTACAAATTTGAGAAAAAAACAAGTAAATGTAACAGTAAGTCGATGTAATCGACTTATTTATACCCTACACCTAAAAAATTCAAATTAAATTAAAAAACCATAAGTTATTTTAGTTAGGTATTTAATATAAGCTAAAAAAATAAATGCTTTTACAAACTTTGTAAAAAATTTCAGGTTTCTAACTTTATTAAATTCGAAGATATGCTTGTTAGGTCTTGGGAGTTGTGTGGAAGATACCCGAACAACCATTTCAATTCATCTGAAATTTTAGGCAAATCAGGGATTCAGGAAACAACACCCTCGTATAAAATTTGCAGTTTCTATCTTTATTAATTTCGAAGATATGCTTGTTCGGTTTTGGGAGTTGTATGCGAGGTACCGGTTCAACCACTCCAATTCATCTCAAACTTGAGGCAAATCAGGGATTCAGGAAACAACACCATCGTATCAAATTTGAAGCTCTTATCTTTATTAATTTCGAAGATATGTTTGTTCGGTTTTTGGAATTGTGTGGGAGGTAACCGAACAGTTCGTCCAATTCATCTCAAATTTTGGACAAATCAGGGATTTAGGAAACAACACCCTAGTACCAAATTTAAAGATTCTATCTTTATTAATTTCGAATATAAGCATGTCCGGTTTTGTGAGTTGTATGGGATGTACCCGAACCCATGAACCGATTTTGATAACTGAAAAACTAATAAAGCTATCTTGATGAAATATATATAGTAGATTACTAATTATGAAAGGAAGGCTAAGTTCGAAGCTGGACAAAATCCGTCAATGGGTTCGGATTCTGGAAGCTTCCGAATGATTCCGGAGCAAACGAGATTATCTCCAAAACCAACAAAGATAGAACCTTTAAATTTTGTACAATGATGTTCCTTCCCGTTCGATTTATGTCCCTGAAAGTTAAGAGGATTTGGTCCATGAGTTTCGATTTTGGAAGCTTCCGAACGAGCACCAGAGCAAACGAGATTATCTCCAAAACCAATAAAGATATAACCTTCAAATATGACAGAGTGGTGTTCTTTCATGTTTTATTTAAGTCTCTAAAATTTGAGAGGATTTGGTCCATGAGTTCGGATTTTGGAAGCATCCGAACGAGCCCCAGAGCAAACGAGATTATCTCCAAAATCAACAAAGATAGAACCTTTAAATTTTGTACAATGATGTTCCTTCCCGTTCCATTTAAGTCTCTGAAATTTAAGAGGATTGGGTCCATGGGTTTGGATTTTGGAAGCTTCCGAACGAGCACCAGAGCAAATGAGGTTATCTCCAAAACCAACCAAGATATAACCTTTAAATTTGGCGGAGTGGTGTTTTTTCATGTTTTATTTAAGTGTCTGAAATTTGAGAGGATTTGGTTCTTGGGTTCGGATTTTGGAAGCTTCCGAATGAGCCCCAGAGCAAACGAGATTATCTCCAAAATCAACAAAGATAGAACCTTTAAATTTTGTACAATGATGTTCCTTCCCGTTCGATTTATGTTTCTGAAATTTAAGAGGATTTGGTCCATGGGTTTGGATTTTGGAAGCTTCCGAACGAGCACCAAAGCAAATGGGATTATCTCCAAAACCAGGGTTGCAAGCCGGTTCTTGAACCAAACCAAAAAACCACTGAACCTGTCATATTTTTGCGAACCACAACCAAACCACTTTTAAACCACTTTTAAAATGAATTGGGGGAACCAAACCAAAACCGAACCATTTCTTAAAATATTTCAGAAACCGAACCACAAACCAACAAAATACATGGTGGTTTAAGGTTTGGTTCACGTTTAATTTATTTTTTATTTTAACATTTTAATTTTAACATAACTGACACAAAACAAAACTATGAGTCAAAATCGAAAGTCATGAAGATAAAATTTGTTTATTGGGACAGAAAACTCAAATTCAATACAAAATGTCAAAAAAAAAAATTTGTAAATATCAAACCAAGTGTGCTTGTTGATGTTGTTGTTTATTAAACAAAATTCAAATTTCGGATAAAAAGGTTATAAAAAAAAATATTTTCAATCGAAGAACATATTAATTATTAAATGCCACAAATAAATTATCGGTAAATTACAAAATAAACATTTTTTAATATTTGTAATTTTAAAAAATATGTAAGCATATTGCAAACTTTTCTAATAATAATATTTTTAATTTATTTATTAATTTATTTATTTATTAATGTCAATATAACATTGCTTACAAATCATATGATTTTTTAATTTGCAATTGAAATTGGCATGTATTTTATTTTTAATACTAATTCAAAGATAATAAATTTTCCTGATTGTATATTATATATTAATAATTTTTATTTTTTTATTTTTAACTAAACTGAACCGAACCGAACCAAAAACCATAATTAACATTTTAATTTTAACATAACTGACACAAAACAAAACTATGAGTCAAAATCGAAAGTCATGAAGATAAAATTTGTTTATTGGGACAGAAAACTCAAATTCAATACAAAATGTCAAAAAAAAAAATTTGTAAATATCAAACCAAGTGTGCTTGTTGATGTTGTTGTTTATTAAACAAAATTCAAATTTCGGATAAAAAGGTTATAAAAAGGTTATAAAAAAAATATTTTCAATCGAAGAACATATTAATTATTAAATGCCACAAATAAATTATCGGTAAATGTATTTTTAAAAACGAATATTGAAGTTGTGACTCTTGTCTTGTGAGTAATAAAATTAATTAATTTGCTATAATTTAATTATACTTTTTTTTCTCCATGTTACCCCAAAGAAAATGGCCAAACAAAAAAATAAAAATCCAGTATTTGAAAAATTTTGTTTTCAGATAGAAACAAATAGCAGTAAATGTAACGAATGTAATTTTATTATGAAAAACAATCACGCCGAAAATCTAATGCGACATCTTAAGAGAAAACATCCGGCATCCTATGAGGAAATTGTCTTAAGGAGACGAAATAAGTCGGTCCCAAAAACAGCCAGTTGTTCTTTGGAACAATTTATTAATGTTAATAAAACTCGGCAACAAATAAATATTTCAATGACGGCCAATGAATTAAAAGAAGCCTGCATTGAAATGGTTACGCGGAATGGAAGACCATTATCTATGCTAGAGGACTCCGGATTTCGAAGAATTATTAATCCAATTATAAAAGGTTTAAATGAATATATATCGATAAACAGGCAAAATATACGCGATGAGATAATTATAAAGGCTAAAATTATACGGCAAGAAATTTCAGAAAAATTAAAAATAAATTATTTTCATTAAAAATCGATGGTGTATCTAGACTGGACAGATCCATATTGGGAATAAACATTCAATTTATTGAAAATGGAGCGATTCAGGTTAAAACTTTAGCAATGACTTAAGTAAAAGTCGCACATACAAGCGTAAATTTTGTAAAAATAGTACAGAATGTATTAAAATCATACAACTTCAGTATCAAGTGTATACAATTACCACCGACAACAGAGCAAATATGCTGAAAGCAGGTGCATTGCTAGGACATGATCAAAATGAAAATATTCAGATGCATGATAATAATTCAATTATATTTATTGAAGAAGAAGAAGAAATCGAACAAGAAGATGAATTCAGTGAAAATCAATTTCAAGATTACACATATATGATTAACGATGAATATTTATTTGATTTAGAAAATGAACTAAGTGTTGTGAACTGCCAATATCAAAAGGATTTTTTAAATGTTATACGATGAGCTGCGCACACATTTCAATTGACAATTTGTGATATTTCAAGGGATTGTTTATTTTTTAGAGAGACTATAGAAAAAGTAAGAAAAGTTGTAAAAAAACTTCGTAATAACACAGTTTTGAATTTATTAAAACTGGAAAATTACAAAAAACCTATTTTGGATTGTGTCACAAGATGGAATTCGACATACCAAATGTGTTTGAGGTTAATAGAGCTAAAGTTATTTTGTACAACTTTTTCTGATGATTTCAAAGAATTATATCTAAGCACCGATGATTGGAACAATATTAATAAAATTTTATCTGTTCTGGAACCAGCAAATGCAACATTTATGGCTCTTCAGCAAAAGCAATTGACTTTAGGAGATTTTTACAGTGCATGGGCAATGTGTAGGCTAAAATTACTGAAAATCAAAAATGAATTTTCCGAAAATTTTATAAGTGCATTGGATAAACGCAGCAAAAGGTTAATGAAAAGTGATCCTATGGTTGCATGCATGTACCTGGATCAGCGGTTCCAAATTCTTTTGGATGATTTTCAAAAAACACAAGCTAAGGCTCTTGCTAAAAATTCATTTATATATAAAGCAACAATTTTGTTCTCCAAATGAAAACAACGATTATAGTCTCAGTAATGCTGTAAATTTAAATATTTCTACAAGCAGCAGTGAAACTTCAGAAAACGAGTTAGAACAAGTAATGAAACCCCTTGAAAAAGAAAAACAACCACATGTTGAGATTAGCATTATTAGTAATACCGAACATCATACCATGGTTCAAAAAATCCAATTATTTGAAAATGTGAAAAGAATATCTCTTTCTGAAAAAAAATTCAACGTTTTATCATTCTGGGAAAATCACACCTGCCAAGAGCTTTCTTATCTTGCCAAAATTGTATTTGCAGTACCTACTACTCAAGTAACAGTAGAGAGAGCTTTTTCTATTTTAAAATTTATACTGTCTGATAACCGGAATAATATAGAAGATGTCCTTCTTGAAGACATATTACTAATTAATTTAAATACTAAATAATTTTTTATTTTTATAATTAAACTATGTATACATAGTTGTAAGCTTTATTTTTTGTTATTTTGTTATTGATGGACATTTTTATTTTATTTAATTACTTTGTAATAAAAGATTGAATTGCTAGAAAAATATTTTGTATTTATTTGCTAAATATTAACGACATTCTATCTAATTTTACCTGCTATTTAGAGGTGTGAGAGCTAGTTCTAATATACACAAACATACCTGCAATAGATGATAACTATATTTCAATTTTAATCTTATTGCAATAATTTAAAAAAAATACAAATTTTTGAGGATAATAAAAATTACTTTCTTTAATTGTACTATTGATTGTATAAAATGAATTCATTGAATGTTTTATAATATGTGTCATAAAAGATACTTTCTTCATTTCGCACATCATCTACAACAATAAAAAGCATTTGACTGGCTATAACAAACCATAGATTAAATTGATCTATAGTTTTTAAATAAGTAGCGCTTGTTTTCCATATATGCCCATTAACTAAATTTAATGCAGCATGTTCAATAAATTGTCTTAAATATCGATCGTCCTCTTTCAGTATACAAAATTAAATATAAATTTAATTTTTGAATAAAATCTTTTTATATATTTAGTAATAAAATAAATACCTTAATTTTCTTACTTACGATGTACATTTCATTTCAAATATTATAGATTGTCATTATAACCAGCAATTACAAAATAAACATTTTTTAATATTTGTAATTTTATAAAATATGTAAGCATATTGCAAACTTTTCTAATAATAATATTTTTAATTTACTTATTAATTTATTTATTTATTAATGTCAATATAACATTGCTTACAAATCATATGATTTTTTAATTTGCAATTGAAATTGGCATGTATTTTATTTTTAATACTAATTCAAAGATAATAAATTTTCCTGATTGTATATTATATATTAATAATTTTTATTTTTTTATTTTTAACTAAACTGAACCGAACCGAACCAAAAACCATAAATAAAAACATTTCTTGAACCAGAACCGAACCAAAACCTAATTTTTAAATTTTAAGAACCAAAACCAAAAACCAAAACCGGAAATTAAAATTTACCTCGAACCAAAACCGAACCACATCGAAAAAACTTTTGGTTTGCAACCCTGTCCAAAACCAACTAGGTTTTGTCTAGGTTTTAAATTTGACAGAGTGGTGTTCTTTCATGTTTTATTTATGTCTCTGAAATTTGAGAGGATTTGGTTCATGGGTTCTTATCTTGGAAGCTTCCGAACGAGCCCCAGAGCAAATGAGTATATCTCCACAGCCAACAAAGATAGAACCTTTATTTTTAGTACAAGAGTGTGCTGTTATGTTTCCTTTTCTATAAAATTGGAAACTGACATTTGAAAGAATTTGAACCATGGATTCGTATTTTGGAAGCTTCCGAACGAGCCCCAGAGCAAACGAGATTATCTCCAAAACCAACAAAGATATAACCTTTAAATTCGGCAGAATGATGTGCCATCCAGTTTGATTTATGTCTGTGAAATTTAAGAGGATATGGTATATGGGTTTGGATTTTGGAAGCTTCCGAACGAGCCCCAGAGCAAATGAGATTATCTCCAAAAACAACAAAGATATAACCTTTAAATTCGGCAGAATGGTGTTCTTTCATGTTTGATTTATGTTTCTGAAATTTATGAGGATTTGGTCCATGGGTTCAAATCTTGGAAGCTTCCGGACGAGCCCCAGAGCAAACGAGTATCTCCACATCTCCACAACCAACAAAGATAGAACTTTTATTTTTAGTACAAAGGTGTTCTGTTATGTTTTCTTTTCTGTAAAATTGGAAACTGACATTTGAAAGAATTTGAACCATGGGTCCGTATTTTGGGAACTTCCGGACGAGCACAAGAGCAACGAGCATATCTCCAAAACCAACAAAAGTAGAACGATGAAATTTAGTACAATGGTGTTCTGGCGTGTTTTCTTTATGTTCCTGGGATGGATTCGATAAATTGGAGTAGCAATTCGGGTACCAGACACACACCTCCCAAGGATTAACAATCTTCGAAATTAATAAAGATAACAACTTAAAATTTTTTACAAAGGTGTCAAGCATATCCCAAGAGGATGCCTCTTTTGCGTTCCTGAAATTCGAGTTGAATAAGACAGAAAAGGGAAGAAGTTCAAGCAGCTGCCAAAAAAACTTATGGATTTTTAATTTAATTCGAATTATTCAGGTGTAGGGTATTAATAAGTCGGTTGCATTGACTTACTGTTACATTTACTTATTTTTTTTTTTTAAACTGCCTGTTAGCATAGATCACTTAAAATTAGAACTTAAAAATGAAAAAAAGAATGCAATATAAAAAAATTTATACCTATAAAAAGTTTATACAAAATAATGTAAAAAACATTTCTTTTTATTCATTTCTTAATTTTTTTTCTCAATTTTTTAAATTATATATTTGAGCCATTTTTATAAATTCTGGTCTTATTTTATTTTCGTTATTAACAGATGTTATTTGTTTTCTATGAACATTAAAAATACTAGATAATACTAATTTATATTTACAGCAAAAATACATAATTAAAACTAAAACTACAAAAAATATTGAGCAAATAAATGAAGAAATTCCGTAATTAATAACTTTATGGAATTTTAATTTCTCCACTTCTTTTATATTTTGTAATTGTTGCAATACGATATCATCAAAAGTTATATTTTCTAATTTATAAGTTATATTTTCAAAATTCGGTACAACAAATCTTTCTATGAATTGGAAAATCTATAATTATATTTGGTGATTTCTTCATCTGTTAAAGATGTATGTAATAGACCTAATCTAGCAGATGCTACGTTATTTTGAATGTCTTCTACTTTTTCGTTTATAACATTCATTTTTAATTATACCTATTTCAAAAAAATCTTGTTTAGAAAATAATTTAGTTTAAGTGTCATTAAGAATTGAAAATGTTTTTAAAATTTCGTTTCTGTCTGATTGGATAATGTTTTTGAGAAGTATAAATGTGGTATTAAAATTGTCATTAATTTGAATTTGTTGGTTTATAGAGTGAATTGTATTATGAATATTTTGATCTTGTAATACAAAATGGTTTTCGATATTTTGACGATCTTCATTATCTAAAGTGCCGTAGAGCCATTTCCAAATAGTACCTACTGTGTTGATAAGGCCTCTTTTAGTCCTATGTGAAATTAGCATACGAACCTTATTTCTGATTGATTCTATTTTTTTTTTTTTTGTTTCATCATCATTTAATTTATTTTTCATAATAATACATTAACGTGGTAACATTCTTAATATATATTAAAAACAAAAAAAAAAAAAAAACAAAAACAAAAAACACCAGAAAAAAAAACAAAATAATAATTCAAATTAAATATTGGTGTTTTATGGTATAATTTTATTCTAAGAGAAAAAAAAAAGAATATATTGATTTATTAATTTAATGTAAAAAACGAGGAAGAATACAGTTGCCTTTGTCAACTCTTAGATACCCGTACGAACCGTTAGTATGTTCACAGCCTGTCACTCTGCTCACAATATTATTTTTTTAATATTTTAGTATTTTAAAATAATTTGGGTGAATTTTATAATTTCTAGAATTATGGGTTCTACATATATTCAAACTATATGTTTATATGTACATTCTTCAAAAGCAGATTCTAACCTTTCACATAACGATTATCAATCCAAAACTTTTTCAAATATTCTATACTACCATTTAATACTAAGCGGTAAATGTATATTAAATTTACTTAGTACAAAATAGTAAATATAATTTTAAATATTATATTATATTATATTTAAATATTCCATTGACAGAATAATTTCTTATAAGTACAATAAAATACATATATGTATGTAAATACGGCGCTATATAATATACATATATACTCTTATCATTCATTCACTAGTGACATATACGATATGTAAATAAACATGATATTATATAAGTATGTATGTATAACAATATCATATAAATAAAAATTCTTCAAGCAACCGTTATGTTGTTTATTTATTTGCATTTTTATGTACTACGCATTATATCCTCAACAATTTCAAATTATCGAGTAAAACAAAATGCAAAAAAATCGTTAAAGAAATTTGTTAGAAAATTTGAAAAAATCAAGTAACACTTTCGTCAATTATAAAGTAACCCTACATTATTAAAAAAAGTTGTTAACAGAAATAAGAATATAATGTTGAAGCTTTAATTTTTATGTATTACTTTAAAAAAATTTTAACAGGTGTTCAAGTTACAGGTGTTTAAAAATAGGAAATTTTCAGTTTTTGACTCCTTACAGCTCTTAAACGGGGGGTGATACAAAAAAAATTTCTGAAATGACTCATACTTATTTTTAAAGATCTAACTTCTGTCAAAATTGCAAGTTTCTAACTTAAACCGTTTAGAAGATAGAAGGGTTGAAGGATTTTGCAAAATTTGAGTTTCACATAACGGTAAATTAAGACACCGTATGCCACAAATATATATTCACTGTATATATACTTTTAAAGCTAAGAAAAGTAGTAATCGTTTGGCGTTTTCAAAATGAAGATATACCTTATACAACTTGTGCTATAACAATTTAAATATAGAGCTTTTTTGAACCTTTGGGGAGCTGTAGCTCCGTAACGGGTGGGGCTACAAAAAAAAGTTATTAAAAATAAAATTAATATTTTTGTGAGGTCTATCAGTGGTTAAAATTTCATAGCTCTATTGCAAAAAAAATGTCGGGATCTAAAAGTTAGGTGTTCGAGAGCTACCCTAAGGCTTGGTCCAAACTCAACCAAAAAAAATAGGGAACCTACAAATTACTCCCAGAATATTTTGTGTAAATTTGAAGATTCTAGCTTTCTTAGTTTTTGAGTTAGCGTGCTGACGGACGGACGGACGGACATGGCTCAAAAGTCTTAGAATTTTTTTCTGATCCGATCCATACCTTTGAAAGTATATCTAGCTCGCTTATTTCGAGGTGTTACAAACGGAGGAGTAATTTTATTATACCCGATCCTATCGTACGGGTATAATAATTGAAAAATAAAAAATTTCTGTGACCTTAGCTTTTTAGCTGTGTGGTCTTATAAATTCAGTTAGAAATATTTTGCAACAATTTTATTATAAAAGTTTATTTTGATGTAGCACTATAATTATAACTAGTAATTAAAAACTTAAAAAAAGAAATGAAAGAAAAAAAAATAAAATTAAAAAAAAAAGAAAAAATCCAATTGCAGAACCAAAAGCCAAAACATCTGTTTAATTATTAATTTAATATAATTTCTTTATTTTTTCTTTTAAAAGTACAAAAGTGGGTTATTTCCTTTATATCGTTTGGAAGCTCGTTATATAATTTTAAACTATTGTAGAGACAGTTATTTTTTTGTCTGTTTGTTCGAAAAAGTGTTAAATAAAAATTACTTTTATTTCTTGTGTTATGGTTGTGAATCTCAAACCTCCTATTCAGTATAAAATTATGCTTAATTTCATTATGAATTATTTTAAATGCTATTATATATAATTCTAATTTGCAAATGTTTGTCAGACTTAAATATTGGCTAGAGTATAGAATATTAGTAGGAATTCTAACAGGATAGTTATGAATTGCTTTTATGGCTTTTTTATGAACTATATCAAACCTGCCTAAAGGAACTTGACATGTGTTACTCCATATTGGGTTAAGATACATAACATTTGATAGTATATATGAAGAATATATTATTTTTAGAACCGATTTATTAACGAAATTTCTCATGCGACGTAAGACAAAAATGTACGGTGTTATCTTTTTAATGACGTGATTTATGTGCTCTTGCCATTTCAGTCGGCTATCTAGAAGCAACCCTAGATAATTAAAATGGTTTACAACTTCAATAATATTACCGTTGTAAGTAAAATTGGGGTATGTACATTGTCTATTTTCGAATAATAAAATTTTAGTTTTCTTCACATTTAGTAGTAGACGATGCTTTTTTAGCCATTCTTCAATAATGGGAAGATCATGCATGATGGAAGTTCTCAGGGATTCTTCATCGCGTTCCGCATATTTTAGCACTGCATCATTCGCATACAATTGAATAAGCCTTTTTAGTTTCAATCGAGCTATATCATCTAAATAAATCTTAAATAAAAGTGGCCCTAAAATTGAACCTTGTGGCACTCCTTTTATAATGGTTCTTGATTCACTCAAACTATCACCTATCCTAACTCTCTGCTCTCGATTAGTTAAATATGAGTCAAAAAAGTGTAATTGTGATGAGTCGAAATTTAACATCGAAAGTTTAAACTGTAGTATTTCATGGTCCACACAGTCAAATGCCTTTTGTAGGTCTAGAAATGCAGCTAACATGCAATTTTTCATCCATATTTTTTGATACAAAGTCGGTTAAGCTAAGACATGCAGCAGTAGTATTCGATTTTTTTTCGAAACCATACTGTTCGTCGTGAAATATTTGATTATTTGTAAGAAAGTTATCTAATCGAATTTTTATAATAAATTCAAAGATTTTAGAGAAAGCGCTGAGAACCGATATGGGTCTGTAGTTTGTTCTATCTTTGGCATTCCCTGTTTTGAATATTGGAGTAACAATTGCAGTTTTTAATGAGTTTGGGAAAGTACCAGAAAGGAAAGAACTATTTATAAATTTGGTAAGAAGCGGTATTAGTCGCTCCTGGAATTTCTTAATGAATTTCATGGAAATATTATCGAAACCCGTCGCTGCAGCAGTGTTCAGCTTGCTAATTGCATTCGATATCTCTTCACTACTGGTGGGTGTTAGATCAGCTAGGGTTTCGTCTAAAACTATTTAGGTATTCGTGGTCTATTGGATCATTGTCAACATTTATTTCCCTGGTTACATTGATAAAAAATTCGTTCATTAATTCACAAATTTCTTCTTTTTTAGTTAATACTTTCCCATTAATTTCTAGCCCTTTATTATGATTGTTCGTGCTGTCTTTTTTTTTTGTTAAATATTACCCTTTTATATAAATCCCATAATTTTTTACTATTGCATGGGTCTCTTTTAATTTGTTCAGAATAAAAATTTTTTTTTGAATGTGTTATGAGCCGATTTACTTTATTTTTATATAATTTATATAATCTATTAACATGCTCATCGTTAGGATATTTTTTCCCATATTTGAAGAAAGAGTCTCGAATTTTAATCACATTTCTAATTTCGTCTGTCATCCATTCATTTTTTCTTTAGACCTTTTCTTTCTAACAATTCTGGTATATTTAGTCACTAAAGAACTTATCTCAAATACAAAATCGTCGAAGTTCCCGATTGAAACTAACTTATTCCAAGTATTGTCTGCAGCTAATTTTTCATACTTCAGGACGGTAATAAAGTTTTCAATTTGTTCTTCTATGGGCTTAAAATTAGAACTTATGAAAAACATTTTATGGTCTGATAAAAATGTGTTTATAATATGAAAATCATATTTGTATTTGACAATATCAGTAATAAAGTGGTCAATGATTGTTTTCGATGTGTTTCCTATTCTAGTTGCAAAATCATTGGCAACTTTATTATACACAATAAAACCATTAGACATTTACATAATTCATAACTTCTTGATTATTTTTATTTAGTAAATTAATATTAAAGTCTCCAAAGATCATTGAATTTTTATAATTACTTGATATGTCATCCATTTTTTCAAGAAAAGAGTTAATATTTGTTTCGTGCGATCGATATATTGCTACTATGTTAATTTTTTGTTCGACAAGATTTATTACTAAGAAATTCGATTTTTCAAACTCTAAACTAAAACTTAAATTACTTGTTATGTTCTCATTTACATAAATAGCAACAACCGACATTTCGCGATTTGAAAAATATGATTTGTACCCTTCTATATTAAAAAATTGATTTTCCTGTTCATTTATCCATATTTCGGTTAATACTAGAACATGAATATTACATTCATATGTTTTTATGAATGTTTCTAAATTGTATAGTTTATTTCTCAAACTTTGTATGTTTAGATATAAAATATTGAAATTTGTTTGATATTCACCACTCTTCATATTCACCATACTACTGAAAAATAATCTACTCTTAATTCATCATAAATGTCAGAATTGTCATCCAAGTATAAGTCCATTTAAAAAACATAAACAAAATAATTTTAAGTAATGTGATAAAAATATGTAGTACCTTTTGAATATATAAAAATATATATTCAAAAAAAATAATATTTGTAATAGTTTAAGATTAATTTTATATGTCAAGTTATTATTTTAAAAAAAAAAAAAAAAAAGTTTTGTTTTGAGATTCTGTTTGATAAATAAAAAAAAAAAGTTTTTGTTATTTCTAAGAAAAAGTAGTGTGTGAAATTGTAAAAAGTAATTTTTAGAATAATGTAATAGCTATATGAAATTATAGTGTAGGTTTTTATTATAATAATTCTAAGATTATAGGTTATATATAACGTAGTTTTAAAAATTGTTATGTAATTGTAATATGTAATTATAGTGTTACAGTTTTTTAATATTGTAAATCTAAGATTATGAATTTTTTTTATCGTTTTGGCCTTTTGTTCAAACAATGTTATATGTAAATATAAACTATTATAAAGCCTATCATTGATAACATTTTTCCATAATAGTGCTTTGTAAGGTGTTGTTTTAAAAACACCTGTTATTTTGTAAAGTGATATTATAAAATTACTTACTAAATAATAATATGTCAAAATGTAGTTGATTATTAATGATAAAACAAAATAAAGTTGTACTATAAAATTAATTATTAAATAATAATATGTGAAAATGTAATTGATTATTAATGATAAAACAAAATAAAGTTGAATTAAATTTAAATTAACTAATGTTATAAGTATTTTTAATATATGAGATATCATTGAAGGAAGAAATTTTATATATTTTACTTGTGGCATTCTTACGTAAAAGAATTTGGTTATTCTTGACCCATAGAAATTGAAAATCATTTGACAACTTGATTTTTTTAGCTTCATAATACAAATTTGTTAAGCTTTAATAAATGTTGACGAAAGAAAATTTCTTTATTGACCTGGCTATCTTGGTTTTTAATGCTGATTTCAGTGGTAAATAATGTTTATATTTTTGCTTTTTCGTAAGTAACTCATTTTTTCCTGCCTGTGATTTGAGCTTAACCACATACAATTTTCCTTTTAATTTTCCATTTTCTCTCGCTTTTTGGTCTATTGCGTTTATTTTTATAATATTAGTTGCAGATATATTGGCAGATATTTTGTTTGCAATTTTTAGAACCACATCAATTGGGTCATCAATTTTTGACGGGAGTCCAGCCAAAATAATATCATTTTTATTTTCTTCCTTATATTTTTCATCCAGTAACGCCTCCAATTTATTCACTTTTTGTTGTAATTCATTGACATTTTTTTCTGTTTCCGCACAACGTTTTTTTATAAAAACATTTTCTTTTTTAATTTCCTTATTTTGTTTCATTATATCTTGGATTTGCGAAGTTTGAAAATTTTGTGAATTTTTTATATCCAAAATGACCAAACCTAAATTTTTTAAAAATGTTCCCATATTTTCATCCGAACGATTTTTTGGTTCGAATGTAGTAAGTTGATCAAAAACTTCATCACTTTTATCTTCTGCCTCAGATTCGTAAGTTTCTTCAACAGGTTCGTTATTGGTGGGACATTCTGGACATTTCCATGTAGCACTACCATTTTTAACAGCTTGAAACAGCTCGTCCGCAATTTCGCCACAATTTGTATGAAAAAAATTTTGGCACGGTGCACTACATTGTAAACCTTTAGATTTGCCTCTAGTAACTACACAGATACTGCATACCGGACACACTTTTGCCATGTCTCAAATTGTTTTTATAGGTTTAAAATATATAATAATAATAAATCGAACTTTTGTTTGATTTTTTCTTTTTCTTTATTTTTTATATGCTTTCTTTTCCCTCTTCGATCACTTTTTTGGGTTATAATAATTTTTATAGTCACTATTGTAATAATTAATTTATAACTTGTTTGTAAAGTAGAGAAAGAATTTTTTTTTTTTTTTTTTGTTTTAGCTTTTATAACTGTCCAATTTATCTGCTATTGTTTTTTTTTTTTTTTTTTTTTTCACTTTTATAGTTATTATATATTTTTTAAAATAAAAATATTACCAGAGCCAAAAAATTAAACTTTTACTTCCTTATTTGCATTTTTAATAAATTTTTATTAATTAATAAAGATGAATTATTTATTTTGGTTTCTATGTCGTTTAAAATTTGAAAAATTTCTATAGGATTTATTATATGTAAGATAAAATCAAAATTGGTTACTATTTCTGTCTGGTCTATTTTGATTTCCACGTATACATATTCTGAATCTAAACGTTCCACAGTTAACATCGCTGCAGTAGGTAATTGAGGTTACAGCGAGTAACAAAAGTGTAATCCATATTGGAAAAAGTAGTATCTTGAAAATTAAGATTAAGAATATTAAATAGTTAAAACAGAGGGAAAAAAGGATGTAGTACCTATATATAATTCTAATACCCATATCTTTTTGGAGGGCGTATTTTTCTTCTGTGTCTAGTAGTGTAAAAAGCCGTTTGTGGGTCTTTGTCAGCATGTGAAGTTGAAGATTGAGGTTCTGTTATAATGTCAACATGTTTTTCTTGTCTTTAATTTTCTACTATTGATTTCCAATTTTTTTCTATAACATTGTCATCACTTTTATATTTAAAAGGTCTTTTTATGTTACATCACTTTTATATTTAAAAGGTCTTTTTATGTTTCTTGGGTGAATATTGTGCAATTTATATTTTCTGAATTTTGGTTGTTCTTTATGTCGAAGTGACTTATAATTTTTATAAAACTTTCTTCTCTATTTTCGATATAGTCTTCCTTATTTACATTATTTTTTTTGATAGTATTGATCTTTTTGTCATTAATCCTTTGTTTTATTATTTTGTAGTCGATATGTTTATCTTGAACTTGGAATGGCATTGTTTTAATTGTAGAATGGAAAGTGCTGTTGTATATTTTAACAGCTTTTAACATTTGTAACTTAACTGGTAATTTCTCTTCTAAATTAAGTGCTGTAATTTTTTCAGTTATCGTGTTATGGAACCTTTCTATATCTGAGTTTCCGGTATGACTACTGGGTTTTGTAAAGTGAAATGTAATCCCCTCGTTTATGCAAAAATCTGTTATATTTCTCGTGTTGAATTCATTATCAAAAACGAGTTTATTTATTTTACTTTTAATTGAAAATACTGCATCAATTTTTCTATAATTGTTTGATTGTTTCTGTCTTCTTAGAAAAAGCTTGTAGAATGTTTAGAAAATTTATCAAAAAAGTTTATGAATGTTTACTATTTATATATATATCTACGTGAATTATTTCGTTTGTGTTAGAAGGAGTTTCTGTCAATGAAAATTTATTTTTGATAGGTTTTCTATCATATTTAGCTGCGGAGCATATGTCACAGTTATTAATAATTTCGTGTGTTTTAATTTTCAGGTTTGGATGATATATTTTGGACTTACTTCGTTCGTAAGTCGGTATTATTCCTGAATGTTCTGTTTCTAATTTATTAAAGAAAGATATTTGTTTTTTTCAATTCTTCCTCTTGCATAAAATGGGCATTTTACAAATTTAATTTTTTTATGTTAATTTTTTATGTTTAATAAATTTATTTTGCAATTTGTTCTATTCGTGATCATTAGCTCAGAAACAAATCCTATTTTACCTTTAATTGTATGTATTCTTAATAAATCATCAAGTTTGTCATGGCTTAAATCTTTCTTTTCTATGAAAATTCTCTTATTACCGAATATGGTTTCAAGTACTTTGTCTTTTGATTCTTTTAAAATTATTTGCATTTTGAATCTATTCACGACAGTATATGATGGGTATATTATCATTAAAATTTTCTATAGCTGAATGTGCCGTATTTCCATATTTTATTGCCGTATTGCCGTATTTCCATTTAAAGATTCTTCAGCTATATTTATTTCATTTAGGTTGTTAAACATGTTCTTAAAAGTCAATCTTGAGATTTCGCTATCTAATGGAGATGTACTAGAATAATTATTATTGAAAACATTTATTTCATTGGTTTCCTGATTTATTCTGCTAAGAAAATCAGCTACTTTATTAGCTTTTCCTTTGATAAATTCAATTTTAATGTCGTATTCACCTAACTGTATTAACCACCTTTGTAGTCTCGGGTTAATGTCTTTTCGGGAATATTTGGTTTGTAACCATTTTATTGGCTGATGGTCTGTTTGAAGTACAAATGGTTTTCCACGCCACTATGTAGTTAGGGTCGTTGCGATTTACTTTAGAATTTTTTTTTCAAATATTTAACCATTGGATATGCTATTTGCGCTTAATTTTTTATAAATTTTCGGTAGTATCCTGTAATACCTAAAAATGATTTGATTTGTTTTTGGTTGTTTGGTAACTCCTTCAGGGGTTAATGTATGACCCAAATATTAAATTTCTTTATGTAGAAAATTGCATTTGTCTACTTGAATTTTAAGAGATGCATTTTCTAGTTTTTCTAATATTAATTTTAAATTTATTAAATTTTCACTTAGAGAAGCACTGAAGACCAGAATATCATCTAAGTAAACTACGCCAACTTTATTGATATAATTTCTGAGAACTGAGCTCATTAATCTTTGGAAAGTAGATGGAGCATTCTTGAGACCAAAAGACATTCATAGTGTCCAAACGGGGTAGAAAAGACTGTTTTTCTTCTATCTTCCCTTTTTTCTAGAATTTGGTGAACACCTTTCGCTAAGTCCAAAGTTATAAAATATTGTGCTTTTCCCAATTTGTCTAATATATTATCTATATGTGGTATTGGAAATTTATTGCTTATTGTAACGTCATTTAGTTTGCGATAGTCCACTACAAGGCGCCACTTTTTCTTACCCGAATTATCTATTTTTTTGGTACTATCCACAAGGGGCTGTTATATGATGAGTTACTTTCCGTTATATATTCCCTGGTTTAACATGTCTTGTATTTGTCGTTCAATTTCTTTTTCATGACCTTGTGGATATATATAAATTTTAGAATAGATAGGACTACTTGTAGTGGTTATAATCTCATGTTGTATTTCATGAGTAAAGGATAGATTTTCTCCTTCTTTAAAAAATAAATTTTCGTGTTGTTTTAATAATGTTGATATTTTATTTTTTTCTTCATTATTTAGATGATTTAAATTTAAGTCCTCTAGTTTACTACTTTCAAGGGTGTTTATTTCGTTAATATCGAAAGGAAGTAGAAAATTTTCAAAGTATATTTTGTTATTATTTATTTCTAAAAATTTGTTTTTCATATCAATTTTCGCACCAAAAGGAACCAAAAAGTTTTGTCCTATGATAGCATTATATTTCTTGCTGAAAAAGTTGTGTATTTTCCATGAAAGGGTTCCAGAAGTCTGAAATTCTTCTAATATTGGTGTGATAATTTTTTTTTGTTACTTTATTTAAACCATTAAGCGTTTTAAAGAAGAACGGTTTGTCTAAGTGCTCTTATTTAAAGTTTTTTAAAATATTAGATTTAATTATGCTTGTATCAGAACCGGTGTCTATCAAGCAATTTAGTTTTCGATTTTTAATTGTTAAAGTTACTGTCTGTAATTTGTTGTCCGAGGCTGTCTTGTAAAATTTACGTTATGGTCTTGCATTTTTCGTATACTTTCAACTTCCATAGTTTCGGCAATCTTGCTGTTGCTATAGTATCTTGTTTGTCTTGTACTGTTAGAGTATCTCGAATATCTAGATTGTTGTTTGCTATTTATGAAAGGTTTGCTATTATCTAATTCGTAAAGTTAGTTTAGTTCATAGTTTGACTTTCTTAAATGATTAAATAAATCTTTTAAATTACTTACTTTTATATTTCTGCATTCGTTGATCAACTCCATATAATCTCTTCTACGGTGAAAATGTCATTTTAATTCTTGCTATACTTTTTCCCATGTTAAATCAGAGCCTAATTTCTGTATACATCCTTTTCCATATCCTTGTAGTTTATCATTATACACTATATCCATGGCGTAATTTTTAAGGTTGATGTTTGTGTTACAAAGTTCAGCTGGCTTATTAACTGCGTTTATGAATTCTGACAGAGTGTATTCATTTTTACCATTAAATGGTGATAACCTCCGAAAATGGTTTAACGCTTGTTCCGGTGTTAATTGAAACATATTAGGTTGATATTGATATTGCTTTTGTTATGCTGCTTGTTGCTGTAGTGCGATTTGTTGTTAGTAGTATAGCTATGCTGGTTCTGGACCACTTTTTTGACCGCTATCTCTTTCACTCCTATGTGTTCTTATGGCGGAATGTTTTCTATCTCTTTCACTACTCTTTTAGTACTAGGGTTTGTGACTTTGGTCTAAAATAAAAAGAATGAGGTTTGTGACTTTGGTGTGAAGTAAATCCTCCTAAAGTTATGCAATTAAGATTGAATAAATTGACAGTTATTTTTGAATCTGTTAGTTTGAATACTACAAGTCATAATTAAAATTATTTAAATTATAAAATAAAAATCTGAAATGACGTCAGGGGATTTCTTTGAATTTTTTGAATTATGTAGAAAACAATAACAAAAAAATTTTGTGTTTTGCCGTCGCTAAAACAATAACAAAAAAAATCTGAAATGACGTCAGGGGAGTTTTATTATATGAGTTACATGTATAATCATCTACCCCCACCACTTTTTAATAGAATTTCTTATCTGTATTAATAATATATAATATTTAAAAATGTTCAACAAATTTTTAAAGTTGTAAAATAAAAATCTGAATTTTTTTGGTTAATATAAAAAGAAAAGAAAAAAACGATTGATTGATACACATATTTTTGTCGTTCAAGATAGTTGTCCCTATCAATTAATATTTTATTTTAAAAGCATTGGTTCAGGTTGTTTGAAGTTCAAAATTAATATAAAGGTGTAATATTAAATACATAATTAAAATGGAAGGTTATGCAGATTCTATTGTTGAAAAATACTTTAATAAAAATGGAGTATTATCTTCTGAGAAAAATAGTGAAAATTTAAAAAATTGTCAAGATGATATTAAAAAATTGGAACAAATTTTGATAAAAATTAAACAATTTGGAAAGAAACAAAAACTTTTGTCAGCAATATCAAAATTGAGATCATTTATTAGCATAAAAAATAATAATAATATGATCAAAGGAGGTGGCAGCATTGATACTAATAATAGTGCTAATAATATGATTTGGGAAGATTTAAACTATTCAGCATTTAAGTGTAGAATACGATCAGCTATTATAACAAATATAATACATAAAGACCCAAAAATATTTCTTAAGGAATGTCAAACAATAATGATACCCCAATTGAGAAAAATTTTAGAAGAATATGGGAGCATTAAAATTAATTGTGTATTTTGTGGTGAATTCAAAATATTTAAAAGTAATGATAATGATGAAAAAAAGGAGTTCAAGCACTTAAACACCAAAAATGTAACCATCTATATGGAGGATGATTTGAATGAAATTATAAGTGAGTCTATTGTAGATTCGTTATTAAAAAAATTAGAAGAGTTTCAAGAAAAAGATAGTGGATGGGCCCTTTCAGCTATTCTCAACCTAGTAATCAATATTAACAATCATTCACCAATAAAAGGTAGCTCCTTCATACCAACACCATCGGAAATTTTAAGAAAAAAAGCTTGTGTAAATGTAAGAAATAATGATGATGCCTGTTTCGCTTGGGCTATTGTTTCTGCACAATTTCCTACAGAAATACATTCAAATAGAATTTCAAGTTATCCAGACTATACTGATGTATTAGATTTGGATGGTATAGATTTTCCAATGCAAATTAATAAAATTGGAATTTTTGAAGAAAACAATAATGTATCATTTAATGTGTTTACTCATACTGAAAGGGAACAGAAAAAACAGAAAGAAATATTTCCATTAAGACTGTCAAAAGTGGTAGAGAGTATAACAATAATTTTAACTTCAGTTAAAATTTAAATTACAAATAATTTTTAAATTTTAGATAGACAACATATCAATTTATTGTTATTAGAAGAAGTAACTGATATTGATGATGATGATACAATTATAATGAAACAACATTATGTATGGATCAAAAACTTGTCAAGGCTAGTTTCATCAAATACATCTAAGCATAATAATGCGATACATATTTGCAACCGCTGCTTACATTATTTTCATAGTGAGGAAAAACTAGAAGTTCATCAGAAAGATTGTTTCAATCAAAATAATTGTAAAGTAAGATTACCTACTTTAGAAAATAATACACTTAGTTTTAAGAATTTTAAAAATAAGCTAATGGTTCCAATTGTAATATATGCAGATATTGAATGCATTTTAAAAGAAACTGACGAAGGTAATATATATCAGGAACATATTCCATGTTCAATCGGTTATTATATAAAATCTTCATATAATTCTGGTTTTGAAACTTATGTATCTTATCGTGGTGAAGATTGTATTGATTGGTTTATGACTGAACTTAATGTATTAAGAACTATTTTAAATGATAAATTAACTCAAACTAAACAAATGATAATTTCAAATGAGGAAGATTTAAATTTTAGATTTGCTGAAAAATGTTTTATTTGTGAAAAACAATTTACTTCTACTTCTAAAAAAGTACGTGATCATTGCCATTTAACAGGTAAATATCGCGGAGCTGCACATAACAGCTGTAATTTAAATTTTCAAGATGATTTAACTATACCAATCATTTTTCATAACTTAAGCTCGTATGATGCACATTTTATTATAAAAGATATTAATAAAATTGGTGAAGGTAATGTCAATGTATTACCACTTAATAAGGAAAAATATATATCATTTACAAAAAATATTGATAATTGTAAAATCAAATTTAGATTTATAGATTCATTTAGATTCTTGCCTGCTAGTTTAGATTCAATTTCATCATTATTAAACGAATATCCAATATTAGAATCAGAATTTTCAAATTTAACATCTAATCAAATTAATTTATTAAAAAGAAAAGGTGTGAATCCCTATGATTATTTTAATAGTTTTGAAAAGTTCAAGGAAGAAACTCTTCCCAATAAGAATCATTTTTATAATAAACTAAACAAACAAAATGTTAACGATAAAGATTATGATCATGCTAAAAAAGTGTGGAAAGAGTTACAAATTAAAAATTTAGGTGAATATTCTGATTTATATTTAAAAACAGATGTTTTGTTGTTGGCTGATGTTTTTGAAAAATTTCGAATTACTTCTTTGAAAACACACAAACTAGATCCAGCTCATTATTATACACTTCCTGGTTATACATGGGATGCAATGTTATTGTATACAAATATAGAGTTGGAACTTCTTACAGATATTGATATGATAATGTTTATTGAGAGGGGTATACGTGGAGGGTTAACACAATGTACAAAAAGATACTGTGAAGCGAATAATCAATATTTGGAAACTTTTGATAAAGACAAACCAGAGAAATATTTAATGTATTGGGATATAAATAATCAGTATGGATATGCTATGACACAACATTTGCCATATGGAGGTTTTAAATGGGTTGAAAATACTGAAGAATTTACAGCTGATACAATTTCTTCTATTTCTGATGATTGTGATAATGGATATATTTTTGAAGTAGATTTGGAATATCCTAAAGAGCTTCATGATTTACATTCAGATTTACCATTTTGTCCTGAAAATATATGTCCACCAGGTTCCAAACAGAAAAAATTGCTTGCCACTTTATATGACAAATCTAAATATGTTATACATTATAGAAATTTAAAACAAGCTCTAAAACATGGTTTAAAATTAACAAAAATTCATAGAGTTATAGAATTTAATCAATCTCCTTGGTTAAAATCCTACATTGATTTGAATACAAAACTAAGAGCTGAAGCAGCAAATGATTTTGAAAAAAATCAATATAAATTATTCAATAATGCAGTATTTGGAAAAACTATGGAGAATGTGCGAAAATATAGTTCCGTGAAACTGGTTTCAAAATGGGCAGGTAGATATGGAGCTAGTGTTATGATAGCATCCCCTTTCTTTAAAACTGCTACAGTTTTTAATGAAAATTTGGTTGCAATAGAACTTTTTAAATCAGAAGTCTATTTTTGTAAACCAATTTATGTGGGATTATGTGTGTTAGATATTTCAAAAACTTTAAATTATAATTATCATTATGGTTATATGAAGCCAAAATTTGGAGAAAATTGTTCAATTGTTTATACTGATACTGATAGTTTAATCTATGAAATTTCCAATACTAATATTTATGAAGTTATGAAAAATGATTGCCATACACACTTTGACACAAGTGATTATCACGCAAATAATATTTGGTCAATACCACAAGTAAATAAAAAAGTTGTTGGTCTAATGAAAGATGAATTAAATGGTAATATCATGTCTCACTTTGTAGGTTTGAGAGCAAAAATGTATGCCATTAAAGTTGAAAACAAAGAAAAAATAAAAAAAATTAAAGGTGTTAAAAAAAATATTGTAAAAAACGAAATTTCTTTTGATGATTTTATTGATTGTTTAAATAATGATGTTAATAAAATAGTAAATCAAAACTTAATAAAATCAAAACTCCACACTGTACATAGCATAAACCAATCAAAATTAGCTTTAAGTGCATCCGATGATAAAAGACTTTTAATAGAAGATTCCTACAGTACATTACCTTGGGGTCATTATAGTATTAATGAGTAAAAAAAGAAATAAATTTTTTAAATTGTTTTTAAAAATGTGTTTTAATGAATTTGTTTAATAAATTTTAAGCACCATAAAACCACAAACATCCCATTTGAATTTGAATACTTTTTTCTGATAGTGATTAAAATAGTAAAACATAATCTTCCAAATTTTATATTAAAATGTGTTTACTTAATTTGGAATAAATTTCAATCGAGCTTCAACTCTAATATTTGTGTATTTACATTGTATGGTAAATTTTAAGCACCATAAAACCACAAACATCCCATTTGAATTTGATTGCTTTTTTCTGATAGTGATTAAAATAGTAAAACATAATCTTCCAAATTTTATATTAAAATGTGTTTACTTAATTTGGAATAAATTTCAATTGAGCTTCAACTCTAATATTTGTGTATTTACATTGTATGGTAAATTTTAAGCATCATAAAACCACAAACATCCTTTAAATAAAAAAATCTAAATATTCCCCAAAATTCAGTATAAATAGCCCACAAAATTTCATAAATACATCATTCAAAAGTTCACAAACAACCAGTTTGCAAGTTCACAAACAACCAACAACATAACATATACAAATGGAATTTATAACTGAATTTAATAAAAAATTTTGTCCTGAGACAATTTTTAAATTGAGTCAAATGACAATTAAAAAAAATTATAATATCATCAGCGCGAATATTACAACAACCAGATATGGCGAACGGTTGTTGTTAAGATTGAACAACAGGCGATTACTCTATTTACCAAAAATGTTCGTAAATGTAAGTACAGAGGAATTAAACGAACTGAATAGTGGAAATTATTCCATAATAAATCTAGGGAAGGATACAAATAGGCTGTACAACCTAAAAATTGCGGAATATGTTCTGGAGGAGTCCCCGTCCGATGAGGACTGGGACGAGGAGCTCGAGGTTGCTGAAGCTGAATATAAAAATTAATATTATAAAAAAATATAAATAAAAATAAAATTATTAAAATAAATTAAAAGTTTTTTTATTTTTCAAATTATTATTTATTTATTTTTTTCAGATTTTTATTTTAGGTTTTTTAGATTTATTATTTTCCCTTTTTCCAGTTTGATATTTTATCCATATCAATTAAAACGAGCGATTGTAAATGGTAAAATGTTCTTCTTAAATCCTTTTGAACTAGCTAATAGCTAAAATCTAATTTAAGATACTATACATATATACATACATACAAAAATCTTTCATTTAAATTTCTTTTGTTATGACTAAATTCTAATTATTCTTTATCAGTTAGTTTTTTATTTCATTTATGTTCAAATATATAGAAAAAACCTTGAACTTGAACAAAATTATTAATGTAGGTCAGTTTAAATAAAGCTAGACTAAGAATAAAAAAATTTTTTATTTTTAATTATGTTTTATTTACTGATAATATTTTTTTCTTAACAATATGAAATAAAAATTCTAAACATAAATGTTCGCAATTGTTGGAATTACATTTTATTTTTCAGATATTTAGATACACTATAATTTTTTTAATTTTTTCAGATATTTAGATACATTTTTTATTATTATTTATTATCCAATTCTCTTATTTCTTCCACCGGGGATACTGTTGTATCTCGCTGGGAGAATATTACTCTCCTCTCCGTTAACGTGACAAAAATTTTTACTTTTTGTTTTTTTATCATTTATAGAATTTTTTGATTAAGTTTGATGAGGGTGATAAGTAGTGATTTCAATAAATAAACATTTTCCCAAGCACAAACACCAATATGGTGAAAAGAACATCTTTTAGAACAATGAATTTGTTGATTCTACAAAATTTTTAAACTTGTAGAATCATGGTCATCCATATTAATTATATTGCAAATTTTTAAGTTTTTTTCCAACCATTTTTGTTTTTCACTACCTTTCACATAAATCTTGTTATAATTATTTACAAATATTTTTAAAAAATTGATGACATCAGAAAAATTTGCTTTACCGTCGAACCATTGAAATCCATGATGATTTTTTGTTAACCAATTATTTATTTGCTTTGTTTTGCATTTAGATAATGATAACTGAATGGTGGCTTAATGATAAAATGTTGAATCTCATTTTCTGATGAAAGAACTCCTATTTCCTTTAAGATGAATTTATCGTCATTATCTCGAAAACCTTGAACATCAATGATTATATGATTCATTTTTATATATTTGAAGAATTGTTAGAAGATTCTGATAAAAATCTTTTAAATTTAAGTTTCTTGAAGCGTCATTTTTTTACAGATGAGTTCATTTATTTAGAAATTTAGATAATTTTGGCAACTTCTCCTGTTAATGGTTTATATTCAATTAAGCGATCATGTAAAATAATACAATAAGCTGTAGTATTGTCTGGAATTTTTTTTAAAGTTTTTAATTCAATCTTGACATCAACCGGCCCCATTTTAAGATTATCATTTTGATAACGAGTATCAATTATGAAGATTGGAGAATCAATTTTAAAGTTGTCCCATGACACTAGAGGTTCCGATATTGAGTTATTATAATAAAAGCTTCTAAAATTCGAATATGCTTCATATGCTAAGGCATAGCGATTTTTTGTAAAATCTAAATTCATATCTTCATATGGATATGATTCTGAATTTAAATATACTTTTATATTTTCAATATCACAATAATTAAAAGTTGAAGGATCTTCTTCCAGCTTATTTTGTTTGCCAGTTTGTAGAGCAAAAACAATAAAACGAGGTTTTTCAAGTTGTGAAGCTGTTTTAACATTCCAAATATGATGTGTAGTTCCTGATGGTAATGTAGGATATTCATGCAATTCCCAATTTCTAAAAGGAATTTTCATAACTGAACCATTTTCAATATTTTTGTATAAATTTAATTTAAGATTATCAGCTAAGTTAATATGTTGAACCTTCCAATATATTTTTGTAATAGTAAGTTTTGGTTTTTCACTTGCATTAGCACTGCTACACAATAATGAATTGTCATTTGATCGAGAGCGAGTTAATATTAATTCATGTTTTGCATTTGGAATAATGTTTTTGTAGTCTTCAGCAAACCCTATTAATCTTTTTAAGGGTATACAAAAATTGAAATATAAATTATTTATTTTAATTGATGCATCAGGTGACCAACTTCCATTGTATAAAGCTCTACTTTCATTTGGGTTGAGTGAAATATAGTTTTTTAATGTTGAAGTTATTCCAACATTACGATTATGATCAATTTCTTTACCATTAAGTTCATAGCGAATTTCATCAAATAGAAATGGTATAGCATTATTAACTAGTTTAGTGTGAGTAACAACTGTTCCATCATGTTTTGATACATATCCTTCAATGCAGATTAGACTTGTTGAGGGTAATATGTTTAAGTTCTGATTTTGTATTTGTATTCGTATAATATCGCTTAATCCAAATGAGTTTAAGAATGGTGAATATGAATGCCAATGAGCACTAGTTATAGTTTCATCAAAAATAGGATCATTAAAGAGTTCCATTTTAATTTACTTTTAGCAGATATCCAAGAGATTTTAAATATTCCTTATTTTCAAATGATAATTGTTTTTTGTATTTTAAATGCTGAGTTCCTCCTCCTTTGACTACCTTTAATGAATTAAGGTGATGTTCATCATTCTGTGAATGTATATTGGATTGATAATTTTGACTAAATACGATCATTCTGAAGCTTTAAGTGCAATCTTATTGTTATTGTTTCTCCACGAAAATTTATTAAATTACCGTTCTGATCAAGGAGTTTTACAGTAATAGAACTTATCTGATTAATAGTTACCGGTAAATAAATTACATTATTAGGAACTTCAATTATTTTATAGCCAGGACTGACGTTAATAGAGAATTCATGTAAAGTGTGAGCCTCTTTTTCATTAATATAAGCTCCAGAAACAATATTGCATTCTACTCTTATTATATTTATTTTATTAATATCAACAAAAAGATCTGAAGTATGCCATTGATTGGCTAATAATTTCTTCTTACTGAAACCTAATAATCCACCAATTGTATCTTCTCTTTCGAAATCAATTTCCTTATCAGCAAAAATTTCACACTTTAATGTATTATTATTTGCTCTTATAATTAATTTTTCCTTATCTGCTTTAGTTATATTCAACGTTTTCCTAAGAAATAGTTCAATATCACCAATTTCATATGAACCTGTTTGAATGGTAATAGGTTTATCATCAATAATAAATGTATTATTATCCTCATCTATATTAGGTATTGAGTTATACGTTTGGAAATCAACTAAACCGCAGGTATATTCTCTTCCCTTTAGATCTATAGGGGGAAAATAATTAGTTGTCAATGTGGAAGAGTTTCCGTTTAAAGTTAATGTTATTGACATGTCTTTAATCGATATAATGAGATATTTCAGTTGTGTATTCTGTTTTTATAGGTTTTTAAGGTTAATCCAAAATTCAATGATTTAGATTTAAGGCTAATACCCATTAATAATAATATAATACAAATACATACAAATTTCTTTCTTATAACTAAATTCTAATTATTCTTTATCAGTTAGTTTTTTTTATTTAATTTATGTTCAAATATAGAGAAATAACCTTGAACTTCAACAAAATTATTAATGTAGGTCAGTTTAAATAAAGCTAGACTAAGAATAAAAATTTTTTTTTGAGATTTTATTATGTTTTATTTACTGATAATATTTTTTTTTCTTAACAATATGAAATAAAAATTCTAAACATAAATGTCCACAATTGTAAGAATTAAAATTTTGATATTTATTATAATTATATGTAAGGTTATCTCCAAAATATTTTATTACTTCTAATGGTGGTCTTAAATTTCCAAAACTATCAAAATAATGAGTTATTTCATCATTTTTAAAATAAGCTACCCAATGCGTTCCATCTCCAATAGAATTATCCAAATTTATTATACCACATTCATATTTCCAAGGTCTACGTATTGGTAAATTATCTCTCATAAAAACTCCTCGAAAATGTTTTAAATATTTTTTACTAAAGTTTTCTAAATCAATATTTGTAAGAGCTCTATTGGGTAGCTTAGTTAATGGTTTTTTGGATTCAAATAAAGACCTAATCCTGTTTTATATGGTTTTAAATGCAATCCATTACCTCCTTTTAATGCAATCGCTTCCATCATTTTATTATGACGTTGACTTTCTTTTAACTCTTTGTGAGCATTTTTAGCATCGTTAACAGCTTTAGTTATTCCTGCAGCGCCGCCTGAAAGTGCTCCAATAGCAGATAGACCAGCAAATATAGGGATTAAAGGTAAAACTCCTCCAATTTTTGGCACAGGAATTATTCGAGGAATGTTAATGTTTTTTTTTTTCTGTCCTTTAGAAAACTTTCTAGCAGCATGCAAAGCAGTTTTTATAATATTCTTATCATTCACCGGTTTTTTTATAGTTTTAACAGCTAGTTTAGCTTCCTTTATAACATTTTTCAATGACTTTTTTCTCGAAGTTTTCTTTTTTCTTAAAATTTTCTTTTTTGTCTTTCTTAAACCCATACCGAGCTTAACTTTAGCTTTCATTGCGTTTGTAACCAGATATGAATTTAAACGTTCACCAAAATTTGAGTCTTTAGCTTTAAGTCTTTGCCAAGCTTTTTCTGCTAATATTTTATCAGCTATTTGACGTTGATTTTGATCAGTATTTTGAGAATATGCTATGTCATGCTCTCGACAAGCCTCATCTAAACCATTAATTCCTTTATCACCTCGTGCTAATCGTTTTGCTAGTTTTGTCCCAGGACCACAATAATTATAACCAGGTAAATGTGCTTCAAATGGTAGTTTATTAATTAGAGAATTAACTACACCTTTTCCATTAACAGTTTTTTGGTTACTGATTGAATATTTATTATGAAGCGGCATAATATTAAGTTGTTTAGTTTAAGAAAGTCACTCAAATACTAATCACCTTTATAAAATGAAATTTATAAAACTAGATAATGCAGTTAAAATTAAAAATTTCGATCAAAATTCAAAAAAGAAAATAAAAAGACATGGTGAATGTTTTCCAGATAGCATAAGAGGATTAATAGTCGGACCTTCAAATTGTGGTAAAACTAATGCTATGATAGGTATGCTTTTAGATCCTAAAGGGCTCAAATTTGAAAACATATATATCTACTCGAAATCATTACATCAACCTAAATATGAATATTTAAAAAAAATAATAAAACCAATCAAAGGAATGGGATATAACGAATTTTCAAATAATGCTGATGTAATTGAACCATCAGCCTCACAACCAAACTCAATATTTATTTTTGATGATGTAGCTTGTGATAAACAAGATAATATAAGAGCATATTTTTGTATGGGACGTCACCAAAAAGTAGATAGCTTTTATTTATGTCAGTCATATACAAGAATTCCAAAGCATTTAGTTAGAGATAATGCTAATTTTTTAATTATATTTAAGCAAGATGATTTAAATTTAAAACATATATATAATGATCACGTAAATTCTGATATGACACTTAATGAATTTAAAAAATTGAGTGCATGCTGCTGGAATGATAATTATGGTTTTCTATTAATTGACAAAGATAGTGGTTTAAATAATGGGCGATATAGAAAAAATTTTGATGCATTTGCTAAATTTTAGTTAAACCAAGATCTGTTAGCAGTTGGTAGTTACTAACTGAACAGGTCATTTAATAGATATCAGTTAGTAGTTTACAGTTAACAGATAGCAGATAGCAGTTATCGGTCAGCAGTTAGCGATTATCAGTTAGCAGTTAGCAAGAGAACAGTCCAGTCGATAATTTACAGTTAATAATTGAACTAATCCATAAAAAATGGATGAACAACTTATGAAAGATTTAATTAAAACTCGTAAAAATTTAAAAAGGAAATTTCAATCTTTAAAAGTTCAGAAGCTATCAGAAGACCGTAATCGAGAAGAAGCTTTCACTCCAATTACAAAACCATTGAAAGAATTAACAAATTTTGTCAAACAACAACAACAACAACAACAACAACAATTTTCAAATAATGTTATCAAACCGGAAATTAAATTGCCTGCTAGCGATGATAACACTTTAAAATTATTGAGGCCATTTAAGTCGGAAGATAAAACGCCTAGCAACAAAAGTAATACTCACAGTAAATTTATAACTTCAACACCAAATACTATAAAATTTGAGACGTCATCTATAACTGATAATATTATTGATGAATCATCAATTTCACAATTTCCTGTTCTTAACAAGTCAGAACTTGATAAGACATATGGGCCATATTTTGATGAGTCATTAAATGTTCGAAAACTTGGGAATGCTAATTTTCAAATAGATGAAATTACTAAAAATATTTCGATTGATAATGAAGTTTTTAAAGGAACTGATGGTCTATATGAATTGATATTTTAAAAAAAACCTATAAACTATACTGAAAATGATTTAAAAACATATCATCAAATACTGAACAAAACGAATGCGCATAGAAGAAATTATGATCATTTAGAGCAAATAAAAGGAAACAAAGGTTTTAAATACAAAAATATATTAAGAAAATTATATGAACATGATTATAATACTAGACATAAAAAAACTGGTTCAGGTTGTTTGAAAAAAAAATTTATTAATTATTTTAATAAATCTTCTTCACCAGAAACCCATTTAAAATATACAAATCAATCAAATCAGTATGTTTATTGGGATGATCCTAATGAATTAGTTGACAGATTAAGACTTTTAATTGCTTCAGAAACAGCTGGTAACAACAATCATCACAATGAAATTGTATCTATAATTGAAGAGTTGAGAGAAGCAAATATAATACAATAACTATTTACATTAACAATCAGTTAAAACCACAATGTCGCTCGATAAATTTGGACGTAGTATAGCTTCTTCTTCTAGAAAACTACATACTCAAGGTCCTCCAGGTATAGGTTTCAAATTAACTTCTGAGGGAAATTATGATTTAGATAACAAAATTTTATCAAATGTTCAAGAACCAATTGATGGACGTGATGCAGCAACACAAAATTTTGTAAATAATCATATTTTCTTTCAGAAAGATCTATTAGAAAACAAGATGAGAAAAATGAATAATCATTTAGAGACAACAATATCTACAGAACTTAAATTAGTGGAAGAAAAATTAAAAATATTAGAAGAAAAAGTGCAAATTAGTTTAGAGGAAATACATATTAAATTTTCTGCAATGTTAAGTGAAAAATTTTCAGAAATGAATGATTTTATTGAATTTCAAATTAAAAAACCAATTATATTTATTAATGATAGACTACAAAAAGCGGAAGCTCAAGCTCAATCAGCATTGGATTTATTAAGTGGTTTAGAGCTTATAAAAAAATAATTGGAATCAGTTGTCATTTAATGTTCAAAATGGATATACATCAAATCGGATATACTTTAAATAATTTTTTAGATAAATATGAAGATATTTTATTGGAGGAACATTATGAACAATTAAAAATTCATTTTCATTTTTTAAAATTATTTAAAAATTCTATACAAATTGAAACAAAAGAGCATGGATATCATTGGGATATATGTCCCTATACATCAGACAACAACACAACTGTTCCAGATACTTGTCCTTGTAATTCAGCAGAACATAATATGTTAAAATGTTCCAAACTAATGGATTTATATAAAAGAATAAAAAATAAATCATAATATAACTTTATATACATACATAAATAAAGAATATAAATTTTAAATACATTTTATTGTTTGCTTTTTATTATATATAATATATATAAATTATATAGGCACATTTTATTGAAAAATTAGTAAAAGAGAGGTGGTTGAAGAGCTGCATAAGCCTGCACGAAGAAATTTTAAACGACGTAGAGTTATAATTAAAGGATTTGATGATCTTTGGCAAGCTGATTTAGTAGAAATGGGTTCATATGCTAAAGAGAATAAAGGATTTAAATTTTTATTAACTGTGATTGATTGCTTTTTTAAGTATGCCTGGGCAATCCCTATAAAAGCAAAAACTTCAGAGAACGTCACAAAAGCAATGCAAAATATTTTTCTAACTTCTAAAAGACATCCGCAAAATTTACAAACAGATGATGGGAAAGAATTTTTTAATAAAATATTCAAAAAATTAATGGATAAATATCATATAAATCATTATTCAACATTTAGCATATTAAAAGCGTCTATTGTTGAACGTTTTAATAGAACTTTAAAAGAAAAGATGTGGAAAGAATTTAGTTTTAATGGAAATTATAAATGGATTAACCTAATTCAAGAATTAACAAAACAATATAACAACACTAAACATCGAACAATTAAAAAACGACCATCTGATGTCAATAAAGATAATGCTGAAAATTTACTGAAAACTATATATAATCATATTAAAATTTCACCACCATACAAATTTAAA
Source organism: Poecilobothrus nobilitatus (assembly GCA_947095535.1). NCBI lineage: Eukaryota > Metazoa > Arthropoda > Insecta > Diptera > Dolichopodidae > Poecilobothrus > Poecilobothrus nobilitatus. The sequence continues at coordinate 193,354,030 of OX352772.1, forward strand.
ATTGGTGACTTAGTTCGAATAAGCAAGTATAAACATGTTTTTGAAAAAGGCTACACACCAAATTGGACAACTGAAATATTCAAGATAAGAAAAGTTCAAATCACTAACCCTGTTACATATTTACTGGAAGATTATCAAGGTCAACCTATACAAGGAAGCTTCTATGAATATGAATTGTTAAAATCTAAACATAATAATATTTACCTAGTTGAAAAAGTTATTAAAAGTAAAGATAATAAGGTTTTTGTAAAATGGCTTGGATTCTCATCTGATCACAATTCATGGATAAATAAAATTGATTTAATATAGAGAAAAAAAAATTTTTTATTTCATATTATTTTTTTAATTACATTTTTTTTTGTTTTTTAATGAATTTCCATTTGATATGTCGGATCCTGCTTGATTGTTCGTAAATCAATTACAGTGAAATCAGATTTATATTCTGTATCCACCATCATAATTTTTTCTGCCTCTCCATCACCTGTAATTCTTTCAACCAATATTTCTCGATATTCATGACACTGAATTTTGAGATACTTTTTAATAAAAATGCTTTCATATTCGCATCTCACAGTGAGTTTTTGATTCTCACCAAAATTCAATACAAAATGTCTATAAAATATATGTTCACTATTTATTATTCCGCCAATGTTCTGTTCTTTTAAAACTAACTCATTTCTAAAAGCTTTAATAGCATCATCAATAGACATATATTGTGGTACTGAATCAGCTTTATCTCCCAACAATTGATCATCTGCTTGCAAAGTAGTTAATGGTTGTATTGTAGTTGTTGTTGTAATTTCATTAGTATTTGTTTCTGAGGAAATTACATGTTTTAAAAACTGAACTGATAAATTTACTTTAACAGTTTCATTATTTGGAAGTAATATATTAAAATATGTGCTCCCAAAAGCTGATTCATCCAATCTAATATTAGAAGTTGGAGCTGAATTTGCTTGAATAGTAAACAAGCAAAATATTAAAATTAAAAATGATTTCATTGTCACAATAAAAGTTTGATCTATCTTCATTCAAGGTTCACGCAGTAATGTACGATTGGAAATTATAATTATATAAGTTATACTTTTTATTTTCTAGAAAGTTCTTTATTATATACAAACTTTACTTGACTTATAATAGAACACACATATATAAAGAGTGATAAATATCTATCTCTTCCATCTGAATAAGCTTCCATATAATCTAAATATTCCTCTTTTAAATTTTCAAGTAATTTTCTAAAATTAGTTAACATGTCACCAATTTTTGATTTTTTATTTTTTTCATTATATTTATTTTCTATTGAATATATAAATATAATTCCTTCATCGATTCGTTTCCTTATCATCGACTTTTTCAATTCATTCTGATTTTCTTCATATTCATTTCTTGTCAGTGATAATGCATCAATATTTTCAGTAATTCCTTTATTCTTACCAGCTGGCAAAACATTTGAAATATTCTTTTCAATCATCTCCCAATCATCTTCTTCAGAAAATGGACAATCAGCATTAAAATGATTAGGTGCTTGCTTTTTTTTATTTGTTAAACCCCTTATTTTACCAATAATAGAGATATCACCACCATATACTTCTATTTTTATATGTTGCCAATCCAAAGGAGATAATTCGAATTGGTTATTAAATGATTCACCATTTCTAATTTTAAATAAACAAATTTTTTCACCACCTTCTGGAGTTATATATACCTCCAAAAAATCGTGAAATATTCTCCAATTAATTATTTTAATTGAAGCCCATTTCTGACCACAAATACAATATTTATACCCATGTAAAATATTATCAGCCCAAAACATTATGATGCTTATACTTAATAGTCTAATCAGATTATGTTATATTTTATGTTAGAATTAGTCTTTTATAGAATTTTGAGTATCATATTATTATTAGAAAAAAATATATATATATTTTAAATTATTTATTTATTATAAACACCTAAATAATTGTTACATTTCGGACAATAATGATTTACATTTTTCATGTTATCAGTACAATATGGAATGCAACAACAACACCATAATCCTATCAAACACATTAGTAGAGCTGCAATATGAGTTTTGTTAGCATTTTCATATTCAACTCTCGTTACATTTCTTTCACCACAATTGAAACATACTGTTACTTGAGGGCAAGGTCCAAATGGTACTTTAAATGCTTGTTGAAGAAAAACAGCTGAAGGAATTTGACTTTGGCTTGTGTTATATGATAATGAACCCATGACTGTTTTTGTTAGACTAAGTACATCAAAAATAAAAAAATCTTCTCTGGGTAAGAGCATAGAATTGAGATCGAACCATCGAACCTTATATTAATAAACTTATCTAATAGATTTTGTCTACGCCCTAGCACTCCTACCCACAGAAGATTTAGTTAACTCTTGCTATTTTCATATTTTGTTTCTAAATTAACTGTTTAATTAGTTTTAACCAAACAATGGAGTTCGCAAGAACAATTTTTACCTTTAATAAATTTTTTCTAGAAAATAAAAAACACTTTAGAAAGAAATATATACGAGAAATGCAATATCATATCAAATTTCTGAGGAATTATGCTGAGTCAACATTAATTCAATTTAATTCACTCAAAGAAGATCAAGATGATAAATGGACGGATTTGGTTACACACAATTCAACCAAATTTTTTAAAATATCTTTATTACGATTAGCTAAAATCATAAAGAAATTTAAAGAAAATAATTATAAATATCGGAAAACTTTAAAAAATAAATAAAAACTTTATAATAATATATTTTGTTTTTTTCTTTTTAAATTAACAATAGGAATCCCCTCAAAAAGTACGATAATTTTTTTATTATTTTAGGAAACCTCGTAACGTCATTTTTAAACTAATTTTTCGTTTTTTTCTTGTATATTAGTCTAGAAATTCTCTGACGTCATTTTTAGTTTTTTTAATTTTTATCTCAATTTTTTTTGTTATTGTTTTTTGTTTTGTTTTTCTCTGTCATATAAGAAATGTGTTTTACCGACGGCAAAACATTAAAAATTAAAAAAATGTATGAAAAAAAATATATTAAAAAATTCCTCAATTTTTAAAAACTAATCCTTATCAGCATTATTACTAACAACAATGGGAATCTTCTGACGTAATCTTGCTTTTAATTAAAGCCCGCGTTCTAAATTTCTTATTATTTCATTCATCATATAATTTTTGGTTTTTTTCTTTTTATAATTTAAATAATTTTAATTATGACTTGTAGTATTCAAACTAACAGATTCAAAAATAACTGTCAATTTATTCAATCTTAATTGCATAACTTTAGGAGGATTTACTTCACACCAAAGTCACAAACCTCATTCTTTTTATTTTAGACCAAAGTCACAAACCCTAGTACTAAAAGAGTAGTGAAAGAGATAGAAAACATTCCGCCATAAGAACACATAGGAGTGAAAGAGATAGCGGTCAAAAAAGTGGTCCAGAACCAGCATAGCTATACTACTATTGTTGCTTTGCGACTAGTTGTTGCTGTTCGATTTGTTGTTGTTGTGCGATTTGTTATTGTTGTGCGAGTAGTTGTTGTTGTGCGAATAGTTGTTGTTGTCATCGTTCTTGCATAAATTCTTTTAGTTGAGCCTCTTGGCGAAGAACCATTTGGCAGAGAATTTCTAGTTTACCTTCCATTGTATTTATTTTTCGATTTTTAACGAATATTTATTTAAAAAAAATTTTTCACTTGTTAAATTTTTTTTTTTTAAAAAGGTTCAAAATTTAATCTTCAGATTAAATTTTCCGCGACTGCCCCAGTTACACATTTTATTTAATTAAAACAATTTAGTTCTTTTGGTGTGGTATTAAGACTCAACTAACTTTTTTATTTTCTTATGTTTACTTATTTATATTAAAAATTTTAGCATTACTTAATGCTAAGATAAGCATTTCTTAATATAAAAACAATAATATTACTTAATACTAATTACGAAATGTGTAGAAAATATCAATGTATATTTATTTAAAATTTATTAATGAAAAATTAATTAACAGAAATGCTAAATTGCATTTCCTGTTATTCTTTGACTAAACTACTTTATTTATAAAAGGTGAATGAGCTAATAATTGATATTTAGGTTAACATTATCATAATGTTAACATTACATAACATTAACATTTACATTATGTTCATATATATAACTTGCGTTATTCGCGTTTTTTCATTATCAAAATTTGTAGTAATTATTTGACAAACGAGTTATATTTAAAAAATGTTTTCTCCTTCAATCAATACCAATTAAACATACCTATAATTATTATTTCTTTATGCTTGTTTAAATTTAAATACGAATAAAATAAAATGCAAGCAATTTTTTCCATAAAAAATTTGCTTCTGTTTTCATGACTGCCTGTTACAATAAACACAAAAAAGTATTTAAACTAGAGTCCATTTTAGGGAATATGGAGGAGGCATTGACCCTAAACAATTATAAAAACATAGGAAGAGGTGAATGGCCCCAAACAATAATATAAACATGGAAAGGTGTCATTGCCCCCAACGTGTTGTCTTAACCTCTTAACATACTCCCACTACCTAACAACCAAATTAATAAGAAAATAAACATGTGTTTCACATTCACCTATAATTAATTTCAACCTTCACCTTATCATAAACCATAAATCATCTTAATGGCACGTGCCTTCCTGACACGCCTAAACCCGTTTTTTTTTTCAAGCCAAAAGTAGCCCATTACCTTATGTCATACGTTCGCCATCACTGGGCCCCAATATTCTAAATTAGAGTGACGATATGAAAAGTTTTTAAAGGTTAAACTTGATTTAATATGTATCTGAAAAATAAAAAAAAGTGTTCCAAAGTTGATTTCAAATTTGATATATGTTTAAATATACATATACAAAATAATTTTTTAAATGGAATGTTTTTATATGAGAATGTAAATTTGGCTTTTGGTTAATATTTTTTTATTGTAATAAAAACTTTGAGTTAAACGGTAGAAATTATATATTGTTAGCTACGATCGTGATCAAGTTCAAGTTCAAGGTCATAGTAAAAACAAATGAAAAAATCTGGATTCAAAAAGTTGGTTTTTAATATTAAATAACTGCATTGCATTTCTTACTAAAAGTTTAAAAATAATTGTTTCAGTAAATATTACCTATTTTATTTATGCATGAATCATGTTTTTTGTCAAAACCAAGCCACCTAATTAAAACTTGATTTCCATTTTTGTACCCTACACCTAAAGTATAGGGTATATTAACTTTGGTATGTTGTTTGTAACCACCAAAAGGAAGCGAGTTAGATATGGACATGTATATATATTCCGAATCAGGATCACCTTTTGAGTCGATTTAACGATGTCCGTCCGTCCGTCCATTCGCACGATAACTCAAAAACTAATAAAGCTATTTTGATGAAATTTATATAGTAGGTTACTAATTACGAAAGGAAAGCTAAGTTCGAATCTGGACAAAATCGGTCAATGGGTTCGGATTCTGGAAGCTGCCGAATGATTCCGGAGCAAACGAGATTATTTCCAAAACCAACAAAGATAGAACCTTTAAATTTTATACAATGATGTTCCTTCCCGTTGGATTTATGTCTCTGAAATTTAAGAGGATTTGGTCCATGGGTTTAGATTTTGGAAGCTTCCAAACGAGCACCAGAGCAAATGAGATTATCTCCAAAACCAGCAAAGATATAACCTTCAAATTTGACAGAATGGTGTTCTTTCATGTTTTATTTAAATCTCTGAAATTTGAGAGGATTTGGTTCTTGGGTTCGGATTTTGGAAGATTCCGAACGAGCCCCAGAGCAAACGATATTATCTCCAAAACCAACAAAGATAGAAACTTTAAATTTTGTACAATGATGTTCCTTCCCGTTCGATTTATGTCTCTGAAATTTAACAGGACTTGGTCCATGGGTTTGGATTTTGGAAGCTTTCGAACGAGCACCAGAGTAAATGAGATTATCTCCCAAACCAACTAAGATATAACCTTTAAATTTGGCAGAGTGGTGTTCTTTCATGTTTTATTTAAGTCTCTGAAATTTGAGAGGATTTGGTTCATGGGTTCGGATCTTGGAAGCTTCTGAACGAGCCCCAGAGCAAACAAGATTATCTCCAAAATCAACAAAGATAGAATCTTTAAATTTTGTACAATGATGTTCCTTCTAGTTCGATTTATGTCTCTGAAATTTGAGAGGATTTGGTCCATGGTTTTGGTTTCGGTTTCCGAGCGAGCACCAGAGCAAATGAGATTATCTCCAAAACCAACAAAGATATAACCCTTAAATTTGGCAGAGTGGTGTTCTTTCATATTTTATTTAAGTCTCTGAAATTGGAGAGCATTTAGTTCATGGGGTCGGATCTTGGAACCTTCCGAACGAGCCCAGAGTAAACGAGTATTTCTCCAAAACCAACTAAGATAGAACCTTTATTTTTAGTACAAGAGTGTGCTGTTATGTTTCCTTTTCTATAGAATTGGAAACTGACATTTGAAAGAATTTGAACCATGGTTTCGTATTTTGGAAGCTTACGAACGAGCCCCAGAGCAAACGAGATTAGCTCCAAAACCAACAAAGATAGAACCTTTAAATTTTTTAAAATGATGTTCCCTCCCGTTCGATTTATGTGTCTGAAATTAAGAGGATGTGGTCCATGGGTTTGGAATTTGGAAGCTTCCGAACGAGCCCTAAAGCAAATGAGATTATCTCCAAAAGCAACAAAGATATAACCTTTAAATTAGTCAGAATGGTGTTCCTTCATGTTTGATTTAGATCTCTGAAATTTGAGAGGATGTGGTCCATGAGTTCTAATCTTGTAAGCTTCCGGAGGAGCCCCAGAGCAAACGAGTATATCTCCACAACCAATATAGATAGAACCTTAGTTAGTACAAATTGGAAACTGACCTTTGAAAGAATTTGAACCATGGGTTCGTATTTTGGAAACTTCCGAACGAGCACAAGAGCAAACGACCATATCTCCAAAACCAACAAAAGTAGAACCTTTGAATTTAGTATAATGGTGTTCTGGCATGTTTTCTTTATGTTCCTGAGATGGATTCTTGGGTTTATGTTCCTAAGATGGATGGATGGGTTCCTGAGATGGAAACTGAAATTTTTTACAAGGGTGCCAAGCTTCCAAAAAAACTTATGGATTTTTAATTTAATTCGAATTATTCAGGTTTAGGGTATTAATAAGTCGGTTGCATCGACTTACTGTTACATTTACTTGTTTTAAATAATTTTTTCTACAAGGCAAGGTAAGCATTAGGAAATTTAACAGATAGGTTCATCAAAACTGCCTTTGATTTGTTTTTGTGTGTAATCAAGGAAATTGTATGTTATTGCATCAGTTCTTTTTATTTTTGCTATTGTACAAATTTCTGTTGACCAATTAGGTTGATAATATACCTTTAAATTTAGTTCTCTAAAAAAAATCTCCAACTTTATATTTTGCTTTTCGGAATACTTTTAATTTATTGTGGACAGTTTTCAATATCAATTTCTCATTTTTCTTTGTAACGTTTTTAGGTGGAAATTTAATTGTATGATTGTTGTTGAGTTACATAAATATTTTTCATTGCGATTAAAACATTATCAGTGCTTCTGTTTTTAACCGGTTAAGAAAATTTTGAAAATGTATCAATAACTGTTAATAACAATTTATATCCTTTGTTAAATTTTGCATATGGAATGATTTCAACTAAATCAATTTGCCAGGTATCATTTAAACACTTTTGAATAAAATTTCTTCGTGTAAATTTTCTTCTAACACCTCTATGAATTCTGACACAAGTTGAAACCTCCACGTTATTCTTGTACCATTTAATTAAATTTTTCAAAGTGATTCTTTAATTTTCTTTTGTATGACATTCACATGTGTCCGATTCAGAAGTAGAATTATCATATGCCCATGGACAAAGCGGAAAATGAGCGCAATAAATCGAAGTGTACTTATTTACTCCAGAACAATTTTTAATGTGTTTGTATATAGATATAATATTAGTTTTTTATGATCATCTAATAAGACGGAGGAATAAATATTTAAAAACTCCTCTACTTCCACAATTCAAAATGACTATACTAAAAATATTTTCGCTGCTTTTATATTATCTCTCAATGGTATTTAAAATTCAGTTTTTTATCATACACAGATCAAAAATGATTAATTTTATTCGTTCATTTATTTTATTTTATTTTATTATAATTACAAAAACAAGGTATGTACATATTTAAAAAAAAAAAAAAACAATAAATGACAGACATTATAACATTAATATTGAAAATATGATTGCAATTCTTAATGACTAATTAATATCTGTGGTTAAAAGAAATAATCGCTTAAGTCGAGATAAGAACAAAATGAATTATTATCACCACTATAATCATTTGGGTGAACTTTACTTTCTGACAAAAACACGTTTACGTATAGCTTTTCATACTTGAAAAATAAAAAAATAAACAGTTAATATAGTTAAAAACTAAATGTTATGTATCTTCAAATCGCTTAAGTTGAAGTAATAAGCTATGTATTTAAAAAAAAAAATTATTTTCTAACCCCTAAATTATTCATATTTTTCATAATAGCTTATTTGAGTTAAGTTATTATATAATTTTTTATTAATCTTCTAAACATCACTTAAGTCGACTTAAGCGTTTACATTAAGTCAGCTTAAGCATTTGTTATTCTTCCTAATCGAGTTAAGTTACTATGTACAATTTGTAACGGAATCCTAACAGAAAGCAAAGTGTAATTAAGATGTTTTAAGTAGTGCATAATTCAGTTCTTATCTCCCAATATAAGATATATCGTTTCATAGTCTACAGTGTAATTATTGAAATTTATATTATTATTATTAACTACAATAAATTAATAACGTACTTAAAATAATTATTATTATTCTAAGATAGTGCTTAAATTTTTAAAAATAAAATAAATATTGTTGAGTGCTTAAAACTAAAGAAAAATGTCCTTATTATTGTCACGTACAAGAAAAATAGTTGAATTAGCTTGGCGAAACCTTGAGCTTCGACAGAACAATAGTAAGTTGGATAGTTTTTTAAACAAAATTAAAATTATTACGAAATCATAATTATATTATTATAAAAAAAAATGTAATTTAGTCAAAAAAATAATATCACAATAATAATATAAAATCTATTTTTAAAAGCACAAAATAAAAACTAACTACAATTTTATACATCTAGGTAAAAACTTAGTTAATGCTAATGAGCCCCAAATTTCTACGTGTGCTATTAAAATTGATTTTTGTGAAAATAAACTGGAAAGTGATAACGATACACAACAAAATTTGACAATGCATCGTGACTCAAATCCAGATTTTTGCAGTGATGACTCTGGATAGCAGATCGAGATTTTATTTTACCAGAAACGTCATTTGATGAAAATTTATCACAATTATTTAAACAGATTTGTTAAATTCTTTTGCAATTTGTTAAATTCTTCCTTCATAGAATCAGAAGATGCTTCTAAAAAGCAACTTAGCGAAAATAAAGATTCCCAAAGGTCTAGAAAAATAAAAAGAAATACTGCTCAATCTTACAAATATGAAAAAGGTGAAATACCGGCCAGAATATTTATACTTTTATCAAATAATTGTAGGAGAAAATGTAAAGAAAAAATATCTTTTTCTGTTCAAAAGAAACTTTTTGAAAATTACTGGCAACTAGGTACATAAGAATTTTGTTTATTGCATCATTAATGGCAATTGAAGAAACAAAAACGCAAACCAAATTTAAAAATCAAGATAAACCAAGAAACCGACAGTATAGTAAGTAAGTAAGCTAGAAATCATTTAACTATATAAATAAGGTACCTATATGTGTACATAATAAACGATTTCAAATTTTAAAATTCCGCAAAAGAGATATTTTTATTCTTACTTTTTAATAGCAATGGCAATTAAATTTAAAAAGCCTAGTCTTGACACTTGCAACACCTGTGATACATATAGAACGAAAATTGATCTAGCGAGACGATGAAGTTCTCCTTCGTTGCAATTGTTAAATAATGATTTGGATGAACATCATAAAAAGTCAAACTTAGCCTACGAAACAAAAAAAAATTATAAATTGTTAAGTAGGTACTACAAATAAATCAATTCAAACATTCACTTTCGATTTACAGTAATGCCTACGAACACCATTTCTTCGAAATTCAATATCATTTTACAAGAGGCCCTTGTGAACCTACAATTTAACTATTCATGATTGCTAAACCAACAATGCTTACTGCTGCATGTGGCATGAAGCTATTGCCAGAAGCGGTGGAAGTGAAATATCTTCATGTCTGTTGAAACATCTGGAATATTTAGAATCGGTAAGTCAAGCAAATCACGTAATTTATTATAGTTATTCATGCCCAGGGTAAAATATAAATTCTTTTGTGAGTTCTATGTTCAACACTTTTCTGCAATGTAGTAAAAATATTAAGATTATTGATTATAAATTTCTGGAACCTGGTCATACTCATATGGAGTCGGATTCAGATCATGCTTTAATCGAGAAAAAAAAGAAAAGGACAGATTCACAAATACATCATGCAAGAGATTGGTAAAATTTTATCCGCACTGTTGGAGTTAGAACAAATTTAACGTTATTGAAATGAATTCCAATGACTTCAAAAACTTTTCGGAATTTTCTAAAACAGATTTCATGTGGAGAAATCGAAATAATAAGTCGGAGCAATTTTCTTGAAAAACAGTTAGATGGCTTAGGTATGACAAAGCTTGTTTCGGAAAAATTTTTTATAAAACAAATGTAGCAGATGATGAATTTAATATTCTAAATATACAAAAACGAGGCTTCAATGCAGCTAATTTAAATAGAGTTCAAATAATTAACGAAAAGATTAAAATAAATAAAAAGAAAAAGAAAGATTTAAAAGATAAACTCCGTTTAACAGACCCATAATTTCATGAATTCTATAAAAATCTACCTACTGAAAATTTATCAGATATCCAACCAGATCTAATTGTCGACGATTCATGACAAGGTGCTTAAATGAATGTAAATTTTTATATTTAAGATCAGTAAAAACATTTATTACCAGAAAATAAAGAAAACACGCCAGAACACCATTGTACTAAATTTAAAGGCTCTATTTTTGTTGGTTTTGGAGATATGGTCGTTTGCTCTTGTGCTCGTTCGGAAGTTTCCAAAATACGAACCCATAGTTCAAATTCTTTCAAAGGTCAGTTTCCAATTTTACAGAAAAGGAAACATAACAGAACACCCTCGTACTAACTAAGGTTCTATCTTTATTGGTTGGAGATATACTCGTTTGCTCTGGGGCTTCTCCGGAAGCTTCCAAGATTTGAACCCATGGACCAAATCCTCACAAATTTCAGAAACTTAAATCAAACATGAAGGAACACCATTCTGCCTAATTTAAAGGTTATATTTTTGTTGCTTTTGGAGATAATCTCATTTGCTTTGGGGCTCGTTCGAAAGCTTCCACAATCCGAACCCAAGGACCACATTGTGTCAAATTTCAGAGATCTAAATCAAACGGGAAGGAACATCATTTTAAAAAATTTAAAGGTTTTATCTTTGTTGGTTTTGGAGATAATCTCGTTTGCTCTGGCTCTCGTTCGGAAGCTTCCAAAATAATCTCGTTTGCTCCGGAATCATTCGGAAGCTTCCAGAATCCGAACCCATGGACCGATTTTGTCCATTGATTCAGAATATATATACATGTCTATATCTAACTCGCTTCCTTTTGGTGGTTACAAACACCATACCAAAGTTAATATACCTTATACTTTAGGTGTAGGGTACAAAAAATAAAAAAATTATACATTTGAATAAATTTATGAAAAAGTGTTGATGTAAAGTGTTTTTGAAGGTATTTCTGGAAATTGTTGAAGAATAGAAATAACTGATTTTATTGAATGTAATACAACATCTGTTTATCGGTTCATTTCTTCCCTATTCTGTACTGTGTTTATATTTCACTAAAAATTTCGTGTGTTTTGTTTGTCTAACTCTATCATTAAGTCAAAGTTCGTAATTAAGAGATTGGATTGCAATATTATTATTTAGAATGTCAAAACTAACACATGATGAGAATATTTGTCTACGTGAGACAAGGGGAGCATGTTTAAGAATTTAAGTCTAGTTGTGTAGCTAGGAAGATTTAAAAAGTCTGAAGGGTTATATTGGTTTCTTAATGCGAATAGAAGAAACGGTTTTTGAACTGACTCAATTTTGTGAGAATGAACCTGAAAAGCTGGATGCCATATAATGCTACCGTATTCTAATATAGAACGAACTAACGAACAATATAGAGTTTTTGTCACAGCTAAGTCACTAAATTCTTTAGCTCTTCTCTTAATGAAACCTAACATTTTATTTACTCTTGAAATTAAGTGGTCATAGTGCAGATTAAAGGTTAGTTTATTATCAAGTAGAATTCCAAGATCAATAATACTAAAAACCCTTTCAAGTATTAGATTATCTATTAAGTAGTCGTACAGTGAAGAAGAACGTTTACGGGTAAAACTGATAACCTTGCATTTCTGTATATTGAGCTCTAATTTGTTGGTTGTACACCAATCATGTAATGATGATAAGCTTGATTGAAGTAAAGCTGCGTCAGAACTGTCATTTACGGCTTGATATATTTTTAGGTCGTCAGCAAACGCTATGTGAGGTATGGCACCAAAATATTCTGAAAGATCGAAAATAATTATATTGAACAAAAGTGGCCCTAAATGGCTACCTTGAGGGGCACCGGAAGTAACCTCGATTATATTGGACAATATACCTTGATATTTAACGTTTTGGGTCCTTTCTGATAAATAAGAGTAAAGCCATGCAATAAAAGAACCCGATATACCAAATGTTGTAAGTTTGTTTAGCAAAGTGTAGTGATCTGAACTATCGAATGCTTTGCCAAAATCGGTGTAAATTGTATCAACTTGATATCCTTTCTCCATTTTATTCAGGATTTCAGATGTGTATAATATAAGGTTCGTTGTAGTGGAACGATCTTTTCTGAAACCGTGTTGTTGTTCGTTAAGTTTGGCATTTATTACAGGAGTAATTTTATCGAAAACAATTTTTTCCAATAATTTTGGAATAGTCGATAGGATGGCTATACCTCGATAGTTTTCTACTGATGATCTTTCACCTTTTTTGTAGATGGGAGTTAAATGAGAGGATTTCCACACATGTGGAAAAACACCATTCTAAAGCGATTTGTTTAAAATGAAATGAAGAGGAGTAATTAAATAATGAGCACAGCTATATAAGAAGAGTGGAGGCATTAGGTCAGGTTCAGCACCGTTCTTAGTGTCAAGGCTCATAAAAGCTTCATAAATGTCCCTTTCGGAAAGATAGAGATTTGTAATTAACAAATTTGAGCTAAATAAAGAAATAGCAGAGATATCAAATTGTTGCTTTGGACGATAAACTTTTCGAAAACTGTCGGAAAAAAAGTTACAAATTGTTTTCGGATAAGAGGAAAAGTTTGAACTTGGAATTAGGGTAACCGAATATTTTCGTTTTTTGTTGACAAATTCGAAAAATTGTTTGGGATCACTAATTAATTTGTTGCCTATACTAATGTCATTGTTTTCATAGGCTGTAAGAGCTTTCAGTTTGAATTAATTTGCAAGTAGCTTGTACGAATTCAATAAGTTATAGTTTGGTACTATTGTGTGTTTAATTTTCTTGTATATTTTATTGCGCTGGTTACGCAAAGTCCTAAGTTCTCTATCTAACCATGGTTCCGTTGTTTTGTTTTTCTTACGCATTATGTATAAATCACCCGTATATTATACGGGTGATTCACATAAATCACCCGGTTATGATACGGGTGATTTGAATAACAGCTGCAATGAAATATGAAAGCTATTGCTAAAATTTCAATCAATATATTAAATGGCAATAATAAAATATCATCAGCACAAAAAACAAAATTAAAAAAACATAAAAAACAATTAAAATTTCTAGTCTGTGCTAAGAAAAGTATAAAAGCCAAAAGAAAAATATTAGTTCAACATGGTGGATTTTTACTAACTTTAATCGCAACTATCTGGTGTAATAGGAAAATTGCTGAGTAATTTATTAGATCAAAAAATAAAAAAAGTTTTATATGATAAAACATTAAAACCATTGCAAAAATGATACTTATATCTTCAAAATCTCCTAAAATATCAAATTAACAAAAGACATGCATAAAGATTACCAGAAAAGACTAATAATCTTACATTTCATACAGGTACTCCAAAAAAATTCTTTTCTAAATGAAATGCATATACAGAAACTGCACAGATCAATTTTGTGCTATTAGTTACTGATGATGTATTTGAATATGATCCTAAAAAAGAAAATTCAAATATGGATATCGATTTAACACATTACGATTCAGATAATGAAAGTTCATTTAAATTAGCTCAAAATGAAATATTGAAGGATGAAAAACTAATAGAAAGACCATCTCTAAGCTCTGATTATCGAATGTTTGAAACACCAACTAGTGATGTAATTAGCGTTGCTGTACCATCTCCTGAAAAAAAGACACTAAGATAGGCTGCTAGTTCAATTTCCTCAGCTAGACTTGCACAGTTTCCTGAAACAAAAAATCGAAAACTAAAACCTTTACCAAGAAGTCTAAAACTAAGAACTTCATCAACACCTGAATGGACACCATATAAATATTGCAGCATTTTAGGTTTTAGGAGAAGTTAACAAAAATGGATAGTCAAGATGAGTTCTATGTAACATTGTTTAGTAATGATAATCTAAAACTGTTTGCAGACAACACTATAGCTTAATTCGAAAATAAATTACCTATTCATTTTGATTTAAGAAATGGAAATTGGAGAGATGGTCTTTCAGAAATTTTTCTGAATGATTTCCTACTAACAGAAGAATTTAACAAAGTGAAATGTGCTTTTATTAATATTGGGCAGTATAATGATTATGTAAAAATATAAATAAATAAAAAATAAATAAATAATAAATATAAATAAATGTAAGAAACATTGAAAAACATATTGAAAAAATCAAAGTAACCAAATATATAGGCTACACATATTATACATATGAAAATTCCGAATTAAATTTGGATGACTGGAAGTTTAACTTTTTGCCAACATTTATTAAAAATGTAACTCCTAATCCCGTATTTACTCGAAAACAAGTTTTCTAAGAATTTTTTAATGAAGTTTTGATATATATCTCTAATACTAAAAGTTATGATGATATAACATTTAAAAAAAGTGTCAGAATTGAACCGAGGAATTAAAACATTATTAAAAACATTATTAACTGAATTATTTGAACAGAAAAATAATATAAAAAAATTCAAAACAAAATTATCTGAACAATTCAAATTAGCTGCTGCGAATAATAAAGATGAATTGAATGTAAGGGTGATGATTTCTTGAGATATAGTTCAATCATCTGTTTTTGGAAGTAGCAAAGTGCGTGCATTGAGATCTATCAATATAATTTTTAATTTAATTTATTAACCAAAATATTTACATATATACATTTCTTAATCTAGTCGTTGTTCTGAGTTTTAAATTATTTACAATTTTTATAACAGAGAAAATTTTTGTTTTTATATATATAACATTTCGTATTTTAACATATTTATTAAGGAAAATGGCAAAAGCCTTTTTTGATTTATTTAGATAAAACTTAAAACTAACTTTGTAATTAAATTTATTATTAAGTTTATCAACTTTATCCATAATAATATCCATGTTGGCTTTTTGGTGTAATTTAGAAGTCGATTAAAAAAAGGGTAAATTGTAAATTAACTTAAGAGATTTGTTTTACGAAATTTGTTGTTTACTAATATGAGTTTTACCACATGTTCCCCAGATAGGTGAACCGTACAGTAAAATAGGTTGGATGATCGTTTTAAATATTAATAATTTGTTGTCGGTTGATAATAGGGAAGTCCTATTTAGGAATGGGTAAAGCGCTTTAATGCGTTAAGTGGTTTAGTTTACAGATTCGTGAATGTGATCTTTAAATGTTAATTTTGTATCTACGATTATGCCTAGACATTTCACTGTATTTATCCAATTAATTTCCCTGGTGTCAATTCGTAGGTAATTTTGTGGTAAATAACAGTTTTTTTCGTTTTTGAGTAAAATATATATCATTACATTTTGCTGCATTAACTTCTATTTTCTATCTTTATCAATAAATCGAGCCATCAATATAGAAAATTATAGAATATTATACCTACAAATATTGAACTTACAATGTCCACTACATACCTATAAAAAAAATTTTTTTAAACGATAGTGATTAAAATTTGCTACAAATACCGCGATGGAATAAATTTTGTTCTTTCAAAACTTTTTTAGTCAAGTTCACAATCAAATAAAAAATCTCCATGGCTTTTTTAAGCTTTTCAACTTTAAAATGGCAGTTGGCAGCCTAATTTTTAAACATAACGGGCCAGCTTTCTGAGTTTTGAATTCAAATCCAACTTTAAAACATTTTTTTAATTTTTCAAATAAATATTATTAAAGTTAAAAAATAAAAAACTTGGGTTTGAAAAGTTGATTTTAATATTAAATAACAGCATTGCTCTTTTTTTACTAAAAGTTTAAAAATTATTATTCATTAAATAATATCTTGTTTTTTATCAAAGCCAAGCCACCTAACCAAAACTTGTTTTCCTTTTTTTCTTATTATTTTTTTTTAATTAAAGTTTAAAGTTAATTTAATATTTATATTTTAAATTTGTAAAATGATCTAAAATAAAAAAGTGTATATTTTCTGTGTTTATTAAAACTTTATTATATAGAGTTTATTTTCATAGAAATTAATATATAAGTAGGTACATAGGTAGTTAGGGATAATTACATATATAAATAATTTTACAATCTTAAGTATGATATCAAACACATATTTAAAAAAATAAAAAGAAATATTACCTATATTATATTTTCTTTAAAACATAGTGTCCCCACTATGTTTAAGTGTTGGTTCATAGTGTTATATTGTTCCCCCATAGTATTAGCATAATTATTCACATTATCATTCAATATATATCTTTTTTCATCTCAACTACTTAAAGCTATTTTGTTAAGATTTTGCGTATAAATAGTATGTAATTTCGATCTAAAAACCTTCATATTTCTATATATAATCAAATCATGAAATAAAGAACTTTTGTAATTCTCTATATTTAAGTCATTAACAACATATTTTTTAACTTCTTTTGCTTTTTTAATACTTCTAAAGTCTGAAGTCTGAAGAAAATACATTTTTGACCTTAAACCTATAAATTCAGTAATTATTTTTCCATCCATTTCGATATTTGTTTACTTTATATATCTTTGGAAAAAAAAAGCTTATCGTTTAGGATTTCATTTCACAAAAGCTTAATATGTAGAAAATTTCTACTTTAAAAAAGAAAAGTACAACAAGTTATGTTTTAAATCAAATGCAACTTTGTTAATATTTTTATTAATATAAAATTACTTAACAAAGTTGCATTATTATCATTTTCTGATGATTGACAGTTTATTTAATTTTAGTTGCTATTAAATTTTAACTTAGTAAATCATTTGTATAAATTGTAAATGATAACTTTTGACATTTTGTGATTTTTATTATTAATAGAAAAAGACTATAATTAAAATTGAAAGGTTAAAAATATATCAAATCTTACTAAATAAATAAAAAATTGTGTAATAAAATTAATCAAAAAATTTCATTATATGTAGAAGGTTTAACATTGAGTAAATGTTATTTTTTAAATCAAATGCAACTTTGTTAATGAAATTCCTTAACAAAAGTATAATAAAGTTGCGTTACATTGTTACACTCAGCTTTTACGAACTAACAAACAGGAATTGATAAATATTTCTTTGTTTTCCATATAAAAAATATTTCTAAACCTAGTATATTAGTAATAAATGGCGACACTTCTACTAAAAAAGGAACACATTGGGTGGCAATTTTCGTGCCAGTTCAAGACTGTGTAGAGTATTTTGATTCATATGGAAATCCACCATTTCCTAATGAGATCATAAAATTTCTACAAAATCAATCACAATCCAAATGTGTTGTTTTTAACAATAAGCGTTTACAAAGTGATCTTACATCAGTATATGGGCAATATTGTTGTGTATGTTTATGGATGCGATGTATTGCAAGAGCATGAACAATTTTATTAATTTATTCAACACAATATCACCCCCACTCAAAAACCATAAACATAGATTTTCGCAGACTTTCAAAATTACAAATTATAATTGTTTGTACGCTACTAAAAAATTTGAATTAAAATGATAACAATGAAATTATATAAGTCTTCTGCCTTAAGATGCCGGCCCTCTTGATGATATCAGTGATATTATCAATCATTTTCTATAGGTAACATCGCTAGTTTGTGAATAGCTCTTTGCAAAACGCCACAATGCTTTGTCTTGTGACGTGTCTTTCTAATCCTATACTTAAAAGCTTTTTATTCTAAATTTGAATTTTATATGTGCTACCTAATGATTTTGCATTTGAACTAGTACATTTAAAGAAAAAGAAATATTTTTAATTTCGAAGACGAACTGTTATTTCTCTCATTTTTTTTGATTAAAACATGCAATATAAATGCATCGTGAAAGTAAAAGAAAAAAAAAAGGCAGTATTGAAAAAGTCAAATAGAAAATAAGATCATAATATGAGAGTAAATTATGTATTTTTTAAAATTATAAAAGTTTTTATATGTTGATATTATAATAGTTTTTATATTTTGAAGCTTATTAAAAATTAAAGAATTAACTAAATTGAATTAAGTAAATTTTGGGACTTTTAAATATAGTTAAAATTTAAATAATTTGTATAATAAAAATGTTTAATTTCTAATAAAAGAAAAATTAATTTGGTATAAAATAGTAGGTACGCAAATCAACAAGGCTTTATTTTTCAATTTAATTTGGAAATCAATTTTTATACAAGTACGATAAGTATCGCGTGTAATAAAATTACTCCTCCGTTTGTAATACCTCGAAATAAGCGAGCTAGATATACCTTCAAAGGTATGAATCGGATCAGAATCAAATTCTGAGTCGATTAAGTCATGTCCGTCCGTCCGCCAGCACGCTAACTCAAAAACTAAGAAAGCTAAAATCTTGAAATTTACACAAAATATTCTAACAACTAACTTTTAGATCTGAACAATTTTTTTGAAATAGAACCATGAAATCTTAACTGCTGATAGATATCATAAAAATATTAATTTTATGTTAATATTAATTTTTCTGTACCCCCACCCGTTAAGGAGCTACAGCCCCCCAAAGCCAACAAATATCTCTATATTTAAATTGTTATAATACAAGCTCTATAAGGTATATCTTCAATCTGAAAATTCCAAACGGTAGGTGCTATTATGAGCTTTACAAACATGTATATAATAAATATACACTTGTGCTATACGGTGTCTTAATTTACCATTATGCGAAACTGAATTAATGCAAAATTCTTTAACCCTTCTATCTTCCAAACGGTTTAAGTTGGAAACTTGAAATTTTGACAAAAGTTAGATCTTTGATACTTATTTTCTCTTTTAGAGAAATTTTTCTTTTCTAGAGTCATTTCAGAAACTTTTTTGTATCACCTCCGTTTAGGAGCTGTAAGGGGTCAAAAACTGAAAATTTCCAAACACCTGTAACTTGAACACCTGTTAAATTTTTTTTGAAGTAATACATAAAAATTAAATCTTCAACATTATACTCTTATTTCTGTTAACAACTTTTTTTAATAATATATGGTTACTTTATAATTGACGAAAGTGTTACTTGATTTTTTCAAATTTTGTAACAAATTTCTTTAAAGAATTTTTTTGCATTTTGTTTTACTCGATACTTTGAAATTGTTAAGGATAAAATGCGTAGTACAAAAAAATGTAAATAAATAAACAACATAACGGTTGCTTGAAGAATTTTTATTTATATGAAATTGAAATACATACATACTTATATAATATCATGTTTATTTACATATCGTATATGTCACTGATGAATAAATGATAAGAGTATAGATGTATATTATATAGCGTCGTATTTACATACATATATGTATTTTATTATACTTATAAGAAATTATTCTATGAATGGAAACATTTTTAAAGAAATATTGCAATGTATATTGATATACTAAAAACAATATAAATATACTATGTGCGCATTAATATAATATAGTATTTAAAATTATATTTACTATTTTGTAATTTAATATACATTTACCGCTTAGTATTAAATGGTACTATAGAATATTTGAAAAAGTTTTGGATTGATAATTGTTATCTGGAAGGGTAGAATCTGCTTTTGATGAATGTATAAACATATAGTTTGAATATACATATGTACAACCCATAGTTCTAGAAATTATAAAATTCAACCAAATTATTTTAAAATACTAAAAAATTAAAAAAATAATATTATAAGCATAGTGACAGGCTATGAACATACTAACGGGTGGTACGGGTATCTAAGAGTTGGCAAAGGCAACTGTATTCTTTTTCGTTTTATTCACATTTACATACACTACATTCCTCACAGAAGTATTTTATGTTATTATTGGCATTTATAATATGTAACTCATTAGTAGTGAGCTTGGTTTACTTTCCTTGAGTAGCTCCACCACATCCAAATGTACATAAAATGATACTCTCAAAACTCCTTTATAGGTTTTTTAGAGTTTTTTTCCAAACAAATTACAGTTACTCTGCTTTTAATAAAAATTGACAAAATAAAAAAATCTTCATTGACTTTTGTTTTATTTCTACGGCATTTATATTACTTTATACAAGAATTATGTTTTATTATTATTATTATTTTATTATGTATTACAATATGATATTAATTATAATTTATAAGACATATATATACTTATTTTTAATTTAATTATATTATACTAATTATACAGGGTGTTTTCAGCTCAATGGTCTTCATTGAAATTGACGATCGCGCATGTCGGGGGGTGCAAAAAATTGTATTATATATCAAAAATTGTGTTGTATTATATCTCAAAAACGGTTAGAGCTAGAGAAAAAGTTATTGAATACTAATTATAGGACTTGAAAAGCTGTTTCGAAATATGCTATAAAAAGTACCCCAAATACAGGGTGTTTCAAAAGAAAATTGAGTTTGAAACATAATTTTTTTCATTTTAAATCATTTTCAACCTTCTTAACTTTGAAACTGTTATGATATGGGAATCCTTACACAAAAATTAAAGCTGACAAGTTGCTCTACAAAACTCGTTCTTTTTTAAATCCATATAGCACGCCTTTCAAATGTTATAGATTTTTTTATGAAAAGTCGCTAAAACATCTTTAGAAGATCAAATTACAAATTACACAAACCAATTACAATTTAAAAAATTTATAAAACAAAAATTTAAAAATTAATTAATTATAATATTTAAACTTTTGTTTTATAAATTTTTTAAATTGTAATATAAATAAGTAATTAATTAAATTGTAATTTAAATTGTAATTGATCAAAATTAACACAGTTTAATGCTTATTTTAAATATAAATCAAAATTAACGTAATTTAATAATTTTATATAATTCAAAAATTAGCTATATTATTCCACAAAAATTCGACATAATTTATCATGATAAAGTTAAAAATTAGATATATAGTAACAAAAAGCTATTACTCTACGAATATAAATTATGTACAAATTAAAATTATGAATTCGTAGAGTAACAATAGGTTTAGTAAGGAATGTTATTGAATAATTTTAAATAAAGATTGTTTCAGTTACGTTTTACTCATATTTAAATCGACAAAATTCTAGTACCGATTAACTAACATAAACATTCTACTAATGGGCTCATTTTTCCCATAATTCGTTCAATGAAAAGGTACATAGAAAAAGTTTTCATTACGAAAGCGATTACTAGTATTAGTATGATTAATAACCATACTTTTTATAAACGAGGAATCGATACCTTCATTTATAATTTGAAAAGTAAACACAATATCAGCAACTATCCTTCTAGAACTGATAGAGCTTAAGTTTATTAACATAAGTCTAGCAAGATATGGAGGCAAATTATGTGGATCAGACCAATTCAAATTTCGAATCTTAGAAATTTTTTTTGGACAGCTTCAATTCTTCTATACCGGGGAATACCTATACCTTCTTAATTATATACCGGGGACCGAAACAGGCTAGCATACTCTAGATTAGGACGTACTAAAGAAGTATATAGAAATTTAAAAATATACGGATCATTGAATTTTATAGACCATCTTTTAATAAAACCTAACATAGAATTTGCTTTATTAATAATTTTGTTATAATGGTTAATAAACGAATGTTTATTACCAAAGAAAACTAAACAATGAATGTTTATAAATCAATGCACCTTTAAAGTGGTAATTTATTTAAATCGGGTGTAGATTGCGAGTGTATGAATCTGAAGCAAATTTACCAACATTTAAGTTTAAATTAGTAAAAGTACACCAGTTCCAGAAGGCGTTTAAATCATCTTGAAGAAGTAGAGAATCGCTGATAGGAGAAGAAGTTCTGAAAATGTTCATATCATCAGCGTTTATAATAATTATACAATGTTTAATAATTGTCCTTACATCATCGATCGACAAAATAAAGAGAAGAGGACCAAGATGGCTTCCTTGAGGAACACCAGAATTAGAAAAGAAGGAATCGGAAATCGCATCCCTAAATTTAACTTTGGAGGTTCTATTAATTAGATAAAATTCAAACCATTTTAAGAGAATACAGGAAAATCATAAATTATTAAGTTTTAATAGAATAACACTATGTGGGAGAATATCAAATGCCTTACTTAAATTGGTATAAATGATAACTGTTTGAGCACCCATCTCCATAGTGTTTAAAAAACATAAAGTTTGAAGACAAAAACACGGCTCTTCTAAGTTTGTAACTATGGATTTACATTTTACAAAACCGTGTTGGTTCGGAGAAATTAAGTTAACACAGAATTCGTAGGTCATACACCAAGAGTTCAAATATTTTAGGAATATTTGAAAGCTTAGCAATAGGGCGACAATTGGTAATTCCGAACTTTTTTTGTAGATCGGTTTAATGAAAGATGATTTCCATATATTAGGGAAAACACCCAATTTTAGTTACCAATTGAATAATTACCAACAGTCAATGGTAAGGCAAGAGAATTTGAGCACAATGGCTGGAACGTTATCAGGACCAGGATTTGTATCGTTGTTTAATGAAGATACGTATTTTCGAACTTCGTTCATCGAGAGATTTGGATCAGAAAGAGGAACAGTAGAATGCACATTCAAATAGTTAAATTTATCCTCATCTGCTTGGGAAACTTTAGGGGCTTGATAAGAAAGTTTTAAAGAAATCAATTACTAAGAGTGGATTACTCGAGGTTTTGCCATTAAAAGATAAAAATTTGGATACTCATCTGATTTCCTTTTAGTTTTAGCAAAATTCCAAAACATTTGAGGATTGTTGCAGATACTAGAGGTAGTAGTGCTAAGGTAGTTATGATAATTAGTGTTAACAAGTAACTTGAAATAATTGTATAAGTGTATAAATTCCGAATAAGAATTATCACTTTGAAGTTTTAGGTATTTATTCTACGCTTTATTTTTTTTGTTGCGTAATTTTCTCAGGTTAAAATCAAACCAAGGAGGAGAAGACTCTTGATTTTTTACTCAAACGAGAGGAACGAAGAAATTAAATCCTTCGTTAATTGTAAAATAAAAATTATTTACAGCATGATTGATATCCGAAATATTTTCTAAAGATGAATAATTTATAGAAGAGAAAAAATGATTTAGGCCTGGAAAATTTGGTCAATTTAATTTTCCTTCCTATTTAAAAAATTAAAACGGAAGGAGGAAGGAGGTTTGGAATTAATCAGGCTATTGCAGCAAAAAGAAAAGCGAATTGGGGGAAGATAAATATCAATCTTAGTAAGAGGAATATGACAACTATTTATTTTAGGGTTGATCCAATCAGTTGTGAAAATAAGGTCTAATTGTATATTTTGATTATTAACAATAGGTATTAGAAATTTGTTGAAGATCCCAGGCACAGCAACAATGCAACAAAATTTGGGCAACATCTGTACATTAACAGTCACCAAAAAATTTTCTTCATTATCGGAAACCCAATTCAAATGCGGAAGGTTAAAATCACCACAAATTATTAATTGATCCGTAGGACTTAGGAGTCAACATAACGCAACCAGAGATTTTTCGACGTTTTGGAACGAAGACCTATTTTGACCTTCTTTTAGTCTATTCATGTAGTTGATTCTTTTATTTTCATTGTGGGATCCATAAGAACTCAAATTAGCGATTACTGTTTGTTCTTAGATTCCAAGTTTGTCATGATATTCGGCAAAAAGCTTTAATAGGTCCTTATACGTTCCGGGCAAACTTTTCTGTTGAATTAGATCTGAAATATTGGTTTTAGTCTTACCACCCAAGCAAACGTTATCATCTTCTTTATGTAAATATGCCAAGAAAAGTCACGCATTTTAATATAACTTCATATCCCTAAGTCGAGATAGTGCGTAAACATGGTCCCTCCTTATAACACTATTAAGCGTTAATCTCAAATTGGGTGGAACTAATGGATTCACAAAGTTAGTTTTAATTTGCAATTTTACTTTCAATTAATACTTAAAAGCTATTTTATTCTAAAATTGGATCTTATATGCTAATGATTTTGCATTTGAACTACATTTAAAGTAAAAGAAATATTTTTAATTTCGAAAACGACCTCTCATTTTTTTTGATTAAACATTCAATATACAATAAACAATAATGTTGTACAATAAAAATATATCTATTATATTTAAATTAAATTAAAACAAAAATAGTGAATTTAATATTTAAAAAAAAAAATAAAAAGTTTTAGTAGTTTGATATTGAGCATTAGACATTTTATTAAAAAGTGATTTCAAAAGCAGTTATTTCATTAAAAGTGGACATATTATAGTTAATTGAAGCTGGCTGTTTAAACTGGATTATTTCTAAATGTACAATGAAGTTATGGAAGTGTAAATTCAACATTAATGATGAATTCTGTGAATAGTTGTTAGAAAGTTTGGAGGCTCGTTTTCATGAAACACAGTAAGAAATCAAACAAGACATCCGTTACTGTAAGTACACCTATTTTGTTTATTACTAACTCCATTAACCAAAATAAAATAAAAGTTGCTGACATATCAAATGTTGCTGACACATCATATATTACGTAATAAATGTTGCTGACATGTCATATGGAATTTCTGATCGTACTTGCTATAAACAAATATTGCTGACATATCATAGGGCATTTTTATCGTACTTTCTATAAATAAATGTTGCTGATATATCATATGATCGAAATACATATATAACCATAATAGGCGCGAAATTTGTACATACTAAAAATAAATATTACAAAAATTAATAATACTGTATAATTTAATATCATTATTCTTATATCATCATACTTTGTTCTAGTGTATTAGGTACAATCCAATGATACAACAATTAAATTAAAAACTTTATCATTCACATAAAAAAAAAATTTTGTATTAATAATTGAGCATCAGAATACGTATAATTTGAATCATTTTTCATTATATTTGTATGTATAATTAAGAAACTGATGTAAAATACTGATATAAATAGTTAGAACATCCATTGATTTAGTGTACATTCAACACATGGTTGAGTAATTTACAGTAAATACGAGATATATTAAACATAAATTATTATTTCATAAATTAATAATTTTACATAAGTTATAAGTTGTTATCCTGAAGCAGGATTTACATTCATAATTACTTACACTGATTTGGATTCCTCATCAAGCAAAGTCAAAGAAGACGAAAAAAAATATATTATGAAGTAAAAGCGCAGCGATCTAGTACAAAAGCGAATATGACTCGTATAAAAAATTATGTGGCAACTAAAATCCATATGATTTCCGCTATAGAATTAGAATGTCGATTAAACATATTCGAACATTATTGGAAGTTGGGGTTCCAATGATCTCATCAAGTTAAACTACAAAAAATTAAACTTGAGGATATCAACCATCAAACTTGTCGCAGTGAAGTTGAAGGCTTATACTGTGATATGAAAGTTTTACTAAGTAATAATGCAGCTAATTCTATCATGTTGGATGCAAACTCTTCAATTGTTGCTCCGTCAAATTCTAGGTCAAATATTCCACAAATTAAATTGTCATCATTTTCAGGGAAAAATTCTGATTATCCCAATTTTATATCACTTTTTAATAAGTTAGTCGGTAATGGCGGATCGTCATCCACAATTGAAAGATACAATCATTTAACTGCCTAACTGGTGCTGCTCTTCGAACTATAGACGCATTAGGTAAATCATCTAAAAATTATAGCGTGTCTATGTCTACATTAAAAAAGAGATACGATAATAACTGTCTAAAATTTGATAGATAACGTCAGTTCTGACATAAATGCCGTGAAAACAATTCTTTGAAAAAAAGGAAATTTGACAAACAATATTCGCTTGCAGCAACTAATGGTTCATGTCCAATTTGTTCGGACTCTAATCACAAAATCGACAAATGTTTAACTTTTGAAAAATTAAAAGTTGTAAATAGGTTTGAGAGAATGAAGCAGTTATCATTCTGCATCAATTGCTTAAAGTCGGGTCATACCATTAAGAAGTGCAAGTTTTCAAGTTGTAAGGTATGATCAAAAAAGAATCACACTCTTTTGCATTAGTTTGAAACTAATACCAGCGGTTCAAGTCAGCAGCCATTACAACCAACTCGCCATTATTCCAGATATGGACCAGATATGGTCATTCTCATCCAGAAGCCCCATGAACTAGTTTGAAATCATCAATAGTTTCGGGATTGGAAAAAGGGCATGAAGTAACATCATCAAAATCCGATCCAACTTCTTCGTCAAATTCGTTAGCAATAAAATGAACCAACTTTGTTCTCAAATTTGTCAGCCTCAAGCTAAGTTCCAATTTTTTCGTTAGGTTCAAACGCAAAACTGTGTAATAAAGAAAATTGCAAGGAGCATTTGTTTCTAACGACAGCTATTATTCACATCAAAGGTAATACTGGTTCGTACCGGTTAACTCGTGCTTTATTTGACAGTGATTCTCAAATAAACTTTATTACCGAACGATCAGCTCAATGGTTGAATTTAGATCGATAATTAATTTGCGGAGAAGTGACTGGGATTAGTCAAACGATATCAATTGTCAAACAAGAAACTATAGTTGAGGTCAGATCCTGTATAAACAATTTTACAACCAATTTGAAATGCTGGATTTTACCATCCATAACAAATAATCTTCCTGAAAGAAAAATGAGTCACAAAAACATTCAAATTCCATCGCAGACCCTATCGCAAAAAATATACAACTCGCAGACCCTATATTTTTCAAACCACAGAAAATAGATTTACTTATAGGGGGGGATAAATTGGTGGGTCTAATCAAACTTAATCACGACGGCCCATGTTTACAAAAAACTGTATTCAGTGGATTCTTTCAGGCAGATATCGTCCATAAGAGTCCACACAAAATATCTGCGCTTCGGCAATAACTAGGAATACAAATAAACTTAATTTAGATCTCGACTCAAACTTAATGAGCTTTTGGTAAAATTTGGGAAGCGAAAGCATTGAAACGAACTACAATAAGCTCAACGTTGAACAACAAAATTTTGAACAGCTTTTTACAGAAACTATTCTACATAACAAAGATACTCGCCTCATGGTCAAGTTGTCCTTTAAACAATCACCTTCAAGTTTAGAAACTTCATACGATTAAGCAAAAGCATGATTTTATTCATTGCAAAAAAGATTAACAAAAAATCCTATGGTAAAACAACTATATCATGAATTATACACAACAACTATTTCATATCAACTACAACTATTTCATACCTCATCAATACGTAGTTTGACCTGAAAGCACTTTAACAAAACTGAAGGTGGTGTTCACCGAATTGTGTTCAACTTCTACAAAAATTTATTTGATTGATATTCTTTCTAATGGACTCACTCACGGTACAAAACGATATATTTTCAATTTTGCATATTACAGAAATTCAGTTAAAGGATGTGCCAACTACACACTATTTCATACCTCATCAATACATAGTTTGACCTGAAAGCACTTCAACAAAATTGAAGGTGGTGTTCACCGCATTGTGTTCAACTTCTACAAAAATTTGTTTGATTGATATTCTTTCTAATGGACTCACGGTGCAAAACGATATATTTTCAATTCGTTTTAATTTTCGATGGTTTCGATAAGCTTTGACTGCAGATATCTCCAAAGTGTACCGGCAGATTTGGGTATATCCAGACAAAAACAATTTTCAACTCATACTCTGGCGCAATCATCCCAATGAAAATATCGAAATCTTTCGATTAAATACACTGACCTATGGTACTGCCTCTATACCGTATCTAAAAACCAGGTGCCTGAATTATTTAGCTGGTATACATTCGGAAAACTTTTCAGAAACAGCAGAACTCACCAAAAAGGCTGTTTATTTGGATAATTTGATTGCTGGGGGAAATGACGTACTGCAAATCCGTAAAATTTAAAAAGAAGTTAATATTATATTCAGCTTAGCTAAACTGGATCTTCGAAAATGGTATTCAAATGAACCATCTTTATTACAAGAACTTCTAGCAGAATATTAAGAAAAACCGTTAAATATAGAAAGTAACACCGAAATTAAATCTTCCAAAATTACAAAACTTCAGTTTTATCTGATCTCGCCAAATTATTAGATTCATTGGGATTGGTAAATACCATAGTCGTTTCCTCAAAATTATTCATGCAACAACTTTGGTTTCTAAAATTATCATGAGTTGAATCCTTATCTTATAGTTTGCATGGTCGTTGGGCAAACTCTAAAAATGATCTTCAATATCTTAATTGAATTAAAATTCCTCGATTTATTTTGTCGTCAAATTGCCAGCAAATAACTCAACACAAATACATGAATTTTGTGACGCTTTAATAAAAGCATTTGGGGCCTGTATTTACGGTGGATATCGGTGGATATTAGTGAACAAGGTAGAATGTAAACCAACGGTTTTTAAAAGCGCACGTTTCCAAAACACAATACAAACTGTTTAGAATTGTGACTTGCAAAAATAAAATTTAAGAAATTTTTTGTAATAAGAATTTATGTGAAAATAGGACTTTTTTGGAATTTTGAAGGGCTGTAAGTCTGGAACCTATATAAGTAAAAAAACTGTTAGCACACGTAAAAATATATTACTGGAGCTTTAGTTTTTATGTCTTGCCGAGGAAAAATTTGTACAGGTGCTTAAGTTACAAGTGCCTAAAAATAGCAAATTTTCAATTTTTCAGCCCTAATACTTCTTAAACAGGAGTCGGTGCAAAAAAATTTTCTAAGGAAACCTATACTAATTCTAAAAGTTCTTTATTGTCTCAAAATTTCAGGTTCCTATCTAAAGGTGTGCCGGAGTTATGAAAAAAAACATTTCATGCAAAATATGGTTTTCACATAACGGTAAATTTAAATAGTAAAATACAAAATATTGCATAATTTTGATATTGTTTTATATAGATAATAAAACTTTCGGTCTTCTCACGGTTTTAGATTGCAAAACTATTACGTAGAGCCTGAGTTATACACATCTGAATATGGGGCTTTTTCGCAATTTTGAACAGCTGTAACTGTGGAACCCTTTACAACTAAAATAAACCTTTAACACACGTTAAAATATATTACTGTAGCTTTAATTTTTATATCTTTTCGAAGTAAAATGTGTAAAGGTTCCTAAGTTACAGGTGTTTAAAAATAGCAAATTTTCAATTTTTGAGCCCTAATAGCTCATAAATAGGGGGTGGCCCAAAAAATTTTCTGAGCAAACTTATACTAATTCTAAAAATTCTTTCTTGCCTCAAAATTTCAATCCTCTATCTAAAAGCGTGCCGGAGTTATGAAAGTAGAAAAATCATGCAAAATTTGGTTTTCACATAACGGTAAATTTAAATACTAAATTTAAAAAAATTGATACTAATTTATAAAGCTAAAAAAAGTGCCTGTCGAATGATGTTTTCCGATTGAAAAACTCTTAAGCAGAACATAAGATATATGCATTCAAAAATAGGGCTTTTTCAAAGTTTGAGGGCCTGTAGCTCCGTAATGGATGGGGCTACATGAAAAAGTTGTTCCACAAAATTATTTTTTTCATGAGACCTATCCATGGTTAAACAATTTTTTCTCTATTTTTAACGGTATAGAAGTTTTGTAAACAGACGGACGGACGGACAGAGTGAAACTAATAAGCACATTTTTTCAAAAATTTTTTGGAAATGTGCTAAAAAGTAACTATTAATCTATTATGTGCTAAATCCAGAGTTTCACCAAGCAAGAAAACAAGAACTTTGCCTGAGCTTGAACTTCTCGGGGCAGAATTATTAGCTATGCTTTGGCAAAAAGTGAAATATTGTCATCCAAAGCAACTGTGCTGTTCTGGGCTGATTAAACAATAGTTTTGGGTTGGATAAGGTCACATGCATCAAGGTGGCAAACATTTGTTGTGAATCGCGTGTTATGGATTCAGAAATGAGCTTCAGATGTAAAATGTTACCATATAAACAGCAATCGAACCCCGGTGATGTTATATCAAGAGGTTGTTCGCCTTTGGAACTTCACAATTCAATTTGGTTTAAAGATCCCAAGTTCCTGTGTAAAAGTACCGAATTTTTTGGTCGGATCCGAAACTGAACTTTGAAACTCATCAATTACCTAACAAAGGGGAAAATTGTAGTAAAAACCCATTAACCTCACTAACAGTTGCAAGATCACCCACCTTACTCGATTAAATTTATAAAATGTCCAACTTTAAAAAGTCGTCGCATTGAAAATTGAAACATATATTAAAGCATAAAAGCAACTACTCATCATATTTATCATCATTAACTTCAGACGATTTAAATGAGCGATTTCTAAAAATTATATATTTGATTCAATTGTCTGAATTCCAAACTGATATTAATTATTTATCAAAACACGAATCAGTTCACAATTCCAGTAATGTTATACATTTGAATCTCTTCATTGATGAAGATAATCAATTGAAAGTCGGAGGTCGACTTATAAATGATAAATTGCCTTACAATGCTCGTTGCCCAATTTTATTACCCAAAAATAATACTTCTATTAATTCTTTCATTTTTTATCTTCATTTTCAGCACTGCCATGCTGGTCCTCAGGCGGTTATGTCAATTATTAGTCAGCAATTTTGGATAATAGGGGCACGAGAGTACACAAGAAAAATAGTGTCAAAGTGCATACATTGCTTTAGATATCGGCCAAAATTACTAAAACAAATTATGGGTGACCTGCATGTAGACCGTGTAAATCTTGGCAATGCTTTTTCAGTAAGTGGGGTAAATTTTTGTGGTCCGATGTTAACGCATCCTACAATTAGAAGACAGCGAACATATAAAATTTATATTGCCCTATTTGTGTGTTTCATATCTAGGGGGGTGCATTTAGAAATCGTTACAGACAAGGGTTACGGACCATCCAATGAAGTGCATGAAACTATATTGTGACAACGCCACAAATTTCATTGGTACAAGGAGAAATTTAGAAGAATTACGTCAACAGTTTCTAAAACAATCAGTCCAATCTTAAGTTATTAATTGGTGTGCAGAGAAGTCAATAGAGTTCGTCCACATCCTTCCAATATCACCACATTTCGGAGGAATTTAGGAAACGGCGGTGAAATCATCTAAATCATTGTTATATCCAACTGTTCAAAATGCTCATCTAATATACAAATCACTTTCCACAGTGGGTTGTCAAATTGAAAGTATATTGTACTACCAACCTTACACCCAATTTTCAACAGAATCGAATGATGAAAGACCGCTCTCTCCCGCTCATTTTTGGGGCCAAGCTGCAGCCTACATTTTCGTTGAACCAGATCTTACTAACGTATCATAGTTATCCAAATAGTAAAAAATTCCTGCAGTACAACAGCATTTCTGAGAACGTTGGTCTAACGAATAATATCGTCATTGCAAAAAAGGTCGAAATAGCAAACTGAAGGATTGAACGTAAGCATAGGCAAATTGGTCTTAATTCATGAAGAAAATCTTCCGCCACACAAATGAATTTTAGGTCGCATAATTCAAGTTATAAAAGGAAACGATTGGAGTCGTAGACTTCCTAAATTGCAAAATATAATTGTTTGTACGCTTCTAAAAAAAATGTGAACTAAAATGATAACAATGAAATTATATAAGTCTTCTGCCTTAAGATGCCGGTCCTCTTGATGATATCAATGATATTATCAATCAGTTTCTATAGGTAATCCTATACTTAAAAGCTTTTTTATTCTAAATTTGAATTTTATATATGCTACCTAATGATTTTGCATTTGAACTAGTACATTTAAAGTAAAATAAATATTTTTAATTTCGAAAACGAACTGTTATGTCTCTCATTTTGTTTGATTAAAACATGCAATATAAATGCATCGTGAAAGTAAAAGAAAAAAAAAAGGCAGTATTGAAAAAGTCAAATAGAAAATAAGATCATAATATGAGAGTAAATTATGTATTTTTTAAAATTATAAAAGTTTTTATATGTTGAAATTAAAATAGATTTTATTTATAGATTATGAAGCTTATTAAAAATTAAAGAATTAACTAAGTTGAATTAAGTAAATTTTGTAACTTTTAAATATAGTTAAAATTTAAATAAAGAATAAAAATATAAATAATTTGTATAATAAAAATGTTTAATTTCTAATAAAAGAAAAATTAATTTGGTATAAAATAGTAGGTACGCAAATCAACAAGGCTTTATTTTTCAATTTAATTTGGAAATCAATTTTTATACAAGTACGATAAGTATCGCGTGTAATAAAATTACTCCTCCGTTTGTAATACCTCGAAATAAGCGAGCTAGATATACCTTCAAAGGTATGAATCGGATCAGAATCAAATTCTGAGTCGATTAAGCCATGTCCGTCCGTCCGTCCGTCAGCACGCTAACTCAAAAACTAAGAAAGCTAGAATCTTGAAGTTTACACAAAATATTCTGGGACCAATTTGTAGGTTCCCTATTTTTTTTGGTTGAGTTCCGACCAAAACTTCGGGTAGCTGCCAAACAAATAACTTTTAGATCTCCACAATTTTTTTGAAATAGAACCATGAAATTTTAACTGCTGACATCATAAAAATTTTAATTTTATGTTAATATTAATTTTTCTGTACCCCCACCCGCTAAGGAGCTACAGCCCCCCAAAGCCCCCAAAAATCTCTATATTTAAATTGTTTTAACACAAGCTCTATAAGGTATATCTTCAATCTGAAGATTCCAAACGATAGGTGCTATTATGAGCTTTACAAACATGTATATAATAAATATATACTTGTGCTATACGGTGTCTTAATTTACCATTATGCGAAACTGAATTATTGCAAAATCCTTTAACCCTTCTATGTTCTAAACGGTTTAAGTTGGAAACTTGAAATTTTGACAAAAGTTAGTTCTTTGATACTTATTTTCTCTTTTAGAGAAAATTTTCTTTTCTAGAGTCATTTCAGAAATTTTTTTTTGTTTCAACTCCGTTTTTGTATTCCCCCGGTGGGTAGGGGATAAGAAATACCCTCAGTAGGGTATGCTTGTGGTACAAGTCCACTAAACTCCAATGAAAAATCAAGGAGCAACTAGTGCAGAATGGACGGCCACCTGGTCTGCGTCTGATCCCAGAGGGGCTGCAGTAAGAAACCCTGGCTGTAGGTATAAAAAACATATTAAAATAAAAAATAATATAACGTCTTAAAATAGTAAAAATTCGGTAGGGATATCTACGAAAGTGGCGACAGAGATCACGGCTGCCGGCGAGGGCTTGGCTGAATGATTAAGACGTTCAGATGAGTCGTCAGTGGTTTATAACAATAATTATAATATAAATAACATGTACAATTATGATAAATTAATAAACCCTTTTGTGAAGGGCTCGAAGATTCAAAGAAGTTCACCTAAAAAAGGTGACGAAAATAAGAAAACCGAAGAGGGTAATAAAGAAAAAATAATGTTTCATGAAGGCAATATAAAGAAAACCCACGAGGGTGATAATAAAAATGAAAGTTCGTTACTGCAAGACAGTAATATTGAAGTCAACTCCAGAATAATTGAGTTCGAAATCTTGTGTAAAGATTTACAAAGAGAAATCTCCCAGCTTAAGGCAGAACATTTAAAATTAAAAAAGGAAATAAATAGTGTGCCAAATGTATCCACTGATACTAAATTTGGGACATACGAAACGGATGAAGAAGAACTAATCAGAGAAACTGATTGGATTCTGAATACGACAAGAAATCCGAAAAAATGAAGAGCGGATAAGTCTCCAGATGTTAACACATCTTTGGAACCGCAAAGTAAACCTCAAGAGGAAAAATTTAAAGAAAACAATAAGGTCACTAAAAAATATAAACCTCCTCCTGTAATTTTGAGTAATATAAAAAACTATTCTCATATTATAAAAATAATAAAAGAAGAAAATATAAATGTTAAAGTCAACATGATGAATGATGATCAACTGAAAATTAATGTTGACAACGAAAATAATTATAGAGTTTTAACAAAATCTATAAATAAAGCGAAGTTGGAATGGCATACGTATGAAAACAAACTGACTAGACCAATTAAAGTTATGGTAAAAAATCTTCACCCATCATGTGAGTCAGAAGATATTAAAAAAGAACTTCTTAATAGAGGTTTTAAATGTCTAGATGTGACAAATAAAATTACAAAAACTAAAGATAAAAATATAAAGATTGTAACAAAGCTTCCACTGTTTATGATATCTTTTGACCATTCGGAAGAAATAAATAAAATATACAAAATAGAATATTTACAGCACATGAGAGTGAAAATTGAGGCTCTCAGAATTAGTAAGTCCATTCCTCAATGCAAAAGATGACAGAGTTTTGGACATACACAAAAATTCTGCCAAAGACAGGCTAAATGTGTAAAATGTGCTGGGAGTCATATGACAATAGAATGTAGTAAAAAAGAAAATTTCCAAGCCATATGCGTAAACTGCAACGAGGAACATCCTGCAAGTTATCGTGGTTTTTTGGTAGCACAAGAATTACAGAAAAGAAGATTGAATATGCGCAAACCCAAACATTCAAATGTAATAAAAACACCGACAAAAACTACACCGTTTATATCTAATAAAATTGTGAATGGAGTTTTATACTCCCAAGCCTTAAAATCTAAAACAGAAGAAAATATTCTTACAGAGAAACAATCTAAGGTTATGAAACCTAAAAGTAATGACAAGGATGTGATGTACATGATGCAAAACTTATTGCTAAAAATTGATGAAATCTCCATAAGATTAAATAAAATAGAAAAGAAATACATTAATGTATCTCATGAAATTACTAAAAGAATTGTAAAAAATGTATCTAGATAAAATACGTATTGCAACTTGGAATTCGAATGGTGTCCTAAATAAAAAACATGAACTAGAAATTATCTTAAGGTCTAGAAATATTGATATATGTCTGATATCAGACCCTCATTTGACAATAAACTCAAACTTTAAGATACTAGGTTATGAATGCTATAAAGCAGTTCATCCTAGTAATCAGCCGAGAGGAGGTAGTGCAATTCTAATAAAAGGCACTATAAAACATAATGAAGAATTCAAAATTGAGTCTGAAGAAATACAGCTTTCTATGATCAAAATTTTATCTACTACACAAGACCTTAATATTGGTGCAGTATATTGTCCACCAATATGCAATATAAAGAAAAATATTTTTAAAGAACTCCTAAATGTCCACTAGCATAAATTTTTGCTAGGAGGTCATTATACTGTCAAACATACTGATTGGGGTTCTAGAACAACCTCAACTAGAGGTAGAGAGCCAAAGAAAGCTATTCAAGAGTTAGGTTGTTGCCATCATTCGACTGGCAAACCAACTTATTGGCCCACAGACACCAACAAGGTTCCAGATCTAATTGACTTCTTCATAACCAAAAGAATTTCAGGCAGCTATATAAATATAGAAGATAACCATGATCTAGATTCTGATTACTCTGCTGTTATACTAGATTTGAATGAAAAAATAACTAGAAAACTAAATAAGCCCACACTGACAAATAATACAACAGATTGGTTAAGCTTTAAATATGAAATCGTAAACAACATTAATTTAGAAATAAATTTACAATCAAAAGAACAATTAGATCTGGAACTTGAAGGCTTATTAATATAATTCAAAAAGCTGCTTGGAATAACACAAAAATAATTGAATATAGGTCAGCAGCAAATATTTATCCCAGAGAGATAACTGATTTAATAAAACGAAAAAGAAGGGCTAGACGTAGATGGCAACAATCTCGTCACCCTGATGATAAGAAGATTTTGAACAGATTATCACAATCTCTTAAAAGAAAAATGAAGATTCTAAAATCAGTAGCATATGAAAATTATATAAAAGGTTTATCTGCAACAAATGAATCAAATTACTCGTTGTGGAAAGTAACGAAGAGTGTAAAAAAGCCGATTAAGCACGCCCTGCCGCTCATGAAACCAGACGGAACTTGGGCAAAGGATAATAAAGAAAAAGTTGAATTATTTGCAGATCATTTAGAAAATATATTCAAACCAAACGATATAAATTCTGATCTTTGTTTATAAGACGATGTTATAATAGAAGAAAACACTATTAATCCATTTACACAAGAAGAAATTAGTGAAATAATAAAAACTCTAAAGTTGAAAAAAGCCCCAGGTTTTGATCTTATTACAGCTCAGATTTTAAAAGAGCTTCCACAAAAAGCCCTAAGATTTTTGAGAAAAATCATAAATGCGGCAGTAAAATTGAAGTAAGTTCCGAGCGCTTGGAAAGTGGCAGAAGTTATTATGATAGCAAAACCAGGGAAGCCATTAAATGAGGCGAAATTTTATAGGCCTATATCTCTGCTACCCATTATGTCAAAACTTTATGAAAAACTGTTGTTAAAAAGGCTGAAGCCAATTATAGAAAATAAAAATTTAATTCCTAACTATCAATTTGGTTTTAGATCCAAGCATGCAATAATTGACCAAGTTCATAGAATAACAAATGTTATAGAAAAAGCATTCGAAGAAAAACAAATATGCTCCACAATATTTCTAGACGTAGCACAATCGTTTGACAAAGTTTGGTACGAAGGTTTAATATATAAATTAAAAAGATTGATACCGTTACAACATGTAGAGATACTCGAATCGTACTTGTCTGAAAGATTATTTAGAATTAAACAAGATGAAGAGTACTCTACACTAAGAGAAATAAAAGCAGGTGTGCCTCAAGGCAGTATTCTAGGTCCTATATTGTATTTGCTTTATACAAGTGATCTACCAGAAGTAGAAAATGTAACTGTAGCAACATTTGCTGACGATACTGCAATATTGGCAGTAGGATCGAATATTGACGAAGCTACAAAAAAATTACAAAAAGCAAGTGAAAAAATATGTTACTGGACTATCAAATGGAAAATAAAACTAAATGAATCTAAATCTGTGCATGTTAATTTTTCTTACAGAAATATAAAGAATCCACCTAAAATAAATTGAAACGGTGTATTTGTATCAATCGAAAATTCTGCACAATACGTAGGAATGACACTGGATGTCAAGCTAAGGTGGAATGAACACGTTAAAAAGAAAAAACTAGAACTTTAAAATAAATATAAAGAAAATTACTGGCTCCTAGATCCGTAAGTCTAAACTACCAATACATAATAAAGTGTTAATTTACAACCAAGTAATTAAACCTGTATGGTTATAAGGCATTCAACTTTGGGGTTGTGCCAAGAAAACGCATATTGAAAAAATACAATCTTTTCAGATTAAAGTCCTACGTAACATAGTAAGTGCTCCCTGGTATGTACATAATATTTAGTGACATTCACAGAGATTTACAAATTCCCAAAGTTATAGATGAAATAAGTAGATATGCCATAAAGCATAAAGCTCCTTTAGAAAAGCATATAAATCTTGAAGCTGCTCAACTAATAAATAATCAAATTATTATAGGAAGGCTTAAAAGAAAAAAAGAAAAAGACCTTTAGATATAGTACGAAGTACAGATTTCCTTAGGGAACGTACATAAAACCTATATTCAAAACAAGATAGCAAAAAATTAATGGTTAGTCAGTTTGACTAGTTTTAATAAGGAAGAGTGTGGTTTAATCGGTAAGAATCCAGCATACACTTCTGCTACGAGGCGGTCTGTATCCTTCGAACATTCCACACCAATCCACGTAAAAAAAAAAAAAAAAAAAACACCTCCGTTTAGGAGTTGTAAGGGGTCAAAAACTGAAAATTTCCTATTTTTAAACACCTGTTAAAATTTTTTCGATGTAATACATAAAAATTAAAGCTTCAACATTATACTCTTATTTCTGTTAACAACTTTTTTTAATTAATATAATAGGGTTACTTTAAAATTGACGAAAGTATTACTTGATTTTTTCAAATTTTCTAACAAATTTCTTTAACGAATTTTTTGCATTTTGTTTTACTTGATAATTTGAAATTGTTGAGGATATAATGCTTAGTACAAAAAAATGTAAATAAATAAACAACATAACAATTGCTTGAAGAATTTTTATTTATATGATATTGTTATACATACATACTTATATAATATCATGTTTATTCACATATCGTATATGTCACTGATGAACGAATGATAAGAGTAGATGTATATTATATAGCGTCGTATTTACATACATATATGTATTTTATTGTAATTATAAGAAATTATTCTATGAATGGACACATTTTTAAAGAAATATTGCAATTTATGGCGATATACTTATAAAGTTATAACAATATAAATATACTATGTGCGCATTAATATAATATAATATTTAAAATTATATATATTTACTATTTTGTAATTTAATATAAATTTACCGCTTAGTATTAAATCGTACTATAGAATATTTGAAATAGTTTTGGATTGATAATCGTTATGTGGAAGGTTAGAATCTGCTTTTGAAGAATGTATAAACATATAGTTTGAATATACATATGTACAGCCCATAGTTCTAGAAATTATAAAATTCACCCAAATTATTTTAAAATACTAAAAAATTACAAAAATAATATTATAAACAGCGTGACAGGCTATGAACATACTAACGGATCGTACGGGTATCTAAGAGTTGACAAAGGCAACTGTATTCTTCCTCGTTATTTAAATGATATTGATATACATACATACTTATATAATATCATGTTTATTTACATATCGTATATGTCACTGATGAATGAATGATAAGAGTATAGATGTATATTATATAGCGTCGTATACATATATATATTTTATTGTACTTATAAGAAATTATTTTATGAATGGAAATATTTTTAAAGAAATATTGCAATGTATGGCGATATACTTATAAAGTTATAACAACATAAATATACTATGTGCGCATTAATAGAATATAATATTTAAAATTATATTTACTATTTTGTAATTTAATATACATTTACCGCTTAGTATTAAATGGTACTATAGAATATTTGAAATAGTTTTGGATTGATAATCGTTATGTGGAAGAGTATAAACTGCTTTTGAAGAATGTATAAATATATAGTTTGAATATTTGTATAACCGATAGTTCTAGAAATTATAAAATTCACCCAAAATTATTTTAAAATAGTAAAATATTAAAAAAATAATATTGAAAGCAGAGTGACAGGCTATTAAGATACTAACGGTTCGTACGGGTATCTAAGAGTTGACAAAGGCAACTGTATTCTTTCTCGTTTTATTCACATTTACAAACCCTACATTCATTTTTACTACATTCCTCACAGAAGTATTTTATGTTATTATTGGCATTTATAATATGTAACTCATTAGTGGTGAGCTTGGTTTACTTTTCTTGAGTAGCTCCACCACATGATACTCTCAGAACTCCTTTATAGGTTTTTTATAGTTTTTTTCCAAACAAATTACAGTCACTCTGCTTTTAATAAAAATTGACAAACTAAAAAAATCTTCATTGCACTTTCAAATTAAATATGCCAATTTTGCGTTTATCAATTCACTAATACGAGTATATGTTTTTTTACTTTATATAACAAAGTCATTATTAAATTACACTCTTTTGGTAAATTTTCCAATTAATATTTTAATATTTTTATTTTAAGTATGTATTACCAAAACAAACGTGTCCGACAATGTAATAATAAATAACAGAATCAAATTATAATAAATGATAAATAACAGAAATTGGCAAAAACTTTTCCAGCTGGTGATTTGTTTTCAGATCATTATTTACTAGTTACGTAGATAAAAGTAAAATTTAAACGGGTTACCTACGACATCTTGTTTTTTTAAACTGACTTTTCAATCTGTGTCTTCAAATCTTGTTTTTTTATCTTCGCGTGTTAAATCAAATAATCCCAAAAGAAAATTTACTCTAGAAAAAGTACCTTGATATAAAGTACAGTATGTACTGAGTAATTTCAAACGTAAACACTGTTAATAGAATAAAGAGCTCT
The DNA here is from genome assembly GCA_947095535.1 of Poecilobothrus nobilitatus. NCBI lineage: Eukaryota > Metazoa > Arthropoda > Insecta > Diptera > Dolichopodidae > Poecilobothrus > Poecilobothrus nobilitatus. The sequence continues at coordinate 193,394,590 of OX352772.1, forward strand.
ACTTTCACAATTTAAGGCTTCTGAAGTATTTTTAAACTTTGAAGAATAAAAGCAACTGTAATTTATTGCATTGTCAAAATTATTTATTACTTCTAACAAAATAATTAATTATAAACAAATAGGTAAAAGAACAATTGTTCTTATTAAGTTCTTTATAAATTTAAAATTTAAAATAATTTTTTGCTTATTAATATCATGTATAATGTTATATTATAATATATTTTTTCCAACAAAAAGCTTATCAGACAAATATGCCAAAATAAAAAAGACTCGCTTACGTCTAACACTATTACTCTGAAAGATGATACGAAAGGTGCTAAAAACTCAAGTCACAGGCCCCTAATTAAAATGTAACATTACTATATTATAAATTGCAGAATTTGAGAAAGTGATCTCATAATATTGGGTAATTTCTAGAGCTAATAAATATTTGACTATATAATTTGTCAGTCCTTAAATTTTATTTTTATATAAAATTTTATTGACATCATTGTTTTTTAAACTTTTAGGATAAATTTACAACATGTGAGCATGGAAATATGGAATAAAACGAATGAAAAAAGTAAATATGGGTCGTTTTGAAAATTAGTTTTGAAAGACCAAATGTATGTAACTTTTAAATTAGAACATATAGGCACACAAGTTTGGCAATTAAAATAACGAAATAACTATCAACTTATTTCAAAAGTTACAAAAAATTTTAACGTGTTGTTTTTTTTATCATTTTTAACTTTAAACAGTATTTACTCAGAACTAATTTTAAGTCTAATGGGTCTTTGCAAAATTCAAGTTAGAAAATATTTAGTGAGTGAAGGGAGTTAAATACGCGAGATGTATAGCACCGCATATTTATTTGTCTCGTAAAGAAAATTGCATCATTCGTTTTTAATTTACAAGTATTTTGTAGATTTATAATTGTTTTAATATTGTCGACTTTCAAATTTTTATGATTTTGCTCTTATCACAATGTAGCTTTATTGTAACCTATCTATTGAAATAAATTTTCTTAACTTACATTACTCACCTTAACTCACATTTTATGATTTTGCTCTTATTACAATGTCGCTTTATTGTAACCTATTTATTGAATTAAATTTTCTTGATTTTATTTTCAGGATTGGAAGCCCAGGTTCAAGAGTCATCAAAGGATCTTTATTGGTTCTAAAATAATGTAAAACAATAACATAAAAGTAATTCTCAAAATCTCAAGACAAATAATCTATTTAATAAAACTTATTTTTTAATTTTCAAATAAATTTAGGTAGAAACAATTTTTTTTAGTGATGCAAAAAAGTAAAAAAAACCATGTGTTAATAAAATGTTTAATTGTGCATGCAAGGGTGTGTACCTATTTCATATGTAAAGAATTAATAATAATTATTTATCTTTAAACAAAAAATGTTTTTTTATTTTACTTTTGTTATCTTCCATGTGATAATGCAGTTACAGGTCACGGAAATTTATGAAGTCAAAGTCAAAATAATATGAACATCGTTGTATTCTTATTTCTTAAGTTCAGAGAGAGGTAGTTTAAGCAATTTCATAATTAAATTTTTTACATCACGTTCCAAGAATTGAGTAAAGAATTTAGCATCGTTCAAAGCTTGTGACTCTTTTGCCATTTTAACCTTTTCTTAAAATCTATCTGCCATGAAAAATATTTATAGATTGGATTTATCTACTACTCCCAGATTTTCAACTTCGTATAAAATTTTTGTTTCGAATTTAGTTTCTAATAACCATTTAATCATGACACAAATATATTAATAAAATGGCTTAACGATCACTATTGAATTATTAGTAGTAAAACTAAATTTACGACTTTAATGATAACTCTAACAACATATTTTTTAAATCCCACTCGACGTATTGCACTAATGTTTCTTTGTTTAATAGTAATTATATACACAGTGCTATATATATTTCGGAACATAATAATACATGTACAGTTGAGTGTTTCTTAAGTGATAATGTCAATAAATTTAAATATTTACATATTTTTTTTGGATTCTAAACTTACTTGGAAAGAGCACTTATTATATCTAAAGTATAATTTTAATAAAGCCATCAGACAAATGTTTAATTTAAGTCAGTAATGTTTAAAACGTCTTCTTAACCTGGTATGTAGTGGCTTATTTAAGGCAAAAATGCAATATGCGTTAGGTTGCTGAGGAAGTGCTTACTTCAGTAATAGTGAAACTTTACTTATTAAACAAAAGCATACAATCAGACTTATTCAAAAACCTGGACATTTTTCGTTTGAGACTTTTATATTTCTTTAAAGTTCTAAAATTTTTTTTTGATAATAATAGCAAATTAAATAATAATAGCAAATTTTTTGTAATTGTTTCAAAATAAAAGTAAAATAAATAATAATAATTAGTAAAATAAAAGTTAGCCGTTAAGAAAATGATAATAATAACACCGTTTTTAAAACAAGTAAAATTATAGCTTTTTTCTTTTAACTGACTCATGGCGTAATGGTTAAGTCTTCAGGCTAACTTGGGTAAGTTGTCAGTCGTCAGAGGAACTTAGGTTCAAAGGTCGATCACATCATATAAAAAAATATGTAGTAGTTTTATATCGTGATAATGTGTATCGTATAGTTAGTAGTAATAATAATAATAATAACAAAAATAATAATAATAGCTGCTAGTGGAACTACATTTGGTTATATCGTGCAGGAAGGTGTTATATACATCTGCACGTTATATTCCACTGATGGCTCTTACTTTGTACTACATAATAATAATATTATTACTAATACTAATACTAATTACTAATACCAATAATAAAAGCTGCTACAGTGACAGTGGGGTTGCCCTCAATTATTGACTCATCTAAGAGAGTGTTATATACTACTATGTTATACACATATGTTGCAATTGTGGATGGCTGTAGTTACTAATAAAAAAATATTAATAATAATAGTTAATTTTTCCTTACTGTCCCACTAATAATTAATTTTTCCTTACTGTCCCGCTCCTAATTCAAAGTTTTTGCATCCTTGTCTTATCCTCTCCTATCGCTGCTCCCTTACCAAAATTCTGTATATATAAAATTAAGGGGTTTCATCCCATTATATTGGCTAAAGGGAGGGTGGATTTAGTCAGTAAGAATCTGAAACTACTACTTTGTGTCTTTGGATGATTCCGACCTCCCTTAGGAAAAACAAATTTAAACGCTACTGAAAATATAATAAAACTTACAATTGAATGCTAATTGTTAATTTTTATATACCTCTAATAGGAGCCCTGTAGCTGGTGTGTACTTATATTTTTTGTGACATCTAAATTACAAAAAATTCGTATGGGATACAAAATTTGTTAATTCTAAAAGAAAGCAAAAAAATCATGATTCTAAACATGCATATGAATCAATAAACATGGATATCTATCGGTATCAAAAAATAACAAAATATTTAAAAATTAAAATTCATTAAAATTTAATTTCAGTTGGAAATTCCTGTACACAGGTTGGAACTACTGCACTGTATGAGTTTCATAAATTGCAATCAAAAATAAAAATTTTTCAATAGCATAAAACACTTACTAGAAATATTTTCTAATATTAATATAATACAAACACTCATCCATACATAAATATAAAACAAAGTTTATCAATACATTCATCATAATATTTTCAATGCATATTATGATGAAAGATGATTATCATTTTCTGCAAAATATCATTAACTCTAAAGTGTTGTGAATAGAACACATACAATTCTATTATAGAAAAATAAAATATACATAACTATAATGTATACAGTATAGATAAAGTTTCCAAATATAATTACTATATTTAAAAAAAAAGGCAGAATGTTAACACACGGTTTTTAAAAGCGCACATTTCCAAAAGATAATACAAACTGTTTAGAGTTCTGACTTGGACCTAAAATGGAAAATTTCGTATAAAAAATGGTGAAAATAAGTTTTTTTTTGCAATTTTGAAAAGCTGTAAGTCCGGAACGCTCTATAACTAACAAAAACCGTTATATAACTAACAAACACACGTAAAACTATTTTATTGAATCTTTAATTTTATGTCTTGCCGAAAAAAAATTTGTAAAGGTGCCTAAGTTACAGGTGTCTAAAAATAGCAAATTTTCAATTTTTAAGTCGTAATAACTCTCAAACAGGGGGTGGTACAAAAAAATTTTCTGAAGAAATTTATACAAATTCTAAAAGTTGTCTCAAAGTTTCAAGTTCCTATCTAAAAGGGTGCCGGAGTTATGAAGATAGAAAATGCATGCAAAGTTTGGTTTTCACATAACGGTAAATTTAAAGAGTAAATTACAAAATATTTCATAATTCTGATTTTGTTTTATAGACCTAAAAAAATTTCCGGTCTTATAGCGTTTTTAGATTGTAAACCTACTACGCAGAGCCTGATATACATACCCCTAAAAATAGGTTGTCTGAAATTCTGAGGGACTGTAACTCTAGAACCCAATACAACTAAAAGAAACCGTTAACACATGTAAAAATATGTTACAAGAATTTTTGCCTTGCCAAAGAAAATGTGTACAGATGCTTAAGTTACAGCTGTTTAAATAAAGCAAATTTTAAATTTTTGAAGTCTAATAACCCATAAACAGGGGGTGGCTCTAAAATTTTTTTGAGGAAACTTATACTAATCTAAAAGGGTTTTCTTAACTTAAAATTTTAAGTCCCTATATAAAACCGTGCCGGAGATATGAAGATAGACAAATCATTACTAAAGTAAATAAATAAAGTAATACTAAATTTAAAAAATCTTATAATATTGTAATATTGATTTATAAAGGTAGAAAAAAATTCCAGTTCAATGGTGTTTTCAGATTGAAAAAATTTTAAGTAAAACATGCGACATACGAGTTTAAAAATGGGAGTTTTTCAAAGTTTGAGGGGCCAACGTTCCGTATTGGAGGGAGCTACATGAAAAAATTGTTCTACAACATTATTTTTTTTATGAGACCTACCCATGATACATTTTTTTCTTCCCCACACTACGTATTATGAGATTCACTAAATTTTGAATACAAATACATATATTTTCTGATATTTTCTATTACAAAACCTATTGGTTAGTTTACACTTATAGGATACTTATTTGTTAATACTATGAAACATATACATACTTAGTAACAACCATAATAATTAATATAATTATAATAATCATCCCATATTAAGTATGTATGTTTCATAGTATTAACAACAATTATTCTATGTTGTTAATACTATGTTTCATAGTATTAAAACAATTATTATAACTATAATAATCATCTCATATTAAGTGTGTATGTGTTTCATAGCATTAACAAATAGCTACGTATAATTATTATTCTATAATAAAAATAATAAAAATTCCACTTAAAGAAAAAAAATGTATCTAAAACGTATATACTATACATTATATTATATACTTTGGCTTATGTTTGGTTGTAGCAAATAGAAATAAAAAGAAAAACATTTAAAAATTTATAAAATATCATACGATCAATTTTTAAATACTCTATACCTGTATTTGTAATTTAATTACATTTATAGGTTACTGGTAACTTATGGGTTAATACTATGAAACATATAATATGTTATATTAGATATATTATTATTCCAATGAATATACTTCTGCAGAGGGGTGATCATCGATTTAGATGACGTCATCATGTAACTGTACTTTATATCTCCAAGTTTATATATGCCATTAGCATCGACGCGCCATCTAGTGGCCAAAAAATGGATTATAAAATTTTCTTAGCATTTGGTATTAATTTAATAAAACCGTTATATTTTTCCCGTAAAACAATAAACTGGAACCATTTTTTCAATATTGTAGAGTAAAATACTATCGTTAATACATATAAATCTTGTTTCATCTTAATCGGTACTACCATTTTTGAAATATTGCAATTAAAAGTGGGGAATTTAAAAAAAAATTCCAACTTCCAAAAAAGTAATCACTATACATGTGAAATTTTCAAAGATACCCTATATTTACTATTATAGCTTTAGAAAGTATACTTCACACCCTTTTCAACAGTATATAATAAGTATGATATATATTCGAAAATAGTCCCACAAGAGGACACAAATGCGAAACTGAAATAACAATTTTAATAAAAAAAACCTTTTCATACTTTATTTCTCATACAATTATTTTGCCTTTTTGTTTACTTATTGGAATACGTATGTATAAATGCAAGTAAGATTCACTTTATACAATTTATCAAATACCTCCTGATTCAGAATCTTTTATATTCATCTTAATATATAAAATCGTTGGTACGTTTGTATGAAACCGCATCACGTCTAAATCGATCATATTAAAGTTATATTTACAACGTATGCTCATTTGGTGCTCCCCATGGTTTGTTTTTTTTTTATTTTTTTGTAGGTGGCGCTGAAGTCATAGCTACCATATAACTTCAAGGGGTTTTTATACCAAAACTATCTTCTAACCCTCTAATCACCATAAAATACTCAAATTTAACCAGCCATGACTTGATTTTGTATTGATTTTGTGTATAAGTATTTTCAAAAGGCTCACAGGAAGTTATGGCTGCCATACAACTACAAGTCTGTTTTATACCAAAAACTATCTTCTGATCCTCTAGTCCCACAAAACACTCCAAGCTATGACTATCCTATTGATCCTGTATATAAGTATTTTCAAAAGGTTCACAGGAAGTCATACCTACTATACAACTTCAAGTGTTTTTTATACCAAAAACTATTTTCTGATCCTCTATCTCCACAAAACTAGATAGAATAGAAAAGTTTAAGCCCTTTAAAAATGTTTAAATAAATTTTAAAATAAATAAATTATATTACAATAAACTATTGAGAAATCATCAAAAAAAACTAAATTAATTAAAAGCAAAAATTTAACAAAACAATTGACGCCATAAAATAAATAAAATAAACTTCCATTTCCACTCTGGAAACCTTCTTTGAGCTTGGTATATCCATCACAATACCAAAAAAATACAGAATAAATAAAAACAAACTTGGTAAATATGGTCAAACAAAGCTACAAATGCAAAAGAGGCTTCTCCAAAAGCAAAGGTATTCAATGTAGTTAATGTAGGAAATTCTTCCAAGCAAGATGTGCCTCAGTAGCAGATTATGTGGTCATAGCAGTTAAAACCGGCTCCGGAACATGGAAACTCCGCGCTTGGGCTGCGGTTGTGAATCAACTGGTGGCAGCTGTAAAAGAATTCCATCGCTCGTTTGAATTTTTCAATAATCAAATTGATGATCTGCTAAAAGTAAATGAGAAAACTCAAAGTGAAACGAAATAAAAATAAAATTAAATTAAGCTGAAAATAATTATTATTTATTAAATAAAAAGATGTACTAAGTAGAGCAACTACTTGATGAAAAGCAGGAAAAAGAAAATGCAAATAATATAATTGTTGCAGGCTTACCATCAAAAATAAGCAATGCAAAAGAAGCAGTACTTAAAATTAGTAAATATATAAAGGCAAACATAACTGAGGGTGACATTACTTGGGTTAAAGAATTTCCACTTAAAATAAACAACAAGAACAATTTGGTTAATAGAACAAATTTATACCTATTGGAATGCAAATCTAGTATTGTTAAGGCTGAACTAATAAACCGCAAAAAAATCACAGGAAACGAATACACTATGGATATTGAGTGAGCAGAGAAAGGCATCCGCAGCATATTTTTTCGTGATCATCTTACACAGCGGCAATCAAATCTCTACTATGAAGCCAGGGAAATTAAAAAAAAACTACTATAAATCTAATATAAACTACTTATAATTAATCTAATATAAACTACTTAAATTTTTATATACGGCACAAAATTTTCTATAAAATTGTCCTAACCGAAAAAAAAAATGAGATTGTCTCCAAAATCTCAAATGAGATTGTCTCCAAAAACAACAAAGATATAACCTTTAAATTTGACAGAATGGTGTTCTTTCATGTTTCATTTAGGTCCCTGAAATTTGAGAGGATTTCGTCCATGGGTTCGGATTATGGAAGCTTCCGAACGAGCCCCAGAGCAAACGAGATTATCTCCAAAATCAACAAAGATAGAACCTTTAAATTTTGTACAATGATGTTCCTTCCCGTTCGATTTGTGTCTCTGAAATTGAAGAAGATTTGGTCCATGGGTTTGGATTTTGGAAGCTTTCGAACGAGTACCAAAGCAAACGAGATTATCTCCAAAACCAACTAAAATATAACCTTTAAATTTGGCAGAGTGGTGTTCTTTCATGTTTTATTTAAGTCTCTGAAATTTTAGAGGATTTGGTTCATGGGTTCTTATCTTGGAAGCTTCCGAACGAGCCGCAGAGCAAACCCAGTATATCTCCACAACAAACAAAGATAGAACCTTTATTTTTAGTACAAGAGTGTGCTGTTATGTTTCCTTTTCTATAAAATTGGAAACTGACATTTGAAAGAATTTGAACCATGGATTTGTATTTTGGAAGCTTCCGAACGAGCCCCAGAGTAAACGAGATTATCTCCAAAACCAACAAAGACAGAACCTTTAATTTTTTTACAATGATGTTCCTTCCCGTTTGATTTATGTCTCTGAAATTTAAGAGGATATCGTCCATGGTTTTGGATTTTGAAAGCTTCCGAACGAGCCCCAGAGCAAATGAGAATATCTCCAAAAACAACAAAGATATAACCTTTAAATTCGGCAGAATGGTGTTATTTCATGTTTGATTTAGGTCGCTGAAATTTGAGAGGATTTGGTCCTTGGGTTCGGATTTTGCAAGCTTCCGAACGAGATTCAGAGCAAATGATGTTGTCTCCAAAAGTAACAAAGATATAACCTTTAAATTAGGCAGAATGGTGTTCCTTCATGTTTGATTTATGTTTCTGAAATTTGTGAGGATTTGGTCCATGGGTTCAAATCTTGGAAGCTTCCAGACGAGCCCCAGAGTAAACGAGTATATCTCCACAACCAACAAAGATAGAACTTTTATTTTTAGTACAAAGGTGTTCTGTTATGTTTCCTTTTCTGTAAAATTAGAAAATGACATTTGAAAGAATTTGAACCATGGATTTGTATTTTGGAAGCTTCCGAACGAGCCCCAGAGTAAACGAGATTATCTCCAAAACCAACAAAGATAGAACCTTTAAATTCGGCAGAATGGTGTTCTTTCATGTTTGATTTAGGTCGATGAAATTTGAGAGGATTTGGTCCTTGGGTTCGGATTTTGCAAGCTTCCGAACGAGATTCAGAGCAAATGATGTTGTCTTCAAAAGTAACAAAGATATAACCTTTAAATTAGGCAGAATGGTGTTCCTTCATGTTTGATTTATGTTTCTGAAATTTGTGAGGATTTGGTCCATGGGTTCAAATCTTGGAAGCTTCCGGACGAGCCCCAGAGCAAAAGAGTATATATCCAGAACCAACAAAGATAGAACTTTTATTTTTAGTACAAAGGTGTTCTGTTATGTTTCCTTTTCTGTAAAATTGGAAACTGACATTTGAAAGAATTTGAACCATGGGTTCGTATTTTGGAAACTTCCGGACGAGCACAAGAGCAACGAGAATATCTCCAAAACCAACAAAAATAGAACCTTTAAATTTAGTACAATGGTGTTCTGGCATATTTTCTTTATGTTCCTGAGATGGATTCGATGAATTGGAGTGGCATTTCGGGTACCTGACACACACCTCCCAAGGACTAACAATCTTCGAAATTAATAAAGATAGAAACTTAAATTTTTTTACAAAGGTGTCAAGCATATCCCAAGAGGATGCCTCTTTTACGTTCCTGAAATTCGAGTTGAATAAGACAGAAAAGGGAAGAAGTTCAAGCAGCTGCCAAAAAAACTTATGGATTTTTAATTTAATTCGAATTATTCAGGTGTAGGGTTGCATCGACTTACTGTTACATTTACTTATTATCTTATAAGATTGTAATCTGAAAAATATTTGAACAGTTATTTGGTGACGATAGGTGTAGCCGTTCTGAAGATATTGTAGTTCAAAGTTGAAAATTTTTGAAAAAAAAACTTGCTTTAAAAACCAAATATCTCATGATTTTACCAAAAAATCCCCGTAATATTTATACACATATAGAAAACTCTATTATTTTCCTATAATTCGTACATAGATACTTTGTGTCTATATAGAGTTTATAAAATATAAGCATTTATGAAAAAAAAAATTGCTCTATTTTGTAATTTTTTTGGTTATTTTTATTGATGCTTAATCAGGAGAGATTTTAGAGTTGGATTCAAAAGTAGAGTTATACGCGTTTCCCAGAATATTTATTTTAATATATATGTGTATGTCAGATTCTGAATTAGGAGGGATTTTAGAGTTGAATTCAAAATCTCTATTATGCGCTTTTTTCAGAATATTTATATTTATGTAAACGTGAGCTTCTAAATTAGGAGTTGTTTTAGATTTGGATTCAAAATCACGATTATGCGCTTTTTCCTGAATATTTATATTTATGTAAATGTAAGATTCTGAATTAGGAGAGTTTTTTTCTTATTAATTTAAGATCATCATTACTCATTAACAATAAGATAAGACTTAATGCTTAACTGGTAATAAGTTTTGTTTTTCTTAACATCTTGACTAAAATTACAATAACTAGAGTTGTATACGTTACAGTTTTATGCTTATATTCTATAAATTCTATTTGCTCTCTATTTTTCTATTGTATTTAAATGTAATTTTTCTAAAGTTAAATTGTTTATATTTTTTGTGAAATTATGGTAATATATTGGAATTATGTGACTTTGTATAAATTTTTCTATTTTGTTACTAAAAGCATAATTACCAATCTTAATTTATCTTTAAATTTTATTACGTTATTATGTTCTATAGCTAATTCTTGAGTTATACAATTTTGTTTTAATTTGGCTAAAGCTAATTTTTTTGTTATTACTAAATTATCAAATATTTTCTCAATTGAGGTTACATTATTTTGTTTAATTGAACAAACGTTATTTTTATTAAATAAATTTGTAATGCAATAATTGCCATAAGGTTGCAATTTTTTTTTGACCAAGATACCTTTGGTATGCATAAAAAGGTTATTACCTTCTATAATAATTTGAATGTTATCCGAGTCTAATTGCTCGAATTTTCTGTTAGGGAACGGAATTACTAGTGCCTTGCGATATATTTCTGTCGTAAATTGAGGCAAACTAATAATGAAGTTTAAGAACTCTGCATTAAACATTATGCTACTTTGAATATATCGAAGTATATTCTTCGTTCTATTTCTTCTTCGGTAAGAATATTGTGTGCAAGAATGTTAAGTTTACTAAGCAAGATTATATCTGTTATTTTTTTTATCTGATTATTTAATGTTGAGATGCTTGCATATAATTGTAAGTAATTTACAACTAATATTTCCTCTAGTTTAAAAAATGCATACCCATTTTGCGTATTGATTGGGGATACTTCCATACTTTGTATACTTGCTGAATGAATTAGCATTAGAATCAGTATAATATGCAGCATCCTAAAATACAAAATTTAATTTTGATATTTGTATTTACGTTTTATTTGTGTATTTAGTATTTCTCTTATTATTAGTATCTATAGTATAATAATTATCTATTCTAAATTTATTTAATTTTTTAAATTTTGGTTTAATTTTTTCGATTTGTCTATTTTTAACTAAATTTGGTATTAATTGATAATTAGCTTTTTTATCTTTATTTAATTTATTAATTCTATTTATTTTTTCTATTCTATATTTGTCCGCTAGTGTTTTGATGTCAATCCTATCATAGTTCTTTATCAAAAAATCAAGTGGACGTAGTCCAGTTGTATAGTGAATTGTATTATTGTACGTTATTATTATTTTACGTACTTTACAGTCTAAGTTTTCGTCTATATTTGTTAAGTCCGCTTCTAGTAAACGCAGGTGCTCGTTTAGAGTACCGTGTAATCTCTCTATGTCTGAGTTACCGGTTTTGTTATGTGCAGTTGATGTATGTCTGTTTATTTCGTTTACTCGTAGAAATAGCTCCAGTGCACTATGTAGCATACATCTTTCATTGTCGAATACCAGCTTTTTCATTTTACCTAAAAATCTGATTCTATCTTTCAAAGCGGTTAAAATCGAAATCCATGTTCTGTCGTTTAATTTATGTAGTGTTGCATGTTTTGTAAAATTATCAATAGTTGACAGATACATGATATTGCGACATGGAAACCATATGTCCATGTGAACTATGTCGTTAAAATTATTAGGAGTTTCAGTAATTTTAAGAAGAATTTTGGCTGGTTGACGATCAAATTTAGCTAACTGACAAATTTCACAGTTGTTAATGAATACGGTTATCAATTTTAACATATTTGGATGGTAATACTTTTGTTTTAATTCAGAAAATACTTCGTTTATACCCTATGGTTCTGTTTTAAATGTTCGTCTTTAATTATCATGATCATTTCGTTATAATCTATTATATTAGTTAATTTGATATTATCATAAAGAAACTATATAGATAGAGTATTCATCCAGTACTAAATTTTTTAGTCAATTTTTTGTATCTCACATCCACTCAAAAATTATTTCTCAATTTGTTATTGCTTATAAATTGAGCAAAATTCATTTTAAGCTCATAAAAAAAAAAAATTGTCTTTTTAACTAATTTTTTGAGTATTATATCCTTGTTAATATTCAATATTTCAATTTAGCTTTCAAAAAAAAAAGTTTTTTAAATAAAATAATTCGAATATACATACATCCACATGTATTTGTTTTATTTTGCTTTGCTAGTTTTATTTTGCTTTGCTTTGCGGATAAGTATACTATATACTTACAATATACATAAAGGTACATGTTTTTATTTTTTATTATACAACTGATATAGAGATTGGGAATGTTTATCAATAAGATCTTTGTTTTTTTTTTAATGCTAGAGTGTATTTGTATATAGTACATTTGTACACATAGATGATGGAATATACATCATATATATGTATATATTTTATTTTTGCTTGACTTTATGTATAATTTCTAATAAAGGCACGATTTCTATTTTTGTAATATGTATATGTATAATTATATATTAAAATTTAAATTAGAAGTGAAACAAGTGTTTATTGGAAAAATTTTTAAATATAAACTTAATTTTTTTTTAACATTTGTGATCAATGTACTAATTCATTTATAAAAAAATCTGCTGATATTTTATTACTCGATTCGGAGCAATTTATTTATCAAAAAAATTACAAAAATTATTCAGAAATCCTTAACTTAAAAGCTCCAACTGAAAATTTTTTCGAAATAACTCAATTTGATCACTATTTTTCGCAAAATTATCACGAAAGAAACTTAAAAAAAATATTTTATCATGTCTTTTAGAAGCCACAAAAAAATCCCCAAAATATTCTACATGGTTCAGTGAAAATGATAATTGCTATACGCATAAAAAAAAATTTTAGAAATGTTAATAAGTCTTTTATTAAATAAGGAAGCAAAGTGGTTAAAAGAAAAATTGTTAAATAATGAAAAACAAAAAATAAATAAATAGGGTAAAAGAAAACTTAAAATTATTAATTCTTAACTTAATAACTTTTCTTACCCCCAAAAATTTTTCCTCACTATGTAGTTTTCTGTTTTAACAAATAATTTTTTCATATGTAATTATAATATATATAAATACCTATACCTAATTGTTTAATTATTTTATTTTTTATTTTTTCCATTATCAATTCACGAGCAACGGCATTTTAGCTATCAAAATTTTGTAGCTAATAATATAGTTAGTTGTAAATATATATAGCTACATAATATAGTTTATTTTTATTTTTCCAGTAATGCATTTTATTTGCTTATATTTAGGTAGGTATATGTTTAATGTTTTAGTGAATGAATTTTTTTGTTAAAAAATTGTTTTGTTATATAATATTTTATTGTTTTGTTATTTGATATAATTTTTTTTTTTTTGATGCATTTCTCTGCCACCTAAATGTGGACAGGAAATTACACAGCCTTTTCTGTTCAGGCGTGGCTGTAAATGTCGTAAGGAGGAATAACTCTTACGACGTGTGTGGGATTCGAACCCACACTCCCTCGGTGTTTACAGCGTATTTTATACGCTCTTACCCAATAGACCACCGAGGCCCCTGATATAATTTTATAATTATTTTTTGTTTTGATTTTGAATTTAAAAATATTTGAATTTTTATTATTTTTTAATTTTAAGTAATAAAAATTGGGTTTTTTACGCCAATTGGAAAATTGTTATTATATTATAATACACTATATTTTTAAATTTTCCAGTTGGCTTTTTCACTGCTAAAATTGATCTTTTTCTTTTCTTTCTTATCACAAAAAAATTCTTTTAAAATGACATTTTTGGCTTTCAGTACATTATTCATCTTGCTTTAAAAAGCTTCAATAGGTAAATTGCATTTTTGATTTTTAAAATGCGATACTTATTAACTAAAAAAATAAAAAATTTAAACCCGACTTGTAAGTACCATAATGCTTGTAAGAGTTAAGAACGCTAACAATTTAAAATAAAAAATCATGCAATTATGCAAATCACATATTATGAATTATATTTATTTAAAAATTGTTAACGAAAGAAAAAAGTACTAACGGTTTTCATTATAAAAATTATTATAAGAGTAACTATATTATTAATATAATTCACACATTCAAAAATTAATACATTCAACAATGATATTATACCATTTATATACTATTGCAAATTAGTTTCTATTCTTTATGTTAAATAAATTCTTTATTTACATTTTACACATTCATATTATTTTCATAATTAATATAAATACATTTAAGTGTACATTTACGAGTACATTTACGAGTGTAAAAAATGATTTAGTCTCATTTACAAAATGCTTATAATTTATAAGTGAAAATATTTTGAGTATTGAGTAAATTTGGGTACAATAAAATGTATATTGAGTAATTTGGGGTACAAAACGTTTTTAAGAAATTGAATAAAAAATTACATAATTTCGACATAATTTCATTACCATTGCAATTATTATTCATATTAGAATTACCTACAGACATGACTTCTACGTCCAAGCTGCCAATGTCACTATAATTGTCTAATTTGTTATTTAATATTTCATTTTCTTCATTTAACGGTGTTGTCTTACGATCACACGATTTTTGTTCATCTTTGTTTATGTATTGACTTGGTCCATCCGCCACATTATTTTCTTTATCTTTTAAGTAGTTTACCTCAAAATCGTACTTATTTAACATTATCTTCCATCTTTGAAGATTCATGTTTGGCTCTTTTCTGTTATTTAACCACATAAGTGGTCTATGGTCAGTACGTACAATAAATTTTCTTCCGTAATGGTAAGTTCTAAAGTTTACTGACAATACGATTGCCAATAGTTCTTTCTCAATCGTTGAGTGCCTGATTTCATGGTTGTTTAAGGTACGTTACGGGTAAAAAATTGGGTGGTTGTTCTGACTTAAGACAGCTCCCAGAGCAAATTGAGAGACATCGGTTGTTAAAGTGAAATGTTTATTAAAATCGGCGTGTTTTAAAATAGGATCGTTCATTAATAATACCTTTAATTTATTGAAAGCACTAATATACACTTTATCCGGAACATTTACTTTTACATTTTTTTTCAAATACTTGATTAGGGGGATACTCTAATCAATACTACTCTAATACTACTCTAGAGTATTCTTTGATAAATTTTCTGTAATACCCTGTGGCCCCCAAGAATTGCTTTATCTCTTTTATGTTCCTTGGTAATTAGTTTAATCGTTTCTATTTTACTTTCATCAGGCTTAATGCCATTGTTAGTTACTATGTGCACCAAAAATTCTGTGGATTTATTAGCAAAATGGCATTTGTCAATTTGTATTTTTATTAAATTCTTTTAATTTTTGAAAAATTTTACCAATTGATACTAAATGTTCACTTGTGAAAAATATAAGAATCTCGTCTAAATACAGGACACAGGTTTTATTTATGTATTCTTTAAGGACATAATTAATTAATCTTTGAAAAGTCGTTGGAGAGTTTTTAAATCCGAACGACTTTCTTGTGAATTCATAATAACCATGAGTGTTTGAAAATGCTGTCGATTTCGATCTGATGGAAGCCTTTTGCTAGATCCAACGTGGTCAAGTAGTTTTATTTTCCCAATTTGTCGAATAAGTCTTCCATATTCGGAATTGGGAATTTGTCGTCTATCGTTCGATCATTTAGTCTTCGATAGTCGACAACTATACGCCATTTTTGCTGTCCACTTTTATCTACTTTCTTTGGCACCACCCATATAGGAGAATTATATGGGCTGTTGCTTGGAACAATTATTTTTTGTTCATGGACGTGGAAAATTTCAGGGTATCTATACAATTTAATATAAATAGAAATGCCATTTTTGGTTATTATTTTATGTTTAATTATATTTGTAAATGATAAATGATTACCATCTTTATGAAATATTTCCTTATACGAATATAAAAGTGATTTTAATTTGATCATGTCATCATCGTTTAAGTGGCTCGCAATAATTTTTTCCGACATTTGCTGTCGATTTATTTCACTATTAAAAATTTTTAAAGATTTAACATTCATCGCATAATTCTCCTCGTTTCTATTTAGAAATATTGGAATACTAGCTATTTATTTGTAATTAATAATCTATTCGTATAGTTAATAATAGCATTCAATTTTACCAACAAGTTATTTCCTAATATACCATCGTATTCATTATGAAAGTTATATTCTAAAAAGTTGCATAATGGTTTGGCTCGTTAAATTCTTTAAATAATGGGACGTTGTATTAAGTATTTGTTTGAACATTCCGGTTTAGTACTTTAAGCGTGTAAGAAGGACAAGTTATTTTCCATTTTGGGTTACAAATATTTGAACTAATTATGCTTAATTCGGCACCAGAATCTATAATAAATTCAAGTTTCCTTATGGGTGTATTTGTTATTAATAGGGTAGTTGTTTTGTCCCTTAATACGAAAATTTTGTAATTCGGTATTTTCTTTTGTGGCAATGTCCATGACATGGTCATGGTGGTTGTTATTATTATTTGACCGGTAGTTTTGACTATTTCTGTAACTGTGTTGTCTACTTTGGGTATTTACTATTAGATTTGATGGCAATCTCCTCTGTATAGTATTGTTAGTAGCAATATCCTTAGGTTCTGGGTTTCTGCGATTGTTATTATTGTTAAAATTACGATTATTATTGAACCGATAATTTTTACTACTATAAGCGTGGGTATTATTATTATTATTATTAAAGCTTGTTCTTTTTTTTTTTTTTCTTTATTATCGTATTTTATAATTTAGATTACATTAATTATTATTTTATATAAAGTGTTTAGTAATACAAGTTTATTTATTTGACCGTAGCCTGAGCTGTCTGGTCTGATAAAGTTCATATAAATAATATTCATTAAAAATAATAAAGTTCATCAAAAAGTAATATTAAACGTAATAAAATAAATAAAAGTAATAATACATCTATATATGTACATAAAAAGTTTTTACATTTTTTTTTTTTTTTAAATAATCTAAGACTATAAATTTAAATTTAATCCACATATAACTACATGCATAAATAGAATACAACAACTAATATAACAGATAACATTCCCTCGACCTTTGCCTTATTTTCTTACTTCTTTATTTTATTTATTTTTAACTTTCTAACACAAATGCTTTAATTCGGATTTTAAACGTAGGTAGATTCGCAATCTGTTTAAGACTTTCCGGTAGTTCATTATATGCTCTTAAACAATTATACAGCCCATTATTAGTTTGGTTATTTGTACGAAACAATGATAAATAATAGTTCGCTTTGTTACGTGTATTGTGGTTATGAATGTCAATCAATCTTTTCAAGATAAAATTATGCTTTATATCATTATTTACAATCTTGAAAGCCAAGACATATAGCTCATATTTACAAATGTTTGCTAAACTAATATATTGGGAAGAATATAATAAACTTGTTGGATGTTGAGTCGGGTACCGATTAATTATCTTTATGCTTTTTTTATGTAAAATGTCTAACTTGTTCAAATAATCTTTGGCAGCTCTTGCTCAGATTGGGTTTAGATAACAAATATGAGATTTTATATAGGAATTGTAGATCGTGTATAGGGCTTTGTTAGATAAAAAGTTTTTCAATCTATACAGGATAACTATGTATGGCGCTATTCTTTTGTTTACATAATCGATGTGATTGCTCCAGTTAAGTTTATAATCTAAATTTAAACCTAAGTAATTAAAGTTTTTGACAATTTCAATTTTTTCATTTCTAAAGAGAATACTTGTACCTAAGTTCCATGGTTTATTGGCAAAGAGAATTATTTTAGTTTTCTTAATATTTAGACTGATCCTATGTTTATTTAACCACTCTTGAATGGCATTCAGATCATTTTGAATTGAAGTTTTTGTAATTTCTTCACTATTTTCAGAGTACTTTAAGACCGCATTATCAGCATACAGCTGTATTTCCCCTTTTAGGGCTAGACGAGTTAGATCATCAATGTAAAACTTAAAGAGGTCCGGACCCAAAATAGAACCTTGTGGTACCCCTTTATATATGCTTTTCTCAGAGCTACAAATATTATTAATGCGAACTATTTGTGTTCTATTAAATAGGTATGATTCGAAAAATTGTATTTGAATTCTTGAAAAATTAAAGTTGGAAAGTTTCAGCAATAAGATTGCATGATCGACGCAATCAAATGCTTTTTTTCAAGTCAAGGAAGACGCAGCTGGTATATTTTTTCCTGTCAATACTTTTTGATATGAAATCTGTTAGATTTAGACAAGCAGCTGTGGTGTTAGATTTTGATTGAAAACCAAACTGCTGTTCACTTAAGATATCATTAGAGTAAAAAAAGTTAGATAATCTATTCTTTATCAAAATTTCAAAAATTTTTGAAATTGCTGGGAGAATAGAAATAGGCCTGTAGTTTGAGCAGTCAGTTTTATTTCCGTCTTTATAAATAGGAGTTACAATTGCAGTTTTGAGTTTTTTTGGAAAAATGCCGTTACTAAATGATTTATTAATTAATTTAACAAATATAGGGACTAATCGGTCCGCAAAACGTTTGATGAGTTTCGTAGAAATATTGTCAATTCCTGTAGCTGCTGCAGCATTTAATGAACTGATAGTCGTGCTTACTTCTTCGAGATTTGTTGGAGTTAATTGGAATTCTGAAGATATGGAACGACTGAATTGGCTTAAATAAACATGATCAATAATTGTATTAGATATGTTTATTTCCTTGGTTAAGAAATTATTGAAATATTCGGAAATGTCTTTTGGATTATCTAACATTTTCTCATTTTGGCATAGTTAACTTGGTTTTTTGAAACGGGTGTATCAGTATTAAGTATAATCTCCTTATATAAATTCCAAAGTTTTTTTGTATCACTGGGATATAAAGAGATTTTGTCCGAGCAATATTTTTTTTTTGCCTAAATAACTAATTTTTTAACCCTATCTCTATATTGAATATACAAGTTGTTAATATGAGTATTATTCACGTGTTGCTTCTTATATTTAAAAAAGGAATCTCTGATTTTCATAACACATAAAATCTCTTCAGTTATCCATATCTTTATTTTTTAACTTTTTTTATTTCAATACGCTCCGTATTATTATTTATTAAAGCAGAGAGATTATCAATGATTTGATCAACCATTGTATGATTCAGAATTTAGCCAGAAATCATTGTTAGTAATATTGGTGTAATTTAAAACGGTTTTGTATTGAATATTACAAAATACAATTATTATTGCATTGAATACAATTATTATTTTTTATATGTTTTGTACTGATTAAAAGCATTTGATGATCAGATAAGGAACAATCTAAGACATGTAAATTATATTTTTTGTCTACAATGTCGGTTAGAAAATGATCAATTATTGTTTTAGATTGTGATCCAAATATGGTAGCGAAAGTTTCAGAAATTTTATTGCAGATAAAGAAACCATTACTTAGCAACATATCTTTATATGAGACTATATCGGGGTTGTTAAATTTAGCAAGTCAAGATTGAAATCACCTACTATTATAGATCTTTTGTAGTTGGAAGTCAATTCATCGATTCTATTAATAAAGTTAGTAGGACGTGTTTCGTGCGATCTATAAATTCCAGCAATATTAAAGTTTTGCTTCATTATCTTAATACCTAATATTTGGCTATTGTCAAATTCTTCAGTAATAGTAATATTACTAGAATAGTGATTTTTTATATAGATAGCGATTCCACCATATGGTTTGTCTCTATTAATGAAATATGAGTCATATCCTGATAGATTGAAAAATTTATTCTCAGAAGAAAGTAGCCATATTTCAGTTAGAACAATTACATCTATGTTACATTTAAAATTCTCGATTAATGTTTCTAATTCAAAGATTTTTTTTCTTAAACTTTGTATGTTTAAGTACAAAATGTTAAAATTATTTTGATACTTTATACTCATTGAATTATGGTCGTAATTTAGGTAATGTGCCACCTTGAAATGACTTTCTACGTTTTCTATTTCATCTAAGTGCATATCGAGTATAAAGTAATAATGTGTACAGCATGAGTTAAAATTAACAGTTGTAATCTGTCAAAATTAATATTTATTATATTTTTATGTAATATTAAATTTAACAGCTGACCAAAAAAAAAAAGAGTAGTAGAAGATTGATATGTATGTTTATATATATTATTATACCCGTACGATAGGATCGGGTATAATAAAATTACTCCTCCGTTTGTAACACCTCGAAATAAGCGAGCTAGATATACCTTCAAAGGTATGGATCGGATCAGAAAAAAATTCTAAGACTTTTGAACCATGTCCGTCCGTCCGTCCGTCCGTCCGTCAGCACGCTAACTCAAAAACTAAGAAAGCTAGAATCTTGAAATTTACACAAAATATTTTGGGAGTAATTTGTAGGTTCCCTATTTTTTTTGGTTGAGTTTGGACCAAGCCTTAGGGTAGCTCTCGAACACCTAACTTTTAGATCCTCACATTTTTTTTGCAATAAAGCTATGAAATTTTAACTACTGATAGATATCATCAAAATATTCATTTTATTTTTAATAACTTTTTTTTGTAGCCCCACTCGTTACGGAGCTACATCTCCCCAAAGTTCAAAAAAGCTCTATATTTAAATTGTTATAGCACAAGTTGTGTAAGGTATATCTTCATTTTGAAAACGCCAAACGATTACTACTTTTATTAGCTTTAAAAGTATATATACAATAAATATATTTTTGTGGCATACGGTGTCTTAATTTACCGTTATGCGAAACTCAAATTTTGCAAAATCCTTTAACCCTTCTATCTTCTAAACTGTTTAATTTAGAAAATTGAAATTTTGACAGAAGTTAGATCCTTGAAAATAGGTATGAGTCATTTCAGAAATTTTTTTTGTATCACCCCCCGTTTAGGAGCTGTAAGGGGTCAAAAACTGAAAATTTCCAATTTTTAAACACCTGTAACTTGAACACCTGTTAAAATTTTTTTGAAGTAATACACAAAAATTAAAGCTTCAATATTATACTCTTATTTCTGTTAACAACTTTATTTAATAATATATGGTTACTTTATAATTGACGAAAGAGTTACTTGATTTTTTCCAATTTTCTAACAAATTTCTTTAACTAATTTTTTGCATTTTGTTTTACTCGATAATTTGAAATTGTTGAGGATACAATGCGTAGTACAAAAAAATGTAAATAAATAAACAACATAACGGTTGCTTGAAGAATTTTTTTATTTATATGATATTGATATATATACATACTTATATAATATCATGTTTATTTACAATATATCGTATATGTCACTAGTGAATGAATGATAAGAGTATAGATGTATATTATATAGCGCCGTATTTACATACATATATGTATTTTATTGTACTTATAGAAATTATTCTGTCAATGGAATATTTAAATACAATATAATATAATATTTAAAATTATATTTATTATTTTGTAGTAAGTAAATTTAATATACATTTACCGCTTAGTATTAAATGGTACTATAGAATATTTGAAAAAGTTTTGGATTGATAATCGTTATGTGGAAGGTTAGAATCTGCTTTTGAAAAATATGTAAACTATAGTTTGAATATATCTACAACCCATAGTTCTAGAAATTATAAAATTCACCCAAATTATTTTAAAATACTAAAATATTAAAAAAATAATATTGTAAGCAGAGTGACAGGCTGTGAACATACTAACGGTTCGTACGGGTATCTAAGAGTTGACAAAGTCAACTGTATTCTTCCTCGTTTTTTTATATAGTATTAAGATGTTTTTATATAATATCATAGGTGGATAATTTGAATTAGAATTAATAAGTGAATTACATTTATTCGTAAATATGTATAATAATGTAGAAAAATTTGAAATATATAAAATGTAAATATGGCCAAAGTATAATTGTTTAAAATTAGTGTTTAAAATTGTAAAGTTTAAAGTTAATTGAAAATTTTGAAAAAAAATTAATAAATGAAATAGATTTAGTCGTAAATATAATAATGTAGAAAAATTTGAAATATATGAAATGTAAATACGAGCGTGTAATGTGTAATTGTTTAAGATTAATATTTAAAGTTGAATAGTTTAAAGTTAAAGGATAGGAATTTAGTCTGAAAGAGCAAAATATAATGTTAGGAGTTATAAAAATTGTAAAATAGATTAAGTTTATATTAAATTTACTTGTTATTGTTGAGATATAAATTGTACTAAAATATATAAGAAATAATAAATTATGTTTAAAGACATTAGTTGACCAATTGTTTATAAATGAGTTAATCTGTATACTGTATAAAACTGAAATTGCTGATTTTGACAAATTGTTTGCTATGAAATATAAATTAAATATAGAATTATGTAGATATAAAAAAGTAATTTAAAATTGTTGAGGATATAATGCGTAGTACAAAAATGTAAATAAATAAACAACATAACGGTTACTTGAAGAATTTTTATTATTATTTATATGATATTGATATATATACATGCTTATATAATATCATGTTTATTTACATATCGTATATGTCACTAGTGAATAAATGATAAGAGTATATATGTATATTATATAGCGCCGTATTTACATACATATATGTATTTTATTGTACTTATAAGAAATTATTCTGTCAATGGAATATTTAAATATAATATAATATAATATAATAATATAATTCGCACAAAATATTATTTATTATTTTGTACTAAGTAAATTTAATATATATTTACCGCTTAGTATTAAATGGTACTATAGAATATTTGAAAAAGTTTTGGATTGATAATCGTTATGTGGAAGGTTAGAATTTGCTTTAGAAGAATGTATAAACATATAGTTTGAATATATCTACAACCCATAGTTCTAGAAATTATAAAATTCACCCAAATTATTTTAAAATACTAAAATATTAAAAAAATAATATTGTAAGCAGAGTGACAGGCTGTGAACATACTAACGGTTCGTACGGGTATCTAAGAGTTGACAAAGGCAACTGTATTCTTCCTCGTTTTACTTGAAAAGTTAATTAAATCCAAATTTATGTGTAATAATGTGAGAATAACAAAGAAAGAAATTTTATTAATCAAAAATGAATGTTTTGAAAAATTATTTTATCTATATTGTATTTATTTGCAAAGTTTAGTTTTAGCAAAGTTAATGTCATTAAAATTTTCAATTCTATAAAATAAATTTTATTATTCTTGATCCACAGATATTGACATTTTCCAGTGATTTTAAGCTGCCTAGCCTCATAATGTAATTTAGATTACATTAGGTAAGATGTGGACGAAAAAAAATTTGCTTGTTGTCATATTTTTCAAGGCCTACTTCAACTGTGAAAAGGTTTCGGTAGTTAGATTTCTTCGCCATAGCTTCTTCTTTATCTTTATCGGTTTTCATTTTTACCAAGTATAAAGTATTTTTATTTTCCTTATTATTGTTATGTTTATTTAAACAAGTAACACTTAAAATGTTTTCCTTAGGAATTTTGGCTTGAATTTTATCAAATATGGTACATACAGTATTTTTTGTATTGTTTAAGTTAGAAGGTAGCCCGGAAATTATAATATTGGACTGGTTTTTATGTTGTTGATGATCTTAGCATTAACTTAATTTAAAAATAATCCTTTCCTCGTTAAGTTTAATTTGTTTTTTGAGAATGCTATTCTCTTCCAATATCAGCTTATTTTGTTGGAAAATTTCCTCTATTTTAAAGTTAACAAAAGTTAGTGTGTTGTGAATGCCATTAACAGCGGACGCTAATTGTTGCAAGCAATTATATAGATTTTCTCCTACACAATCGGATGGCTTGGGTACGGTTAAATCCTTTTCGTTATTACTAATAGTGGAGAATTCATTGTTCATCTTCACTTTCTTTGTCACCCAGCACAACGAACGCTTCATTACTTTTACTAGGACAGTCATTGCATTTCCAAGTCGCACTTCCTGCCTGGACAGCATTAAAAAGTTCATCAGCAACCGATGCACATTTTAGGTGGAAAGCGTTTCGACAAATACCACTGCACTGTATTTCTTTTGTTTTACGATGGAATTGTTTTTTGCAAATTTTACATAGTTTGCTCATAATAGAAAATTATTGATTTCTTCTTCAGATATTGATAAAATTGGTTGTCAGAGTTATTATAAGAAAAAGACCTACTGTTATTTTTAAAATTACTATTTTTATTAGATTTATTATGCGTATAATTTAAATACCCATTTTTTTTGAATTATTTGAAATGCTTCGGTTAATGTTGCAGGGTTTCTACTAACAAGGACACTTTTGATCGGCTCTGGTTTACCGTGTTTAAATGTATGTAGAGCTATTCTGGAATTACTTGTGATTTTATTTGCATTATCTCCACCTTCTAAAAGATATGCGTTGTTTAGTCTGCATAATAGAGTATTAATTTTTTGAAAAAAATTACCAATAGTTGAATCACACCTACACGATTTTATTTTATCTATCAATGTTTCTTTAAAATCACTTTCAATATGATTTCTGATAAGAGTGGTTTTGAGATCAACCAATGTTTCGGGTTCACCGTTAATAATTAGAGTTCTGCGCGAATTATGTTTTATTTTAGAAAGTAAAACATTTAGTTTTTAGTTTGGTCTTAAGTTTATTTTACAAAGTTATACTTATATATTAATATTTTTAAATTAACTTAATGCTAAGATGATCAAAAATAATGTTGTTTTTCAAATTTATTAATAAAATCAATTTACCAGGAATGCTAATTGCATTTCCTGTTATTGTGAAAATAACAAAATGCTTAAAAAAAAGGTGAATGAGCTACTATATTATACCAACACAATACTATGCAACATTATATTAAGTTGTGTCAACGTAATTTATCATGCTACATTATGGCTACACATATGCATGCTACATTATGTCAACATAATATTATGTAACTCCCCCCCTCTTAAGTTTGAAACTCTCCTGAGTTTAAATACTGTTTATTTATATTAACATTTTTACATTAACTCTGGCTTCTCTTCAATTTGTCGAATAAATCTTTCTCCTTTTATTTTACTTTACAATTCAAAGATAGGGAACATCATTATAAGAAATTTACTTAATTCTAAGTTTTATTCTTAATTTTTTCAAAATTATACATTTTTGAATTCATATAACTTAGTAATAGATATACAAATCTAATAGATCTAATAGATATTACAAAGTATAAAAATTGACTTAAATAATACTTATATTTTATATGCTTTTATATTAACTCGTCGCTGTCGGTTTATTTATTTATTTATTTATTTGTCATTCTGTCACGCTTTTTATTATCTTCGTAATCTGTTAGCAACATTTGTAAGTGTAGTATGGTGCAGAGGATAGTGTACAGGTTTCAAAAGTGGGGATCATGTTGTTCGAATCCAGTTCACATGCAACATTTTTTTTTTTTAACTATCTATTCATCAACATTTTTTGAATAAAATATGTATACATTTTTGTATATATCAATTTAAAATTAACATTTTTATCTCGTATTCATGCATACAAACATACACATTATATTTTTGATCTTTCCTGGTGTTTTGTATTAGCATAATTAGCAAAACACAATCCATACATACAATCTTTTTATGTATGTTGCTAAGTTATTTTGTTTACAACATTTGTTTAGTATTTAAATCAAAATATTTACTGTCAACATTCTTTAATGCATATTGAATATACATGGTTAAAAATTAAGATTTTATGTTCGTAATATGTTCATTAAATATTTAAGTGTTGTATAGTGCAGAGGAGAGTGTAGAGGTTTTGAAAGTAAGAGTGATTTGGTTCGAATCCAATTCGTGTACGTACATTTTTTTTTTTTGTTAACTGTATTCATCAACATTTTTTTAATAAAATTTTATGTATAATATACACATATTATTTGATCTTTCCTCCTATAATAATTTAGTTCAATTAATCTTGATGTGTACATTTGTTTTGTATTAGGATTTAGCAAAACACAAAATGTATAGGTACAATATTTTTATGTTGCTAAATTATTTTGTTTTAAAACATTTGTTTAGGATTTAAATCAGAATATTTGTTGTCAACATTCTTTATGCATATTGAATATGCATGTCGTTAAAAATTAATGTTTTATGTGTTTTATTTAGGAACATTTATTATGTATATTGTGTATATAGATATACAAATAAAATTTTATTCAAAATAATTCCAATTGCCAAATTCAAACTACATACATACATAATATTATTTTTGTACATAGAAAAGAATATAAAAAGTAAAGATCATTACAAAATTATGCTTTTGCGCATTATGAACGTTTGTAATGCTGGAATAAGCTTAAATAAAAATCTGGGAAATTTGAGGTTCGTGTTTCTTTTTTTATTCCAGCAATTTACTTTTATATTATAACAGTCCAAAATGCTTGCACTAGCAATTCACTTTTATATTATAACAGTCAAAAAAGCTAAAGCTTTGCAATCAATTTTATTTTCTACTTTTTAGGGGGCGAATTTGGTTTCGATAAAAGCATATTTTAAAAAATATTTTTTTTACATATTATTTTATTTTATACTTTTTTTATTATTTATTTATTATATAATTAAAAATTTTCTTTTTTTGTTTTAAATTTCAATTTGTTACTTTTAATATAGCAACATACATAATTTTATTTTATTTTTCAAACCAAGTGCAATATTCTTTATTGTTTAAATTATTTTTTTTTTTTTGTTTTATATTTTTGCAATTACATACTGATACCTCAATTATTGTTATTATATACGTATTACCTAATACATATTTTTTTTTTCTTATAGAACAAAAAAAAATTGAACTTGTAATAAATATGAAATAAATTTTATATTTTTGCTTTAAAATTAAATTATATTCTCTTAAGAGTTACGTAATATTTATTTTGATTTTTTTTTTTTTTTGTTTTTATACCCGTATGAACTATGTTCAAGGGTATAATAAATTTGCCATTACGTTTGTGAAACCTTAAAGGAGTCGAGCTAGATATAGTGTCAAAGGTATGGATCGGCTCAGAATCGAATTCTGAGTCAATAAAGCCATGTCCGTCCGTCCGCACGATAACTCAAAAAATAAAGGAGCTAGGAGGCTGAAATTTTTTTTACGTCACTTTTGCAAAATTGTTATTTTTGTTATTTAAACCCAGCTTTTTCGGTCGGCGGGTTCAAGTAGCTGCCATACAACTTCTTTCTTTATATAGAAATAACTCAGTATCTATTCAAGCCAGATCTCTGAAATTTTGCAAGTGATGATCAAGTTTTATGACAACAACTTCTGTAAAATTTGGTTGTGGTGGTGCGGCGGATTCGGGTAGCTGCCATATAACTTCTCCGTTTAATGTTGAAGCTAGGAATTTGAAATTTAGTAAAGAGGTGTCGAGTTACATATCAACAACTTTTGTAAAATTTGGTTGGTTTAGAGCAGCCGGTTCAGGCTTCTTTCACCTCAGCTAGGCGTCTGAAATCTTGCAAATGATAATCAAGTTTTACGGCAAAAACTTCTGCAAAATTTGGTTGTGATGGTATGACAGGTTCGGGTAGCTGCCATACAACTTTTTAAACAACTCTTTTTAAATGAAAATAACTCAGTATCTGTTTAGTGAAAAAGTGTTGAGTTACATGCCAAAAACTTTTGTAAAATTTGATTGGTCTAAATTTGAAAATTTGATTGATCAGGCTTCTTGCATTTTTTGGAACATAATTGAGCTAGGCGCAATAGATTCGGGTAGCTGTCATACAACTCCACAATTTACATAAATATATCTCTGTAGTTAACGTCGGTACTAAAATATCTGAATGTTTTTAAAAGATGATCAAGTTTTATAGAAACAGGATATATTACATTCATACGGGTATCCCAGAATTGACACAGTCTACTCTACTGCACTCTTCCTCATTAAAGCTTAGAGTAAAGGAATAATGTTGAATATAAATTTTGTAAAAGACGTTCTCTTAAGAGTTACGTCGAATTTCTATTTTGGCTTTTTATACTTTGAACATGTTTTGCTTTATTCTTCAGAATAAGCCTTTGGATTAAATTAAACTTTTTATTTAAAAAATAGGATAATTTATTAAATTATTTAAAGCATTGAAATATATCTTAAGATCTATTTCAAAGGAATAATTTAATTCTAAAATATTGTATAGAATATTTATACAAATAATAAAATTTTTATTTTTACAGCCAAAAATAATAAAATTTGATCTACATATTATATTCTATTTATATGCAAAAATATTTGTCTGTTAGCAAAAAGTTTTTAACAATACTTCTTCCATCTAATAAAGTGATTATTGGTTTGCCCAAATTTTCGGCAAATCATATATTTATTTCATATATTTATAAATACATAAATTTCATTTATATAAAACTAACTTATAACATAATTAAAAAATAGATTTTATTTTCTTTTAAGTTAAAATTAAAAAATGTTTAGAAAAAAATGATGATGTATATTATTTTAAAAGTTTCAAATAAATCTATATTTAAAAAAAATTGATACCTTATTTATTCTTCAATAATTTCGTTGGTCGGCAACGGCTCTGCACCTTCTGTGTGTTTTAATTTGCTCCACTTAACATTCTCAATGCCATTGATGAAATTTTAAATTTTCCATTTCTTGCTCAATTGTTGTTTTATCTGATAATGTATTTTCTTCACTATTTTGAGCATGATGCAAATTGTGATTTTAATTGACATACTGTAACTTTTTGTAAATCTTTTAACGTTGGTGCAACCACATTGAATTCTTATTATTAAATATGTATTTAAATATTTCAATTTACGGTTCGTATCACAAGATTTACTATCTTTGTTTTTGCGCCAACTATGTTTTTATTTAAGAAAGTAAAACATTTAGTTTTTGGTTTGGTCTTAAGACAGATTTTTATTTTACAAAGTTATACTTATATATTAATATGCTTAAATTAATTTAATGCTAAGATCATCAAAAATAATGTTGTTTTTATAGTTTATTAATATAATGAATTAACCAGGAATGCTAATTGCATTTCCTGTTATTGTGAAAATATAAAAATGCTTAAAAAAAAAGTGAATGAGCTACTATATTATACCAACACAATACCATGCACATTATATTAAGTTGTGTCAACGTGATTTATCATGCTACATTATGGCAACACATATGTCATTCTACATTATGTCAACATAATATTATGTAACTCGCGCATTACCTACTATTTTATCATTAACAAGCCCTAATAATAAACGTTTATAATCGTTCGAAGGTGTCAAGGATAGGAATTAAGCATTCTATTCTTTTAATAAAATTTAACAATGAATTTTTATCGCCACTGAATACGCAATTTTAGCTACTTGATGCTAGTTTAAATTTTTCTGATACACTTAAGTTATCCATAATTATATTACAATAAAAAAAATAAAAAATAAAAAATTACAAAAAAAATTTTGGTTTTTTTTTTTTTTTTTTGTTATTACTCTAAGCTAATTTTAATTAATTTTTGTGTTTCAATTTATTAATAAAATTTAATGTAACTTAATAAGGATAAAAAAAATGTCTTTTTTTTTTTGCTTATTTTTATACTCGTACGATAGGATCGGGTATAATAAAATTACTCCTCCGTTTGTAACACCTCGAAATAAGCGAGCTAGATATACCTTCAAAGATATGGATCGAATCAGAATCAAATTCTGAGTCGATTAAGCCATGTCCGTCCGTCAGCACGCTAACTCAAAAACTAACAAAGCTAGAATATTGAAATTTACACAAAATATTTTGGGAGCAATTTGTAGGTTTTTTTTGTCTTTTCTTTTTTGTTGAGTTCCGACCAAAATTTCGGGTAGCTCCCGAACAACTAACTTTTAGATCTCCACAATTTTTTTGAAATAGAGCCATGCAATTTTAACTGCTGATAGATATCATAAAAATATTAATTTTATGTTAATATTAGTTTTTCTGTAGCCCCACCCGTTAAGGAGCTACAGCCCCCCAAAGCTCCCAAAAATCTCTATATTTAAATTGTTATAACACAAGTTCTATAAGGTATATTTTCAATCTGAAAATATACTTCAATCTGTTTCCAAACAATAGGTGCTATTATGAGCTTTACAAGCATGTATATAATAAATATATACCTGTGCTATACGGTGTCTTAATTTACGGTTATGCGAAACGGAATTACTGCAAAAACCTTTAACCCTTCTATCTTCTAAACAGTTTAAGTTTGAAACTTCAAATTTTGGCAAAAGTTAAAATTTTTTTTGCATCACCCCCCATTTAGGAGCTGTAAGGGATCAAAACCTGAAAATTTCCTATTTTTAAACACCTGTAACTTGAACAGCTGTTAAAATTTTTTTGAAGTAATACTTAAAATTTAAAGCTTCAACACTATACTCTTATTTCTGTTAACCACTTTTTTTAATAATATTGGGTTACTTTACAATTGACGAAAGTGTTACTTGATTTTTTCAAATTTTCTAACAAATTTCTTTAACGAATTTTTTGCATTTTGTTTTACTCGATAATTTGAAATTGTTGAGGATATAATGCGTAGTACAAAAAATGTAAATAAATAAACAATGTAACATATATGTCACTGATGAATGAATGATAAGAGTATAGATGTATATTATATAGCGCCTTATTTACATACATATGCATATATGTATTTTATTGTACTTATAAGAAATTATTCTATGAATGGAAATATTTTTAAAGAAATATTGCAATGTATGGCGATATTACTTATAACAATATAAGTATACTATGTAAGCATTAATATAATATAATATTAAAAATTATATTTACTATTTTGTACTAAGTAAATTTAATATACATTTAATATACCGCTTAGTATTAAATGGTACTATAGAATATTTGAAAAAGTTTTGGATTGATAATCTATTAATTAATAATAAATTAATCCAAATTATTTTAAAATACTAAAATATTAAAAAAATAATATTGTAGGCAGAGTGACAGGCTGTGAACATACTAACTGTTCGTACGGGTATCTAAGAGTTGACAAAGGCACTGTATTCTTCCACGTTTTATTTACACTCTCTTTTATTTCGATCATTATTAAGTCAATATCATGTATTAATGTAATGCAATCATCACATACATACATTATCATACTACATATTAGTTAATAGTACATTATAACTGTTGAATCCAACACTGGAACACTTTACAGCAACATGACAAACTTTGCTACAAACACCTTTACATCGTATACCAGATTCTCCCCGTATCTGCGTTTTGCATTTATTGCATTATAATATTTGTATATATCGTTGTATTTAATAATTTTAATATTTGCTTAATTGTTTATATTTATGTACACAATCTAATTATGTTAATATATATTAATTTAAGTATTATTAATTTATGTAGGTATATATGACTGTATGCATATTTGTATTTTATTTACACAATGATTAAATTAAAATTAAATTATTATCGAATTTCACCTCACAAAATTTATAAAATTCAGTTTTTAATTCAATTTTTAATTATTTTTTCAAATACTGATCAGTTCACGCTATATGTTCTTCTCAAAATTTTACTCAAAAAATAAAAAAAGAAAAAAAGAGATATGTATATAGATAAATAAATAAAAAATTTACTGTTAATGAATAGTGTTAATGTTATTGTATATTTTGAAATGGTATATATAAGTATTTTGAAGTAAATAAATAAAAAGTTAAATATTTTAAAGTTAATATAAAAAATTATAATGTGTTTTGTATAAAAGAAATTATTATATGTTTTTAAAAGATATTTATGTATTTTCAAGTAAATAAATAATAAATTAAGTATGATGATACATAACACCTGTTCGGTTAAGACAATTTTATTGAATTATATATGATGTGAAGTATTAAATAAGTAGTTATATATGTAATATTAATATAAAATTTGTATATAAATAGGTATACATATAGAATTGCATGGTATTTTAAAATTAGTGAAAAAATTTATAATGTGTTTTATGTGAAAAATATTATTATATGTTTGTTATATTATATAGAGTTATATATATTGTAACATAAGAAAAAAACTGTCTGGCTGACAAAAACCGCATACACAGCAGTTATATCACCTGAATTGATCATTTAGGTACAGTATTAAAGGTAAGATGTATAAAATGCATGTTTATACGATTACGTTGAAATCCTTGTGATTAAGTAAACATGCATTAGAAATAAGAACATTAATATTCATTATATAGTTTGTCTTCTAAGCGATAAGTACTGTTGCTACAAATAAATAAATAAAATAAAAGAAGCTTAAGTTTAATTTAAAACTTAAATGGCAGTTGGTTAACAACCAATAATACAGTTACAGTGTATTAATTTTTTTGTAATACAGTTACAGCGTATTAAATAATACCATAAAGAAATCATATACATAGAGTATTTAAATAAATTGTTCCGACTCAAGTAATAAAGGGCTTTAAAAAATAAATCGTTACATGACGCAAAAGAAATTTTTTTCATCATTTTAAAAATGATATAACCACATATATACCTTTGTGCGTTATTCGAAACAACATTCTTTTCTGTTTTTTCTAAATTTTCTCCTAAATAATTGATGACAGCGTTAGTAATATTATCATCAATTTGTTCAATTTCAACTTCTTCTTCATTTGTACCTGAGCTATATATTTTTTTAAACTTTTTCTTGATTTGTAATGGATTAATAACTTCAATTTTTATTTTTTTTTTCATTGAAAATTTTGTTAAAAATCAATGCATGAGATTATTAATTTAAGTTAAATACCTATATATATTGTTAAAATGATTAATTATGTTTTTATGTTAAATTTGTTAAATGTTAAAGTAGTTTATTATGCTTAGTTATAACTTTGTAAATAATTTTGTAAATAGTTTTTTTATATTTTCTTGCAAAATTTGTTTACATAAATTTTGAATTTTTATTTGTTTTGTAAATGTACTAATAAAAAGGGTTTTTTATGCCATTTGGAAAATTAATACTATCAGACTATATTTTAGAATTTTCCATGTGGCTTTTTCCCTTCTTATGTTTTTCTTCTATTCTGTAATTTTAAGCAATAAAACATTTTTTTAAATTAATTTTATGTGCTTTTGTTATTTTTTGATTCCCTATTTAGGTACTGTACTAATATTCCTATTCTAATATTAGCTATTCTAACATTTAGGTACTAATATTAAAAAGAAAATTGTTAAATAAAATTTGATTTTTTTATTAATTTTTGCAAAGTTTTAAAAATTATTTACTTTTACTAGTACTAGGTATATCATGACTATATATTTACTCTAAGTAGGAAAAGAAACTTTTATTTCAGTGAATCTGTAATTTAACATTGATTTGTTCCCTTATTACCTTAAGTTTATTTATTAAAACAAAATATTTAATAAAAATCACTTATTATCACTTATCTAATTTTTTATTTATTTACCTACTTCAATACGTTATGTTCTTATTCATGCATAATAAAATCATTTTTAATTTTACTAAACACACACATACGCTATTTAATACGCTTTATATATGCCAGCCAAAAATTATTAAACATTCAAATTCTAATTATTTCAAATATAATAAACATACGTACAAACAAATAAGAATGAAACGAATAAAAAAAAATATTACCACTACCATACCACTACAATTATAAAATAGTATAAATATGAAAATGATACAATACATTTCATTTTTTTATAAGCTGCAAATAAATATTATTTCTGTATAAATTTTTTGTTCAAAATATGTTAATCTGCAACAAAACAGAATTTCGGGGTTCTATATTTTGTGCAGAAATGGTTTAAAAAATTTGTTCGGTGTAAATACTCTATGTATATGATTTCTTTATGATAATACGCTACAGCGTACAGTAATAATAGTTACAGCGTACAGTTACAGTCTATTAAAATTTTTACAATAACAGTTACAGTGTAATAAAAAACTTTTACAGTTAAAATGTACTAATAATCAATTAAATCAAATTCATTAACCATAAAACAACAAAAAAAAAATATTAAAACAAGAGCTGAACTGAAAATTAAAAATATATAAAACTAAAATAAAAATTTGTACAGATAAAATAAAAGTGTATTGAATAAAATAAATAAAATTCTATAACAAAAACAAAAAAAATTCTATAACTATAACAAAAAAAAAATTATTTAATTTTAAAAGAAAAATAAATTTTCACTGTTTTAAATAAATTTCAACCATAAAAGAACTTCAAAAATCAATTTCTACTGTCAGCAAGACGAGCAACGTTAATCCTTTAAATCGCTATATCTGGCAATTCACCTAGGGAACAACATTAAAGCAAGTACTACATTTTTATAAGAATAATAATAATAAGTTAAATTAAATTAAGTTAATAAAGTTAAGTTAAGTTAAATTAAATTTTATTGTTAATAGCAAAATTTTAATTGTTAATAGCAAAAATAAATTGGAAAACAAAAATAAATTAAAATTAGCTTAAAATAATAAAAGAAAAAAACGAGGAAGAATACAGTTGCCTTTGTCAACTCTTAGATACCCGCACGAACCATTAGTATGTTCACAGCCTGTCACTTTGCTTACAATATTATTTTTTTAATATTTTAGTATTTTAAAATAATTTGGGTGAATTTTATAATTTCTAGAACTATGGGTTGTACATATATTCAAACTATATGTTTATACATTCGTCAAAAGCAGATTCTACCCTTCCAGATAACAATTATCAATCCAAAACTTTTTCAAATATTCTATAGTACCATTTAATACTAAGCGGTAAATGTATATTAAATTTACTTAGTACAAAATAGTAAATATAATTTTCAATATTATATTATATTTAAATATTCCATTGACAGAATAATTTCTTATAGGTACAATAAAATACATATATGTATATAAATACGGCGCTATATAATATAAATCTATACTCTTATCATTCATTCACTAGTGACATATACGATATGTAAATAAACATGATATTATATAAGTATGTATGTATATCAATATCATATAAATAAAAATTCTTCAAGACACCGTTATGTTGTTTATTTATTTACATTTTTTTGTACTGCGCATTATATCCTCAACAATTTCAAATAATCGAGTAAAACAAAATGCAAAACGGTAAATTAAGACACCGTATGCAACAACTATATATTTATTGTATATATACTTTTAAAGCTAATAAAGGCAGTAATCGTTTGGCGTTTTCAGAATGAAGATATACCTTATACAACTTGTGCTATAGCAATTTAAATATAGAGCTTTTTTGAACCTTTGGAGAGCTGTAGCTCCGCAACGGGTGGGGCTACAAAAAAAGTTATTAAAAATAAAATTAATATTTTTGTGAGATCTATCAGCAGTTAAAATTTCATAGCTCTATTTCAAAAAAAAATGTGGGGATCTAAAAGTTAGGTGTTCGAGAGCTACCCTAAGTTTTGGTCCAAACTCAACCAAAAAAAATAGGAAACCTTCAAATTACTCCTAGAATATTTTGTGTAAATTTCAAGATTCTAGCTTTCTTAGTGTCTTGAATATACCAATATTTACCAATATTTCAAAAACTCTTATAGACTGGATAGTAACAAATAAATATAGTGATATTAAAGCATATATAGATATTAATTCAAAAATAAGTGATCACGAAACTATTAGAATTGACATAAAAATAAAAGTAAAATAAAAAATAAAAATTAAACAATAAAAGTATTAAAATATAATAAGCTAAATTTTCTATACAATATAACAAGAAATGATATAATGACTGTGTACTAAATAATGTTAGTGTTAATATTAGTGGTAATAGATTTACTTATAACTTAAAAGTATTATTAAAAAATTATATAGTAGAACAAACAATAAACTTCATAAATTAGAATGGTTTAAAAATGAACACAAAATATTAAAAAATAAAATAAATTATCAATATGAACTTGCGAAATGGACAAATAATATAAGGAGTGGAATAAATACAAAAAACTAAGAAATACATATAAAAATAAAATTAATAAAGATAAAAATTCGAAAAATAAAATTCGAAAATAAATAAAAAAATTTAAGAATCCAAAGATCAAAAAGCTATGTGGAAGAATAATATCAAAAATATAATTTTGTTTTGCATAAGGGTTTTGCTGAAATAAGTGAAATATTTTTTGATAATGGAGCAATGAATGATAACATGACTATAGCCAATAAATTTAATAATTTTTTTACTGAAAGCATTAAAGCAATTAATAGAAGCTTTAGATATGAAGCTTATGTAAATTATATTCAAAGAAAGCTATATATATTCAAATTTAAAAGTATAACTATTGATTACTTAAAGTTAATTTTAAAATCTCTAAATAGCAAGCTGGATATAAATTTTATCAGAGAAAGTGTATTATTGGATGCTTTTGAGCTTTTTGGCCAAAACTTATTGTACAAAATTAACCAGTCTATAACATCAGGAATTTTCCCTGAGGTATGGAAAGAAGCAATTGTTGTTTCAATAGAAAAAGTTAAAAATACCAAAAATGCTAATGAATTTTGACCAATAAATATCATCTTAACAGAAGCTAAACTTTTAGAGAAAGTTATATATAACCAGCTCGAAGATTATTTTGAAAAAAAGGTCTAATGTCTGAATATCAATATCAGTCAAAAGTTATCACAAATTAGAAAATTTTAGTACATGACAACAAAGTAATAATGGCAGTTTTTTTACACTTAAGGAGTGCTTTTGAAACTGTTAATCGTGATATTTTATTATGTAACCTTGAGGAGTATGGTATATGTGGAAAAGAATTCGAGTGGTTTAAATCTTATCTTAAGTATGGAAGAACTCAAAGAACGAAAATTAATGATTATTTATCAGACCCAATCGAAGTGTCATATGGTGTACCACAGGGAAGTGTGTTGGGTGTTCTATTGTTTTTGATATTTATTAGTGATATGGAAAAGGTAGTGAATGGTAAATTAATACAATTGGTAAATTAATACAATTTGCAGATGCTTTGTTATATGTTACTGGTTAATGTGTAAGTGAATGTTTCGCTAAAATAAATATTGATTTAAATAGTTTAAGTAGATGGCTAAATATGAATAAACTTAAATTAAATGTTGATAAAACTAAATGTTTGATAATTAATGGAATTAACAATGAAAGCCTTAATATTGTAATTGATAATCTCTTGCCCAATCGGTTCCACTTTAGCAAGCTTCCAGAGGTCACTGTTACTTATTGTATTTGGCCAGTATACTCTGCATATGATTCTTATTAATGAAAACCTGTAGTATTTGTGTGATGTTGTTCGTAGCTAACCATGTTTCACTTCTATATTTTAAGGTGGTTCTTTACACGAATATTCTCAATTTTGTACCCCTGAATATTTTGGTATTTTTCATATTGGCTGCAATCGGCCGAACATTGCCCTGGCCTTCTTAATTCTATTTTCATGTCGGCGTGTATGTTATTTATAATGCAGCCTAAGTAGTTGTCTACATATTCGAGTGGTGTGTTATTTATCACCGGATGACGTGGGTTGTTAATATTTATGACCATTGCTTTCGTCTTCTCGATATTTATTTCAAGACTCACACTTCGAGCTAATATTTCTAGTTGGTCTATTTTAGCTTGCATGTAATTTATTGTATGCGATAGCAGGCAGGTGTCATCGGCATAATCTAGATCTTCTAATTGACTGAAAAGATTCCATGTTATTCCAGTTCTTTTGAAACTGATCTCTTTCATGATGTCATCTAGCACTACTGTGAAGAGGATTGGTGACAGTGGGCAACCCTGTTTTACTCCTATGTTGGTGGTGAATGGTTCGCTGGCATTACCATTGTGGAGTACTGAGAGTTGTGTCTCATCATACATGTTCAGTGCTTTCCATATGGCTTTTCTACTTATACAATCAAATGCTTTCTTGAAATCGATAAATAAGGCGAATAATAAGGCGGAATGTAATGTTAACAATATTTACATTTTTGTTTGAAAATTTTATATTCACAACTATTATTTCAAGCCCGTCTGCGTTAGAAATAGGAATTTCATTTGCATTAAAAGAGTTTTTGACGGAAAACAATACACCTTCCCCTTTAGGAATGTAACTATTAGATACATTAGGTTCAGCATATCTATCTTTTCTAAAAACAGAATATGAGCTATCGAAAAGCTCAAGATTGTTAATAGAAGAATTTAGCCAAGTTTCAGTTAATGCAAATAAGTCAAAATTTAAACTTATTGAATTAAATAAGACTTGACTTGTTTTTGTTCTAAGACCTCTGACATTTTGATAATATATTGATAAATTTATCTAAATTGAAGAATCTACCAAAGATGTAGAGATCTTATTTAAATTATTTATTGGCACGAAAAAATTTATTATAATTATCATTCGAAACTTGTAAATGATTGTTATAATTACTATTACAATGACTGCGGTATGCCTTTAAGTTGTCTGAGACATCTTTGAAAGATATACCTTTAGTTTCGTGAAATTTTATATATAATTTATATAATTCCTTGTGTTTGGTTGGCAAACCTTCGTTATCAATTAAAACTTTTATACTTGTTCTGGTCTTACCTTCCAACACAGTATTATATTTATCATCAAACAAGTATGAAAAATATAATCTGACCATAGACTTTATCTTCTCTTAGCCTAGAAAGAGCGACTGTATAGTCGTTGTTGGCAAGAGATTGTTGTGTCATTCTTGTTATCGGTGGTAAAAGCGGGTTAATAATTGAAGGTTGAAGAGTTTCATCTTGAACAAAGTTTATGAATTTAGAAGTAGAAGAAAAATTTGGTGAAGTTGAGGAAGAAGGAGGAGGTTCAGTTATCGAAACACAATTAGAATTGGTAATTTCGGGATCTTTAGTTAATGATGCAGTATTAAAAGCGTTTATATTGTTATTACTGTTCTGAATAGTATTGTGGTTATGAGATTTGTTGTTCTGATTTATGTTTGAAGTAGTGTAAGTGTCTGAGTTAGTGTTTACTATGATTAAGGAATTATTTGTGTCTGTTGTGCTAGAGTTTAATGACTTGTCAACGATTGAACTATTATTAGGGTGAACAGTTAAATTATTAACGTTAATACCAGAATTAGAATTACTATTATCAGAAACAATCTTATTATTTTTAGATATTATTTTTATATTATTACGAGAAATATTTTTATTTTTATTATTATTATTCCTATTTTTATTATGATTATTATTATTTTATTTATTTTATTATTATTATTACTTCTGTTTTTATTTTTATTAATTTTATTACTTATAATATTATTTTTGTTAATACTATTATCATTAATATTTAACTTATTATCTAATTTGCTTTTCGCATCTTTACCTCTAATATCCCGGAATTCTGTAATTGTGGTCCCCTTATTCCAAAATTTAAGATTTTTCACCTTCATCATTATGTTTTCAGGAACGTGCACCTTAAACGACAAGTATTTCGGATTTCGGATGTTTTTGGGAGTTACCTTTTTACATATTGCAATATCACATTTAAATTTTTGTGTAATATAGCACTCAAGGCTTTTTCTGTAGTTTTGCAATTTAACCTTGAAATGCAAAGAGAAAAAGAAGGCTTTTTTGTAGCCACTGGGACTATTGTAGCCTTAACTCCAGGTTTTGCTTTATTATTTTTCCTCTATGCCTTTGTGCTAGGTGTGATATTGACATCGCATTGAGTTTCCTTCTGGCTATGATTAGGTAATTGTTTCTCCGAACCCATAGGGTGAAGCGATAAGTTCATGTGATTTAAATCGTCCTTCATAAGTTAAACTACTTCTAGAATGCCAACCAGCTCTTTTGATGTTACCGAAAGAAGTTCATTTTTCATATCATTAATAGATCTGTTAATGTATTCTTTAAATATTTTTTTCGGTCAGAAAGAAAACTGCATAATGCCTGGTTAAAGCTATCGTAGCTTTTGGCCATATCGTTAAAGCATACCGAATTACTTTTTAGAGCATACACTGCTTTGGCCGTGCAACCTTGGCAGTCGCTTTTTATATCATTTAAGTAAACCATCAACTCGTCTTTAAGAATTTCATGTATTGAAACGCGTCCATAGGATTTAAAGGAGTATTTTTTAAAATAGGATGATTTAATAAATATGACATTTCTTCTTTTTCATTTATCTGTTGTCTGAAATCACATACTCACATTTCAGTAACTTCATATCCAAATGATTTTATGCCTACACCTTTTACGCCTATACCTTACCTATACCTATACCTATACCTTTTACGCCTATACCGAAAACATTTTGGATGTCCACGATAATAGCATCCGCGAAATTCAAAAATTTGTTTTGTTTCTACACATAATCCATCTACTTTTAACCCGTTTATGATTGCTTCGCGTTGTTTACTGGCGTGACAAATTTTGATGTTTCACTGATCTTCTTCCCAAATTAACCATTGAAGAGAAATTTTTGATTGTATATCTGCAAGTCTGTAGCCACTTTTTTGGTACTAAGCCAATTGTGCTTGGTTTTAAAAAGTTTCTACGGAAGACTAAATTGCATGCTCAAGCTATAGTTGTGGCTTGCATAAAATGGCATACATTGCTAGTAGATAGGTAGGCACTTGGGCCAGACAGGTCAGTAGGTCAAGGTCACCCGTAAGTAGGTCAAGGCCACCCTGAAGTAGGTCAAACTGTAATTAGGTCAGACAGGAGTAGGTTAACGACATAAAAGTAGGTCAGAGAGTCGGCGGCGACCGTCAGACAACTCTTGTTGTTTATAAGGATTATATACTTGTTTTAAGTAATAGGTAAACATGGAAATAGTAAGAAGCAATATTTTATTTATGCTTACAAATTTTAAGATGTTGTTGTTTGTTGTTTTTTATTTGTAGTTTTTTTCTTTCGTTTTTTTTATGAAGTATTTAAAGAAGAGGAACGAAAAACAGTTAATTAATTGTTATGTAAGAATGTTGAAAAAAAAACAAGAAATCAAAAATATCTAAAGTGGTACAGGTCTACTTCTTATTGATGTATACTTGGCTTAAGTAAAAGGCGCATATGAAAAGTAGAAACAAAAGAAAAAGGGCAAACCTGTTTTTCTGTCTATATAATGATCAAACCATTGAAAAAAAATTATGCGTTTTTAGATGTACCTAACTATTTGTGTTTTTTTTTTTTTCTACTTTAACTATTTAAAGAAGATAAAAGAAAAAAACTAATGATTATTGTCGGTGTGTCGTGTAAGATAATTTTTGTTTGTGAGAATGTTCAAAAAAAAATATGAATGAAAAGAAGACAACCAGGAAATTAAAGCTGTGGAAGTACTTAACTATTAACATGTTGCTTAAGTGCATTGTATGTTGCATAATTGTGAAGAATAAAAAAAGAAAAAAATTCAAGTCAGGTTAATTGCATTTGTCACCTATTTTGAAAACAAGAATATAAAAATAAAACAGATTTATTCTGTGTTCAAGAAAAAATATGAATAAAAAGAAAACAACAAGAAATCAAAAATATCTAACGTGGTACAGGTATACTTCTTGTTGATGTATACTTAGCTTAAGTAATAGGCGTATATGAAAAGAAAAAGAAAAAATGCTTTATAAAATTTAAAGAGAAAAATGAAAACAGAACAAAAAGATGTGTAACTACGTTTCTTTAAAATTTTAAAACTAATTTTAAAAAAATTAAAAGAAAAAGTGAAAACTGGTTTTTAAATGTTACATAAAGATTCAACCTTGACAAATTTGATGCAATTTTGAGATGCTTTTATTTCTTCTTGTTATCTTTTTTTCTATGAAGTATTTAAAGAAGAGGAAAGAAAAAAATTCTTAGTATCACCGTATAAGATTTTATTATTATGTAAGAATGTTGACAAAAATATGAATAAAAAGAAAACAAACAGGAAATCAAAAATATCTAACATGTGGTTTAAGTAATAGGCGGAATGGAAATAGTAAGAAAAAATGCGTTTTTATAAAATGTAAAGAGAAAAATTTAAACAAATTAAGTGTACCTATGCGAATTTTTAAAATTAAAAGAAACAAGGTAGAATGTAAACCAACGGTTTTTAAAAGCGCACATTTCCAAAACTCAATACAAACTGTTTAGAAGTGTGACTTACACAAAAATTTGAAAATTTCATGTAATAAGAAGAAATGTGAAAATAGGACATTTTTGAAATTTTGAGGGGCCGTAATTCCGGAATCCTATATAACTAAGAAAAGCCGTTAACACACGTAAAAATATATTATTGAACCTTTAATTTTCATGTCTTGCGGAAGAAAACTTTGTACAGGTGCTTAAGTTACAGGTGTCTAAAAACACCAAATTTTCAATTTTTGAGACGTAATAACTCTTAAAGAGGGGGTGCTACCAAAAAATTTTCTGAGGAAACTTATACTAATTCTAAAAGTTCTTTCTTGTCTCAAAATTTCAGGTTCCTATCTAAAGGCGTGCCGGAGTTATGAAAAACAAAATTTTATGCAAAATGAGGTTTTCACATAACGGTAAATTTAAATAGTAAATTACAAAACAGTGCATAATTTTGATATTATTTTATGTAGATAATAAAATTTTCAATCTTCTGGCGGTTTTAGATTGCAAAACTATTACGCAAAGCCTGAGATATATACATCTGAAAATGGGGCTTTTTGGCAATTTTGAAGAGCTGCAACTTTGGAACCCTTTACAACTTAAATAAACCTTTAACACACGTAAAAATATATTACTATAGCTTTAATTTTTATATCTTGCAGAAGTAAAATGTGTACAGGTTCCTAAGTTACAGGTGTTTAAAAATAACAAATTTTCAATTTTTAAGCCCTAATAGCTCATAAACAGGGGGTGGTCCAAAAAAATTTTCTGAGCAAACTTATACTAATTCTTAAAGTTCTTTCTTGCCTCAAAATTTCAAGCCTCTATCTAGAAGCATGCCGGAGTTATGAAAGTAGAAAAATCATGCAAAATTTGGTTTTCACATAACGGTAAATTTAAATACTAAATTTAAAAAAAATGTATAATTTTCATATTAATTTAGAAAAATAAAAGAAATACCTGTCGAATGACGTTTTCAGATTGAAAAAATCTTAAGTAGAACATAACATATATGCATTTAAAAATAGGGCTTTTTCAAAGTTTGAGGGGCTGTAGCTCCGAAATGGGAGGGGCTACATGAAAAAGTTGTTCCACAAAATAATTTTTTTT
Organism: Poecilobothrus nobilitatus; assembly: GCA_947095535.1. NCBI lineage: Eukaryota > Metazoa > Arthropoda > Insecta > Diptera > Dolichopodidae > Poecilobothrus > Poecilobothrus nobilitatus. The sequence goes on from OX352772.1 coordinate 193,438,228, forward strand.
ATGAGACCTACCCATAGTTAAAATTGTTTTTCTCTATCTTTAACGGTGTAGAAGTTTTGTAAACAGGCGGACGGACAGAGTGAAACTAATAAGCACATTTTTTCAAATTTTTTTTGGAAATGTGCTAAAAAGTGCAAAGCTGGTTTTTAAATCTGAATCAACCTTGGCCAAATTGATATTTTGAGAAGAATTTTTTTCTTTTCTTTTTTGTTCTGATGAAATATTTAAAGAAGAGGAAAGAAAAAATTATTAGTATTTTTAGATTTTATCGATATGTAAGAATGTAGAACAAAAAAAGATGTATTCTTATGTTGTGTTAAAAAAAAAATAAAACAAATTTATTTATATGTCTGAAATAATTTTTTATTTAAAAATATTTTACAATTTTATAGAAATCTGTGCTGTCTTAATCTAACATTTTTTCTTTTAAAAGATACATATATACATTATAACAATTTTTAACAGCACATCTGAAATTGTTGTTTAATAAGTGTATAGGACAATTTGATTTAAAGTTATCAATCTTTTGTAATGACGGCAAGTTTCTGCTTAAATCTTCTATTTTATCACTGTCAATGTACTTTTGGAGGAATAGTTTTTTTTGTTCTCCTTTAACATAAATTTTTTCAGCTGACTCTAAATAGTGTTTTAATATACATTTTACATCTAAATATTCAACTAGACCGTTATTCCATTTAAGTCCACTTATTTTATTTTCACAATACTGGTTATTATATTTCATATCCGGACTAAGTTGCTCTGAGGGGTACGGTGCTTTGAAGTGATAGACAGTTGGAATTAAACTTTCTTTTTCAAGTATGGCTAATACTTTTAGGAAATATTGCTTTTCATTTCCTTGTAAAAATTGTAGGTCAACTATGAGAACTCGTTTAACCATATCGACGGTTTGTGTAAGAATACTCATTAGAATGAATAAATTTACATTTATATTCACTTCGGCAAAAGAGCTTTTCATATAAATATAGGTTAACAGTGCTATTTTTAACTAATACAACTATGATATTTCATCCATTTACTATGATGGTAGCGGGGCCATCATGCTGTGGTAAAACCACTTTTATTCATAATTTATAGTAATATAAATAGTAAAAGAAAAATCATTATTTAACGTGATGGATTTTTACCTACACTTCTTGGTGCAGTACTATCAGGGATAATCGGAAATTTTATAAAATGAATAATACAACAATTAACAAAATGATTATACTAAAACCCGAGACTAATGAGAAAATGAAACAAAATGCAGACTTTGAATTAAATGAGTTGGATAAAAATATGAAAAAAATATTGTTAAATAAATATCTAACAGACACTCAAAAATGGTATTTATACAGACACAATCTATTTAAAATAAGAAACAAAACTATAGTACTTCCTAGAAATAAAGAGGAGAAAGTAAAAATTACGGAAACAAAAGGTACTCAAACTCGTGCAAAACCAATGTATATAGATGCGGAAGCTCAATCGCATTTTCCTGAATATAAGAATCTAGGAATACAAGTTGTTCCTGAAGAAGAAGAAGTATATGAAAAAGAAGTTGATGACGAAGTATTTGATGATGAAATTCAGGAAAATGTTTTAACAAAAGCATTGTCAGCTGCTTCAGTTGGAGAACGTCTTAGAAAAAGAAAATCAATTAGAAATCAAAATATACAAATTTTTGAAACTGATACAGGAGACATTATAACTGTTCCTTTAGATAGCCCAAGCCCACCAACGAAAAAAGAAAAAACTATAAATAGCAAAGAGTTGAATAATTCATCAAGACGTGTTTTAAGGTCAGCAGTAGGTAATACTCAAACAGAACTTAATTTTCCAATTCGTAAGAATAAATCCGCAAGCTCATGAACAACATACAAGTAAATGATGAATTTTATGTCACTTTACTCAGTGATTCATCTATGAACTATTATCCAGAAAATTCATTATCATCTTTTACAAATAAAATGAATAAATACATGTGTGATTCAAGGTGGAAAGTCGGTATTTCAGAAATGTATGTTAATGATTTCGTTCCAAATGTGTATGGTGAAGAATGGGAAAAAAGTACTCAAATATTTATTAAAGGTTTGCAGAAAGATATGGTATGAGTTGGAACATCATATATTCCATACATAGAAAAACAAATGATATGCGACTGAAAAGTTTTTCTACTACCAACACTAATTCAAAATATACGCCCACTTAATAGGTTTACAAGAAAAGAAGTTGAACGACAGTTGATTTGGGGAATTTTTAATTTTATAAACGATGAAGTTCATTATACACAAGCAATAAAAGCTGAGGAGATGCCTAAAAATTTAAGTTACACCACAATATGTGTTACTAAGCCTAAAATAGATATAAAAATAAGAGCACATTACGCTTATACCCTCGAAGGACTTTTGACAACATGTTTCAATCAAGTATATTTTAAAGTTACAGATTTTAAAAAATATAAATCACGTGTAATAGATGGTTTCAAAACTTTTATAGATAGTGTACAATTGATTCCCATTAGTAAACCAGATATGTTTTTTATATACACAGATATAATTGAACCGCAAAAAATAGGTAATAAAGATATAAGGTGTTTAAGATCTGTTAACATACAAAATTCTTTCACTGATACTGTAAAAGAATTCAGTAATATTCAATATTGCAATGTGGAGAAATCATTTAATAACATTTCATTACTTTTATGTGATAAATAGGGATACAAAATAAACTTTTCCAATAGTTTAATTCCAACAAAAATTGTATTACATTTTAAAAAATATAAATGAAAGCGATTTTACAAAACTATATATTATTTTATTTTATTCATTATGGAGAGAGCGTACTACAAATATTATTTAGTTCAATCAGGAAAAGGTCTTGAGAATATTGGTCTTTTGTTACACTCAATTGTACCTTACCAAAGGGGACGAGGGTTAGGGAGCTTTTTCGGTGGTCTTTTTAGATATTTAAAACCAATATTTACGTCTGGAGCTAATACATTAAAAAAAGAGCTTATTAACTCTGGCATTAATGCATTATCTGATATTGCCACAGGTGCAAATGTAAAAGAAGTGGTTCAAGATCGAAGTAAAGAGATAATGAAAAATGTAAGACGAGGTGTAGTTCGGAAACTCAATGAAGGGTATGGACAAGGCAAAAGAAAACGAAGAAAACCTATAAAAAGACCTCTCATGAATAATTTAAATTATTTTACGTCGAAGCGACGCAAAGTTAATAACAAAAACAAACAAAAAGATATTTTTGAATAATTATGATTGAATGTATGAAATCAGAGCTTGATATTTTTAAAACACAGCCTATTCAGTCAAGTATTTTACGATCTGAAGAAGTTTCCTATAACCCTATTGCTTCTTTAGATAATCCATCTGTTATAGAATTTGTTTCACTAGGGCACAGTGATACATATAGAGACTTGTCTTCGACATATCTAAAATTAAAAGTACAAATTTTAAAAAAAGATGAAACTCAATGGAATAAAAATAAAAAAACTGATGGAACACCTATGCAACAACCAAGTGTGGTTAATAATATGATACATTCATTAATAAAACAATGCAATGTTCAACTAAATGGAAAGAATATATCTCCATCAGATGGCAATTATCATTACAGAGCTTATATTGAATCATTGTTAAATTATGGTACGGATGCCGCTACAACGCATTTGGAGTGTGGTGGATGGATGTTAGATAAGCTAAATATAGCAAAAACAGGTAACAGCGGTTCAAAAGAACGTCAAAAATTACACCAAAATAGCAATGTAGTGGAACTTATGGGAAAACTACATTTAGATATGTTTAACCAACCTACACTTCTCATAAACAATGTCGATGTTCGAGTTATCCTAACATTAGAAAAACCAGATTTTTACCTCTTTGCAGATGATACTGATGAATCTCAACTGAAAATTTTAGAAGCCACTTTATTTATGAGACATGTAACAATTAATCCTAGTGTGCTATTAGCACATAATGCTGTATTGGAAAAAACTAATGCCAAATACAATTACAAACGGGTAGAGGTAAAAACTTTTACCATTCCTCAGAATAGTTCATCAATATCACTTGATAATGTTTTTATTGGACAGTTGCCAAACACAATCATTTTTTGCATGACAGAAAATACAGGTTACTCTGGAAAAAGGTCAAAAAACCCATACAATTTTAAACATTTTGATATTTCACAATTTGTGTTAAACGTAAATGGTGTTCAAATACCCAATTCAGCAATTGAAACCAGTTTTTCAGATGAAAATAATTGCTGTACAAGAGCATACAGTACACTTTTTTCAGGAACTGAAATTTACCATAATGATAAAGGTCATCAGATAACAAAAACCATGTTTAGTAATGGGTTTTTCATTCTAGCTTTTGATTTAACTCCAGATGCATCAGGAAATGAAGTGTGTCAAGGTCTACTAAATCAAGGTACAGTTAGAATTGAGGCAAGGCTATCAAAACCACTTACATCTACACTGACTGCTATTGTTTATGGAGAATTTGATACAAGTTTACAAATTGATAAAAATATTCTGGGAATAATTTGTAGGTTCCCTATTTTTTTTGGTTGAGTTTGGACCAAGCCTTAGGGTAGCTCTCGAACACCTAACTTTTAGATCCCGACATTTTTTTTGAAATAGAGCTATGAAATTTTAACTGCTGATAGATCTCACAAAAATAATAATTTTATTTTTAATACTTTTTTTTTGTAGCGCCACCCGTTACGGAGCTACAGCTCCCCAAAGACTCAAAAAAGCTCTATATTTAAATTGTTATAGCACAAGTTGTATAAGGTATATCTTCATTTTGAAAACGCCAAACGATTACTACTTTTATTAGCTTTAAAAGTATATATACAATAAATACATATTTGTGGCATACGGTGTCTTAAGTTACCGTTATGCAAAACTAAAATTTTTCAAAATCCTTTAACCCTTCTATCTTCTAAACGGGTTAAGTTGGAAACTTGAAATTTTGACAGAAGTTAGATCTTTGAAAATAAGTATGAGTCATTTCAGAAATTTTTTTTGTATCACCCCCCGTTTAGGAGCTGTAAGGGGTCAAAAACTGAAAATTTCCAATTTTTAAACACCTGTAACTTGAACACCTGTTAAAATTTTTTTGAAGCAATACACAAAAATTAAATCTTCAATATTATACTTTTATTTCTGTAAATAACTTTTTTTAATAATATATGGTTACTTTATAATTGACGAAAGAGTTACTTGATTTTTTCAAATTTTCTAACAAATTTCTTTAACGAATTTTTTCCATTTTGTTTTACTCGATAATTTAAAATTGTTGAGGATATAATGCGTAGTACAAAAATGTAAATAAATAAACAACATAACGGTTACTTGAAGAATTTTTATTATTATTTGTATGATATTGATATATATACATACTTATATAATATCATGTTTATTTACATATCGTATATGTCACTAGTGAATAAATGATAAGAGTATATATGTATATTATATAGCGCCGTATTTACATACATATATGTATTTTATTGTACTTATAAGAAATTATTCTGTCAATGGAATATTTAAATATAATATAATATAATATAATAATATAATTCGCACAAAATTATATTTATTATTTTGTACTAAGTAAATTTAATATATATTTACCGCTTAGTATTAAATGGTACTATAGAATATTTGAAAAAGTTTTGGATTGATAATCGTTATGTGGAAGGTTAGAATTTGCTTTAGAAGAATGTATAAACATATAGTTTGAATATATCTACAACCCATAGTTCTAGAAATTATAAAATTCACCCAAATTATTTTAAAATACTAAAATATTAAAAAAATAATATCGTAAGCAGAGTGACAGGCTGTGAACATACTAACGGTTCGTACGGGTATCTAAGAGTTGACAAAGGCAACTGTATTCTTCCTCGTTTTTTTTTAATTTTTATTTAATTACATACATAAAATTAATTTATATTACAATTTACAAGATAAAAACGAATGCTGCAACTTATATATTATTTTGTTTGTTAATTATATTTGAAATATGTGGTCACTTCATTAATGTCCAAATTTCTTTTTTTATTGATTTTAAAAGTTTAAAGTTTTCTTTTTTGTTTACTTCCAATTTCTTTTTGTTTTTGTTATATTAATTTGAATTTATTGTATTTTTTTATACCCTACACCTAAAGTATAGGGTATATTAACTTTGGTATGGTGTTTGTGACCACAAAAAGGAAGCGAGTTAGATATGGACAAGTATATATATTCTGAATCAGGATCACCTCCTGAGTCGATTTAACGATGTCCGCCCGTCCGTCAATTCGCACGATAACTCAAAAACTAATTAAGCTATCTTGACAAAATTTATATAGTAGGTTACTAATCACGAAAGGAAGGATAAGTTCGAATTTGGACAAAATCGGTTCATTGGTTTGGATTCTGGAAGCTTCCGAATGATTCCGGAGCAAATGAGATTATCTCCAAAACCAACAAAGATAGAACCTTTAAATTTTGTACAATGATGTTCCTTTCCATTCGATTTCTGTCTCTAAAATTTAAGAGGATTTGGTCAATGGGTTTGGATTTTGGAAGCTTCCGAACGAGCACCAGTGCAAATGAGATTATCTCCAAAACCAATAAAGATGTAACCTTCAAATTTGACAGAGTGGTGTTCTCCCATGTTTTATTTAAGTTTCTAAAATTTGAGTGGATTTGGTCCATGGGTTCGGATTTTGGAAGCTTCCGAACGAGCCCCAGAGCAAACGAGATTATCTCCAAAATCAACAAAGATAAAACCTTTAAATTTTGTACAATGATGTTCCTTCCCGTTCGATTTATGTCTCTGAAATTTAAGAGGATGTGGTCCATGTGTTTGGATTTTGGAAGCTTCCGAACGAGCACCAAAGCAAATGAGATTATTTCCAAAACCAACTAAGATATAACCTTTAAATTTGGCAGAGTGGTGTTCTTTCATGTTTTATTTAAATCTCTGACATTTGAGAGGACTTGGTTCATGGGTTTGGATCTTGGAAGCTTCCGAACGAGCCCTAGAGCAAACGAGTATATCTCCACAATCAACAAAGATAGAACCTTTATTTTTAGTACAAGAGTGTGCTGTTATGTTTCCTTTTCTATAAAATTGGAAAATGACATTTGAAAGAATTTCCATCATGGATTCGTATATTGGAAGCTTCCGAACAAGTCCAAGAGCAAATGAGATTATCTCCAAAACCAACAAAGATAGAACCTTGAAATTTTTTACAATGATGTTCCTTCCTGCTCGATTTATGTCTCTGAAATTTAAGAGGATTTGGTCCATGGGTTTGGATTTTGGAAGCTTCCAAACGAGCACCAGAGCAAATGAGATTATCTCGAAAAACAACAAAGATATAACCTTTAAATTTGGCAGAATAGTGTTCTTTCATATTTTATTTAGGTCTCTGAAATTTGACAGGATTTGGTCCATAGGTTTGGATTTTGGAAGCTTCCAAATGAGCATCAGAGCAAATGAGATTATCTCCAAAACTAACTAAGATATAACCTTTAAATTTGGCAGAATTGTGTTCTTTCATGTTTGATTTAGGTTTCTGAAATTTGAGAGGATTTGGTCCTTGGGTTCAGATTTTGGTAGCTTCCAAACGAGCCTCAGAGCAAATGATATAATCTCCACAACCAACAAAGATAGAACTTTTATTTTTAGTACAAAGGTGTTCTGTTATGTTTCCTTTTCTGTAAAATTGGAAACTGACATTTGAAAGAATTTGAACCATGGGTTCGTATTTTGGATACTTCCGAACGAGCACAAGAGCAACTATCATATCTCCAAAACCAACAAAAGTAGAACCTTTAAATTTAGTACAATGGTGTTCTGGCATGCTTTCTTTATGTTCCTGAGATGGATTCGATGAATTGGAGTGGCAATTCGGGTACCTGACACACACCTCTCAAGGACTAACAATCTTCCAAATTAATAAACATAAACATAAACATAAAATTTTTTACAAAGGTGTCAAGCACATCTCAAGAGGATGCCCCTTTTACGTTCCTGAAATTCGAGTTGAATAAGACAGAAAAGGGAAGAAGTTCAAGCAGCTGCCAAAAAAACTTATGGATTTTTAATTTAATTCGAATTATTCAGGTGTAGGGTATTAATAAGTCGGTTGCATCGACTCACTGTTACATTTACTTGTTTTTTGCTAATATTGTTATTATTGTTTATTTTATAAGAACTACATTACACTTGTCATATTTTATACCTCTTTATAAAATATAAATTGAAAAAATTTAATAATTAAGATTGAAATGAATAAATAATATTTTAAAATGTGTACAGCCATGATATGAGAGCAATCTCTTTTGGCATTTACTATTGAAAATAAATAAATAAATAAATAAATAAACTAAAATAAGATTACTAAACTTATTTTTGGAAAAGAAGTACATTGCCCTTTTCCGGAATATACCTACATAAAATAATATACATATAATTGTTTAAAAATATAAATTTAGCTATTATAATCCTACTTTGGTCAGTTTGGTAATCCTACTTTAGTGAGATGTGCATTGCTAAGTAAAAAATATATTAAATTAAAATACTGTTCTTTCTTTAAAGTTTTAATATTTTCTAGTTTTAAGTATATTGAAAAAAATGAGATATTATGACATAAATAAGAAATAAAACATGGCGGTTTTATTTCTCATTTAATGTGAAATAACACCCCGTGGGCCTTATTTCACATTTAATGAGAAATAAGACCACTGGGTATTATTTCTCTTTAAATGTGGCATAAGGCCCCCGGGGTCTAATTTCTCTTTACATGTGAAATAGGGCCCCCGGAGTATTATTGCGAAGGGGCTTAATGCAGGGCGTTCTTTATGTATTTGTATTACAAATACAAATTTTATCCAATCCTACATACATGGACCTCACCAAGCGGTCAAACGAATAACCCAATCGACCATATATGTATCAGCAGAAAATAGAGAAACACACTGCAAGATGTCAGAAATAAGAGAGGTGTGGATATAGGAAGCGACCACGAATTAATAACCGGAGATGTTAGAATATGTCAAAAATACAAAAGAAGATCACGAACAAACATAAGAAGAAAGATAAATCTCCAAGCACTCCGTAATATTGAAACAAGAAATAACATGGTAAAAACAATATGCTAAACCCTCCCAATAGACCAATCATATACATGGGAACACATTGTCGAGACTCTGAAAAACACAGCAGAAGAGCAACTCGGGACAATTCAGCCGCAAAGAAAAATATGGATTTCGAATAACAACTGGAATCTAATCACATAAAGAAACAGCCTAAAACAGCAAATGAATATCAACAACGCTATAAGACAACAATACACTAATATAGTCAAACAAGTCAAAAGAGCTGCAAGAAGAGATAAAAGAACATACAATAACGATCTCGCAAATAAGGCTGAAACGGCTGCAATACATAACAACGCAAGAGAGCTACATAAAATCGTGAATTAGCTCACTGGCAAAAGAAACTACAAAAACCACCTTATGAAAGACCAAAATGGTAAATTAATAACATGTCCCGAAGAACAAACCCGAATATGGATATGGAACCAGTAATACCAGCGTCTCTAACCAAGAAGAAGTCTGACTAGAAAATCGCACAATTAACAGCAATAACAATTACAACATCAGAATAAATAAACCATCCAATCGTTGAACAATCCATAGAATGGCGAGCCTCATTATATCTGGTATTCATCGATTTCAAGAAAGCATTTGATTGTATAAGTAGAAAAGCCATATGGAAAGCACTGAACATGTATGAGGAGACACAACTCTCAGTACTCCACAATGGTAATATCAGCGAACCATTCATCCCCAACATAGGAGAAAGACAGGGTTGCCCACTGTCACCAATCCTCTTCACAGTAGTGCTAGATGACATCATGAAAGAGATCAGTTTCAAAAGAACTGGAATAACATGGAATCTTTTTAGTCAATTAGAAGATCTAGATTATGCCGATGACATCTGCCTGCTATCGCATACAATAAATTACATGCAAGCTAAAATAGACCAACTAGAAATATTAGCTCGAAGTGTGAGTCTTGAAATAAATATCGAGAAGACGAAAGCAATGGTCATAAATATCAACAACCCACGTCATCCGGTGATAAACAACACACCACTCGAATATGTAGACAACTACTTAGGCTGCACTATAAATAACAGCGGAAACAAATAACATACACGCCGACATGAAAATAGAATTAAGAAGGCCAGGGCAATGTTCGGCCGATTGCAGCCAATATGAAAAATACCAAAATATTCAGGGGTACAAAATTGAGAATATTCGAAACCTGTGTAAAGACCACCTTAAAATATAGAAGTGAAACATGGTTAGCTACGAACAACATCACACAAATACTACAGGTTTTCATTAATAAGAATCATATGCAGAGTATACTGGCCAAATACAATAAGTAACAGTGACCTTTGGAAGCTTGCTGGAAAGTGGAACAGATTGGGCAAGAGATTAAAAGGAAAAAGTGGAGATTGATAGGATAAAAAACAAAAACAAAGGAATAAAAGCGATTCAAAATAAGTTACGAGTAATTGCTTTTTTTTTTTAAAGTAACAAGCAAGACATTATGTATAAATTGTGTAAAAAGTTAAAAAATTGTTAATAGAGTGAAAATTCTAGGATTAGAAACATTCGCCATCGGTTGTCTTAATAAAATAAAAATCGAAAATTAAAAAAAATAAATTAAAATGAATACAGAAAAATTCACAATAAAATCAATAAAATCAGTGAATGTAAAACGATTCAACATTTTTGGAAAAAAAATTATATTGTAAAAATGTTGTATTAAACTATTAAATTACAGCATTAAAAAAATCTTTTAATTTTACCGTTTTTAATTTTCAGAATATAGCCAAAAAATTATTTACATATATATATCAGTATATATATACAATAGTATAGAACAGTATATATATATATATATATATATATATATTTACTGATTTTATTCAAATTCACATTTGCAGTTTAACTGTTCAATAATAATGTCAAAAGCACAAATAGTATCTGAAATTCATCGTCCAGTTAGACGTAGATTTCGGAGACGAAAAATATCTCAAAGAGGGTTAAATGATACATGGGAAATTGATCTTGTAGATATGTCGGCCTATCAAAAAGTAAATAATGGATACAAGTTTCTCTTAACTGTTATCGATATATTTTCAAAATATGCATATGCCGAAAAAGTTAAATCAAAGGCAGCAGAAGACGTAGTTAAAAGTATGGAAAAGATTTTTAAAAGGGAGGGGAACTCTCCAAAAAATATTCATTCTGACCAGGGAAAAGAATTTTTCAAAAAATTCCAAAATTTAATGAAAAGCTATAAAATAAATCACTATCATACTTATTCAGAAATGAAGGCTAGTGTTTGTGAAAGGTTTAACAGAACATTAAAATCAATTATGTGGAAACAGTTTAGTTTACAAGGAAATTTTAACCAAAACTAATTGAAAAATATAATAACACAAAACATAGTACAATTAAGTTAAAACCAAACCAAGTTACATCACAAAATGAAAAACAAATTCTTCGTTCAATTTATAATTACCCTAAAATATTTAATAAGGGAAAATTTAATGTTGGTGATTTTGTTAGAATTGCTAGGTCTAAAGGTACTTTTCAAAAAGGATATGAACCTAACTATTCAACTGAAGTTTTTAAAATAGTTTTCAAAAACAAGACAGATCCGATTACAAATAGTTTAAAAGATTATAAAAATAAATTAGTTCGTGGTGGCTTCTATGAACAGGAACTGACTAGTGTCAAAGACCCCAATGGTTATTTAATTGAAAAAATTTTAAAACGAAAAGGCAATAAAGTATATGTAAAATATTTAGGCTTTGATAATAGTCATAATCAATGGATAAGTAAATATGATATTCTTTCATAAAAAAGTGTAATAAGAATTTATGTAGAAAATTTTTTCTTAAGTTTAGAGCACTGTTAAATGCCACAATGTTGTAAAAATGTTGCAAAAATGTTAATAGAAAAAATGAAAATAGAAAAATATTTACTAATAAAAATAAATAATTTAGGAATAGGTAAATAAAAAATAATATTCTTTCATAAAAAAGTATAATTGGAATTTATGTAGAAGATTTTTCTTAAATTTAGAACACTGTTAAATGCAACAATGTTGCGAAAAATGTTATATAAAAAAATTATAGTTTTATTATTATTAATTAGAATTTATTACATTAATAAACAACTTACTTTACAACTTTTTGTTTTTAATTAGTTTTCTTAAGGATTTTGATTTCTAAACATTGATAATACAATTTAGTATAAATAAAGTGGAATCTTTCTTAAGATATATCAATTCAAAGACAGAGCTCAACATAATAACACAGAAAGAAAGAAAGCAAAATGGAAAACACAGCAGAAATTTTCGCCTACGCTCAACAAATAGAACCAACACAGGAGTTAGCCCCAATTAAACGAAAAAGAATAAGAACTCAACAGGAATCGCAGACACTTCATGAACAACATCATCATCATCATCATACAGTACACTTTTTTCAGGAACTGAAATTTACCATAATGATAAAGGTCATCAGATAACAAAAACCATGTTTAGTAATGGGTTTTTCATTCTAGCTTTTGATTTAACTCCAGATGCATCAGGAAATGAAGTGTGTCAAGGTCTACTAAATCAAGGTACAGTTAGAATTGAGGCAAGGCTATCAAAACCACTTACATCTACACTGACTGCTATTGTTTATGGAGAATTTGATACAAGTTTACAAATTGATAAAAACCAAAATATATTCTCAAACCTATACATAAAAGTAAATTTGAATATTTGACAAAATGTCACTGTCTTGTGCACTTCTGGATGTAACATTTTGTAGTGATGATAATAATACCTTGTTTGCGAAAGATATTTGTATAGTTGGTTTTAAAGAACCTTGTAAAAAGTTTGTAAAAGAGCTCCTGTATAAATTTCCAACTAGGGATTTTATAAATGCTAATTTTGATAATTACTCTTTTGGAACTGTGTACAACGATAAAATAAATAAAGAGCTCTGTCAAGTACTAGAAAAATTTGATGTTATTATAACAAATAAAAAAATCAAAAAAGAGTTTTTATCAAATTATATAAAGAACTAAACAACTAAAGTATATGACTTGAGTCAATTTGATTGATGAATATCCTAGAGATAAGTGACGTATTAAGATGTAACAAACACACACGTAAATTTTTTAAAGGAGTTTTTGTTCTGGATCAACTCCCCAGAATAATTGAAAAACAAACTTTTTTAATTGTAAACACTGATAAATTAAAAGATCCGCGAACACATTGGTTAGTTATTTTTAAGCCAAAGAATGGCTGTGTTGAATATTTTGATTCGTTTGGTAGAAAACCAGGTAAATTAGAAATTTTAAGTTACTTAAAAAATCAATGTATAATTTTTAATAAGAAACAGCTACAAAGTAACTATTCAGATATTTGTGGGCAATATTGCTGTGTTTATACGTGGTATAGCTGTTGCGGTTATAGTATGAACGCTTTTTTAAAACAATTTAATAAAGAAAATCATATAGATAATGACAAAAATATAATAAATACTTTTCACCATATATTTGAAAATTATAATATTTCTCAATCATGTCTTCCTAAGAGATATAACATTTAATAATAAACTTTAGTGTAATTAAAATAATGGAAGAGCAAGGTCCTAGCATTAATTTGTTGCTGAGTTATACATATTTTCTCAACAGAAGTCACACAAAAATATTAGAATATTTTTGAGGTACAAATATAATTAAATTACGGGTCTCAAAGACCCACTTAAGACCATAAATGGTCTTTATTTGCTTAGCATTTATTATATGATATAGAGCATCTTGCTCCATATCTTTAGTTTTTAGGAAATTTTTTTTAGTTTCCACATTTTTGTTATTAAAAGCTTCTTTGAAGCTTTTTTTTGTTGGTGGTTCTTCTTCTTGTTGAAATTGTTGATGTTGTTGATGTTGTGGTTGTTGTTGTTGTTGTTGTTGTTGATGATGATGATGATGATGATGTTGTTCATGAAGTGTCTGCGATTCCTGTTGAGTTCTTATTCTTTTTCGTTTAATTGGGGCTAACTCCTGTGTTGGTTCTATTTGTTGAGCGTAGGCGAAAATTTCTGCTGTGTTTTCCATTTTGCTTTCTTTCTTTCTGTGTTATTATGTTGAGCTCTGTCTTTGAATTGATATATCTTAAGAAAGATTCCACTTTATTTATACTAAATTGTATTATCAATGTTTAGAAATCAAAATCCTTAAGAAAACTAATTAAAAACAAAAAGTTGTAAAGTAAGTTGTTTATTAATGTAATAAATTCTAATTAATAATAATAAAACTATAATTTTTTTATATAACATTTTTCGCAACATTGTTGCATTTAACAGTGTTCTAAATTTAAGAAAAATCTTCTACATAAATTCCAATTATACTTTTTTATGAAAGAATATTATTTTTTATTTACCTATTCCTAAATTATTTATTTTTATTAGTAAATATTTTTCTATTTTCATTTTTTCTATTAACATTTTTGCAACATTTTTACAACATTGTGGCATTTAACAGTGCTCTAAACTTAAGAAAAAATTTTCTACATAAATTCTTATTACACTTTTTTATGAAAGAATATCATATTTACTTATCCATTGATTATGACTATTATCAAAGCCTAAATATTTTACATATACTTTATTGCCTTTTCGTTTTAAAATTTTTTCAATTAAATAACCATTGGGGTCTTTGACACTAGTCAGTTCCTGTTCATAGAAGCCACCACGAACTAATTTATTTTTATAATCTTTTAAACTATTTGTAATCGGATCTGTCTTGTTTTTGAAAACTATTTTAAAAACTTCAGTTGAATAGTTAGGTTCATATCCTTTTTGAAAAGTACCTTTAGACCTAGCAATTCTAACAAAATCACCAACATTAAATTTTCCCTTATTAAATATTTTAGGGTAATTATAAATTGAACGAAGAATTTGTTTTTCATTTTGTGATGTAACTTGGTTTGGTTTTAACTTAATTGTACTATGTTTTGTGTTATTATATTTTTCAATTAGTTTTGGTTAAAATTTCCTTGTAAACTAAACTGTTTCCACATAATTGATTTTAATGTTCTGTTAAACCTTTCACAAACACTAGCCTTCATTTCTGAATAAGTATGATAGTGATTTATTTTATAGCTTTTCATTAAATTTTGGAATTTTTTGAAAAATTCTTTTCCCTGGTCAGAATGAATATTTTTTGGAGAGTTCCCCTCCCTTTTAAAAATCTTTTCCATACTTTTAACTACGTCTTCTGCTGCCTTTGATTTAACTTTTTCGGCATATGCATATTTTGAAAATATATCGATAACAGTTAAGAGAAACTTGTATCCATTATTTACTTTTTGATAGGCCGACATATCTACAAGATCAATTTCCCATGTATCATTTAACCCTCTTTGAGATATTTTTCGTCTCCGAAATCTACGTCTAACTGGACGATGAATTTCAGATACTATTTGTGCTTTTGACATTATTATTGAACAGTTAAACTGCAAATGTGAATTTGAATAAAATCAGTAAATATATATATATATATATATATATATATACTGTTCTATACTATTGTATATATATACTGATATATATATGTAAATAATTTTTTGGCTATATTCTGAAAATTAAAAACGGTAAAATTAAAAGATTTTTTTAATGCTGTAATTTAATAGTTTAATACAACATTTTTACAATATAATTTTTTTTCCAAAAATGTTGAATCGTTTTACATTCACTGATTTTATTGATTTTATTGTGAATTTTTCTGTATTCATTTTAATTTATTTTTTTTAATTTTCGATTTTTATTTTATTAAGACAACCGATGGCGAATGTTTCTAATCCTAGAATTTTCACTCTATTAACAATTTTTTAACTTTTTACACAATTTATACATAATGTCTTGCTTGTTACTTTAAAAAAAAAAAGCAATTACTCGTAACTTATTTTGAATCGCTTTTATTCCTTTGTTTTTGTTTTTTATCCTATCAATCTCCACTTTTTCCTTTTAATCTCTTGCCCAATCTGTTCCACTTTCCAGCAAGCTTCCAAAGGTCACTGTTACTTATTGTATTTGGCCAGTATACTCTGCATATGATTCTTATTAATGAAAACCTGTAGTATTTGTGTGATGTTGTTCGTAGCTAACCATGTTTCACTTCTATATTTTAAGGTGGTCTTTACACAGGTTTCGAATATTCTCAATTTTGTACCCCTGAATATTTTGGTATTTTTCATATTGGCTGCAATCGGCCGAACATTGCCCTGGCCTTCTTAATTCTATTTTCATGTCGGCGTGTATGTTATTTGTTTCCGCTGTTATTTATAGTGCAGCCTAAGTAGTTGTCTACATATTCGAGTGGTGTGTTGTTTATCACCGGATGACGTGGGTTGTTGATATTTATGACCATTGCTTTCGTCTTCTCGATATTTATTTCAAGACTCACACTTCGAGCTAATATTTCTAGTTGGTCTATTTTAGCTTGCATGTAATTTATTGTATGCGATAGCAGGCAGATGTCATCGGCATAATCTAGATCTTCTAATTGACTAAAAAGATTCCATGTTATTCCAGTTCTTTTGAAACTGATCTCTTTCATGATGTCATCTAGCACTACTGTGAAGAGGATTGGTGACAGTGGGCAACCCTGTCTTTCTCCTATGTTGGGGATGAATGGTTCGCTGATATTACCATTGTGGAGTACTGAGAGTTGTGTCTCCTCATACATGTTCAGTGCTTTCCATATGGCTTTTCTACTTATACAATCAAATGCTTTCTTGAAATCGATGAATACCAGATATAATGAGGCTCGCCATTCTATGGATTGTTCAACGATTGGATGGTTTATTTATTCTGATGTTGTAATTGTTATTGCTGTTAATTGTGCGATTTTCTAGTCAGACTTCTTCTTGGTTAGAGACGCTGGTATTACTGGTTCCATATCCATATTCGGGTTTGTTCTTCGGGACATGTTATTAATTTACCATTTTGGTCTTTCATAAGGTGGTTTTTGTAGTTTCTTTTGCCAGTGAGCTAATTCACGATTTTATGTAGCTCTCTTGCGTTGTTATGTATTGCAGCCGTTTCAGCCTTATTTGCGAGATCGTTATTGTATGTTCTTTTATCTCTTCTTGCAGCTCTTTTGACTTGTTTGACTATATTAGTGTATTGTTGTCTTATAGCGTTGTTGATATTCATTTGCTGTTTTAGGCTGTTTCTTTATGTGATTAGATTCCAGTTGTTATTCGAAATCCATATTTTTCTTTGCGGCTGAATTGTCCCGAGTTGCTCTTCTGCTGTGTTTTTCAGAGTCTCGACAATGTGTTCCCATGTATATGATTGGTCTATTGGGAGGGTTTAGCATATTGTTTTTACCATGTTATTTCTTGTTTCAATATTACGGAGTGCTTGGAGATTTATCTTTCTTCTTATGTTTGTTCGTGATCTTCTTTTGTATTTTTGACATATTCTAACATCTCCGGTTATTAATTCGTGGTCGCTTCCTATATCCACACCTCTCTTATTTCTGACATCTTGCAGTGTGTTTCTCTATTTTCTGCTGATACATATATGGTCGATTGGGTTATTCGTTTGACCGCTTGGTGAGGTCCATGTATGTAGGATTGGATAAAATTTGTATTTGTAATACAAATACATAAAGAACGCCCTGCATTAAGCCCCTTCGCAATAATACTCCGGGGGCCCTATTTCACATGTAAAGAGAAATTAGACCCCGGGGGCCTTATGCCACATTTAAAGAGAAATAATACCCAGTGGTCTTATTTCTCATTAAATGTGAAATAAGGCCCACGGGGTGTTATTTCACATTAAATGAGAAATAAAACCGCCATGTTTTATTTCTTATTTATGTCATAATATCTCATTTTTTTCAATATACTTAAAACTAGAAAATATTAAAACTTTAAAGAAAGAACAGTATTTTAATTTAATATATTTTTTACTTAGCAATGCACATCTCACTAAAGTAGGATTACCAAACTGACCAAAGTAGGATTATAATAGCTAAATTTATATTTTTAAACAATTATATGTATATTATTTTATGTAGGTATATTCCGGAAAAGGGCAATGTACTTCTTTTCCAAAAATAAGTTTAGTAATCTTATTTTAGTTTATTTATTTATTTATTTATTTATTTTCAATAGTAAATGCCAAAAGAGATTGCTCTCATATCATGGCTGTACACATTTTAAAATATTATTTATTCATTTCAATCTTAATTATTAAATTTTTTCAATTTATATTTTATAAAGAGGTATAAAATATGACAAGTGTAATGTAGTTCTTATAAAATAAACAATAATAACAATATTAGCAAAAAACAAGTAAATGTAACAGTGAGTCGATGCAACCGACTTATTAATACCCTACACCTGAATAATTCGAATTAAATTAAAAATCCATAAGTTTTTTTGGCAGCTGCTTGAACTTCTTCCCTTTTCTGTCTTATTCAACTCGAATTTCAGGAACGTAAAAGGGGCATCCTCTTGAGATGTGCTTGACACCTTTGTAAAAAATTTTATGTTTATGTTTATGTTTATTAATTTGGAAGATTGTTAGTCCTTGAGAGGTGTGTGTCAGGTACCCGAATTGCCACTCCAATTCATCGAATCCATCTCAGGAACATAAAGAAAGCATGCCAGAACACCATTGTACTAAATTTAAAGGTTCTACTTTTGTTGGTTTTGGAGATATGATAGTTGCTCTTGTGCTCGTTCGGAAGTATCCAAAATACGAACCCATGGTTCAAATTCTTTCAAATGTCAGTTTCCAATTTTACAGAAAAGGAAACATAACAGAACACCTTTGTACTAAAAATAAAAGTTCTATCTTTGTTGGTTGTGGAGATTATATCATTTGCTCTGAGGCTCGTTTGGAAGCTACCAAAATCTGAACCCAAGGACCAAATCCTCTCAAATTTCAGAAACCTAAATCAAACATGAAAGAACACAATTCTGCCAAATTTAAAGGTTATATCTTAGTTAGTTTTGGAGATAATCTCATTTGCTCTGATGCTCATTTGGAAGCTTCCAAAATCCAAACCTATGGACCAAATCCTGTCAAATTTCAGAGACCTAAATAAAATATGAAAGAACACTATTCTGCCAAATTTAAAGGTTATATCTTTGTTGTTTTTCGAGATAATCTCATTTGCTCTGGTGCTCGTTTGGAAGCTTCCAAAATCCAAACCCATGGACCAAATCCTCTTAAATTTCAGAGACATAAATCGAGCAGGAAGGAACATCATTGTAAAAAATTTCAAGGTTCTATCTTTGTTGGTTTTGGAGATAATCTCATTTGCTCTTGGACTTGTTCGGAAGCTTCCAATATACGAATCCATGATGGAAATTCTTTCAAATGTCATTTTCCAATTTTATAGAAAAGGAAACATAACAGCACACTCTTGTACTAAAAATAAAGGTTCTATCTTTGTTGATTGTGGAGATATACTCGTTTGCTCTAGGGCTCGTTCGGAAGCTTCCAAGATCCAAACCCATGAACCAAGTCCTCTCAAATGTCAGAGATTTAAATAAAACATGAAAGAACACCACTCTGCCAAATTTAAAGGTTATATCTTAGTTGGTTTTGGAAATAATCTCATTTGCTTTGGTGCTCGTTCGGAAGCTTCCAAAATCCAAACACATGGACCACATCCTCTTAAATTTCAGAGACATAAATCGAACGGGAAGGAACATCATTGTACAAAATTTAAAGGTTTTATCTTTGTTGATTTTGGAGATAATCTCGTTTGCTCTGGGGCTCGTTCGGAAGCTTCCAAAATCCGAACCCATGGACCAAATCCACTCAAATTTTAGAAACTTAAATAAAACATGGGAGAACACCACTCTGTCAAATTTGAAGGTTACATCTTTATTGGTTTTGGAGATAATCTCATTTGCACTGGTGCTCGTTCGGAAGCTTCCAAAATCCAAACCCATTGACCAAATCCTCTTAAATTTTAGAGACAGAAATCGAATGGAAAGGAACATCATTGTACAAAATTTAAAGGTTCTATCTTTGTTGGTTTTGGAGATAATCTCATTTGCTCCGGAATCATTCGGAAGCTTCCAGAATCCAAACCAATGAACCGATTTTGTCCAAATTCGAACTTATCCTTCCTTTCGTGATTAGTAACCTACTATATAAATTTTGTCAAGATAGCTTAATTAGTTTTTGAGTTATCGTGCGAATTGACGGACGGGCGGACATCGTTAAATCGACTCAGGAGGTGATCCTGATTCAGAATATATATACTTGTCCATATCTAACTCGCTTCCTTTTTGTGGTCACAAACACCATACCAAAGTTAATATACCCTATACTTTAGGTGTAGGGTATAAAAAAATACAATAAATTCAAATTAATATAACAAAAACAAAAAGAAATTGGAAGTAAACAAAAAAGAAAACTTTAAACTTTTAAAATCAATAAAAAAAGAAATTTGGACATTAATGAAGTGACCACATATTTCAAATATAATTAACAAACAAAATAATATATAAGTTGCAGCATTCGTTTTTATCTTGTAAATTGTAATATAAATTAATTTTATGTATGTAATTAAATAAAAATTAAAAAAAAACGAGGAAGAATACAGTTGCCTTTGTCAACTCTTAGATACCCGTACGAACCGTTAGTATGTTCACAGCCTGTCACTCTGCTTACGATATTATTTTTTTAATATTTTAGTATTTTAAAATAATTTGGGTGAATTTTATAATTTCTAGAACTATGGGTTGTAGATATATTCAAACTATATGTTTATACATTCTTCTAAAGCAAATTCTAACCTTCCACATAACGATTATCAATCCAAAACTTTTTCAAATATTCTATAGTACCATTTAATACTAAGCGGTAAATATATATTAAATTTACTTAGTACAAAATAATAAATATAATTTTGTGCGAATTATATTATTATATTATATTATATTATATTTAAATATTCCATTGACAGAATAATTTCTTATAAGTACAATAAAATACATATATGTATGTAAATACGGCGCTATATAATATACATATATACTCTTATCATTTATTCACTAGTGACATATACGATATGTAAATAAACATGATATTATATAAGTATGTATATATATCAATATCATACAAATAATAATAAAAATTCTTCAAGTAACCGTTATGTTGTTTATTTATTTACATTTTTGTACTACGCATTATATCCTCAACAATTTTAAATTATCGAGTAAAACAAAATGGAAAAAATTCGTTAAAGAAATTTGTTAGAAAATTTGAAAAAATCAAGTAACTCTTTCGTCAATTATAAAGTAACCATATATTATTAAAAAAAGTTATTTACAGAAATAAAAGTATAATATTGAAGATTTAATTTTTGTGTATTGCTTCAAAAAAATTTTAACAGGTGTTCAAGTTACAGGTGTTTAAAAATTGGAAATTTTCAGTTTTTGACCCCTTACAGCTCCTAAACGGGGGGTGATACAAAAAAAATTTCTGAAATGACTCATACTTATTTTCAAAGATCTAACTTCTGTCAAAATTTCAAGTTTCCAACTTAACCCGTTTAGAAGATAGAAGGGTTAAAGGATTTTGAAAAATTTTAGTTTTGCATAACGGTAACTTAAGACACCGTATGCCACAAATATGTATTTATTGTATATATACTTTTAAAGCTAATAAAAGTAGTAATCGTTTGGCGTTTTCAAAATGAAGATATACCTTATACAACTTGTGCTATAACAATTTAAATATAGAGCTTTTTTGAGTCTTTGGGGAGCTGTAGCTCCGTAACGGGTGGCGCTACAAAAAAAAAGTATTAAAAATAAAATTATTATTTTTGTGAGATCTATCAGCAGTTAAAATTTCATAGCTCTATTTCAAAAAAAATGTCGGGATCTAAAAGTTAGGTGTTCGAGAGCTACCCTAAGGCTTGGTCCAAACTCAACCAAAAAAAATAGGGAACCTACAAATTATTCCCAGAATATTTTGTGTAAAGTTCAAGATTCTAGCTTTCTTAGTTTTTGAGTTAGCGTGCTGACGGACGGACGGACGGACGGACATGGCTCAAAAGTCTTAGAATTTTTTTCTGATCCGATCCATACCTTTGAAGGTATATCTAGCTCGCTTATTTCGAGGTGTTACAAAACGGAGGAGTAATTTTATTATACCCGATCCTATCGTACGGGTATAATAAAATGTTTAACACTGACTCTCCATATTAAATTCTAGATTCGACCAATAATTCGCCTTGTTAATTCTTTTTTAAGTTTTAAACTTGTTAATGTTTTTAAATTATTGTCTAATAGTTTATGATTAATTATTATTACTGTTATCTGTATTATATTTAAAAACAAGTTTTAATAAATCAGATTTGTAACAAGCAATTATAAGTAAATTTTTATTCCAACAATAGAGTGATTTAACTAGTTCATAAATACCTAAAATGTTGTAAATTATATTCAGTTAAGCGTTATATACACAAATGTGATACTATGTTTTGCAAACACTGTAACAAATTTGTAGAAAGAAATCATTATTGCTTCATTAATGTTGACGTAAAAGGACCAGTTCTCGACGATTTTGTTTTTATATTTTATGACTTAGAAACAATGCAAGAAACAATAATATACTAAAAGTAGAATCAAGACGTGAAATTACACGAGCCAAACCTGTGTGTTCTCTCCACATGATGTCATTGTTGCATAAATGAGTCTATATTGTTTTTTTGTAAAAAATTTGGTTATAGAACAACAGTTATAAAAACAAAGGTAATTTCAAGTTTTGTTGATGTAATTTTAAAAACAGCAAAAAAATTTAAGAAATTACGGTTTTGGCACATAATGGTCAAAGCTTTGATCATCAATTCATTTTAAATGAACTATTAAATAAAGCCAATTTAGGCCCCAAATTGATCATAAGGGGAACAAAAATAATTCAAATGCAAATAAATAACATAAACTTTTTAGATTCGTTAAATTATCTGCCAATGACACCGGCTAAACTTCCGAAAGATTTTGAACTATCTGTTAATGCTAAAAAAGGTCACTTTCCACATTTATTCAACACTAAAGAAAATGTAATTGACATTGGGTCTTCGGCAGCAGTACAATATTATGGTATCGATTCAATGACAGAAAATAAAATGATCGTAAAGAATTTATCGCTTGGTATGAAGAAAAAAAATATACTGAATTTATTATACAATTCGAACTAGAAGAATATTGTAAAAATGATGTATATATTTTAGCGGAAGTTTGTATAAAATTTAGAAATCTTATATTAGAAGAAAGCAATGTATGCTCTTTTTCCATGGAAGCCACAACTTGATCATGATCATGCTTGATCATGGAATTTCGTCTTCCACAGAAACTTTTTAAAACTAAGTACAATTGCAGATATACAATCAAAAATTGCTCTTCAATGGTTAATTTGGGAAGAAGATCAGAGAACATCAATATTTGTGACGCTAGTAAACAACCTGAAGCAATCATAAACGGGTTAAAAGTAGATGGAAACAAAATTTGAATTTCGCGGATGCTATTATCATGGGCATCCAAAATGTTTCCAGTATAGGTGTAAGGACGAACAGGAAATACAGTTTTGTACTTTTGTACCTAAAGAAGGTGAAAAAATAAATATATTGACATTTGCTCGTTATATCCTTATTTATTTATTTATTTATACTGCTTAGTACAAACAGTTTACATAAAATTAATAATATATATAATAACTAGTAAACAATAATAAATTGTTAAATACAATAAAAGTTATAATAAAAATTACATAATTGTTAAGTATAAATAAACTTAGAACTAAGATTAAAATTAAAAATCATATACATAGGTATATACTTTACAGTGCAACAAGAAACAAAAAAAAACCCTAATATTAATAGCGATTGTATAATTTTTGTTTTTGGGAATGTTTTGAAAGTGTAAAGTCAATGTTAAGTTTATGTTTGTTACCTATAATAAGTATCCTATTAATAAGTTCAAATTTGCCATAATTAGTCCTATGATTATAGGTTTTAAACAAATTGCAAGAACGAAGTTGTTGAAGATTTCTAATATTAATTTTACTAGAAATTAAAGTAGATTTAACATAACCCTTGACAATCTCTGTAATGAAAATAACATCAGAAACCTCAAGTCTAAAACTTAAAGTACACAAATCAATTAACTTTAGCCTTTGCTCATATGGTGGCAAAATAATAGAATTTGACCATGGCAAGTGACGTAAGGCAAATCTAAGAAAGTTTTTCTGTACTGCCTCGATCCTATCAATGTGTTCCATGTAAAATGGGGACCAAACCTGACTAGCATATTCCAGGTTCGGTCTTACAAGACAAGTGTACAACGATTTAAGAACATAGGGATCTGAAAATTCCTTAGAAGAACGTTTAACAAACCCCAATAATGAATTAGCTTTATTTATAATATTATTATAATGAATTTTAAAGCTAAGTTGGGAATCAAAATACACACCTAAGTCTTTTATTGAAGTAACTTTAGGTAAACTAATACCATCTAAGTTATAGTTGAAATAAATAGGACTAGAACGACGTGTATAAGATAACAATGCGCATTTATTTACATTAAGTAGTAGACAATTATTAACGCACCAATTGTTAAAGTTTTGAAGGTCATTCTGCATAAGGACGGCGTCCTTATTAGATCTAATCTTTTTAAAGATTTTCATATCATCAGCGTAAACTTGAAGCTCACAATTAGAAATGATAGAAGTAACATCATTTACAGATAAAATAAAAAGTAAAGGACCAAGGTGGCTACATTGTGGAACACCGGAATTTGCCACGAATGGTTCTGAAATCACATTTTTGAATATAACACTATAAGAGCGATCACACAAATAAAAATATATCCTCTTTAGGAAAAACTCTGGGAAGCCATATTTTTTTAGTTTTAGTAATATAATACTATGTGGCAATAGATCAAATGCTTTACTAAAATCAGTATAAACAACATCTGTTTGAAAACCTTCTTCGATGTTATTGAGGAGGAGGGACGTTGTTTCAACTAAGTTTGTCACAGTAGATTTTTGTTTTACAAAACCATGTTGGTTATCAATTAAAAGATTAGAACAGTGATTATAAATTGAATCCGTTATAATTAGTTCCAATAATTTTGGAATAGAAGATAATTTGGCTATGGGACGATACTTAGTAATTTCATTTCTAGCATTCTTTTTGTGAATTGGTCTGATATAAGACATTTTCTAAAAAGGAGGAAAAAGTCCGGAATTTAATTAGTTTTTGAAGAGTAATGTTAAAGGCGTAGTGAGAATGTTAGAACACTTGTTCAGAATTATTTCCGGTATACCATAAGGGCCGGGAAAAGTATTATCACCGAGTTTATTTAAATATTTGGAAACTATTTCTTCATTTATATTTATGTCATTAAGAGACGTTTTTTGACAACTATCCATAAATGAATTTCCAAAATTTTTTCGGATCAGATTTTAGTTTACTTGCCATTTGGTTAATATAATTATTGTAGAGAATATCGGATAACGTTTTAAAATTATCAAAAAAATATGACAAAATTCTTATAGTCATTAATATCTTTTGATTTGAGATATTTACGACAGGCTTTGTTTTTCTTATTTCTGAGAGATCTAAGCTGCTTTGTGAACCATGGTGGGCCAGATTGGAAAGATCTTTTCTTTGAAATAGGAACGAATTGAGTAAAACCTTCGAACATAATTTCATAAAACCTAATTTTCATTTGATTTAGGTCTATATTATTAAATAAAGACGTGAAGTCACAGGTATTTAAGAAATTTATTAGTCAGGGAAAGTTGATTTTATTGAAATTAAAACTATAAGAATATGCTGCTTCAAGATTTACGGAATTAGTTAAACAATTGGTAAAACTTATTGAAGGGTGATAAGGGTCTAACGCAACAAGCATTAACACCGAGTCACAGAAAGTGATATTATACCAATCAGAGGTAAATATTAAATCCAATTGCTTATCTTTAAAATTACGATGATGGGAAACCTGTTGTAAATTATTGGTATTTAATCCATCAATAAATTGCGAATCAGATTCACTCACAGAAAAATCCGGAATCAAAAAAGATCCTTCGTCATGATTAATCCTTGTTATATGAGGGAGATTGAAATCTTCACATAAAATTAACTCATCATTAGGACCTGAATTAGAGCAAATCAAATATATTGCATTTAAAAGAGTAATGTAAATATTTAAATTCGAAGAAGGCGGAATGTAATGTTAACAATATTTACATTTTTGTTTGAAAATTTTATATTCACACCTATTATTTCAAGCCCGTCTGCATTAGAAATAGGAATTTCATTTGCATTAAAAGAGTTTTTGACGGCAAACAATACACCTCCCCCTTTAGGAATGTAACTATTAGATACATTAGGTTCAGCATATCTATCTTTTCTAAAAACAGAATATGAGCTATCGAAAAGCTCAAGATTGTTAATAGAAGAATTTAGCCAAGCTTCAGTTAATGCAAATAAGTCAAAATTTAAACTTATTGAATTAAATAAGACTTGACTTGTTTTTGTTCTAAGACCTCTGACATTTTGATAATATATTGATAAATTTATCTAAATTGAAGAATCTACCAAAGATGTAGAGATCTTATTTAAATTATTTATTGGCACGAAAAAATTTATTATAATTATCATTCGAAACTTGTAAGTGATTGTTATAATTACTATTACAATGACTGCGGTATGCCTTTAAGCCGTCTGAGACATCTTTGAAAGATATACCTTTAGTTTCGTGAAATTTTATATATAATTTATATAATTCCTTGTATTTGGTTGGTAAACCTTCGTTATCAATTAAAACTTTTATACTTGTTCTGGTCTTACCTTCCAACACAGTATTATATTTACCATCAAACAAGTATGACAAATATAATCTGTGGTAAAAGCTGATTAATAATTGAAGGTTGAAGAGTTTCACCTTGAACAAAGTTTATGAATTTAGAAGTAGAAGGAACATTTGGTGAAGTTGAGGAAGAAGGAGGAGGTTCAGTTATCGAAACACAATTAGAATTGGTAATTTCGGGATCTTTAGTTAGTGATGCAGTATTAAAAGCGTTTATATTGTTATTACTGTTCTGAATAGTATTGTGGTTATGAGATTTGTTGTTCTGATTTATGTTTGAAGTAGTGTAAGTGTCTGAGTTAGTGTTTACTATGATTAAGGAATTATTTGTGTCTGTTGTGCTAGAGTTTAATGACTTGTCAACGATTGAACTATTATTGGGATGAACAGTTAAATTATTAACGTTAATACCAGAATTAGAATTACTATTATCAGAAACAATCTTATTATTTTTAGATATTATTTTTATATTATTACGAGAAATATTTTTATTTTTATTATTATTATTCCTATTTTTATTATGATTATTATTATTTTATTTATTTTATTATTATTATTACTTCTGTTTTTATTTTTATTAATTTTATTACTTATAATATTATTTTTGTTAATACTATTATCATTAATATTTAACTTATTATCTAATTTGCTTTTCGCATCTTTACCTCTAATATCCCGGAATTTTGTAATTGTGGTCCCCTTATTCCAAAATTTAAGATTTTTCACGTTCATGATTATGTTTTCAGAAACTTGCACCTTAAACGACAAGTATTTCGGATTTCGGATGTTTTTGGGAGTTGCCCTTTTACATATTGCAATATCACATTTAAATTTTTGTTTAATATAGCACTCAAGGCTTTTTCTGTAGTTTTGCAATTTAACCTTGAAATGCAAAGAGAAAAAGAAGGCTTTTTTGTAGCCACTGGGACAATTGTAGCCTTAACTCCAGGTTTTGCTTTATTTTTTTTTTCTCTTTGCCTTTGTGGTAGGTGTGATATTGTCAGTTTGGATAAATACGTCTTTATAAACAATGGATGGTTTATTTAATTTATCAAACTGTTGTTTAATTAACTCACTCACATCGCATTGAGTTTCCTTCTGGCTATGATTAGGTAATTGTTTCTCCGAACCCATAGGGTGAAGGGATAAGTTCATGTGATTTAAATCGTCCTTCATAAGTTAAACTACTTCTAGAATGCCAACCAGCTCTTTTGATGTTACCGAAAGAAGTTAATTTTTCATATCATTAACCAGATATGTTAATGTATTCTTTAAATATGTTTTTCGGTCAGAAAGAAAACTGCATAATGCCTGGTTAAAGCTATCGTAGGTTTTTGGCGATATCGTTAAAGCATACCGAATTACTTTTTAGAGCATACACTGCTTTAGCCGTGCAACCTTGGTGTCGCTTTTTATTTCATTTAAGTAAACCATCAACTCGTCTTTAAGAATATGAATAGGCTGGTTTAAATCTAAGCAACTTTCGCAAACAAAATGATGCGAAATAAACGTGTTACATGTTTGCCATGGGGGCATATTAAAACCCCATGGAACTTTCTGTTACAGATGCCATTGCATGCGATGACATCAGTTTTGGAATCTGTAATAGTACAGAGAACGGCACTGCATTTATTTTGATTCATTTTAATTAGTAACAGTAATATATAAAAATTTAACAGCAAAACAAAATTAATTTTAATAATATAAGTCAGTTTTTTAAGAATTCAAGTTAAAATTAAAACAAAAGTAAAGAAACTGAAGTGACCTAATTTAAGTAATTATTAAAAATGTTCAAACAAAAAAAAATTTTTTAAAAATTTTATAAGTCAGCACTTTTGTATTATGGTAAAAATATGTAAAGTTAAAATCTTATGTTTTTGATTATGTTATTGTTCATAAAATAAAAAAATTTAACGAATTTAAAAAATAAAAATACGCGTTTTACGTTTTACACATTACTTAACTTGTTAATGGTTTAAAAAGCACTTATGTGTGCAAATATGGTGGATTCCCAATAGGACATCCAGAAGATACAGTTGGACACGAAAAATGCTCCCAATTTGATTTGTAAAAAATCGAAAGATTAATTAAGTGTGGCATTTTCCATCGCATGATTTATTTCATCCGGTTTTTCCAATAAAGCAAAATAATAAATTAATGTTCACACTTTGCTTTACCTGTAGTTTAGAAAGCAATCAAAATGAGTGCACACATTCTGAAGAACAAAAAATACTGTCAGGAACTTGGGTTATAGATGAGGTAATCAAAGATATCGGAAAATATTATAAAATAATAAAAATACATGAAATCTGGGGTTATAAAGTTCAGCAATATGATAAAAGTTAAAGCAAAACAGGATTATTTACCGAAATAATGGATACATTTTTAAAAATAAAACAAGAAGCTTCAGGTTGGCCAAAAGAATGTGATTGCGAGCAGTCAAAACAAAACTATGTTCAAGAGTTTTTGGAAAAAGAAAATATTCAACTAAATGCAGAAAAAATTTGTCCAAATGCAGGTTTGCACCAGCTTGCAAAAATAATATTAAATTCGTTTTGGGGAAAGTTTGGACAAAAAGAAAACCAGACAAAAACACTGACAGAGATCCATCAGAATTTTATAATTTTATAACAGATCCAAGCAAAAATGTTCTGCACATCATGATTATTAACTCATAAAAAACACTTTTAGTAAATTGGAAATACAAAGACGAAGATATAGATATATAGATTATATAGATTATAGATCGATATTCAAGATATAGATTTATTGCCTACTGTTAACGTATGTATAGCCTGTTAAACTACAGCGCAAGCTGGTCTAAAATTATATAGCTTTCTTGAAAAATTAAAAGAACGTGTTTTATATTATGATACGGACTCGGTAATATATGCTTCAAAAGAAGGCGAATACAAACCTCCTACAGGTTTATTGGAGATATGACAGATGAGCTTGAGTCTTGTGGAGTTGGAAGCTACATTGCAGAATTATAAGTGGAGGAAATGATTTTAACAAATGTCAACAATGGTATTTGCATTTTATCAAAAACTTTTATAGAAAAACAGCAGAACATCAAGTTATTACTGTACCTGATATAAAAACATATAAAATTAAATCTGAAAAACGAAAATTTAATAAAGATTATTCTTCTGTACCTTTTGGTTTTATAAAAAAAAAAAATTCAAAATCAATTTAAAATAATACTGTTTTGCGTAAACTTTTATCATATTGCTGAACTTTATAACTCCAGATTTCATATATTTTTATTATTTTATAATCTTTTCCGATAGCTTTGATTACCTCATCTACAACCCAAGTTCCTGACAGTATGTTTTATTCTTCAGAATGTGTGCACTCATCTTGATTGCGTTCTAAACTACAGGTAAAGTAAAGTGTGAACATTAATTTATTATTTTGCGTTATTGGAAAAACCGGATGAAATAAATCATGCGGTG
The DNA here is from genome assembly GCA_947095535.1 of Poecilobothrus nobilitatus. Taxonomy (NCBI): domain Eukaryota; kingdom Metazoa; phylum Arthropoda; class Insecta; order Diptera; family Dolichopodidae; genus Poecilobothrus; species Poecilobothrus nobilitatus. The sequence continues at coordinate 193,468,702 of OX352772.1, forward strand.
GAAAATTTCACTCTTAATTAATCCTTCGATTTTTTACAAATCAAATTGGGAGCATTTTTCGTGTCCAACTGTAACTTCGTGTCCAACTGCACCTTATGGGAATTTACCATATTTGCACACATAAGGATATAACGAGCAAATATCAATATATTTTATTTTTTCACCTTTTTTAGGTTTATAGTGCAAAACTCTATTTCCTGTTCGTCCTCCGTAAAACGCGTCCACAGGATTTAAAGGAGTATTTTTTAAAATAGGATGATTTACTAAGTATGACATTTCTTCTTTTTCATTTATCTGTTGTCTGAAATCACATTACCATATTTCAGTAACTTCATATCCAAATGATTTTAATCGCTCTGTTGTTGTAACAGTAGATTCAAATCTAGTATCCATTGTATCATATTTAAGACTACTTATTGGTTCATTACGCCTATACCGAAAACATTTTGGATGTCCACGATAATAGCATCCGCGAAATTCAAAAATTTGTTTTGTTTCTACACATAATCCATCTACTTTTAACCCGTTTATGATTGCTTCGCGTTGTTTACTAGCGTGACAAATTTTGATGTTTCACTGATCTTCTTCCCAAATTAACCATTGAAGAGCAATTTTTGATTGTATATCTGCAAGTCTGTAGCCACTTTTTTGGTACTAAGCCAATTGTACTTGGTTTTAAAAAGTTTCTACGGAAGACTAAATTGCATGCTCAAGCTATAGTTGTGGCTTGCATAAAATGGCATACATTGCTAGTAGATAGGTAGGCACTTGGGCCAGACAGGTCAGTAGGTCAAGGTCACCCGTAAGTAGGTCAAGGCCACCCTGAAGTAGGTCAAACTGTAATTAGGTCAAACAGACGTAGGTTAACGACATAAAAGTATGTCAGAAGGCCGCGGCAACCGTTAAACAACTCTTGTTGTATATTTGTGGATTGTAAGGATTGTATACTTGTTTTAAGTAATAGGTAAACATGGAAATAGTAAGAAAAAATATTTTTTTTATGCTTGCAAATTTTAAGATGTTGTTGTTTGTTGTTTTTTATTTGTTTTTTTCTTTCGTTTTTTTATCAAGAATGTTGAAAAAAAAAAACAAGAAATCAAAAATATCTAAAGTGGTACAGGTCTACTTCTTATTGATGTATACTTGGCTTAAGTAATAGGCGCATTTGAAAAGTAGAAACAAAAAAATGGTTAATGAATGTAAAAGGAAAAAAAAAAGTTTAAACGTACAAGATAGAACGATTTTAAAAGGTACAACGCATCTTTAAAATTCATAAAGAAAAAGTGCAAACCTGTTTTTCTGTCTATATAATGATCAAACCATTGAAAAAAAATTATGCGTTTTTAGATGTACCTAACTATTTGTGTTTTTTTTTTTTTTTCTACTTTAACTATTTAAAGAAGATAAAAGAAAAAAACTAATGATTATTGTCGGTGTGTCGTGTAAGATATTTTTTGTTTGTAAGAATGTTCAAAAAAAAATATGAATGAAAAGAAGACAACCAGGAAATTAAAGCTGTGGAAGTACTTAACGACTAACATGTTGCTTAAGTGCATTGTATGTTGCATAATCTGTGAAGAATAAAAAAAGAAAAAAATTCAAGTCAGGTTAATTGCATTTGTCACCTATTTTGAAAACAAGAATATAAAAATAAAACAGATTTATTCTGTGTTCAAGAAAAAAATATGAATAAAAAGAAAACAACAAGAAATCAAAAATATCTAACGTGGTACAGATATACTTCTTGTTGATGTATACTTAGCTTAAGTAATAGGCGTATATGAAAAGAATAAGAAAAAATGCTTTATAAAATTTAAAGAGAAAAATGAAAACAGAACAAAAAGATGTGTAACTACGTTTCTTTAAAATTTTAAAACTAATTTTAAAAAAATTAAAAGAAAAAGTGCAAACTGGTTTTTAAATGTTACATAAAGATTCAACCTTGACAAATTTGATGCAATTTTGAGATGCTTTTATTTTTTCTTGTTATCTTTTTTTCTATGAAGTATTTAAAGAAGAGGAAAGAAAAAAATTCTTAGTATCACCGTATAAGATTTTATTATTATGTAAGAATGTTGACAAAAATATGAATAAAAAGAAAACAAACAGGAAATCAAAAATATCTAACATGTGGTTTAAGTAATAGACGTGAATGGAAATAGTAAGAAAAAATGCGTTTTTATAAAATGTAAAGAGAAAAATTTAAACAAATTAAGTGTACCTATGCGAATTTTTAAAATTAAAAGAAAAAAGTGCAAAGCTGATTTTCAAATCTGAATCAACCTTGGTCGAATTGATATTTTGAGATGAATTTTTTTTTTCTTTTTTGTTCTGATGAAATATTTAAAGAAGAGGAAAGAAAAAATTATTAGTATTTTTAGATTTTATTGATATGTAAGAATGTAGAACAAAAAAAGATGTATTCTTATGTTGTGTTAAAAAAAAAATAAAACAAATTTATTTATATGTTTGAAATAATTTTTTATTTAAAAATATTTTACAATTTTATAGAAATCTGTGCTGTCTTAATCTAACATTTTTTCTTTTAAAAGATACATATATACATTATAACAATTTTTAACAGCACATCTGAAATTGTTGTTTAATAAGTGTATAGGACAATTTGATTTAAAGTTATCAATCTTTTGTAATGACGGCAAGTTTCTGCTTAAATCTTCTATTTTATCACTGTCAATGTACTTTTAAAGGAATAGTTGTTTTTGTTCTCCTTTAACATAAATTTTTTCAGCTGACTCTAAATAGTGTTTTAATATACATTTTACATCTAAATATTCAACTAGACCGTTATTCCATTTAAGTCCACTTATTTTATTTTCACAATACTGGTTATTATATTTCATATCCGGACTAAGTTGCTCTGAGGGGTACGGTGCTTTGAAGTGATAGTATGGCTAATTCTTTTAGGAAATATTGCTTTTCATTTCCTTGTAAAAATTGTAGGTCAACTATGAGAACTCGTTTAACCATGTCGACGGTTTGTGTAAGAATACTCATTAGAATAAATAAATTTACATTTATATTCACTTCGGCAAAAGAGCTTTTCATATAAATATAGGTTAACAGTGCTATTTTTAACTAATACAACTATGCTATTTCATCCATTTACTATGATGGTAGCGGGGCCATCATGCTGTGGTAAAACCACTTTTATTCATAATTTAATAAAGTATAGAAAAGAAAATATACAACCACATATTAATAGAATTATTTGGTGTAATCCAGACAAAAATGTCGTTCCAAAATATTTAAAAGATGTGGAATATAGTAACACTATTCCGGATTTTAATGACAATCAAAAACCTTTGCTAATTATTATCGATGATATGATGTTAAATTCCCATGATAAGTATGTATGTGATTTATTTACTAGCGGGTCACACCATAGAAATTTATCTGTAATATTTGTAACACAAAATGTTTTTCACCAGGGTAAATTTTCATGAGATATTTCGCTTAACTGTAAATATCTAGTACTTTTCAAAAATCCAAGAGATAAATCGCAGATGTTACCTCTAGCTCGCCAAATATATCCCAATCAAATCAAAGTATTTGAAAAAGTATATAATGAAGTGACGTCAGAACCATACGGGATATGGTATGATACGAACCATAATACTAATAGATCTTACTCAAGATGTTAATGATATATTTCGATTAAGAAGTGATATATTTGAAAAAGGTTTGTGTTTTTGTACAAGAGATCAATTAGAACAATTTGGCAAAGAATATGAAACGTTTGAAGGTCAACCGTCATATATTGCACCTATTAAAAAGCTCTAAACCGAAATTTCAGAAAGTAATTATAAAACATTGTGATCCTGAAGTAATCGAAACATTTTGTGAAATTCCTTTAAATATTTTAAAAGGTAATTGTAATCTAAGTAAATATCAACAACCCAATTACGAAAGTATAAAAAGGAATTGAGATCGCTCATTTGCCGCCAAAAATCTATAAATAGTAAAAGAAAAATCATTATTCAACGTGATGGATTTTTACCTACACTTCTTGGTGCAGTACTATCAGGGATAATCGGAAATTTTATAAAATGAATAATACAACAATTAACAAATTGATTATACTAAAACCCGAGACTGATGAGAAAATGAAACAAAATGCAGACTTTGAATTAAATGAGTTGGATAAAAATATGAAAAAAATATTGTTAAATAAATATCTAACACACACTCAAAAATGGTATTTATACAGACACAATCTATTTAAAATAAGAAACAAAACTATAGTACTTCCTATAAATAAAGAGGAGAAAGTAAAAATTACGGAAACAAAAGGTACTCAAACTCGTGCAAAACCAATGTATATAGATGCGGAAGCTCAATCGCATTTTCCTGAATATAAGAATCTAGGAATACAAGTTGTTCCTGAAGAAGAAGAAGTATATGAAAAAGAAGTTGATGACGAAGTATTTGATGATGAAATTCAGGAAAATGTTTTAACAAAAGCATTGTCAGCTGCTTCAGTTGGAGAACGTCTTAGAAAAAGAAAATCAATTAGAAATCAAAATGTACAAATTTTTGAAACTGATACAGGAGACATTATAACTGTTCCTTTAGATAGCCCAAGCCCACCAACGAAAAAAAAAAAACTATAAATAGCAAAGAGTTGAATAATTCATCAAGACGTGTTTTAAGGTCAGCAGTAGGTAATACTCAAACAGAACTTAATTTTCCAATTCGTAAGAATAAATCCGCAAGCTCATGAACAACATACAAGTAAATGATGAATTTTATGTCACTTTACTCAGTGATTCATCTATGAACTATTATCCAGAAAATTCATTATCATCTTTTACAAATAAAATGAATAAATACATGTGTGATTCAAGGTGGAAAGTCGGTATTTCAGAAATGTATGTTAATGATTTCGTTCCAAATGTGTATGGTGAAGAATGGGAAAAAAGTACTCAAATATTTATTAAAGGTATGCAGAAAGATATGATAGGAGTTGGAACATCATATATTCCATATATAGAAAAACAAATGATATGCGACTGAAAAGTTTTTCTACTACCAACACTAATTCAAAATATACGCCCACTTAATAGGTTTACAAGAAAAGAAGTTGAACGACAGTTGATTTGGGGAATTTTTAATTTTATAAACGATGAAGTTCATTATACACAACCAATAAAAGCTGAGGTGATGCCTAAAAATTTAAGTTACACCACAATATGTGTTACTAAGCCTAAAATAGATATAAAAATAAGAGCACATTACGCTTATACCCTCGAAGGACTTTTGACAACATGTTTCAATCAAGTATCTTTTAAAGTTACAGATTTTAAAAAATATAAATCATGTGTAATAGAAGCTTTCAAAACTTTTATAGATAGTGTACAATTGATTCCCATTAGTAAACCAGATATGTTTTTTATATACACAGATATAATTGAACCGCAAAAAATAGGTGATAAAGATATAAGGTGTTTAAGATCTGTTAACATACAAAATTCTTTCCCTGATACTGTAAAAGAATTCAGTAATATTCAATATTGCAATGTGGAGAAATCATTTAATAACATTTCATTACTTTTATGTGATAAATATGGATACAAAATAAACTTTTCCAATAGTTTAATTCCAACAAAAATTGTATTACATTTTAAAAAAGTATAAATAAAAGCGATTTTACTAAACTAAACTAAGAAAACCTACAAAAAGACCTCTCATGAATAATTTAAATTATTTTACGTCGAAGCGACGCAAAGTTAATAACAAAAACAAACAAAAAGATATTTTTGAATAATTATGATTGAATGTATGAAATCAGAGCTTGATATTTTTAAAACACAGCCTATTCAGTCAAGTATTTTACGATCTGAAGAAGTTTCCTATAACCCTATTGCTTCTTTAGATAATCCATCTGTCATAGAATTTGTTTCACTAGGGCACAGTGATACATATAGAGACTTGTCTTCGACATATCTAAAATTAAAAGTACAAATTTTAAAAAAAGATGAAACTCAATGGAATAAATATAAAAAAAACTGATGGAACACCTATACAACAACCAAGTGTGGTTAATAATATGATACATTCATTAATAAAACAATGCAATGTTCAACTAAATGGAAAGAATATATCTCCATCAGATGGCAATTATCATTACAGAGCTTATATTGAATCATTGTTAAATTATGGTACGGATGCCGCTACAACGCATTTGGAGTGTGGTGGATGGATGTTAGATAAGCTAAATATAGCAAAAACAGGTAACAGCGGTTCAAAAGAACGTCAAAAATTACACCGAAATAGCAATGTAGTGGAACTTATGGGGAAACTACATTTAGATATGTTTAACCAACCTACACTTCTCATAAACAATGTCGATGTTCGAGTTATCCTAACATTAGAAAAACCAGATTTTTACCTCTTTGCAGATGATACTGATGAATCTCAACTGAAAATTTTAGAAGCCACTTTATTTATGAGACATGTAACAATTAATCCTAGTGTGCTATTAGCACATAATGCTGTATTGGAAAAAACTAATGCCAAATACAATTACAAACGGGTAGAGGTAAAAACTTTTACCATTCCTCAGAATAGTTCATCAATATCACTTGATAATGTTTTTATTGGACAGTTGCCAAACACAATCATTTTTTGCATGACAGAAAATACAGGTTACTCTGGAAAAAGGTCAAAAAACCCATACAATTTTAAACATTTTGATATTTCACAATTTGTGTTAAACGTAAATGGTGTTCAAATACCCAATTCAGCAATTGAAACCAGTTTTTCAGATGAAAATAATTGCTGTACAAGAGCATACAGTACACTTTTTTCAGGAACTGAAATTTACCATAATGATAAAGGTCATCAGATAACAAAAACCATGTTTAGTAATGGGTTTTTCATTCTAGCTTTTGATTTAACTCCAGATGCATCAGGAAATGAAGTGTGTCAAGGTCTACTAAATCAAGGTACAGTTAGAATTTAGGCAAGGCTATCAAAACCACTTACATCTACACTGACTGCTATTGTTTATGGAGAATTTGATGCAAGTTTACAAATTGATAAAAACCAAAATATATTCTCAAACCTATAAATAGCATACATAAAAGTAAATTTGAATATTTGACAAAATGTCACTGTCTTGTGCACTTCTGGATGTAACATTTTGTAGTGATGATAATAATACCTTGTTTGCGAAAGATATTTGTATAGTTGGTTTTAAAGAACCTTGTAAAAAGTTTGTAAAAGAGCTCCTGTATAAATTTCCAACTAGAGATTTTATAAATGCTAATTTTGATAATTACTCTTTTGGAACTGTGTACAACGATAAAATAAATAAAGAGCTCTGTCAAATACTAGAAAAATTTGATGTTATTATAACAAATAAAAAAATCAAAAAAGAGTTTTTATCAAATTATATTAAAGAACTAAACAACTAAAGTATATGACTTGAGTCAATTTGATTGATGAATACCCTAGAGATAAGTGACGTATTAAGATGTAACAAACACGTAAATTTTTTAAAGGAGTTTTTGCTCTGAATCAACTCCCCAGAATAATTGAAAAACAAACTTTTTTAATTGTAAACACTGATAAATTAAAAGATCCGGGAACACATTGATTAGTTATGTTTAAGCCAAAGAATGGCTGTGTTGAATATTTTGATTCGTTTGGTAGAAAACCAGGTAAATTAGAAATTTTAAGTTACTTAAAAAATCAATGTATAATTTTTAATAAGAAACAGCTACAAAGTAACTATTCAGATATTTGTGGGCAATATTGCTGTGTTTATACGTGGTATAGCTGTTGCGGTTATAGTATGAACGCTTTTTTAAAACAATTTAATAAAGAAAATCATATAGATAATGACAAAAATATAATAAATACTTTTCACCATATATTTGAAAATTATAATATTTCTCAATCATGCCTTCCTAAGAGATATAACATTTAATAATAAACTTTAGTGTAATTAAAATAATGGAAGAGCAAGGTCCTAGCAATAATTTGCTGCTGAGTTATACATATTTTCTCAACAGAAGTCACACATTAAAAATAGTTGTCGGATTTGACACAGATTTTTTTGAAGTTGCAAGTATTTTTCATTGGATTGGAATGAAACCAATTATTTTAAAATATCATGAATGGTGTAAATTTTATGACCTATTTCATAAAAAATTTTCCAAGCAGTCAATTAAAAATTGAAAATTATGTTTACAAAGTGGATTAAAATCTACAGTAGGACAGAATCTTAGCATTAACAAAGAGGAAGCTGACGAGTTTTACAGTTTGATTGATTGATTTAGTAATTGCATATAATAAAACTGCAGAGCCAAATGTAAAGGAATATGTTAAAAAATACATAAAGACCTGTGAAGAAAAGAATGTTGCAAAGTTGAAAGAAGAGATTTATATTCCGGTTCAAAAATTTAATTTTATGAAATACCTGTATTTTTACAAAAAAAGATATTAAATAAAACAAATTTGTAACTATATAATTTGTTATTTATTTCATTATTTATAAATTAGGTATAATTTGTTTAAAAATCATGCCAAGATCTAAAATAGTAAAAGAAATTCATAAATAGAACTCCTGTGTTGGTTTTATTTGTTGAGCGTAGGCGAAAATTTCTGCTGTGTTTTCCATTTTGCTTTCTTTCTTTCTGTGTTATTATGTTGAGCTCTGTCTTTGAATTGATATATCTTAAGAAAGATTCCACTTTATTTATACTAAATTGTATTATCAATGTTTAGAAATCAAAATTCTTAAGAAAACTAATTAAAAACAAAAAGTTGTAAAGTAAGTTGTTTATTAATGTAATAAATTCTAATTGATAATAATAAAACTATAATTTTTTTATATAACATTTTTCGCAACATAGTTGCATTTAACAGTGTTTTAAATTTAAGAAAAATCTTCTACATAAATTCCAATTATACTTTTTTATGAAAGAATATTATTTTTTATTTACCTATTCCTAAATTATTTATTTTTATTAGTAAATATTTTTCTATTTTTATTTTTTCTATTAACATTTTTGCAACATTTTTACAACATTGTTGCATTTAACAGTGCTCTAAACTTAAGAAAAAATTTCCTACATACATTCTTATTACACTTTTTATGAAAGAATATCATATTTACTTATCCATTGATTATGACTATTATCAAAGCCTAAATATTTCACATATACTTTATTGCCTTTTCGTTTTAAAATTTTTTCAATTAAATAACCATTGGGGTCTTTGACACTAGTCAGTTCCTGTTCATAGAAGCCACCACAAACTAATTTATTTTTATAATCTTTTAAACTATTTGTAATCGGGACTGTCTTGTTTTTGAAAACTATTTTAAAAACTTCAGTTGAATAGTTAAGTTCATATCCTAAATCCATTTTATAACTACATATAGGTACATATTAACATTAAGTACATTTAAACATGAATCTGAAAAATAAAGCAACTAAATAAAAGAAATTTATACCTTTTTTGAAATTTATATTTATTTATGAATAATAAAAACTTATATAACTATAAACCAATTTACATCTTTTATTGGTAATTTGCATATATTTTACCAAACGACTCAGATATATCTATAATATTTAAATTTAAATTTTTATCTTTATATACAAAATGTTCTTTTTCTTTTATTTCTTTTACAAATTCAGAATTTTCAAAAATATTAGAATATTTTTGAGGAACAAATATAATTAAATTACGGGTCTCAAAGACCGACTTAAGACCATAAATGGTCTTTATTTGCTTAGCATTTATTATATGATATAGAGCATCTTGCTCCATATCTTTAGTTTTTAGGAAACTTTTTTTAGTTTCCACATTTTTGTTATTAAAAGCTTCTTTGAAGCTTTTTTTTGTTGGTGGTTCTTCTTCTTGAAGAAGAATGATTTCTTCTTGTTGTTGTTGAAATTGTTGATGTTGTTGCTGTTGTGGTTGTTGTTGTTGTTGTTGATGATGATGATGATGATGATGTTGTTCATGAAGTGTCTGCGATTCCTGTTTAGTTCTTATTCTTTTTCGTTTAATTGGGGCTAACTCCTGTGTTGGTTCTATTTGTTGAGCGTAGGCGAAAATTTCTGCTGTGTTTTCCATTTTGCTTTCTTTCTTTCTGTGTTATTATGTTGAGCTCTGTCTTTGAATTGATATATCTTAAGAAAGATTCCACTTTATTTATACTAAATTGTATTATCAATGTTTAGAAAACAAAATCCTTAAGAAAACTAATTAAAAACAAAAAGTTGTAAAGTAAGTTGTTTATTAATGTAATAAATTCTAATTGATAATAATAAAACTATAATTTTTTTATATAACATTTTTCGCAACATTGTTGCATTTAACAGTGTTTTAAATTTAAGAAAAATCTTCTACATAAATTCCAATTATACTTTTTTATGAAAGAATATTATTTTTTATTTACCTATTCCTAAATTATTTATTTTTATTAGTAAATATTTTTCTATTTTTATTTTTTCTATTAACATTTTTGCAACATTTTTACAACATTGTTGCATTTAACAGTGCTCTAAACTTAAGAAAAAATTTTCTACATACATTCTTATTACACTTTTTTATGAAAGAATATCATATTTACTTATCCATTGATTATGACTATTATCAAAGCCTAAATATTTCACATATACTTTATTGCCTTTTCGTTTTAAAATTTTTTCAATTAAATAACCATTGGGGTCTTTGACACTAGTCAGTTCCTGTTCATAGAAGCCACCACGAACTAATTTATTTTTATAATCTTTTAAACTATTTGTAATCGGGTCTGTCTTGTTTTTGAAAACTATTTTAAAAACTTCAGTTGAATAGTTAGGTTCATATCCTTTTTGAAAAGTATCTTTAGACCTTGCAATTCTAGCAAAATCACCAACATTAAATTTTCCCTTATTAAATATTTTAGGGTAATTATAAATTGAACGAAGAATTTGTTTTTTATTTTGTGATGTAACTTGGTTTGGTTTTAACTTAATTGTACTATGTTTTGTGTTATTATATTTTTCAATTAGTTTTGGTTAAAATTTCCTTGTAAACTAAACTGTTTCCACATAATTGATTTTAATGTTCTGTTAAACCTTTCACAAACACTAGCCTTCATTTCTGAATAAGTATGATAATGATTTATTTTATAGCTTTTCATTAAATTTTGGAATTTTTTGAAAAATTCTTTTCCCTGGTCAGAATGAATATTTTTTGGAGAGTTCCCCTCCCTTTTAAAAATCTTTTCCATACTTTTAACTACGTCTTCTGCTGCCTTTGATTTAACTTTTTCGGCATATGCATAATTTGAAAATATATCGATAACAGTTAAGAGAAACTTGTATCCATTATTTACTTTTTGATAGGCCGACATATCTACAAGATCAATTTCCCATGTATCATTTAACCCTCTTTGAGATATTTTTCGTCTCCGAAATCTACGTCTAACTGGACGATGAATTTCAGATACTATTTGTGCTTTTGACATTATTATTGAACAGTTAAACTGCAAATGTGAATTTGAATAAAATCAGTAAATATATATATATATATATATACTGTACTATACTATTGTATATATATACTGATATATATATGTAAATAATTTTTTGGCTATATTCTGAAAATTAAAAACGGTAAAATTAAAAGATTTTTTTAATGCTGTAATTTAATAGTTTAATACAACATTTTTACAATATAAATGTTTCTCCAAAAATGTTGAATCGTTTTACATTCACTGATTTTATTGATTTTATTGTGAATTTTTCTGTATTCATTTTAATTTATTTTTTTTAATTTCAGATTTTTATTTTATTAAGACAACCGATCGCGGACGTTTCTAATCCTAGAATTTTTACTCTATTAACAATTTTTTAACTTTTTACACAATTTATACATAATGTCTTGCTTGTTACTTTAAAAAAAAAAGCAATTACTCGTAACTTATTTTGAATCGCTTTTATTCCTTTGTTTTTTTTTTTTTTTCAATATTCTTACATAACAATTAATTAATGGTTTTTCTTTCCTCTTTTTTCAATACTTCATAAAAAAAACGAAAGAAAAAAACAACAAACAACAACATCTTAAAATTTGCAAGCATAAAAAAAATATTTTTTCTTACTATTTCCATGTTTGCCTATTACTTAAAACAAGTATACAATCCCTATAAACAACAAGAGTTTGCTGACGGTCGCCGCCGCCGGTCTGACCTACTTTTATATCGTTAACCTACTCTTGTCTAACCTAATTACAGTTTGACCTACTTCCGGGTGGCCTTGACCTTGACCTGATATAAAAACCTGTCTGGCCCAAGTGCCTACCTATCTACTATTGCTTTCTTCTAAAATAAGATTTCTAAATTTTATACAAGCTTCCGCTAAAATATATACATCATTTTTACAATATTCTTTTAGTTCAAATTGCATATTACATTCAGTATCTTTTTTTCCTCATGCCAAGCGATAAATTCTTTAAGATTATTTTCTGTTATTGAATCGATACCATAATATTATACTGCTGCCAAAGACTCAATGTCATTTGCATTTTCTCTAGTGTTGAATAAATACGGAACGTGACCTTTTTTAGCATTAACAGATAATTCAAAAACTTTCAGAAATTTAGCCAATGTCATTGCCAGATAATTTAACGAATCTAAAACTTTATATTATTTATTTGCATTTGAATTATTTTTGTTCCCCTCATGATCGATTTGGAGTCTAAGTTATTGGTTTTATTTAATAATTCATAACCGTAAAAATAATTCTATTTTTAACCAAAACCGTACCGACTCCTACGGGGCCCGCCTTGACGCGGTGGAGTTGGCTTAAGTACGACCCTTGATCCTCACAGGCAATGTCAGCGGATTCCTTAGGAATCTGGCAGGTGCAACCATGCTGTTAAGGCTGTGGGGGGAGGAAGGAAAACTAAAAGAGCCCCACCCCCTTTATCAAGAGATGGAGAAAAAAGAAGAAAAGCGCGGAAGGATATTGCCGCAAACGTCGGGGGGAGCTGCGACCACCGGCGGGCCTGGCCCCAGTCATGGGGAGAGGTCGCCAGCAGAGTTCAAAAATGCGAAGGAAAGAGAAGAATGTGGAGAAAGTGGAGTGGTTTCCCTCCAAAGAGCGAAGCGTAAGCTGAACTCGAGAGAGAGGAAACTGAGACTGCAGTGGAAACAGGTGGGAAAGTCAGAGGAAACAATAAACGCCCTTCTTAGAGAAAAAAGAGCGTTCTATTGCGATCTGGTTTTGCCCCCAACGGGAGCTGCCGTCTCGAAACAAAGCAAGAAGGAGGTGAAGTTGACGAGTGAGGGGGAGACCAAGGGGAGAGAGGTTTCGAAACCAAGAGAAACCAATGGCTACTCTTCGGAGTACCAAAGACCGATTACCTTAGTTTGGAAAGCGTGAACGGGCACATTTACTACTTACGTAGATCTTTGCGCGTTTTCTTTATAAAAAGGAAGGGGGAAGAATCTCCCCCAGAGGAGGTTGGTGGTGAAGTGACAGAGAAATTGTCCAAATGGGCAATAGAAGCTGAACTCACCACTACGAATCCGGAGGCCAACTCCAAGGAGATGACCAACGTAGCTGAGCTTGAGGACACCCACTCGATGAACTCCTTCACGGAAGCATCAGAGCAGGGATCCTCGTTAGCCGAGTTAGGTCCGGCAATAATGGAGAGCCTGGAGGAGATTACTCCAGCAGATTCAGGCACTCCAGGAGCCGGTAAAATCAAGGATAGGAAAGGTGAAATAAACACCCCACCTAGCGAGGACGAATAACAACGGTCCATGAATAAGCTTGTAACAAAGATCATTCAAGCTAATACGCACAGGAGCATCACCGCCACAGAGGCAGTGGCGGAAAGAATGCTCAAAGAAGGAATATCTGTGGCACTCATTCAGGAGCCCAGCACAATGAATGACCAGCCAATAGGTTGGGACGGGAAAGATTTTAAGTGTTTCTATAGTTGCGACAATGGTAGGCCTAGAACTTGCATTGTAATTGAAAAATATTAAAAGCTATTTCCATTTCACAGTTAAATAGTAAATACACGGCCACCATACTAGCAGAATGGGAGGTAGATGGAAGCAAAGTGGCCATCATTTTGGCATCAGTATATCTACCATATGATGAGCAAGAGCCACCACCGACAAAAAGACTGAAGTATCTGGTAAGTTATTCAGAACTTAACAATAAACACCTGATTGTGGGCTGCGATGCTAACTCACACAATACGGTGTGGGGTAGCACCAACGTCAACAACAGAGGTAAATTACTTTTAGAATATATATGCTCAACAAATCTGCTGATTCTGAATAAAGGTAATACCCTAACCTTTATAAACAGAAATCGCAGAGAAGTTATAGATATAAGTTTAACCAGTAATAGTATAGGCAATAGAATTATGAATTGGCATGTATCAGAGGAGGTCTCATTCTCTGATCATCGCCACATCAGGTTTGACCTGGATCTAGGCTATTCAGATACTGCCCCTTTTAGGAATCCTAAAAGAACGGATTGGAACCAATACAGATCGTGTCTTAGAGAAAAATTGATTTCTAGACTGGATTCAATAAACGGTACTAACGAACTAGACAAAGAAACCGAGTTTGTAACAATGGCAATAAGCGAATCGTATGAAAGCTCATGTCCACTGACTCGCATATCTAATCGATATAAACAAAGGTGGATGAATAGGAACCTGATGGAAGTCAGGAAAAATGTTAGGAAGCTTTTTAATAAAGCAATGAGCACCTATAGCGAAACGCAATGGGCGGCATATAGGGAAGCACTTAAAAATTTTAAAAAGGAGTGTAGAACCGAAAAAAGAAGGCTCTGGAGGGAATTTACAGAGCAAATAGAAAAAGTTTGCGATGCCTCTAGATTGAGGAAAGTCCTATCCAAAGGCCACACGCAACAGGAACTTATAGAGAGAGAAGACGGTACCATGTCAATAAGTATGGACGAATCACTTGAAATACTACTGTCTAAGACCTTTCCCGAAAGCGAAACGTTTGTAAGGCCTAGGGAAGGAGAAGAAGTAGAACTAAGATCAACAAGAACAGACGAGATGATGACTAGAGTCGATCAAATCGCCACGGATAAGAGGTTATCCTCGGCATTTAATGCTTTTGAACCTTATAAGTCCCCAGGGCCCGACAACGTCTATCCGATTCAACTCCAAGAAGGGCTTGGAATTCTAAGAACAAGATTAAAGGCCATTTACAAAGCCTGCCTCAGACTAGGCTATACGCCGAAAATATGGGGGGAATCCAAAGTGATCTTGCTCCCAAAACCGAATAAGACGTGCTACAGGAAAGCCAACGCCTACAGACCGATAAGTCTGACCTCTTTCCTCCTAAAAGGACTGGAGAAGATTATAGAACTGGAGAAAAGAAACCAACTAAATCCAAGGCTATCGTGTTATCAACACGCATATATAAAGGGAAAATCGGTGGATACCGCTCTACACGAGGTTATCCACACGATAGAGGAAGGTTACAATAAAGGAAAGGTAACCCTCGGATGTTTTATTGACATAGAAGGGGCGTTTAATAACGTTGAAATAGGAAAGGTAATAGAAAGAATGCAAAGCAGAAACATTGAAGACATACTACTCGGGTGGACTAAATCCATGTTGATCAACACAACAGCAATCTCCAACTTCGGAACTGCTGTAAAGAAGAAAATAATATCAAGAGGTACACCGCAAGGAGCTATCCTCTCCCCGCTTTTATGGCTTTTAGTAGTTGATGAGCTATTAGTAAAGCTATCAACCAACTACCATAAGGTGATATGCTACGCAGACGACGTGGTATTATTAGTAACGGAAAAAGAGCCGGCCAATACCACAGGCACTATGCAAAGGGCAATCGACATTACCATAGATTGGGCCGAATCAAACGGCCCTAGAATGAACCCAAACAAAACCGAAATATGTCTCTTTAGTAGAAAAAGAGATAGGAGGACCCCACGGGCTTCACGTTTAAATAACACACAATTAGAATTTACCAACTGTGTAAAATACCTAGGTGTGTATTTGGATGAAAAGCTCAGGTGGAGCAAACACATAAATGAGAAAAAAGAAAAAGCGATAAGAGCCCTTTGGGGATGTAGAAGTGCTGTGGGTAAGACATGGGGCTTATCGCCAAGAATCATGTACTGGTTATACACGTGTGTTATACGACCTATGATAACACACGGATCACTCGTTTGGTGGACGGCCACCAAAAAGAACAGGTACCGGAATACCCTAACACATATTCAACGCCAGGGATGTCTCGGTATAACAGGTTCAAGTAGAACAACCTCAACGAAATCCATGGAAATAATCCTGGACCTAGAACCGATAGAAATCTATATACAACGAAGATCTATGGACACAGCCATGAGACTCCTCATGACAGGAAACTGGTGCGATGACTCAAGTTCGGTCGGGCACAAAGAAATTCTTCGAATGATAGAGAATGCTAACGCAAATATACGCAACTTCCGGGAAAGCCAAGAAGCCGCAGATATGATCGCGGGGGACCTCAGATTAGACTGTAACTTCGGAACGGAAACAAACCATCCGGAACACTACAGTCTCACTAATCAAATTGGAATTAATGTATACACAGATGTGGCAAAAAAAGACAGCAAATGTGGTATAGGAATCATATGCGACGAATTGAACATACGAATTGCGAACACAGTGGCGCCACACGCAACTGCACGTCAATGCGAAACTATCGCAATAGAAAGCGCGGCCAAAGAGCTTCTGCGAAAAAGACTCAGTGGTAGGATCATCAATATCCATACCGACTGCAAATCAATTGTGAGAACGATGGAGAACGGGTTGCACAAATCAAGGAAATCAATTGAGTGCTGAATCAAGCCTTAAATGAGCTGGGGGAAACAAACGCTGTCAAGCTGCAGTGGATACCGGCTCACTCAGGCTATCCCGGTAACGAAATCGCAGACGCGACAGCTAAATCTGCATTAAACAGACAGCTAATAGATATAGTAGACGTAGGTATGCCGTACTCGGCGGTAAAGTTAACTACAAGCAACTGGGCTAAGGCCAGTGCTAGGGAAACTTGGTGGCAATCCACAGGATCAATACATACGAAAGAATTCTGGGGGGCAGGGAGAGCGGCAGGGAGACTCAGAAAATTCTAAAACTGAATAGAACGGATCTGAGACTACTTATGGGAATTAGCACAGGACATCTGTTGCTAAGAGCACACGCTGAAAGAATAGGCCTAACGGAGTCGAATCTATGCAGGGGATGTGGGCGGGAGGCAGAGACAGTACTTCACGTTCTGTGCCAATGCCCAAACCTGAGAAACCAAAGGCGAAACACCTTGGGAGAAGACATATGGGAAAACTTTTCCGAGGTGAGAATGCTCAATAAGGGCGACTTAATGAGATTCATGAAGGGTATAGAGTGGCTCGACGAGACGCTGTAGGTAGTGTGCGGATCGTTGAGCAGGGGAGCACAACGGGTGGGCCTAGGTGTAAGGGTGGTTAGACGCCCCCCCTGAGAAACAACAACAACAACCAAAACCGTAACTTTCTTAAATTTTTTTGCTGTTTTTAAAATTATATCAACAAACTTGAAATTACCTTTATTTTTATAACTGTTGTTCTATAACCACATGTTTTGCAAAAAAACAATCTAGACTCATTTATGCAATAAAGACAACTTGTGGAGAGCACACAGGTTTGGCTCGTGTAATTTCACGTCTTGATTCTGCCTTTGGTATATTGTTGTTTCTTGCATTGTTTCTAAATCATAAAATATAAAAACAAAGTCGTCGAGAACTGGTTCTCTTCCGTCAACATTAATGAAGTAATAATGATTTCTTTCTACAAATTTGTTACAGTGTTTGCAAAACACAATATCACATTTGTGTATATAACGCTTAACTGAATATAATTTACAACATTTTAGACATTTATGAACTTCTGAGCATATTTTTTCAGAATGATTTTTAAAACAGTTTCTCCTCTGAAAGATCGTTTGGTTTGGAAACATCTGTAGGTATATTTTCACATGCAGGAGATTGCTGTAGTGTATTCTACAATATTCTACAATTTCGTTTATTGCTCCTTTAAACCACTATAACAAATCTCCGTTGTTTGGTAGCAATTTTAGTTTGAAAGTGATTTTACGCGACAATACTCGAAACCGATTAGAAAATTGACTTCGTTCGTATATAATTTCAAATTTCGGTCCTTCCTTGATGAATTTTTTAAAAATAAATTACACGAATGGTTTCCCGTTCAACAGTGTGTTATTGTTTAAATAGTATATTTGAACTTCTAAGCTTATTTACTTATTTACATTTAACAAAGAACAAAGACTTTTAATGGAATTCTAATAATTCTTTAGAATACGAATGTCTTATTTATATCATGGTAAAATAAAAAAAGTCACGGAGGTTAATTAATATTTAAAAAAAAAAAATAATAAAATGCAAGAAATTTTAAGAGTACTACAAAGTTGGAAATTTTTCCATAAATTATACAAATAAGTTAATTAATAAATTACGTCTGTTTTACATATTAATTTTTAGTAAAGATATTGGTAAATATGTTATTGTTACAAATCTAATTTAATTATACATTTTTATAAAAACATGTTAAAAAGAATTAATTTAAAATAATTATTTAATTTAAGGAGTGTTCTAGGAAATGATTTTATGTTAGAAGATTTTATTTTAAAATTTCTTGGTAGGAAAAGGAAGGGATAATATGTTCGATAATTTACGGGCAGCAGCCAAAGGTGAACAGGAGGTGTACCAAAGAATAGATGTTCTGGCAGAGGGAGAGTTCTATAAAATTATTATATGGTTTTTTATAAGTACAAAAAGAGGTCGACAGGTACGGTTCGCGACAGTTAGCCACTGCAGAACAAATGAAAAAATAACGTTCTATGTGCCAGAACGTGTTTCCAAGCAAGTCCAAACTGATAAAAACCTGGCAGAGTTAAACGGTGTAAGTCATCTATTCAAAATTTGGATTCAGACCGCCTGAATTGTTAACAAAACAAAAATTATTAACCTCAACAAAAAAATATTAAAAATAAAGCTATAAATTAAGCTTTGTTTTTACTTTATTATATTTCTATATTTCTTTTTACAGCCTTTTTAAATTATTTCAGCAATTTCTATTTCTTCACATTTTCCAATTAGGTATTCAAAAGGTTCTATTAAATAAGGTTTAAACATGGCACACTTATTTTTAATTAAATTATTATTAATTAACGTAGATTAATTTATACTAAATTCATGTTACATTAAAAACAACTTTCTAAAATTTTTGCAGGTGTTTATTAGAATATTAAAATTATATTTTGTATTTGCAATAACATATTTACAGAATATTTATTAAGTTAAATAATTTAACATACATATATTATGTTCAAATTATCTTGCATTTTATTTCTGTTAAAGATTTTTTTTATTGACATCCGATAAATCTTCCAAAGAATACGGCAATATTGGTATTAATGAATAAGCACCTACAAAAGTTAATGCTTTCGGTTAAATATTGATTATTATTATTGCCGAGAATAACCTGCAGGTCATGCCTCCTATACTCATGGTTATTTAATTGACTGTACATCATACAGCCCTTTATGCATAATATTATAATAATATTTAATAATATTTAATTTTCTTTTATTAAAAAATTAATTTTCTTTTATTACACTGTGTACAATGTGCAACTGCCCCATCATGATTGGTAGAATCAGATATAAATAAAGGGCTTCTGGTTTATTTTAATGTAGTAAAAAACAAAACAAGCAGCAGGAAAGCAGTAGCTGTTTATTGATGAAAGTAATAAGCAATATTTCTTAAAGGAATTTGCTTTGATAGCTGAAGGATCGTTGATACCAATGCTGTTTATGTTTAAAGCACCTCACTCGTTCGAGGAGTTAAATAGTGATATCTAACAGCAGAATGAATTCAATAAAACACAAATAAATGGTCTTGACTGTGATGATGGATTTGTAGCAATTTATATATATTCAGCAATTTAAAATATTTTGAAGGAACATTTAAATTCATTCGTTGTCGTTAACGTAAAGGGGTACCAGAAAAAGGAATGTTTAGATAAATTTGTTTCCAGTTCAGTAGAAATTATCAATTTAGATAATGACATTCCATCTCTTCAGCAACTTTGAAAAAGATGTGCTGTAAAATGTGAAAATTTAAAAAGATGCGTTACACTGATAGTTACACTGAGCTATGTGTATATTCATTGAAATGTAGAAATCTTCTTGTTCCAATCTTAGTTTATTTTTTTCAATACATCTCTCAAAATATTTAAATACATATTCTCGTATATTAAGTTAAGCTCCATTGTTATATGACATCACTGCTTGTATAAAGTCCAGCATAAGACAAAAACGAGTGTACTCATCTAACTGCAATGTAAGTTTTTAGTGCGCTTTTTTGAATTTTGCTTGACTGTTTTTAAAATCGTGAAACAATGTGAACCACTTCAAATAATTAATTTCGCTTATGACCTTGTTTTGTCATTTGAAAATTATTGAAGCAGCAAAATTTTCAATATTAAATCCAATTTGAATTTTTATTTTTATTTTTTATCCCAAAAATAAATATAGCTTAATAAAAGGTTCTGCGCTGGCTCACCCTTTTGTGTTTCAAATATTTCTGACTTTGTTGGTTGATCCATTTTTCTTGGTTTAACTGCTAAATGATATTTTAGAATTTTGTATTTATAGATTTTCTCCCACATTTTTAAAAAAATTTTCGTAATATTCTTTGTATATTTTTATCGTTTTTAAGTGGGGATCATGCGTCGAATATATTAAGAAAATATTTTATGCTCTTAGGGGAACTTCGCATACATAGATACATACAATAATAATATCCGTAAACAGATGTTAAATTACTTTGTAAACGCTTATTGTCGAAAACAAAACATATCGATTGATTTTGTGGAAATTTTATAATCTCATTGTGAAATCGCGGATTTCCAAATGAATAAAAATATTCTGCACACCATTGAACTGGAACAAATATTGCTAACCAATGTGTTCCCTTTTCATTAGAAGTATCAGTA
Source organism: Poecilobothrus nobilitatus (assembly GCA_947095535.1). NCBI lineage: Eukaryota > Metazoa > Arthropoda > Insecta > Diptera > Dolichopodidae > Poecilobothrus > Poecilobothrus nobilitatus. Next base: position 193,489,782 of record OX352772.1, read on the forward strand.
TTTACCACAAAAATAGTAGGTTTTGAAACATGGTTTGGCAATTAATCAAGAGCATAAACGCCTCTAAATATTTTATGTGTTAAGTTATTATATTTCAGCACCTTCGTTATCTGAAGTGTATTCATTATTTTACAAACAAGAAATATCAATTAGTCGAGTATTTCCTCGTATAAATGTTGTTAAAAATTCTGCTTGAAGTTTTCCATTTGTTAAGACTATATCAAATCTTTTAAGCAAATTTTTTAAGTTATTAGTTATTTTTTCGTTATCGATATGTCCAAAAGAGTAATTCTCAATGTCTGTTCTTTTTAAATCCCTGACAGGAAATTTGTACTTTAATTCTTTTACAATAGTTTTACATTTTTCTTTTTGCCAGCCACAGCAATATTTTTTACAAATGTTGTATTGTTATCGTCTGTACAAAACGATAAATGCACTAGAGCACATGTCATTTTGAAATGAATAGAGATCCAAAAAATTCCAAAATAGAGAGATCCAGTCCACCAAACTTCCTTTTATATGTTCACGTATACGTTACGATTTTTATCAATTTCGATATTGGCATCGAATTCTGCAAACACAATACAAGTTAATGTTGAAATTAATGGAAAGCTGAGGCTTGCTTCAATCTTTACTACTCCCTGGTTTACTAAACTCTGGCATGTATCAGTTCGCTAGCCGTCTGGTGATAAATCAAAAGTTAGTATTGGATAATCTTTTGAAAATAGTTCTTTTGAATTTTGATGTCTTCTATGAGAGTGATGTGTGCCAGATGTATTGTATAACCTGAATAATGTTAAATATGCGCGAGAATTGCAAAGATTATTCGATGTAAAACTTGTTTCAATTGCAGATTTGGAGTAGGCACTCCGTTCACATATAATTGAAATTGGGTGAGATTTTGATGATCGAAATGGTATGGATTTTTTTATCTTTTACCATTAAAATTTTCATTACTAATCATACAAAATACAAGAGCTTTTAGTATTTGCCCTATAATTACATATTATTCAATGATATGTGGGAAGTGTTAGCTGGAATTGTAAATGTTTTGATTTCACTTCCCGTATAAAAATATTTCGCGTTAACCTTTTCCACTACAGTATTGTATGCTATCAATATGTTAGGATTAATTGTTAAATGTTTCATGTATAATGTAGCTTAATAATTTTTAAATAACTTTCATCGTTATCGTTAAAATATAAAATATAAAAATCTTGTTTCTCTAATGCTAAATTAATGCGAACGTCAACATTATTAAAAAGTAATTTGGAAGTGTTGAAGAAATCTACAAGTAATTTTCCCATTAATTCTACTATTGCAGAATTGTTGTATGATTTTGTCTTGATTTAGAACCAGAATTGTTTAAATCATTGACATTCGGCTTATCCAATTCCCAACCAGATACTTCCAGATGTGTTTGACTGGAATCTGTACCATAATTTAGTAAAGTAGTTATGTATGCTTTATAATGGTATAAGGAATCTGAAGAAATGATGTTTTTCCGTTTAGAGTTGCATTACATTGTTTAATTAAAGAGTATAATAAATTATTTATAACACTGGGCTGCGAGCTGCCTTTGCTTCAGTTCCGGTTCGTATTTTATCGTTTGCACTCCAAACTGATCTATCTGTTTTTAATATTTGAACTTTAAACTTTATATAGGTACTGGATAAATCTCGATATGTATCTCCATTCCCAAACGAAACAAATGCAATGGTTGACGGCGATGCCTCTAAAGAAGCTAAACGATACCTCTTCTGAACGCAAAATACTTGTTTCAACAGGCTATGACGCAAAAGGATCAAGTTCAGATTTCATACATTCCATTTTAAATTGAATATATCGGAGATTTTACTTTGCTTTCTTCGTCACTTTTTCCACTTCTAATGTGTCTTTTTAGAAACTGCTCGCCTTTTTATAGCTGTTTGTCTTCCGCCATACATCTAATACATTTGGTTAACTACTGATTTCCGTAAATTTTTTATATTAATTACAGCTTCTTTTATGTTTGCACCAGATGCAAAATCATTAAAAATATTTTACTTGTGTTAACAGCCTCTTTTTTAATTAAGTCCCAACCTGATGTAAAAACTGGCTTTAAGTAACGAATTAAACTTTCGAATATATTTCCAAAACCACGAATGTTTTGTATAGCTGGATAATATTGTAATAAATGTCCAATATCGTTGATTCCTCCTCCTATTTGAGAGGGATAATATTTCTCGTAAGCTCTTTCCCTGTTTGATAGGATATCATATTTGAGTAGTAGTATTTATATTGTTTTGTTAGATAGTAACTGGAAACAAAATTTATTCCATCGCGGTATTGGTTGCAATTTTTAATCGCTATCGTTTCAAAACAATTTTTTTCTATGGGTACATATCTATCTAATGGACATTTTCAAATTCAATATTTGTAGGTTTTCTACAATTTTCTATGTGGATAGCTCTCAACGCCCGCACTTTGCTACTTCGAAAAACAGGTGATTGAACTATATCTGAATAAATCATCACCATTCCATTCAATTCATCTTTATTATTAGCAACAGGTAATTCGAATAATTCAGGTAATTTTGTTTTGAAATTTTTTATATTTTTTTTCTGTTGAAATAATTTAGTTAGTAATGTTTTTACATTTTAACTTTGATTAACTTTTATATAGAAACTATCTTCATCAAAAGTCTGCGATATTCGAATTAAATACCCTCTATTAGATACTGACTATTTTTTAAATATTACATCATCATAATTTTTACATCATCATAATTTTTACATCATCATAATTTTTCATTTTCACATAATCATAATTTTTATATGTCAAATTCTTTGAAAACTTGGTTTCTAATAAACCCGGGATTAGGAGTTATATTTTTAAAAAGCGTTGGCAAAAAATTATACTTCTAATCATCCATATGTAATTCCGAATCGTCATATGAATAATATGTATAACCTATAAATTTGATTACTTTAATTTTTTCGGGAGGTTTTTCAATGTTTCACATAAACATTATACTGCCCAATATGGACAAAAGCACATTTCTCTTTGTTAAATTCTTGTGTTTGTAGGAAAACGTTCAGTTATATTTCTGAAAGCCCAACTTTCCTATTTCCATTTCTTAAATCAAAGTAATTAGGTAATTTATTTTCGAATGAAGCTAAAGTGTTGTCTGGAAATAGTTTTAGATTATCATTACTAAATAATGTTACATAAAAGTCATCTTGACTATCCATCTTTGTTATCTTCTTCAAAAACATAAAATGCGGTACGATATATGGTGTTGATGAAGTTCTTAGTTTTGGACTTCTAAGTAATGGTTTTAGATTTTGTTTTTTTGTTTCAGGGGTTTTGTACATCTGGTGTTGATGAAGTTCCTAGTTTTGGACTTCTCAGTAATGGTTTCAGATTTTGTTTTTTTGTTTCAGGAAACTGTGAAAGTTTAGTGGGGGAAATTGCACTACCGGCCGATCTAGGTGTCTTCTTCTTTTCAAGAGATGGTACAGCAACGATAATTACATTACCACTTGGTGTTTCAAACATTCGATAATCAGGTATTTCTACTAATTTTTCATTTTTCAACATTTCAGTTTGAGCTAATTTTTTAAATGAATTTTCATCATCCAAATCGTAATGTGATAAATCGATATCCATATTTGAATATTCTTTTTTAGGGTCATATTCAAACACATCTTCAGTTATTAATGGAAGAAAATCGGTCTGTGCTGATGTTGATTTGTATTTAGGTAATTCAGTTTCTGTATATGCATTTCGTTTAGAAAAGAATTTTGTTTGAGTGCCTCTATCAAATGTAAGATTAGTTGCCTTTTCTGGTAATCTTTTTGCCTGTCTTTTGTTAATTCCATTTTTGAGAAGGTTTTGACGATATAAATACCATTTTTGCAATGGTTTTAATTTTTTTATCATATAAAACTTTTTTAATTTTTTGATCCAATAAATCCAAGTTTTTATCATTTTGAAATAATTTGCTAAATTTTGAAAATATTTCCGAATAAAGTTGGTAAAAATTCACCATGCTGAACTAATATTTTGCGTTTGACTTTTATACTTTTCTTAGCACAGGCTAGAAATCTTAATTGTTTTTTATGTTTTTTTAATTTTGCTTTTTGTGCTGGAGATATTTTATTATTTCTATTTAATATATTAATTGCAATTTCAGCAATAGTTTTTATAATATCATCATCACAATATTTAAGAATATTTTCACGAAATTTCTTCTTGTTGGAATTTCCTAGTACATGTAACATATGTTGATTTTTCTTCAATCGTTTCATATTTTTGACAGCTGTTGTTCAAATCACCCGTATCACAGTAGCATAAACAATATTCTTTTGAAAAAATATTAGTTCTAATACGAAACAAATAGTTAACGTCTTGTGTTAAATCTAACACAATATAACCATGTGGACTTGAGGTTGATTCATTATATACCCCCAATAAATCTTTTATATTTTCTGGATATAGTTGTCTAGCTAGAGGAAAAATCTGTGATTTGTCTCGGGAGTTTTTGATATCTCGGGAGAATTTTCCCTGATGAACAACATTTTGCGTTAATAATATAATAAATAAATTGTGATGGTGCAAACCTTTAGTAAAAAATTCGCATACCTGTTTATTTGTAGAATCTAACATTAAATCATCTAAAACAATTAAAGTTGGTTTATTTTCCCCAAGCTCTTCTGGAATTCTGTTATAAAAATTTATATCAGGAAAATTTATACTTGTTGGAATAGCAGACATTTCTGGGTTACAAAATTTTATTTTTTCAATTTTTGGATGTATTAATCTGTTAATATTTTTATTTAAGTTACATACAAATGTTGTTTTTCCACATCCAGATGGTCCCGCTACCATTATTGTAAATGGATAATTAAAATATATCATTATTGGTTCACGTTTCAAAAGTCATTAAAATGTAATTAGATTTGTTCTTCAAATCTGTATAACTCTGTATGCAGCACTCTGTATTGCAGCAAAACTGTATAACTTATTCTCATTTTAAAAGATGGAGGTAAAAGAAGCGGAAGAGTTTTTAAAATTATATTCCTCTGTCTTTTTAAATGTGCATATGCAACATATTTTTCACATGTATATATACGTTAAAGAATTTTCAACAACAGTAAAATTTACTTCAATATACGGAACTCATTTTGCTCTTTGTCCTTGGGCTTACGGCAACTCGTCATCTGGACGGGATAGATGTAACTGTTGCTCTATAGAAAATTATAAAATAGAATTCGAAAATATAAAAATATAGACCTAATTTTTTTTCATTTAATAATTAGAAAATTTCAAGTTTTTCAGGTTTTCACATTCTTTTACTTTTCAGATTTTTAGGTTTCTGATTCGGAGGTCTGATAACTGTCTCCGGAGGTGCAATAACTTTCCTCCGGAAAACCTGCAGGAGTCCGATTTGGTCCTGCGGAAGTTCGATTCGGTCCTAGTAGAGTGTGAGAATGTGTGTTATGAAATTTAAAAATTTAATTATTAATAAGTTTAGCACTTTGGAACGATTTTATAAGGGTAGAAGCTTCAGCAAGTGGTAGTATGATATAATAAAATTATTACATTTGAGTATGTTATTATTGTTAGGAATAACTAATTTATTTAAATCATACATTTTTTAAAATAGTACCCAATCAAGTTATTAATAATATGTAAATTGAATATTAAAACTACTTTTTATAGAGAAAGTTTGATTTGATTTGATTGATAAGGAGGTTAACTATTTTAAATAATGATTAAGTTCAAATGTAACAACAATATACACATAGTTGTTATTCTTAACATGCTTTATTTAAGTTTAGATAGATTGGTTGATTTAAAAGTAATTATTTATATATGCTGCTTTTTTAGAATTCACTGTTAATATTTAAATAGTATTGCTGAAAACAATATCGTTTAATACAAACGATCTTTATATTAAAATGAATATTTTATTAAAAAAAAATATGAAAGCTATATGTGAATATTGTGGTAAACAGTTAACCACTAAAACAATTAAACGTCATATACTGACAAAGCATAAACGCGAGAAAAAAAAATTTAATTGTGATAGGTGCAATAAAACTTTGAAAGAAAAGATAAACTTCAAGTACATATAAAAATGTTCATGAAAATAAAAATAATAAAACGAAAAATATTTGCGAAAATGCAGATGGAAGTACAGCATCAACAAAGACAATAAAAGAGAACAATAGCTTTATTGAGAATCAAATATTGAGCAGAATGTAGAATGGAAGTAGATAAAAAATATTGGAGCTACCATATTCGAACAAATTCGCATAAAGCGAAAATAACATTATCTTATTAAGGTAATATTAAAATTATACGACAAGGATTTCAAAGAAGGATTGCTACTTTTATTTTGGAAAATAAAAATGAGGAAATAATATTACCAGAACAATATTTTGAAATGATAAAGGATGATTTAATAAATTTTTTAAAAAAGGAGCTTCTAAAATTAAAAATGTTTAAATTTAACATTGAATTATTCGCAGAATAGAAAATGATAAAGTGTATATAAGTGTATATATTTTTAGTGTAAAATCTTTTAATAGTAAAATGGAAATTATACAAGCAGAACATGAAATAGAAACTGTATTGGAAAATATGATAGAAAAGATTTCGAATAAAACCGGAGAATTCCAAGAAAAAAATTCTGGATGGAGTTTAAATAAGTTACTTCATTTAGAAATAAATATAAATGAATATAAACCTTTAAAAGGTTCGCAATATATTAAATTACCAAAGCAAATTGAAGAGAAAAAAGCTTGCATTAATATAAAAAATAGATAATATGTATATTGCTTCAAGTGGTGTTTACTATCAGCATTACAAAGCAGAGTAATTAGAAATCCTCAGAGATGTGAAAATTATGTTATTGATAATATAGAAGCACAAACAATAATTTTAAATAATGCAAAAGTAGCACAATTAGAGTTTAGTAATTTAGAATTTCCACTTCATCATAATGACATAAAATAATTTGAAAGAATGAATCCGGAAATAAGCATCACTATATGGATATGAAAAAGATTTTAAAAATTCTATAAAAATAATTGGATCCTACTATCAATTTTTACAAAGGAAGTAAAAAATTATCTTAATGTAATGCTTTTAATTACAAAAAATGAAAAGTCGCATTACGTTTGGATTAAATAATAATTTGTCGAGATTAGTGCAAAATCAACTTTCTAAACACGGACACAAGAATTATTTTTGTCGAACATGTTTATGTGGCTTTACTTCACAACAAAATTTACAAATTCATAAAAATGAATGTAGAAACATTATTACCAAGTTACCTAGTCCTGAAAATAAATTTTTAAAATTTTAAAATTGGCATAAAAAAATGAGGGTTCCATTTTTAATTTATGCTGATTCAGAAAGTTTGCTGGAACCTGTTTCAACATGTGAACATAGTACTAAAATTTCATCAACAAAAAATATTGATTGCTTTTTCGTATTATAACAAATGTTCATTTGATAATAATTTAAATATATATAAAGATTTCACATGTATGGTTTATAAAATTTATAAATAAACTTATAAAATTTTTTTAACTTTTTTAGGATTGGATTGCGGAACACTCATTCGTCACAGCTTTAATAAAAGATTGTACTTTTCATTTTGAAAATTATTTAGAACAACCGAAACCAATGAAAAGATTAACCGTAGAGGAAAACCTTCATCATACAAATAGTGATACATGTCATATTTGTGAAAAAATATTTCTATCTAATGAAAATCGTGTACAAACCATTGTCATCTAACAGCTAAATATACTGGTCCAGCACATAGTTCTTGTAATATATTATTTCGTATACCTTTTATATATTGAAACATAAGAAAAAAACTGTCTGGCTGACAAAAAGCGCATACACAGCAGTTTTATCACCTTAATTGATCGTTTAGGTACACTATTAAAAGTAAGATGTATAAATGCATGTTTATGCGATCACGTTGCAATCCGCTTGATTAAGTAAACATGCATTAGAAATAAGAACATTAATAATTCATTCTATAGTTTGTCTTCTAAGCAATAAGTACTGTTGCTACAATAAAATAAAATAAAAATTAATAAAAGAAACATGAGTTTAATTTAAAACTTAAATGGCGCAGTCGGAAAACAACCAATAATACAGTTACAGTTAAATTAATACAGTTAAATTTTTTATAATACAGTTACAGTGTATTCAATTTTTTATAATACAGTTACAGTGTATTCAATTTTTTATAATACAGTTATAGTCTATTAAAATTTTTATAATAACAGTTACAGTGTAACAAACAACTTTTACAGTTAAAACGTACTAATATCAATTAAATCAAATCCATTAAATATTAAAACAAAAACTGAATATTACTATTATAAATAAACTACAATTTATTACTATTACTATTATAAATAAATTACAATTAATTTTATTTAAAAAAAAAAAAAAAAAAACTGAAATAAAAATTAAAATAAATTTCAACTGTTTTACAAAAAAAAAAAGCAATAAAAGTGAAAGTGTATTGAATAAAATAAATAGAATTCTATAACACAAACAAAAAAAGAAATTCTATAACTATAACAAAAAAAAAAAAATTATATAATTTTAAAACAAAAATGAATTTTCATTGTTTTAAATAAATTTCAACCATAAAAGAACTTCATAAATCAATTTCTACTGTCAGCAAGACGAGCAACCTTAGTCCTGCTGTACATCGGTATATCTGGCAACTCATCTAGGGAACAACATTAACGCAAGTACTACATTTTTATAAGAATAATAATAAGTTAAATTAAATTAAGTTAATTAAGTTAAGTTAAATAAAATTTTATTTAATTGTTAATACCAAAAATAAACTGAAACACAAAAATTAATTAAAATTAGCTTAGAAAAAAAAAAAAACCAAAATTTTTTGAAATTTTTTTCATTGTAGTATAATTATGGATAACTTAAGTATATCAGAAAAATTTAAACTAGCATCAAGTAGCTTAAATTGTATAGCGCCATTTGATGGCGATAAAAATTCATTGTTAAATTTTATTTAAAGAATAGAATGCCTAATTCCTATCCTTGACACCTTCGAAAACGATTATAAACGTTTATTATTAGGGCTTATTAAAGATAAAATAGTAGGTAATGCGCGCAGAACTCTAATTATTAACGGTGAACCCGAAACATGGGGTTGATCTTAAAGCCACTCTTATCAGATATCATAGTGAAATTGATTCTAAAGACACATTGATAGATAAAATTTGATCGTGTAGGTGTGATTCAACTATTGATAATTTTTTTCAAAAAATTAATACTCTATTATGCAGACTAAACAACGCGTATCTTTTAGAAGGTGGAGGTAATGCAAATGAAATCACAAGTAATTCGCGAATAGCTCTACATACATTTAAAGACGGTATACCAGAGCCGATCAAAAGTGTTCTTGTTAGTAGAAACCCTGTAACATTAACCGAAGCACATAAAATAATTCAAGAAAATGGGTATTTAAATTATAGGCATAATAAATCTAATAAAAATAGTAATTTTAAAAATAACAGTAGGTCTTTTTTTTAACTCTAACAACCATAAAACAAGCTAATATTAAAGCTAATAATACCCACGCTAATAGTAGTAAAAATTATCGTTTCAATAATAATCGTAATTTTAACAATAATAACAATCACAGAAACCCAGAACCTATGGATATTACTACTAACAAAACTATACAAAGGAGATTGCCATCAAATCTAATGGTAAATACCCAAAGTAGACAACACAGTTACAGAAATAGTCAAAACTACCGGTCAAATAATAGTCAAAACTACCAGTCAAATAATAATAACAACTACCATGACCATGTCATGGACATTGTCACAAATAAAAATACCGAATTACAAAATTTTCGTATAGAGGAACAAAACAACTACCTTATTTAACAATAAATACACCGGTAAGAAAACTTAAATCTATTATAGATTCTGGTGCAGAATTCAGCATAATAAATCCTAATATTTGTAATCCAAAATGGAAAATAACTTGTCCTTCTTTACACGCTTAAGGTACTAAACCAGAACGTTCAAACAAATACTCAATACAAAGAGTATTACCCATTATTTAAAGAATTTAACGAACCAAACCATTATTGCAACTTTTTAGAATATAACTTTTCTAATGAATACGATGGTATATTAGGAAATAACTTGTTGGTAAAATTGAATGCTATTATTAACTATAAGAATAAATTATTAATTACAAATAAAGCTAGCATTCCAATATTTCTAAATAGAAACGAGGAGAATTATGCGAATCAATGTTATAATGTTAATTCTTTAGAAATTTTTAATAGTGAAATAAATCGACAACAAATGTCGGAAAAAATGTTTGCGAGCCACTTAAACGATGATGACATGGCCAAATTAAAATCACTTTTATATTCGTATAAGGAAATATTTCATAATGATGGTGATCATTTATCCTTTACGAATATAATTAAACATAGAATAATAACCAAGAATGACATTCCTATTTATAATAAATTGTATAGATACCTCGAAATCTTCCACGATGAAGTGGAAAACCAGATCGTGAAACAAATGGTGAAACAAAAAATAATTGTTCCAAGCCACAGCCCATATAATTTTCCTATATGGGTGGTGCCAAAGAAAGTAGATAACAGTGGACAGCAAAAATGGCGTATAGTTGTCGACTATCAAAGACTAACTGATCAAACGATAGACGACAAATTCCCAATTCTGAATATGGAAGACGTATTCGACAAACGAAAATCGACGTATTCGAAAATGCAACTACTTCCCCACGTTGGATCTAGCAAAAGGCTTCCATCAGATCGAAGTCAATCCCCGTGATAGAATGAAGACAGCATTTTCGACCACTCGTGGTCATTATGAATTCACAAGAATGCCATTCGGACTTTAGAACTCTCCGGCGACTTTTCAAAGATTAATTAATTATGTTCTTAAAGAATACATAAATAAGACTTGTGTCGTGTATTTAGACGACATTCTTATATTTTCCGCAAGTTTTAGTGAACATTTAGTATCAATTCGTAAAATTGACAAATGTCACTTTGCTAATGAATCCACAAAATTTTTGGGGCATATAGTGACTAACAATGGCATTAAGCCTGATGAAAGTAAAGTAAAAACAATTAAACTAATGAAATTACCAAGGAACATAAAAGAGATAAAGCAATTCTTGGGGATCACAGGGTATTACAGAAAATTTATTAAGGATTACTCTAGAGTGGCCTACCCCCTAATCAAGTATTTAAAAAAAAATGTACAAGTAAATGTTTGGGATAAAGAGTATATTTGTGCTTTCAATAAATTAAAAGTATTATTAATGAATGACCCTATTTTAAAACGTGCCGATTTTAATAAACCTTTCACTTTAACAACCGATGCCTCTCAGTATGCTTTGCGAGTCGTCTTAAGTCAAAACAACCACCCAATTTGTTACGCGTCACGCACCTTAAACAACCATGAAATCAGGTACTCAACGATTGAGAAAGAACTATTGGCAATCGTATGGTCAGCAAAATACTTTAGAACTTACCTTTACGGAAGAAAATTTATTGTACGTACTGACCATAGACCACTTGTGTGGTTAAATAACATAACAGAGCCAAACATGAAACTTCAAAGATGGAAGTTAATGTTAAATGAGTACGATTTTGAAGTAAACTACTTAAAAGGTAAAGAAAATAATGTGGCGGATGGACTAAGTCGATACATAAACAAAGACGAACAAAAATCGTGTGATCATAAGACAACACCGTTAAATGAAGAATGAAATGAAATATTAAATAACGAATTAGACAATTATAGTGACATTGGCAGCTTGGACGTTGAAGTCATGTCTGTAGGTGATACCAATATGAATAATAATAGCAATGGTAACGAAATTATGTCGACTACAAGAACAGTTCTCAGTGAAGCGAAGACGGCTTGGACTGCATAAGAATAACAGATAAATGTGTTAATATTTACAAAAACCAAATTTATTTAAATTATGGTAATAAAGAAAAGGTCGTAACCAAAATTATACTAAAAAAATGTCAAAATCTCATTACAGTTCATGAGAATTCGAATTTGTTAGAAATAATGAGAAGGGTCTGAATCGATAAAGGATTAATGTGTCTCTATTGTGAAAACAACGAATTATTTATAAAATTCCAAAATCTTTACATAAAACATTTTAGCAAGAATAAAAATTTAATACTGTATAAATCTAATATAAAATTAACTAATATAATAGATTATAACGAAATGATCACGATAATTAAAGAAGAACATTTAAAACACAACCATAGGGGTATAAACGAAGTATTTTCAGAATTAAGACAAAAGTATTACCATCCAAATATGTTAAAATTGATAACCGTATTCATTAACACCTGTGAAATTTGTCAGTTAGCTAAATTTGATCGTCAACCAGCCAAAATTCCTCTTAAAATTACTGAAACTCCTAATAATTTGAACGACATAGTTCACATGGACATATGGTTTCCATGTCGCAATATCATGTATCTGTCAACTATTGATAAATTTACAAAATATGCAACACTACACAAGTTAAACGACAGAACATGGATTTCGATTTTAACCGATTTGGAAGAGAGAATCAGATGTTTAGGTAAAATGAAAAAACTGGTATACGACAATGAAAGATGTATGCTACATAGTGCAGTGGAACTATTTTTACGAGAAAACGAAATAAACAGACATACAACAACCGCCCATAACAAAACTGGTAACTCAGACATAGAGAGATTACACGGTACTCTAAACGAGCACCTGCGGTTACTAGAAGCGGACTTAACAAATATAGACGAAAACGTAGACTGTAAGATACATAAAATAATAATAACGTACAATAATACAATTCACTCTACAACTGGACTACGTCCACTTGATTTTTTGATAAAGAACTATGATAGGATTGACATCAAAACACTAGCGGACAAATATAGAATAGAAAAAATAAATAGAATTAATAAATTAAATAAAGATAAAAACGATAACTATCAGTTAACACCAAATTTAGTTAAAAATAGGCAAACCGAAAAAATTAAACCAAAATTTAAAAAATTAAATAAATTTAGAATAGATAATAATTATACTATAGATACTAGTAATAAGAGAAATACTAAATACACAAATACACAAATGAAACGTAAATATATTAAGTTTTCTATTTTAGGATGCTGCATATTACACTGATTCTAATGCTAATTCATTCAGCAAGTATGCAAACTATGGAAGTATCCCCAATCAATACGGAAAATGGGTATGCACTTTTTAAACTAGAGGAAATATTAGTTGTAAATTCCTTTAGAAAAATATTGCATCTAGTAAATCTAACAGAATACCAAGATTTGATAAACATAATTGAATCAAATGTGAACTCGCAAAAATTAGAAACTTCGGACAGCAATAGTGAACTATTAAATAAAGAATTACAAGCCTTAAAGCACAATTATAACACAATAATCCCCCATGCCTATAAGAAAAATAGAGCAAAACGAGGCTTAATAAACATATTTGGAAGGGGATTAAACCTTTTAACAGGTAATATGGACGATGAAGACGGTAAAGAAATTTATGACCACTTAAGTACTCTAGACTTCAACGTTAAAAATACTGTTAACCAACTAAATAAACAAGTAACAATCAATAACAATTTAATTAAGCATACAGAGGAAATAAATAAACACCTTAACGCACAACAAAAAGAACTAAACACCTATCTATCGAACATAACCGTGCAAAATAATAAAATACTAAGATTTTTTAACAAATCACACTACGTTTTACAATTATACGCAAGCATCTCAACATTAAATAATCAGATAAAAAAAATAACAGATATAATCTTGCTTAGTAAACTTAACGTTCTTGCACACGACATTCTTACCGAAGAAGAAATAGAAAAGTACAACATAACGGTGAATATACTTCTAAATATTCAAAGTAGCATAATGTTCAATGAAGAGTTCTTAATCTTCATTATTAGTTTGCATCAATTTACGACACAAAAATATCACAAGGCACTAGTAATTCCGTTCCCTAACAGAAAATTCGAGCAATTAGACTCGGATAACATTCAAATTATTATAGAAGGTAATAACGTTTTTAAGCATACCGAAGGTGTCTTGGTCAAAAAAAATTACAGCCTTATGGCAATTATTGCATTAAAAATTTATTTAATAAAAGTAACGTTTGTTCAATTAAATACAATAATGTAACCTCAATTGAGAAAATATTTGATAATTTAATAATAACAAAAAATTTAGCTTTAACCAAATTAAAACAAAATTTTATTACTCAAGAATTAGCTATAGAACATAATAATGTCATAAAATTTAAAGATTGTGAAATTAAGATTGATAATTATTCTTAGTAATAAAATAGAAAAATTTATACAAAGTAACATAATTCCAATATATTACCATAATTTGACAAAAAATATAAACAATTTAACTTTAGAAAAATTACATTTAAATACAATAGAAAATAGAGAGCAAATAGAATTTATAGAATATAAGCATAAAACTGTAACGTATACAACTCTAGTTATAATTATTGTAACTACTTTTGCAATCATAATAATTTTAGTCAAGATGTTAAAAAAAAAAATAAACTATTACCAAATAAATTATTACCACTAATGTTAAACTAAACGATCAATCAAAATTACAATTAAAAGATATTAAGAAAGTTTCAAAAGATCTCGATCCATTTGCAGAGACTGCAAACTCTTAAAGGATGGAGGTGTAACATAAGAAAAAAACTGTCTGGCTGACAAAAAGCGCATACACCGCAGTTTTATCACCTTAATTGATCGTTTAGGTACAGTATTAAAGGTAAGATGTATAAATGCATGTTTATGCGATCACGTTGCAATCCGCGTGATTGGGTTGAAACGTGAAACATTAATAATTCCGCGTGAACATTAATAATTCATTCTATAGTTTGTCTTCTAAGCAATAAGTACTGTTGCTACAATAAAATAAAATAAAAATTAATAAAAGAAACATGAGTTTAATTTAAAACTTAAATATATAGTTTTTCCCTATATTCTTTCATATTTTTTCGAATTTAATATTTAAAGAGTTAAATTCGGTAAAGGGTACTATTTCAATTCTACCGTTAAACAAAGAAAATAATATTTCTGTAACCAAATATAATAATCCAATAATTTTAATGTACAATTTAACTTATTTTTAATCCTTACGTGCAATGTATTATCATATATATTTTTACTAAAATGTACTGTAATACTGTAGTACTTTGAACTCAAAAATATTGAACGATTGCAATCTACTAATATTGTAATTGTAATATGATCAATCTTAATTATAATATTCATAATTATGTTATTAAATGTAGGTCAGCGATTACAATATGAGTAATTTATAATATTAAAAATTATATTAAAAATATTAATAAAAATTGGAAAATAAAAAGTCAGTCAATCAAAGAAACTCAAAAAACAAAGGTGTTTTATTTGAATATCTTTTAATATTTTATTTTGTATTGTGTGAATTATTACATTGGTGTCAGGTGTGGGGTAGAATAAGTAAATTTGTTCTACCAATATAAATTCAAATATTAAAAAAAAAACTTAAGTCATATTTACTTATAAAAATATAAACGCCGTTTTACTTTACCGCGCCGTTTACTTACAACAAAAGAAAAGGAAAAGTTCAACTCAAGGAAAAAAGAAAAGTTCAACTCAAACATCAAATCAACTAAATCGGAGCATCAACTAGATCGGAGTATCAAAAAATATGTATTGTCTTTTAAAAATAATGTAAGCAATATTGACCCACACAGAAAAAAAAAGATTTGTCAAATCATAGAATTGCACTTCTTTGATTTTAAAGTTGTTGTTTCAAATAAAACTTTATCAAATTTAAAGAATTAGTTTTCGAATTTGCAAAACGCAAGTCATTGTTAATGCCTAAAAATATTCTTTGATTAAGAGAAAAAAAAATCCGAAATCTGAAAAAAATAGTATATTTCGCGTAAAACATTTGCAATGTTCGATTCATTTTTATTAAGTAAAAACAGCTGATGCTTTCAGCATAAAATAAGCTAAGAAATTTAAGAAAATTTTGTTTTACTTTGCTATTGCAATTTGCAAATAAATTGTACATAATATGTACATGTACAAATATGTACATGTACATATGTTTTATATGTTTTATATGTACAAATATGTACATATAAAACATATATGTACATATTTTAATACTATCGTATATACTATCTTATAAAAGGAAAATCTATATTTACTCCTCTTAGAAGAGGAAGAATTACTTTATAAAGCCATTACTATTATTATAAGGTTAAAAATGGGGAAAGTTGTTAAGACATGTAAAAATATTTATTAATGTTGATGGTTTTAGTTGTAGTGGCTTATTTTTAAAAAATTTTAATAAATTTTGTGGACAAATGCATTTCTTATCTATTTTCTAGAGTGAACATGTAAATATATACCTACTAAATATGCCCAAATATACCCAAATATCAAGAGAATGACAGTTCCGAAATTATTTTACACTAACTAAATTTCAGATTAGCTGCTTAAGCTATGAGTGTGTGTATCTGTATATACAAATATTAAATGTAAATTTGTTGAACTTCTATACTTTAAAATACAAAATTATGTTCTACTATTCTATTAATTAGAAACATTTTCAATACTTCCTCTTTAAATCCATTCGGAAAATAGAAATCATTTTTTAGGTTTGCTCTTTAAATTATTTGAAAAACGTGAAATTTTGATTATGATATAATTTTACATAATAAAAAAAATTATAAATTCCATATTTTAGTAACATAACTTGGACATATAAATATTTATGTTTTAAATTGGTCAAAGTTTGAGCATTCTACGATACAGTATTTTTTGCGTTTTTCACATAAACCTTCATGTTGTTGTAATTTATACTTGTGATGGGATTCGTTTTAGAAAGTGTATTCCCTTTTTGTTATAACTTATGAAGTTGAAACTTGGGGATAAGATTAGATATTAATATAATATAATGAAAATTTTTCTATATTCTGAAATTTTGGAAAAATGCAGTAAAAATTAAAACAATTCCTGGAATATCACTTTATGTTTTAGAGTATTTATATATATATTATATTTAGTTCCAACACTGTAATAATAATGTGTTTTCAGGGGTTGGCATAATACCAATTGCTTACCATTTAAATACCATTTTGATAAGGGCAATTTGGTGGCAAAACTATGGCATAATTAGTTGTTAAAATAATTGGTAGAAAACCAAAAACTGAATTTGAACTCAAATGTCACTTTTTCAAACAAAAATGCGAGTTCATGAAGTAATCGTACTTGAGTTTAAGCTCATTTAGACCTAATGCTATGTTAAATTTTTGGCCTTCTTGTTGTATTTATTTGTTAATTTATAATACATTTGCATAATTATTTTGGTTTTACAATATGTTAATCGGGTTTATACTTAGTTCCCATTCAATGGCATTTCTTATTTTCAATTCCATGGATTGATTCATTGGTGTGACTTCAATAATTTGAATTTGTAAAAAAGTCATTATTATTTTTTTATAATAATTCTCTCTTTAATAGAAACCAGACTCTATAAAGACATTTTTATTTCTATAGATGTGTGTTTTTATTTTTAACATATCAATGTTTTGCTATTTTACTGTTTAAAAAGGGCAAACAATTATTCTGTCTCTAATTTAATTATATTCTATCTAATTATTAAAAATTTAAGAAGTTCAAATCCATTTTACCATTTTTTTTTAATATTTTAGCTATCGTTAGCAACTTTAATTTGCTAACTCAAAACGCATTGTTACTGAGTTAACGATTTTTGTTAGTTTACTTGATTTTTGTGTACAAGTCAGACGTATTTTATTTGTGTTATGATTTAGTCAATTATTCAATAATTAGTGAATATAAAGTGAAAATATATTTCTAAGTAAGTGAAAATAAAGCAAATAAATAATATAATATATTTAAATTCTTATAAAATAAACAACAATATACATTAAATTAGTAAGTAAAATTTTAAAATAGAGCTTCTTGAGCGCGATATAATTGTATATGATCAGTTGCCAAAAGAGCAACAATTATTAGTGGGAATGCCAAGAATTATTACCTGATTTTATGGCTAAAAATATTGACATAGAATCAATGCAATATATGACCCTGGACGATGTAAATAATTTAATACCCGTTACTAAATTAGGTTTAAGAATTAAGTTTAGGCAACGTTTGTTAGAATGGCGTGCAGAAAATGTAAGTAAGCCATTTAATGTAATTTGCAAGTGTTTTTACCAAATTTTAGCCCTGAAATTTTTTCTAAGTATCTACAAAATAATATTCTCTGGTTACATATTTGGAAAATTTTAACTAATTTATTTTTAAAAAGGATATAAAATACCATTGGCAGATACGCTGTCTTTGAACGGAAGTAGCATCCAAAACTGGTTAGCCGAACAGGGATCACATTCATCGCATGCCGGATCACCCTTGCCTATACAACAACTACTACAATATAACAACTAGTAAAGAAATTCACATAGTAAATATTTTTATTTTATAGTTACCTTTACGATTTTACAACTTCAAAATAATATTAAAAGAACGTGCAGGAAATTCTTAATAACTCGCTTTTAGGAAAAGGCATTTTAGATTTAGATAAGCAAAATAAATCACTGACGCAAACCGGCCGGAATGAGTTATGTACCTTAATTTGTAGCTTCTGGATTAAAAATAAAATAGAACAGGTAGTTCACCAACATTATCGCGAGGCAGTACAACAAATTTTAAAATTCTTTCCTAAAGAGTCTGAGGTAAAAACTAAATTTGTGTTTGAATTGGCTGTGTAAGTTAACACATAAAAAATGAATCAACTAATCAAAAACTTCAGTTGAATGTTAGTTAATTTATTATTGAAAATGAATCACTTTTAGGAAAATTAAGTTTAATATTAGAAACAAGGAAACTATTTTTAATTTCAAACTATATAATCAAAAATAATAGCAATTATGAATTAATCCTTATAATTCTTTGATATATTACTTCCTTTTTGATAAAAATTTTCGCTTGTTTTATTTTAAACGAAAAATTTTCACAGTGCCATTTAAACATTAAAAAATTGAAACAGGATTTTCACTGTCATTACATAACTAATGTTTTTATTATTTGCAGAATAATTATTTAAGTTCGGATCCTAAAATCAAGGGAAGACTACAACAGAGCTACTGTAGTCTGAGCCGAAACTACCGAGGAAAACGGATAATCGAAAGCCGTTACAGAATAAAAAGACAAAAAACTGAACTTGTTGAAATCTGTTCGGAAATAATTACCAATAATCATACTGATGAAATCGTTTTATCTAATTATATATGGCTAAAAAATAATAAACAACCAGAATTTTTAGTAGTTGAAAAATGTCGAGCAACTCATAAGCTCCGAATGCAGCATATCAATGAAGATAAGAATATTATTGAAGAGTGGCCTATATTGAGACAACAAATAGGAGCAAGATTGGTAAGTGTTATTTAAAATGATTTTGCTGAATCCGCACTAATTTTTTATGTATTTTTATTCAATTTATAGGTCGAACTGGATTTTGAAATTCTTTATCTTGGGAACGAATTGTTATTTACTAAGTGGATGAATTTAAAATTCAAAATAAAAAGAATTTTTCAAAAATAATATTAAAGACAACTCATCAAAATTGCTTAATGAAAAGCTTTTGTCTGGCGAATTAACTGAAGGTAAAATATTGTCAAAAATCTATGTTTTGGTATGATTTTTAAATGATTTAGTATGATTTTATTTTGGACTGTGAAATAAAATTATTATGTCACATTCCCAAAAATATTTATTAATTTTTAGAAACTACTAGACTTGTTTGTAACTTATTATGTATAATTGCTTAAAACTTACATTTATAGATTCAAAGAATTATTTATACTGCATATTGCTAGGAGCTGTGTTAATTCCAACTGGGGTTCATGCTTCTAATAAATCGGGCAAATTTTTTTGGAAACCTTCAATTTTAGAAGGCCAAAGTTATATGGTTCTACACATTGAAGTAAAATTTGAGAAAAGAACAATTGAGAGGTTTTACAATTTATTCTTCTTTTCGTTTTATAGATTGAAAACGACATCAGTAGCTGTGTGGAAAAACATAGAGCCAAATTATTGGAACGGGGTTTAACAAATCAACCTCTGTTAGTGGTTGTTGGTGAGTTAAAAAAACTCGCAAAGTTTTTTGTGAATTTAAATGATTTTTTTTATGAATTTGATAGCTTTATAAAGGCATTTTCTGTAATTTTTCAAGTGTTTCAAGTTTTAAATTTAAAATACCCTGTACCCTGTAAACAAACGTGGCAATTTTTTCAATCACACATTTATGAAATACCTCCGAAAGGTAAAATTTCAAGTCAATTAAATAGTGTACTCTCTGAGTTTAAATATTAACACAATGCTGTATTCATGTTTTGTTTGTCGTAAAGCTTTCAGTTTGGTTCAATCATGTATAACACATTTAAAATTATATCATAAGCTCTCAATTTATTCTAGTTATTTTCAATGTACTAATTGTCCACAATCTTTTCAAAATATGTATGCATTTCGTCGTCATCTAATAAGACAACATCCAATACCAAGTTCTAGTCATAATCACTACTTAGACTACGAGTGAGGTACTAGCCCCGCAACTAAACTGTTTAGATAGTGAATTAAATTCAAATTTTGAAAATACATTTGATTTTTCAAATGAATGTTTTTCTTTTGGTTTGAAGCTTTATGGACATATGTCACTCAACCGAAAAACTGCAAATGAAATAATTAAAGATTTTAAAGAATTTATGAAAATAATTGTGCAAGTTACTGAAGAAATTTCGGATGTAACCGTAATTAAATTAAAACATGTTAGGGATGTTTTTAAATCTATTAATTCAGAATATAATTTAAAAAAACATTTAAAAGAAAAGGATTTGTATACAGAACCAAAGGAATTTTTAATAAATAATTGTAAAACACTCACAAATATAACTTTAAAACCTTCTAAGGGTGTACTATTGCCCATAAATGAGAATATTATTACATATCTTCAATTAAACAATAATTTCTCATTAATGATTAAAAAAATTAAAGATTTAAATAATACTCCCGAAATATACGGCGTAATACTAGGCTCTGCTTGGAAAAAAAAATAAAATTATATAAAAATAAACTTTGTTTACTATATATATTATACCAAGATGATTTTGAGGCTGATAATCCTCTTGGATCTAAATCCGGGGTCGACAAAATTTCTGGAGTGTATTTAAGTTTTCCTCTATTAGCTGATTTTCAAATATCTAAGCTAGAAAACATTTCAATCTGCTGTTTTACAAAGTCATCTGATATTTCATACGGCAATTGTTCAAATTTTATGCATTTAATAAATGTACTAAAAGATCTCGAAGAAAATGGTATTTCCATAACTACCGAAAATGGTATAACTACTGTTAAGCTAATATTATCAGCAATAACTGGAGATAACTTAGGTTTAAATTCAATTTTAGGTTTTACAAAATCATTTTCTGCTTTACACTACTGTAGAATGTGCACTTCAGACAAAATCCAAATGCAAAAACAAACTACTGAAAATATATCTCTGCTCAGAAATAATTAAAATTATCTTCTAAGCGTTAAGGCAAAAGATGTTTCAAGTACAGGAATAAAGGAAAACTGTGTATTTAATTTTATATCTAATCTTTTAATGTCATTGATAATGTAACATGCGATATAACACATGACATTTATGAAGGAATTTGTCACTATGAATTATGTGAAATTTTAAATTACTTTATAATTCAAAAAAAAAATACTTTAGCTTATCGATTTTAAATTCGAGGAAAGCCTCATTTGATTATGGCCCATTAGATACTAAAAATAAATCAGTAGATATTGATATAACTTATATAAATGGGAAAAAATTAAAAATGACAGCATCAGAAATGAAATATTTTCTTTTCTATTTTCCTTTAATGATAGGAGATTTTGTCCCCAAAGACGACATAGTATGGCAGTTTTTACAACTTTTATTAAAAATGATTAAATTCGTTAGTTTACCCTATTTTACTGAATCAAATCTGAATGATTTACAAGAAACCACAAGGCTTGATCATCAATCATATATAGGATATTTTTGAAACACAATTAGTACCGAAACATCACTTTATATTACATTACCCGAGTTCAATACGCAAGTTAAGACCTATGAAAAGATTGTGGACCATTAGGTTTGAGGCAAAACATAAGCAATCTAAAGCATATGCACACACAATTAGTTCTCGAAAAAATATATTATTAAGTTTAGCTACCAAATCAAATTATCGTTTTGTAACTAAAAATAATAATTTTTCCAAAAATAATTCTAAAAATGTACACATAATCTGTGGTGAAGGTTCATATATTAATTTTACATGTTCTACTATCTGGAAACATATCAATTCAAATTTAAATTCCCAATTTTGTACAAACATTTTTTCTACAAATAAAATTATACTTAATAATACAACCTATAAGTTAAATAATATTTTAACTGTTTCAAAAATGATAGACGAATATATTTTTTATATGATAATCAATATTTTATATGAATCAGATGAAAACATGTATTTTGTTTGTGAAGAATTGCAAACATTTAAAATAAATAATCAATTTGGTTGCTTCTGTTTAAAACAAAATAAATCTAATAGTATAAAATATTACCAAGTCATCGATTTTAAAGATGTTAGATTTCCGCCGCTACATATTATTAAATTACCAGATAACGCAAGCATTTTAAAATTGAAGTCCACATTTTTTTAAATATTAAAATCGAAAACTATTTAATTATCTTTTAATTTTACTTTTTATATTAAGAATTTTGTAATAAATTTTTATAAAGTATATATAGGGTGTCCGAAAGTCGAAGGTCATGAAGAAAGGAGGTGATAGGGGAGGTCAAAACCAACAAAAAATTATTCCGGAAGAGGGGGTTCTATTCTTAACGATTTCTAAGATAACAGCCTTCAAAGTATTTTCGTTAAGTTTCAAAAACTTTGAAGGTCGTTATCTCGGAAACCGAAGAATAGATCCCCTCTCCGGAACAATTTTCTTCTTGTTTCGATCTCCCCTATCACTTCCTTTCTTCGTTACCTTCGACCTTTGGACATCCTGTATACTTCTATTTTTCTGAAAAAAAAAATTTTGTTTAATTTTGTCAATAACATTATTTTGTAATAAATTTTTATAATATACATATATAGGGTGTTCAAAATTGAGGTATCATTTTAATTTTAATCAAAAAAGACTTTTTTTTTTGAAATATTAAATATATTTTTATTTTAATTTATTACAAATAGGTTCCGGTTAATAATGAAAAATTATGTCGGCCAAGTGGCCCCCTCTACTACTTTGGCAGGCTTCCAATCTTTTACCAAAATTCTGAATCACGTTGTTCAATAAACTGTTCTCAATGGTTGAAATCTGCTCGATAATGTTGTTTTTAAGCTCTTGAATTGTTGTGGGATTATTGCTGTACACTTTCGATTTCACAAAACCCCACAAAAAAAAATCCAACGGTGTCATATGGCCACGATCTTGGTGGCCACATCACTCCTCCTTTACGAGAAATAATGCTATCTTCGAACTTTTCCTTCAAAAGATCCATTGTTTCTCTTGCTGTGTGGCAAGTGGCACCGTCCTGTTGAAACCACATATTCTCTACGTCCAAATCATCAATTTCCCGCCACAAAAAGCTTCGGATCATCTCCCTGTAGCGATTTCCATTGGCCGTAATCGCATTTCCATTTGCGTTTTCAAAAAATTATGGTCCGATGATTCCTCCTGACCACAAACCACACCAAACCGTAACTTTTTGTGGATGTACTGGTTGCTCTAAGATAACCCTTGGATTCTCTTCACTCCAAATGCGGCAATTCTGTTTATTGACGTAGCCATTGAGCTGGAAATGAGCTTCGTTGGTGAAGATTATTTTGTTAAAAAAATTCTCATTTTCTTCTTGTTTTTCGATTGCCCAAGAAACGAATTGCCGACGTAATGCATGGTCGGTTGGTTTTAGTTCTTGCGTCAGCTGGATCTTATAAGCCTTTAAATGGAGATCACGATGCAAAATGTTGAATAAAGTGGATGGTTTGATGTTTAATTGCTGCGAACGATGACGAATGGAAGTTTTTGGATCTTCTTAAACACTTCTGCTCACAGCTGATACATTCTCGGTTGAACGGCCACTACGTTGATAAATGTTGCCTCTGTTATTAAGAACAGATCCAGTTTCTAGAAATTTATCAACAATCAGCTTGATGGCACGATTTGTTGGAGCATTTTCTCTACCAAATTTTGTTCGTAATTTCCTAATTACATCTTGAAAACTTTTACCATTTTCAAAAAATGTTGTAATAACAAAAACACTTTGTTCCTTCGTGTAACGTTCCATATTAACTAACCGGAATGTATTTAGAATATACCTAAAGAAACCTCGTATAAAAATTCCAGGTAGAAAAAAAATTTATATATATTATGTACTTGTATTTTCCTGAAAAAAATTTTTTTAATTTAATTTTAAGTTTAATTTTATCATTAACTATGTATATTTCAGTAATTAAATATGTATTTGTTACCATATTATATTATCTACATGTAATTTTCTATCAATAAAACAAAATTAATATATTAAAATCCAAAACTTAAATAATTGAGATTTTTTATTTTTGAAAATATTTTCGTTTTTTTTTTCAGTGTAGATTAATTATACTTCAGCAAATCAATTTGTGATATGTGTTAAGAGTTTCTTTGATTAAACATATCATTTTTAAAAAAACAGCAAATTAAAGATACGAATTTTAGAATAAAATCATTTTTGCAACAAAAAGTTAATAGATTAAAAAGTTAATAATTGTAATTATTTAATTCAATAGTTAATAGATTATATTGTAATTATTTAATTCAAGATGGCTTAATTTTTTGTAACAAAATATAAAAACACGTTTATTCTTTTTTCTTCCAATTTTATTACCAATTTATTTAACATCAAAAAATATACTACTTTCAATACAAAGAAGTTTACAGCACAAAGCTCCAATAGCTACTACTCACTTTTTCTTTTATATCATTTGACAATTCAAATTCAATGACAATTCATAATTTTTATTAGGACAAAACATTGTCATTCAAAGTACAATTCTAAAAAAGTACTAAATACAATTCTAAACTCTTACAATTCGGTCATCCTGACAACAATTCGACATTGAATTGACATATTAAGATCTATACATAATAACTTGAACTTTAACAAACAAAGTAAAATTTCTCATCAAGATGAAGAAAAGTATTCCAAAATATTAATTAACTTTATGAAACGGTCTCATTCTGGACACGTCAAAAACGCCAGGAAAAGGTTTTTGTGTTATCTGAAAATTGTCCATGTCTTTAATTACATAGCGGTCATTACCAACAACTTTATCCACAACGTAAGGCCCTTTATATTTGGGAATTAATTTTTTATTATGCCCGATAGTCGTATCGACATTTTTAATCATTACGAAATCACCTTCCTTATAAATTTTAGGAGTTTTCCTCTTTTCATTAAACGTTTTTGTATTATATTCTTGTAACCTTTTTATATTTTTAGAGGCTACATACCTATTCTCATTAAGTAGACTTTCACTATCCTCTAATATAAAATTTTCCAAATATTCAAATATCTTATCATGTAGAGCCTGTCTTTGATTAACACCGAACAACAACTTACAAGGAGTAGTTTTGGTACTCTTCGAAATAGTATTATTGATTTCAAACTCAACGTCAGATAAAACATTAAACCAAAATATTTTCCTTTCTTTATCTATTAATTTTGAAATCATAGAACCTATGATTCTATTCACTCTTTCTTCTTGTCCATTGGCTCTTGGACAACCACTAGCTACAAGATTATGACAAATATTGTTTTCTAATAAAAATTCTTTAAATTTCACCGAAGTGAAACAAGTTCCACGATCACTTATCAATATTACTGGTCGACTATATTGATGAAATTAAGAAGTAAGACAACGTATGGGCTCAGAAGTAGTTTGAGCCTTTGTTGGTTATAGTTTAACAAATTTAGTAAACCCATCAATGATTACCAAAATGTATTTATTTTTGTTTCTTATACTTTCTAAAGGACCGTAATTTCTATGTGAAGCATATTAAATGGAAGATCACCCTTCGGTATGGAATGAAGAAAACCTTCCTCTTTTCCTGAATGAGGATTGAAACATAAACATTTTGGACATTTTTGTATATATTCCCGAATTTTCTTTGACAGTTCAGGAAACCAATATGCTCTTTGTACAAACTCAATTGTTTTTTCAATACCCACATGTCCTATTAAGTCATGAGAATTTCGAAT
Organism: Poecilobothrus nobilitatus; assembly: GCA_947095535.1. Lineage (NCBI taxonomy): Eukaryota > Metazoa > Arthropoda > Insecta > Diptera > Dolichopodidae > Poecilobothrus > Poecilobothrus nobilitatus. The sequence continues at coordinate 193,516,267 of OX352772.1, forward strand.
AACATTCGAAACATAAAAACGAATTTTTTTTTTATCTACTTTTCTGTACACAAGTCCATTTCTTAGATCATATAATTTATTTTCTTTTAATTCCAATTCATTTTTTAAAAGTTCTATATCAGGATCTTTAGTTTGACAAATAGATAACGTTTGTTCAAACGAATTCTCTTCAAGAATTAATATAGTTTGTGACCTACTAAGAGCGTCCACATGTTTCATACGAGCACCTTCACGATGTTCAATAACGTACTCAGAGTTTTGTAATTCCAATTCCCAATGACTAATTTTTGCATTAATTATTTGTTTTTTCAATGTTAACGTCAAGGCGTTACAATCTGTTAAAATTTTAAAATGACGACCCAAAAGTTAAGTTCTAAATCAACGCAAAGCATAGATTATTGCAAGTGTCTCTAATTCATAGGAATGCAATTTTGATTCTTGTTCAGTTGTTCGCTTAGAAAAATAGAAAATAGGATGTAACTTATTATCACTTTTTCTTTGCAGCAATATTGCCCCAAAGCCTACACTACTTCCATCACAGTGTAATTCCGTTTCATCATTTGACGAGAATATCGCTAAAACTGGTCTATTAAGTAATTTAAGTTTAAGTTCATCAAAAACTTAAAATTTAGAACTGAAAACAAAAGGGTTAGGATTATTTTTAATTAAATCTAAAAGCGGTTTAGCCTGAATGCTAAAATTAGGTATAAATTTGCGAAAATACGAGCACATACCAATAAAACGTTGTAACTGTCTTAAATTTTTTGGTAAAGGATACTCAAAAATAGCAAGTGTATTGTTGTTATTTGGTTTGATACCATCTTCACATAAAGTGTATCCCAAAAAATCAATTTCTTCAAATATAAATTTACACTTTGAAAAATTAATTTCTAATAAATTGTCTGAAAGGGTTTTAAATACCTCTTTTAATACAGTTATATGTTCGTCCAAAGTTAAAGTTGCAATCAACAAATCGTCTATATAAACTTAAACAGTACAATTATCAATCATAGTTCTAAAAATCTTTTCAATAAACCTCTGAAATACAGAGGGGGCATTCTTCAACCCAAATGGTATTTTTGTGTATTCAAACTGGCCCAAAGGTGTAACAAAGCTAGTATATTTTATGGATTCTTTCTCCATAAATACATGGTGAAAACCACTTTTTAGGTCTAATAATGTAAAATATTTTTTTATTATTTAAACGATCTAGGTCTTCAATTATTGGTAACGGAAAATTTTCACGTAGTGTCATGCTATTCAAAGTTCGATAATCTATACATAATCTATACTCATTCTTGTTTTTTTTTTTACTAAATAAATAGGTGAACAATAAGCTGAAGTACTTTCCCTAATTATCTTTTTATTTAAAAGTTCGTCAAGTAATTTAGATAAAATTTCTCGTTCATAATATGAAAGTCGACGCGGTTTTGCATTGAAATACTTTTCCTTTTCGAGATTTATTTTCATTTCACATAAAATTTCTGGTTCTTTATTAATATTAAAATTATGTTCGTAATCTACTATAATATCATTAATTTTTTCCTTAAATTTGTATTCTATATTTTCATTAATTTCAAAATTTAAATTTCTATTAATTTCTTCTTGATTTACATATTCAATATTTAATATTTAATTTTTTGGATTATCAATTGTAAATTTAATACCTATAGCATTTAATATATCTCTACCAATTAAAATATCATGCATCATAACTAAATCACTTACAACTAACAATGTTACATATTTAATTTTACCAAATATATTCAAATAGGTTTTATATTCACCCAATGTATTTAATGTTGTGTTATTAATTCCAAAATAAAGTTTATTAGATAATTTAGTTTTATCAAAATTAGTTACAATTTTTTCTTTAATTAATGAAGCAGCACTACCTGTATTTAATAACGCTTTAATATTTACCTCTTCCATTTTACCTGTAGTATCGATTTTTTGAAACAAACCTATAGTAGTCATAAAATCATTCGAATCAATTTCTTCAATATGTTGGATTGTTGTACTTGTTGATGGTTTATTTAAAAATGTTTGTTGTTTAGGACAATTCTTGACAATATGATCCAAAGCGCCACACGAAAAGCACGATCCATAGACTCTTTTAGGTTTTTTACAATTAGTTGAAATATGATTCCTATCTCCACAATTGTAGCATTTACGGATAGTTTTATTTTCAGTAGAATTAAAATTTTTCTCTGGTTCCTTATTTACCATTGTTATAAATTTTTTTTCTTTTGTGACAGATGAAAATGCCGGTAATATTTCATTTGGCTGTTGAAAATTTTGTATATACGCTTGATTTTGCAACACGTGATCACCAATACCTTCAATAATTGCTTCAATCATTTCTTCATTATTTAATTGTAATGAATTAGCCATACAAAGTTTCTCATGAAAATATGCAGGAAAACTTTCACTATGATTCCACTGTCTTAATTCAAACTGTTTCCTTAACTTTAATTTAACGAATATCAAAAATAGTTTTTAACCCATCCATAAGTGCTGTGACATCAAAATGCACATGCTCAGCTTTAGAATGAAACCAGCGTAATGCTTTATTTTTAATTTTTGAAATGACAATTATTTTTATTTCGTCATCACTTACTTTATATACTGATTTTGCATTAAAAACTTGTTGGTACCAAACTTTAAAATTTTGCATATCATCACTGTATTCATTAAGTAAATCAACTATTTTTGGTTTTTCAATAGTTTCTATAACTATTGAAATTTGCATTATTTGTATTTTTAATAGAATTAAGTTCGTTTTTTTCATTGAATTAACCAAACTCCTCATTATACCCTACCTTTAATAATATCAAGAATTTCTTTAATTTGTCTACTGTTTTCCTTCTTATAACCAATTCTCAATTTGTTATATTAAAGAATTAATAGACAATAACTATTAAAGATTTTGCTTATTGAAAAATAAAAACAAAAATATATTCCTTGTTTTCACCATTTAAACAAGATTTCACTTGCAACAATGCAAACAATGCATTTTAGAAAATATAGAAAAATGTTGTGGATAATAAGAATTATAGGTGGTCTAAAACAAAGAATTTAAATTTGTTTAATTATAGAATAACATTGTATGACCGGATTTCATAAAATGAAATCGGTTTTTAAAAAATGAACAATGTTTTCTACGATATCAACATATCTTTTTTTTCTGTGGCATTATTTTAAATATAAAAAAAAATTTTTATTACAATTTTTTGTAAAAAATTTATACAAATTTTTGTAATATACAAATAATTTAAATTTATAAAAAAAAAAAAATATATGTCAATAAAAAAAAAATTAAACAATTATCTCAAGATTAAAATTTGAAATAGAAATAAATTACTATTTACTACCAATAAAATATTTTTTTTAATAATTTTTAATTCTCTAATAAACTTTAATTTAAATTTCAATTTAAAAAAAAAATATTTTCTAATTTCCTATTTTTGTGCATATAATTAAACTAAATAATAACTATTAACAAAAATATTATTATATTTTTAATACAAAGAAAAAACAAAGAAAGTAATACAAAAATTAATAAAAAAATTGTTATTCTAAAATTAAAGAATAATTATTCTATTTTGAACTATTATTCTAATTTGATAGGTATATGGTTGTGTATTTATGTGTCATTTAGTTACCTTAATTATTATGCAATTCGTATGAGTTATTTGAATTTAAATCTAAGTCTAAAGAGAAAAATTTCCAGACGCATCGTTGAAGAAAAAAACCAAATGCCTTTATCACGTTCACCTGTTCCTAAAAAAGTAGACAAAAAGGTCGAATCTGAGGAAACAAAAGCCTCAGTCTCTAAAAATCCTATCGTCAAATCACATATTTTTCCTAAAAAATCTTCTGAACATTCAGACAACTCAAGTGATCATAGACCAGATTCTCCTATAAGTAAAACTTATTCTAGTAATACAAATTTAAATCGAAATATAATGTCAAAATTCATTACCTAAAAAGAAAAGGTCCCGAAGATTTAGCAGAATTTTTAGATCTAAAATCTCTGGCCGTGCTTATACTGAGATTTTAAGGCCGAGGTCGACTTTAAGGTATAAAATTATATGACTTTATATTACTTTAAGGTATAAAATATTTGAGGATTGGGAGGAATTAAAAACAGTACTTTTAGAAAAATTTTCAAAAACTAGATCAACTCGGTTAATGCAGAAAGAAATCTTCGAAATGTATCAAGGTCCCACAGAATCCGTTTTAAATTATTCTGAAAAATCAGAAAAACTGCTTGATGAATTAAACATTTCAAGCGTTAACAGTTTCATACCCAGTAAAGGTAGTAAATCAATACGCGAATTAAATGAAAAAACCGGTATGAATAATTTTGTAAATGGATTATTTATACTAAATTATTATTACATTAATTATTTATTACATTAAAAATAATTGTTCGCTCAGGTACAACTCTCTCACTATACGAGGCAATAGAACTGGCAGTTGACGAAGAAAAATTAAGTAAAACCTCCAACAGTAATAATTTTCATAATAACATTAATAATAAAAAACCGTATTGTAATTTTTGCCGGACTCAAACGCACTATACCAAAAATTGTCGAAAGGTAAATTTTTACTCAAACTTTAATAATAATTTCAATCCTAATTTCAAACCTAAAATTAATCATAACTATCCTAATTTTAAAAGTGCACATTTATAACTGTTCCCAGTCTAAACCCGCAAATTGCTACAATAACAAAAGAAAAAATCTGTTACTACAATCAGTACAACTACATTGTTTATCAAAATTCCTGGTTATAATGTAGACAACTATCTTATTTCTTCTTCCTATCCTTTTTAATGTGGTCTCCATTGATTTCCCAATAGAACAAGACGGTATAATTGGAGAATATTTTCTAAATGAAACTAAAGCAATTATTGATTATGGTAATGAACAAGCCATTTTAATTTAAATAATTCAAAGATACCTATAAAATTTCAAGTTGAGAATAATAGAGTGGTGATACCATCTCGAACCGAAAAACTAATTAAATATGGTCCAGTATCTATTCAGGAAGAATCAATCACTTTATTAAACTCCGAAAATGTAAACGAAAACAGAATATTTGTAACTAAAATAATCCTAAAACCCGAAAATGGTTATATTTATCTGAGTATAATTAATGTGAACGAAGAGCCGTTTGAACTAAATAACGATGATTTAAAAATAAAGTTCACTTCATTTAAAAATTTAAATATTTACAACTAAGCTGAAACCGAATTTAAAGGTAAAATAGAAAATCGATTAGAAAATTTAAAGAAGCAATTAGATCTCAATTCCGAGAAAAAACTATCAATCATAAATATATGTAGAATGTACAATCAATTATTTTACTTAGACGGGGACCGACTAACTTGTACAGGAGCTATTAAACACGGCATAAATACTCTGTTTGACAAATCAGCTGTTAACATTAAGCCTTATAGGTTACCTGAAGTTCATAAAGCTGAAATAAAAAAACAAGTTAACGAAATGTTAACTCAAGGAATAGTCCAACATAGTAAAAGCGCGTGGAACAGTCCTTTATTAATCGTACCAAAAAACCCGATTCTAATTCTAATAAAAAATGGCGTGTCGTGGTCGGCTATCGCAAGTTAAATGAAATCACAGTATGCAATTCATATCCACTGCCGAATATTGAAAATATTCTTGGTCAGTTAGGAGAATCGAAATATTTTTCAAACTTGGATTTGGCGAATGGTTTTCACCAAATCGAGATAGAAGATAAAGATCGTGAGAAAACTGCTTTCAGTATACCCTATAGTCATTTCGAATTTAAACGAATGTCATTTGGTTTACGGAACGCACCACCCACTTTTCAAAGATTAATGAATATAATACTTACTGGTCTCCAAGGTATACGTTGCTTTATATATTTGGATGATATAGTAATATATGGTAAAAATCTCATTGATCATAACCAAAAATTAATAGACGTACTCGAAGCATTAAAGAAATATAATTTAAAATTACAACCAAGTAAATGCAAATTTTTACATAAAGAAGTTTTATATCTTGGTCATGTAATAACCGCAAAAGGTATTAAGCCAGATGAAAAGAAAATAAATGCTATTTTAAATATAGTTCCGCCACAACAACAGAAAGCCATAAAATCTTTTTTAGGTTTAATTGGTTACTATCGTAAGTTCATTCCAAAATGCTCAACTATTGAATAACTTATTGAAAAAAGATACTAAATTTGTATGGGATGAGTTTTGTGATGAATCCTTTAAAACTTTAAAAAAGCTATAACATAATATCCAGTGTTACAATATCCCAATTTTTCAAAAGAATTCTATTTAACTACTGATGCAAGCGACACTGCGTTGGGTGCCTTTTTATCGCAACAGACTTTAGAACATGGTAAAGTAAACGATTTGCCAATCGCTTATGTAAGTAGAACGTTAAACAAAGCTGAACGTAACTATTCTACAATTGAAAAGAAAGCGTTAGCTGTATTTGGGCAACTACATATTTCCGACCATATCTCTATGGTAGAAAATTTACAGTTTTTACAGATCAAAAACGGCTGGTATGAATTTTCAACATTAATAATGCTACTTCTAGAATAATGCGCTGGCGCATAAAATTGGAAGAATACGATTGTTGTGTTGTCCACAAATCGGGGTGTCTAAACACAAATGCAGACGCACTGTCAATATTAGAAATAGCCAATATAAATCTTATCACTAGAGCAAATTCTAATAAAATTATTCAAAATCACAAACAGAATAATAAACTGGAAAATAAAAACTTAAAACCTATAAGCTTTTCAAATAAAAATTTAATTCATTCTAAAAATTTAAATGAAAATTCTGAACAAAATAATAATTTAACAAATACTACAAATCAAAATATAATTGAAAATAAAATTATTACCCTTACAGATAATAATGAAATAAAAACTGTTCTTGAAGAATATCATAATAGTACGGCTGGTGGACATCAAGGTGTAAATCGTACACTGCAAAAACTAAAGAAATATTTTTTTTTCCAAAAATATAAAAAAATTGTAATCAATTATATATCATCTGCCGAAATATGTCAAAAAAACAAGTTACATTTTAAAACTAATTCTCATGAAAGTCACCGATACACCTACTAAACCATTTGAAAAAGTATCTCTAGATATAATTGGTCCACTAGGTACTGAATCAGGTAATATATATATATATTAACTTTTCAAGATTTACTTTCTAAATTTTTATTAGCTATCCCGATTCCCAATCAGGAAGCTATCACAGTTGCCAATGCTTTTGCCCTTTAAATGCATTTTTGGGACGCCAAAAATACTCTTAACTGATCAAGGTACAAATTTTATGAGTGAAGTATTTAAGAAAACTTGTACATTGTTGAAAATTAAGAAAATTCACTCAACTATTTATAACCCAGAATCTAATGGTTCCTTATAAAGGGCACATCGCACCTTGGGAAACTATTTACGCTATTACGCGAATAAGGATTCTGATAAATGGGATATGTGGTTAGATTTTGCAATATTTGCGCATAATACAATTCCTCGCACTTCAACAAAATTTTCGCCGTATGAAATTTTGTTTGGCATAAAACCAAAATTACTCTCAGTTATTACTAGAACTGTCGAACCATTGATTATGTCACAGATGATTATGTTCTCGAATTAAAATCACGCTTTCAACATAGCTACAACGAAGCCAGAAATAATCTAATAAAATCTAAAGAAAATAATAAAAAAATGTATGATAAAGATACGAAAACGTTAGACGTTATTATAGGAGATAAAGTTTTGTTACTTAATACTGTAAGAAAAAATAAAAAAATCAATCTCCTGTTATCTAGGACCTTGCGTAGTTATAGAAATAAATTCTCCAGAAAACACTACTATCAAAATTGGTAGGAACACCAAAATGGTTCATAACAATCTCTTAAAACTGTTTATTGACTATAACGAGACTTTAGATATAATAATATGATTCATTTATTTTATTTTTTTTAATATTATAGATTTCTAAATTTTCTAATTTCCATTGGAAAATCATAAATGATGTTCAACATAACGAAAAACGATGAAAATTCTGAATCCGAACTCATGGAACAATTCCTCTAAAATTTCAGAAACCTAAATCAAACATGAAAGAACACCATTCTGCCAAATTTAAAGGATATACCTTTGTTGTTTTTGGAGATAATCTCATTTGCTTTGGGGCTCGTTCGATATATAAATATAAGTATACATAAGTTTTAAAGTCTGTGAAATTAATATAAAAGCTGGAGGCAACATTTAAAAATATAAGTTTATAGTTATGCGTTTGTTGCCTCCAGCTTTTATTTTAATTTCACAGACTTTAAAACTTATATGTAGTTATATTTATGTATATATTTGACATATTGAAATAAACTTTTTCAAAGAAATCTCGATTGTAACAATATAGTTTAGAAAATTACAGAAAAATTTGCTATTAAAAATTTATTTTCTACTTTTTAGTTCAAAAAAGCTGTTTTTTAAAAAATTTTTTTTATTTATTTTATTTTATTCTTTTTAGTAACGACAAATATAAGTATTGAATTGATATTTTCTTTTTTCCTTGTTTAATTTTGAATTTTTACAGTTGCCCTCACAATCTATAAGTATATTATTACCTGTTATAATATAGAATATATTGAATTTTTTTATTATTAATTTATTGCGGCAAAATTTTTAAAAAATTAAGAAAACGTTGCATAGCTAAATTAAAAATTTAAATAAAAATATTGCAATTTTATAATGTTCTTTATTTCCACTTAAAATGCGACCCTTTAAAAACTCTGATTCATACAGTGCCTGTTTTTTCTTTCTTTTCATAACATAACATTTTAATATTTTTTTTTTTTATCTGTTATGTACGGAAATATCAAACGTATGTTTTTTTCTTTTAAAATCATAACATTTTAATAGTTCTTTTTTTCTATCTGTAATGTGGGTAAATACTTTATGTGCACATATACATAAGAAATAGCCTTTAAAAATATTTAAAAACAATCAAAGTAACATTTTTTGTTCTCTTTTTTTCTATTCGTTTTTATTTTTCTTCCAGTATTACATTTTACTTTTTTTTTTCTGTTATTTAGGTACGCTAAGAACTTATTTTTTTTTTTTTAATATTAAATTTATGCATACAGTCTATTTCAAAAATAGAAATTATTAGCTGTAGAACATTCTGAATTTTTATACCCGTACGATAGGATCGGGTATAATAAAATTACTCCTCCGTTTGTAACACCTCGAAATAAGCGAGCTAGATATACCTTCAAAGGTATGGATCGGATCAGAAAAAAATTTTAAGACTTTTGAGCCATGTCCGTCCGTCCGTCCGTCCGTCCGTCCGTCCGTCCGTCAGCACGCTAACTCAAAAACTAAGAAAGCTAGAATCTTGAAATTTACACAAAATATTCTGGGAGTAATTTGTAGGTTCCCTATTTTTTTTGGTTGAGTTTGGACCAAAACTTAGGGTAGCTCTCGAACACCTAACTTTTAGATTCCCACATTTTTTTTGAAATAGAGCTATGAAATTTTAACTACTGATAGATCTCACAAAAATATTAATTTTATTTTTAATAACTTTTTTTTGTAGCCCCATACGTTACGGAGCTACAGCTCCCCAAAGGTTCAAAAAAGCTCTATATTTAAATTGTTATAGCACATGTTGTATAAGTTATATCTTCATTTTGAAAACGCCAAACGATTACTACTTGTATTAGCTTTAAAAGTATATATACAATAAATATATATTTGTGGCATACGGTGTCTTAATTTACCGTTATGTGAAACTCAAATTTTGCAAAATCCTTTAACCCTTCTATTTTCTAAACGGTTTAAGTTGGAAACTTGAAATTTTTACAGAAGTTAGAACTTTGAAAATAAGTATGAGTCATTTCAGAAATTTTTTTTGTATCACCCCCGTTTAGGAGTTGTAAGGGGTCAAAAACTGAAAATTTCCTATTTTTAAACACCTGTAACTTGAACACCTGTTAAAATTTTTTTGAAGTAATACACAAAAATTAAAGCTTCAATATTATACTCTTATTTCTGTTAACAACTTTTTATACCCGTACGATAGGATCGGGTATAATAAAATTACTCCTCCGTTTGTAACACCTCGAAATAAGCGAGCTAGATATACCTTCAAAGGTATGGATCGGATCAGAAAAAAATTCTAAGACTTTTGAGCCATGTCCGTCCGTCCGTCAGCACGCTAACTCAAAAACTAAGAAAGCTAGAATCTTGAAATTTACACAAAATATTCTGGGAGTAATTTGTAGGTTCCCTATTTTTTTTGGTTGAGTTTGGACCAAGCCTTAGGGTAGCTCTCGAACACCTAACTTTTAGATCCCGACATTTTTTTTGCAATAGAGCTATGAAATTTTAACAACTGATAGATCTCACAAAAATATTAATTTTATTTTTAATAACTTTTTTTTGTAACCCCACCCGTTACGGAGCTACAGCTCCCCAAAGGTTCAAAAAAGCTCTATATTTAAATTGTTATAGCACAAGTTGTATAAGGTATATCTTCATTTTGAAAACGCCAAACGATTACTACTTTTATTAGCTTTAAAAGTATATATACAATAAATATATATTTGTGGCATACAGTGTCTTAATTTACCGTTATGTGAAACTCAAATTTTGCAAAATCCTTCAACCCTTCTATCTGCTAAACGGTTTAAGTTGGAAACTTGAAATTTTTACAGAAGTTAGAACTTTGAAAATAAGTATGAGTCATTTCAGAAATTTTTTTTGTATCACCCCCGTTTAGGAGTTGTAAGGGGTCAAAAACTGAAAATTTCCTATTTTTAAACACCTGTAACTTGAACACCTGTTAAAATTTTTTTGAAGTAATACACAAAAATTAAAGCTTCAATATTATACTCTTATTTCTGTTAACAACTTTTTATACCCGTACGATAGGATCGGGTATAATAAAATTACTCCTCCGTTTGTAACACCTCGAAATAAGCGAGCTAGATATACCTTCAAAGGTATGGATCGGATCAGAAAAAAATTCTAAGACTTTTGAGCCATGTCCGTCCGTCCGTCAGCACGCTAACTCAAAAACTAAGAAAGCTAGAATCTTGAAATTTACACAAAATATTCTGGGAGTAATTTGTAGGTTCCCTATTTTTTTTGGTTGAGTTTGGACCAAGCCTTAGGGTAGCTCTCGAACACCTAACTTTTAGATCCCGACATTTTTTTTGCAATAGAGCTATGAAATTTTAACAACTGATAGATCTCACAAAAATATTAATTTTATTTTTAATAACTTTTTTTTGTAACCCCACCCGTTACGGAGCTACAGCTCCCCAAAAGTTCAAAAAAGCTCTATATTTAAATTGTTATAGCACAAGTTGTATAAGGTATATCTTCATTTTGAAAACGCCAAACGATTACTACTTTTATTAGCTTTAAAAGTATATATACAATAAATATATATTTGTGGCATACAGTGTCTTAATTTACCGTTATGTGAAACTCAAATTTTGCAAAATCCTTCAACCCTTCTATCTGCTAAACGGTTTAAGTTGGAAACTTGAAATTTTTACAGAAGTTAGAACTTTGAAAATAAGTATGAGTCATTTCAGAAATTTTTTTTGTATCACCCCCGTTTAGGAGTTGTAAGGGGTCAAAAACTGAAAATTTCCTATTTTTAAACACCTGTAACTTGAACACCTGTTAAAATTTTTTTAAAGTAATACACAAAAATTAAAGCTTCAACATTATATTCTTATTTCTGTTAACAACTTTTTTTAATAATATAGGGTTACTTTATAATTGACGAAAGTGTTACTTGATTTTTTCAAATTTTCTAACAAATTTCTTCAACAAATTTTTTGCATTTTGTTTTACTCGATAATTTGAAATTGTTGAGGATATAATGCGTAGTACATAAAAATGCAAATAAATAAACAACATAACGGTTGCTTGAAGAATTTTTATTTATATGATATTGATATATATACATACTTATATAATATCATGTTTATTTAGATATCGTATATGTCACTAGTGAATGAATGATAAGAGTATAGATGTATATTATATAGCGCCGTATTTACAAACATATTATATGTATTTTATTGTACTTATAAGAAATTATTCTGTCAATGGAATATTTAAATATAATAAATTATAATATTTAAAATTATATTTACTATTTTGTACTAAGTAAATTTAATATACATTTACCGCTTAGTATTAAATGGTACTATAGAATATTTGAAAAAGTTTTGGATTGATAATCGTTATGTGAAAGGTTAGAATTTGCTTTTGAAGAATGTACATATAAACATATAGTTTGAATATATGTAGAACCCATAGTTCTAGAAATTATAAAATTCACCCAAATTATTTTAAAATACTAAAATATTAAAAAAATAATATTGTGAGCAGAGTGACAGGCTGTGAACATACTAACGGTTCGTACGGGTATCTAAGAGTTGACAAAGGCAACTGTATTCTTCCTCGTTTTTTTGTTCGTTTATGTTAACCGTCCATTCATATGCATACATAAAATTTTTCTTTGTTCGTTTATGTTTACCGTCCATTCATATAAATATAACGGTTGCCTACATATTAAAAAATAATAAATCGATAAATCAACTAAATAATAATAGTTGGGAATTTGGGAATTTGGTGTGACTGTGTTAGCAGATTTTTAATAGTATGTACATAAAAATATGTATACCATTTTTGTACATGTTTGTACCTACATACGTATGTAGTAAAAAAATTTGGTTTTAAAAGTAAGTAATTGAGAACATATTAAATTGCTTACTTCTAAATGATGTTTTTGAATTAAAAAAAAAATTATTTTGCTTCTTCTAGACGATGTACATAACATATATTTTATGATTAATTCAATATTATTGTTATTGAAAAGAAAAATATTGTTGTTATTTACTATTTTTAAAAAAGACTGGATTTCTTATTTTTAATATATTCTTTTTGTTGTTTAATGTTTTTCCATAATTGGAAATATATTCTTAGTTTTTATACTACAGAAAAAGGCATTAGTGGTGCAGATCATTATTCCCTAATAGATCTTAATTTAAAGGCACCTCCCAATTTAGATATCAATGTTAGGGCCATAATATGCGATTTTAATATGTTAAGAGTTTCGAAAGAAAAGCCCTATTTTAATTATAATTAAGAAAGGAAAAACACATATCAATATAAATATTATAAATAAACACATTCCTTTTATAAATAAAAATGTATACTAAAAACCAATTGATTTGATGAAAAAAAACTTGCTAACTAAATTTTAAGTAAGTGCATATTAAGTTTTACACTGTGTTCTCAAGTGCGGCACATTAATTTGTTTACACATTCATATCTTTCAAATGCATCGCTTTCAAACCAAAAATATTTTCGAAGCACATATTATTACATATTTTTAAGTACGTACCTACGTATATGTACACATACAATGCAATGGTCTACATAAAAAACAATAGTATTTTATAGAAAAAAAAAAACATTTATGTATTACGTATACGTGTTGGTATTGGCATTGGTGAGTTTAGTAAATTTAGATAAAATGTTTTATTTTGGTTCTGTAATAATTCTGTTAAAAATTCTGTTATATCTTTGTATGAAAATTTAATTTTGAAATTAAGCTAATTTATCTAATGTTTTTCGATATTATTATTTTAAAATCATGTATTGTCATCGGGATCTGATCTAATGAAGAAAATTTCAAGTCTCTAGCTCAACTGGAAGTGTGTTTAAAATGCCTTCTAAGATTCCATCCTTTACCCAACCAAGTTAATAAAAAGCTGTTAAAAACGAGAAAGAATGCAGTTGACTTTGTCAACTCTTAGATACCCGTACGAACCGTTAGTATGTTCACAGCCTGTCACTCTGCTTACAATATTATTTTTTTTAATATTTTAGTATTTTAAAATAATTTGGGTGAATTTTATAATTTCTAGAACTATGGGTTGTATATATATTCAAACTATATGTTTATATGTACATTCTTCAGAAGTAGATACTATATATAACAATTATCGATAACTATACTACATATATAACGATTATCAATCCAAAACTTTTTCAAATATTCTATAGTACCATTTAATACTAAGCGGTAAATGTATATTAAATTTACTTAGTACAAAATAGTAAATATAATTTTAAATATTATATTATATTATATTTAAATATTCCATTGACAGAATAATTTCTTATAAGTACAATAAAATACATCTATGTATGTAAATACGGCGCTATATAATATACACCTATACTCTTATCATTCATTCACTAGTGATATATACGATATGTCAATAAACATGATATTATATAAGTATGTATATATATGAATATCATATAAATAATAAAATATAATAATAAAAATTCTTCAAGCAACCGTTATGTTGTTTATTTATTTACATTTTTTTGTACTATGCATTATATCCTCAACAATTTAAAATTATCGAGTAAAACAAAATGAATTTTTTGCATTTTGTTTTACTCGATAATTTTAAATTAAAGAAATTTGTTAAAGAAATTTGTTAGAAAATTTGAAAAAATCAAGTAACACTTTCGTCAATTATAAAGTAACTCTATATTATTAAAAAAAGTTGTTAACAGAAATAAGAGTATAATATAGAAGCTTTAATTTTTGTGTATTACTTCAAAAAAATTTTAACAGGTGTTCAAGTTACAGGTGTTTAAAAATAGGAAATTTTCATTTTTTGACCCCTTACAACTCCTAAACGGGGAGTGATACAAAAAAAATGACTCTTCTGAAATGACTCATACTTATTTTCAAAGATCTAACTTCTGTCAAAATTTCAAGTTTTCAACTTAAACCGTTTAGAAGATAGAAGGGTTAAAGGATTTTGCAAAATTTTAGTTTCGCATAACGGTAAATTAAGACACACAAAAGTAGTAATCGTTTGGCGTTTTCAAAATGAAGATATACCTCATACAACTTGTGCTATAGCAATTTAAATATAGAGCTTTTTTGAACTTTTGGGGAGCTGTAGCTCCGTAATGGGTGGGGCTACAAAAAAAAGTTATTAAAAATAAAATTAATATTTTTGTGAGATCTATCAGTAGTTAAAATTTCATAGCTCTATTTCAAAAAAAATGTGAGGATCTAAAAGTTAGGTGTTCGAGAGCTCCCCTAAGTTTTGGTTCAAACTCAACCAAAAAAAATAGAAAACCTACAAATTACTCTCAGAATATTTTGTGTAAATTTCAAGATTTTAGCTTTCTTAGTTTTTGGGTTAGCGCGCTGACGGACGGACATAGCTCAATCGTCTTAGAATTGTTTTCTGATCCGATCCATACCTTTGAAGGTATATCTAGCTCGCTTATTTCGAGGTGTTACAAACGGAGGAGTAATTTTATTATACCCGATCCTATCGTACGGGTATAAAAAAAGAAATCTTGTTCAAATTAAAAAATTATTTAACATAACATAACATAAAATATTAAACAAAATATTTTAAGCAAAATAATAAATTAAATATTTAAATAACTAATAATAATTTAAATAATAACAAACAGTTTTTATAAAAGAAACTAAATCAAAATTATTATATTATAGAAAAAGAAAAGATTATTAGAAATTAATTGTTAAGAAAAAAATTTTATCTTTATTAATAATTAATAAAAATTTTTTTTTTCCCATGAGGGAAGGTGTAATAATCCAATAATTTTAATGTACAATTTAACTTATTTTTAATGCTTACTTATAATATATATTATCATATTTATTTTTACTAAAATGTAAATAATGTAATACATTGAACTCAAAAATATTGAACGAATGCAATCTACTAATATTGTAATTGTAATATGATCAATCTTAATTATAATATTCATAATTATGTTATTAAATGTAGGTCAGCGATTACAATATATTAATATTATAATTACAATTTGATGAGTAATTTATAATATTAAAAATTATATTAAAAATGTTAATAAAAATTCGAAAATAAAAAGTCAGTCAATGAAAGAAACTCAAAAAACAAAGGTGTTTTAATTGAATATCTTTTAATATTTTATTTTGTATTGTGTGAATTATTACACAAATCTATTTTTATTGAAGGAACAAAGAAATATTTTCAAATAAAATTTTTAGATTCTTATAGGTTTATGCAATCCAGTCTTGAATCATTGACAGAAAATTTATGTAGAGAAAGGCTAGAAACCGTTAGAACACATTTCCAAAGTAATGGAAAATTAGAATTGTTAGAAAAGGTGTTTTCCTTATGATTATATAGATTCAATAGAAAAGCGTAACGAAATTTATTTACCTCCACAAGAAGTCTTTAAAAATCAGATGACTGATACTTTATGTTCGGATGAAGATTATCTTCATGCTAAAAAAGTTTGGGTTGTCTTTCAGTGTCAAGCTTTAAGAGATTATTTGAAACTCTACTTAAAAACTGATGTTTGTTTTACTAACAGACATATTTGACAATTTTAGGAAAATTTGCATCAAAATTTATAATTTAGATCCTGCCCAATATTTTACTTTACCAGGTCTTACTGGGTTGCTATGTTAAAATATACTAAAGTAGAATTAGAATTATTTGACTTTTCATGTTTCTTAAACAAAGTATTCGTGTAGGTATTAGCCAATGTTTAAAAAGATATGATAAATCAAATAATAATTTTATGGGGGATCAATGTAACCCTGCAGAACCATCTGAATATATAATATATTTAGATGCAAATAATTTATATGGTAGGGCCAAGTCGCAACTACTTCCGTACGGTACTTTTAAGTGGCTTGAAAATACATCAGATTTACAAGTAGATGAAATTTCTGATAATTCTGAAATAGGTTACGTTTTGGAAGTAGATTTAAAATATCCTCAATCATTACATAACATTCACAATGATTTACCATTTTGTTGTGAAAACAAAAAACATCCCAATGGTAAAATAAATAAACTATTATTAGAGTTAAATGATAAAAAAAATTGTACATGGCCTAATTTTGGAAAAGATTCATAGAGTAATACAGTTTAAACAATATGATTGGTTAAAAAAATATATTAACTTGAATACTAGCCATAGAGCTTTAGCAACGAATTCTTTTGAAATTTTTTTTTTTAAATTAATGAATAATGCTGTTTATGGTAAAACTATAGGAAACGTTGATAAAGGAAAAATAGTTAAAATATCCGATTTTTGGGAGAATAGAAGGAAACATTTCCATAATATTGCAATATTCAATGAAAATCTTTCTGCAGTTCTGTTAAATACGCTGAAAGTGTTATTTGATAAACCGATATACATGCGTTTCACAGTCCTAGAGCTCTGTAAATGTATATGTATAAGTTTCACTAAGACTATATGAAGCCTAAGTAAAATTTAAATATTGAATTGAATTACATGGATACCAATAGTTTTATATATAATATAAAGACTGAAGATTTCTATGAAGATATAAAATCAGATGTGCTTGAAACTGATCAAACAAAACTAATTTTTGATACATCTGATCCCAATAATGTTTACGGTTTACCGCTCGTAAATAAAAAAATGATTGGTTTATTTAAAGATGAAAGTAATGGAAAAATTGTGAAAGAATTTATAGGACTTAAATCAAAAATGTATTTATTAGATATTTTGCCTAATAAAATTATAAAAAAAAGTAAAGGTATAAAAAAAGCTGCTGCAAAAAAATTAACTATAAATGACTAAAGGAAATGTTTATTTGAAAATATTGTTTTATATGGTAAAATGAATATTTTTAAGTCTAAATTACATACTATATATACACAGTCATTAAATAAAATTGCTTTAAGTTATTTAGATGATAAGAAATATGTAGTGAACGATAACATTAAGACTCTACCTTGGTGTCATTATTCTATTCAAAATAATGAGCCATATATAGATATATAATAATGTTAACAAATAAAATCCAACTTAGGATAAAAATTTGATAAATCTTGTATATATGTAAAAAGTTTTACTAAACAAATTTAAAAATAAAATAATAAAACATATTTTATTTATATTAATATTACATATATTTGTTATATTAATAACAAATATTTTATTTATATTAATATTACAAATCACACAGGAATATATTGCAATATTACAAAACCATCGGCTACTAAGGCCATTATAGGTCGAATACTATTATTAAATTTTACACTAATATTATTTATTTTGATAAAGTTTTTTAAAGTGAGATTCCCCATTCTCGTTGATTCGGTCTTCCGAGAGTCCGATACGGTCCTAAAGTTTCGCTTTGGTCCTAAAGGTCCTTTTCGGTCCTAAAAGTCCGCTTCGGTTGTAAAGGTACGCTTCCGTCTTAAAGGTCAGAATCAGTCCTTTCTACTACTAAAGGCTACCGTCCTCTAGGGGTAAAAAGGAAGGAAGGGCCGAAATTGTTTTAAAAAGCATCCTAGGAGGTATTAGGTATATAAATTAGAGGTTTTCAAGTTATTCTAACTTAGCATACAAAATGAGGAGCAAGGCAGTAGCAGATTTACAATTTGTTTTTAAAAACAATAAACAATATTTTTTGAAGGAGTTTGTTTTGGTGGCTGAAGGCTCCCTCATTCCAATATTGATTGTGTTTAAAGCGCCTTATTCACTTGAGTAGTTAAATTAAAATGCTAAACAACAAAACAAATACCACAAAAATACTATTAATGGACTTGACTGGAATGATGGATTTATAGAATATTAAGGAATTAGAAATATTTTAAAGGATTAAATTCATTCGATGTCGTTTACGTAAAGGGGTACCAGAAAAAGGAATTTTTAGTTAAATTTGTTCCGAGTTCAGTAGAAGTTATCATTTGACATTCCATCTCTTCAGAAACTAAAGAATTTCATCACCATTTGCCCTCACCATCACATTACGGAAAATTTACAAAAATGTGCTTTAAAAAAATGGTATAAATTTATACATGTATTTAATAAAAGAAAATAATTGGTTTTAAAAAATATTTGTTTTATTTATTGTTGACCAAGATATTTTTTCTGACAATAACATAGGTATTTCATAAAATAGTCTGGAGTAGTTACACTGAGCTATGTGTAAATTCATTGGAATGTAGAAATCTTCTTAGCGAAAATCCTTTTGAATTTAATTTTGGTTCACTCTTCTTAAAATAGTGATAAAATGTACACCACTCCAAATAATTAATTTCGCTTATGACTTTGTTTTGTCGTTTTTTATCCAAAAAATAAATATAGCTTAATAAAAGGTTCTGCTCTAGCTCACCTTTTTCTGTTTCAAATACTTCTGAATTTGTTGATTGTTCCATTTTTTTTTGTTTTAACTGATGATTTTTTTTTAGAATTTTGTATTTATAGTTTTTCTCCCACATTTTTCAAAAATGTTTCGAAATATTCTTTGTATTTTTTTATCGTTTTTAAGTGGGGATGATGCGTCGAATGAATTAAAAAAATATTTTAAATTTATAATCTCAAATAAATAAATAATTGAAATATTATAATCTCATTGTGAAATGGCGGTACTTCCAAAGTTGTAAATTTTTAGGAATTTTAGGAATTTTCCTAGTATTCAAAAAAACATAATTGATTCTAACAAAAAATTAATGCAACTCAGGATAAAAATTTAATAAATCTTGTAGTACCTGTAAAACGTTTTACTAAACAAATTTAAAAATAAAATAATAAAACAATATGAATAAAAAAAAAAATTTTTATTTATTTTATTTATATTAATATTACAAATCACACAGCAATATATTGTAATATTACAAAACCATTGCCATTATAGGTCGAATCCTATTATTAAATTATACACTAATATTATTTTTTTTTTTTATATTATTCATTTTTTATTTACGCTATATTTGGTAGCAAGGGATATTTTTTTTTCAACTATTAAATCTTGCTACCTGTGCAGGTTTTGAACACGCACTCTCTTGGTTAATAAGCCAATTGCTTAACCACTAGGCCACCGTGGCCCCAAAAGAAACTTTATGTAGCAATAATTTTATAATTATGATAAATTTTGTAAAGTGGCGTTCCCCATTCTCGTTGATTGGGTCCTCTGAGAGTTCGATACGGTCCTAAAAGTCTGCTTTAGTCTTAAAGGTCCGCTTCGGTCCTAAAGGTCCGCTTCGGTCCTAAAGGTCCGCTTCCGCTCCAAAGGTCCGAATCAGTCCTTTCTACCACTAAAGGCTACCGTCCCCTAGGAGCAAAGGGAGAGGTCCGTCCCCTAGGAGCCCCTAGGAGCAAAGGGAGAGGTCCCTGGAGTCAATGGGCCTCCGGATAGAAATTGTTTTGGCAAGCGTCTTAGGAGGTCCGATCAGGTGATCCATCTTTTTTTAAATCGTATTAATTATATAAATTCGTTACTGCATCTCAAACTTCATTGAAAGTTTATTGTCTCAATTATTTCAAAATTGTAAAGCTAAATAATAGTGCCTACATAGAATTGTATCCACGTTGCACAGAAGAAACAAAAAATACTAAATTAATTACAAAAATTATAGAGCCATTAAATTACACTACAGATGACTTTTTAACTAATTTACTAAACCAATTTCATAAATCTCAATTCACTTAAACTTAATTTTAATTTTTCCAAAGTTGTAAAAATTCCTAGTATTTGAGAAAACATAATTGATTCTAACAAAAAACGAGAAAGAATACAGTTGCCTTTGTCAACTCTTAGATACCCGTACGAACCGTTAGTATGTTCATAGCCTGTCAATCTGCTTACAATATTATTTTTTTAATATTTTAGTATTTTAAAATAATTTGGGTGAATTTTATAATTTCTAGAACTATGGTACATTTATTTAAACTATATGTTTATACATTCTTCAAAAGCAGATTCTAACCTTCCACATAACGATTATCAATGCAAAACTTTTTCAAATATTCTATAGTACCATTTAATACTAAGCGGTAAATGTATATTAAATTTACTTAATACAAAATAGTAAATATAATTTTAAATATTATATTATATTAATGCGCACATAGTATATTTATATTGTTATAAGTATATCGCCATGCATTGCAATATTTCTTTAAAAATATTTCCATTCATACAATAATTTCTTACAAGTACAATAAAATACATATATGTATGTAAATAAGGCGCTATATAATATACATCTATACTCTGATCATTCATTCATCAGTGACATATACGATATGTAAATAAACATGATATTATATAAGTATGTATGTACCTATATCAATATCATATAAATAAAAATTCTTCAAGCAACCGTTATGTTGTTTATTTATTTAAATTTTTTTGTACTACGCATTATATCCTAAGCAATTTCAAATTATCGAGTAAGACAAAATGCAAAAAATTCGTTAAAAAAAATTTGTTAGAAAATTTGAAAAAATCAAGTAACACTTTCGTCAATTATAAAGTAACCCTATATTATTAAAAAAAGTTGTTAACAGAAATAAGAGTATAATGTTGAAGCTTTAATTTTTAGCACATTTCCAAAAAAATTTTGAAAAAATGTGCTTATTAATTTCACTCTGTCCACAGAGGGACGTTTACAAAACTTCTACACCATTAAAGATAAAGAAAAAAAATTTTAACCATGGGTAGGTCTCATAAAAAAAATTATTTTGTGGAACAACTTTTTCATATAGCCCCCTCTATTACGGAGATGCAGCCCCTCAAACTTTGAAAAACTCTATTTTTAAATGCATATATCTTATGTTCTGCTTAAGATTTTTTCACTCTGAAAACGTCATTCGACACGTATTTTTTTTACCTTTCTAACTGAGTATCGAAATTATACATTTTTTAAAATTTAGTATTTAAATTTACCGTTATGTGAAAACCAAATTTTGATGATTTTTCTACTTTCATAACTCCGGTACGCTTTTAGATAGAGGTTTGAAATTTTGAGACAAGAAAGAACTTTTAGAATTAGTATAAGTTTTTTTAGAAAGTTCATCTGCGTCTCCCCCTGTTTAAGAGGTATTAGGGCTGAAAAATTGAAAATTTGCTATGTTTAGGTACTTGTAACTTAAGCACCGATACAAATTTTTCTTCGGCAAGACATACAAATTAAAGCTAAAGTAATATATTTTTACATGTGTTAACGGTATTTTTTAATTATATAGGGTTCCGGACTTACAGCCCCTCAAAATTCCAGAAAAGTCATATTTTTATTTTTTCTTATTACAAAAAATTTCTTAAATTTTATTTTTTAAATTTTCAAATTTTTGTGCAAGTCACAATTCTAAACAGTTTGTATTGTGTTTTGGAAATGTGCGCTTTTAAAAACCGTTGGTTTACATACTACCTTGTTATGTATTATTTCAAAAAAATTTTAAGAGGTGTTAACGTTACAGGTGTTTAAAAATGGGACATTTTCAGTTTTTGACCACTTACAGCTCCTAAACAAAAGGAAGGGGGGGGTGATACAAAAAAAATTTCTGAAATAACTCATACTTATTGTTAAAGATCTAGCTTTTGTCAAAATTTCAAGTTTCCAACTTAAACGGCTTAGAAGATAGAAGGGTTAAAGGATTTTGCAATAATTCCGTTTTGCATAACGGTAAATTAAGACACTGTATAGCAAAAGTATATATTTATTATATACATGGTTGCAAAGCTCATAATAGCACCTATTATTTGGAACTTTCAGATTGAAGATATACCTTATAGAGCTTGTCTTATAACAATTTAAATATAGAGATTTTTCGAAGTTTTGAGGGGCTGTAGTTCCTTAACGGGTGCAGCTACAGAAAAATTATTATTATCATAAAATTGATATTTTTATGATATCTATCAGTTAAAATTTCATGGCTCTCTTTCAAAACAATTGTGGAGATCTAAAAGTTAGTTGTTCAGGAGCTACCCGAAATTTTGGTCGGAACTCAACCAAAAAAAATAGGGAACCTACAAATTGCTCCCAGAATATTTTGTGTAAATTTCAAGATTCTAGCTTTCTTAGTTTTTGAGTTAGCGTGCTGACGGACGGACGGACGCACGAACATGGCTTCATCGACTCAGAATTTGATTCTGATCCGATCCATACCTTTGAAGGTATATCTAGCTCGCATATTTCAAAGTGTTACAAACGGAGGAGTAATTTTGACAGAAGTTATATTTTTAAAAACAAGTATGAGTCATTCCAGAAATTTTTTTTGTATCACTCCCCGTTTAGGAGCTGTAAGGACAAAAACTGAAAATTTCCTATTTTTAAACACCTGTATCTTGAACACCTGTTAAATTTTTTTTGAAGTAATACATAAAAATTAAAGCTTCAACATTATACTCTTATTTCTGTTGACAACTTTTTTTAATAAATATAATAGTGTTACTTTAAAATTGACGAAAGTGTTACTTGATTTTCCAAATTTTCTAACAAATTTCTTTAACGAATTTTTTGCATTTTGTTTTACTCGAGAATTTGAAATTGCTTAGGATATAATGCTTAGTACAAAAAAATGTAAATAAATAAACAACGTAACATATATGTCACTGATGAATGAATGATAAGAGTATAGATGTATATTATATAGCGCCGTATTTACATACATACATACATGTATTTTATTGTACTTATAAGAAATTATTCTATGAATGAAAATATTTTTAAAGAAATATTGCAATGTATGGCGATATACTTATAACAATATAAATATACTATAGGCGGATTAATATAATATAATATTTAAAATTATATTTACATTTTGTAATTTAATATACATTTACCGCTGAGTATTAAATGGTACTATATAATATTTGAAAAAGTTTTGGATTGATAATCGTTATGTGGAAGGTTAGAATCTGCTTTTGAAGAATGTGTGAACATATAGTTTGAATATATGTACAACCCATAGTTCTAGAAATTATAAAACTCACCCAAATTATTTTAAAATACTAATATATTAAAAAAATAATATTGTAAGATGAGTGACAGGCTGTGAACATACTAACGGTTCGTACGTGTATCTAAGAGTTGACAAAGGCAACTGTATTCTTTCTCGTTTTTATTACATCTACTCGTATTACTTCAACTGTTTTTTTTTTTTGTATGAAAATATAATAATAATAATAATAATAATAAAAAAAAAAGAAATCTTGTTCAAATTAAAAAATTATTTAACATAACATAACATAAAATCTGAATCAAAATCTTTTAAACAAAATTATAAATAAAATATTGAAATAACTTGTATTAATAAAACAAACAGTTTTTATAAGAGAAACTAAATCAAAATTATTACATTATAGAAAAAGAAAAGATTATTAGAAATTAATTGTTAAGAAAAAAATTTTATCTTTATTAATAATTATTAAAATTTTTTTTTTCCCATGAGGGAAGGTGTAATAATCCAATAATTTTAATGTACAATTTAACTTATTTTTAATGCTTACGTACAATATATTATCATATTTATTTTTACTAAAATGTACTGAAATACTGTAATACATTGAACTCTATTACATTGAAATCAAAAATATTGAATAAATGCAATCTACTAATATTGTAATTGTAATATGATCAATATTAATTATAATATTCATAATTATGTTATTAAATGTAGGTCAGCGATTACAATTTATTAATATTGTAATTACAATTTGATGAGTAATTTATAATATTGAAAATTATGTTAAAAATGTTAATAAAAATTCGAAAATAAAAAGTCAGTCAATGAAAGAAACTCAAAAAACAAAGGTGTTTTATTTGAATATCTTTTAATATTTTATTTTGTATTGTGTGAATTATTACACAAATCTATTTTTATTGAAGGAACAAAGAAATATTTTCAAATAAAATTTTTAGATTCTTATAGGTTTCTGCAATCCAGTCTTGAATCATTGACAGAAAATTTATGTAGAGAAAGGCTAGAAACCGTTAGAACACATTTCCAAAGTAATGGAAAATTAAAATTGTTAGAAAGGATGGTTTTCCTTATGATTATATAGATTCAATAGAAAAGCTTAACGAAATTTATTTACCTCCACAAGTCTTCAAAAATCAGATGACTGATACTTTATGTTCGGATGAAGATTATCTTCATGCTAAAAAAGTTTGGGATGTCTTTCAGTGTCAAACTTTAAGAGATTATTTGAAACTCTACTTAAAAACTGATGTTTGTTTTACTAACAGACATATTTGACAATTTTAGGAAAATTTGCATCAAAATTTATAATTTAGATCCTGCCCAATATTTTACTTTACCAGATCTTACTGGGTTGCTATGTTAAAATATACTAAAGTAGAATTAGAATTATTTGACTTTTCATGTTTCTTAAACAAAGTATTCGTGGAGGTATTAGCCAATGTTTAAAAAGATATGCTAAATCAAATAATAAATTTATGGGGGATCAATGTAACCCTGCAGAACCATCTGAATATATAATATATTTAGATGCAAATAATTTATATGGTTGGGCCAAGTCGCAACTACTTCCGTACGGTACTTTTAAGTGGCTTGAAAATACATCAGATTTACAAGTAGATGAAATTTCTGATAATTCTGAAATAGGTTACGTTTTGGAAGTAGATTTAAAATATCCTCAATCATTACATAACATTCACAATGATTTACCATTTTGTTGTGAAAACAAAAAACATCCCAATGGTAAAATAAATAAACTATTATTAGAGTTAAATGATAAAAAAAATTGTACATGGCCTAATTTTGGAAAAGATTCATAGAGTAATACAGTTTAAACAATCTTATTGGTTAAAAAAATATATTAACTTAAATACTAGCCATAGAGCTTTAGCAACGAATTCTTTTGAACATTTTTTTTTTAAATTAATGAATAATGCTGTTTATGGTAAAACTATAGAAAACGTTGATAAAGAAAAAATAGTTAAAATAACCGATTTTTGGGAGAATAGAAGGAAACATTTCCATAATATTGCAATATTCAATGAAAATCTTTCTGCAGTTCAGTTAAATACGCTGAAAGTGTTATTTGATAAACCGATATACATGCGTTTCACAGTCCTAGAGCTCTGTAAATGTATATGTATAAGTTTCACTAAGACTATATGAAGCCTAAGTATAATTTAAATATTGAATTGAATTGCATGGATACCGATAGTTTTATATATAATATAAAGACTGAAGATTTCTATGAAGATATAAAATCAGATGTGCTTGAAACTGATCAAACAAAACTAATTTTTGATACATCTGATTATGATCCCAATAATGTTTACGGTTTACCGCTCGTAAATAAAAAATGTTTGGTTTATTTAAAGATGAAAGTAATGGCAAAATTGTGAAAGAATTTATAGGACTTAAATCAAAAATTTATTTATTAGATATTTTGCCTAATAAAATTATAAATAAAAGTAAGTATATGGTAAAATGAATATTTTTAAGTCTAAATTACATACTATATATACACAGTCATTAAATAAAACTGCTTTAAGTTCTTTTGGTGGTAGTCAATGTCATTTCTTTAGATATGTAGTCAATGATAACATTAAGACTCTAGCTTGGGGTCAACTAGCTAGCAAAATAATGAGCCATATATAGATATATAATAATGTTTACAAATAAAATCCAACTCAGGATAAAAATTTGATAAATCTTGTAGATATCTGTAAAAAGTTTTACTAAACAAATTTAAAAATAAAATAATAAAACAATATGAAATAAAAAAAAAAGAAATTTTATTTATTTTATTTATATTAATATTACAAATCACACAGGAATATATTGCAATATTACAAAACCATCGGCTACTAAGGCCATTATAGGTCGAATACTATTATTAAATTATACACTAATATTATTTAGTCCTAACCATACAAAATACAAGAGCTTTTGGTATTTGCCCTATAAATATATTATCCAATGATATGTGGGAAGTGTTAGCTGGAATTGTAAATGTTTTGGTTTCACTTCTCGTATAAAAATATTTCGGGTTTGCCTTTTCCAGTACAGTAGTGTGTGCTATCAATATTTTAGGATTAATTGTTAAATGTTTCATGTATAATGTAGCTTCGAGAATTTTTAAATAACTTTCATCGTTATCGTTGGCTTATCCAATTCATTTTTGGATTCATTCATCATTTGGCTTATCCAATTCCCAACCAGATGCTTCCAGATGCGTTTGACTGGAATTTGTACTATAATTTAGTAAAGTAGTTATGTATGCTTTATAATGGTATAAGGAATCTGAAGGAGTGATGTTTTTCCGTTTAGAGTTGCATTACATTGTTTAATTAAAGAGTGTAATAAATTATTTATAACACTGGGCTGCAAGCTGCCTTTGCTTCATTTCCAGTTCGTATTTTATCGTTTGCACTCCAAACTGATCCATCTGTTTTTAATATTTGAAGTTTAAACTTTATATAGGTACTGGATAAATCTCGATATGTATCTCCATTCCCAAGCGAAACAAATGCAAAGGTTGATGGCGATGCCTCTTAACAAGGTAAAGGATTGTATGCTACCTCTTCTGAACGCAAAATACTTGTTTGAACAGGTAAAGATCAAGTTCCATTTTTAATTGAATATATCGGAGATTTTACTTTGCTTTCTTCGTCGCTTTTTCGACTTCAAATGTGTCTTTTTAGAAACTGCTCGACTTTTTATAGCTCTTTGTCTTGTTATAGCTGTTTGTCTTCCGCCATACATCGAAAGCAGTTGGTTAACTACTGATATCCGTAAATTTTTTATGCCGCCTTTGCTTTGATCAATTACGTCTTCTTTTATGTTTGCACCAGATGCTATATCATAAAAACTATTTTTACTTGTGTTTACAGCCTCTTTTTTAATAAAGTCCCAACCTGATGTAAAAACTGGCTTTAAGTAACGAATTAAACTTCCGAATATATTTCCAAAACCACAACCTCTTTGCATACCTGGATAAAATTGTAATAAAGGTCCAATATCTTTGATTCCTCCTCCTACTTGAGAGTAATAATATCTCACGTAAGCTCTTTCCATGTTTGATAGAATATCATATTTGAGTAGTAGTATTTATATTGTTTTTGGGCAAAAATTTTAATCGCTATCGTTTCAAATCAATTTTTTTTATGGGTACATACCTTTCTAATGGACATTTTGAAATTTAATATTTGTAGGTATTCTACAATTTTCTATGTTGATAGCTCTCAACGCCCGCCCTTTGCTACTTCCAAAAACAGATGACTGAACTATATCTGAATAAATCATCACCATTCCATTCAATTCATCTTTATTATTAGCAACAGCTAATTCGAATAGTTCAGGTAATTTTGTTTTGAAATTTTTTATATTTTTTTTCTGTTGAAATAATTCAGTTTGTAATGTTTTTACATTTTAACTTTGATTAATTTTTATAGAGAAACTATCTTCATCAAAAGTCTACGATATTTGAATTAAATCCCCTCGGTTAAATTCTAACAGTTTTTGTAATATTACATCGTCATAATTTTTAGGAGTAGAGATATATGTCAAAACTTCATTAAAAATTTTTTTGAAAACTTGATTTCGAGTAAACGCGGGATTAGGAGTTATATTTTCAATAAGCGTTGGAAAAAAATTAAACTTCCAATCATCCAAATGTAATTCCGAATCGTCATATGAATAATATATGTAACCTATAGGTTTGGTTACTTTAATTTTTGAATGAAGCTAAAGTATTGTCTGGAAATAGTTTTAGATTATCACTACTAAATAATGTTACATAAAAGTCATCTTGACTATCCATCTTTGTTAACTTCTTCAGAAACATAAAATGCGGTACGATATATGGTGTTGATGAAGTTCTTAGTTTTGGACTTCTAAGTAATGGTTTTAGATTTTGTTTTTTTGTTTCAGGTGTTTTGTACATCTGGTGTTGATGAAGTTCTTAGTTTTGGACTTCTAAGTAATGGTTTTAGATTTTGTTTTTTTGTTTCAGGAAAGTGTGAAAGTATAGTGGGGGAAATTGCACTACCGGCCGATCTAGGTGTCTTCTTCTTTTGAAGAGATGGTACAGCAACGATAATTACATTACCACTTGGTGTTTCAAACATTCGATAATCAGATATTTCTACTAATTTTTCATTTTGCAATATTTAAGTTTGAGCTAATTTTTTAAATGAATTTTCATCATCCAAATCGTAATGTGATAAATCGATATCCATATTTGAATATTCTTTTTTAGGGTCATATTCAAACACATCTTCAGTTATTAATGGAAGAAAATCGGTCTGTGCTGATGTTGATTTGTATTTAGGTAATTCAGTTTCTGTATATGCATTTCGTTTAGAAAAGAATTTTGTTTGAGTGCCTCTATCAAATGTAAGATTATTAGCCTTTTCTGGTAATCTTTTTGCGTGTCTTTTGTTAATTCCATATTTGAGAAGGTTGTGACGATATAAGTACCATTTTTGCAATGGTTTTAATTTTTTATCATATAAAACTTTTTTAATTTTTTGATCCAAAAAATCCAAGTTTTTATCATCTTGAAATAATTTGTTAAATTTTGAAAATATTTCTGGTGACATAACAATCATTTGCTGCATTATGTCTTACTGAGAAGACAGTCTATTCAAAATGTAAGATTGTTGATGCATGCTCCCAATAACTTCGGCGGGGTCCAATTCAGTCTAGAGATCCGATTCGGTTCTTGCCATGGGCAAGGGGACCCATTTTCAATTTTACTACCAAAGCACTAATTCCATTAATTTTTTTTGATATTCAAACTTTCCGTCTTGAGATCCTAAATCTTAGTCCCTAATGATCTTATTCCTATTCTCTGAACCTGCCGAATTCCCAACTTTCGCTTTTCCAAACCTCTAAGGTTAGGTTAAGGTGGCTGCCAAAAAGGCACACTTAGACCGTATTTGGTCCATTGTGTCCAAACCTCTAAACTTGCTGAAGCTTCTACACTTATAACATCGTACCAAAGGCTTAAACCCCCTACCCTTAAAACTTTTTAAACTCACTTAATAATTTAATTTTTAATTCATAACACATATTCTTACACCCTAAAACTAAATTCAAATCCATAATACCCTTCATTCAATCACATAATATATATTTTCATTCCGTTATTTCAATTATCTTTTTAACAACAAACAATAATTTTTTTCATATAAAAAACTGGCCAGAATCGGCATTTTCTATCTACTTTCAATATTCAAAAACTATGTTTGTCACTTTACATAATCTAAAAAGCTTTGTTTACCAATTGGCCTCCATTATTTTTACTACAGTTATCCAAAAAAAAAAGTACAACACATAAAATAAATAACACAGCATTAAATTTTTTGTTAATTTTATTATTTTTATTTTCTTCTTTAATTCTATTATTAAAATTACATTATTAATTTTATTAGTTATATGTATATTAGTTTATCTTAGAATAGGTATAAAAAAATATATATTTTTACTTACATTTTTTTTGCGCAAGTCCCTTTTGTGGAACCATATTCCATGGCATGTGTTCCCTAAAGTTGGTAATACATATGTATACGATTTTTTTTTTTTTGTTATTATGCAAAATATTGTTACATATAAAGAATTAGATGACCATAGCGTTAACCGCTGTCTGGTCTTATGATTATATTCTTAAATTATACTTAAAAGTGCATTAATAATACAATTAATATAATATATAACAAAATATTAAAGAAATTATATTTAACAAATTAATAAAAGGTAAAATAAAAAAATAAAAATTAGTAACTAGTTAGTTAATTCCTATTTGACAAATTCTATTCTTACTGTTCCTTATGTAATCATCGAAGTATTACAATAATTCTTTCACTTTTCTTTTAAACACTACTATGTTATCTATTTGTTTTACAGATTGTGATAGCTCATTGTAGAGCTTTAAACAATTATATAGGCAGCTCAGCTTTTATTTGTCTGTTTTAAATAGAGATAAATGAAAATTGGATTTGTTCCTGGTATTATAATTGTGAATATCAATGTTCCTATTAAGTATATAATTGTGCTTAATTAAATTATTTATTACTTTGCAAGCAATCATATAGAGCTCCTTTTTCCCAATAGACACTAGACTAAGATATCTGTTTGTGTAGAGTAAATGAGATGGATGTGTTACAGGGTGATTATTTATTATTTTAATGGGTTTTTTGTTAAGCTTATCTAACCTTGATAAGTGAATAGCCGGTGAATTACTCTAAATACGGTTTACATAACCAAGTTTGATACAATAAATGACGAGTAGATGCAATAAAGTGAATTCTGATTTAAATATTTTTTTAATCTTTTTAAAATGAAAACGTAAGGAGCTATTTTTTTGCAATATGTTCTAAATGGTCACACCATTTAAGCTTACTATCTATAAGAAGCCCTAAGTAGTTAAAGGACTTTACAATGTCAATTTTGTCATTATTAAAAATAATTCCCCTATTGCGAAAAGATTTATTTTCAAAGAACAAAGGTTTTGTGTTGGTTGAATTCAACAGCAGGCGATGTTTAATAAGCCACTCATTAATAGTAGCTAAATCAGAAATTATAGCATCCTTAACTCTGCTTCGTCGCCGCACGCATACTTTATGGCAGTATCATTCGCGTAGAGTTGGACTACTCCGTTTAGTTGCAAGGAAGTAATGTCATTTATGTAAATTTTAAAGAAGTCTGGCCTTAAAATGGATCCCTGTGGAACCCCCTTAGTAACATTTTTTTCACTACTTAAACTTTTCCCAACACGCACCCTTTGCTTCCATTCATTTAAATAAGATCTTAAATAATTTAGTTGCCGATAGTTGAACTTTAGAAGCGAGAGTTTATTTAGCAATATATCGTGGTCAACACAATTGAAAGCTTTTTTCAAGTCCAGAAAAACACAGGCGGTATACTTCTTTTCATCCATACTTTTAGTAATGAACTCATTCAATTTAAGTTTAGTTTAGTTTAGTTCAGTTTAAATTCTGATTATTTATATTAACATTTTTACATTAACTCTGGCTTCTCTTCAATTTGTCGAATAAATCTTTCTCCTTTTATTTTACTTTACAATTCAAAGATAGGGAACATCATTATAAGAAATTTACTTAATTCTAAGTTTTATTCTTAATTTTTTCAAAATTATACATTTTTGAATTCATATAACTTAGTAATAGATATACAAATCTAATAGATCTAATAGATATTACAAAGTATAAAAATTGACTTAAATAATACTTATATTTTATATGCTTTTATATTAACTCGTCGCTGTCGGTTTATTTATTTATTTATTTATTTGTCATTCTGTCACGCTTTTTATTATCTTCGTAATCTGTTAGCAACATTTGTAAGTGTAGTATGGTGCAGAGGATAGTGTACAGGTTTCAAAAGTGGGGATCATGTTGTTCGAATCCAGTTCACATGCAACATTTTTTTTTTTTAACTATCTATTCATCAACATTTTTTGAATAAAATATGTATACATTTTTGTATATATCAATTTAAAATTAACATTTTTATCTCGTATTCATGCATACAAACATACACATTATATTTTTGATCTTTCCTGGTGTTTTGTATTAGCATAATTAGCAAAACACAATCCATACATACAATCTTTTTATGTATGTTGCTAAGTTATTTTGTTTACAACATTTGTTTAGTATTTAAATCAAAATATTTACTGTCAACATTCTTTAATGCATATTGAATATACATGGTTAAAAATTAAGATTTTATGTTCGTAATATGTTCATTAAATATTTAAGTGTTGTATAGTGCAGAGGAGAGTGTAGAGGTTTTGAAAGTAAGAGTGATTTGGTTCGAATCCAATTCGTGTACGTACATTTTTTTTTTTTGTTAACTGTATTCATCAACATTTTTTTAATAAAATTTTATGTATAATATACACATATTATTTGATCTTTCCTCCTATAATAATTTAGTTCAATTAATCTTGATGTGTACATTTGTTTTGTATTAGGATTTAGCAAAACACAAAATGTATAGGTACAATATTTTTATGTTGCTAAATTATTTTGTTTTAAAACATTTGTTTAGGATTTAAATCAGAATATTTGTTGTCAACATTCTTTATGCATATTGAATATGCATGTCGTTAAAAATTAATGTTTTATGTGTTTTATTTAGGAACATTTATTATGTATATTGTGTATATAGATATACAAATAAAATTTTATTCAAAATAATTCCAATTGCCAAATTCAAACTACATACATACATAATATTATTTTTGTACATAGAAAAGAATATAAAAAGTAAAGATCATTACAAAATTATGCTTTTGCGCATTATGAACGTTTGTAATGCTGGAATAAGCTTAAATAAAAATCTGGGAAATTTGAGGTTCGTGTTTCTTTTTTTATTCCAGCAATTTACTTTTATATTATAACAGTCCAAAATGCTTGCACTAGCAATTCACTTTTATATTATAACAGTCAAAAAAGCTAAAGCTTTGCAATCAATTTTATTTTCTACTTTTTAGGGGGCGAATTTGGTTTCGATAAAAGCATATTTTAAAAAATATTTTTTTTACATATTATTTTATTTTATACTTTTTTTATTATTTATTTATTATATAATTAAAAATTTTCTTTTTTTGTTTTAAATTTCAATTTGTTACTTTTAATATAGCAACATACATAATTTTATTTTATTTTTCAAACCAAGTGCAATATTCTTTATTGTTTAAATTATTTTTTTTTTTTTGTTTTATATTTTTGCAATTACATACTGATACCTCAATTATTGTTATTATATACGTATTACCTAATACATATTTTTTTTTTCTTATAGAACAAAAAAAAATTGAACTTGTAATAAATATGAAATAAATTTTATATTTTTGCTTTAAAATTAAATTATATTCTCTTAAGAGTTACGTAATATTTATTTTGATTTTTTTTTTTTTTTGTTTTTATACCCGTATGAACTATGTTCAAGGGTATAATAAATTTGCCATTACGTTTGTGAAACCTTAAAGGAGTCGAGCTAGATATAGTGTCAAAGGTATGGATCGGCTCAGAATCGAATTCTGAGTCAATAAAGCCATGTCCGTCCGTCCGCACGATAACTCAAAAAATGAAGGAGCTAGGAGGCTGAAATTTTTTTTACGTCACAATTTTTGCAAAATTGTTATTTTTGTTATTTAAACCCAGCTTTTTCGGTCGGCGGGTTCAAGTAGCTGCCATACAACTTCTTTCTTTATATAGAAATAACTCAGTATCTATTCAAGCCAGATCTCTGAAATTTTGCAAGTGATGATCAAGTTTTATGACAACAACTTCTGTAAAATTTGGTTGTGGTGGTGCGGCGGGTTCGGGTAGCTGCCATATAACTTCTCCGTTTAATGTTGAAGCTAGGAATTTGAAATTTAGTAAAGAGGTGTGGAGTTACATATCAACAACTTTTGTAAAATTTGGTTGGTTTAGAGCAGCCGGTTCAGGCTTCTTTCACCTCAGCTAGGCGTCTGAAATCTTGCAAATGATAATCAAGTTTTACGGCAAAAACTTCTGCAAAATTTGGTTGTGATGGTATGACAGGTTCGGGTAGCTGCCATACAACTTTTTAAACAACTCTTTTTAAATGAAAATAACTCAGTATCTGTTTAGTGAAAAAGTGTTGAGTTACATGCCAAAAACTTTTGTAAAATTTGATTGGTCTAAATTTGAAAATTTGATTGATCAGGCTTCTTGCATTTTTTGGAACATAATTGAGCTAGGCGCAATAGATTCGGGTAGCTGTCATACAACTCCACAATTTACATAAATATATCTCTGTAGTTAACGTCGGTACTAAAATATCTGAATGTTTTTAAAAGATGATCAAGTTTTATAGAAACAGGATATATTACATTCATACGGGTATCCCAGAATTGACACAGTCTACTCTACTGCACTCTTCCTCATTAAAGCTTAGAGTAAAGGAATAATGTTGAATATAAATTTTGTAAAAGACGTTCTCTTAAGAGTTACGTCGAATTTCTATTTTGGCTTTTTATACTTTGAACATGTTTTGCTTTATTCTTCAGAATAAGCCTTTGGATTAAATTAAACTTTTTATTTAAAAAATAGGATAATTTATTAAATTATTTAAAGCATTGAAATATATCTTAAGATCTATTTCAAAGGAATAATTTAATTCTAAAATATTGTATAGAATATTTATACAAATAATAAAATTTTTATTTTTACAGCCAAAAATAATAAAATTTGATCTACATATTATATTCTATTTATATGCAAAAATATTTGTCTGTTAGCAAAAAGTTTTTAACAATACTTCTTCCATCTAATAAAGTGATTATTGGTTTGCCCAAATTTTCGGCAAATCATATATTTATTTCATATATTTATAAATACATAAATTTCATTTATATAAAACTAACTTATAACATAATTAAAAAATAGATTTTATTTTCTTTTAAGTTAAAATTAAAAAATGTTTAGAAAAAAATGATGATGTATATTATTTTAAAAGTTTCAAATAAATCTATATTTAAAAAAAATTGATACCTTATTTATTCTTCAATAATTTCGTTGGTCGGCAACGGCTCTGCACCTTCTGTGTGTTTTAATTTGCTCCACTTAACATTCTCAATGCCATTGATGAAATTTTAAATTTTCCATTTCTTGCTCAATTGTTGTTTTATCTGATAATGTATTTTCTTCACTATTTTGAGCATGATGCAAATTGTGATTTTAATTGACATACTGTAACTTTTTGTAAATCTTTTAACGTTGGTGCAACCACATTGAATTCTTATTATTAAATATGTATTTAAATATTTCAATTTACGGTTCGTATCACAAGATTTACTATCTTTGTTTTTGCGCCAACTATGTTTTTATTTAAGAAAGTAAAACATTTAGTTTTTGGTTTGGTCTTAAGACAGATTTTTATTTTACAAAGTTATACTTATATATTAATATGCTTAAATTAATTTAATGCTAAGATCATCAAAAATAATGTTGTTTTTATAGTTTATTAATATAATGAATTAACCAGGAATGCTAATTGCATTTCCTGTTATTGTGAAAATATAAAAATGCTTAAAAAAAAAGTGAATGAGCTACTATATTATACCAACACAATACCATGCACATTATATTAAGTTGTGTCAACGTGATTTATCATGCTACATTATGGCAACACATATGTCATTCTACATTATGTCAACATAATATTATGTAACTCGCGCATTACCTACTATTTTATCATTAACAAGCCCTAATAATAAACGTTTATAATCGTTCGAAGGTGTCAAGGATAGGAATTAAGCATTCTATTCTTTTAATAAAATTTAACAATGAATTTTTATCGCCACTGAATACGCAATTTTAGCTACTTGATGCTAGTTTAAATTTTTCTGATACACTTAAGTTATCCATAATTATATTACAATAAAACAAGGTAGAATGTAAACCAACGGTTTTTAAAAGCGCACATTTCCAAAACTCAATACAAATTGTTTAGAAGTGTGACTTACACAAAAATTTGAAAATTTCATGTAATAAAAAAAAACTTGAAAATAGGAAATTTTTGAGATTTTGAGGGGCCGTAAGTCCGGAATCCTATATAACTAAGAAAAGCTGTTAACACACGTAAAAATATATTATTGAAGCTTTAATTTTTATGTCTTGCCGAAGAAAAGTTTTTACAGGTGCCTAAGTTACAGGTGTCTAAAAATAGCAAATTTTCAATTTTTGAGGCGTAATAACTCCTAAAGAGGGGGCGTTACCAAAAAATTTTCTGAGGAAACTTATACTAATTCTAAAAGTTCTTTCTTGTCTCAAAATTTCAGGTTCCTATCTAAAGGGGTGCCGGAGTTATGAAAAAAGAAATTTCATGCAAAATGTGGTTTTCACATAACGGTAAATTTAAATCGTAAATTACAAAATATTACATAATTTTGATATTGTTTTATATAGATAATAAAATTTTCGATCTTCTACCGGTTTTAGATTGCAAAACTATTACGCAAAGCCCGAGATATATACATCTGAAAATGGAGCTTTTTTACAATTTTGAAGAGCTGCAGCTTTGGAACCCTTTACAATTAAAATAAACCTTTCACACACGTAAAAATATATTATTGTCGCTTTAATTTTTACATCTTGTAGAAGTAAAATGTGTGCAGGTTCCTAAGTTACAGGTGTTTAAAAATAGCAAATTTTCAATTTTTAAGCCCAAATAGCTCATAAACAGGGGGTGGTCCGAAAAAATTTTCTGAGCAAACTTATACTAATTCTAAAAGTTCTTTCTTGCCTCAAAATTTCAAGCTTGTATCTAGAAGCGTGCCGGAGTTATGAAAGTAGAAAAATCATGCAAAATTTGGTTTTCACATAACGGTAAATTTAAATACTAAATTTAAAAAAATTGTATAATTTTGATATAAATTTACAAAGATAAAAGAAATACCTGTCGAATGACGTTTTCAGATTGAAAAAATCTTAAGCAGAACATAAGATATATGCATTTAAAAATAGGGCTTTTTCAAAGTTTGAGGGGGTGTAGCTCCGTAATGGGGGGGGCTACATGAAAAAGTTGTTCCACAAATTTATTTTTTTTATGAGACCTACCTATGGTTAAAATTTTTTTTCTCTATCTTTAACGGTGTAGAAGTTTTGTAAACAGACGGACGGACGGACAGAGTGAAACTAATAAGCACATTTTTTCAAAATTTTTTTGGAAATGTGCTAAAAAAATAAAAAATAAAAAATTACAAAAAAAATTTTGGTTTTTTTTTTTTTTTTTTTTGTTATTACTCTAAGCTAATTTTAATTAATTTTTGTGTTTCAATTTATTAATAAAATTTAATGTAACTTAATAAGGATAAAAAAAATGTCTTTTTTTTTTTGCTTATTTTTATACTCGTACGATAGGATCGGGTATAATAAAATTACTCCTCCGTTTGTAACACCTCGAAATAGGCGAGCTAGATATACCTTCAAAGATATGGATCGAATCAGAATCAAATTCTGAGTCGATTAAGCCATGTCCGCCCGTCCGTCCGTCAGCACGCTAACTCAAAAACTAACAAAGCTAGAATATTGAAATTTACACAAAATATTTTGGGAGCAATTTGTAGGTTTTTTTTGTCTTTTCTTTTTTGTTGAGTTCCGACCAAAATTTCGGGTAGCTCCCGAACAACTAACTTTTAGATCTCCACAATTTTTTTGAAATAGAGCCATGCAAATTTAACTGCTGATAGATATCATAAAAATATTAATTTTATGTTAATATTAGTTTTTCTGTAGCCCCACCCGTTAAGGAGCTACAGCCCCCCAAAGCCCCCAAAAATCTCTATATTTAAATTGTTATAACACAAGTTCTATAAGGTATATTTTCAATCTGAAAATATACTTCAATCTGTTTCCAAACAATAGGTGCTATTATGAGCTTTACAAGCATGTATATAATAAATATATACCTGTGCTATACGGTGTCTTAATTTACGGTTATGCGAAACGGAATTACTGCAAAAACCTTTAACCCTTCTATCTTCTAAACAGTTTAAGTTTGAAACTTCAAATTTTGGCAAAAGTTAAAATTTTTTTTGCATCACCCCCCATTTAGGAGCTGTAAGGGATCAAAACCTGAAAATTTCCTATTTTTAAACACCTGTAACTTGAACAGCTGTTAAAATTTTTTTTAAGTAATACTTAAAATTTAAAGCTTCAACACTATACTCTTATTTCTGTTAACCACTTTTTTTAATAATATTGGGTTACTTTACAATTGACGAAAGTGTTACTTGATTTTTTCAAATTTTCTAACAAATTTCTTTAACGAATTTTTTGCATTTTGTTTTACTCGATAATTTGAAATTGTTGAGGATATAATGCGTAGTACAAAAAATGTAAATAAATAAACAATGTAACATATATGTCACTGATGAATGAATGATAAGAGTATAGATGTATATTATATAGCGCCTTATTTACATACATATGCATATATGTATTTTATTGTACTTATAAGAAATTATTCTATGAATGGAAATATTTTTAAAGAAATATTGCAATGTATGGCGATATTACTTATAACAATATAAGTATACTATGTAAGCATTAATATAATATAATATTAAAAATTATATTTACTATTTTGTACTAAGTAAATTTAATATACATTTAATATACCGCTTAGTATTAAATGGTACTATAGAATATTTGAAAAAGTTTTGGATTGATAATCTATTAATTAATAATAAATTAATCCAAATTATTTTAAAATACTAAAATATTAAAAAAATAATATTGTAGGCAGAGTGACAGGCTGTGAACATACTAACTGTTCGTACGGGTATCTAAGAGTTGACAAAGGCACTGTATTCTTCCACGTTTTATTTACACTCTCTTTTATTTCGATCATTATTAAGTCAATATCATGTATTAATGTAATGCAATCATCACATACATACATTAATCATACTACATATTAGTTAATAGTACATTATAACTGTTGAATCCAACACTGGAACACTTTACAGCAACATGACAAACTTTGCCACAAACACCTTTACATCGTATACCAGATTCTCCCCGTATCTGCGTTTTGCATTTATTGCATTATAATATTTGTATATATCGTTGTATTTAATAATTTTAATATTTGCTTAATTGTTTATATTTATGTACACAATCTAATTATGTTAATATATATTAATTTAAGTATTATTAATTTATGTAGGTATATATGACTGTATGCATATTTGTATTTTATTTACACAATGATTAAATTAAAATTAAATTATTATCGAATTTCACCTCACAAAATTTATAAAATTCAGTTTTTAATTCAATTTTTAATTATTTTTTCAAATACTGATCAGTTCACGCTATATGTTCTTCTCAAAATTTTACTCAAAAAATAAAAAAAGAAAAAAAGAGATATGTATATAG
This sequence comes from Poecilobothrus nobilitatus, assembly GCA_947095535.1. Lineage (NCBI taxonomy): Eukaryota > Metazoa > Arthropoda > Insecta > Diptera > Dolichopodidae > Poecilobothrus > Poecilobothrus nobilitatus. The sequence continues at coordinate 193,556,076 of OX352772.1, forward strand.
ATAAATAAATAAAAAATTTACTGTTAATGAATAGTGTTAATGTTATTGTATATTTTGAAATGGTATATATAAGTATTTTGAAGTAAATAAATAAAAAGTTAAATATTTTAAAGTTAATATAAAAAATTATAATGTGTTTTGTATAAAAGAAATTATTATATGTTTTTAAAAGATATTTATGTATTTTCAAGTAAATAAATAATAAATTAAGTATGATGATACATAACACCTGTTCGGTTAAGACAATTTTATTGAATTATATATGATGTGAAGTATTAAATAAGTAGTTATATATGTAATATTAATATAAAATTTGTATATAAATAGGTATACATATAGAATTGCATGGTATTTTAAAATTAGTGAAAAAATTTATAATGTGTTTTATGTGAAAAATATTATTATATGTTTGTTATATTATATAGAGTTATATATATTGTAACATAAGAAAAAAACTGTCTGGCTGACAAAAACCGCATACACAGCAGTTATATCACCTGAATTGATCATTTAGGTACAGTATTAAAGGTAAGATGTATAAAATGCATGTTTATACGATTACGTTGAAATCCTTGTGATTAAGTAAACATGCATTAGAAATAAGAACATTAATATTCATTATATAGTTTGTCTTCTAAGCGATAAGTACTGTTGCTACAAATAAATAAATAAAATAAAAGAAGCTTAAGTTTAATTTAAAACTTAAATGGCAGTTGGTTAACAACCAATAATACAGTTACAGTGTATTAATTTTTTTGTAATACAGTTACAGCGTATTAAATAATACCATAAAGAAATCATATACATAGAGTATTTAAATAAATTGTTCCGACTCAAGTAATAAAGGGCTTTAAAAAATAAATCGTTACATGACGCAAAAGAAATTTTTTTCATCATTTTAAAAATGATATAACCACATATATACCTTTGTGCGTTATTCGAAACAACATTCTTTTCTGTTTTTTCTAAATTTTCTCCTAAATAATTGATGACAGCGTTAGTAATATTATCATCAATTTGTTCAATTTCAACTTCTTCTTCATTTGTACCTGAGCTATATATTTTTTTAAACTTTTTCTTGATTTGTAATGGATTAATAACTTCAATTTTTATTTTTTTTTTCATTGAAAATTTTGTTAAAAATCAATGCATGAGATTATTAATTTAAGTTAAATACCTATATATATTGTTAAAATGATTAATTATGTTTTTATGTTAAATTTGTTAAATGTTAAAGTAGTTTATTATGCTTAGTTATAACTTTGTAAATAATTTTGTAAATAGTTTTTTTATATTTTCTTGCAAAATTTGTTTACATAAATTTTGAATTTTTATTTTTTTGTAAATGTACTAATAAAAAGGGTTTTTTATGCCATTTGGAAAATTAATACTATCAGACTATATTTTAGAATTTTCCATGTGGCTTTTTCCCTTCTTATGTTTTTCTTCTATTCTGTAATTTTAAGCAATAAAACATTTTTTTTAATTAATTTTATGTGCTTTTGTTATTTTTTGATTCCCTATTTAGGTACTGTACTAATATTCCTATTCTAATATTAGCTATTCTAACATTTAGGTACTAATATTAAAAAGAAAATTGTTAAATAAAATTTGATTTTTTTATTAATTTTTGCAAAGTTTTAAAAATTATTTACTTTTACTAGTACTAGGTATATCATGACTATATATTTACTCTAAGTAGGAAAAGAAACTTTTATTTCAGTGAATCTGTAATTTAACATTGATTTGTTCCCTTATTACCTTAAGTTTATTTATTAAAACAAAATATTTAATAAAAATCACTTATTATCACTTATCTAATTTTTTATTTATTTACCTACTTCAATACGTTATGTTCTTATTCATGCATAATAAAATCATTTTTAATTTTACTAAACACACACATACGCTATTTAATACGCTTTATATATGCCAGCCAAAAATTATTAACATTCAAATTCTAATTATTTCAAATATAATAAACATACGTACAAACAAATAAGAATGAAACGAATAAAAAAAAATATTACCACTACCATACCACTACAATTATAAAATAGTATAAATATGAAAATGATACAATACATTTCATTTTTTTATAAGCTGCAAATAAATATTATTTCTGTATAAATTTTTTGTTCAAAATATGTTAATCTGCAACAAAACAGAATTTCGGGTTCTATATTTTGTGCAGAAATGGTTTAAAAAATTTGTTCGGTGTAAATACTCTATGTATATGATTTCTTTATGATAATACGCTACAGCGTACAGTAATAATAGTTACAGCGTACAGTTACAGTCTATTAAAATTTTTACAATTACAGTTACAGTGTAATAAAAAACTTTTACAGTTAAAATGTACTAATAATCAATTAAATCAAATTCATTAACCATAAAACAACAAAAAAAAATATTAAAACAAGAGCTGAACTGAAAATTAAAAATATATAACACTAAAATAAAAATTTGTACAGATAAAATAAAAGTGTATTGAATAAAATAAATAAAATTCTATAACAAAAACAAAAAAAATTCTATAACTATAACAAAAAAAAAATTATTTAATTTTAAAAGAAAAATAAATTTTCACTGTTTTAAATAAATTTCAACCATAAAAGAACTTCAAAAATCAATTTCTACTGTCAGCAAGACGAGCAACGTTAATCCTTTAAATCGCTATATCTGGCAATTCACCTAGGGAACAACATTAAAGCAAGTACTACATTTTTATAAGAATAATAATAATAAGTTAAATTAAATTAAGTTAATAAAGTTAAGTTAAGTTAAATTAAATTTTATTGTTAATAGCAAAATTTTAATTGTTAATAGCAAAAATAAATTGGAAAACAAAAATAAATTAAAATTAGCTTAAAATAATAAAAGAAAAAAACGAGGAAGAATACAGTTGCTTTGTCAACTCTTAGATACCCGCACGAACCATTAGTATGTTCACAGCCTGTCACTTTGCTTACAATATTATTTTTTTAATATTTTAGTATTTTAAAATAATTTGGGTGAATTTTATAATTTCTAGAACTATGGGTTGTACATATATTCAAACTATATGTTTATACATTCGTCAAAAGCAGATTCTACCCTTCCAGATAACAATTATCAATCCAAAACTTTTTCAAATATTCTATAGTACCATTTAATACTAAGCGGTAAATGTATATTAAATTTACTTAGTACAAAATAGTAAATATAATTTTCAATATTATATTATATTTAAATATTCCATTGACAGAATAATTTCTTATAGGTACAATAAAATACATATATGTATATAAATAGGGCGCTATATAATATAAATCTATACTCTTATCATTCATTCACTAGTGACATATACGATATGTAAATAAACATGATATTATATAAGTATGTATGTATATCAATATCATATAAATAAAAATTCTTCAAGACACCGTTATGTTGTTTATTTATTTACATTTTTTTGTACTACGCATTATATCCTCAACAATTTCAAATAATCGAGTAAAACAAAATGCAAAACGGTAAATTAAGACACCGTATGCAACAACTATATATTTATTGTATATATACTTTTAAAGCTAATAAAGGCAGTAATCGTTTGGCGTTTTCAGAATGAAGATATACCTTATACAACTTGTGCTATAGCAATTTAAATATAGAGCTTTTTTGAACCTTTGGAGAGCTGTAGCTCCGCAACGGGTGGGGCTACAAAAAAAGTTATTAAAAATAAAATTAATATTTTTGTGAGATCTATCAGCAGTTAAAATTTCATAGCTCTATTTCAAAAAAAAATGTGGGGATCTAAAAGTTAGGTGTTCGAGAGCTACCCTAAGTTTTGGTCCAAAGTCAACCAAAAAAAATAGGAAACCTTCAAATTACTCCTAGAATATTTTGTGTAAATTTCAAGATTCTAGCTTTCTTAGTGTCTTGAATATACCAATATTTACCAATATTTCAAAAACTCTTATAGACTGGATAGTAACAAATAAATATAGTGATATTAAAGCATATATAGATATTAATTCAAAAATAAGTGATCACGAAACTATTAGAATTGACATAAAAATAAAAGTAAAATAAAAAATAAAAATTAAACAATAAAAGTATTAAAATATAATAAGCTAAATTTTCTATACAATATAACAAGAAATGATATAATGACTGTGTACTAAATAATGTTAGTGTTAATATTAGTGGTAATAGATTTACTTATAACTTAAAAGTATTATTAAAAAATTATATAGTAGAACAAACAATAAACTTCATAAATTAGAATGGTTTAAAAATGAACACAAAATATTAAAAAATAAAATAAATTATCAATATGAACTTGCGAAATGGACAAATAATATAAGGAGTGGAATAAATACAAAAAACTAAGAAATACATATAAAAATAAAATTAATAAAGATAAAAATTCGAAAAATAAAATTCGAAAATAAATAAAAAAATTTAAGAATCCAAAGATCAAAAAGCTATGTGGAAGAATAATATCAAAAATATAATTTTGTTTTGCATAAGGGTTTTGCTGAAATAAGTGAAATATTTTTTGATAATGGAGCAATGAATGATAACATGACTATAGCCAATAAATTTAATAATTTTTTTACTGAAAGCATTAAAGCAATTAATAGAAGCTTTAGATATGAAGCTTATGTAAATTATATTCAAAGAAAGCTATATATATTCAAATTTAAAAGTATAACTATTGATTACTTAAAGTTAATTTTAAAATCTCTAAATAGCAAGCTGGATATAAATTTTATCAGAGAAAGTGTATTATTGGATGCTTTTGAGCTTTTTGGCCAAAACTTATTGTACAAAATTAACCAGTCTATAACATCAGGAATTTTCCCTGAGGTATGGAAAGAAGCAATTGTTGTTTCAATAGAAAAAGTTAAAAATACCAAAAATGCTAATGAATTTTGACCAATAAATATCATCTTAACAGAAGCTAAACTTTTAGAGAAAGTTATATATAACCAGCTCGAAGATTATTTTGAAAAAAAGGTCTAATGTCTGAATATCAATATCAGTCAAAAGTTATCACAAATTAGAAAATTTTAGTACATGACAACAAAGTAATAATGGCAGTTTTTTTACACTTAAGGAGTGCTTTTGAAACTGTTAATCGTGATATTTTATTATGTAACCTTGAGGAGTATGGTATATGTGGAAAAGAATTCGAGTGGTTTAAATCTTATCTTAAGTATGGAAGAACTCAAAGAACGAAAATTAATGATTATTTATCAGACCCAATCGAAGTGTCATATGGTGTACCACAGGGAAGTGTGTTGGGTGTTCTATTGTTTTTGATATTTATTAGTGATATGGAAAAGGTAGTGAATGGTAAATTAATACAATTGGTAAATTAATACAATTTGCAGATGCTTTGTTATATGTTACTGGTTAATGTGTAAGTGAATGTTTCGCTAAAATAAATATTGATTTAAATAGTTTAAGTAGATGGCTAAATATGAATAAACTTAAATTAAATGTTGATAAAACTAAATGTTTGATAATTAATGGAATTAACAATGAAAGCCTTAATATTGTAATTGATAATCTCTTGCCCAATCGGTTCCACTTTAGCAAGCTTCCAGAGGTCACTGTTACTTATTGTATTTGGCCAGTATACTCTGCATATGATTCTTATTAATGAAAACCTGTAGTATTTGTGTGATGTTGTTCGTAGCTAACCATGTTTCACTTCTATATTTTAAGGTGGTTCTTTACACGAATATTCTCAATTTTGTACCCCTGAATATTTTGGTTTTTTTCATATTGGCTGCAATCGGCCGAACATTGCCCTGGCCTTCTTAATTCTATTTTCATGTCGGCGTGTATGTTATTTATAATGCAGCCTAAGTAGTTGTCTACATATTCGAGTGGTGTGTTATTTATCACCGGATGACGTGGGTTGTTAATATTTATGACCATTGCTTTCGTCTTCTCGATATTTATTTCAAGACTCACACTTCGAGCTAATATTTCTAGTTGGTCTATTTTAGCTTGCATGTAATTTATTGTATGCGATAGCAGGCAGGTGTCATCGGCATAATCTAGATCTTCTAATTGACTGAAAAGATTCCATGTTATTCCAGTTCTTTTGAAACTGATCTCTTTCATGATGTCATCTAGCACTACTGTGAAGAGGATTGGTGACAGTGGGCAACCCTGTTTTACTCCTATGTTGGTGGTGAATGGTTCGCTGGCATTACCATTGTGGAGTACTGAGAGTTGTGTCTCATCATACATGTTCAGTGCTTTCCATATGGCTTTTCTACTTATACAATCAAATGCTTTCTTGAAATCGATAAATAAGGCGAATAATAAGGCGGAATGTAATGTTAACAATATTTACATTTTTGTTTGAAAATTTTATATTCACAACTATTATTTCAAGCCCGTCTGCGTTAGAAATAGGAATTTCATTTGCATTAAAAGAGTTTTTGACGGAAAACAATACACCTTCCCCTTTAGGAATGTAACTATTAGATACATTAGGTTCAGCATATCTATCTTTTCTAAAAACAGAATATGAGCTATCGAAAAGCTCAAGATTGTTAATAGAAGAATTTAGCCAAGTTTCAGTTAATGCAAATAAGTCAAAATTTAAACTTATTGAATTAAATAAGACTTGACTTGTTTTTGTTCTAAGACCTCTGACATTTTGATAATATATTGATAAATTTATCTAAATTGAAGAATCTACCAAAGATGTAGAGATCTTATTTAAATTATTTATTGGCACGAAAAAATTTATTATAATTATCATTCGAAACTTGTAAATGATTGTTATAATTACTATTACAATGACTGCGGTATGCCTTTAAGTTGTCTGAGACATCTTTGAAAGATATACCTTTAGTTTCGTGAAATTTTATATATAATTTATATAATTCCTTGTGTTTGGTTGGCAAACCTTCGTTATCAATTAAAACTTTTATACTTGTTCTGGTCTTACCTTCCAACACAGTATTATATTTATCATCAAACAAGTATGAAAAATATAATCTGACCATAGACTTTATCTTCTCTTAGCCTAGAAAGAGCGACTGTATAGTCGTTGTTGGCAAGAGATTGTTGTGTCATTCTTGTTATCGGTGGTAAAAGCGGGTTAATAATTGAAGGTTGAAGAGTTTCATCTTGAACAAAGTTTATGAATTTAGAAGTAGAAGAAAAATTTGGTGAAGTTGAGGAAGAAGGAGGAGGTTCAGTTATCGAAACACAATTAGAATTGGTAATTTCGGGATCTTTAGTTAATGATGCAGTATTAAAAGCGTTTATATTGTTATTACTGTTCTGAATAGTATTGTGGTTATGAGATTTGTTGTTCTGATTTATGTTTGAAGTAGTGTAAGTGTCTGAGTTAGTGTTTACTATGATTAAGGAATTATTTGTGTCTGTTGTGCTAGAGTTTAATGACTTGTCAACGATTGAACTATTATTAGGATGAACAGTTAAATTATTAACGTTAATACCAGAATTAGAATTACTATTATCAGAAACAATCTTATTATTTTTAGATATTATTTTTATATTATTACGAGAAATATTTTTATTTTTATTATTATTATTCCTATTTTTATTATGATTATTATTATTTTATTTATTTTATTATTATTATTACTTCTGTTTTTATTTTTATTAATTTTATTACTTATAATATTATTTTTGTTAATACTATTATCATTAATATTTAACTTATTATCTAATTTGCTTTTCGCATCTTTACCTCTAATATCCCGGAATTCTGTAATTGTGGTCCCCTTATTCCAAAATTTAAGATTTTTCACCTTCATCATTATGTTTTCAGGAACGTGCACCTTAAACGACAAGTATTTCGGATTTCGGATGTTTTTGGGAGTTACCTTTTTACATATTGCAATATCACATTTAAATTTTTGTGTAATATAGCACTCAAGGCTTTTTCTGTAGTTTTGCAATTTAACCTTGAAATGCAAAGAGAAAAAGAAGGCTTTTTTGTAGCCACTGGGACTATTGTAGCCTTAACTCCAGGTTTTGCTTTATTATTTTTCCTCTATGCCTTTGTGCTAGGTGTGATATTGACATCGCATTGAGTTTCCTTCTGGCTATGATTAGGTAATTGTTTCTCCGAACCCATAGGGTGAAGCGATAAGTTCATGTGATTTAAATCGTCCTTCATAAGTTAAACTACTTCTAGAATGCCAACCAGCTCTTTTGATGTTACCGAAAGAAGTTCATTTTTCATATCATTAATAGATCTGTTAATGTATTCTTTAAATATTTTTTTCGGTCAGAAAGAAAACTGCATAATGCCTGGTTAAAGCTATCGTAGCTTTTGGCCATATCGTTAAAGCATACCGAATTACTTTTTAGAGCATACACTGCTTTGGCCGTGCAACCTTGTTAGTCGCTTTTTATATCATTTAAGTAAACCATCAACTCGTCTTTAAGAATTTCATGTATTGAAACGCGTCCATAGGATTTAAAGGAGTATTTTTTAAAATAGGATGATTTAATAAATATGACATTTCTTCTTTTTCATTTATCTGTTGTCTGAAATCACATTCTCACATTTCAGTAACTTCATATCCAAATGATTTTATGCCTACACCTTTTACGCCTATACCTTACCTATACCTATACCTATACCTTTTACGCCTATACCGAAAACATTTTGGATGTCCACGATAATAGCATCCGCGAAATTCAAAAATTTGTTTTGTTTCTACACATAATCCATCTACTTTTAACCCGTTTATGATTGCTTCGCGTTGTTTACTGGCGTGACAAATTTTGATGTTTCACTGATCTTCTTCCCAAATTAACCATTGAAGAGCAATTTTTGATTGTATATCTGCAAGTCTGTAGCCACTTTTTTGGTACTAAGCCAATTGTGCTTGGTTTTAAAAAGTTTCTACGGAAGACTAAATTGCATGCTCAAGCTATAGTTGTGGCTTGCATAAAATGGCATACATTGCTAGTAGATAGGTAGGCACTTGGGCCAGACAGGTCAGTAGGTCAAGGTCACACGTAAGTAGGTCAAGGCCACCCTGAAGTAGGTCAAACTGTAATTAGGTCAGACAGGAGTAGGTTAACGACATAAAAGTAGGTCAGAGAGTCGGCGGCGACCGTCAGACAACTCTTGTTGTTTATAAGGATTATATACTTGTTTTAAGTAATAGGTAAACATGGAAATAGTAAGAAGCAATATTTTATTTATGCTTACAAATTTTAAGATGTTGTTGTTTGTTGTTTTTTATTTGTAGTTTTTTTCTTTCGTTTTTTTTATGAAGTATTTAAAGAAGAGGAACGAAAAACAGTTAATTAATTGTTATGTAAGAATGTTGAAAAAAAAACAAGAAATCAAAAATATCTAAAGTGGTACAGGTCTACTTCTTATTGATGTATACTTGGCTTAAGTAAAAGGCGCATATGAAAAGTAGAAACAAAAGAAAAAGGGCAAACCTGTTTTTCTGTCTATATAATGATCAAACCATTGAAAAAAAATTATGCGTTTTTAGATGTACCTAACTATTTGTGTTTTTTTTTTTTCTACTTTAACTATTTAAAGAAGATAAAAGAAAAAAACTAATGATTATTGTCGGTGTGTCGTGTAAGATATTTTTTGTTTGTGAGAATGTTCAAAAAAAAATATGAATGAAAAGAAGACAACCAGGAAATTAAAGCTGTGGAAGTACTTAACTATTAACATGTTGCTTAAGTGCATTGTATGTTGCATAATTGTGAAGAATAAAAAAAGAAAAAAATTCAAGTCAGGTTAATTGCATTTGTCACCTATTTTGAAAACAAGAATATAAAAATAAAACAGATTTATTCTGTGTTCAAGAAAAAATATGAATAAAAAGAAAACAACAAGAAATCAAAAATATCTAACGTGGTACAGGTATACTTCTTGTTGATGTATACTTAGCTTAAGTAATAGGCGTATATGAAAAGAAAAAGAAAAAATGCTTTATAAAATTTAAAGAGAAAAATGAAAACAGAACAAAAAGATGTGTAACTACGTTTCTTTAAAATTTTAAAACTAATTTTAAAAAAATTAAAAGAAAAGGTGAAAACTGGTTTTTAAATGTTACATAAAGATTCAACCTTGACAAATTTGATGCAATTTTGAGATGCTTTTATTTCTTCTTGTTATCTTTTTTTCTATGAAGTATTTAAAGAAGAGGAAAGAAAAAAATTCTTAGTATCACCGTATAAGATTTTATTATTATGTAAGAATGTTGACAAAAATATGAATAAAAAGAAAACAAACAGGAAATCAAAAATATCTAACATGTGGTTTAAGTAATAGGCGGAATGGAAATAGTAAGAACAAGGTAGAATGTAAACCAACGGTTTTTAAAAGCGCACATTTCCAAAACTCAATACAAATTGTTTAGAAGTGTGACTTACACAAAAATTTGAAAATTTCATGTAATAAAAAAAAACTTGAAAATAGGAAATTTTTGAGAATTTGAGGGGCCGTAAGTCCGGAATCCTATATAACTAAGAAAAGCTGTTAACACACGTAAAAATATATTATTGAAGCTTTAATTTTTATGTCTTGCCGAAGAAAAGTTTTTACAGGTGCCTAAGTTACAGGTGTCTAAAAATAGCAAATTTTCAATTTTTGAGGCGTAATAACTCTTAAAGAGGGGGCGTTACCAAAAAATTTTCTGAGGAAACTTATACTAATTCTAAAAGTTCTTTCTTGTCTCAAAATTTCAGGTTCCTATCTAAAGGGGTGCCGGAGTTATGAAAAAAGAAATTTCATGCAAAATGTGGTTTTCACATAACGGTAAATTTAAATCGTAAATTACAAAATATTACATAATTTTGATATTGTTTTATATAGATAATAAAATTTTCGATCTTCTACCGGTTTTAGATTGCAAAACTATTACGCAAAGCCCGAGATATATACATCTGAAAATGGAGCTTTTTTACAATTTTGAAGAGCTGCAGCTTTGGAACCCTTTACAACTAAAATAAACCTTTCACACACGTAAAAACATATTATTGTAGCTTTCATTTTCATGTCTTGCCGAAGAAAAATTTTTACAGGTGCCTAAGTTACAGGTGTCTAAAAATAGCAAATTTTCAATTTTTGAGGCGTAATAACTCTTAAAGAGGGGGCGTTACCAAAAAATTTTCTGAGGAAACTTATACTAATTCTAAAAGTTCTTTCTTGTCTCAAAATTTCAGGTTCCTATCTAAAGGGGTGCCGGAGTTATGAAAAAAGAAATTTCATGCAAAATGTGGTTTTCACATAACGGTAAATTTAAATCGTAAATTACATAATATTACATAATTTTGATATCGTTTTATATAGATAATAAAATTTTCGATCTTCTGCCGGTTTTAGATTGCAAAACTATTACGCAGAGCCCGAGATATATACATCTGAAAATGGGGCTTTTTTACAATTTTGAAGAGCTGCAACTTTGGAACCCTTTACAATTAAAATAAACCTTTCACACACGTAAAAATATATTATTGTAGCTTTAATTTTTACATCTTGTAGAAGTAAAATGTGTGCAGGTTCCTAAGTTACAGGTGTTTAAAAATAGCAAATTTTCAATTTTTAAGCCCAAATAGCTCATAAACAGGGGGTGGTCCGAAAAAATTTTCTGAGCAAACTTATACTAATTCTAAAAGTTCTTTCTTGCCTCAAAATTTCAAGCTTGTATCTAGAAGCGTGCCGGAGTTATGAAAGTAGAAAAATCATGCAAAATTTGGTTTTCACATAACGGTAAATTTAAATACTAAATTTAAAAAAATTGTATAATTTTGATATAAATTTACAAAGATAAAAGAAATACCTGTCGAATGACGTTTTCAGATTGAAAAAATCTTAAGCAGAACATAAGATATATGCATTTAAAAATAGGGCTTTTTCAAAGTTTGAGGGGGTGTAGCTCCGTAATGGGGGGGGCTACATGAAAAAGTTGTTCCACAAATTTATTTTTTTTATGAGACCTACCTATGGTTAAAATTTTTTTTCTCTATCTTTAACGGTGTAGAAGTTTTGTAAACAGACGGACGGACGGACGGACGGACAGAGTGAAACTAATAAGCACATTTTTTTAAAATTTTTTTGGAAATGTGCTAAAAAATGCGTTTTTATAAAATGTAAAGAGAAAAATTTAAACAAATTAAGTGTACCTATGCGAATTTTTAAAATTAAAAGAAACAAGGTAGAATGTAAACCAACGGTTTTTAAAAGCGCACATTTCCAAAACTCAATACAAACTGTTTAGAAGTGTGACTTACACAAAAATTTGAAAATTTCATGTAATAAGAAGAAATGTGAAAATAGGACATTTTTGAAATTTTGAGGGGCCGTAATTCCGGAATCCTATATAACTAAGAAAAGCCGTTAACACACGTAAAAATATATTATTGAACCTTTAATTTTCATGTCTTGCCGAAGAAAACTTTGTACAGGTGCTTAAGTTACAGGTGTCTAAAAACACCAAATTTTCAATTTTTGAGACGTAATAACTCTTAAAGAGGGGGTGCTACCAAAAAATTTTCTGAGGAAACTTATACTATTTCTAAAAGTTCTTTCTTGTCTCAAAATTTCAGGTTCCTATCTAAAGGCGTGCCGGAGTTATGAAAAACAAAATTTTATGCAAAATGAGGTTTTCACATAACGGTAAATTTAAATAGTAAATTACAAAACAGTGCATAATTTTGATATTATTTTATGTAGATAATAAAATTTTCAATCTTCTGGCGGTTTTAGATTGCAAAACTATTACGCAAAGCCTGAGATATATACATCTGAAAATGGGGCTTTTTGGCAATTTTGAAGAGCTGCAACTTTGGAACCCTTTACAACTTAAATAAACCTTTAACACACGTAAAAATATATTACTATAGCTTTAATTTTTATATCTTGCAGAAGTAAAATGTGTACAGGTTCCTAAGTTACAGGTGTTTAAAAATAACAAATTTTCAATTTTTAAGCCCTAATAGCTCATAAACAGGGGGTGGTCCAAAAAAATTTTCTGAGCAAACTTATACTAATTCTTAAAGTTCTTTCTTGCCTCAAAATTTCAAGCCTCTATCTAGAAGCATGCCGGAGTTATGAAAGTAGAAAAATCATGCAAAATTTGGTTTTCACATAACGGTAAATTTAAATACTAAATTTAAAAAAAATGTATAATTTTCATATTAATTTAGAAAGATAAAAGAAATAAAAAAAAAATCTTAAGTAGAACATAACATATATGCATTTAAAAATAGGGTTTTTTCAAAGTTTGAGGGGCTGTAGCTCCGAAATGGGAGGGGCTACATGAAAAAGTTGTTCCACAAAATAATTTTTTTTATGAGACCTACCCATGGTTAAAATTATTTTTCTCTATCTTTAACGGTGTAGAAGTTTTGTAAACAGGCGGACGGACGGACGGGCGGACGGACAGAGTGAAACTAATAAGCACATTTTTTCAAATTTTTTTTGGAAATGTGCTAAAAAGTGCAAAGCTGGTTTTTAAATCTGAATCAACCTTGGCCAAATTGATATTTTGAGAAGAATTTTTTTCTTTTCTTTTTTGTTCTGATGAAATATTTAAAGAAGAGGAAAGAAAAAATTATTAGTATTTTTAGATTTTATCGATATGTAAGAATGTAGAACAAAAAAAGATGTATTCTTATGTTGTGTTAAAAAAAAAATAAAACAAATTTATTTATATGTCTGAAATAATTTTTTATTTAAAAATATTTTACAATTTTATAGAAATCTGTGCTGTCTTAATCTAACATTTTTTCTTTTAAAAGATACATATATACATTATAACAATTTTTAACAGCACATCTGAAATTGTTGTTTAATAAGTGTATAGGACAATTTGATTTAAAGTTATCAATCTTTTGTAATGACGGCAAGTTTCTGCTTAAATCTTCTATTTTATCACTGTCAATGTACTTTTGAAGGAATAGTTTTTTTTGTTCTCCTTTAACATAAATTTTTTCAGCTGACTCTAAATAGTGTTTTAATATACATTTTACATCTAAATATTCAACTAGACCGTTATTCCATTTAAGTCCACTTATTTTATTTTCACAATACTGGTTATTATATTTCATATCCGGACTAAGTTGCTCTGAGGGGTACGATGCTTTGAAGTGATAGACAGTTGGAATTAAACTTTCTTTTTCAAGTATGGCTAATTCTTTTAGGAAATATTGCTTTTCATTTCCTTGTAAAAATTGTAGGTCAACTATGAGAACTCGTTTAACCATATCGACGGTTTGTGTAAGAATACTCATTAGAATGAATAAATTTACATTTATATTCACTTCGGCAAAAGAGCTTTTCATATAAATATAGGTTAACAGTGCTATTTTTAAATAATACAACTATGATATTTCATCCATTTACTATGATGGTAGCGGGGCCATCATGCTGTGGTAAAACCACTTTTATTCATAATTTAATAAAGTATAGAAAAGAAAATATACAACCACATATTAATAGAATTATTTGGTGTAATCCAGACAAAAATGCCGTTCCAAAATATTTAAAAGATATGGAATATAGTAACACTATTCCGGATTTTAATGACAATCAAAAACCTTTGCTAATTATTATCGATGATATGATGTTAAATTCCCATGATAAGTATGTATGTGATTTATTTACTAGCGGATCACACCATAGAAATTTATCTGTAATATTTGTAACACAAAATGTTTTTCACCAGGTTAAATTTTCAAGAGATATTTCGCTTAACTGTAAATATCTAGTACTTTTCAAAAATCCAAGAGATAAATCGCAGATATTACCTCTAGCTCGCCAAATATATCCCAATCAAATCAAAGCATTTGAAAAAGTATATAATGAAGTGACGTCAGAACCATACGGGATATGGTATGATACGAACCATAATATTAATAGATCTTATTCAAGACGTTAATGATATATTTCGATTAGGAAGTGATATATTTGAAAAAGGTTTGTGTTTTTGTACAAGAGATCAATTAGAACAATTTGGCAAAGAATATGAAACGTTTGAAGGTCAACCGTCATATATTGCACCTATTAAAAAGCTCTAAACCGAAATTTCAGAAAGTAATTATAAAACATTGTGACTCTGAAGTAATCAAAACATTTTGTGAAATTCCTTTAATTATTTTAAAAGGTATTTGTAATCTAAGTAAAAATCAACAACCCAATTACGAAAGTATAAAAAGGAATTGAGATCGCTCATTTGCCGCCAAAAATCTATAAATAGTAAAAGAAAAATCATTATTCAACGTGATGGATTTTTACCTACACTTCTTGGTGCAGTACTATCAGGGATAATCGGAAATTTTATAAAATGAATAATACAACAATTAACAAAATGATTATACTAAAACCCGAGACTAATGAGAAAATGAAACAAAATGCAGACTTTGAATTAAATGAGTTGGATAAAAATATGAAAAAAATATTGTTAAATAAATATCTAACAGACACTCAAAAATGGTATTTATACAGACACAATCTATTTAAAATAAGAAACAAAACTATAGTACTTCCTAGAAATAAAGAGGAGAAAGTAAAAATTACGGAAACAAAAGGTACTCAAACTCGTGCAAAACCAATGTATATAGATGCGGAAGCTCAATCGCATTTTCCTGAATATAAGAATCTAGGAATACAAGTTGTTCCTGAAGAAGAAGAAGTATATGAAAAAGAAGTTGATGACGAAGTATTTGATGATGAAATTCAGGAAAATGTTTTAACAAAAGCATTGTCAGCTGCTTCAGTTGGAGAACGTCTTAGAAAAAGAAAATCAATTAGAAATCAAAATGTACAAATTTTTGAAACTGATACAGGAGACATTATAACTGTTCCTTTAGATAGCCCAAGCCCACCAACGAAAAAAGAAAAAACTATAAATAGCAAAGAGTTGAATAATTCATCAAGACGTGTTTTAAGGTCAGCAGTAGATAATACTCAAACAGAACTTAATTTTCCAATTCGTAAGAATAAATCCGCAAGCTCATGAACAACATACAAGTAAATGATGAATTTTATGTCACTTTACTCAGTGATTCATCTATGAACTATTATCCAGAAAATTCATTATCATCTTTTACAAATAAAATGAATAAATACATGTGTGATTCAAGGTGGAAAGTCGGTATTTCAGAAATGTATGTTAATGATTTCGTTCCAAATGTGTATGGTGAAGAATGGGAAAAAAGTACTCAAATATTTATTAAAGGTTTGCAGAAAGATATGGTATGAGTTGGAACATCATATATTCCATACATAGAAAAACAAATGATATGCGACTGAAAAGTTTTTCTACTACCAACACTAATTCAAAATATACGCCCACTTAATAGGTTTACAAGAAAAGAAGTTGAACGACAGTTGATTTGGGGAATTTTTAATTTTATAAACGATGAAGTTCATTATACACAAGCAATAAAAGCTGAGGAGATGCCTAAAAATTTAAGTTACACCACAATATGTGTTACTAAGCCTAAAATAGATATAAAAATAAGAGCACATTACGCTTATACCCTCGAAGGACTTTTGACAACATGTTTCAATCAAGTATATTTTAAAGTTACAGATTTTAAAAAATATAAATCACGTGTAATAGATGGTTTCAAAACTTTTATAGATAGTGTACAATTGATTCCCATTAGTAAACCAGATATGTTTTTTATATACACAGATATAATTGAACCGCAAAAAATAGGTGATAAAGATATAAGGTGTTTAAGATCTGTTAACATACAAAATTCTTTCACTGATACTGTAAAAGAATTCAGTAATATTCAATATTGCAATGTGGAGAAATCATTTAATAACATTTCATTACTTTTATGTGATAAATAGGGATACAAAATAAACTTTTCCAATAGTTTAATTCCAACAAAAATTGTATTACATTTTAAAAAATATAAATGAAAGCGATTTTACAAAACTATATATTATTTTATTTTATTCATTATGGAGAGAGCGTACTACAAATATTATTTAGTTCAATCAGGAAAAGATCTTGAGAATATTGGTCTTTTGTTACACTCAATTGTACCTTACCAAATGGGACGAGGGTTAGGGAGCTTTTTCGGTGGTCTTTTTAGATATTTAAAACCAATATTTACGTCTGGAGCTAATACATTAAAAAAAGAGCTTATTAACTCTGGCATTAATGCATTATCTGATATTGCCACAGGTGCAAATGTAAAAGAAGTGGTTCAAGATCGAAGTAAAGAGATAATGAAAAATGTAAGACGAGGTGTAGTTCGGAAACTCAATGAAGGGTATGGACAAGGCAAAAGAAAACGAAGAAAACCTATAAAAAGACCTCTCATGAATAATTTAAATTATTTTACGTCGAAGCGACGCAAAGTTAATAACAAAAACAAACAAAAAGATATTTTTGAATAATTATGATTGAATGTATGAAATCAGAGCTTGATATTTTTAAAACACAGCCTATTCAGTCAAGTATTTTACGATCTGAAGAAGTTTCCTATAACCCTATTGCTTCTTTAGATAATCCATCTGTTATAGAATTTGTTTCACTAGGGCACAGTGATACATATAGAGACTTGTCTTCGACATATCTAAAATTAAAAGTACAAATTTTAAAAAAAGATGAAACTCAATGGAATAAAAATAAAAAAACTGATGGAACACCTATGCAACAACCAAGTGTGGTTAATAATATGATACATTCATTAATAAAACAATGCAATGTTCAACTAAATGGAAAGAATATATCTCCATCAGATGGCAATTATCATTACAGAGCTTATATTGAATCATTGTTAAATTATGGTACGGATGCCGCTACAACGCATTTGGAGTGTGGTGGATGGATGTTAGATAAGCTAAATATAGCAAAAACAGGTAACAGCGGTTCAAAAGAACGTCAAAAATTACACCAAAATAGCAATGTAGTGGAACTTATGGGAAAACTACATTTAGATATGTTTAACCAACCTACACTTCTCATAAACAATGTCGATGTTCGAGTTATCCTAACATTAGAAAAACCAGATTTTTACCTCTTTGCAGATGATACTGATGAATCTCAACTGAAAATTTTAGAAGCCACTTTATTTATGAGACATGTAACAATTAATCCTAGTGTGCTATTAGCACATAATGCTGTATTGGAAAAAACTAATGCCAAATACAATTACAAACGGGTAGAGGTAAAAACTTTTACCATTCCTCAGAATAGTTCATCAATATCACTTGATAATGTTTTTATTGGACAGTTGCCAAACACAATCATTTTTTGCATGACAGAAAATACAGATTACTCTGGAAAAAGGTCAAAAAACCCATACAATTTTAAACATTTTGATATTTCACAATTTGTGTTAAACGTAAATGGTGTTCAAATACCCAATTCAGCAATTGAAACCAGTTTTTCAGATGAAAATAATTGCTGTACAAGAGCATACAGTACACTTTTTTCAGGAACTGAAATTTACCATAATGATAAAGGTCATCAGATAACAAAAACCATGTTTAGTAATGGGTTTTTCATTCTAGCTTTTGATTTAACTCCAGATGCATCAGGAAATGAAGTGTGTCAAGGTCTACTAAATCAAGGTACAGTTAGAATTTAGGCAAGGCTATCAAAACCACTTACATCTACACTGACTGCTATTGTTTATGGAGAATTTGATGCAAGTTTACAAATTGATAAAAACCAAAATATATTCTCAAACCTATACATAAAAGTAAATTTGAATATTTGACAAAATGTCACTGTCTTGTGCACTTCTGGATGTAACATTTTGTAGTGATGATAATAATACCTTGTTTGCGAAAGATATTTGTATAGTTGGTTTTAAAGAACCTTGTAAAAAGTTTGTAAAAGAGCTCCTGTATAAATTTCCAACTAGGGATTTTATTAATGCTAATTTTGATAATTACTCTTTTGGAACTGTGTACAACGATAAAATAAATAAAGAGCTCTGTCAAATACTAGAAAAATTTGATGTTATTATAATAAATAAAAAAATCAAAAAAGAGTTTTTATCAAATTATATAAAGAACTAAACAACTAAAGTATATGACTTGAGTCAATTTGATTGATGAATATCCTAGAGATAAGTGACGTATTAAGATGTAACAAACACACACGTAAATTTTTTAAAGGAGTTTTTGTTCTGGATCAACTCCCCAGAATAATTGAAAAACCAACTTTTTTAATTGTAAACACTGATAAATTAAAAGATCCGCGAACACATTGGTTAGTTATTTTTAAGCCAAAGAATGGCTGTGTTGAATATTTTGATTCGTTTGGTAGAAAACCAGGTAAATTAGAAATTTTAAGTTACTTAAAAAATCAATGTATAATTTTTAATAAGAAACAGCTACAAAGTAACTATTCAGATATTTGTGGGCAATATTGCTGTGTTTATACGTGGTATAGCTGTTGCGGTTATAGTATGAACGCTTTTTTAAAACAATTTAATAAAGAAAATCATATAGATAATGACAAAAATATAATAAATACTTTTCACCATATATTTGAAAATTATAATATTTCTCAATCATGCCTTCCTAAGAGATATAACATTTAATAATAAACTTTAGTGTAATTAAAATAATGGAAGAGCAAGGTCCTAGCATTAATTTGCTGCTGAGTTGTACATATTTTCTCAACAGAAGTCACACATTAAAAATAGTTGTCGGATTTGACACAGATTTTTTTGAAGTTGCAAGTATTTTTCATTGGATTGGAATGAAACCAATTATTTTAAAATATCATGAATGGTGTAAATTTTATGACCTATTTCATAAAAAATTTTCCAAGCAGTCAATTAAAAATTGAAAATTATGTTTACAAAGTGGATTAAAATCTACAGTAGGACAGAATCTTAGCATTAACAAAGAGGAAGCTGACGAGTTTTACAGTTTGATTGATTTCCTACATTCAGTAATTGCATATAATAAAACTGCAGAGCGAAATGTAGAGGAATATGTTAAAAAATACATAAAGACCTGTGAAGAAAAGAATGTTGCAAAGTTGAAAGAAGAGATTTATATTCCGGTTCAAAAATTTAATTTTTCTCAACTCTTTTATGAAATACCTGTATTTTTACAAAAAAAGATATTAAATAAAACAATTTTGTAACTATATAATTTGTTATTTATTTCATTATTTATAAATTAGGTATAATTTGTTTAAAAATCATGCCAAGATCTAAAATAGTAAAAGAAATTCATATAGATCTGTAAAGATAAGAATGTTACAAAGTTAAAAGTAGAGATTTTTATTCCAGTTCAAAAATTTAATGTATGATGTAATTTTTCTCGGCTCTTTCATGAAATACCTGTGTTTTTACGAAAGAAATTAAATAAATCCATTTTATAACTACATATAGATACATATTAACATTAAGTACATTTAAACATGAATTTGAAAAATAAAGCAACTAAATAAAAGAAATTTATACCTTTTTTGAAATTTATATTTATTTATGAATAATAAAAACTTATATAACTATAAACCAATTTACATCTTTTATTGGTAATTTGCATATATTTTACCAAACGACTCAGATATATCTATAATATTTAAATTTAAATTTTTATCTTTATATACAAAATGTTCTTTTTCTTTTATTTCTTTTACAAAATCAGAATTCTCAAAAATATTAGAATATTTTTGAGGTACAAATATAATTAAATTACGGGTCTCAAAGACCCACTTAAGACCATAAATGGTCTTTATTTGCTTAGCATTTATTATATGATATAGAGCATCTTGCTCCATATCTTTAGTTTTTAGGAAACTTTTTCTAGTTTCCACATTTTTGTTATTAAAAGCTTCTTTGAAGCTTTTTTTTGTTGGTGGTTCTTCTTCTTGTTGTTGTTGAAATTGTTGATGTTGTTGATGTTGTGGTTGTTGTTGTTGTTGTTGATGATGATGATGATGATGATGTTGTTCATGAAGTGTCTGCGATTCCTGTTGAGTTCTTATTCTTTTTCGTTTAATTGGGGCTAACTCCTGTGTTGGTTCTATTTGTTGAGCGTAGGCGAAAATTTCTGCTGTGTTTTCCATTTTGCTTTCTTTCTTTCTGTGTTATTATGTTGAGCTCTGTCTTTGAATTGATATATCTTAAGAAAGATTCCACTTTATTTATACTAAATTGTATTATCAATGTTTAGAAATCAAAATCCTTAAGAAAACTAATTAAAAACAAAAAGTTGTAAAGTAAGTTGTTTATTAATGTAATAAATTCTAATTAATAATAATAACACTATAATTTTTTTATATAACATTTTTCGCAACATTGTTGCATTTAACAGTGTTCTAAATTTAAGAAAAATCTTCTACATAAATTCCAATTATACTTTTTTATGAAAGAATATTATTTTTTATTTACCTATTCCTAAATTATTTATTTTTATTAGTAAATATTTTTCTATTTTTATTTTTTCTATTAACATTTTTGCAACATTTTTACAACATTGTGGCATTTAACAGTGCTCTAAACTTAAGAAAAAATTTTCTACATAAATTCTTATTACACTTTTTTATGAAAGAATATCATATTTACTTATCCATTGATTATGACTATTATCAAAGCCTAAATATTTTACATATACTTTATTGCCTTTTCGTTTTAAAATTTTTTCAATTAAATAACCATTGGGGTCTTTGACACTAGTCAGTTCCTGTTCATAGAAGCCACCACGAACTAATTTATTTTTATAATCTTTTAAACTATTTGTAATCGGGTCTGTCTTGTTTTTGAAAACTATTTTAAAAACTTCAGTTGAATAGTTAGGTTCATATCCTTTTTGAAAAGTACCTTTAGACCTTGCAATTCTAACAAAATCACCAACATTAAATTTTCCCTTATTAAATATTTTAGGGTAATTATAAATTGAACGAAGAATTTGTTTTTCATTTTGTGATGTAACTTGGTTTGGTTTTAACTTAATTGTACTATGTTTTGTGTTATTATATTTTTCAATTAGTTTTGGTTAAAATTTCCTTGTAAACTAAACTGTTTCCACATAATTGATTTTAATGTTCTGTTAAACCTTTCACAAACACTAGCCTTCATTTCTGAATAAGTATGATAATGATTTATTTTATAGCTTTTCATTAAATTTTGGAATTTTTTGAAAAATTCTTTTCCCTGGTCAGAATGAATATTTTTTGGAGAGTTCCCCTCCCTTTTAAAAATCTTTTCCATACTTTTAACTACGTCTTCTGCTGCCTTTGATTTAACTTTTTCGGCATATGCATATTTTGAAAATATATTGATAACAGTTAAGAGAAACTTGTATCCATTATTTACTTTTTGATAGGCCGACATATCTACAAGATCAATTTCCCATGTATCATTTAACCCTCTTTGAGATATTTTTCGTCTCCGAAATCTACGTCTAACTGGACGATGAATTTCAGATACTATTTGTGCTTTTGACATTATTATTGAACAGTTAAACTGCAAATGTGAATTTGAATAAAATCAGTAAATATATATATATATATATATATATATACTGTTCTATACTATTGTATATATATACTGATATATATATGTAAATAATTTTTTGGCTATATTCTGAAAATTAAAAACGGTAAAATTAAAAGATTTTTTTAATGCTGTAATTTAATAGTTTAATACAACATTTTTACAATATAATTTTTTTTCCAAAAATGTTGAATCGTTTTACATTCACTGATTTTATTGATTTTATTGTGAATTTTTCTGTATTCATTTTAATTTATTTTTTTTAATTTTCGATTTTTATTTTATTAAGACAACCGATGGCGAATGTTTCTAATCCTAGAATTTTCACTCTATTAACAATTTTTTAACTTTTTACACAATTTATACATAATGTCTTGCTTGTTACTTTAAAAAAAAAAAGCAATTACTCGTAACTTATTTTGAATCGCTTTTATTCCTTTGTTTTTGTTTTTTATCCTATCAATCTCCACTTTTTCCTTTTAATCTCTTGCCCAATCTGTTCCACTTTAGCAAGCTTCCAAAGGTCACTGTTACTTATTGTATTTGGCCAGTATACTCTGCATATGATTCTTATTAATGAAAACCTGTAGTATTTGTGTGATGTTGTTCGTAGCTAACCATGTTTCACTTCTATATTTTAAGGTGGTCTTTACACAGGTTTCGAATATTCTCAATTTTGTACCCCTGAATATTTTGGTATTTTTCATATTGGCTGCAATCGGCCGAACATTGCCCTGGCCTTCTTAATTCTATTTTCATGTCGGCGTGTATGTTATTTGTTTCCGCTGTTATTTATAGTGCAGCCTAAGTAGTTGTCTACATATTCGAGTGGTGTGTTGTTTATCACCGGATGACGTGGGTTGTTGATATTTATGACCATTGCTTTCGTCTTCTCGATATTTATTTCAAGACTCACACTTCGAGCTAATATTTCTAGTTGGTCTATTTTAGCTTGCATGTAATTTATTGTATGCGATAGCAGGCAGATGTCATCGGCATAATCTAGATCTTCTAATTGACTAAAAAGATTCCATGTTATTCCAGTTCTTTTGAAACTAATCTCTTTCATGATGTCATCTAGCACTACTGTGAAGAGGATTGGTGACAGTGGGCAACCCTGTCTTTCTCCTATGTTGGGGATGAATGGTTCGCTGATATTACCATTGTGGAGTACTGAGAGTTGTGTCTCCTCATACATGTTCAGTGCTTTCCATATGGCTTTTCTACTTATACAATCAAATGCTTTCTTGAAATCGATGAATACCAGATATAATGAGGCTCGCCATTCTATGGATTGTTCAACGATTGGGTAGTTTATTTATTCTGATGTTGTAATTGTTATTGCTGTTAATTGTGCGATTTTCTAGTCAGACTTCTTCTTGGTTAGAGACGCTGGTATTACTGGTTCCATATCCATATTCGGGTTTGTTCTTCGGGACATGTTATTAATTTACCATTTTGGTCTTTCATAAGGTGGTTTTTGTAGTTTCTTTTGCCAGTGAGCTAATTCACAATTTTATGTAGCTCTCTTGCGTTGTTATGTATTGCAGCCGTTTCAGCCTTATTTGCGAGATCGTTATTGTATGTTCTTTTATCTCTTCTTGCAGCTCTTTTGACTTGTTTAACTATATTAGTGTATTGTTGTCTTATAGCGTTGTTGATATTCATTTGCTGTTTTAGGCTGTTTCTTTATGTGATTAGATTCCAGTTGTTATTCGAAATCCATATTTTTCTTTGCGGCTGAATTGTCCCGAGTTGCTCTTCTGCTGTGTTTTTCAGAGTCTCGACAATGTGTTCCCATGTATATGATTGGTCTATTGGGAGGGTTTGGCATATTGTTTTTACCATGTTATTTCTTGTTTCAATATTACGGAGTGCTTGGAGATTTATCTTTCTTCTTATGTTTGTTCGTGATCTTCTTTTGTATTTTTGACATATTCTAACATCTCCGGTTATTAATTCGTGGTCGCTTCCTATATCCACACCTCTCTTATTTCTGACATCTTGCAGTGTGTTTCTCTATTTTCTGCTGATACATATATGGTCGATTGGGTTATTCGTTTGACCGCTTGGTGAGGTCCATGTATGTAGGATTGGATAAAATTTGTATTTGTAATACAAATACATAAAGAACGCCCTGCATTAAGCCCCTTCGCAATAATACTCCGGGGGCCCTATTTCACATGTAAAGAGAAATTAGACCCCGGGGGCCTTATGCCACATTTAAAGAGAAATAATACCCAGTGGTCTTATTTCTCATTAAATGTGAAATAAGGCCCACGGGGTGTTATTTCACATTAAATGAGAAATAAAACCGCCATGTTTTATTTCTTATTTATGTCATAATATCTCATTTTTTTCAATATACTTAAAACTAGAAAATATTAAAACTTTAAAGAAAGAACAGTATTTTAATTTAATATATTTTTTACTTAGCAATGCACATCTCACTAAAGTAGGATTACCAAACTGACCAAAGTAGGATTATAATAGCTAAATTTATATTTTTAAACAATTATATGTATATTATTTTATGTAGGTATATTCCGGAAAAGGGCAATGTACTTCTTTTCCAAAAATAAGTTTAGTAATCTTATTTTAGTTTATTTATTTATTTATTTATTTATTTTCAATAGTAAATGCCAAAAGAGATTGCTCTCATATCATGGCTGTACACATTTTAAAATATTATTTATTCATTTCAATCTTAATTATTAAATTTTTTCAATTTATATTTTATAAAGAGGTATAAAATATGACAAGTGTAATGTAGTTCTTATAAAATAAACAATAATAACAATATTAGCAAAAAACAAGTAAATGTAACAGTGAGTCGATGCAACCGACTTATTAATACCCTACACCTGAATAATTCGAATTAAATTAAAAATCCATAAGTTTTTTTGGCAGCTGCTTGAACTTCTTCCCTTTTCTGTCTTATTCAACTCGAATTTCAGGAACGTAAAAGGGGCATCCTCTTGAGATGTGCTTGACACCTTTGTAAAAAATTTTATGTTTATGTTTATGTTTATTAATTTGGAAGATTGTTAGTCCTTGAGAGGTGTGTGTCAGGTACCCGAATTGCCACTCCAATTCATCGAATCCATCTCAGGAACATAAAGAAAGCATGCCAGAACACCATTGTACTAAATTTAAAGGTTCTACTTTTGTTGGTTTTGGAGATATGATAGTTGCTCTTGTGCTCGTTCGGAAGTATCCAAAATACGAACCCATGGTTCAAATTCTTTCAAATGTCAGTTTCCAATTTTACAGAAAAGGAAACATAACAGAACACCTTTGTACTAAAAATAAAAGTTCTATCTTTGTTGGTTGTGGAGATTATATCATTTGCTCTGAGGCTCGTTTGGAAGCTACCAAAATCTGAACCCAAGGACCAAATCCTCTCAAATTTCAGAAACCTAAATCAAACATGAAAGAACACAATTCTGCCAAATTTAAAGGTTATATCTTAGTTAGTTTTGGAGATAATCTCATTTGCTCTGGTGCTCATTTGGAAGCTTCCAAAATCCAAACCTATGGACCAAATCCTCTCAAATTTCAGAGACCTAAATAAAACATGAAAGAACACTATTCTGCCAAATTTAAAGGTTATATCTTTGTTGTTTTTCGAGATAATCTCATTTGCTCTGGTGCTCGTTTGGAAGCTTCCAAAATCCAAACCCATGGACCAAATCCTTTTAAATTTCAGAGACATAAATCGAGCAGGAAGGAACATCATTGTAAAAAATTTCAAGGTTCTATCTTTGTTGGTTTTGGAGAAAATCTCGTTTGCTCTTGGACTTGTTCGGAAGCTTCCAATATACGAATCCATGATGGAAATTCTTTCAAATGTCATTTTCCAATTTTATAGAAAAGGAAACATAACAGCACACTCTTGTACTAAAAATAAAGGTTCTATCTTTGTTGATTGTGGAGATATACTCGTTTGCTCTAGGGCTCGTTCGGAAGCTTCCAAGATCCAAACCCATGAACCAAGTCCTCTCAAATGTCAGAGATTTAAATAAAACATGAAAGAACACCACTCTGCCAAATTTAAAGGTTATATCTTAGTTGGTTTTGGAAATAATCTCATTTGCTTTGGTGCTCGTTCGGAAGCTTCCAAAATCCAAACACATGGACCACATCCTCTTAAATTTCAGAGACATAAATCGAACGGGAAGGAACATCATTGTACAAAATTTAAAGGTTTTATCTTTGTTGATTTTGGAGATAATCTCGTTTGCTCTGGGGCTCGTTCGGAAGCTTCCAAAATCCGAACCCATGGACCAAATCCTCTCAAATTTTAGAAACTTAAATAAAACATGGGAGAACACCACTCTGTCAAATTTGAAGGTTACATCTTTATTGGTTTTGGAGATAATCTCATTTGCACTGGTGCTCGTTCGGAAGCTTCCAAAATCCAAACCCATGGACCAAATCCTCTTAAATTTTAGAGACAGAAATCGAATGGAAAGGAACATCATTGTACAAAATTTAAAGGTTCTATCTTTGTTGGTTTTGGAGATAATCTCATTTGCTCCGGAATCATTCGGAAGCTTCCAGAATCCAAACCAATGGACCGATTTTGTCCAAATTCGAACTTATCCTTCCTTTCGTGATTAGTAACCTACTGTATAAATTTTGTGAAGATAGCTTAATTAGTTTTTGAGTTATCGTGCGAATTGACGGACGGGCGGACATCGTTAAATCGACTCAGGAGGTGATCCTGATTCAGAATATATATACTTGTCCATATCTAACTCGCTTCCTTTTTGTGGTCACAAACACCATACCAAAGTTAATATACCCTATACTTTAGGTGTAGGGTATAAAAAAATACAATAAATTCAAATTAATATAACAAAAACAAAAAGAAATTGGAAGTAAACAAAAAAGAAAACTTTAAACTTTTAAAATCAATAAAAAAAGAAATTTGGACATTAATGAAGTGACCACATATTTCAAATATAATTAACAAACAAAATAATATATAAGTTGCAGCATTCGTTTTTATCTTGTAAATTGTAATATAAATTAATTTTATGTATGTAATTAAATAAAAATTAAAAAAAAACGAGGAAGAATACAGTTGCCTTTGTCAACTCTTAGATACCCGTACGAACCGTTAGTATGTTCACAGCCTGTCACTCTGCTTACGATATTATTTTTTTAATATTTTAGTATTTTAAAATAATTTGGGTGAATTTTATAATTTCTAGAACTATGGGTTGTAGATATATTCAAACTATATGTTTATACATTCTTCTAAAGCAAATTCTAACCTTCCACATAACGATTATCAATCCAAAACTTTTTCAAATATTCTATAGTACCATTTAATACTAAGCCGTAAATATATATTAAATTTACTTAGTACAAAATAATAAATATAATTTTGTGCGAATTATATTATTATATTATATTATATTATATTTAAATATTCCATTGACAGAATAATTTCTTATAAGTACAATAAAATACATATATGTATGTAAATACGGCGCTATATAATATACATATATACTCTTATCATTTATTCACTAGTGACATATACGATATGTAAATAAACATGATATTATATAAGTATGTATATATATCAATATCATACAAATAATAATAAAAATTCTTCAAGTAACCGTTATGTTGTTTATTTATTTACATTTTTGTACTACGCATTATATCCTCAACAATTTTAAATTATCGAGTAAAACAAAATGGAAAAAATTCGTTAAAGAAATTTGTTAGAAAATTTGAAAAAATCAAGTAACTCTTTCGTCAATTATAAAGTAACCATATATTATTAAAAAAAGTTATTTACAGAAATAAAAGTATAATATTGAAGATTTAATTTTTGTGTATTGCTTCAAAAAAATTTTAACAGGTGTTCAAGTTACAGGTGTTTAAAAATTGGAAATTTTCAGTTTTTGACCCCTTACAGCTCCTAAACGGGGGGTGATACAAAAAAAATTTCTGAAATGACTCATACTTATTTTCAAAGATCTAACTTCTGTCAAAATTTCAAGTTTCCAACTTAACCCGTTTAGAAGATAGAAGGGTTAAAGGATTTTGAAAAATTTTAGTTTTGCATAACGGTAACTTAAGACACCGTATGCCACAAATATGTATTTATTGTATATATACTTTTAAAGCTAATAAAAGTAGTAATCGTTTGGCGTTTTCAAAATGAAGATATACCTTATACAACTTTTGCTATAACAATTTAAATATAGAGCTTTTTTGAGTCTTTGGGGAGCTGTAGCTCCGTAACGGGTGGCGCTACAAAAAAAAAGTATTAAAAATAAAATTATTATTTTTGTGAGATCTATCAGCAGTTAAAATTTCATAGCTCTATTTCAAAAAAAATGTCGGGATCTAAAAGTTAGGTGTTCGAGAGCTACCCTAAGGCTTGGTCCAAACTCAACCAAAAAAAATAGGGAACCTACAAATTATTCCCAGAATATTTTGTGTAAAGTTCAAGATTCTAGCTTTCTTAGTTTTTGAGTTAGCGTGCTGACGGACGGACGGACGGACGGACATGGCTCAAAAGTCTTAGAATTTTTTTCTGATCCGATCCATACCTTTGAAGGTATATCTAGCTCGCTTATTTCGAGGTGTTACAAACGGAGGAGTAATTTTATTATACCCGATCCTATCGTACGGGTATAATAAAATGTTTAACACTGACTCTCCATATTAAATTCTAGATTCGACCAATAATTCGCCTTGTTAATTCTTTTTTAAGTTTTAAACTTGTTAATGTTTTTAAATTATTGTCTAATAGTTTATGATTAATTATTATTACTGTTATCTGTATTATATTTAAAAACAAGTTTTAATAAATCAGATTTGTAACAAGCAATTATAAGTAAATTTTTATTCCAACAATAGAGTGATTTAACTAGTTCATAAATACCTAAAATGTTGTAAATTATATTCAGTTAAGCGTTATATACACAAATGTGATACTATGTTTTGCAAACAATGTAACAAATTTGTAGAAAGAAATCATTATTGCTTCATTAATGTTGACGTAAAAGGACCAGTTCTCGACGATTTTGTTTTTATATTTTATGACTTAGAAACAATGCAAGAAACAATAATATACTAAAAGTAGAATCAAGACGTGAAATTACACGAGCCAAACCTGTGTGTTCTCTCCACATGATGTCATTGTTGCATAAATGAGTCTATATTGTTTTTTTGTAAAAAATTTGGTTATAGAACAACAGTTATAAAAACAAAGGTAATTTCAAGTTTTGTTGATGTAATTTTAAAAACAGCAAAAAAATTTAAGAAATTACGGTTTTGGCACATAATGGTCAAAGCTTTGATCATCAATTCATTTTAAATGAACTATTAAATAAAGCCAATTTAGGCCCCAAATTGATCATAAGGGGAACAAAAATAATTCAAATGCAAATAAATAACATAAACTTTTTAGATTCGTTAAATTATCTGCCAATGACACCGGCTAAACTTCCGAAAGATTTTGAACTATCTGTTAATGCTAAAAAAGGTCACTTTCCACATTTATTCAACACTAAAGAAAATGTAAATGACATTGGGTCTTCGGCAGCAGTACAATATTATGGTATCGATTCAATGACAGAAAATAAAATGATCGTAAAGAATTTATCGCTTGGTATGAAGAAAAAAAATATACTGAATTTATTATACAATTCGAACTAGAAGAATATTGTAAAAATGATGTATATATTTTAGCGGAAGTTTGTATAAAATTTAGAAATCTTATATTAGAAGAAAGCAATGTATGCTCTTTTTCCATGGAAGCCACAACTTGATCATGATCATGCTTGATCATGGAATTTCGTCTTCCACAGAAACTTTTTAAAACCAAGTACAATTGCAGATATACAATCAAAAATTGCTCTTCAATGGTTAATTTGGGAAGAAGATTAGAGAACATCAATATTTGTGACGCTAGTAAACAACCTGAAGCAATCATAAACGGGTTAAAAGTAGATGGAAACAAAGTTTTGAATTTCGCGGATGCTATTATCATGGGCATCCAAAATGTTTCCAGTATAGGTGTAAGGACGAACAGGAAATACAGTTTTGTACTTTTGTACCTAAAGAAGGTGAAAAAATAAATATATTGACATTTGCTCGTTATATCCTTATTTATTTATTTATTTATACTGCTTAGTACAAACAGTTTACATACAATTAATAATATATATAATAACTAGTAAACAATAATAAATTGTTAAATACAATAAAAGTTATAATAAAAATTACATAATTGTTAAGTATAAATAAACTTAGAACTAAGATTAAAATTAAAAATCATATACATAGGTATATACTTTACAGTGCAACAAGAAACAAAAAAAAACCCTAATATTAATAGCGATTGTATAATTTTTGTTTTTGGGAATGTTTTGAAAGTGTAAAGTCAATGTTAAGTTTATGTTTGTTACCTATAATAAGTATCCTATTAATAAGTTCAAATTTACCATAATTAGTCCTATGATTATAGGTTTTAAACAAATTGCAAGAACGAAGTTGTTGAAGATTTCTAATATTAATTTTACTAGAAATTAAAGTAGATTTAACATAACCCTTGACAATCTCTGTAATGAAAATAACATCAGAAACCTCAAGTCTAAAACTTAAAGTACACAAATCAATTAACTTTAGCCTTTGCTCATATGGTGGCAAAATAATAGAATTTGACCATGGCAAGTGGCGTAAGGCAAATCTAAGAAAGTTTTTCTGTACTGCCTCGATCCTATCAATGTGTTCCATGTAAAATGGGGACCAAACCTGACTAGCATATTCCAGGTTCGGTCTTACAAGACAAGTGTACAACGATTTAAGAACATAGGGATCTGAAAATTGCTTAGAAGAACGTTTAACAAACCCCAATAATGAATTAGCTTTATTTATAATATTATTATAATGAACTTTAAAGCTAAGTTAAGAATCAAAATACACACCTAAGTCTTTTATTGAAGTAACTTTAGGTAAACTAATACCATCTAAGTTATAGTTGAAATAAATAGGACTAGAACGACGTGTATAAGATAACAATGCGCATTTATTTACATTAAGTAGTAGACAATTATTAACGCACCAATTGTTAAAGTTTTGAAGGTCATTCTGCATAAGGACGGCGTCCTTATTAGATCTAATCTTTTTAAAGATTTTCATATCATCAGCGTAAACTTGAAGCTCACAATTAGAAATGATAGAAGTAACATCATTTACAGATAAAATAAAAAGTAAAGGACCAAGGTGGCTACATTGTGGAACACCGGAATTTGCCACGAATGGTTCTGAAATCACATTTTTGAATATAACACTATAACAGCGATCACACAAATAAAAATATATCCTCTTTAGGAAAAACTCTGGGAAGCCATATTTTTTTAGTTTTATTAATATAATACTATGTGGCAATAGATCAAATGCTTTACTAAAATCAGTATAAACAACATCTGTTTGAAAACCTTCTTCGATGTTATTGAGGAGGAGGGACGTTGTTTCAACTAAGTTTGTCACAGTAGATTTTTGTTTTACAAAACCATGTTGGTTATCAATTAAAAGATTAGAACAGTGATTATAAATTGAATCCGTTATAATTAGTTCCAATAATTTTGGAATAGAAGATAATTTGGCTATGGGACGATACTTAGTAATTTCATTTCTAGCATTCTTTTTGTGAATTGGTCTGATATAAGACATTTTCTAAAAAGGAGGAAAAAGTCCGGAATTTAATTAGTTTTTGAAGAGTAATGTTAAAGGCGTAGTGAGAATGTTAGAACACTTGTTCAGAATTATTTCCGGTATACCATAGGGGCCGGGAAAAGTATTATCACCGAGTTTATTTAAATATTTGGAAACTATTTCTTCATTTATATTTATGTCATTAAGAGACGTTTTTTGACAACTATCCATAAATGAATTTCCAAAATTTTTTCGGATCAGATTTTAGTTTACTTGCCATTTGGTTAATATAATTATTGTAGAGAATATCGGATAACGTTTTAAAATTATCAAAACAATATGACAAAATTCTTATAGTCATTAATATTTTTTGATTGGAGATATTTACGCCAAGCTTTGTTTTTCTTATTTCTGAGAGATCTAAGCTGCTTTGTGAACCATGGTGGGCCAGATTGGAAAGATCTTTTCTTTGAAATAGGAACGAATTGAGTAAAACCTTCGAACACAATTTCATAAAACCTAATTTTCATTTGATTTAGGTCTATATTATTAAATAAAGACGTGAAGTCACAGGTATTTAAGAAATTTATTAGTCAGGGAAAGTTGATTTTATTGAAATTAAAACTATAAGAATATGCTGCTTCAAGATTTACGGAATTAGTTAAACAATTGGTAAAACTTATTGAAGGGTGATAAGGGTCTAACGCAACAAGCATTAACACCGAGTCACAGAAAGTGATATTATACCAATCAGAGGTAAATATTAAATCCAATTGCTTATCTTTAAAATTACGATGATGGGAAACCTGTTGTAAATTATTGGTATTTAATCCATCAATAAATTGCGAATCAGATTCACTCACAGAAAAATCCGGAATCAAAAAAGATCCTTCGTCATGATTAATCCTTGTTATATGAGGGAGATTGAAATCTTCACATAAAATTAACTCATCATTAGGACCTGAATTAGAGCAAATCAAATATATTGCATTTAAAAGAGTAATGTAAATATTTAAATTCGAAGAAGGCGGAATGTAATGTTAACAATATTTACATTTTTGTTTGAAAATTTTATATTCACACCTATTATTTCAAGCCCGTCTGCATTAGAAATAGGAATTTCATTTGCATTAAAAGAGTTTTTGACGGCAAACAATACACCTCCCCCTTTAGGAATGTAACTATTAGATACATTAGGTTCAGCATATCTATCTTTTCTAAAAACAGAATATGAGCTATCGAAAAGCTCAAGATTGTTAATAGAAGAATTTAGCCAAGCTTCAGTTAATGCAAATAAGTCAAAATTTAAACTTATTGAATTAAATAAGACTTGACTTGTTTTTGTTCTAAGACCTCTGACATTTTGATAATATATTGATAAATTTATCTAAATTGAAGAATCTACCAAAGATGTAGAGATCTTATTTAAATTATTTATTGGCACGAAAAAATTTATTATAATTATCATTCGAAACTTGTAAGTGATTGTTATAATTACTATTACAATGACTGCGGTATGCC
This sequence comes from Poecilobothrus nobilitatus, assembly GCA_947095535.1. Lineage (NCBI taxonomy): Eukaryota > Metazoa > Arthropoda > Insecta > Diptera > Dolichopodidae > Poecilobothrus > Poecilobothrus nobilitatus. Next base: position 193,589,748 of record OX352772.1, read on the forward strand.
TTTAAGCCGTCTGAGACATCTTTGAAAGATATACCTTTAGTTTCGTGAAATTTTATATATAATTTATATAATTCCTTGTATTTGGTTGGTAAACCTTCGTTATCAATTAAAACTTTTATACTTGTTCTGGTCTTACCTTCCAACACAGTATTATATTTACCATCAAACAAGTATGACAAATATAATCTGTGGTAAAAGCTGATTAATAATTGAAGGTTGAAGAGTTTCACCTTGAACAAAGTTTATGAATTTAGAAGTAGAAGGAACATTTGGTGAAGTTGAGGAAGAAGGAGGAGGTTCAGTTATCGAAACACAATTAGAATTGGTAATTTCGGGATCTTTAGTTAGTGATGCAGTATTAAAAGCGTTTATATTGTTATTACTGTTCTGAATAGTATTGTGGTTATGAGATTTGTTGTTCTGATTTATGTTTGAAGTAGTGTAAGTGTCTGAGTTAGTGTTTACTATGATTAAGGAATTATTTGTGTCTGTTGTGCTAGAGTTTAATGACTTGTCAACGATTGAACTATTATTGGGATGAACAGTTAAATTATTAACGTTAATACCAGAATTAGAATTACTATTATCAGAAACAATCTTATTATTTTTAGATATTATTTTTATATTATTACGAGAAATATTTTTATTTTTATTATTATTATTCCTATTTTTATTATGATTATTATTATTTTATTTATCTTATTATTATTATTACTTCTGTTTTTATTTTTATTAATTTTATTACTTATAATATTATTTTTGTTAATACTATTATCATTAATATTTAACTTATTATCTAATTTGCTTTTCGCATCTTTACCTCTAATATCCCGGAATTTTGTAATTGTGGTCCCCTTATTCCAAAATTTAAGATTTTTCACGTTCATGATTATGTTTTCAGAAACTTGCACCTTAAACGACAAGTATTTCGGATTTCGGATGTTTTTGGGAGTTGCCCTTTTACATATTGCAATATAACATTTAAATTTTTGTTTAATATAGCACTCAAGGCTTTTTCTGTAGTTTTGCAATTTAACCTTGAAATGCAAAGAGAAAAAGAAGGCTTTTTTGTAGCCACTGGGACTATTGTAGCCTTAACTCCAGGTTTTGCTTTATTTTTTTTTTCTCTTTGCCTTTGTGGTAGGTGTGATATTGTCAGTTTGGATAAATACGTCTTTATAAACAATGGATGGTTTATTTAATTTATCAAACTGTTGTTTAATTAACTCACTCACATCGCATTGAGTTTCCTTCTGGCTATGATTAGGTAATTGTTTCTCCGAACCCATAGGGTGGAGGGATAAGTTCATGTGATTTAAATCGTCCTTCATAAGTTAAACTACTTCTAGAATGCCAACCAGCTCTTTTGATGTTACCGAAAGAAGTTAATTTTTCATATCATTAACCAGATATGTTAATGTATTCTTTAAATATGTTTTTCGGTCAGAAAGAAAACTGCATAATGCCTGGTTAAAGCTATCGTAGGTTTTTGGCGATATCGTTAAAGCATACCGAATTACTTTTTAGAGCATACACTGCTTTAGCCGTGCAACCTTGGTGTCGCTTTTTATTTCATTTAAGTAAACCATCAACTCGTCTTTAAGAATATGAATAGGCTGGTTTAAATCTAAGCAACTTTCGCAAACAAAATGATGCGAAATAAACGTGTTACATGTTTGCCATGGGGGCATATTAAAACCCCATGGAACTTTCTGTTACAGATGCCATTGCATGCGATGACATCAGTTTTGGAATCTGTAATAGTACAGAGAACGGCACTGCATTTATTTTGATTCATTTTAATTAGTAACAGTAATATATAAAAATTTAACAGCAAAACAAAATTAATTTTAATAATATAAGTCAGTTTTTTAAGAATTCAAGTTAAAATTAAAACAAAAGTAAAGAAACTGAAGTGACCTAATTTAAGTAATTATTAAAAATGTTCAAACAAAAAAAAATTTTTTAAAAATTGTATAAGTCAGCACTTTTGTATTATGGTAAAAATATGTAAAGTTAAAATCTTATGTTTTTGATTATGTTATTGTTCATAAAATAAAAAAATTTAACGAATTTAAAAAATAAAAACACGCGTTTTACGTTTTACACATTACTTAACTTGTTAATGGTTTAAAAAGCACTTATGTGTGCAAATATGGTGGATTCCCAATAGGACATCCAGAAGATACAGTTGGACACGAAAAATGCTCCCAATTTGATTTGTAAAAAATCGAAAGATTAATTAAGTGTGGCATTTTCCATCGCATGATTTATTTCATCCGGTTTTTCCAATAAAGCAAAATAATAAATTAATATTCACACTTTATCATATTGCTGAACTTTATAACTCCAGATTTCATATATTTTTATTATTTTATAATCTTTTCCGATAGCTTTGATTACCTCATCTATAACCCAAGTTCCTGACAGTATGTTTTATTCTTCAGAATGTGTGCACTCATCTTGATTGCGTTCTAAACTACAGGTAAAGTAAAGTGTGAACATTAATTTATTATTTTGCGTTATTGGAAAAACCGGATGAAATAAATCATGCGGTGGAAAATTTCACTCTTAATTAATCCTTCGATTTTTTACAAATCAAATTGGGAGCATTTTTCGTGTCCAACTGTAACTTCGTGTCCAACTGCACCTTATGTGTGCAAATATGGGAATTTACCATATTTGCACACATAAGGATATAACGAGCAAATATCAATATATTTTATTTTTTCACCTTTTTTAGGTTTATAGTGCAAAACTCTATTTCCTGTTCGTCCTCCGTAAAACGCGTCCACAGGATTTAAAGGAGTATTTTTTAAAATAGGATGATTTACTAAGTATGACATTTCTTCTTTTTCATTTATCTGTTGTCTGAAATCACATTACCATATTTCAGTAACTTCATATCTAAATGATTTTAATCGCTCTGTTGTTGTAACAGTAGATTCAAATCTAGTATCCATTGTATCATATTTAAGACTACTTATTGGTTCATTACGCCTATACCGAAAACATTTTGGATGTCCACGATAATAGCATCCGCTAAATTCAAAAATTTGTTTTGTTTCTACACATAATCCATCTACTTTTAACCCGTTTATGATTGCTTCGCGTTGTTTACTAGCGTGACAAATTTTGATGTTTCACTGATCTTCTTCCCAAATTAACCATTGAAGAGCAATTTTTGATTGTATATCTGCAAGTCTGTAGCCACTTTTTTGGTACTAAGCCAATTGTACTTGGTTTTAAAAAGTTTCTACGAAAGACTAAATTGCATGCTCAAGCTATAGTTGTGGCTTGCATAAAATGGCATACATTGCTAGTAGATAGGTAGGCACTTGGGCCAGACAGGTCAGTAGGTCAAGGTCACCCGTAAGTAGGTCAAGGCCACCCTGAAGTAGGTCAAACTGTAATTAGGTCAGACAGGAGTAGGTTAACGACATAAAAGTATGTCAGAAGGCCGCGGCGACCGTTAAACAACTCTTGTTGTATATTTGTGGATTGTAAGGATTGTATACTTGTTTTAAGTAATAGGTAAACATGGAAATAGTAAGAAAAAATATTTTTTTTATGCTTGCAAATTTTAAGATGTTGTTGTTTGTTGTTTTTTATTTGTTTTTTTCTTTCGTTTTTTTTATCAAGAATGTTGAAAAAAAAAAACAAGAAATCAAAAATATCTAAAGTGGTACAGGTCTACTTCTTATTGATGTATACTTGGCTTAAGTAATAGGCGCATTTGAAAAGTAGAAACAAAAAAATGGTTAATGAATGTAAAAGGAAAAAAAAAAGTTTAAACGTACAAGATAGAACGATTTTAAAAGGTACAACGCATCTTTAAAATTCATAAAGAAAAAGTGCAAACCTGTTTTTCTGTCTATATAATGATCAAACCATTGAAAAAAAATTATGCGTTTTTAGATGTACCTAACTATTTGTGTTTTTTTTTTTTTTCTACTTTAACTATTTAAAGAAGATAAAAGAAAAAAACTAATGATTATTGTCGGTGTGTCGTGTAAGATATTTTTTGTTTGTAAGAATGTTCAAAAAAAAATATGAATGAAAAGAAGACAACCAGGAAATTAAAGCTGTGGAAGTACTTAACGACTAACATGTTGCTTAAGTGCATTGTATGTTGCATAATCTGTGAAGAATAAAAAAAGAAAAAAATTCAAGTCAGGTTAATTGCATTTGTCACCTATTTTGAAAACAAGAATATAAAAATAAAACAGATTTATTCTGTGTTCAAGAAAAAAATATGAATAAAAAGAAAACAACAAGAAATCAAAAATATCTAACGTGGTACAGATATACTTCTTGTTGATGTATACTTAGCTTAAGTAATAGGCGTATATGAAAAGAATAAGAAAAAATGCTTTATAAAATTTAAAGAGAAAAATGAAAACAGAACAAAAAGATGTGTAACTACGTTTCTTTAAAATTTTAAAACTAATTTTAAAAAAATTAAAAGAAAAAGTGCAAACTGGTTTTTAAATGTTACATAAAGATTCAACCTTGACAAATTTGATGCAATTTTGAGATGCTTTTATTTTTTCTTGTTATCTTTTTTTCTATGAAGTATTTAAAGAAGAGGAAAGAAAAAAATTCTTAGTATCACCGTATAAGATTTTATTATTATGTAAGAATGTTGACAAAAATATGAATAAAAAGAAAACAAACAGGAAATCAAAAATATCTAACATGTGGTTTAAGTAATAGACGTGAATGGAAATAGTAAGAAAAAATGCGTTTTTATAAAATGTAAAGAGAAAAATTTAAACAAATTAAGTGTACCTATGCGAATTTTTAAAATTAAAAGAAAAGTGCAAAGCTGATTTTCAAATCTGAATCAACCTTGGTCGAATTGATATTTTGAGATGAATTTTTTTTTTCTTTTTTGTTCTGATGAAATATTTAAAGAAGAGGAAAGAAAAAATTATTAGTATTTTTAGATTTTATTGATATGTAAGAATGTAGAACAAAAAAAGATGTATTCTTATGTTGTGTTAAAAAAAAAATAAAACAAATTTATTTATATGTCTGAAATAATTTTTTATTTAAAAATATTTTACAATTTTATAGAAATCTGTGCTGTCTTAATCTAACATTTTTTCTTTTAAAAGATACATATATACATTATAACAATTTTTAACAGCACATCTGAAATTGTTGTTTAATAAGTGTATAGGACAATTTGATTTAAAGTTATCAATCTTTTGTAATGACGGCAAGTTTCTGCTTAAATCTTCTATTTTATCACTGTCAATGTACTTTTAAAGGAATAGTTGTTTTTGTTCTCCTTTAACATAAATTTTTTCAGCTGACTCTAAATAGTGTTTTAATATACATTTTACATCTAAATATTCAACTAGACCGCTATTCCATTTAAGTCCACTTATTTTATTTTCACAATACTGGTTATTATATTTCATATCCGGACTAAGTTGCTCTGAGGGGTACGGTGCTTTGAAGTGATAGTATGGCTAATTCTTTTAGGAAATATTGCTTTTCATTTCCTTGTAAAAATTGTAGGTCAACTATGAGAACTCGTTTAACCATGTCGACGGTTTGTGTAAGAATACTCATTAGAATAAATAAATTTACATTTATATTCACTTCGGCAAAAGAGCTTTTCATATAAATATAGGTTAACAGTGCTATTTTTAACTAATACAACTATGCTATTTCATCCATTTACTATGATGGTAGCGGGGCCATCATGCTGTGGTAAAACCACTTTTATTCATAATTTAATAAAGTATAGAAAAGAAAATATACAACCACATATTAATAGAATTATTTGGTGTAATCCAGACAAAAATGCCGTTCCAAAATATTTAAAAGATGTGGAATATAGTAACACTATTCCGGATTTTAATGATAATCAAAAACCTTTGCTAATTATTATCGATGATATGATGTTAAATTCCCATGATAAGTATGTATGTGATTTATTTACTAGCGGGTCACACCATAGAAATTTATCTGTAATATTTGTAACACAAAATGTTTTTCACCAGGGTAAATTTTCATGAGATATTTCGCTTAACTGTAAATATCTAGTACTTTTCAAAAATCCAAGAGATAAATCGCAGATGTTACCTCTAGCTCGCCAAATATATCCCAATCAAATCAAAGCATTTGAAAAAGTATATAATGAAGTGACGTCAGAACCATACGGGATATGGTATGATACGAACCATAATACTAATAGATCTTACTCAAGATGTTAATGATGTATTTCGATTAAGAAGTGATATATTTGAAAAAGGTTTGTGTTTTTGTACAAGAGATCAATTAGAACAATTTGGCAAAGAATATGAAACGTTTGAAGGTCAACCGTCATATATTGCACCTATTAAAAAGCTCTAAACCGAAATTTCAGAAAGTAATTATAAAACATTGTGATCCTGAAGTAATCGAAACATTTTGTGAAATTCCTTTAAATATTTTAAAAGGTAATTGTAATCTAAGTAAATATCAACAACCCAATTACGAAAGTATAAAAAGGAATTGAGATCGCTCATTTGCCGCCAAAAATCTATAAATAGTAAAAGAAAAATCATTATTCAACGTGATGGATTTTTACCTACACTTCTTGGTGCAGTACTATCAGGGATAATCGGAAATTTTATAAAATGAATAATACAACAATTAACAAAATGATTATACTAAAACCCGAAACTAATGAGAAAATGAAACAAAATGCAGACTTTGAATTAAATGAGTTGGATAAAAATATGAAAAAAATATTGTTAAATAAATATCTAACAGACACTCAAAAATGGTATTTATACAGACACAATCTATTTAAAATAAGAAACAAAACTATAGTACTTCCTAGAAATAAAGAGGAGAAAGTAAAAATTACGGAAACAAAAGGTACTCAAACTCGTGCAAAACCAATGTATATAGATGCGGAAGCTCAATCTCATTTTCCTGAATATAAGAATCTAGGAATACGAGTTGTACCTGAAGAAGAAGAAGTATATGAAAAAGAAGTTGATGACGGAGTATTTGATGATGAAATTCAGGAAAATGTTTTAACAAAAGCATTGTCAGCTGCTTCAGTTGGAGAACGTCTTAGAAAAAGAAAATCAATTAGAAATCAAAATGTACAAATTTTTGAAACTGATACAGGAGACATTATAACTGTTCCTTTAGATAGCCCAAGCCCACCAACGAAAAAAAAAAAACTATAAATAGCAAAGAGTTGAATAATTCATCAAGACGTGTTTTAAGGTCAGCAGTAGGTAATACTCAAACAGAACTTAATTTTCCAATTCGTAAGAATAAATCCGCAAGCTCATGAACAACATACAAGTAAATGATAAATTTTATGTCACTTTACTCAGTGATTCATCTATGAACTATTATCCAGAAAATTCATTATCATCTTTTACAAATAAAATGAATAAAAACATGTGTGATTCAAGGTGGAAAGTCGGTATTTCAGAAATGTATGTTAATGATTTCGTTCCAAATGTGTATGGTGAAGAATGGGAAAAAAGTACTCAAATATTTATTAAAGGTATGCAGAAAGATATGATAGGAGTTGGAACATCATATATTCCATATATAGAAAAACAAATGATATGCGACTGAAAAGTTTTTCTACTACCAACACTAATTCAAAATATACGCCCACTTAATAGGTTTACAAGAAAAGAAGTTGAACGACAGTTGATTTGGGGAATTTTTAATTTTATAAACGATGAAGTTCATTATACACAACCAATAAAAGCTGAGGTGATGCCTAAAAATTTAAGTTACACCACAATATGTGTTACTAAGCCTAAAATAGATATAAAAATAAGAGCACATTACGCTTATACCCTCGAAGGACTTTTGACAACATGTTTCAATCAAGTATCTTTTAAAGTTACAGATTTTAAAAAATATAAATCATGTGTAATAGAAGCTTTCAAAACTTTTATAGATAGTGTACAATTGATTCCCATTAGTAAACCAGATATGTTTTTTATATACACAGATATAATTGAACCGCAAAAAATAGGTGATAAAGATATAAGGTGTTTAAGATCTGTTAACATACAAAATTCTTTCACTGATACTGTAAAAGAATTCAGTAATATTCAATATTGCAATGTGGAGAAATCATTTAATAACATTTCATTACTTTTATGTGATAAATATGGATACAAAATAAACTTTTCCAATAGTTTAATTCCAACAAAAATTGTATTACATTTTAAAAAAGTATAAATAAAAGCGATTTTACTAAACTAAACTAAGAAAACCTATAAAAAGACCTCTCATGAATAATTTAAATTATTTTACGTCGAAGCGACGCAAAGTTAATAACAAAAACAAACAAAAAGATATTTTTGAATAATTATGATTGAATGTATGAAATCAGAGCTTGATATTTTTAAAACACAGCCTATTCAGTCAAGTATTTTACGATCTGAAGAAGTTTCCTATAACCCCATTGCTTCTTTAGATAATCCATCTGTCATAGAATTTGTTTCACTAGGGCACAGTGATACATATAGAGACTTGTCTTCGACATATCTAAAATTAAAAGTACAAATTTTAAAAAAAGATGAAACTCAATGGAATAAATATAAAAAAAACTGATGGAACACCTATACAACAACCAAGTGTGGTTAATAATATGATACATTCATTAATAAAACAATGCAATGTTCAACTAAATGGAAAGAATATATCTCCATCAGATGGCAATTATCATTACAGAGCTTATATTGAATCATTGTTAAATTATGGTACGGATGCCGCTACAACGCATTTGGAGTGTGGTGGATGGATGTTAGATAAGCTAAATATAGCAAAAACAGGTAACAGCGGTTCAAAAGAACGTCAAAAATTACACCAAAATAGCAATGTAGTGGAACTTATGGGGAAACTACATTTAGATATGTTTAACCAACCTACACTTCTCATAAACAATGTCGATGTTCGAGTTATCCTAACATTAGAAAAACCAGATTTTTACCTCTTTGCAGATGATACTGATGAATCTCAACTGAAAATTTTAGAAGCCACTTTATTTATGAGACATGTAACAATTAATCCTAGTGTGCTATTAGCACATAATGCTGTATTGGAAAAAACTAATGCCAAATACAATTACAAACGGGTAGAGGTAAAAACTTTTACCATTCCTCAGAATAGTTCATCAATATCACTTGATAATGTTTTTATTGGACAGTTGCCAAACACAATCATTTTTTGCATGACAGAAAATACAGGTTACTCTGGAAAAAGGTCAAAAAACCCATACAATTTTAAACATTTTGATATTTCACAATTTGTGTTAAACGTAAATGGTGTTCAAATACCCAATTCAGCAATTGAAACCAGTTTTTCAGATGAAAATAATTGCTGTACAAGAGCATACAGTACACTTTTTTCAGGAACTGAAATTTACCATAATGATAAAGGTCATCAGATAACAAAAACCATGTTTAGTAATGGGTTTTTCATTCTAGCTTTTGATTTAACTCCAGATGCATCAGGAAATGAAGTGTGTCAAGGACTACTAAATCAAGGTACAGTTAGAATTGAGGCAAGGCTATCAAAACCACTTACATCTACACTGACTGCTATTGTTTATGGAGAATTTGATGCAAGTTTACAAATTGATAAAAACCAAAATATATTCTCAAACCTATAAATAGCATACATAAAAGTAAATTTGAATATTTGACAAAATGTCACTGTCTTGTGCACTTCTGGATGTAACATTTTGTAGTGATGATAATAATACCTTGTTTGCGAAAGATATTTGTATAGTTGGTTTTAAAGAACCTTGTAAAAAGTTTGTAAAAGAGCTCCTGTATAAATTTCCAACTAGAGATTTTATAAATGCTAATTTTGATAATTACTCTTTTGGAACTGTGTACAACGATAAAATAAATAAAGAGCTCTGTCAAATACTAGAAAAATTTGATGTTATTATAACAAATAAAAAAATCAAAAAAGAGTTTTTATCAAATTATATTAAAGAACTAAACAACTAAAGTATATGACTTGAGTCAATTTGATTGATGAATACCCTAGAGATAAATGACGTATTAAGATGTAACAAACACGTAAATTTTTTAAAGGAGTTTTTGCTCTGAATCAACTCCCCAGAATAATTGAAAAACAAACTTTTTTAATTGTAAACACTGATAAATTAAAAGATCCGGGAACACATTGATTAGTTATGTTTAAGCCAAAGAATGGCTGTGTTGAATATTTTGATTCTTTTGGTAGAACACAAGATAAATTAGAAATTTTAAGTTACTTAAAAAATCAATGTATAATTTTTAATAAGAAACAGTTACAAAGTAACTATTCAGATATTTGTGGGCAATATTGCTGTGTTTATACGTGGTATAGCTGTTGCGGTTATAGTATGAACGCTTTTTTAAAACAATTTAATAAAGAAAATCATATAGATAATGACAAAAATATAATAAATACTTTTCACCATATATTTGAAAATTATAATATTTCTCAATCATGCCTTCCTAAGAGATATAACATTTAATAATAAACTTTAGTGTAATTAAAATAATGGAAGAGCAAGGTCCTAGCATTAATTTGCTGCTGAGTTATACATATTTTCTCAACAGAAGTCACACATTAAAAATAGTTGTCGGATTTGACACAGATTTTTTTGAAGTTGCAAGTATTTTTCATTGGATTGGAATGAAACCAATTATTTTAAAATATCATGAATGGTGTAAATTTTATGACCTATTTCATAAAAAATTTTCCAAGCAGTCAATTAAAAATTGAAAATTATGTTTACAAAGTGGATTAAAATCTACAGTAGGACAGAATCTTAGCATTAACAAAGAGGAAGCTGACGAGTTTTACAGTTTGATTGATTGATTTAGTAATTGCATATAATAAAACTGCAGAGCCAAATGTAAAGGAATATGTTAAAAAATACATAAAGACCTGTGAAGAAAAGAATGTTGCAAAGTTGAAAGAAGAGATTTATATTCCGGTTCAAAAATTTAATTTTATGAAATACCTGTATTTTTACAAAAAAAGATATTAAATAAAACAAATTTGTAACTATATAATTTGTTATTTATTTCATTATTTATAAATTAGGTATAATTTGTTTAAAAATCATGCCAAGATCTAAAATAGTAAAAGAAATTCATAAATAGAACTCCTGTGTTGGTTTTATTTGTTGAGCGTAGGCGAAAATTTCTGCTGTGTTTTCCATTTTGCTTTCTTTCTTTCTGTGTTATTATGTTGAGCTCTGTCTTTGAATTGATATATCTTAAGAAAGATTCCACTTTATTTATACTAAATTGTATTATCAATGTTTAGAAATCAAAATCCTTAAGAAAACTAATTAAAAACAAAAAGTTGTAAAGTAAGTTGTTTATTAATGTAATAAATTCTAATTGATAATAATAAAACTATAATTTTTTTATATAACATTTTTCGCAACATTGTTGCATTTAACAGTGTTTTAAATTTAAGAAAAATCTTCTAAATAAATTCCAATTATACTTTTTTATGAAAGAATATTATTTTTTATTTACCTATTCCTAAATTATTTATTTTTATTAGTAAATATTTTTCTATTTTTATTTTTTCTATTAACATTTTTGCAACATTTTTACAACATTGTTGCATTTAACAGTGCTCTAAACTTAAGAAAAAATTTCCTACATACATTCTTATTACACTTTTTTATGAAAGAATATCATATTTACTTATCCATTGATTATGACTATTATCAAAGCCTAAATATTTCACATATACTTTATTGCCTTTTCGTTTTAAAATTTTTTCAATTAAATAACCATTGGGGTCTTTGACACTAGTCAGTTCCTCTTTATAGAAGCCACCACAAACTAATTTATTTTTATAATCTTTTAAACTATTTGTAATCGGGACTGTCTTGTTTTTGAAAACTATTTTAAAAACTTCAGTTGAATAGTTAGGTTCATATCCTAAATCCATTTTATAACTACATATAGGTACATATTAACATTAAGTACATTTAAACATGAATCTGAAAAATAAAGCAACTAAATAAAAGAAATTTATACCTTTTTTGAAATTTATATTTATTTATGAATAATAAAAACTTATATAACTATAAACCAATTTACATCTTTTATTGGTAATTTGCATATATTTTACCAAACGACTCAGATATATCTATAATATTTAAATTTAAATTTTTATCTTTATATACAAAATGTTCTTTTTCTTTTATTTCTTTTACAAATTCAGAATTCTCAAAAATATTAGAATATTTTTGAGGAACAAATATAATTAAATTACGGGTCTCAAAGACCCACTTAAGACCATAAATGGTCTTTATTTGCTTAGCATTTATTATATGATATAGAGCATCTTGCTCCATATCTTTAGTTTTTAGGAAACTTTTTTTAGTTTCCACATTTTTGTTATTAAAAGCTTCTTTGAAGCTTTTTTTTGTTGGTGGTTCTTCTTCTTGAAGAAGAATGATTTCTTCTTGTTGTTGTTGAAATTGTTGATGTTGTTGCTGTTGTGGTTGTTGTTGTTGTTGTTGATGATGATGATGATGATGATGTTGTTCATGAAGTGTCTGCGATTCCTGTTGAGTTCTTATTCTTTTTCGTTTAATTGGGGCTAACTCCTGTGTTGGTTCTATTTGTTGAGCGTAGGCGAAAATTTCTGCTGTGTTTTCCATTTTGCTTTCTTTCTTTCTGTGTTATTATGTTGAGCTCTGTCTTTGAATTGATATATCTTAAGAAAGATTCCACTTTATTTATACTAAATTGTATTATCAATGTTTAGAAAACAAAATCCTTAAGAAAACTAATTAAAAACAAAAAGTTGTAAAGTAAGTTGTTTATTAATGTAATAAATTCTAATTGATAATAATAAAACTATAATTTTTTTATATAACATTTTTCGCAACATTGTTGCATTTAACAGTGTTTTAAATTTAAGAAAAATCTTCTACATAAATTCCAATTATACTTTTTTATGAAAGAATATTATTTTTTATTTACCTATTCCTAAATTATTTATTTTTATTAGTAAATATTTTTCTATTTTTATTTTTTCTATTAACATTTTTGCAACATTTTTACAACATTGTTGCATTTAACAGTGCTCTAAACTTAAGAAAAAATTTTCTACATACATTCTTATTACACTTTTTTATGAAAGAATATCATATTTACTTATCCATTGATTATGACTATTATCAAAGCCTAAATATTTCACATATACTTTATTGCCTTTTCGTTTTAAAATTTTTTCAATTAAATAACCATTGGGGTCTTTGACACTAGTCAGTTCCTGTTCATAGAAGCCACCACGAACTAATTTATTTTTATAATCTTTTAAACTATTTGTAATCGGGTCTGTCTTGTTTTTGAAAACTATTTTAAAAACTTCAGTTGAATAGTTAGGTTCATATCCTTTTTGAAAATTATCTTTAGACCTTGCAATTCTAGCAAAATCACCAACATTAAATTTTCCCTTATTAAATATTTTAGGGTAATTATAAATTGAACGAAGAATTTGTTTTTTATTTTGTGATGTAACTTGGTTTGGTTTTAACTTAATTGTACTATGTTTTGTGTTATTATATTTTTCAATTAGTTTTGGTTAAAATTTCCTTGTAAACTAAACTGTTTCCACATAATTGATTTTAATGTTCTGTTAAACCTTTCACAAACACTAGCCTTCATTTCTGAATAAGTATGATAATGATTTATTTTATAGCTTTTCATTAAATTTTGGAATTTTTTGAAAAATTCTTTTCCCTGGTCAGAATGAATATTTTTTGGAGAGTTCCCCTCCCTTTTAAAAATCTTTTCCATACTTTTAACTACGTCTTCTGCTGCCTTTGATTTAACTTTTTCGGCATATGCATAATTTGAAAATATATCGATAACAGTTAAGAGAAACTTGTATCCATTATTTACTTTTTGATAGGCCGACATATCTACAAGATCAATTTCCCATGTATCATTTAACCCTCTTTGAGATATTTTTCGTCTCCGAAATCTACGTCTAACTGGACGATGAATTTCAGATACTATTTGTGCTTTTGACATTATTATTGAACAGTTAAACTGCAAATGTGAATTTGAATAAAATCAGTAAATATATATATATATATATATATATATATATATATATACTGTACTATACTATTGTATATATATACTGATATATATATGTAAATAATTTTTTGGCTATATTCTGAAAATTAAAAGATTTTTTTAATGCTGTAATTTAATAGTTTAATACAACATTTTTACAATATAAATGTTTCTCCAAAAATGTTGAATCGTTTTACATTCACTGATTTTATTGATTTTATTGTGAATTTTTCTGTATTCATTTTAATTTATTTTTTTTAATTTCAGATTTTTATTTTATTAAGACAACCGATCGCGGACGTTTCTAATCCTAGAATTTTTACTCTATTAACAATTTTTTAACTTTTTACACAATTTATACATAATGTCTTGCTTGTTACTTTAAAAAAAAAAGCAATTACTCGTAACTTATTTTGAATCGCTTTTATTCCTTTGTTTTTTTTTTTTTTCAATATTCTTACATAACAATTAATTAATGGTTTTTCTTTCCTCTTCTTTAAATACTTCATAAAAAAAACGAAAGAAAAAAACAACAAATAAAAAACAACAAACAACAACATCTTAAAATTTGCAAGCATAAAAAAAATATTTTTTCTTACTATTTCCATGTTTGCCTATTACTTAAAACAAGTATACAATCCTTATAAACAACAAGAGTTTGCTGACGGTCGCCGCCGCCGGTCTGACCTACTTTTATATCGTTAACCTACTCTTGTCTAACCTAATTACAGTTTGACCTACTTCCGGGTGGCCTTGACCTTGACCTGATATAAAAACCTGTCTGGCCCAAGTGCCTACCTATCTACTATTGCTTTCTTCTAAAATAAGATTTCTAAATTTTATACAAGCTTCCGCTAAAATATATACATCATTTTTACAATATTCTTTTAGTTCAAATTGCATATTACATTCAGTATCTTTTTTTCCTCATGCCAAGCGATAAATTCTTTAAGATTATTTTCTGTTATTGAATCGATACCATAATATTATACTGCTGCCAAAGACTCAATGTCATTTGCATTTTCTCTAGTGTTGAATAAATGCGGAACGTGACCTTTTTTAGCATTAACAGATAATTCAAAAACTTTCAGAAATTTAGCCAATGTCATTGCCAGATAATTTAACGAATCTAAAACTTTATATTATTTATTTGCATTTGAATTATTTTTGTTCCCCTCATGATCGATTTGGAGTCTAAGTTATTGGTTTTATTTAATAATTCATAACCGTAAAAATAATTCTATTTTTAACCAAAACCGTACCGACTCCTACGGGGCCCGCCTTGACGCGGTGGAGTTGGCTTAAGTACGACCCTTGATCCTCACAGGCAATGTCAGCGGATTCCTTAGGAATCTGGCAGGTGCAACCATGCTGTTAAGGCTGTGGGGGGAGGAAGGAAAACTAAAAGAGCCCCACCCCCTTTATCAAGAGATGGAGAAAAAAGAAGAAAAGCGCGGAAGGATATTGCCGCAAACGTCGGGGGGAGCTGCGACCACCGGCGGGCCTGGCCCCAGTCATGGGGAGAGGTCGCCAGCAGAGTTCAAAAATGCGAAGGAAAGAGAAGAATGTGGAGAAAGTGGAGTGGTTTCCCTCCAAAGAGCGAAGCGTAAGCTGAACTCGAGAGAGAGGAAACTGAGACTGCAGTGGAAACAGGTGGGAAAGTCAGAGGAAACAATAAACGCCCTTCTTAGAGAAAGAAGAGCGTTCTATTGCGATCTGGTTTTGCCCCCAACGGGAGCTGCCGTCTCGAAACAAAGCAAGAAGGAGGTGAAGTTGACGAGTGAGGGGGAGACCAAGGGGAGAGAGGTTTCGAAACCAAGAGAAACCAATGGCTACTCTTCGGAGTACCAAAGACCGATTACCTTAGTTTGGAAAGCGTGAACGGGCACATTTACTACTTACGTAGATCTTTGCGCGTTTTCTTTATAAAAAGGAAGGGGGAAGAATCTCCCCCAGAGGAGGTTGGTGGTGAAGTGACAGAGAAATTGTCCAAATGGGCAATAGAAGCTGAACTCACCACTACGAATCCGGAGGCCAACTCCAAGGAGATGACCAACGTAGCTGAGCTTGAGGACACCCACTCGATGAACTCCTTCACGGAAGCATCAGAGCAGGGATCCTCGTTAGCCGAGTTAGGTCCGGAAATAATGGAGAGCCTGGAGGAGATTACTCCAGCAGATTCAGGCACTCCAGGAGCCGGTAAAATCAAGGATAGGAAAGGTGAAATAAACACCCCACCTAGCGAGGACGAATAACAACGGTCCATGAATAAGCTTGTAACAAAGATCATTCAAGCTAATACGCACAGGAGCATCACCGCCACAGAGGCAGTGGCGGAAAGAATGCTCAAAGAAGGAATATCTGTGGCACTCATTCAGGAGCCCAGCACAATGAATGACCAGCCAATAGGTTGGGACGGGAAAGATTTTAAGTGTTTCTATAGTTGCGACAATGGTAGGCCTAGAACTTGCATTGTAATTGAAAAATATTATAAGCTACTTCCATTTCACAGTTAAATAGTAAATACACGGCCACCATACTAGCAGAATGGGAGGTTGATGGAAGCAAAGTGGCCATCATTTTGGCATCAGTATATCTACCATATGATGAGCAAGAGCCACCACCGACAAAAAGACTGAAGTATCTGGTAAGTTATTCAGAACTTAACAATAAACACCTGATTGTGGGCTGCGATGCTAACTCACACAATACGGTGTGGGGTAGCACCAACGTCAACAACAGAGGTAAATTACTTTTAGAATATATATGCTCAACAAATCTGCTGATTCTGAATAAAGGTAATACCCTAACCTTTATAAACAGAAATCGCAGAGAAGTTATAGATATAAGTTTAACCAGTAATAGTATAGGCAATAGAATTATGAATTGGCATGTATCAGAGGAGGTCTCATTCTCTGATCATCGCCACATCAGGTTTGACCTGGATCTAGGCTATTCAGATACTGCCCCTTTTAGGAATCCTAAAAGAACGGATTGGAACCAATACAGATCGTGTCTTAGAGAAAAATTGATTTCTAGACTGGATTCAATAAACGGTACTAACGAACTAGACAAAGAAACCGAGTTTGTAACAATGGCAATAAGCGAATCGTATGAAAGCTCATGTCCACTGACTCGCATATCTAATCGATATAAACAAAGGTGGATGAATAGGAACCTGATGGAAGTCAGGAAAAATGTTAGGAAGCTTTTTAATAAAGCAATGAGCACCTATAGCGAAACGCAATGGGCGGCATATAGGGAAGCACTTAAAAATTTTAAAAAGGAGTGTAGAACCGAAAAAAGAAGGCTCTGGAGGGAATTTACAGAGCAAATAGAAAAAGTTTGCGATGCCTCTAGATTGAGGAAAGTCCTATCCAAAGGCCACACGCAACAGGAACTTATAGAGAGAGAAGACGGTACCATGTCAATAAGTATGGACGAATCACTTGAAATACTACTGTCTAAGACCTTTCCCGAAAGCGAAACGTTTGTAAGGCCTAGGGAAGGAGAAGAAGTAGAACTAAGATCAACAAGAACAGACGAGATGATGACTAGAGTCGATCAAATCGCCACGGATAAGAGGTTATCCTCGGCATTTAATTCTTTTGA
Source organism: Poecilobothrus nobilitatus (assembly GCA_947095535.1). Lineage (NCBI taxonomy): Eukaryota > Metazoa > Arthropoda > Insecta > Diptera > Dolichopodidae > Poecilobothrus > Poecilobothrus nobilitatus. The sequence goes on from OX352772.1 coordinate 193,607,468, forward strand.
ACCTTATAAGTCCCCAGGGCCCGACAACGTCTATCCGATTCAACTCCAAGAAGGGCTTGGAATTCTAAGAACAAGATTAAAGGCCATTTACAAAGCCTGCCTCAGACTAGGCTATACGCCGAAAATATGGGGGGAATCCAAAGTGATCTTGCTCCCAAAACCGAATAAGACGTGCTACAGGAAAGCCAACGCCTACAGACCGATAAGTCTGACCTCTTTCCTCCTAAAAGGACTGGAGAAGATTATAGAACTGGAGAAAAGAAACCAACTAAATCCAAGGCTATCGTGTTATCAACACGCATATATAAAGGGAAAATCGGTGGATACCGCTCTACACGAGGTTATCCACACGATAGAGGAAGGTTACAATAAAGGAAAGGTAACCCTCGGATGTTTTATTGACATAGAAGGGGCGTTTAATAACGTTGAAATAGGAAAGGTAATAGAAAGAATGCAAAGCAGAAACATTGAAGACATACTACTCGGGTGGACTAAATCCATGTTGATCAACACAACAGCAATCTCCAACTTCGGAACTGCTGTAAAGAAGAAAATAATATCAAGAGGTACACCGCAAGGAGCTATCCTCTCCCCGCTTTTATGGCTTTTAGTAGTTGATGAGCTATTAGTAAAGCTATCAACCAACTACCATAAGGTGATATGCTACGCAGACGACGTGGTATTATTAGTAACGGAAAAAGAGCCGGCCAATACCACAGGCACTATGCAAAGGGCAATCGACATTACCATAGATTGGGCCGAATCAAACGGCCCTAGAATGAACCCAAACAAAACCGAAATATGTCTCTTTAGTAGAAAAAGAGATAGGAGGACCCCACGGGCTTCACGTTTAAATAACACACAATTAGAATTTACCAACTGTGTAAAATACCTAGGTGTGTATTTGGATGAAAAGCTCAGGTGGAGCAAACACATAAATGAGAAAAAAGAAAAAGCGATAAGAGCCCTTTGGGGATGTAGAAGTGCTGTGGGTAAGACATGGGGCTTATCGCCAAGAATCATGTACTGGTTATACACGTGTGTTATACGACCTATGATAACACACGGATCACTCGTTTGGTGGACGGCCACCAAAAAGAACAGGTACCGGAATACCCTAACACATATTCAACGCCAGGGATGTCTCGGTATAACAGGTTCAAGTAGAACAACCTCAACGAAATCCATGGAAATAATCCTGGACCTAGAACCGATAGAAATCTATATACAACGAAGATCTATGGACACAGCCATGAGACTCCTCATGACAGGAAACTGGTGCGATGACTCAAGTTCGGTCGGGCACAAAGAAATTCTTCGAATGATAGAGAATGCTAACGCAAATATACGCAACTTCCGGGAAAGCCAAGAAGCCGCAGATATGATCGCGGGGGACCTCAGATTAGACTGTAACTTCGGAACGGAAACAAACCATCCGGAACACTACAGTCTCACTAATCAAATTGGAATTAATGTATACACAGACGTGGCAAAAAAAGACAGCAAATGTGGTATAGGAATCATATGCGACGAATTGAACATACGAATTGCGAACACAGTGGCGCCACACGCAACTGCACGTCAATGCGAAACTATCGCAATAGAAAGCGCGGCGAAAGAGCTTCTGCGGAAAAGACTCAGTGGTAGGATCATCAATATCCATACCGACTGCAAATCAATTGTGAGAACGATGGAGAACGGGTTGCACAAATCAAGGAAATCAATTGAGTGCTGAATCAAGCCTTAAATGAGCTGGGGGAAACAAACGCTGTCAAGCTGCAGTGGATACCGGCTCACTCAGGCTATCCCGGTAACGAAATCGCAGACGCGACAGCTAAATCTGCATTAAACAGACAGCTAATAGATATAGTAGACGTAGGTATGCCGTACTCGGCGGTAAAGTTAACTACAAGCAACTGGGCTAAGGCCAGTGCTAGGGAAACTTGGTGGCAATCCACAGGATCAATACATACGAAAGAATTCTGGGGGGCGGGGAGAGTGGCAGGGAGACTCAGAAAATTCTAAAACTGAATAGAACGGATCTGAGACTACTTATGGGAATTAGCACAGGACATCTGTTGCTAAGAGCACACGCTGAAAGAATAGGCCTAACGGAGTCGAATCTATGCAGGGGATGTGGGCGGGAGGCAGAGACAGTACTTCACGTTCTGTGCCAATGCCCAAATCTGAGAAACCAAAGGCGAAAAACCTTGGGAGAAGACATATGGGAAAACTTTTCCGAGGTGAGAATGCTCAATAAGGACGACTTAATGAGATTCATGAAGGGTATAGAGTGGCTCGACGAGACGCTGTAGGTAGTGTGCGGATCGTTGAGCAGGGGAGCACAACGGGTGGGCCTAGGTGTAAGGGTGGTTATACGCCCCCCCTGAGAAACAACAACAACAACCAAAACCGTAACTTTCTTAAATTTTTTTGCTGTTTTTAAAATTATATCAACAAACTTGAAATTACCTTTATTTTTATAACTGTTGTTCTATAACCACATGTTTTGCAAAAAAACAATCTAGACTCATTTATGCAATAAAGACAACTTGTGGAGAGCACACAGGTTTGGCTCGTGTAATTTCACGTCTTGATTCTGCCTTTGGTATATTGTTGTTTCTTGCATTGTTTCTAAATCATAAAATATAAAAACAAAGTCGTCGAGAACTGGTTCTCTTCCGTCAACATTAATGAAGTAATAATGATTTCTTTCTACAAATTTGTTACAGTGTTTGCAAAACACAATATCACATTTGTGTATATAACGCTTAACTGAATATAATTTACAACATTTTAGACATTTATGAACTTCTGAGCATATTTTTTCAGAATGATTTTTAAAACAGTTTCTCCTCTGAAAGATCGTTTGGTTTGGAAACATCTGTAGGTATATTTTCACATGCAGGAGATTGCTGTAGTGTATTCTACAATATTCTACAATTTCGTTTATTGCTCCTTTAAACCACTATAACAAATCTCCGTTGTTTGGTAGCAATTTTAGTTTGAAAGTGATTTTACGCGACAATACTCGAAACCGATTAGAAAATTCGGAAATTGACTTCGTTCGTATATAATTTCAAATTTCGGTCCTTCCTTGATGAATTTTTTAAAAATAAATTACACGAATGGTTTCCCGTTCAACAGTGTGTTATTGTTTAAATAGTATATTTGAACTTCTAAGCTTATTTACTTATTTACATTTAACAAAGAACAAAGACTTTTAATGGAATTCTAATAATTCTTTAGAATACGAATGTCTTATTTATATCATGGTAAAATAAAAAAAGTCACGGAGGTTAATTAATATTTAAAAAAAAAAAATAATAAAATGCAAGAAATTTTAAGAGTACTACAAAGTTGGAAATTTTTCCATAAATTATACAAATAAGTTAATTAATAAATTACGTCTGTTTTACATATTAATTTTTAGTAAAGATATTGGTAAATATGTTATTGTTACAAATCTAATTTAATTATACATTTTTATAAAAACATGTTAAAAAGAATTAATTTAAAATAATTATTTAATTTAAGGAGTGTTCTAGGAAATGATTTTATGTTAGAAGATTTTATTTTAAAATTTCTTGGTAGGAAAAGGAAGGGATAATATGTTCGATAATTTACGGGCAGCAGCCAAAGGTGAACAGGAGGTGTACCAAAGAATAGATGTTCTGGCAGAGGGAGAGTTCTATAAAATTATTATATGGTTTTTTATAAGTACAAAAAGAGGTCGACAGGTACGGTTCGCGACAGTTAGCCACTGCAGAACAAATGAAAAAATAACGTTCTATGTGCCAGAACGTGTTTCCAAGCAAGTCCAAACTGATAAAAACCTGGCAGAGTTAAACGGTGTAAGTCATCTATTCAAAATTTGGATTCAGACCGCCTGAATTGTTAACAAAACAAAAATTATTAACCTCAACAAAAAAATATTAAAAATAAAGCTATAAATTAAGCTTTGTTTTTACTTTATTATATTTCTATATTTCTTTTTACAGCCTTTTTAAATTATTTCAGCAATTTCTATTTCTTCACATTTTCCAATTAGGTATTCAAAAGGTTCTATTAAATAAGGTTTAAACATGGCACACTTATTTTTAATTAAATTATTATTAATTAACGTAGATTAATTTATACTAAATTCATGTTACATTAAAAACAACTTTCTAAAATTTTTGCAGGTGTTTATTAGAATATTAAAATTATATTTTGTATTTGCAATAACATATTTACAGAATATTTATTAAGTTAAATAATTTAACATACATATATTATGTTCAAATTATCTTGCATTTTATTTCTGTTAAAGATTTTTTTTATTGACATCCGATAAATCTTCCAAAGAATACGGCAATATTGGTATTAATGAATAAGCACTTACAAAAGTTAATGCTTTCGGTTAAATATTGATTATTATTATTGCCGAGAATAACCTGCAGGTCATGCCTCCTATACTCATGGTTATTTAATTGACTGTACATCATACAGCCCTTTATCCATAATATTATAATAATATTTAATAATATTTAATTTTCTTTTATTAAAAAATTAATTTTCTTTTATTACACTGTGTACAATGTGCAACTGCCCCATCATGATTGGTAGAATCAGATATAAATAAAGGGCTTCTGGTTTATTTTAATGTAGTAAAAAACAAAACAAGCAGCAGGAAAGCAGTAGCTGTTTATTGATGAAAGTAATAAGCAATATTTCTTAAAAGAATTTGCTTTGATAGCTGAAGGATCGTTGATACCAATGCTGTTTATGTTTAAAGCACCTCATTCGTTCGAGGAGTTAAATAGTGATATCTAACAGCAGAATGAATTCAATAAAACACAAATAAATGGTCTTGACTGTGATGATGGATTTGTAGCAATTTATATATATTCAGCAATTTAAAATATTTTGAAGGAACATTTAAATTCATGCGTTGTCGTTAACGTAAAGGGGTACCAGAAAAAGGAATGTTTAGATAAATTTGTTTCCAGTTCAGTAGAAATTATCAATTTAGATAATGACATTCCATCTCTTCAGCAACTTTGAAAAAGATGTGCTGTAAAATGTGAAAATTTAAAAAGATGCGTTACACTGATAGTTACACTGAGCTATGTGTATATTCATTGAAATGTAGAAATCTTCTTGTTCCAATCTTAGTTTATTTTTTTCAATACATCTCTCAAAATATTTAAATACATATTCTCGTATATTAAGTTAAGCTCCATTGTTATATGACATCACTGCTTGTATAAAGTCCAGCATAAGACAAAAACGAGTGTACTCATCTAACTGCAATGTAAGTTTTTAGTGCGCTTTTTTGAATTTTGCTTGACTGTTTTTAAAATCGTTAAACAATGTGAACCACTTCAAATAATTAATTTCGCTTATGACCTTGTTTTGTCATTTGAAAATTATTGAAGCAGCAAAATTTTCAATATTAAATCCAATTTGAATTTTTATTTTTATTTTTTATCCCAAAAATAAATATAGCTTAATAAAAGGTTCTGCGCTGGCTCACCCTTTTGTGTTTCAAATATTTCTGACTTTGTTGGTTGATCCATTTTTCTTGGTTTAACTGCTAAATGATATTTTAGAATTTTGTATTTATAGATTTTCTCCCACATTTTTAAAAAATTTTTCGTAATATTCTTTGTATATTTTTATCGTTTTTAAGTGGGGATCATGCGTCGAATATATTAAGAAAATATTTTATGCTCTTAGGGGAACTTCGCATACATAGATACATACAACAATAATATCCGTAAACAGATGTTAAATTACTTTGTAAACGCTTATTGTCGAAAACAAAACATATCGATTGATTTTGTGGAAATTTTATAATCTCATTGTGAAATCGCGGATTTCCAAATGAATAAAAATATTCTGCACACCATTGAACTGGAACAAATATTGCTAACCAATGTGTTCCCTTTTCATTAGAAGTATCAGTATTTACCACAAAAATAGTAGGTTTTGAAACATGGTTTGGCAATTAATCAAGAGCATAAACGCCTCTAAATATTTTATGTGTTAAGTTATTATATTTCAGCACCTTCGTTATCTGAAGTGTATTCATTATTTTACAAACAAGAAATATCAATTAGTCGAGTATTTCCTCGTATAAATGTTGTTAAAAATTCTGCTTGAAGTTTTCCATTTGTTAAGACTATATCAAATCTTTTAAGCAAATTTTTTAAGTTATTAGTTATTTTTTCGTTATCGATATGTCCAAAAGAGTAATTCTCAATGTCTGTTCTTTTTAAATCTCTGACAGGAAATTTGTACTTTAATTCTTTTACAATAGTTTTACATTTTTCTTTTTGCCAGCCACAGCAATATTTTTTACAAATGTTGTATTGTTATCGTCTGTACAAAACGATAAATGCACTAGAGCACATGTCATTTTGAAATGAATAGAGATCCAAAAAATTCCAAAATAGAGAGATCCAGTCCACCAAACTTCCTTTTATATGTTCACGTATACGTTACGATTTTTATCAATTTCGATATTGGCATCGAATTCTGCAAACACAATACAAGTTAATGTTGAAATTAATGGAAAGCTGAGGCTTGCTTCAATCTTTACTACTCCCTGGTTTACTAAACTCTGGCATGTATCAGTTCGCTAGCCGTCTGGTGATAAATCAAAAGTTAGTATTGGATAATCTTTTGAAAATAGTTCTTTTGAATTTTGATGTCTTCTATCAGAGTGATGTGTGCCAGATGTATTGTATAACCTGAATAATGTTAAATATGCGCGAGAATTGCAAAGATTATTCGATGTAAAACTTGTTTCAATTGCAGATTTGGAGTAGGCACTCCGTTCACATATAATTGAAATTGGGTGAGATTTTGATGATCGAAATGGTATGGATTTTTTTATCTTTTACCATTAAAATTTTCATTACTAATCATACAAAATACAAGAGCTTTTAGTATTTGCCCTATAATTACATATTATTCAATGATATGTGGGAAGTGTTAGCTGGAATTGTAAATGTTTTGATTTCACTTCCCGTATAAAAATATTTCGCGTTAACCTTTTCCACTACAGTATTGTATGCTATCAATATGTTAGGATTAATTGTTAAATGTTTCATGTATAATGTAGCTTAATAATTTTTAAATAACTTTCATCGTTATCGTTAAAATATAAAATATAAAAATCTTGTTTCTCTAATGCTAAATTAATGCGAACGTCAACATTATTAAAAAGTAATTTGGAAGTGTTGAAGAAATCTACAAGTAATTTTCCCATTAATTCTACTATTGCAGAATTGTTGTATGATTTTGTCTTGATTTAGAACCAGAATTGTTTAAATCATTGACATTCGGCTTATCCAATTCCCAACCAGATACTTCCAGATGTGTTTGACTGGAATCTGTACCATAATTTAGTAAAGTAGTTATGTATGCTTTATAATGGTATAAGGAATCTGAAGAAATGATGTTTTTCCGTTTAGAGTTGCATTACATTGTTTAATTAAAGAGTATAATAAATTATTTATAACACTGGGCTGCGAGCTGCCTTTGCTTCAGTTCCGGTTCGTATTTTATCGTTTGCACTCCAAACTGATCTATCTGTTTTTAATATTTGAACTTTAAACTTTATATAGGTACTGGATAAATCTCGATATGTATCTCCATTCCCAAACGAAACAAATGCAATGGTTGACGGCGATGCCTCTAAAGAAGCTAAACGATACCTCTTCTGAACGCAAAATACTTGTTTCAACAGGCTATGACGCAAAAGGATCAAGTTCAGATTTCATACATTCCATTTTAAATTGAATATATCGGAGATTTTACTTTGCTTTCTTCGTCACTTTTTCCACTTCTAATGTGTCTTTTTAGAAACTGCTCGCCTTTTTATAGCTGTTTGTCTTCCGCCATACATCTAATACATTTGGTTAACTACTGATTTCCGTAAATTTTTTATATTAATTACAGCTTCTTTTATGTTTGCACCAGATGCAAAATCATTAAAAATATTTTACTTGTGTTAACAGCCTCTTTTTTAATTAAGTCCCAACCTGATGTAAAAACTGGCTTTAAGTAACGAATTAAACTTTCGAATATATTTCCAAAACCACGAATGTTTTGTATAGCTGGATAATATTGTAATAAATGTCCAATATCGTTGATTCCTCCTCCTATTTGAGAGGGATAATATTTCTCGTAAGCTCTTTCCCTGTTTGATAGGATATCATATTTGAGTAGTAGTATTTATATTGTTTTGTTAGATAGTAACTGGAAACAAAATTTATTCCATCGCGGTATTGGTTGCAATTTTTAATCGCTATCGTTTCAAAACAATTTTTTTCTATGGGTACATATCTATCTAATGGACATTTTCAAATTCAATATTTGTAGGTTTTCTACAATTTTCTATGTGGATAGCTCTCAACGCCCGCACTTTGCTACTTCGAAAAACAGGTGATTGAACTATATCTGAATAAATCATCACCATTCCATTCAATTCATCTTTATTATTAGCAACAGGTAATTCGAATAATTCAGGTAATTTTGTTTTGAAATTTTTTATATTTTTTTTCTGTTGAAATAATTTAGTTAGTAATGTTTTTACATTTTAACTTTGATTAACTTTTATATAGAAACTATCTTCATCAAAAGTCTGCGATATTCGAATTAAATACCCTCTATTAGATACTGACTATTTTTTAAATATTACATCATCATAATTTTTACATCATCATAATTTTTACATCATCATAATTTTTCATTTTCACATAATCATAATTTTTATATGTCAAATTCTTTGAAAACTTGGTTTCTAATAAACCCGGGATTAGGAGTTATATTTTTAAAAAGCGTTGGCAAAAAATTATACTTCTAATCATCCATATGTAATTCCGAATCGTCATATGAATAATATGTATAACCTATAAATTTGGTTACTTTAATTTTTTCGGGAGGTTTTTCAATGTTTCACATAAACATTATACTGCCCAATATGGACAAAAGCACATTTCTTTTTGTTAAATTCTTCTGTTTGTAGGAAAACGTTCAGTTATATTTCTGAAAGCCCAACTTTCCTATTTCCATTTCTTAAATCAAAGTAATTAGGTAATTTATTTTCGAATGAAGCTAAAGTGTTGTCTGGAAATAGTTTTAGATTATCATTACTAAATAATGTTACATAAAAGTCATCTTGACTATCCATCTTTGTTATCTTCTTCAAAAACATAAAATGCGGTACGATATATGGTGTTGATGAAGTTCTTAGTTTTGGACTTCTAAGTAATGGTTTTAGATTTTGTTTTTTTGTTTCAGGGGTTTTGTACATCTGGTGTTGATGAAGTTCCTAGTTTTGGACTTCTCAGTAATGGTTTCAGATTTTGTTTTTTTGTTTCAGGAAACTGTGAAAGTTTAGTGGGGGAAATTGCACTACCGGCCGATCTAGGTGTCTTCTTCTTTTGAAGAGATGGTACAGCAACGATAATTACATTACCACTTGGTGTTTCAAACATTCGATAATCAGGTATTTCTACTAATTTTTCATTTTTCAACATTTCAGTTTGAGCTAATTTTTTAAATGAATTTTCATCATCCAAATCGTAATGTGATAAATCGATATCCATATTTGAATATTCTTTTTTAGGGTCATATTCAAACACATCTTCAGTTATTAATGGAAGAAAATCGGTCTGTGCTGATGTTGATTTGTATTTAGGTAATTCAGTTTCTGTATATGCATTTCGTTTAGAAAAGAATTTTGTTTGAGTGCCTCTATCAAATGTAAGATTAGTTGCCTTTTCTGGTAATCTTTTTGCCTGTCTTTTGTTAATTCCATTTTTGAGAAGGTTTTGACGATATAAATACCATTTTTGCAATGGTTTTAATTTTTTTATCATATAAAACTTTTTTAATTTTTTGATCCAATAAATCCAAGTTTTTATCATTTTGAAATAATTTGCTAAATTTTGAAAATATTTCCGAATAAAGTTGGTAAAAATTCACCATGCTGAACTAATATTTTGCGTTTGACTTTTATACTTTTCTTAGCACAGGCTAGAAATCTTAATTGTTTTTTATGTTTTTTTAATTTTGCTTTTTGTGCTGGAGATATTTTATTATTTCTATTTAATATATTAATTGCAATTTCAGCAATAGTTTTTATAATATCATCATCACAATATTTAAGAATATTTTCACGAAATTTCTTCTTGTTGGAATTTCCTAGTACATGTAACATATGTTGATTTTTCTTCAATCGTTTCATATTTTTGACAGCTGTTGTTCAAATCACCCGTATCACAGTAGCATAAACAATATTCTTTTGAAAAAATATTAGTTCTAATACGAAACAAATAGTTAACGTCTTGTGTTAAATCTAACACAATATAACCATGTGGACTTGAGGTTGATTCATTATATACCCCCAATAAATCTTTTATATTTTCTGGATATAGTTGTCTAGCTAGAGGAAAAATCTGTGATTTGTCTCGGGAGTTTTTGATATCTCGGGAGAATTTTCCCTGATGAACAACATTTTGCGTTAATAATATAATAAATAAATTGCGTTAATAATATAAAAAAAAATAGTAGGTAATGCGCGCAGAACTCTAATTATTAACGGTGAACCCGAAACATGGGGTTGATCTTAAAGCCACTCTTATCAGATATCATAGTGAAATTGATTCTAAAGACACATTGATAGATAAAATTTGATCGTGTAGGTGTGATTCAACTATTGATAATTTTTTTCAAAAAATTAATACTCTATTATGCAGACTAAACAACGCGTATCTTTTAGAAGGTGGAGGTAATGCAAATGAAATCACAAGTAATTCGCGAATAGCTCTACATACATTTAAAGACGGTATACCAGAGCCGATCAAAAGTGTTCTTGTTAGTAGAAACCCTGTAACATTAACCGAAGCACATAAAATAATTCAAGAAAATGGGTATTTAAATTATAGGCATAATAAATCTAATAAAAATAGTAATTTTAAAAATAACAGTAGGTCTTTTTTTTAACTCTAACAACCATAAAACAAGCTAATATTAAAGCTAATAATACCCACGCTAATAGTAGTAAAAATTATCGTTTCAATAATAATCGTAATTTTAACAATAATAACAATCACAGAAACCCAGAACCTATGGATATTACTACTAACAAAACTATACAAAGGAGATTGCCATCAAATCTAATGGTAAATACCCAAAGTAGACAACACAGTTACAGAAATAGTCAAAACTACCGGTCAAATAATAGTCAAAACTACCAGTCAAATAATAATAACAACTACCATGACCATGTCATGGACATTGTCACAAATAAAAATACCGAATTACAAAATTTTCGTATAGAGGAACAAAACAACTACCTTATTTAACAATAAATACACCGGTAAGAAAACTTAAATCTATTATAGATTCTGGTGCAGAATTCAGCATAATAAATCCTAATATTTGTAATCCAAAATGGAAAATAACTTGTCCTTCTTTACACGCTTAAGGTACTAAACCAGAACGTTCAAACAAATACTCAATACAAAGAGTATTACCCATTATTTAAAGAATTTAACGAACCAAACCATTATTGCAACTTTTTAGAATATAACTTTTCTAATGAATACGATGGTATATTAGGAAATAACTTGTTGGTAAAATTGAATGCTATTATTAACTATAAGAATAAATTATTAATTACAAATAAAGCTAGCATTCCAATATTTCTAAATAGAAACGAGGAGAATTATGCGAATCAATGTTATAATGTTAAATCTTTAGAAATTTTTAATAGTGAAATAAATCGACAACAAATGTCGGAAAAAATGTTTGCGAGCCACTTAAACGATGATGACATGGCCAAATTAAAATCACTTTTATATTCGTATAAGGAAATATTTCATAATGATGGTGATCATTTATCCTTTACGAATATAATTAAACATAGAATAATAACCAAGAATGACATTCCTATTTATAATAAATTGTATAGATACCTCGAAATCTTCCACGATGAAGTGGAAAACCAGATCGAGGAAATGGTGAAACAAAAAATAATTGTTCCAAGCCACAGCCCATATAATTTTCCTATATGGGTGGTGCCAAAGAAAGTAGATAACAGTGGACAGCAAAAATGGCGTATAGTTGTCGACTATCAAAGACTAACTGATCAAACGATAGACGACAAATTCCCAATTCTGAATATGGAAGACGTATTCGACAAACGAAAATCGACGTATTCGAAAATGCAACTACTTCACCACGTTGGATCTAGCAAAAGGCTTCCATCAGATCGAAGTCAATCCCCGTGATAGAATGAAGACAGCATTTTCGACCACTCGTGGTCATTATGAATTCACAAGAATGCCATTCGGACTTTAGAACTCTCCGGCGACTTTTCAAAGATTAATTAATTATGTTCTTAAAGAATACATAAATAAGACTTGTGTCGTGTATTTAGACGACATTCTTATATTTTCCGCAAGTTTTAGTGAACATTTAGTATCAATTCGTAAAATTGACAAATGTCACTTTGCTAATGAATCCACAAAATTTTTGGGGCATATAGTGACTAACAATGGCATTAAGCCTGATGAAAGTAAAGTAAAAACAATTAAACTAATGAAATTACCAAGGAACATAAAAGAGATAAAGCAATTCTTGGGGATCACAGGGTATTACAGAAAATTTATTAAGGATTACTCTAGAGTGGCCTACCCCCTAATCAAGTATTTAAAAAAAAATGTAAAAGTAAATGTTTGGGATAAAGAGTATATTTGTGCTTTCAATAAATTAAAAGTATTATTAATGAATGACCCTATTTTAAAACGTGCCGATTTTAATAAACCTTTCACTTTAACAACCGATGCCTCTCAGTATGCTTTGCGAGTCGTCTTAAGTCAAAACAACCACCCAATTTGTTACGCGTCACGCACCTTAAACAACCATGAAATCAGGTACTCAACGATTGAGAAAGAACTATTGGCAATCGTATGGTCAGCAAAATACTTTAGAACTTACCTTTACGGAAGAAAATTTATTGTACGTACTGACCATAGACCACTTGTGTGGTTAAATAACATAACAGAGCCAAACATGAAACTTCAAAGATGGAAGTTAATGTTAAATGAGTACGATTTTGAAGTAAACTACTTAAAAGGTAAAGAAAATAATGTGGCGGATGGACTAAGTCGATACATAAACAAAGACGAACAAAAATCGTGTGATCACAAGACAACACCGTTAAATGAAGAATGAAATGAAATATTAAATAACGAATTAGACAATTATAGTGACATTGGCAGCTTGGACGTTGAAGTCATGTCTGTAGGTGATACCAATATGAATAATAATAGCAATGGTAACGAAATTATGTCGACTACAAGAACAGTTCTCAGTGAAGCGAAGACGGCTTGGACTGCATAAGAATAACAGATAAATGTGTTAATATTTACAAAAACCAAATTTATTTAAATTATGGTAATAAAGAAAAGGTCGTAACCAAAATTATACTAAAAAAATGTCAAAATCTCATTACAGTTCATGAGAATTCGAATTTGTTAGAAATAATGAGAAGGGTCTGAATCGATAAAGGATTAATGTGTCTCTATTGTGAAAACAACGAATTATTTATAAAATTCCAAAATCTTTACATAAAACATTTTAGCAAGAATAAAAATTTAATACTGTATAAATCTAATATAAAATTAACTAATATAATAGATTATAACGAAATGATCACGATAATTAAAGAAGAACATTTAAAACACAACCATAGGGGTATAAACGAAGTATTTTCAGAATTAAAACAAAAGTATTACCATCCAAATATGTTAAAATTGATAACCGTATTCATTAACACCTGTGAAATTTGTCAGTTAGCTAAATTTGATCGTCAACCAGCCAAAATTCCTCTTAAAATTACTGAAACTCCTAATAATTTGAACGACATAGTTCACATGGACATATAGTTTCCATGTCGCAATATCATGTATCTGTCAACTATTGATAAATTTACAAAATATGCAACACTACACAAGTTAAACGACAGAACATGGATTTCGATTTTAACCGATTTGGAAGAGAGAATCAGATGTTTAGGTAAAATGAAAAAACTGGTATACGACAATGAAAGATGTATGCTACATAGTGCAGTGGAACTATTTTTACGAGAAAACGAAATAAACAGACATACAACAACCGCCCATAACAAAACTGGTAACTCAGACATAGAGAGATTACACGGTACTCTAAACGAGCACCTGCGGTTACTAGAAGCGGACTTAACAAATATAGACGAAAACGTAGACTGTAAGATACATAAAATAATAATAACGTACAATAATACAATTCACTCTACAACTGGACTACGTCCACTTGATTTTTTGATAAAGAACTATGATAGGATTGACATCAAAACACTAGCGGACAAATATAGAATAGAAAAAATAAATAGAATTAATAAATTAAATAAAGATAAAAACGATAACTATCAGTTAACACCAAATTTAGTTAAAAATAGGCAAACCGAAAAAATTAAACCAAAATTTAAAAAATTAAATAAATTTAGAATAGATAATAATTATACTATAGATACTAGTAATAAGAGAAATACTAAATACACAAATACACAAATGAAACGTAAATATATTAAGTTTTCTATTTTAGGATGCTGCATATTACACTGATTCTAATGCTAATTCATTCAGCAAGTATGCAAACTATGGAAATATCCCCAATCAATACGGAAAATGGGTATGCACTTTTTAAACTAGAGGAAATATTAGTTGTAAATTCCTTTAGAAAAATATTGCATCTAGTAAATCTAACAGAATACCAAGATTTGATAAACATAATTGAATCAAATGTAAACTCGCAAAAATTAGAAACTTCGGACAGCAATAGTGAACTATTAAATAAAGAATTACAAGCCTTAAAGCACAATTATAACACAATAATCCCCCATGCCTATAAGAAAAATAGAGCAAAACGAGGCTTAATAAACATATTTGGAAGGGGATTAAACCTTTTAACAGGTAATATGGACGATGAAGACGGTAAAGAAATTTATGACCACTTAAGTACTCTAGACTTCAACGTTAAAAATACTGTTAACCAACTAAATAAACAAGTAACAATCAATAACAATTTAATTAAGCATACAGAGGAAATAAATAAACACCTTAACGCACAACAAAAAGAACTAAACACCTATCTATCGAACATAACCGTACAAAATAATAAAATACTAAGATTTTTTAACAAATCACACTACGTTTTACAATTATACGCAAGCATCTCAACATTAAATAATCAGATAAAAAAAATAACAGATATAATCTTGCTTAGTAAACTTAACGTTCTTGCACACGACATTCTTACCGAAGAAGAAATAGAAAAGTACAACATAACGGTGAATATACTTCTAAATATTCAAAGTAGCATAATGTTCAATGAAGAGTTCTTAATCTTCATTATTAGTTTGCATCAATTTACGACACAAAAATATCACAAGGCACTAGTAATTCCGTTCCCTAACAGAAAATTCGAGCAATTAGACTCGGATAACATTCAAATTATTATAGAAGGTAATAACGTTTTTAAGCATACCGAAGGTGTCTTGGTCAAAAAAAATTACAGCCTTATGGCAATTATTGCATTAAAAATTTATTTAATAAAAGTAACGTTTGTTCAATTAAATACAATAATGTAACCTCAATTGAGAAAATATTTGATAATTTAATAATAACAAAAAATTTAGCTTTAACCAAATTAAAACAAAATTTTATTACTCAAGAATTAGCTATAGAACATAATAATGTCATAAAATTTAAAGATTGTGAAATTAAGATTGATAATTATTCTTAGTAATAAAATAGAAAAATTTATACAAAGTAACATAATTCCAATATATTACCATAATTTGACAAAAAATATAAACAATTTAACTTTAGAAAAATTACATTTAAATACAATAGAAAATAGAGAGCAAATAGAATTTATAGAATATAAGCATAAAACTGTAACGTATACAACTCTAGTTATAATTATTGTAACTACTTTTGCAATCATAATAATTTTAGTCAAGATGTTAAAAAAAAAAATAAACTATTACCAAATAAATTATTACCACTAATGTTAAACTAAACGATCAATCAAAATTACAATTAAAAGATATTAAGAAAGTTTCAAAAGATCTCGATCCATTTGCAGAGACTGCAAACTCTTAAAGGATGGAGGTGTAACATAAGAAAAAAACTGTCTGGCTGACAAAAAGCGCATACACCGCAGTTTTATCACCTTAATTGATCGTTTAGGTACAGTATTAAAGGTAAGATGTATAAATGCATGTTTATGCGATCACGTTGCAATCCGCGTGATTGGGTAAACATGCATTAGAAATAAGAACATTAATAATTCATTCTATAGTTTGTCTTCTAAGCAATAAGTACTGTTGCTACAATAAAATAAAATAAAAATTAATAAAAGAAACATGAGTTTAATTTAAAACTTAAATATATAGTTTTTCCCTATATTCTTTCATATTTTTTCGAATTTAATATTTAAAGAGTTAAATTCGGTAAAGGGTACTATTTCAATTCTACCATTAAACAAAGAAAATAATATTTCTGTAACCAAATATAATAATCCAATAATTTTAATGTACAATTTAACTTATTTTTAATCCTTACGTGCAATGTATTATCATATATATTTTTACTAAAATGTACTGTAATACTGTAGTACTTTGAACTCAAAAATATTGAACGATTGCAATCTACTAATATTGTAATTGTAATATGATCAATCTTAATTATAATATTCATAATTATGTTATTAAATGTAGGTCAGCGATTACAATATGAGTAATTTATAATATTAAAAATTATATTAAAAATATTAATAAAAATTGGAAAATAAAAAGTCAGTCAATCAAAGAAACTCAAAAAACAAAGGTGTTTTATTTGAATATCTTTTAATATTTTATTTTGTATTGTGTGAATTATTACATTGGTGTCAGGTGTGGGGTAGAATAAGTAAATTTGTTCTACCAATATAAATTCAAATATTAAAAAAAAAACTTAAGTCATATTTACTTATAAAAATATAAACGCCGTTTTACTTTACCGCGCCGTTTACTTACAACAAAAGAAAAGGAAAAGTTCAACTCAAGGAAAAAAGAAAAGTTCAACTCAAACATCAAATCAACTAAATCGGAGCATCAACTAGATCGGAGTATCAAAAAATATGTATTGTCTTTTAAAAATAATGTAAGCAATATTGACCCACACAGAAAAAAAAAGATTTGTCAAATCATAGAATTGCACTTCTTTGATTTTAAAGTTGTTGTTTCAAATAAAACTTTATCAAATTTAAAGAATTAGTTTTCGAATTTGCAAAACGCAAGTCATTGTTAATGCCTAAAAATATTCTTTGATTAAGAGAAAAAAAAATCCGAAATCTGAAAAAAATAGTATATTTCGCGTAAAAGATTTGCAATGTTCGATTCATTTTTATTAAGTAAAAACAGCTGATGCTTTCAGCATAAAATAAGCTAAGAAATTTAAGAAAATTTTGTTTTACTTTGCTATTGCAATTTGCAAATAAAAGTACATATATGTACATATTTTAATACTATCGTATATACTATCTTATAAAAGGAAAATCTATATTTACTCCTCTTAGAAGAGGAAGAATTACTTTATAAAGCCATTACTATTATTATAAGGTTAAAAATGGGGAAAGTTGTTAAGACATGTAAAAATATTTATTAATGTTGATGGTTTTAGTTGTAGTGGCTTATTTTTAAAAAATTTTAATAAATTTTGTGGACAAATGCATTTCTTATCTATTTTCTAGAGTGAACATGTAAATATATACCTACTAAATATGCCCAAATATACCCAAATATCAAGAGAATGACAGTTCCGAAATTATTTTACACTAACTAAATTTCAGATTAGCTGCTTAAGCTATGAGTGTGTGTATCTGTATATACAAATATTAAATGTAAATTTGTTGAACTTCTATACTTTAAAATACAAAATTATGTTCTACTATTCTATTAATTAGAAACATTTTCAATACTTCCTCTTTAAATCCATTCGGAAAATAGAAATCATTTTTTAGGTTTGCTCTTTAAATTATTTGAAAAACGTGAATTTTTGATTATGATATAATTTTACATAATAAAAAAAATTATAAATTCCATATTTTAGTAACATAACTTGGACATATAAATATTTATGTTTTAAATTGGTCAAAGTTTGAGCATTCTACGATGCAGTATTTTTTGCGTTTTTCACATAAACCTTCATGTTGTTGTAATTTATACTTGTGATGGGATTCGTTTTAGAAAGTGTATTCCCTTTTTGTTATAACTTATGAAGTTGAAACTTGGGGATAAGATTAGATATTAATATAATATAATGAAAATTTTTCTATATTCTGAAATTTTGGAAAAATGCAGTAAAAATTAAAACAATTCCTAGAATATCACTTTATGTTTTAGAGTATTTATATATATATTATATTTAGTTCCAACACTGTAATAATAATGTGTTTTCAGGGGTTGGCATAATACCAATTGCTTACCATTTAAATACCATTTTGATAAGGGCAATTTGGTGGCAAAACTATGGCATAATTAGTTGTTAAAATAATTGGTAGAAAACCAAAAACTGAATTTGAACTCAAATGTCACTTTTTCAAACAAAAATGCGAGTTCATGAAGTAATCGTACTTGAGTTTAAGCTCATTTAGACCTAATGCTATGTTAAATTTTTGGCCTTCTTGTTGTATTTATTTGTTAATTTATAATACATTTGCATAATTATTTTGGTTTTACAATATGTTAATCGGGTTTATACTTAGTTCCCATTCAATGGCATTTCTTATTTTCAATTCCATGGATTGATTCATTGGTGTGACTTCAATAATTTGAATTTGTAAAAAAGTCATTATTATTTTTTTATAATAATTCTCTCTTTAATAGAAACCAGACTCTATAAAGACATTTTTATTTCTATAGATGTGTGTTTTTATTTTTAACATATCAATGTTTTGCTATTTTACTGTTTAAAAAGGGCAAACAATTATTCTGTCTCTAATTTAATTATATTCTATCTAATTATTAAAAATTTAAGAAGTTCAAATCCATTTTACCATTTTTTTTTAATATTTTAGCTATCGTTAGCAACTTTAATTTGCTAACTCAAAACGCATTGTACTGAGTTAACGATTTTTGTTAGTTTACTTGATTTTTGTGTACAAGTCAGACGTATTTTATTTGTGTTATGATTTAGTCAATTATTCAATAATTAGTGAATATAAAGTGAAAATATGTTTCTAAGTAAGTGAAAATAAAGCAAATAAATAATATAATATATTTAAATTCTTATAAAATAAACAACAATATACATTAAATTAGTAAGTAAAATTTTAAAATAGAGCTTCTTGAGCGCGATATAATTGTATATGATCAGTTGCCAAAAGAGCAACAATTATTAGTGGGAATGCCAAGAATTATTACCTGATTTTATGGCTAAAAATATTGACATAGAATCAATGCAATATATGACCCTGGACGATGTAAATAATTTAATACCCGTTACTAAATTAGGTTTAAGAATTAAGTTTAGGCAACGTTTGTTAGAATGGCGTGCAGAAAATGTAAGTAAGCCATTTAATGTAATTTGTAAGTGTTTTTACCAAATTTTAGCCCTGAAATTTTTTCTAAGTATCTACAAAATAATATTCTCTGGTTACATTTTCCCTCAAAAAGGGCCTATATTTGGAAAATTTTAACTAATTTATTTTTAAAAAGGATATAAAATACCATTGGCAGATACGCTGTCTTTGAACGGAAGTAGCATCCAAAACTGGTTAGCCGAACAGGGATCACATTCATCGCATGCCGGATCACCCTTGCCTATACAACAACTACTACAATATAACAACTAGTAAAGAAATTCACATAGTAAATATTTTTATTTTATAGTTACCTTTACGATTTTACAACTTCAAAATAATATTAAAAGAACGTGCAGGAAATTCTTAATAACTCGCTTTTAGGAAAAG
Source organism: Poecilobothrus nobilitatus (assembly GCA_947095535.1). Taxonomy (NCBI): domain Eukaryota; kingdom Metazoa; phylum Arthropoda; class Insecta; order Diptera; family Dolichopodidae; genus Poecilobothrus; species Poecilobothrus nobilitatus. The sequence goes on from OX352772.1 coordinate 193,627,526, forward strand.
GCATTTTAGATTTAGATAAGCAAAATAAATCACTGACGGAAACCGGCCGGAATGAGTTATGTACCTTAATTTGTAGCTTCTGGATTAAAAATAAAATAGAACAGGTAGTTCACCAACATTATCGCGAGGCAGTACAACAAATTTTAAAATTCTTTCCTAAAGAGTCTGAGGTAAAAACTAAATTTGTGTTTGAATTGGCTGTGTAAGTTAACACATAAAAAATGAATCAACTAATCAAAAACTTCAGTTGAATGTTAGTTAATTTATTATTGAAAATGAATCACTTTTAGGAAAATTAAGTTTAATATTAGAAACAAGGAAACTATTTTTAATTTCAAACTATATAATCAAAAATAATAGCAATTATGAATTAATCCTTATAATTCTTTGATATATTACTTCCTTTTTGATAAAAATTTTCGCTTGTTTTATTTTAAACGAAAAATTTTCACAGTGCCATTTAAACATTAAAAAATTGAAACAGGATTTTCACTGTCATTACATAACTAATGTTTTTATTATTTGCAGAATAATTATTTAAGTTCGGATCCTAAAATCAAGGGAAGACTACAACAGAGCTACTGTAGTCTGAGCCGAAACTACCGAGGAAAACGGATAATCGAAAGCCGTTACAGAATAAAAAGACAAAAAACTGAACTTGTTGAAATCTGTTCGGAAATAGTTACCAATAATCATACTGATGAAATCGTTTTATCTAATTATATATGGCTAAAAAATAATAAACAACCAGAATTTTTAGTAGTTGAAAAATGTCGAGCAACTCATAAGCTCCGAATGCAGCATATCAATGAAGATAAGAATATTATTGAAGAGTGGCCTATATTGAGACAACAAATAGGAGCAAGATTGGTAAGTGTTATTTAAAATGATTTTGCTGAATCCGCACTGATTTTTTATGTATTTTTATTCAATTTATAGGTCGAACTGGATTTTGAAATTCTTTATCTTGGGAACGAATTATTATTTACTAAGTGGATGAATTTAAAATTCAAAATAAAAAGAATTTTTCAAAAATAATATTAAAGACAACTCATCAAAATTGCTTAATGAAAAGCTTTTGTCTGGCGAATTAACTGAAGGTAAAATATTGTCAAAAATCTATGTTTTGGTATGATTTTTAAATGATTTAGTATGATTTTATTTTGGACTGTGAAATAAAATTATTATGTCACATTCCCAAAAATATTTATTAATTTTTAGAAACTACTAGACTTGTTTGTAACTTATTATGTATAATTGCTTAAAACTTACATTTATAGATTCAAAGAATTATTTATACTGCATATTGCTAGGAGCTGTGTTAATTCCAACTGGGGTTCATGCTTCTAATAAATCGGGCAAATTTTTTTGGAAACCTTCAATTTTAGAAGGCCAAAGTTATATGGTTCTACACATTGAAGTAAAATTTGAGAAAAGAACAATTGAGAGGTTTTACAATTTATTCTTCTTTTCGTTTTATAGATTGAAAACGACATCAGTAGCTGTGTGGAAAAACATAGAGCCAAATTATTGGAACGGGGTTTAACAAATCAACCTCTGTTAGTGGTTGTTGGTGAGTTAAAAAAACTCGCAAAGTTTTTTGTGAATTTAAATGATTTTTTTTATGAATTTGATAGCTTTATAAAGGCATTTTCTGTAATTTTTCAAGTGTTTCAAGTTTTAAATTTAAAATACCCTGTACCCTGTAAACAAACGTGGCAATTTTTTCAATCACACATTTATGAAATACCTCTGAAAGGTAAAATTTCAAGTCAATTAAATAGTGTACTCTCTGAGTTTAAATAGTAACACAATGCTGTATTCATGTTTTGTTTGTCGTAAAGCTTTCAGTTTGGTTCAATCATGTATAACACATTTAAAATTATATCATAAGCTCTCAATTTATTCTAGTTATTTTCAATGTACTAATTGTCCACAATCTTTTCAAAATATGTATGCATTTCGTCGTCATCTAATAAGACAACATCCAATACCAAGTTCTAGTCATAATCACTACTTAGACTACGAGTGAGGTACTAGCCCCGCAACTAAACTGTTTAGATAGTGAATTAAATTCAAATTTTGAAAATACATTTGATTTTTCAAATGAATGTTTTTCTTTTGGTTTGAAGCTTTATGGACATATGTCACTCAACCGAAAAACTGCAAATGAAATAATTAAAGATTTTAAAGAATTTATGAAAATAATTGTGCAAGTTACTGAAGAAATTTCGGATGTAACCGTAATTAAATTAAAACATGTTAGGGATGTTTTTAAATCTATTAATTCAGAATATAATTTAAAAAAACATTTAAAAGAAAAGGATTTGTATACAGAACCAAAGGAATTTTTAATAAATAATTGTAAAACATTCACAAATATAACTTTAAAACCTTCTAAGGGTGTACTATTGCCCATAAATGAGAATATTATTACATATCTTCAATTAAACAATAATTTCTCATTAATGATTAAAAAAATTAAAGATTTAAATAATACTCCCGAAATATACGGCGTAATACTAGGCTCTGCTTGGAAAAAAAAATAAAATTATATAAAAATAAACTTTGTTTACTATATATATTATACCAAGATGATTTTGAGGCTGATAATCCTCTTGGATCTAAATCCGGGGTCGACAAAATTTCTGGAGTGTATTTAAGTTTTCCTCTATTAGCTGATTTTCAAATATCTAAGCTAGAAAACATTTCAATCTGCTGTTTTACAAAGTCATCTGATATTTCATACGGCAATTATTCAAATTTTATGCATTTAATAAATGTACTAAAAGATCTCGAAGAAAATGGTATTTCCATAACTACCGAAAATGGTATAACTACTGTTAAGCTAATATTATCAGCAATAACTGGAGATAACTTAGGTTTAAATTCAATTTTAGGTTTTACAAAATCATTTTCTGCTTTACACTACTGTAGAATGTGCACTTCAGACAAAATCCAAATGCAAAAACAAACTACTGAAAATATATCTCTGCTCAGAAATAATGAAAATTATCTTCTAAGCGTTAAGGCAAAAGATGTTTCAAGTACAGGAATAAAGGAAAACTGTGTATTTAATTTTATATCTAATCTTTTAATGTCATTGATAATGTAACATGCGATATAACACATGACATTTATGAAGGAATTTGTCACTATGAATTATGTGAAATTTTAAATTACTTTATAATTCAAAAAAAAAATACTTTAGCTTATCGATTTTAAATTCGAGGAAAGCCTCATTTGATTATGGCCCATTAGATACTAAAAATAAATCAGTAGATATTGATATAACTTATATAAATGGGAAAAAATTAAAAATGTCAGCATCAGAAATGAAATATTTTCTTTTCTATTTTCCTTTAATGATAGGAGATTTTGTCCCCAAAGACGACATAGTATGGCAGTTTTTACAACTTTTATTAAAAATGATTAAATTCGTTAGTTTACCCTATTTTACTGAATCAAATCTGAATGATTTACAAGAAACCACAAGGCTTGATCATCAATCATATATAGGATATTTTTGAAACACAATTAGTACCGAAACATCACTTTATATTACATTACCCGAGTTCAATACGCAAGTTAAGACCTATGAAAAGATTGTGGACCATTAGGTTTGAGGCAAAACATAAGCAATCTAAAGCATATGCACACACAATTAGTTCTCGAAAAAATATATTATTAAGTTTAGCTACCAAATCAAATTATCGTTTTGTAACTAAAAATAATAATTTTTCCAAAAATAATTCTAAAAATGTACACATAATCTGTGGTGAAGGTTCATATATTAATTTTACATGTTCTACTATCTGGAAACATATCAATTCAAATTTAAATTCCCAATTTTGTACAAACATTTTTTCTACAAACAAAATTATACTTAATAATACAACCTATAAGTTAAATAATATTTTAACTGTTTCAAAAATGATAGACGAATATATTTTTTATATGATAATCAATATTTTATATGAATCAGATGAAAACATGTATTTTGTTTGTGAAGAATTGCGAACATTTAAAATAAATAATCAATTTGGTTGCTTCTGTTTAAAACAAAATAAATCTAATAGTATAAAATATTACCAAGTCATCGATTTTAAAGATGTTAGATTTCCGCCGCTACATATTATTAAATTACCAGATAACGCAAGCATTTTAAAATTGAAGTCCACATTTTTTTAAATATTAAAATCGAAAACTATTTAATTATCTTTTAATTTTACTTTTTATATTAAGAATTTTGTAATAAATTTTTATAAAGTATATATAGGGTGTCCGAAAGTCGAAGGTCATGAAGAAAGGAGGTGATAGGGGAGGTCAAAACCAACAAAAAATTATTCCGGAAGAGGGGGTTCTATTCTTAACGATTTCTAAGATAACAGCCTTCAAAGTATTTTCGTTAAGTTTCAAAAACTTTGAAGGTCGTTATCTCGGAAACCGAAGAATAGATCCCCTCTCCGGAACAATTTTCTTCTTGTTTCGATCTCCCCTATCACTTCCTTTCTTCGTTACCTTCGACCTTTGGACATCCTGTATACTTCTATTTTTCTGAAAAAAAAAATTTTGTTTAATTTTGTCAATAACATTATTTTGTAATAAATTTTTATAATATACATATATAGGGTGTTCAAAATTGAGGTATCATTTTAATTTTAATCAAAAAAGACTTTTTTTTTTGAAATATTAAATATATTTTTATTTTAATTTATTACAAATAGGTTCCGGTTAATAATGAAAAATTATGTCGGCCAAGTGGCCCCCTCTACTACTTTGGCAGGCTTCCAATCTTTTACCAAAATTCTGAATCACGTTGTTCAATAAACTGTTCTCAATGGTTGAAATCTGCTCGACAATGTTGTTTTTAAGCTCTTGAATTGTTGTGGGATTATTGCTGTACACTTTCGATTTCACAAAACCCCACAAAAAAAAATCCAACGGTGTCATATGGCCACGATCTTGGTGGCCACATCACTCCTCCTTTACGAGAAATAATGCTATCTTCGAACTTTTCCTTCAAAAGATCCATTGTTTCTCTTGCTGTGTGGCAAGTGGCACCGTCCTGTTGAAACCACATATTCTCTACGTCCAAATCATCAATTTCCCGCCACAAAAAGCTTCGGATCATCTCCCTGTAGCGATTTCCATTGGCCGTAATCGCATTTCCATTTGCGTTTTCAAAAAATTATGGTCCGATGATTCCTCCTGACCACAAACCACACCAAACCGTAACTTTTTGTGGATGTACTGGTTGCTCTAAGATAACCCTTGGATTCTCTTCACTCCAAATGCAGCAATTCTGTTTATTGACGTAGCCATTGAGCTGGAAATGAGCTTCGTTGGTGAAGATTATTTTGTTAAAAAAATTCTCATTTTCTTCTTGTTTTTCGATTGCCCAAGAAACGAATTGCCGACGTAATGCATGGTCAGTTGGTTTTAGTTCTTGTGTCAGCTGGATCTTATAAGCCTTTAAATGGAGATCACGATGCAAAATGTTGAATAAAGTGGATGGTTTGATGTTTAATTGCTGCGAACGATGACGAATGGAAGTTTTTGGATCTTCTTCAACACTTCTGCTCACAGCTGATACATTCTCGGTTGAACGGCCACTACGTTGATAAATGTTGCCTCTGTTATTAAGAACAGATCCAGTTTCTAGAAATTTATCAACAATCAGCTTGATGGCACGATTTGTTGGAGCATTTTCTCTACCAAATTTTGTTCGTAATTTCCTAATTACATCTTGAAAACTTTTACCATTTTCAAAAAATGTTGTAATAACAAAAACACTTTGTTCCTTCGTGTAACGTTCCATATTAACTAACCGGAATGTATTTAGAATATACCTAAAGAAACCTCGTATAAAAATTCCAGGTAGAAAAAAAATTTATATGTATTATGTACTTGTATTTTCCTGAAAAAAATTTTTTTAATTTAATTTTAAGTTTAATTTTATCATTAACTATGTATATTTCAGTAATTAAATATGTATTTGTTACCATATTATATTATCTACATGTAATTTTCTCTCAATAAAACAAAATTAATATATTAAAATCCAAAACTTAAATAATTGAGATTTTTTATTTTTGAAAAAATTTTCGTTTTTTTTTTCAGTGTAGATTAATTATACTTCAGCAAATCAATTTGTGATATGTGTTAAGAGTTTCTTTGATTAAACATATCATTTTTAAAAATTAAACAGCAAATTAAAGATACGAATTTTAGAATAAAATCATTTTTGCAACAAAAAGTTAATAGATTAAAAAGTTAATAATTGTAATTATTTAATTCAATAGTTAATAGATTATATTGTAATTATTTAATTCAAGATGGCTTAATTTTTTGTAACAAAATATAAAAACACGTTTATTCTTTTTTCTTCCAATTTTATTACCAATTTATTTAACATCAAAAAATATACTACTTTCAATACAAAGAAGTTTACAGCACAAAGCTCCAATAGCTACTACTCACTTTTTCTTTTATATCATTTGACAATTCAAATTCAATGACAATTCATAATTTTTATTAGGACAAAACATTGTCATTCAAAGTACAATTCTAAAAAAGTACTAAATACAATTCTAAACTCTTACAATTCGGTCATCCTGACAACAATTCGACATTGAATTGACATATTAAGATCTATACATAATAACTTGAACTTTAACAAACAAAGTAAAATTTCTCATCAAGATGAAGAAAAGTATTCCAAAATATTAATTAACTTTATGAAACGGTCTCATTCTGGACACGTCAAAAACGCCAGGAAAAGGTTTTTGTGTTATCTGAAAATTGTCCATGTCTTTAATTACATACCGGTCATTACCAACAACTTTATCCACAACGTAAGGCCCTTTATATTTGGGAATTAATTTTTTATTATGCCCGATAGTCGTATCGACATTTTTAATCATTACGAAATCACCTTCCCTATAAATTTTAGGAGTTTTCCTCTTTTCATTAAACGTTTTTGTATTATATTCTTGTAACCTTTTTATATTTTTAGAGGCTACATACCTATTCTCATTAAGTAGACTTTCACTATCCTCTAATATAAAATTTTCCAAATATTCAAATATCTTATCATGTAGAGCCTGTCTTTGATTAACACCGAACAACAACTTACAAGGAGTAGTTTTGGTACTCTTCGAAATAGTATTATTGATTTCAAACTCAACGTCAGATAGAACATTAAACCAAAATATTTTCCTTTCTTTATCTATTAATTTTGAAATCATAGAACCTATGATTCTATTCACTCTTTCTTCTTGTCCATTGGCTCTTGGACAACCACTAGCTACAAGATTATGACAAATATTGTTTTCTAATAAAAATTCTTTAAATTTCACCGAAGTGAAACAAGTTCCACGATCACTTATCAATATTACTGGTCGACTATATTGATGAAAATAAGAAGTAAGACAACGTATGGGCTCAGAAGTAGTTTGAGCCTTTGTTGGTTATAGTTTAACAAATTTAGTAAACCCATCAATGATTACCAAAATGTATTTATTTTTGTTTCTTATACTTTCTAAAGGACCGTAATTTCTATGTGAAGCATATTAAATGGAAGATCACCCTTCGGTATGGAATGAAGAAAACCTTCCTCTTTTCCTGAATGAGGATTGAAACATAAACATTTTGGACATTTTTGTATATATTCCCGAATTTTCTTTGACAGTTCAGGAAACCAATATGCTCTTTGTACAAACTCAATTGTTTTTTCAATACCCACATGTCCTATTAAGTCATGAGAATTTCGAATAACATTCGAAACATAAAAACGAATTTTTTTTTTATCTACTTTTCTGTACACAAGTCCATTTCTTAGATCATATAATTTATTTTCTTTTAATTCCAATTCATTTTTTAAAAGTTCTATATCAGGATCTTTAGTTTGACAAATAGATAACGTTTGTTCAAACGAATTCTCTTCAAGAATTAATATAGTTTGTGACCTACTAAGAGCGTCCACATGTTTCATACGAGCACCTTCACGATGTTCAATAACGTACTCAGAGTTTTGTAATTCCAATTCCCAATGACTAATTTTTGCATTAATTATTTGTTTTTTCAATGTTAACGTCAAGGCGTTACAATCTGTTAAAATTTTAAAATGACGACCCAAAAGTTAAGTTCTAAATCAACGCAAAGCATAGATTATTGCAAGTGTCTCTAATTCATAGGAATGCAATTTTGATTCTTGTTCAGTTGTTCGCTTAGAAAAATAGAAAATAGGATGTAACTTATTATCACTTTTTCTTTGCAGCAATATTGCCCCAAAGCCTACACTACTTCCATCACAGTGTAATTCCGTTTCATCATTTGACGAGAATATCGCTAAAACTGGTCTATTAAGTAATTTAAGTTTAAGTTCATCAAAAACTTAAAATTTAGAACTGAAAACAAAAGGGTTAGGATTATTTTTAATTAAATCTAAAAGCGGTTTAGCCTGAATGCTAAAATTAGGTATAAATTTGCGAAAATACGAGCACATACCAATAAAACGTTGTAACTGTCTTAAATTTTTTGGTAAAGGATACTCAAAAATAGCAAGTGTATTGTTGTTATTTGGTTTGATACCATCTTCACATAAAGTGTATCCCAAAAAATCAATTTCTTCAAATATAAATTTACACTTTGAAAAATTAATTTCTAATAAATTGTCTGAAAGGGTTTTAAATACCTCTTTTAATACAGTTATATGTTCGTCCAAAGTTAAAGTTGCAATCAACAAATCGTCTATATAAACTTAAACAGTACAATTATCAATCATAGTTCTAAAAATCTTTTCAATAAACCTCTGAAATACAGAGGGGGCATTCTTCAACCCAAATGGTATTTTTGTGTATTCAAACTGGCCCAAAGGTGTAACAAAGCTAGTATATTTTATGGATTCTTTCTCCATAAATACATGGTGAAAACCACTTTTTAGGTCTAATAATGTAAAATATTTTTTTATTATTTAAACGATCTATAAGGTCTTCAATTATTGGTAACGGAAAATTTTCACGTAGTGTCATGCTATTCAAAGTTCGATAATCTATACATAATCTATACTCATTCTTGTTTTTTTTTTTACTAAATAAATAGGTGAACAATAAGCTGAAGTACTTTCCCTAATTATCTTTTTATTTAAAAGTTCGTCAAGTAATTTAGATAAAATTTCTCGTTCATAATATGAAAGTCGACGCGGTTTTGCATTGAAATACTTTTCCTTTTCGAGATTTATTTTCATTTCACATAAAATTTCTGGTTCTTTATTAATATTAAAATTATGTTCGTAATCTACTATAATATCATTAATTTTTTCCTTAAATTTGTATTCTATATTTTTATTAATTTCAAAATTTAAATTTCTATTAATTTCTTCTTGATTTACATATTCAATATTTAATATTTAATTTTTTGGATTATCAATTGTAAATTTAATACCTATAGCATTTAATATATCTCTACCAATTAAAATATCATGCATCATAACTAAATCACTTACAACTAACAATGTTACATATTTAATTTTACCAAATATATTCAAATAGGTTTTATATTCACCCAATGTATTTAATGTTGTGTTATTAATTCCAAAATAAAGTTTATTAGATAATTTAGTTTTATCAAAATTACTTACAATTTTTTCTTTAATTAATGAAGCAGCACTACCTGTATTTAATAACGCTTTAATATTTACCTCTTCCATTTTACCTGTAGTATCGATTTTTTGAAACAAACCTATAGTAGTCATAAAATCATTCGAATCAATTTCTTCAATATGTTGGATTGTTGTACTTGTTGATGGTTTATTTAAAAATGTTTGTTGTTTAGGACAATTCTTGACAATATGATCCAAAACGAAAAGCACGATCCATAGACTCTTTTAGGTTTTTTACAATTAGTTGAAATATGATTCCTATCTCCACAATTGTAGCATTTACGGATAGTTTTATTTTCAGTAGAATTAAAATTTTTCTCTGGTTCCTTATTTACCATTGTTATAAATTTTTTTTTGTTTTGTGACAGATGAAAATGCCGGTAATATTTCATTTGGTTGTTGAAAATTTTGTATATACGCTTGATTTTGCAACACGTGATCACCAATACCTTCAATAATTGCTTCAATCATTTCTTCATTATTTAATTGTAATGAATTAGCCATACAAAGTTTCTCATGAAAATATGCAGGAAAACTTTCACTATGATTCCACTGTCTTAATTCAAACTGTTTCCTTAACTTTAATTTAACGAATATCAAAAATAGTTTTTAACCCATCCATAAGTGTTGTGACATCAAAATGCACATGCTCAGCTTTAGAATGCAACCAGCGTAATGCTTTATTTTTAATTTTTGAAATGACAATTATTTTTATTTCGTCATCACTTACTTTATATACTGATTTTGCATTAAAAACTTGTTGGTACCAAACTTTAAAATTTTGCATATCATCACTGTATTCATTAAGTAAATCAACTATTTTTGGTTTTTCAATAGTTTCTATAACTATTGAAATTTGCATTATTTGTATTTTTAATAGAATTAAGTTCGTTTTTTTCATTGAATTAACCAAACTCCTCATTATACCCTACCTTTAATATCAAGAATTTCTTTAATTTGTCTACTGTTTTCCTTCTTATAACCAATTCTCAATTTGTTATATTAAAGAATTAATAGACAATAACTATTAAAGATTTTGCTTATTGAAAAATAAAAACAAAAATATATTCCTTGTTTTCACCATTTAAACAAGATTTCACTTGCAACAATGCAAACAATGCATTTTAGAAAATATAGAAAAATGTTGTGGATAATAAGAATTATAGGTTGTCTAAAACAAAGAATTTAAATTTGTTTAATTATAGAATAACATTGTATGACCGGATTTCAAAGACAACGTTTTTAAAAAATGAACAATGTTTTCTACGATATCAACATATCTTTTTTTTCTGTGGCATTATTTTAAATATAAAAAAAAATTTTTATTACAATTTTTTGTAAAAAATTTATACAAATTTTTGTAATATACAAATAATTTAAATTTATAAAAAAAAAAAAATATATGTCAATAAAAAAAAAATTAAACAATTATCTCAAGATTAAAATTTGAAATAGAAATAAATTACTATTTACTACCAATAAAATATTTTTTTTAATAATTTTTAATTCTCTAATAAACTTTAATTTAAATTTCAATTTAAAAAAAAATATTTTCTAATTTCCTATTTTTGTGCATATAATTAAACTAAATAATAACTATTAACAAAAATATTATTATATTTTTAATACAAAGAAAAAACAAAGAAAGTAATACAAAAATTAATAAAAAAATTGTTATTCTAAAATTAAAGAATAATTATTCTATTTTGAACTATTATTCTAATTTGATAGGTATATGGTTGTGTATTTATGTGTCATTTAGTTACCTTAATTATTATGCAATTCGTATGAGTTATTTGAATTTAAATCTAAGTCTAAAGAGAAAAATTTCCAGACGCATCGTTGAAGAAAAAAACCAAATGCCTTTATCACGTTCACCTGTTCCTAAAAAAGTAGACAAAAAGGTCGAATCTGAGGAAACAAAAGCCTCAGTCTCTAAAAATCCTATCGTCAAATCACATATTTTTCCTAAAAAATCTTCTGAACATTCAGACAACTCAAGTGATCATAGACCAGATTCTCCTATAAGTAAAACTTATTCTAGTAATACAAATTTAAATCGAAATATAATGTCAAAATTCATTACCTAAAAAGAAAAGGTCCCGAAGATTTAGCAGAATTTTTAGATCTAAAATCTCTGGCCGTGCTTATACTGAGATTTTAAGGCCGAGGTCGACTTTAAGGTATAAAATTATATGACTTTATATTACTTTAAGGTATAAAATATTTGAGGATTGGGAGGAATTAAAAACAGTACTTTTAGAAAAATTTTCAAAAACTAGATCAACTCGGTTAATGCAGAAAGAAATCTTCGAAATGTATCAAGGTCCCACAGAATCCGTTTTAAATTATTCTGAAAAATCAGAAAAACTGCTTGATGAATTAAACATTTCAAGCGTTAACAGTTTCATACCCAGTAAAGGTAGTAAATCAATACGCGAATTAAATGAAAAAACCGGTATGAATAATTTTGTAAATGGATTATTTATACTAAATTATTATTACATTAATTATTTATTACATTAAAAATAATTGTTCGCTCAGGTACAACTCTCTCACTATACGAGGCAATAGAACTGGCAGTTGACGAAGAAAAATTAAGTAAAACCTCCAACAGTAATAATTTTCATAATAACATTAATAATAAAAAACCGTATTGTAATTTTAGCCGGACTCAAACGCACTATACCAAAAATTGTCGAAAGGCAAATTTTTACTCAAACTTTAATAATAACTTCAATCCTAATTTCAAACCTAAAATTAATCATAACTATCCTAATTTTAAAAGTGCACATTTATAACTGTTCCCAGTCTAAACCCGCAAATTGCTACAATAACAAAAGAAAAAATCTGTTACTACAATCAGTACAACTACATTGTTTATCAAAATTCCTGGTTATAATGTAGACAACTATCTTATTTCTTCTTCCTATCCTTTTTAATGTGGTCTCCATTGATTTCCCAATAGAACAAGACGGTATAATTGGAGAATATTTTCTAAATGAAACTAAAGCAATTATTGATTATGGTAATGAACAAGCCATTTTAATTTAAATAATTCAAAGATACCTATAAAATTTCAAGTTGAGAATAATAGAGTGGTGATACCATCTCGAACCGAAAAACTAATTAAATATGGTCCAGTATCTATTCAGGAAGAATCAATCACTTTATTAAACTCCGAAAATGTAAACGAAAACAGAATATTTGTAACTAAAATAATCCTAAAACCCGAAAATGGTTATATTTATCTGAGTATAATTAATGTGAACGAAGAGCCGTTTGAACTAAATAACGATGATTTAAAAATAAAGTTCACTTCATTTAAAAATTTAAATATTTACAACTAAGCTGAAACCGAATTTAAAGGTAAAATAGAAAATCGATTAGAAAATTTAAAGAAGCAATTAGATCTCAATTCCGAGAAAAAACTATCAATCATAAATATATGTAGAATGTACAATCAATTATTTTACTTAGACGGGGACCGACTAACTTGTACAGGAGCTATTAAACACGGCATAAATACTCTGTTTGACAAATCAGCTGTTAACATTAAGCCTTATAGGTTACCTGAAGTTCATAAAGCTGAAATAAAAAAACAAGTTAACGAAATGTTAACTCAAGGAATAGTCCAACATAGTAAAAGCGCGTGGAACAGTCCTTTATTAATCGTACCAAAAAAACCCGATTCTAATTCTAATAAAAAATGGCGTGTCGTGGTCGGCTATCGCAAGTTAAATGAAATCACAGTATGCAATTCATATCCACTGCTGAATATTGAAAATATTCTTGGTCAGTTAGGAGAATCGAAATATTTTTCAAACTTGGATTTGGCGAATGGTTTTCACCAAATCGAGATAGAAGATAAAGATCGTGAGAAAACTGCTTTCAGTATACCCTATAGTCATTTCGAATTTAAACGAATGTCATTTGGTTTACGGAACGCACCACCCACTTTTCAAAGATTAATGAATATAATACTTACTGGTCTCCAAGGTATACGTTGCTTTATATATTTGGATGATATAGTAATATATGGTAAAAATCTCATTGATCATAACCAAAAATTAATAGACGTACTCGAAGCATTAAAGAAATATAATTTAAAATTACAACCAAGTAAATGCAAATTTTTACATAAAGAAGTTTTATATCTTGGTCATGTAATAACCGCAAAAGGTATTAAGCCAGATGAAAAGAAAATAAATGCTATTTTAAATATAGTTCCGCCACAACAACAGAAAGCCATAAAATCTTTTTTAGGTTTAATTGGTTACTATCGTAAGTTCATTCCAAAATGCTCAACTATTGAATAACTTATTGAAAAAAGATACTAAATTTGTATGGGATGAGTTTTGTGATGAATCCTTTAAAACTTTAAAAAAGCTATAACATAATATCCAGTGTTACAATATCCCAATTTTTCAAAAGAATTCTATTTAACTACTGATGCAAGCGACACTGCGTTGGGTGCCTTTTTATCGCAACAGACTTTAGAACATGGTAAAGTAAACGATTTGCCAATCGCTTATGTAAGTAGAACGTTAAACAAAGCTGAACGTAACTATTCTACAATTGAAAAGAAAGCGTTAGCTGTATTTGGGCAACTACATATTTCCGACCATATCTCTATGGTAGAAAATTTACAGTTTTTACAGATCAAAAACGGCTGGTATGAATTTTCAACATTAATAATGCTACTTCTAGAATAATGCGCTGGCGCATAAAATTGGAAGAATACGATTGTTGTGTTGTCCACAAATCGGGGTGTCTAAACACAAATGCAGACGCACTGTCAATATTAGAAATAGCCAATATAAATCTTATCACTAGAGCAAATTCTAATAAAATTATTCAAAATCACAAACAGAATAATATACTGGAAAATAAAAACTTAAAACCTATAAGCTCTTCAAATAAAAATTTAATTCATTCTAAAAATTTAAATGAAAATTCTGAACAAAATAATAATTTAACAAATACTACAAATCAAAATATAATTGAAAATAAAATTATTACCCTTACAGATAATAATGAAATAAAAACTGTTCTTGAAGAATATCATAATAGTACGGCTGGTGGACATCAAGGTGTAAATCGTACACTGCAAAAACTAAAGAAATATTTTTTTTTCCAAAAATATGAAAAAAATTGTAATCAATTATATATCATCTGCCGAAATATGTCAAAAAAACAAGTTACATTTTAAAACTAATTCTCATGAAAGTCACCGATACACCTACTAAACCATTTGAAAAAGTATCTCTAGATATAATTGGTCCACTAGGTACTGAATCAGATAATATATATATATATTAACTTTTCAAGATTTACTTTCTAAATTTTTATTAGCTATCCCGATTCCCAATCAGGAAGCTATCACAGTTGCCAATGCTTTTGCCCTTTAAATGCATTTTTGGGACGCCAAAAATACTCTTAACTGATCAAGGTACAAATTTTATGAGTGAAGTATTTAAGAAAACTTGTACATTGTTGAAAATTAAGAAAATTCACTCAACTATTTATAACCCAGAATCTAATGGTTCCTTATAAAGGGCACATCGCACCTTGGGAAACTATTTACGCTATTACGCGAATAAGGATTCTGATAAATGGGATATGTGGTTAGATTTTGCAATATTTGCGCATAATACAATTCCTCGCACTTCAACAAAATTTTCGCCGTATGAAATTTTGTTTGGCATAAAACCAAAATTACTCTCAGTTATTACTAGAACTGTCGAACCATTGATTATGTCACAGATGATTATGTTCTCGAATTAAAATCACGCTTTCAACATAGCTACAACGAAGCCAGAAATAATCTAATAAAATCTAAAGAAAATAATAAAAAAATGTATGATAAAGATACGAAAACGTTAGACGTTATTATAGGAGATAAAGTTTTGTTACTTAATACTGTAAGAAAAAATAAAAAAATCAATCTCCTGTTATCTAGGACCTTGCGTAGTTATAGAAATAAATTCTCCAGAAAACACTACTATCAAAATTGGTAGGAACACCAAAATGGTTCATAACAATCTCTTAAAACTGTTTATTGACTATAACGAGACTTTAGATATAATAATATGATTCATTTATTTTATTTTTTTTAATATTATAGATTTCTAAATTTTCTAATTTCCATTGGAAAATCATAAATGATGTTCAACATAACGAAAAACGATGAAAATTCTGAATCCGAACTCATGGAACAATTCCTCTAAAATTTCAGAAACCTAAATCAAACATGAAAGAACACCATTCTGCCAAATTTAAAGGATATACCTTTGTTGTTTTTGGAGATAATCTCATTTGCTTTGGGGCTCGTTCGATATATAAATATAAGTATACATAAGTTTTAAAGTCTGTGAAATTAATATAAAAGCTGGAGGCAACATTTAAAAATATAAGTTTATAGTTATGCGTTTGTTGCCTCCAGCTTTTATTTTAATTTCACAGACTTTAAAACTTATATGTAGTTATATTTATGTATATATTTGACATATTGAAATAAACTTTTTCAAAGAAATCTCGATTGTAACAATATAGTTTAGAAAATTACAGAAAAATTTGCTATTAAAAATTTATTTTCTACTTTTTAGTTCAAAAAAGCTGTTTTTTAAAAAATTTTTTTTATTTATTTTATTTTATTCTTTTTAGTAACGACAAATATAAGTATTGAATTGATATTTTCTTTTTTCCTTGTTTAATTTTGAATTTTTACAGTTGCCCTCACAATCTATAAGTATATTATTACCTGTTATAATATAGAATATATTGAATTTTTTTATTATTAATTTATTGCGGCAAAATTTTTAAAAAATTAAGAAAACGTTGCATAGCTAAATTAAAAATTTAAATAAAAATATTGCAATTTTATAATGTTCTTTATTTCCACTTAAAATGCGACCCTTTAAAAACTCTGATTCATACAGTGCCTTGTTTTTTCTTTCTTTTCATAACATAACATCAGAGACTACATAGAGATGTACAAATTCATACAAAAATTTGTACTAATTTTTTTTCAAACGGGCCAGCTAAAACTGGCTAGTTTTAAAAATCTTAAAGCACAGAAATATTTAGTTTGTGTCATAGCTAAAAGAATTTAGCGAAAACCAGAATCTTCTGTAAAATCTGGTGTAAAATGATCATTCATATATTTTATGCATTTACAAAATTTTTTTATCCTTGTGATTATTAAACTTTTTAAAGCAAAGCGATGACAAAATAACTTTTAAAATAGAAAAATAAGGCAAAAATGGGAAAATATATTTGAGAAAATATATATTTAATATGTCGAGTAGAAACGTAAATTTTCAATATGATAAAGAAGACATTCTAAATATCACTTTGCAAAAAATATGGAACATTTAGCTAAATATTTCATATAGAAAAAAATTAAATAAAAATAGATTATTTTATAATGTTGACTTTTCTAAAAACAACAAGAAAAAACATTTCAAGGTTATCATTCATATGCATTCAGTATTTCACTACTACAAGCAGAATTTTTTGAATGTATGAAATGGTATATCGTATATTATATGGTATCAGATGGTATGAATGTGATCTATTTTATGAAAATCATCTGATTTAACTGCATTATTTATTTAACTAGATTTAACTGATTTAATATACAGTATCCAGCTAAAGTAATGGTAATTTAAAAAAATATATAAACTACAAAAAATATATATAGAAAAGCAATAAAATAATATTGGCGTTCGAATTTTTTCTAATAATATTTTTAACTTTATAACTTCAGGGAAAAACAAACAAACAAACAAAGTACAAAATTTTTTGTATTATGATTTTATTTTATTTTTTGATCTCATGACTCATATTGTTATATTGGTAACGGTATACCTACATATATATGTGGGTATTTTTTGAAGACAATATAATATACCTATCAAATAAAAATAACTGAAATAAAAAATAATGCTTTCAAATTCTTCTAAACATTTTTTTAATTAAAAATTATTCCAATTAGAAAAGTGGCATGACATTTGCTGGATACTGTACATATTCATAAAAATTATCAAATCATATCAAATTGGAACATAATTACATTTACACAAAACAAAATATAAATATAAATATGTATTGATTTTTGAATCATATTGAAATACATATATAAAAAGTGCCGATAGTATTTATGTGTATTTCTATTTATATTTAATTTTGATTCACACACACTTTCACAATTTAATAAGCATGTAGGCAAGCTGGTTCAAGTAATATAAATGCATAATATGGCATAATGCATATATAATATAAAAATTATATTAGATACTGATCAGATCATGTATATCATAATATGTCATCTGATATCATATGATCATATTCATATATGTATGTTACTTGTTATTTCTATCATCCATACCAATCATACGAAAGTTCATTTATGTACATATATGAAAAAAAAAAATATCCGAGACCAAAATTTGCTTTAAGAAACTTTAAAAAAAAAAGTTGAAAAATAAGACTAAATTTCAAAATCGATATTGTAGCGACATCTAAACTTTTTTGTTGCCATTTGGACATCTCTATGTAGTCTCTGATAACATTTTAATATTTTTTTTTTTTATCTGTTATGTACGGAAATATCAAACGTATGTTTTTTTCTTTTAAAATCATAACATTTTAATAGTTCTTTTTTTCTATCTGTAATGTGGGTAAATACTTTATCTGCACATATACATAAGAAATAGCCTTTAAAAATATTTAAAAACAATCAAAGTAACATTTTTTGTTCTCTTTTTTTCTATTCGTTTTTATTTTTCTTCCAGTATTACATTTTACTTTTTTTTTCTGTTATTTAGGTACGCTAAGAACTTATTTTTTTTTTTTTAATATTAAATTTATGCATACAGTCTATTTCAAAAATAGAAATTATTAGCTGTAGAACATTCTGAATTTTTATACCCGTACGATAGGATCGGGTATAATAAAATTACTCCTCCGTTTGTAACACCTCGAAATAAGCGAGCTAGATATACCTTCAAAGGTATGGATCGGATCAGAAAAAAATTTTAAGACTTTTGAGCCATGTCCGTCCGTCCGTCCGTCCGTCCGTCCGTCCGTCAGCACGCTAACTCAAAAACTAAGAAAGCTAGAATCTTGAAATTTACACAAAATATTCTGGGAGTAATTTGTAGGTTCCCTATTTTTTTTGGTTGAGTTTGGACCAAAACTTAGGGTAGCTCTCGAACACCTAACTTTTAGATTCCCACATTTTTTTTGAAATAGAGCTATGAAATTTTAACTACTGATAGATCTCACAAAAATATTAATTTTATTTTTAATAACTTTTTTTTGTAGCCCCATACGTTACGGAGCTACAGCTCCCCAAAGGTTCAAAAAAGCTCTATATTTAAATTGTTATAGCACATGTTGTATAAGTTATATCTTCATTTTGAAAACGCCAAACGATTACTACTTGTATTAGCTTTAAAAGTATATATACAATAAATATATATTTGTGGCATACGGTGTCTTAATTTACCGTTATGTGAAACTCAAATTTTGCAAAATCCTTTAACCCTTCTATTTTCTAAACGGTTTAAGTTGGAAACTTGAAATTTTTACAGAAGTTAGAACTTTGAAAATAAGTATGAGTCATTTCAGAAATTTTTTTTGTATCACCCCCGTTTAGGAGTTGTAAGGGGTCAAAAACTGAAAATTTCCTATTTTTAAACACCTGTAACTTGAACATCTGTTAAAATTTTTTTGAAGTAATACACAAAAATTAAAGCTTCAATATTATACTCTTATTTCTGTTAACAACTTTTTATATCCGTACGATAGGATCGGGTATAATAAAATTACTCCTCCGTTTGTAACACCTCGAAATAAGCGAGCTAGATATACCTTCAAAGGTATGGATCGGATCAGAAAAAAATTCTAAGACTTTTGAGCCATGTCCGTCCGTCCGTCAGCACGCTAACTCAAAAACTAAGAAAGCTAGAATCTTGAAATTTACACAAAATATTCTGGGAGTAATTTGTAGGTTCCCTATTTTTTTTGGTTGAGTTTGGACCAAGCCTTAGGGTAGCTCTCGAACACCTAACTTTTAGATCCCGACATTTTTTTTGCAATAGAGCTATGAAATTTTAACAACTGATAGATCTCACAAAAATATTAATTTTATTTTTAATAACTTTTTTTTGTAACCCCACCCGTTACGGAGCTACAGCTCCCCAAAGGTTCAAAAAAGCTCTATATTTAAATTGTTATAGCACAAGTTGTATAAGGTATATCTTCATTTTGAAAACGCCAAACGATTACTACTTTTATTAGCTTTAAAAGTATATATACAATAAATATATATTTGTGGCATACAGTGTCTTAATTTACCGTTATGTGAAACTCAAATTTTGCAAAATCCTTCAACCCTTCTATCTGCTAAACGGTTTAAGTTGGAAACTTGAAATTTTTACAGAAGTTAGAACTTTGAAAATAAGTATGAGTCATTTCAGAAATTTTTTTTGTATCACCCCCGTTTAGGAGTTGTAAGGGGTCAAAAACTGAAAATTTCCTATTTTTAAACACCTGTAACTTGAACACCTGTTAAAATTTTTTTGAAGTAATACACAAAAATTAAAGCTTCAACATTATATTCTTATTTCTGTTAACAACTTTTTTTAATAATATAGGGTTACTTTATAATTGACGAAAGTGTTACTTGATTTTTTCAAATTTTCTAACAAATTTCTTCAACAAATTTTTTGCATTTTGTTTTACTCGATAATTTGAAATTGTTGAGGATATAATGCGTAGTACATAAAAATGCAAATAAATAAACAACATAACGGTTGCTTGAAGAATTTTTATTTATATGATATTGATATATATACATACTTATATAATATCATGTTTATTTAGATATCGTATATGTCACTAGTGAATGAATGATAAGAGTATAGATGTATATTATATAGCGCCGTATTTACAAACATATTATATGTATTTTATTGTACTTATAAGAAATTATTCTGTCAATGGAATATTTAAATATAATAAATTATAATATTTAAAATTATATTTACTATTTTGTACTAAGTAAATTTAATATACATTTACCGCTTAGTATTAAATGGTACTATAGAATATTTGAAAAAGTTTTGGATTGATAATCGTTATGTGAAAGGTTAGAATTTGCTTTTGAAGAATGTACATATAAACATATAGTTTGAATATATGTAGAACCCATAGTTCTAGAAATTATAAAATTCACCCAAATTATTTTAAAATACTAAAATATTAAAAAAATAATATTGTGAGCAGAGTGACAGGCTGTGAACATACTAACGGTTCGTACGGGTATCTAAGAGTTGACAAAGGCAACTGTATTCTTCCTCGTTTTTTTGTTCGTTTATGTTAACCGTCCATTCATATGCATACATAAAATTTTTCTTTGTTCGTTTATGTTTACCGTCCATTCATATAAATATAACGGTTGCCTACATATTAAAAAATAATAAATCGATATATCAACTAAATAATAATAGTTGGGAATTTGGGAATTTGGTGTGACTGTGTTAGCAGATTTTTAATAGTATGTACATAAAAATATGTATACCATTTTTGTACATGTTTGTACCTACATACGTATGTAGTAAAAAAATTTGGTTTTAAAAGTAAGTAATTGAGAACATATTAAATTGCTTACTTCTAAATGATGTTTTTGAATTAAAAAAAAAATTATTTTGCTTCTTCTAGACGATGTACATAACATATATTTTATGATTAATTCATAATTATTGTTATTGAAAAGAAAAATATTGTTGTTATTTACTATTTTTAAAAAAGACTGGATTTCTTATTTTTAATATATTCTTTTTGTTGTTTAATGTTTTTCCATAATTGGAAATATATTCTTAGTTTTTATACTACAGAAAAAGGCATTAGTGGTGCAGATCATTATTCCCTAATAGATCTTAATTTAAAGGCACCTCCCAATTTAGATATCAATGTTAGCGCCATAATATGCGATTTTAATATGTTAAGAGTTTCGAAAGAAAAGCCCTATTTTAATTATAATTAAGAAAGGAAAAACACATATCAATATAAATATTATAAATAAACACATTGCTTTTATAAATAAAGATGTATACTAAAAACCAATTGATTTGATGAAAAAAAACTTGCTAACTAAATTTTAAGTAAGTGCATATTAAGTTTTACACTGTGTTCTCAAGTGCGGCACATTAATTTGTTTACACATTCATATCTTTCAAATGCATCGCTTTCAAACCAAAAATATTTTCGAAGCACATATTATTACATATTTTTAAGTACGTACCTACGTATATGTACACATACAATGCAATGGTCTACATAAAAAACAATAGTATTTTATAGAAAAAAAAAAAACATTTATGTATTACTTATACGTGTTGGTATTGGCATTGGTGAGTTTAGTAAATTTAGATAAAATGTTTTATTTTGGTTCTGTAATAATTCTGTTAAAAATTCTGTTATATCTTTGTATGAAAATTTAATTTTGAAATTAAGCTAATTTATCTAATGTTTTTCGATATTATTATTTTAAAATCATGTATTGTCATCGGGATCTGATCTAATGAAGAAAATTTCAAGTCTCTAGCTCAACTGGAAGTGTGTTTAAAATGCCTTCTAAGATTCCATCCTTTACCCAACCAAGTTAATAAAAAGCTGTTAAAAACGAGAAAGAATGCAGTTGACTTTGTCAACTCTTAGATACCCGTACGAACCGTTAGTATGTTCACAGCCTGTCACTCTGCTTACAATATTATTTTTTTTAATATTTTAGTATTTTAAAATAATTTGGGTGAATTTTATAATTTCTAGAACTATGGGTTGTATATATATTCAAACTATATGTTTATATGTACATTCTTCAGAAGTAGATACTATATATAACAATTATCGATAACTATACTACATATATAACGATTATCAATCCAAAACTTTTTCAAATATTCTATAGTACCATTTAATACTAAGCGGTAAATGTATATTAAATTTACTTAGTACAAAATAGTAAATATAATTTTAAATATTATATTATATTATATTTAAATATTCCATTGACAGAATAATTTCTTATAAGTACAATAAAATACATCTATGTATGTAAATACGGCGCTATATAATATACACCTATACTCTTATCATTCATTCACTAGTGATATATACGATATGTAAATAAACATGATATTATATAAGTATGTATATATATGAATATCATATAAATAATAAAATATAATAATAAAAATTCTTCAAGCAACCGTTATGTTGTTTATTTATTTACATTTTTTTGTACTATGCATTATATCCTCAACAATTTAAAATTATCGAGTAAAACAAAATGAATTTTTTGCATTTTGTTTTACTCGATAATTTTAAATTAAAGAAATTTGTTAAAGAAATTTGTTAGAAAATTTGAAAAAATCAAGTAACACTTTCGTCAATTATAAAGTAACTCTATATTATTAAAAAAAGTTGTTAACAGAAATAAGAGTATAATATAGAAGCTTTAATTTTTGTGTATTACTTCAAAAAAATTTTAACAGGTGTTCAAGTTACAGGTGTTTAAAAATAGGAAATTTTCATTTTTTGACCCCTTACAACTCCTAAACGGGGAGTGATACAAAAAAAATGACTCTTCTGAAATGACTCATACTTATTTTCAAAGATCTAACTTCTGTCAAAATTTCAAGTTTTCAACTTAAACCGTTTAGAAGATAGAAGGGTTAAAGGATTTTGCAAAATTTTAGTTTCGCATAACGGTAAATTAAGACACACAAAAGTAGTAATCGTTTGGCGTTTTCAAAATGAAGATATACCTCATACAACTTGTGCTATAGCAATTTAAATATAGAGCTTTTTTGAACTTTTGGGGAGCTGTAGCTCCGTAATGGGTGGGGCTACAAAAAAAAGTTATTAAAAATAAAATTAATATTTTTGTGAGATCTATCAGTAGTTAAAATTTCATAGCTCTATTTCAAAAAAAATGTGAGGATCTAAAAGTTAGGTGTTCGAGAGCTCCCCTAAGTTTTGGTTCAAACTCAACCAAAAAAAATAGAAAACCTACAAATTACTCTCAGAATATTTTGTGTAAATTTCAAGATTTTAGCTTTCTTAGTTTTTGGGTTAGCGCGCTGACGGACGGACATAGCTCAATCGTCTTAGAATTGTTTTCTGATCCGATCCATACCTTTGAAGGTATATCTAGCTCGCTTATTTCGAGATGTTACAAACGGAGGAGTAATTTTATTATACCCGATCCTATCGTACGGGTATAAAAAAAGAAATCTTGTTCAAATTAAAAAATTATTTAACATAACATAACATAAAATATTAAACAAAATATTTTAAGCAAAATAATAAATTAAATATTTAAATAACTAATAATAATTTAAATAATAACAAACAGTTTTTATAAAAGAAACTAAATCAAAATTATTATATTATAGAAAAAGAAAAGATTATTAGAAATTAATTGTTAAGAAAAAAATTTTATCTTTATTAATAATTAATAAAAATTTTTTTTTTCCCATGAGGGAAGGTGTAATAATCCAATAATTTTAATGTACAATTTAACTTATTTTTAATGCTTACGTATAATATATATTATCATATTTATTTTTACTAAAATGTAAATAATGTAATACATTGAACTCAAAAATATTGAACGAATGCAATCTACTAATATTGTAATTGTAATATGATCAATCTTAATTATAATATTCATAATTATGTTATTAAATGTATGTCAGCGATTACAATATATTAATATTATAATTACAATTTGATGAGTAATTTATAATATTAAAAATTATATTAAAAATGTTAATAAAAATTCGAAAATAAAAAGTCAGTCAATGAAAGAAACTCAAAAAACAAAGGTGTTTTAATTGAATATCTTTTAATATTTTATTTTGTATTGTGTGAATTATTACACAAATCTATTTTTATTGAAGGAACAAAGAAATATTTTCAAATAAAATTTTTAGATTCTTATAGGTTTATGCAATCCAGTCTTGAATCATTGACAGAAAATTTATGTAGAGAAAGGCTAGAAACCGTTAGAACACATTTCCAAAGTAATGGAAAATTAGAATTGTTAGAAAAGGTGTTTTCCTTATGATTATATAGATTCAATAGAAAAGCGTAACGAAATTTATTTACCTCCACAAGAAGTCTTTAAAAATCAGATGACTGATACTTTATGTTCGGATGAAGATTATCTTCATGCTAAAAAAGTTTGGGTTGTCTTTCAGTGTCAAGCTTTAAGAGATTATTTGAAACTCTACTTAAAAACTGATGTTTGTTTTACTAACAGACATATTTGACAATTTTAGGAAAATTTGCATCAAAATTTATAATTTAGATCCTGCCCAATATTTTACTTTACCAGGTCTTACTGGGTTGCTATGTTAAAATATACTAAAGTAGAATTAGAATTATTTGACTTTTCATGTTTCTTAAACAAAGTATTCGTGGAGGTATTAGCCAATGTTTAAAAAGATATGATAAATCAAATAATAATTTTATGGGGGATCAATGTAACCCTGCAGAACCATCTGAATATATAATATATTTAGATGCAAATAATTTATATGGTAGGGCCAAGTCGCAACTACTTCCGTACGGTACTTTTAAGTGGCTTGAAAATACATCAGATTTACAAGTAGATGAAATTTCTGATAATTCTGAAATAGGTTACGTTTTGGAAGTAGATTTAAAATATCCTCAATCATTACATAACATTCACAATGATTTACCATTTTGTTGTGAAAACAAAAAACATCCCAATGGTAAAATAAATAAACTATTATTAGAGTTAAATGATAAAAAAAATTGTACATGGCCTAATTTTGGAAAAGATTCATAGAGTAATACAGTTTAAACAATATGATTGGTTAAAAAAATATATTAACTTGAATACTAGCCATAGAGCTTTAGCAACGAATTCTTTTGAAATTTTTTTTTTTAAATTAATGAATAATGCTGTTTATGGTAAAACTATAGAAAACGTTGATAAAGGAAAAATAGTTAAAATATCCGATTTTTGGGAGAATAGAAGGAAACATTTCCATAATATTGCAATATTCAATGAAAATCTTTCTGCAGTTCTGTTAAATACGCTGAAAGTGTTATTTGATAAACCGATATACATGCGTTTCACAGTCCTAGAGCTCTGTAAATGTATATGTATAAGTTTCACTAAGACTATATGAAGCCTAAGTAAAATTTAAATATTGAATTGAATTACATGGATACCAATAGTTTTATATATAATATAAAGACTGAAGATTTCTATGAAGATATAAAATCAGATGTGCTTGAAACTGATCAAACAAAACTAATTTTTGATACATCTGATTATGATCCCAATAATGTTTACGGTTTACCGCTCGTAAATAAAAAAATGATTGGTTTATTTAAAGATGAAAGTAATGGAAAAATTGTGAAAGAATTTATAGGACTTAAATCAAAAATGTATTTATTAGATATTTTGCCTAATAAAATTATAAAAAAAAGTAAAGATATAAAAAAAGCTGCTGCAAAAAAAATTAACTATAAATGACTAAAGGAAATGTTTATTTGAAAATATTGTTTTATATGGTAAAATGAATATTTTTAAGTCTAAATTACATACTATATATACACAGTCATTAAATAAAATTACTTTAAGTTATTTAGATGATAAGAGATATGTAGTGAATGATAACATTAAGACTCTACCTTGGTGTCATTATTCTATTCAAAATAATGAGCCATATATAGATATATAATAATGTTAACAAATAAAATCCAACTTAGGATAAAAATTTGATAAATCTTGTAGATATATGTAAAAAGTTTTACTAAACAAATTTAAAAATAAAATAATAAAACATATTTTATTTATATTAATATTACATATATTTGTTATATTAATAACAAATATTTTATTTATATTAATATTACAAATCACACAGGAATATATTGCAATATTACAAAACCATCGGCTACTAAGGTCATTATAGGTCGAATACTATTATTAAATTTTACACTAATATTATTTATTTTGATAAAGTTTTTTAAAGTGAGATTCCCCATTCTCGTTGATTCGGTCTTCCGTGAGTCCGATACGGTCCTAAAGTTTCGCTTTGGTCCTAAAGGTCCTTTTCGGTCCTAAAAGTCCGCTTCGGTTGTAAAGGTACGCTTCCGTCTTAAAGGTCAGAATCAGTCCTTTCTACTACTAAAGGCTACCGTCCTCTAGGGGTAAAAAGGAAGGAAGGGCCGAAATTGTTTTAAAAAGCATCCTAGGAGGTATTAGGTATATAAATTAGAGGTTTTCAAGTTATTCTAACTTAGCATACAAAATGAGGAGCAAGGCAGTAGCAGATTTACAATTTGTTTTTAAAAACAATAAACAATATTTTTTGAAGGAGTTTGTTTTGGTGGCTGAAGGCTCCCTCATTCCAATATTGATTGTGTTTAAAGCGCCTTATTCACTTGAGTAGTTAAATTAAAATGCTAAACAACAAAACAAATACCACAAAAATACAATTAATGGACTTGACTGGAATGATGGATTTATAGAATATTAAGGAATTAGAAATATTTTAAAGGATTAAATTCATTCGATGTCGTTTACGTAAAGGGGTACCAGGAAAAGGAATTTTTAGTTAAATTTGTTCCGAGTTCAGTAGAAGTTATCATTTGACATTCCATCTCTTCAGAAACTAAAGAATTTCATCACCATTTGCCCTCACCATCACATTACGGAAAATTTACAAAAATGTGCTTTAAAAAAATGGTATAAATTTATACATGTATTTAATAAAAGAAAATAATTGGTTTTAAAAAATATTTGTTTTATTTATTGTTGACCAAGATATTTTTTCTGACAATAACATAGGTATTTCATAAAATAGTCTGGAGTAGTTACACTGAGCTATGTGTAAATTCATTGGAATGTAGAAATCTTCTTAGCGAAAATCCTTTTGAATTTAATTTTGGTTCACTCTTCTTAAAATAGTGATAAAATGTACACCACTCCAAATAATTAATTTCGCTTATGACTTTGTTTTGTCGTTGGAAAATTTTTTGTCGTTTTTTATCCAAAAAATAAATATAGCTTAATAAAAGGTTCTGCTCTAGCTCACCTTTTTCTGTTTCAAATACTTCTGAATTTGTTGATTGTTCCATTTTTTTTGTTTTAACTGATGATTTTTTTTTAGAATTTTGTATTTATAGTTTTTCTCCCACATTTTTCAAAAATGTTTCGAAATATTCTTTGTATTTTTTTATCGTTTTTAAGTGGGGATGATGCGTCGAATGAATTAAGAAAATATTTTAAATTTATAATCTCAAATAAATAAATAATTGAAATATTATAATCTCATTGTGAAATGGCGGTACTTCCAAAGTTGTAAATTTTTAGGAATTTTAGGAATTTTCCTAGTATTCAAAAAACATAATTGATTCTAACAAAAAATTAATGCAACTCAGGATAAAAATTTAATAAATCTTGTAGTACCTGTAAAACGTTTTACTAAACAAATTTAAAAATAAAATAATAAAACAATATGAATAAAAAAAAAAAATTTTTATTTATTTTATTTATATTAATATTACAAATCACACAGCAATATATTGTAATATTACAAAACCATTGCCATTATAGGTCGAATCCTATTATTAAATTATACACTAATATTATTTTTTTTTTTTATATTATTCATTTTTTATTTACGCTATATTTGGTAGCAAGGGATATTTTTTTTTCAACTATTAAATCTTGCTACCTGTGCAGGTTTTGAACACGCACTCTCTTGGTTAATAAGCCAAGTGCTTAACCACTAGGCCACCGTGGCCACAAAAGAAACTTTATGTAGCAATAATTTTATAATTATGATAAATTTTGTAAAGTGGCGTTCCCCATTCTCGTTGATTGGGTCCTCTGAGAGTTCGATACGGTCCTAAAAGTCTGCTTTAGTCTTAAAGGTCCGCTTCGGTCCTAAAGGTCCGCTTCGGTCCTAAAGGTCCGCTTCCGCTCCAAAGGTCCGAATCAGTCCTTTCTACCACTAAAGGCTACCGTCCCCTAGGAGCAAAGGGAGAGGTCCGTCCCCTAGGAGCCCCTAGGAGCAAAGGGAGAGGTCCCTGGAGTCAATGGGCCTCCGGATCGAAATTGTTTTGGCAAGCGTCTTAGGAGGTCCGATCAGGTGATCCATCTTTTTTTAAATCGTATTAATTATATAAATTCGTTACTGCATCTCAAACTTCATTGAAAGTTTATTGTCTCAATTATTTCAAAATTGTAAAGCTAAATAATAGTGCCTACATAGAATTGTATCCACGTTGCACAGAAGAAACAAAAAATACTAAATTAATTACAAAAATTATAGAGCCATTAAATTACACTACAGATGACTTTTTAACTAATTTACTAAACCAATTTCATAAATCTCAATTCACTTAAACTTAATTTTAATTTTTCCAAAGTTGTAAAAATTCCTAGTATTTGAGAAAACATAATTGATTCTAACAAAAAACGAGAAAGAATACAGTTGCCTTTGTCAACTCTTAGATACCCGTACGAACCGTTAGTATGTTCATAGCCTGTCAATCTGCTTACAATATTATTTTTTTAATATTTTAGTATTTTAAAATAATTTGGGTGAATTTTATAATTTCTAGAACTATGGTACATTTATTTAAACTATATGTTTATACATTCTTCAAAAGCAGATTCTAACCTTCCACATAACGATTATCAATGCAAAACTTTTTCAAATATTCTATAGTACCATTTAATACTAAGCGGTAAATGTATATTAAATTTACTTAATACAAAATAGTAAATATAATTTTAAATATTATATTATATTAATGCGCACATAGTATATTTATATTGTTATAAGTATATCGCCATGCATTGCAATATTTCTTTAAAAATATTTCCATTCATACAATAATTTCTTACAAGTACAATAAAATACATATATGTATGTAAATAAGGCGCTATATAATATACATCTATACTCTGATCATTCATTCATCAGTGACATATACGATATGTAAATAAACATGATATTATATAAGTATGTATGTACCTATATCAATATCATATAAATAAAAATTCTTCAAGCAACCGTTATGTTGTTTATTTATTTAAATTTTTTTGTACTACGCATTATATCCTAAGCAATTTCAAATTATCGAGTAAGACAAAATGCAAAAAATTCGTTAAAAAAAATTTGTTAGAAAATTTGAAAAAATCAAGTAACACTTTCGTCAATTATAAAGTAACCCTATATTATTAAAAAAAGTTGTTAACAGAAATAAGAGTATAATGTTGAAGCTTTAATTTTTAGCACATTTCCAAAAAAATTTTGAAAAAATGTGCTTATTAATTTCACTCTGTCCACAGAGGGACGTTTACAAAACTTCTACACCATTGAAGATAAAGAAAAAAAATGTTAACCATGGGTAGGTCTCATAAAAAAAATTATTTTGTGGAACAACTTTTTCATATAGCCCCCTCTATTACGGAGCTGCAGCCCCTCAAACTTTGAAAAACTCTATTTTTAAATGCATATATCTTATGTTCTGCTTAAGATTTTTTCACTCTGAAAACGTCATTCGACACGTATTTTTTTTACCTTTCTAACTGAGTATCGAAATTATACATTTTTCAAAATTTAGTATTTAAATTTACCGTTATGTGAAAACCAAATTTTGATGATTTTTCTACTTTCATAACTCCGGTACGCTTTTAGATAGAGGTTTGAAATTTTGAGACAAGAAAGAACTTTTAGAATTAGTATAAGTTTTTTTAGAAAGTTCATCTGCGTCTCCCCCTGTTTAAGAGGTATTAGGGCTGAAAAATTGAAAATTTGCTATGTTTAGGTACTTGTAACTTAAGCACCGATACAAATTTTTCTTCGGCAAGACATACAAATTAAAGCTAAAGTAATATATTTTTACATGTGTTAACGGTATTTTTTAATTATATAGGGTTCCGGACTTACAGCCCCTCAAAATTCCAGAAAAGTCATATTTTTATTTTTTCTTATTACAAAAAATTTCTTAAATTTTATTTTTTAAATTTTCAAATTTTTGTGCAAGTCACAATTCTAAACAGTTTGTATTGTGTTTTGGAAATGTGCGCTTTTAAAAACCGTTGGTTTACATACTACCTTGTTATGTATTATTTCAAAAAAATTTTAAGAGGTGTTAACGTTACAGGTGTTTAAAAATGGGACATTTTCAGTTTTTGACCACTTACAGCTCCTAAACAAAAGGAAGGGGGGGTGATACAAAAAAAATTTCTGAAATAACTCATACTTATTGTTAAAGATCTAGCTTTTGTCAAAATTTCAAGTTTCCAACTTAAACGGCTTAGAAGATAGAAGGGTTAAAGGATTTTGCAATAATTCCGTTTTGCATAACGGTAAATTAAGACACTGTATAGCAAAAGTATATATTTATTATATACATGGTTGCAAAGCTCATAATAGCACCTATTATTTGGAACTTTCAGATTGAAGATATACCTTATAGAGCTTGTCTTATAACAATTTAAATATAGAGATTTTTCGAAGTTTTGAGGGGCTGTAGTTCCTTAACGGGTGGAGCTACAGAAAAATTATTATTATCATAAAATTGATATTTTTATGATATCTATCAGTTAAAATTGCATGGCTCTCTTTCAAAACAATTGTGGAGATCTAAAAGTTAGTTGTTCAGGAGCTACCCGAAATTTTGGTCGGAACTCAACCAAAAAAAATAGGGAACCTACAAATTGCTCCCAGAATATTTTGTGTAAATTTCAAGATTCTAGCTTTCTTAGTTTTTGAGTTAGCGTGCTGACGGACGGACGGACGCACGAACATGGCTTCATCGACTCAGAATTTGATTCTGATCCGATCCATACCTTTGAAGGTATATCTAGCTCGCATATTTCAAAGTGTTACAAACGGAGGAGTAATTTTGACAGAAGTTATATTTTTAAAAACAAGTATGAGTCATTCCAGAAATTTTTTTTGTATCACTCCCCGTTTAGGAGCTGTAAGGACAAAAACTGAAAATTTCCTATTTTTAAACACCTGTATCTTGAACACCTGTTAAATTTTTTTTGAAGTAATATATAAAAATTAAAGCTTCAACATTATACTCTTATTTCTGTTGACAACTTTTTTTAATAAATATAATAGTGTTACTTTAAAATTGACGAAAGTGTTACTTGATTTTCCAAATTTTCTAACAAATTTCTTTAACGAATTTTTTGCATTTTGTTTTACTCGAGAATTTGAAATTGCTTAGGATATAATGCGTAGTACAAAAAAATGTAAATAAATAAACAACGTAACATATATGTCACTGATGAATGAATGATAAGAGTATAGATGTATATTATATAGCGCCGTATTTACATACATACATACATGTATTTTATTGTACTTATAAGAAATTATTCTATGAATGAAAATATTTTTAAAGAAATATTGCAATGTATGGCGATATACTTATAACAATATAAATATACTATAGGCGGATTAATATAATATAATATTTAAAATTATATTTACATTTTGTAATTTAATATACATTTACCGCTGAGTATTAAATGGTACTATATAATATTTGAAAAAGTTTTGGATTGATAATCGTTATGTGGAAGGTTAGAATCTGCTTTTGAAGAATGTGTGAACATATAGTTTGAATATATGTACAACCCATAGTTCTAGAAATTATAAAACTCACCCAAATTATTTTAAAATACTAATATATTAAAAAAATAATATTGTAAGATGAGTGACAGGCTGTGAACATACTAACGGTTCGTACGTGTATCTAAGAGTTGACAAAGGCAACTGTATTCTTTCTCGTTTTTATTACATCTACTCGTATTACTTCAACTGTTTTTTTTTTTTGTATGAAAATATAATAATAATAATAATAATAATAAAAAAAAAAGAAATCTTGTTCAAATTAAAAAATTATTTAACATAACATAACATAAAATCTGAATCAAAATCTTTTAAACAAAATTATAAATAAAATATTGAAATAACTTGTATTAATAAAACAAACAGTTTTTATAAGAGAAACTAAATCAAAATTATTACATTATAGAAAAAGAAAAGATTATTAGAAATTAATTGTTAAGAAAAAAATTTTATCTTTATTAATAATTATTAAAATTTTTTTTTTCCCATGAGGGAAGGTGTAATAATCCAATAATTTTAATGTACAATTTAACTTATTTTTAATGCTTACGTACAATATATTATCATATTTATTTTTACTAAAATGTACTGAAATACTGTAATACATTGAACTCTATTACATTGAAATCAAAAATATTGAATAAATGCAATCTACTAATATTGTAATTGTAATATGATCAATATTAATTATAATATTCATAATTATGTTATTAAATGTAGGTCAGCGATTACAATTTATTAATATTGTAATTACAATTTGATGAGTAATTTATAATATTGAAAATTATGTTAAAAATGTTAATAAAAATTCGAAAATAAAAAGTCAGTCAATGAAAGAAACTCAAAAAACAAAGGTGTTTTATTTGAATATCTTTTAATATTTTATTTTGTATTGTGTGAATTATTACACAAATCTATTTTTATTGAAGGAACAAAGAAATATTTTCAAATAAAATTTTTAGATTCTTATAGGTTTCTGCAATCCAGTCTTGAATCATTGACAGAAAATTTATGTAGAGAAAGGGTAGAAACCGTTAGAACACATTTCCAAAGTAATGGAAAATTAAAACTGTTAGAAAGGGTGGTTTTCCTTATGATTATATAGATTCAATAGAAAAGCTTAACGAAATTTATTTACCTCCACAAGTCTTCAAAAATCAGATGACTGATACTTTATGTTCGGATGAAGATTATCTTCATGCTAAAAAAGTTTGGGATGTCTTTCAGTGTCAAACTTTAAGAGATTATTTGAAACTCTACTTAAAAACTGATGTTTGTTTTACTAACAGACATATTTGACAATTTTAGGAAAATTTGCATCAAAATTTATAATTTAGATCCTGCCCAATATTTTACTTTACCAGATCTTACTGGGTTGCTATGTTAAAATATACTAAAGTAGAATTAGAATTATTTGACTTTTCATGTTTCTTAAACAAAGTATTCGTGGAGGTATTAGCCAATGTTTAAAAAGATATGCTAAATCAAATAATAAATTTATGGGGGATCAATGTAACCCTGCAGAACCATCTGAATATATAATATATTTAGATGCATATAATTTATATGGTTGGGCCAAGTCGCAACTACTTCCGTACGGTACTTTTAAGTGGCTTGAAAATACATCAGATTTACAAGTAGATGAAATTTCTGATAATTCTGAAATAGGTTACGTTTTGGAAGTAGATTTAAAATATCCTCAATCATTACATAACATTCACAATGATTTACCATTTTGTTGTGAAAACAAAAAACATCCCAATGGTAAAATAAATAAACTATTATTAGAGTTAAATGATAAAAAAAATTGTACATGGCCTAATTTTGGAAAAGATTCATAGAGTAATACAGTTTAAACAATCTTATTGGTTAAAAAAATATATTAACTTAAATACTAGCCATAGAGCTTTAGCAACGAATTCTTTTGAAAATTTTTTTTTTAAATTAATGAATAATGCTGTTTATGGTAAAACTATAGAAAACGTTGATAAAGAAAAAATAGTTAAAATAACCGATTTTTGGGAGAATAGAAGGAAACATTTCCATAATATTGCAATATTCAATGAAAATCTTTCTGCAGTTCAGTTAAATACGCTGAAAGTGTTATTTGATAAACCGATATACATGCGTTTCACAGTCCTAGAGCTCTGTAAATGTATATGTATAAGTTTCACTAAGACTATATGAAGCCTAAGTATAATTTAAATATTGAATTGAATTGCATGGATACCGATAGTTTTATATATAATATAAAGACTGAAGATTTCTATGAAGATATAAAATCAGATGTGCTTGAAACTGATCAAACAAAACTAATTTTTGATACATCTGATTATGATCCCAATAATGTTTACGGTTTACCGCTCGTAAATAAAAAATGTTTGGTTTATTTAAAGATGAAAGTAATGGCAAAATTGTGAAAGAATTTATAGGACTTAAATCAAAAATTTATTTATTAGATATTTTGCCTAATAAAATTATAAATAAAAGTAAGTATATGGTAAAATGAATATTTTTAAGTCTAAATTACATACTATATATACACAGTCATTAAATAAAACTGCTTTAAGTTCTTTTGGTGGTAGTCAATGTCATTTCTTTAGATATGTAGTCAATGATAACATTAAGACTCTAGCTTGGGGTCAACTAGCTAGCAAAATAATGAGCCATATATAGATATATAATAATGTTTACAAATAAAATCC
Source organism: Poecilobothrus nobilitatus (assembly GCA_947095535.1). Lineage (NCBI taxonomy): Eukaryota > Metazoa > Arthropoda > Insecta > Diptera > Dolichopodidae > Poecilobothrus > Poecilobothrus nobilitatus. Next base: position 193,662,616 of record OX352772.1, read on the forward strand.
AACTCAGGATAAAAATTTGATAAATCTTGTAGATATCTGTAAAAAGTTTTACTAAACAAATTTAAAAATAAAATAATAAAACAATATGAAATAAAAAAAAAAGAAATTTTATTTATTTTATTTATATTAATATTACAAATCACACAGGAATATATTGCAATATTACAAAACCATCGGCTACTAAGGCCATTATAGGTCGAATACTATTATTAAATTATACACTAATATTATTTAGTCCTAACCATACAAAATACAAGAGCTTTTGGTATTTGCCCTATAAATATATTATCCAATGATATGTGGGAAGTGTTAGCTGGAATTGTAAATGTTTTGGTTTCACTTCTCGTATAAAAATATTTCGGGTTTGCCTTTTCCAGTACAGTAGTGTGTGCTATCAATATTTTAGGATTAATTGTTAAATGTTTCATGTATAATGTAGCTTCGAGAATTTTTAAATAACTTTCATCGTTATCGTTGGCTTATCCAATTCATTTTTGGATTCATTCATCATTTGGCTTATCCAATTCCCAACCAGATGCTTCCAGATGCGTTTGACTGGAATTTGTACTATAATTTAGTAAAGTAGTTATGTATGCTTTATAATGGTATAAGGAATCTGAAGGAGTGATGTTTTTCCGTTTAGAGTTGCATTACATTGTTTAATTAAAGAGTGTAATAAATTATTTATAACACTGGGCTGCAAGCTGCCTTTGCTTCATTTCCAGTTCCTATTTTATCGTTTGCACTCCAAACTGATCCATCTGTTTTTAATATTTGAAGTTTAAACTTTATATAGGTACTGGATAAATCTCGATATGTATCTCCATTCCCAAGCGAAACAAATGCAAAGGTTGATGGCGATGCCTCTTAACAAGGTAAAGGATTGTATGCTACCTCTTCTGAACGCAAAATACTTGTTTGAACAGGTAAAGATCAAGTTCCATTTTTAATTGAATATATCGGAGATTTTACTTTGCTTTCTTCGTCGCTTTTTCGACTTCAAATGTGTCTTTTTAGAAACTGCTCGACTTTTTATAGCTCTTTGTCTTGTTATAGCTGTTTGCCTTCCGCCATACATCGAAAGCAGTTGGTTAACTACTGATATCCGTAAATTTTTTATGCCGCCTTTGCTTTGATCAATTACGTCTTCTTTTATGTTTGCACCAGATGCTATATCATTAAAACTATTTTTACTTGTGTTTACAGCCTCTTTTTTAATAAAGTCCCAACCTGATGTAAAAACTGGCTTTAAGTAACGAATTAAACTTCCGAATATATTTCCAAAACCACAACCTCTTTGCATACCTGGATAAAATTGTAATAAAGGTCCAATATCTTTGATTCCTCCTCCTACTTGAGAGTAATAATATCTCACGTAAGCTCTTTCCATGTTTGATAGAATATCATATTTGAGTAGTAGTATTTATATTGTTTTTGGGCAAAAATTTTAATCGCTATCGTTTCAAAACAATTTTTTTTATGGGTACATACCTTTCTAATGGACATTTTCAAATTTAATATTTGTAGGTATTCTACAATTTTCTATGTTGATAGCTCTCAACGCCCGCCCTTTGCTACTTCCAAAAACAGATGACTGAACTATATCTGAATAAATCATCACCATTCCATTCAATTCATCTTTATTATTAGCAACAGCTAATTCGAATAGTTCAGGTAATTTTGTTTTGAAATTTTTTATATTTTTTTTCTGTTGAAATAATTCAGTTTGTAATGTTTTTACATTTTAACTTTGATTAATTTTTATAGAGAAACTATCTTCATCAAAAGTCTACGATATTTGAATTAAATCCGCTCGGTTAAATTCTAACAGTTTTTGTAATATTACATCGTCATAATTTTTAGGAGTAGAGATATATGTCAAAACTTCATTAAAAATTTTTTTGAAAACTTGATTTCGAGTAAACGCGGGATTAGGAGTTATATTTTCAATAAGCGTTGGAAAAAAATTAAACTTCCAATCATCCAAATGTAATTCCGAATCGTCATATGAATAATATATGTAACCTATAGGTTTGGTTACTTTAATTTTTGAATGAAGCTAAAGTATTGTCTGGAAATAGTTTTAGATTATCACTACTAAATAATGTTACATAAAAGTCATCTTGACTATCCATCTTTGTTAACTTCTTCAGAAACATAAAATGCGGTACGATATATGGTGTTGATGAAGTTCTTAGTTTTGGACTTCTAAGTAATGGTTTTAGATTTTGTTTTTTTGTTTCAGGTGTTTTGTACATCTGGTGTTGATGAAGTTCTTAGTTTTGGACTTCTAAGTAATGGTTTTAGATTTTGTTTTTTTGTTTCAGGAAAGTGTGAAAGTATAGTGGGGGAAATTGCACTACCGGCCGATCTAGGTGTCTTCTTCTTTTGAAGAGATGGTACAGCAACGATAATTACATTACCACTTGGTGTTTCAAACATTCGATAATCAGATATTTCTACTAATTTTTCATTTTGCAACATTTAAGTTTGAGCTAATTTTTTAAATGAATTTTCATCATCCAAATCGTAATGTGATAAATCGATATCCATATTTGAATATTCTTTTTTAGGGTCATATTCAAACACATCTTCAGTTATTAATGGAAGAAAATCGGTCTGTGCTGATGTTGATTTGTATTTAGGTAATTCAGTTTCTGTATATGCATTTCGTTTAGAAAAGAATTTTGTTTGAGTGCCTCTATCAAATGTAAGATTATTAGCCTTTTCTGGTAATCTTTTTGCGTGTCTTTTGTTAATTCCATATTTGAGAAGGTTGTGACGATATAAGTACCATTTTTGCAATGGTTTTAATTTTTTATCATATAAAACTTTTTTAATTTTTTGATCCAAAAAATCCAAGTTTTTATCATCTTGAAATAATTTGTTAAATTTTGAAAATATTTCTGGTGACATAACAATCATTTGCTGCATTATGTCTTACTGAGAAGACAGTCTATTCAAAATGTAAGATTGTTGATGCATGCTCCCAATAACTTCGGCGGGGTCCAATTCAGTCTAGAGATCCGATTCGGTTCTTGCCATGGGCAAGGGGACCCATTTTCAATTTTACTACCAAAGCACTAATTCCATTAATTTTTTTTGATATTCAAACTTTCCGTCTTGAGATCCTAAATCTTAGCCCCTAATGATCTTATTCCTATTCTCTGAACCTGCCGAATTCCCAACTTTCGCTTTTCCAAACCTCTAAGCTTAGGTTAAGGTGGCTGCCAAAAAGGCACACTTAGACCGTATTTGGTCCATTGTGTCCAAACCTCTAAACTTGCTGAAGCTTCTACACTTATAACATCGTACCAAAGGCTTAAACCCCCTACCCTTAAAACTTTTTAAACCCACTTAATAATTTAATTTTTAATTCATAACACATATTCTTACACCCTAAAACTAAATTCAAATCCATAATACCCTTCATTCAATCACATAATATATATTTTCATTCCGTTATTTCAATTATCTTTTTAACAACAAACAATCATTTTTTTCATATAAAAAACTGGCCAGAATCGGCATTTTCTATCTACTTTCAATATTCAAAAACTATGTTTGTCACTTTACATAATCTAAAAAGCTTTGTTTACCAATTGGCCTCCATTATTTTACTACAGTTATCCAAAAAAAAAAGTACAACACATAAAATAAATAACACAGCATTAAATTTTTTGTTAATTTTATTATTTTTATTTTCTTCTTTAATTCTATTATTAAAATTACATTATTAATTTTATTAGTTATATGTATATTAGTTTATCTTAGAATAGGTATAAAAAAATATATATTTTTACTTACATTTTTTTTGCGCAAGTCCCTTTTGTGGAACCATATTCCATGGCATGTGTTCCCTAAAGTTGGTAATACATATGTATACGATTTTTTTTTTTTTCGTTATTATGCAAAATATTGTTACATATAAAGAATTAGATGACCATAGCGTTAACCGCTGTCTGGTCTTATGATTACATTCTTAAATTATACTTAAAAGTGCATTAATAATACAATTAATATAATATATAACAAAATATTAAAGAAATTATATTTAACAAATTAATAAAAGGTAAAATAAAAAAAAAAAAATTAGTAACTAGTTAGTTAATTCCTATTTGACAAATTCTATTCTTACTGTTCCTTATGTAATCATCGAAGTATTACAATAATTCTTTCACTTTTCTTTTAAACACTACTATGTTATCTATTTGTTTTACAGATTGTGATAGCTCATTGTAGAGCTTTAAACAATTATATAGGCAGCTCAGCTTTTATTTGTCTGTTTTAAATAGAGATAAATGAAAATTGGATTTGTTCCTGGTATTATAATTGTGAATATCAATGTTCCTATTAAGTATATAATTGTGCTTAATTAAATTATTTATTACTTTGCAAGCAATCATATAGAGCTCCTTCTTCCCAATAGACACTAGACTAAGATATCTGTTTGTGTAGAGTAAATGAGATGGATGTGTTACAGGGTGATTATTTATTATTTTAATGGGTTTTTTGTTAAGCTTATCTAACCTTGATAAGTGAATAGCCGGTGAATTACTCTAAATACGGTTTACATAACCAAGTTTGATACAATAAATGACGAGTAGATGCAATAAAGTGAATTCTGATTTAAATATTTTTTTAATCTTTTTAAAATGAAAACGTAAGGAGCTATTTTTTTGCAATATGTTCTAAATGGTCACACCATTTAAGCTTACTATCTATAAGAAGCCCTAAGTAGTTAAAGGACTTTACAATGTCAATTTTGTCATTATTAAAAATAATTCCCCTATTGCGAAAAGATTTATTTTCAAAGAACAAAGGTTTTGTGTTGGTTGAATTCAACAGCAGGCGATGTTTAATAAGCCACTCATTAATAGTAGCTAAATCAGAAATTATAGCATCCTTAACTCTGCTTCGTCGCCGCACGCATACTTTATGGCAGTATCATTCGCGTAGAGTTGGACTACTCCGTTTAGTTGCAAGGAAGTAATGTCATTTATGTAAATTTTAAAGAAGTCTGGCCTTAAAATGGATCCCTGTGGAACCCCCTTAGTAACATTTTTTTCACTACTTAAACTTTTCCCAACACGCACCCTTTGCTTCCATTCATTTAAATAAGATCTTAAATAATTTAGTTGCCGATAGTTGAACTTTAGAAGCGAGAGTTTATTTAGCAATATATCGTGGTCAACACAATTGAAAGCTTTTTTCAAGTCCAGAAAAACACAGGCGGTATACTTCTTTTCGTCCATACTTTTAGTAATGAACTCATTCAATTTAAGTTTAGTTTAGTTTAGTTCAGTTTAAATTCTGATTATTTATATTAACATTTTTACATTAACTCTGGCTTCTCTTCAATTTGTCGAATAAAGCTTTCTCCTTTTATTTTACTTTACAATTCAAAGATAGGGAACATCATTATAAGAAATTTACTTAATTCTAAGTTTTATTCTTAATTTTTTCAAAATTATACATTTTTGAATTCATATAACTTAGTAATAGACATACAAATCTAATAGATCTAATAGATATTACAAAGTATAAAAATTGACTTAAATAATACTTATATTTTATATGCTTTTATATTAACTCGTCGCTGTCGGTTTATTTATTTATTTATTTATTTGTCATTCTGTCACGCTTTTTATTATCTTCGTAATCTGTTAGCAACATTTGTAAGTGTAGTATGGTGCAGAGGATAGTGTACAGGTTTCAAAAGTGGGGATCATGTTGTTCGAATCCAGTTCACATGCAACATTTTTTTTTTTTAACTATCTATTCATCAACATTTTTTGAATAAAATATGTATACATTTTTGTATATATCAATTTAAAATTAACATTTTTATCTCGTATTCATGCATACAAACATACACATTATATTTTTGATCTTTCCTGGTGTTTTGTATTAGCATAATTAGCAAAACACAATCCATACATACAATCTTTTTATGTATGTTGCTAAGTTATTTTGTTTACAACATTTGTTTAGTATTTAAATCAAAATATTTACTGTCAACATTCTTTAATGCATATTGAATATACATGGTTAAAAATTAAGATTTTATGTTCGTAATATGTTCATTAAATATTTAAGTGTTGTATAGTGCAGAGGAGAGTGTAGAGGTTTTGAAAGTAAGAGTGATTTGGTTCGAATCCAATTCGTGTACGTACATTTTTTTTTTTTGTTAACTGTATTCATCAACATTTTTTTAATAAAATTTTATGTATAATATACACATATTATTTGATCTTTCCTCCTATAATAATTTAGTTCAATTAATCTTGATGTGTACATTTGTTTTGTATTAGGATTTAGCAAAACACAAAATGTATAGGTACAATATTTTTATGTTGCTAAATTATTTTGTTTTAAAACATTTGTTTAGGATTTAAATCAGAATATTTGTTGTCAATATTCTTTATGCATATTGAATATGCATGTCGTTAAAAATTAATGTTTTATGTGTTTTATTTAGGAACATTTATTATGTATATTGTGTATATAGATATACAAATAAAATTTTATTCAAAATAATTCCAATTGCCAAATTCAAACTACATACATACATAATATTATTTTTGTACATAGAAAAGAATATAAAAAGTAAAGATCATTACAAAATTATGCTTTTGCGCATTATGAACGTTTGTAATGCTGGAATAAGCTTAAATAAAAATCTGGGAAATTTGAGGTTCGTGTTTCTTTTTTTATTCCAGCAATTTACTTTTATATTATAACAGTCCAAAATGCTTGCACTAGCAATTCACTTTTATATTATAACAGTCAAAAAAGCTAAAGCTTTGCAATCAATTTTATTTTCTACTTTTTAGGGGGCGAATTTGGTTTCGATAAAAGCATATTTTAAAAAATATTTTTTTTACATATTATTTTATTTTATACTTTTTTTATTATTTATTTATTATATAATTAAAAATTTTCTTTTTTTGTTTTAAATTTCAATTTGTTACTTTTAATATAGCAACATACATAATTTTATTTTATTTTTCAAACCAAGTGCAATATTCTTTATTGTTTAAATTATTTTTTTTTTTTTGTTTTATATTTTTGCAATTACATACTGATACTTCAATTATTGTTATTATATACGTATTACCTAATACATATTTTTTTTTTCTTATAGAACAAAAAAAAATTGAACTTGTAATAAATATGAAATAAATTTTATATTTTTGCTTTAAAATTAAATTATATTCTCTTAAGAGTTACGTAATATTTACTTTGATTTTTTTTTTTTTTTGTTTTTATACCCGTATGAACTATGTTCAAGGGTATAATAAATTTGCCATTACGTTTGTGAAACCTTAAAGGAGTCGAGCTAGATATAGTGTCAAAGGTGTCCGTCCGTCCGCACGATAACTCAAAAAATAAAGGAGCTAGGAGGCTGAAATTTTTTTTACGTCACTTTTGCAAAATTGTTATTTTTGTTATTTAAACCCAGCTTTTTCGGTCGGCGGGTTCAAGTAGCTGCCATACAACTTCTTTCTTTATATAGAAATAACTCAGTATCTATTCAAGCCAGATCTCTGAAATTTTGCAAGTGATGATCAAGTTTTATGACAACAACTTCTGTAAAATTTGGTTGTGGTGGTGCGGCGGGTTCGGGTAGCTGCCATATAACTTCTCCGTTTAATGTTGAAGCTAGGAATTTGAAATTTAGTAAAGAGGTGTCGAGTTACATATCAACAACTTTTGTAAAATTTGGTTGGTTTAGAGCAGCCGGTTCAGGCTTCTTTCACCTCAGCTAGGCGTCTGAAATCTTGCAAATGATAATCAAGTTTTACGGCAAAAACTTCTGCAAAATTTGGTTGTGATGGTATGACAGGTTCGGGTAGCTGCCATACAACTTTTTAAACAACTCTTTTTAAATGAAAATAACTCAGTATCTGTTTAGTGAAAAAGTGTTGAGTTACATGCCAAAAACTTTTGTAAAATTTGATTGGTCTAAATTTGAAAATTTGATTGATCAGGCTTCTTGCATTTTTTGGAACATAATTGAGCTAGGCGCAATAGATTCGGGTAGCTGTCATACAACTCCACAATTTACATAAATATATCTCTGTAGTTAACGTCGGTACTAAAATATCTGAATGTTTTTAAAAGATGATCAAGTTTTATAGAAACAGGATATATTACATTCATACGGGTATCCCAGAATTGACACAGTCTACTCTACTGCACTCTTCCTCATTAAAGCTTAGAGTAAAGGAATAATGTTGAATATAAATTTTGTAAAAGACGTTCTCTTAAGAGTTACGTCGAATTTCTATTTTGGCTTTTTATACTTTGAACATGTTTTGCTTTATTCTTCAGAATAAGCCTTTGGATTAAATTAAACTTTTTATTTAAAAAATAGGATAATTTATTAAATTATTTAAAGCATTGAAATATATCTTAAGATCTATTTCAAAGGAATAATTTAATTCTAAAATATTGTATAGAATATTTATACAAATAATAAAATTTTTATTTTTACAGCCAAAAATAATAAAATTTGATCTACATATTATATTCTATTTATATGCAAAAATATTTGTCTGTTAGCAAAAAGTTTTTAACAATACTTCTTCCATCTAATAAAGTGATTATTGGTTTGCCCAAATTTTCGGCAAATCATATATTTATTTCATATATTTATAAATACATAAATTTCATTTATATAAAACTAACTTATAACATAATTAAAAAATAGATTTTATTTTCTTTTAAGTTAAAATTAAAAAATGTTTAGAAAAAAATGATGATGTATATTATTTTAAAAGTTTCAAATAAATCTATATTTAAAAAAAATTGATACCTTATTTATTCTTCAATAATTTCGTTGGTCGGCAACGGCTCTGCACCTTCTGTGTGTTTTAATTTGCTCCACTTAACATTCTCAATGCCATTGATGAAATTTTAAATTTTCCATTTCTTGCTCAATTGTTGTTTTATCTGATAATGTATTTTCTTCACTATTTTGAGCATGATGCAAATTGTGATTTTAATTGACATACTGTAACTTTTTGTAAATCTTTTAACGTTGGTGCAACCACATTGAATTCTTATTATTAAATATGTATTTAAATATTTCAATTTACGGTTCGTATCACAAGATTTACTATCTTTGTTTTTGCGCCAACTATGTTTTTATTTAAGAAAGTAAAACATTTAGTTTTTGGTTTGGTCTTAAGACAGATTTTTATTTTACAAAGTTATACTTATATATTAATATGCTTAAATTAATTTAATGCTAAGATCATCAAAAATAATGTTGTTTTTATAGTTTATTAATATAATGAATTAACCAGGAATGCTAATTGCATTTCCTGTTATTGTGAAAATATAAAAATGCTTAAAAAAAAAGTGAATGAGCTACTATATTATACCAACACAATACCATGCACATTATATTAAGTTGTGTCAACGTGATTTATCATGCTACATTATGGCAACACATATGTCATTCTACATTATGTCAACATAATATTATGTAACTCGCGCATTACCTACTATTTTATCATTAACAAGCCCTAATAATAAACGTTTATAATCGTTCGAAGGTGTCAAGGATAGGAATTAAGCATTCTATTCTTTTAATAAAATTTAACAATGAATTTTTATCGCCACTGAATACGCAATTTTAGCTACTTGATGCTAGTTTAAATTTTTCTGATACACTTAAGTTATCCATAATTATATTACAATAAAAAAAATAAAAAATTACAAAAAAAATTTTGGTTTTTTTTTTTTTTTTTTTTGTTATTACTCTAAGCTAATTTTAATTAATTTTTGTGTTTCAATTTATTAATAAAATTTAATGTAACTTAATAAGGATAAAAAAAATGTCTTTTTTTTTTTTGCTTATTTTTATACTCGTACGATAGGATCGGGTATAATAAAATTACTCCTCCGTTTGTAACACCTCGAAATAAGCGAGCTAGATATACCTTCAAAGATATGGATCGAATCAGAATCAAATTCTGAGTCGATTAAGCCATGTCCGCCCGTCCGTCCGTCAGCACGCTAACTCAAAAACTAACAAAGCTAGAATATTGAAATTTACACAAAATATTTTGGGAGCAATTTGTAGGTTTTTTTTGTCTTTTCTTTTTTGTTGAGTTCCGACCAAAATTTCGGGTAGCTCCCGAACAACTAACTTTTAGATCTCCACAATTTTTTTGAAATAGAGCCATGCAATTTTAACTGCTGATAGATATCATAAAAATATTAATTTTATGTTAATATTAGTTTTTCTGTAGCCCCACCCGTTAAGGAGCTACAGCCCCCCAAAGCCCCCAAAAATCTCTATATTTAAATTGTTATAACACAAGTTCTATAAGGTATATTTTCAATCTGAAAATATACTTCAATCTGTTTCCAAACAATAGGTGCTATTATGAGCTTTACAAGCATGTATATAATAAATATATACCTGTGCTATACGGTGTCTTAATTTACGGTTATGCGAAACGGAATTACTGCAAAAACCTTTAACCCTTCTATCTTCTAAACAGTTTAAGTTTGAAACTTCAAATTTTGGCAAAAGTTAAAATTTTTTTTGCATCACCCCCCATTTAGGAGCTGTAAGGGATCAAAACCTGAAAATTTCCTATTTTTAAACACCTGTAACTTGAACAGCTGTTAAAATTTTTTTGAAGTAATACTTAAAATTTAAAGCTTCAACACTATACTCTTATTTCTGTTAACCACTTTTTTTAATAATATTGGGTTACTTTACAATTGACGAAAGTGTTACTTGATTTTTTCAAATTTTCTAACAAATTTCTTTAACGAATTTTTTGCATTTTGTTTTACTCGATAATTTGAAATTGTTGAGGATATAATGCGTAGTACAAAAAATGTAAATAAATAAACAATGTAACATATATGTCACTGATGAATGAATGATAAGAGTATAGATGTATATTATATAGCGCCTTATTTATATACATATGCATATATGTATTTTATTGTACTTATAAGAAATTATTCTATGAATGGAAATATTTTTAAAGAAATATTGCAATGTATGGCGATATTACTTATAACAATAAAAGTATACTATGTAAGCATTAATATAATATAATATTAAAAATTATATTTACTATTTTGTACTAAGTAAATTTAATATACATTTAATATACCGCTTAGTATTAAATGGTACTATAGAATATTTGAAAAAGTTTTGGATTGATAATCTATTAATTAATAATAAATTAATCCAAATTATTTTAAAATACTAAAATATTAAAAAAATAATATTGTAGGCAGAGTGACAGGCTGTGAACATACTAACTGTTCGTACGGGTATCTAAGAGTTGACAAAGGCACTGTATTCTTCCACGTTTTATTTACACTCTCTTTTATTTCGATCATTATTAAGTCAATATCATGTATTAATGTAATGCAATCATCACATACATACATTATCATACTACATATTAGTTAATAGTACATTATAACTGTTGAATCCAACACTGGAACACTTTACAGCAACATGACAAACTTTGCCACAAACACCTTTACATCGTATACCAGATTCTCCCCGTATCTGCGTTTTGCATTTATTGCATTATAATATTTGTATATGTCGTTGTATTTAATAATTTTAATATTTGCTTAATTGTTTATATTTATGTACACAATCTAATTATGTTAATATATATTAATTTAAGTATTATTAATTTATGTAGGTATATATGACTGTATGCATATTTGTATTTTATTTACACAATGATTAAATTAAAATTAAATTATTATCGAATTTCACCTCACAAAATTTATAAAATTCAGTTTTTAATTCAATTTTTAATTATTTTTTCAAATACTGATCAGTTCACGCTATATGTTCTTCTCAAAATTTTACTCAAAAAATAAAAAAAGAAAAAAAGAGATATGTATATAGATAAATAAATAAAAAATTTACTGTTAATGAATAGTGTTAATGTTATTGTATATTTTGAAATGGTATATATAAGTATTTTGAAGTAAATAAATAAAAAGTTAAATATTTTAAAATGTGTTTTGTATAAAAGAAATTATTATATGTTTTTAAAAGATATTTATGTATTTTCAAGTAAATAAATAATAAATTAAGTATGATGATACATAACACCTGTTCGGTTAAGACAATTTTATTGAATTATATATGATGTGAAGTATTAAATAAGTAGTTATATATGTAATATTAATATAAAATTTGTATATAAATAGGTATACATATAGAATTGCATGGTATTTTAAAATTAGTGAAAAAATTTATAATGTGTTTTATGTGAAAAATATTATTATATGTTTGTTATATTATATAGAGTTATATATATTGTAACATAAGAAAAAAACTGTCTGGCTGACAAAAACCGCATACACCGCAGTTATATCACCTGAATTGATCATTTAGGTACAGTATTAAAGGTAAGATGTATAAAATGCATGTTTATACGATTACGTTGCAATCCTTGTGATTAAGTAAACATGCATTAGAAATAAGAACATTAATATTCATTATATAGTTTGTCTTCTAAGCGATAAGTACTGTTGCTACAAATAAATAAATAAAATAAAAGAAGCTTAAGTTTAATTTAAAACTTAAATGGCAGTTGGTTAACAACCAATAATACAGTTACAGTGTATTAATTTTTTTGTAATACAGTTACAGCGTATTAAATAATACCATAAAGAAATCATATACATAGAGTATTTAAATAAATTGTTCCGACTCAAGTAATAAAGGGCTTTAAAAAATAAATCGTTACATGACGCAAAAGAAATTTTTTTCATCATTTTAAAAATGATATAACCACATATATACCTTTGTGCGTTATTCGAAACAACATTCTTTTCTGTTTTTTCTAAATTTTCTCCTAAATAATTGATGACAGCGTTAGTAATATTATCATCAATTTGTTCAATTTCAACTTCTTCTTCATTTGTACCTGAGCTATATATTTTTTTAAACTTTTTCTTGATTTGTAATGGATTAATAACTTCAATTTTTATTTTTTTTTTCATTGAAAATTTTGTTAAAAATCAATGCATGAGATTATTAATTTAAGTTAAATACCTATATATATTGTTAAAATGATTAATTATGTTTTTATGTTAAATTTGTTAAATGTTAAAGTAGTTTATTATGCTTAGTTATAACTTTGTAAATAATTTTGTAAATAGTTTTTTTATATTTTCTTGCAAAATTTGTTTACATAAATTTTGAATTTTTATTTTTTTGTAAATGTACTAATAAAAAGGGTTTTTTATGCCATTTGGAAAATTAATACTATCAGACTATATTTTAGAATTTTCCATGTGGCTTTTTCCCTTCTTATGTTTTTCTTCTATTCTGTAATTTTAAGCAATAAAACATTTTTTTTAATTAATTTTATGTGCTTTTGTTATTTTTTGATTCCCTATTTAGGTACTGTACTAATATTCCTATTCTAATATTAGCTATTCTAACATTTAGGTACTAATATTAAAAAGAAAATTGTTAAATAAAATTTGATTTTTTTATTAATTTTTGCAAAGTTTTAAAAATTATTTACTTTTACTAGTACTAGGTATATCGTGACTATATATTTACTCTAAGTAGGAAAAGAAACTTTTATTTCAGTGAATCTGTAATTTAACATTGATTTGTTCCCTTATTACCTTAAGTTTATTTATTAAAACAAAATATTTAATAAAAATCACTTATTATCACTTATCTAATTTTTTATTTATTTACCTACTTCAATACGTTATGTTCTTATTCATGCATAATAAAATCATTTTTAATTTTACTAAACACGCTATTTAATACGCTTTATATATGCCAGCCAAAAATTATTAAACATTCAAATTCTAATTATTTCAAATATAATAAACATACGTACAAACAAATAAGAATGAAACGAATAAAAAAAAATATTACCACTACCATACCACTACAATTATAAAATAGTATAAATATGAAAATGATACAATACATTTCATTTTTTTATAAGCTGCAAATAAATATTATTTCTGTATAAATTTTTTGTTCAAAATATGTTAATCTGCAACAAAACAGAATTTCGGGGTTCTATATTTTGTGCAGAAATGGTTTAAAAAATTTGTTCGGTGTAAATACTCTATGTATATGATTTCTTTATGATAATACGCTACAGCGTACAGTAATAATAGTTACAGCGTACAGTTACAGTCTATTAAAATTTTTACAATAACAGTTACAGTGTAATAAAAAACTTTTACAGTTAAAATGTACTAATAATCAATTAAATCAAATTCATTAACCATAAAACAACAAAAAAAAAATATTAAAACAAGAGCTGAACTGAAAATTAAAAATATATAACACTAAAATAAAAATTTGTACAGATAAAATAAAAGTGTATCGAATAAAATAAATAAAATTCTATAACAAAAACAAAAAAAATTCTATAACTATAACAAAAAAAAAATTATTTAATTTTAAAAGAAAAATAAATTTTCACTGTTTTAAATAAATTTCAACCATAAAAGAACTTCAAAAATCAATTTCTACTGTCAGCAAGACGAGCAACGTTAATCCTTTAAATCGCTATATCTGGCAATTCACCTAGGGAACAACATTAAAGCAAGTACTACATTTTTATAAGAATAATAATAATAAGTTAAATTAAATTAAGTTAATAAAGTTAAGTTAAGTTAAATTAAATTTTATTGTTAATAGCAAAATTTTAATTGTTAATAGCAAAAATAAATTGGAAAACAAAAATAAATTAAAATTAGCTTAAAATAATAAAAGAAAAAAACGAAAAAGAATACAGTTGCCTTTGTCAACTCTTAGATACCCGCACGAACCATTAGTATGTTCACAGCCTGTCACTTTGCTTACAATATTATTTTTTTAATATTTTAGTATTTTAAAATAATTTGGGTGAATTTTATAATTTCTAGAACTATGGGTTGTACATATATTCAAACTATATGTTTATACATTCGTCAAAAGCAGATTCTACCCTTCCAGATAACAATTATCAATCCAAAACTTTTTCAAATATTCTATAGTACCATTTAATACTAAGCGGTAAATGTATATTAAATTTACTTAGTACAAAATAGTAAATATAATTTTCAATATTATATTATATTTAAATATTCCATTGACAGAATAATTTCTTATAGGTACAATAAAATACATATATGTATATAAATACGGCGCTATATAATATAAATCTATACTCTTATCATTCATTCACTAGTGACATATACGATATGTAAATAAACATGATATTATATAAGTATGTATGTATATCAATATCATATAAATAAAAATTCTTCAAGACACCGTTATGTTGTTTATTTATTTACATTTTTTTGTACTACGCATTATATCCTCAACAATTTCAAATAATCGAGTAAAACAAAATGCAAAACGGTAAATTAAGACACCGTATGCAACAACTATATATTTATTGTATATATACTTTTAAAGCTAATAAAGGCAGTAATCGTTTGGCGTTTTCAGAATGAAGATATACCTTATACAACTTGTGCTATAGCAATTTAAATATAGAGCTTTTTTGAACCTTTGGAGAGCTGTAGCTCCGCAACGGGTGGGGCTACAAAAAAAGTTATTAAAAATAAAATTAATATTTTTGTGAGATCTATCAGCAGTTAAAATTTCATAGCTCTATTTCAAAAAAAAATGTGGGGATCTAAAAGTTAGGTGTTCGAGAGCTACCCTAAGTTTTGGTCCAAACTCAACCAAAAAAAATAGGAAACCTTCAAATTACTCCTAGAATATTTTGTGTAAATTTCAAGATTCTAGCTTTCTTAGTGTCTTGAATATACCAATATTTACCAATATTTCAAAAACTCTTATAGACTGGATAGTAACAAATAAATATAGTGATATTAAAGCATATATAGATATTAATTCAAAAATAAGTGATCACGAAACTATTAGAATTGACATAAAAATAAAAGTAAAATAAAAAATAAAAATTAAACAATAAAAGTATTAAAATATAATAAGCTAAATTTTCTATACAATATAACAAGAAATGATATAATGACTGTGTACTAAATAATGTTAGTGTTAATATTAGTGGTAATAGATTTACTTATAACTTAAAAGTATTATTAAAAAATTATATAGTAGAACAAACAATAAACTTCATAAATTAGAATGGTTTAAAAATGAACACAAAATATTAAAAAATAAAATAAATTATCAATATGAACTTGCGAAATGGACAAATAATATAAGGAGTGGAATAAATACAAAAAACTAAGAAATACATATAAAAATAAAATTAATAAAGATAAAAATTCGAAAAATAAAATTCGAAAATAAATAAAAAAATTTAAGAATCCAAAGATCAAAAAGCTATGTGGAAGAATAATATCAAAAATTTTGTTTTGCATAAGGGTTTTGCTGAAATAAGTGAAATATTTTTTGATAATGGAGCAATGAATGATAACATGACTATAGCCAATAAATTTAATAATTTTTTTACTGAAAGCATTAAAGCAATTAATAGAAGCTTTAGATATGAAGCTTATGTAAATTATATTCAAAGAAAGCTATATATATTCAAATTTAAAAGTATAACTATTGATTACTTAAAGTTAATTTTAAAATCTCTAAATAGCAAGCTGGATATAAATTTTATCAGAGAAAGTGTATTATTGGATGCTTCTGAGCTTTTTGTCCAAAACTTATTGTACAAAATTAACCAGTCTATAACATCAGGAATTTTCCCTGAGGTATGGAAAGAAGCAATTGTTGTTTCAATAGAAAAAGTTAAAAATACCAAAAATGCTAATGAATTTTGACCAATAAATATCATCTTAACAGAAGCTAAACTTTTAGAGAAAGTTATATATAACCAGCTCGAAGATTATTTTGAAAAAAAGGTCTAATGTCTGAATATCAATATCAGTCAAAAGTTATCACAAATTAGAAAATTTTAGTACATGACAACAAAGTAATAATGGCAGTTTTTTTACACTTAAGGAGTGCTTTTGAAACTGTTAATCGTGATATTTTATTATGTAACCTTGAGGAGTATGGTATATGTGGAAAAGAATTCGAGTGGTTTAAATCTTATCTTAAGTATGGAAGAACTCAAAGAACGAAAATTAATGATTATTTATCAGACCCAATCGAAGTGTCATATGGTGTACCACAGGGAAGTGTGTTGGGTGTTCTATTGTTTTTGATATTTATTAGTGATATGGAAAAGGTAGTGAATGGTAAATTAATACAATTGGTAAATTAATACAATTTGCAGATGCTTTGTTATATGTTACTGGTTAATGTGTAAGTGAATGTTTCGCTAAAATAAATATTGATTTAAATAGTTTAAGTAGATGGCTAAATATGAATAAACTTAAATTAAATGTTGATAAAACTAAATGTTTGATAATTAATGGAATTAACAATGAAAGCCTTAATATTGTAATTGATAATCTCTTGCCCAATCGGTTCCACTTTAGCAAGCTTCCAGAGGTCACTGTTACTTATTGTATTTGGCCAGTATACTCTGCATATGATTCTTATTAATGAAAACCTGTAGTATTTGTGTGATGTTGTTCGTAGCTAACCATGTTTCACTTCTATATTTTAAGGTGGTTCTTTACACGAATATTCTCAATTTTGTACCCCTGAATATTTTGGTATTTTTCATATTGGCTGCAATCGGCCGAACATTGCCCTGGCCTTCTTAATTCTATTTTCATGTCGGCGTGTATGTTATTTATAATGCAGCCTAAGTAGTTGTCTACATATTCGAGTGGTGTGTTATTTATCACCGGATGACGTGGGTTGTTAATATTTATGACCATTGCTTTCGTCTTCTCGATATTTATTTCAAGACTCACACTTCGAGCTAATATTTCTAGTTGGTCTATTTTAGCTTGCATGTAATTTATTGTATGCGATAGCAGGCAGGTGTCATCGGCATAATCTAGATCTTCTAATTGACTGAAAAGATTCCATGTTATTCCAGTTCTTTTGAAACTGATCTCTTTCATGATGTCATCTAGCACTACTGTGAAGAGGATTGGTGACAGTGGGCAACCCTGTTTTACTCCTATGTTGGTGGTGAATGGTTCGCTGGCATTACCATTGTGGAGTACTGAGAGTTGTGTCTCATCATACATGTTCAGTGCTTTCCATATGGCTTTTCTACTTATACAATCAAATGCTTTCTTGAAATCGATAAATAAGGCGAATAATAAGGCGGAATGTAATGTTAACAATATTTACATTTTTGTTTGAAAATTTTATATTCACAACTATTATTTCAAGCCCGTCTGCGTTAGAAATAGGAATTTCATTTGCATTAAAAGAGTTTTTGACGGAAAACAATACACCTTCCCCTTTAGGAATGTAACTATTAGATACATTAGGTTCAGCATATCTATCTTTTCTAAAAACAGAATATGAGCTATCGAAAAGCTCAAGATTGTTAATAGAAGAATTTAGCCAAGTTTCAGTTAATGCAAATAAGTCAAAATTTAAACTTATTGAATTAAATAAGACTTGACTTGTTTTTGTTCTAAGACCTCTGACATTTTGATAATATATTGATAAATTTATCTAAATTGAAGAATCTACCAAAGATGTAGAGATCTTATTTAAATTATTTATTGGCACGAAAAAATTTATTATAATTATCATTCGAAACTTGTAAATGATTGTTATAATTACTATTACAATGACTGCGGTATGCCTTTAAGTTGTCTGAGACATCTTTGAAAGATATACCTTTAGTTTCGTGAAATTTTATATATAATTTATATAATTCCTTGTGTTTGGTTGGCAAACCTTCGTTATCAATTAAAACTTTTATACTTGTTCTGGTCTTACCTTCCAACACAGTATTATATTTATCATCAAACAAGTATGAAAAATATAATCTGACCATAGACTTTATCTTCTCTTAGCCTAGAAAGAGCGACTGTATAGTCGTTGTTGGGAAGAGATTGTTGTGTCATTCTTGTTATCGGTGGTAAAAGCGGGTTAATAATTGAAGGTTGAAGAGTTTCATCTTGAACAAAGTTTATGAATTTAGAAGTAGAAGAAAAATTTGGTGAAGTTGAAGAAGAAGGAGGAGGTTCAGTTATCGAAACACAATTAGAATTGGTAATTTCGGGATCTTTAGTTAATGATGCAGTATTAAAAGCGTTTATATTGTTATTACTGTTCTGAATAGTATTGTGGTTATGAGATTTGTTGTTCTGATTTATGTTTGAAGTAGTGTAAGTGTCTGAGTTAGTGTTTACTATGATTAAGGAATTATTTGTGTCTGTTGTGCTAGAGTTTAATGACTTGTCAACGATTGAACTATTATTAGGATGAACAGTTAAATTATTAACGTTAATACCAGAATTAGAATTACTATTATCAGAAACAATCTTATTATTTTTAGATATTATTTTTATATTATTACGAGAAATATTTTTATTTTTATTATTATTATTCCTATTTTTATTATGATTATTATTATTTTATTTATTTTATTATTATTATTACTTCTGTTTTTATTTTTATTAATTTTATTACTTATAATATTATTTTTGTTAATACTATTATCATTAATATTTAACTTATTATCTAATTTGCTTTTCGCATCTTTACCTCTAATATCCCGGAATTCTGTAATTGTGGTCCCCTTATTCCAAAATTTAAGATTTTTCACCTTCATCATTATGTTTTCAGGAACGTGCACCTTAAACGACAAGTATTTCGGATTTCGGATGTTTTTGGGAGTTACCTTTTTACATATTGCAATATCACATTTAAATTTTTGTGTAATATAGCACTCAAGGCTTTTTCTGTAGTTTTGCAATTTAACCTTGAAATGCAAAGAGAAAAAGAAGGCTTTTTTGTAGCCACTGGGACTATTGTAGCCTTAACTCCAGGTTTTGCTTTATTATTTTTCCTCTATGCCTTTGTGCTAGGTGTGATATTGACATCGCATTGAGTTTCCTTCTGGCTATGATTAGGTAATTGTTTCTCCGAACCCATAGGGTGAAGCGATAAGTTCATGTGATTTAAATCGTCCTTCATAAGTTAAACTACTTCTAGAATGCCAACCAGCTCTTTTGATGTTACCGAAAGAAGTTCATTTTTCATATCATTAATAGATCTGTTAATGTATTCTTTAAATATTTTTTTCGGTCAGAAAGAAAACTGCATAATGCCTGGTTAAAGCTATCGTAGCTTTTGGCCATATCGTTAAAGCATACCGAATTACTTTTTAGAGCATACACTGCTTTGGCCGTGCAACCTTGTTAGTCGCTTTTTATATCATTTAAGTAAACCATCAACTCGTCTTTAAGAATTTCATGTATTGAAACGCGTCCATAGGATTTAAAGGAGTATTTTTTAAAATAGGATGATTTAATAAATATGACATTTCTTCTTTTTCATTTATCTGTTGTCTGAAATCACATTCTCACATTTCAGTAACTTCATATCCAAATGATTTTATGCCTACACCTTTTACGCCTATACCTTACCTATACCTATACCTATACCTTTTACGCCTATACCGAAAACATTTTGGATGTCCACGATAATAGCATCCGCGAAATTCAAAAATTTGTTTTGTTTCTACACATAATCCATCTACTTTTAACCCGTTTATGATTGCTTCGCGTTGTTTACTGGCGTGACAAATTTTGATGTTTCACTGATCTTCTTCCCAAATTAACCATTGAAGAGCAATTTTTGATTGTATATCTGCAAGTCTGTAGCCACTTTTTTGGTACTAAGCCAATTGTGCTTGGTTTTAAAAAGTTTCTACGGAAGACTAAATTGCATGCTCAAGCTATAGTTGTGGCTTGCATAAAATGGCATACATTGCTAGTAGATAGGTAGGCACTTGGGCCAGATAGGTCAGTAGGTCAAGGTCACCCGTAAGTAGGTCAAGGCCACCCTGAAGTAGGTCAAACTGTAATTAGGTCAGACAGGAGTAGGTTAACGACATAAAAGTAGGTCAGAGAGTCGGCGGCGACCGTCAGACAACTCTTGTTGTTTATAAGGATTATATACTTGTTTTAAGTAATAGGTAAACATGGAAATAGTAAGAAGCAATATTTTATTTATGCTTACAAATTTTAAGATGTTGTTGTTTGTTGTTTTTTATTTGTAGTTTTTTTCTTTCGTTTTTTTTATGAAGTATTTAAAGAAGAGGAACGAAAAACAGTTAATTAATTGTTATGTAAGAATGTTGAAAAAAAAACAAGAAATCAAAAATATCTAAAGTGGTACAGGTCTACTTCTTATTGATGTATACTTGGCTTAAGTAAAAGGCGCATATGAAAAGTAGAAACAAAAGAAAAAGGGCAAACCTGTTTTTCTGTCTATATAATGATCAAACCATTGAAAAAAAATTATGCGTTTTTAGATGTACCTAACTATTTGTGTTTTTTTTTTTTTCTACTTTAACTATTTAAAGAAGATAAAAGAAAAAAACTAATGATTATTGTCGGTGTGTCGTGTAAGATAATTTTTGTTTGTGAGAATGTTCAAAAAAAAATATGAATGAAAAGAAGACAACCAGGAAATTAAAGCTGTGGAAGTACTTAACTATTAACATGTTGCTTAAGTGCATTGTATGTTGCATAATTGTGAAGAATAAAAAAAGAAAAAAATTCAAGTCAGGTTAATTGCATTTGTCACCTATTTTGAAAACAAGAATATAAAAATAAAACAGATTTATTCTGTGTTCAAGAAAAAATATGAATAAAAAGAAAACAACAAGAAATCAAAAATATCTAACGTGGTACAGGTATACTTCTTGTTGATGTATACTTAGCTTAAGTAATAGGCGTATATGAAAAGAAAAAGAAAAAATGCTTTATAAAATTTAAAGAGAAAAATGAAAACAGAACAAAAAGATGTGTAACTACGTTTCTTTAAAATTTTAAAACTAATTTTAAAAAAATTAAAAGAAAAAGTGAAAACTGGTTTTTAAATGTTACATAAAGATTCAACCTTGACAAATTTGATGCAATTTTGAGATGCTTTTATTTCTTCTTGTTATCTTTTTTTCTATGAAGTATTTAAAGAAGAGGAAAGAAAAAAATTCTTAGTATCACCGTATAAGATTTTATTATTATGTAAGAATGTTGACAAAAATATGAATAAAAAGAAAACAAACAGGAAATCAAAAATATCTAACATGTGGTTTAAGTAATAGGCGGAATGGAAATAGTAAGAAAAAATGCGTTTTTATAAAATGTAAAGAGAAAAATTTAAACAAATTAAGTGTACCTATGCGAATTTTTAAAATTAAAAGAAACAAGGTAGAATGTAAACCAACGGTTTTTAAAAGCGCACATTTCCAAAACTCAATACAAACTGTTTAGAAGTGTGACTTACACAAAAATTTGAAAATTTCATGTAATAAGAAGAAATGTGAAAATAGGACATTTTTGAAATTTTGAGGGGCCGTAATTCCGGAATCCTATATAACTAAGAAAAGCCGTTAACACACGTAAAAATATGTTATTGAACCTTTAATTTTCATGTCTTGCCGAAGAAAACTTTGTACAGGTGCTTAAGTTACAGGTGTCTAAAAACACCAAATTTTCAATTTTTGAGACGTAATAACTCTTAAAGAGGGAGTGCTACCAAAAAATTTTCTGAGGAAACTTATACTAATTCTAAAAGTTCTTTCTTGTCTCAAAATTTCAGGTTCCTATCTAAAGGCGTGCCGGAGTTATGAAAAACAAAATTTTATGCAAAATGAGGTTTTCACATAACGGTAAATTTAAATAGTAAATTACAAAACAGTGCATAATTTTGATATTATTTTATGTAGATAATAAAATTTTCAATCTTCTGGCGGTTTTAGATTGCAAAACTATTACGCAAAGCCTGAGATATATACATCTGAAAATGGGGCTTTTTGGCAATTTTGAAGAGCTGCAACTTTGGAACCCTTTACAACTTAAATAAACCTTTAACACACGTAAAAATATATTACTATAGCTTTAATTTTTATATCTTGCAGAAGTAAAATGTGTACAGGTTCCTAAGTTACAGGTGTTTAAAAATAACAAATTTTCAATTTTTAAGCCCTAATAGCTCATAAACAGGGGGTGGTCCAAAAAAATTTTCTGAGCAAACTTATACTAATTCTTAAAGTTCTTTCTTGCCTCAAAATTTCAAGCCTCTATCTAGAAGCATGCCGGAGTTATGAAAGTAGAAAAATCATGCAAAATTTGGTTTTCACATAACGGTAAATTTAAATACTAAATTTAAAAAAAATGTATAATTTTCATATTAATTTAGAAAGATAAAAGAAATACCTGTCGAATGACGTTTTCAGATTGAAAAAATCTTAAGTAGAACATAACATATATGCATTTAAAAATAGGGCTTTTTCAAAGTTTGAGGGGCTGTAGCTCCGAAATGGGAGGGGCTACATGAAAAAGTTGTTCCACAAAATAATTTTTTTTATGAGACCTACCCATGGTTAAAATTGTTTTTCTCTATCTTTAACGGTGTAGAAGTTTTGTAAACAGGCGGACGGACGGACGGACGGACGGACGGACAGAGTGAAACTAATAAGCACATTTTTTCAAATTTTTTTTGGAAATGTGCTAAAAAGTGCAAAGCTGGTTTTTAAATCTGAATCAACCTTGGCCAAATTGATATTTTGAGAAGAATTTTTTTCTTTTCTTTTTTGTTCTGATGAAATATTTAAAGAAGAGGAAAGAAAAAATTATTAGTATTTTTAGATTTTATCGATATGTAAGAATGTAGAACAAAAAAAGATGTATTCTTATGTTGTGTTAAAAAAAAAATAAAACAAATTTATTTATATGTCTGAAATAATTTTTTATTTAAAAATATTTTACAATTTTATAGAAATCTGTGCTGTCTTAATCTAACATTTTTTCTTTTAAAAGATACATATATACATTATAACAATTTTTAACAGCACATCTGAAATTGTTGTTTAATAAGTGTATAGGACAATTTGATTTAAAGTTATCAATCTTTTGTAATGACGGCAAGTTTCTGCTTAAATCTTCTATTTTATCACTGTCAATGTACTTTTGAAGGAATAGTTTTTTTTGTTCTCCTTTAACATAAATTTTTTCAGCTGACTCTAAATAGTGTTTTAATATACATTTTACATCTAAATATTCAACTAGACCGTTATTCCATTTAAGTCCACTTATTTTATTTTCACAATACTGGTTATTATATTTCATATCATATCATATTTCATATCAATATTATTATATATTTCATATTTCATATTTCATATTATATTTTGAAGTGATAGACAGTTGGAATTAAACTTTCTTTTTCAAGTATGGCTAATTCTTTTAGGAAATATTGCTTTTCATTTCCTTGTAAAAATTGTAGGTCAACTATGAGAACTCGTTTAACCATATCGACGGTTTGTGTAAGAATACTCATTAGAATGAATAAATTTACATTTATATTCACTTCGGCAAAAGAGCTTTTCATATAAATATAGGTTAACAGTGCTATTTTTAACTAATACAACTATGCTATTTCATCCATTTACTATGATGGTAGCGGGGCCATCATGCTGTGGTAAAACCACTTTTATTCATAATTTAATAAAGTATAGAAAAGAAAATATACAACCACATATTAATAGAATTATTTGGTGTAATCCAGACAAAAATGCCGTTCCAAAATATTTAAAAGATGTGGAATATAGTAACACTATTCCGGATTTTAATGACAATCAAAAACCTTTGCTAATTATTATCGATGATATGATGTTAAATTCCCAAGATAAGTATGTATGTGATTTATTTACTAGCGGATCACACCATAGAAATTTATCTGTAATATTTGTAACACAAAATGTTTTTCACCAGGTTAAATTTTCAAGAGATATTTCGCTTAACTGTAAATATCTAGTACTTTTCAAAAATCCAAGAGATAAATCGCAGATATTACCTCTAGCTCGCCAAATATATCCCAATCAAATCAAAGCATTTGAAAAAGTATATAATGAAGTGACGTCAGAACCATACGGGATATGGTATGATACGAACCATAATATTAATAGATCTTACTCAAGACGTTAATGATATATTTCGATTAGGAAGTGATATATTTGAAAAAGGTTTGTGTTTTTGTACAAGAGATCAATTAGAACAATTTGGCAAAGAATATGAAACGTTTGAAGGTCAACCGTCATATATTGCACCTATTAAAAAGCTCTAAACCGAAATTTGAGAAAGTAATTATAAAACATTGTGACTCTGAAGTAATCAAAACATTTTGTGAAATTCCTTTAATTATTTTAAAAGGTAATTGTAATCTAAGTAAAAATCAACAACCCAATTACGAAAGTATAAAAAGGAATTGAGATCGCTCATTTGCCGCTAAAAATCTATAAATAGTAAAAGAAAAATCATTATTCAACGTGATGGATTTTTACCTACACTTCTTGGTGCAGTACTATCAGGGATAATCGGAAATTTTATAAAATGAATAATACAACAATTAACAAAATGATTATACTAAAACCCGAGACTAATGAGAAAATGAAACAAAATGCAGACTTTGAATTAAATGAGTTGGATAAAAATATGAAAAAAATATTGTTAAATAAATATCTAACAGACACTCAAAAATGGTATTTATACAGACACAATCTATTTAAAATAAGAAACAAAACTATAGTACTTCCTATAAATAAAGAGGAGAAAGTAAAAATTACGGAAACAAAAGGTACTCAAACTCGTGCAAAACCAATGTATATAGATGCGGAAGCTCAATCGCATTTTCCTGAATATAAGAATCTAGGAATACAAGTTGTTCCTGAAGAAGAAGAAGTATATGAAAAAGAAGTTGATGACGAAGTATTTGATGATGAAATTCAGGAAAATGTTTTAACAAAAGCATTGTCAGCTGCTTCAGTTGGAGAACGTCTTAGAAAAAGAAAATCAATTAGAAATCAAAATGTACAAATTTTTGAAACTGATACAGGAGACATTATAACTGTTCCTTTAGATAGCCCAAGCCCACCAACGAAAAAAAAAAAACTATAAATAGCAAAGAGTTGAATAATTCATCAAGACGTGTTTTAAGGTCAGCAGTAGGTAATACTCAAACAGAACTTAATTTTCCAATTCGTAAGAATAAATCCGCAAGCTCATGAACAACATACAAGTAAATGATGAATTTTATGTCACTTTACTCAGTGATTCATCTATGAACTATTATCCAGAAAATTCATTATCATCTTTTACAAATAAAATGAATAAATACATGTGTGATTCAAGGTGGAAAGTCGGTATTTCAGAAATGTATGTTAATGATTTCGTTCCAAATGTGTATGGTGAAGAATGGGAAAAAAGTACTCAAATATTTATTAAAGGTTTGGAGAAAGATATGGTATGAGTTGGAACATCATATATTCCATACATAGAAAAACAAATGATATGCGACTGAAAAGTTTTTCTACTACCAACACTAATTCAAAATATACGCCCACTTAATAGGTTTACAAGAAAAGAAGTTGAACGACAGTTGATTTGGGGAATTTTTAATTTTATAAACGATGAAGTTCATTATACACAAGCAATAAAAGCTGAGGAGATGCCTAAAAATTTAAGTTACACCACAATATGTGTTACTAAGCCTAAAATAGATATAAAAATAAGAGCACATTACGCTTATACCCTCGAAGGACTTTTGACAACATGTTTCAATCAAGTATATTTTAAAGTTACAGATTTTAAAAAATATAAATCACGTGTAATAGATGGTTTCAAAACTTTTATAGATAGTGTACAATTGATTCCCATTAGTAAACCAGATATGTTTTTTATATACACAGATATAATTGAACCGCAAAAAATAGGTGATAAAGATATAAGGTGTTTAAGATCTGTTAACATACAAAATTCTTTCACTGATACTGTAAAAGAATTCAGTAATGTTCAATATTGCAATGTGGAGAAATCATTTAATAACATTTCATTACTTTTATGTGATAAATAGGGATACAAAATAAACTTTTCCAATAGTTTAATTCCAACAAAAATTGTATTACATTTTAAAAAATATAAATGAAAGCGATTTTACAAAACTATATATTATTTTATTTTATTCATTATGGAGAGAGCGTACTACAAATATTATTTAGTTCAATCAGGAAAAGGTCTTGAGAATATTGGTCTTTTGTTACACTCAATTGTACCTTATCAAAGGGGACGAGGGTTAGGGAGCTTTTTCGGTGGTCTTTTTAGATATTTAAAACCAATATTTACGTCTGGAGCTAATACATTAAAAAAAGAGCTTATTAACTCTGGCATTAATGCATTATCTGATATTGCCACAGGTGCAAATGTAAAAGAAGTGGTTCAAGATCGAAGTAAAGAGATAATGAAAAATGTAAGACGAGGTGCAGTTCGGAAACTCAATGAAGGGTATGGACAAGGCAAAAGAAAACGAAGAAAACCTATAAAAAGACCTCTCATGAATAATTTAAATTATTTTA
The DNA here is from genome assembly GCA_947095535.1 of Poecilobothrus nobilitatus. NCBI lineage: Eukaryota > Metazoa > Arthropoda > Insecta > Diptera > Dolichopodidae > Poecilobothrus > Poecilobothrus nobilitatus. The sequence goes on from OX352772.1 coordinate 193,690,107, forward strand.
CGTCGAAGCGACGCAAAGTTAATAACAAAAACAAACAAAAAGATATTTTTGAATAATTATGATTGAATGTATGAAATCAGAGCTTGATATTTTTAAAACACAGCCTATTCAGTCAAGTATTTTACGATCTGAAGAAGTTTCCTATAACCCTATTGCTTCTTTAGATAATCCATCTGTTATAGAATTTGTTTCACTAGGGCACAGTGATACATATAGAGACTTGTCTTCGACATATCTAAAATTAAAAGTACAAATTTTAAAAAAAGATGAAACTCAATGGAATAAATATAAAAAAACTGATGGAACACCTATGCAACAACCAAGTGTGGTTAATAATATGATACATTCATTAATAAAACAATGCAATGTTCAACTAAATGGAAAGAATATATCTCCATCAGATGGCAATTATCATTACAGAGCTTATATTGAATCATTGTTAAATTATGGTACGGATGCCGCTACAACGCATTTGGAGTGTGGTGGATGGATGTTAGATAAGCTAAATATAGCAAAAACAGGTAACAGCGGTTCAAAAGAACGTCAAAAATTACACCAAAATAGCAATGTAGTGGAACTTATGGGAAAACTACATTTAGATATGTTTAACCAACCTACACTTCTCATAAACAATGTCGATGTTCGAGTTATCCTAACATTAGAAAAACCAGATTTTTACCTCTTTGCAGATGATACTGATGAATCTCAACTGAAAATTTTAGAAGCCACTTTATTTATGAGACATGTAACAATTAATCCTAGTGTGCTATTAGCACATAATGCTGTATTGGAAAAAACTAATGCCAAATACAATTACAAACGGGTAGAGGTAAAAACTTTTACCATTCCTCAGAATAGTTCATCAATATCACTTGATAATGTTTTTATTGGACAGTTGCCAAACACAATCATTTTTTGCATGACAGAAAATACAGGTTACTCTGGAAAAAGGTCAAAAAACCCATACAATTTTAAACATTTTGATATTTCACAATATGTGTTAAACGTAAATGGTGTTCAAATACCCAATTCAGCAATTGAAACCAGTTTTTCAGATGAAAATAATTGCTGTACAAGAGCATACAGTACACTTTTTTCAGGAACTGAAATTTACCATAATGATAAAGGTCATCAGATAACAAAAACCATGTTTAGTAATGGGTTTTTCATTCTAGCTTTTGATTTAACTCCAGATGCATCAGGAAATGAAGTGTGTCAAGGTCTACTAAATCAAGGTACAGTTAGAATTTAGGCAAGGCTATCAAAACCACTTACATCTACACTGACTGCTATTGTTTATGGAGAATTTGATGCAAGTTTACAAATTGATAAAAACCAAAATATATTCTCAAACCTATACATAAAAGTAAATTTGAATATTTGACAAAATGTCACTGTCTTGTGCACTTCTGGATGTAACATTTTGTAGTGATGATAATAATACCTTGTTTGCGAAAGATATTTGTATAGTTGGTTTTAAAGAACCTTGTAAAAAGTTTGTAAAAGAGCTCAAGTATAAATTTCCAACTAGGGATTTTATAAATGCTAATTTTGATAATTACTCTTTTGGAACTGTGTACAACGATAAAATAAATAAAGAGCTCTGTCAAATACTAGAAAAATTTGATGTTATTATAACAAATAAAAAAATCAAAAAAGAGTTTTTATCAAATTATATAAAGAACTAAACAACTAAAGTATATGGCTTGAGTCAATTTGATTGATGAATATCCTAGAGATAAGTGACGTATTAAGATGTAACAAACACACACGTAAATTTTTTAAAGGAGTTTTTGTTCTGGATCAACTCCCCAGAATAATTGAAAAACCAACTTTTTTAATTGTAAACACTGGTAAATTAAAAGATCCGCGAACACATTGGTTAGTTATTTTTAAGCCAAAGAATGGCTGTGTTGAATATTTTGATTCGTTTGGTAGAAAACCAGGTAAATTAGAAATTTTAAGTTACTTAAAAAATCAATGTATAATTTTTAATAAGAAACAGCTGCAAAGTAACTATTCAGATATTTGTGGGCAATATTGCTGTGTTTATACGTGGTATAGCTGTTGCGGTTATAGTATGAACGCTTTTTTAAAACAATTTAATAAAGAAAATCATATAGATAATGACAAAAATATAATAAATACTTTTCACCATATATTTGAAAATTATAATATTTCTCAATCATGTCTTCCTAAGAGATATAACATTTAATAATAAACTTTAGTGTAATTAAAATAATGGAAGAGCAAGGTCCTAGTATTAATTTGTTGCTGAGTTATACATATTTTCTCAACAGAAGTCACACATTAAAAATAGTTGTCGGATTTGACACAGATTTTTTTGAAGTTGCAAGTATTTTTCATTGGATTGGAATGAAACCAATTATTTTAAAATATCATGAATGGTGTAAATTTTATGACCTATTTCATAAAAAATTTTCCAAGCAGTCAATTAAAAATTGAAAATTATGTTTACAAAGTGGATTAAAATCTACAGTAGGACAGAATCTTAACATTAACAAAGAGGAAGCTGACGAGTTTTACAGTTTGATTGATTTCCTACATTCAGTAATTGCATATAATAAAACTGCAGAGCGAAATGTAGAGGAATATGTTAAAAAATACATAAAGACCTGTGAAGAAAAGAATGTTGCAAAGTTGAAAGAAGAGATTTATATTCCGGTTCAAAAATTTAATTTTTCTCAACTCTTTTATGAAATACCTGTATTTTTACAAAAAAAGATATTAAATAAAACAATTTTGTAACTATATAATTTGTTATTTATTTCATTATTTATAAATTAGGTATAATTTGTTTAAAAATCATGCCAAGATCTAAAATAGTAAAAGAAATTCATATAGATCTGTAAAGATAAGAATGTTACAAAGTTAAAAGTAGAGATTTTTATTCCAGTTCAAAAATTTAATGTATGATGTAATTTTTCTCGGCTCTTTCATGAAATACCTGTGTTTTTACGAAAGAAATTAAATAAATCCATTTTATAACTACATATAGATACATATTAACATTAAGTACATTTAAACATGAATTTGAAAAATAAAGCAACTAAATAAAAGAAATTTATACCTTTTTTGAAATTTATATTTATTTATGAATAATAAAAACTTATATAACTATAAACCAATTTACATCTTTTATTGGTAATTTGCATATATTTTACCAAACGACTCAGATATATCTATAATATTTAAATTTAAATTTTTATCTTTATATACAAAATGTTCTTTTTCTTTTATTTCTTTTACAAAATCAGAATTCTCAAAAATATTAGAATATTTTTGAGGTACAAATATAATTAAATTACGGGTCTCAAAGACCCACTTAAGACCATAAATGGTCTTTATTTGCTTAGCATTTATTATATGATATAGAGCATCTTGCTCCATATCTTTAGTTTTTAGGAAACTTTTTTTAGTTTCCACATTTTTGTTATTAAAAGCTTCTTTGAAGCTTTTTTTTGTTGGTGGTTCTTCTTCTTGTTGTTGTTGAAATTGTTGATGTTGTTGATGTTGTGGTTGTTGTTGTTGTTGTTGATGATGATGATGATGATGATGTTGTTCATGAAGTGTCTGCGATTCCTGTTGAGTTCTTATTCTTTTTCGTTTAATTGGGGCTAACTCCTGTGTTGGTTCTATTTGTTGAGCGTAGGCGAAAATTTCTGCTGTGTTTTCCATTTTGCTTTCTTTCTTTCTGTGTTATTATGTTGAGGTCTGTCTTTGAATTGATATATCTTAAGAAAGATTCCACTTTATTTATACTAAATTGTATTATCAATGTTTAGAAATCAAAATCCTTAAGAAAACTAATTAAAAACAAAAAGTTGTAAAGTAAGTTGTTTATTAATGTAATAAATTCTAATTAATAATAATAACACTATAATTTTTTTATATAACATTTTTCGCAACATTGTTGCATTTAACAGTGTTCTAAATTTAAGAAAAATCTTCTACATAAATTCCAATTATACTTTTTTATAAAAGAATATTATTTTTTATTTACCTATTCCTAAATTATTTATTTTTATTAGTAAATATTTTTCTATTTTTATTTTTTCTATTAACATTTTTGCAACATTTTTACAACATTGTGGCATTTAACAGTGCTCTAAACTTAAGAAAAAATTTTCTACATAAATTCTTATTACACTTTTTTATGAAAGAATATCATATTTACTTATCCATTGATTATGACTATTATCAAAGCCTAAATATTTTACATATACTTTATTGCCTTTTCGTTTTAAAATTTTTTCAATTAAATAACCATTGGGGTCTTTGACACTAGTCAGTTCCTGTTCATAGAAGCCACCACGAACTAATTTATTTTTATAATCTTTTAAACTATTTGTAATCGGATCTGTCTTGTTTTTGAAAACTATTTTAAAAACTTCAGTTGAATAGTTAGGTTCATATCCTTTTTGAAAAGTACCTTTAGACCTAGCAATTCTAACAAAATCACCAACATTAAATTTTCCCTTATTAAATATTTTAGGGTAATTATAAATTGAACGAAGAATTTGTTTTTCATTTTGTGATGTAACTTGGTTTGGTTTTAACTTAATTGTACTATGTTTTGTGTTATTATATTTTTCAATTAGTTTTGGTTAAAATTTCCTTGTAAACTAAACTGTTTCCACATAATTGATTTTAATGTTCTGTTAAACCTTTCACAAACACTAGCCTTCATTTCTGAATAAGTATGATAGTGATTTATTTTATAGCTTTTCATTAAATTTTGGAATTTTTTGAAAAATTCTTTTCCCTGGTCAGAATGAATATTTTTTGGAGAGTTCCCCTCCCTTTTAAAAATCTTTTCCATACTTTTAACTACGTCTTCTGCTGCCTTTGATTTAACTTTTTCGGCATATGCATATTTTGAAAATATATCGATAACAGTTAAGAGAAACTTGTATCCATTATTTACTTTTTGATAGGCCGACATATCTACAAGATCAATTTCCCATGTATCATTTAACCCTCTTTGAGATATTTTTCGTCTCCGAAATCTACGTCTAACTGGACGATGAATTTCAGATACTATTTGTGCTTTTGACATTATTATTGAACAGTTAAACTGCAAATGTGAATTTGAATAAAATCAGTAAATATATATATATATATATATATATATACTGTTCTATACTATTGTATATATATACTGATATATATATGTAAATAATTTTTTGGCTATATTCTGAAAATTAAAAACGGTAAAATAAAAGATTTTTTTAATGCTGTAATTTAATAGTTTAATACAACATTTTTACAATATAATTTTTTTTCCAAAAATGTTGAATCGTTTTACATTCACTGATTTTATTGATTTTATTGTGAATTTTTCTGTATTCATTTTAATTTATTTTTTTTAATTTTCGATTTTTATTTTATTAAGACAACCGATGGCGAATGTTTCTAATCCTAGAATTTTCACTCTATTAACAATTTTTTAACTTTTTACACAATTTATACATAATGTCTTGCTTGTTACTTTAAAAAAAAAAAGCAATTACTCGTAACTTATTTTGAATCGCTTTTATTCCTTTGTTTTTGTTTTTTATCCTATCAATCTCCACTTTTTCCTTTTAATCTCTTGCCCAATCTGTTCCACTTTAGCAAGCTTCCAAAGGTCACTGTTACTTATTGTATTTGGCCAGTATACTCTGCATATGATTCTTATTAATGAAAACCTGTAGTATTTGTGTGATGTTGTTCGTAGCTAACCATGTTTCACTTCTATATTTTAAGGTGGTCTTTACACAGGTTTCGAATATTCTCAATTTTGTACCCCTGAATATTTTGGTATTTTTCATATTGGCTGCAATCGGCCGAACATTGCCCTGGCCTTCTTAATTCTATTTTCATGTCGGCGTGTATGTTATTTGTTTCCGCTGTTATTTATAGTGCAGCCTAAGTAGTTGTCTACATATTCGAGTGGTGTGTTGTTTATCACCGGATGACGTGGGTTGTTGATATTTATGACCATTGCTTTCGTCTTCTCGATATTTATTTCAAGACTCACACTTCGAGCTAATATTTCTAGTTGGTCTATTTTAGCTTGCATGTAATTTATTGTATGCGATAGCAGGCAGATGTCATCGGCATAATCTAGATCTTCTAATTGACTAAAAAGATTCCATGTTATTCCAGTTCTTTTGAAACTAATCTCTTTCATGATGTCATCTAGCACTACTGTGAAGAGGATTGGTGACAGTGGGCAACCCTGTCTTTCTCCTATGTTGGGGATGAATGGTTCGCTGATATTACCATTGTGGAGTACTGAGAGTTGTGTCTCCTCATACATGTTCAGTGCTTTCCATATGGCTTTTCTACTTATACAATCAAATGCTTTCTTGAAATCGATGAATACCAGATATAATGAGGCTCGCCATTCTATGGATTGTTCAACGATTGGATAGTTTATTTATTCTGATGTTGTAATTGTTATTGCTGTTAATTGTGCGATTTTCTAGTCAGACTTCTTCTTGGTTAGAGACGCTGGTATTACTGGTTCCATATCCATATTCGGGTTTGTTCTTCGGGACATGTTATTAATTTACCATTTTGGTCTTTCATAAGGTGGTTTTTGTAGTTTCTTTTGCCAGTGAGCTAATTCACAATTTTATGTAGCTCTCTTGCGTTGTTATGTATTGCAGCCGTTTCAGCCTTATTTGCGAGATCGTTATTGTATGTTCTTTTATCTCTTCTTGCAGCTCTTTTGACTTGTTTAACTATATTAGTGTATTGTTGTCTTATAGCGTTGTTGATATTCATTTGCTGTTTTAGGCTGTTTCTTTATGTGATTAGATTCCAGTTGTTATTCGAAATCCATATTTTTCTTTGCGGCTGAATTGTCCCGAGTTGCTCTTCTGCTGTGTTTTTCAGAGTCTCGACAATGTGTTCCCATGTATATGATTGGTCTATTGGGAGGGTTTGGCATATTGTTTTTACCATGTTATTTCTTGTTTCAATATTACGGAGTGCTTGGAGATTTATCTTTCTTCTTATGTTTGTTCGTGATCTTCTTTTGTATTTTTGACATATTCTAACATCTCCGGTTATTAATTCGTGGTCGCTTCCTATATCCACACCTCTCTTTTTTCTGACATCTTGCAGTGTGTTTCTCTATTTTCTGCTGATACATATATGGTCGATTGGGTTATTCGTTTGACCGCTTGGTGAGGTCCATGTATGTAGGATTGGATAAAATTTGTATTTGTAATACAAATACATAAAGAACGCCCTGCATTAAGCCCCTTCGCAATAATACTCCGGGGGCCCTATTTCACATGTAAAGAGAAATTAGACCCCGGGGGCCTTATGCCACATTTAAAGAGAAATAATACCCAGTGGTCTTATTTCTCATTAAATGTGAAATAAGGCCCACGGGGTGTTATTTCACATTAAATGAGAAATAAAACCGCCATGTTTTATTTCTTATTTATGTCATAATATCTCATTTTTTTCAATATACTTAAAACTAGAAAATATTAAAACTTTAAAGAAAGAACAGTATTTTAATTTAATATATTTTTTACTTAGCAATGCACATCTCACTAAAGTAGGATTACCAAACTGACCAAAGTAGGATTATAATAGCTAAATTTATATTTTTAAACAATTATATGTATATTATTTTATGTAGGTATATTCCGGAAAAGGGCAATGTACTTCTTTTCCAAAAATAAGTTTAGTAATCTTATTTTAGTTTATTTATTTATTTATTTATTTATTTTCAATAGTAAATGCCAAAAGAGATTGCTCTCATATCATGGCTGTACACATTTTAAAATATTATTTATTCATTTCAATCTTAATTATTAAATTTTTTCAATTTATATTTTATAAAGAGGTATAAAATATGACAAGTGTAATGTAGTTCTTATAAAATAAACAATAATAACAATATTAGCAAAAAACAAGTAAATGTAACAGTGAGTCGATGCAACCGACTTATTAATACCCTACACCTGAATAATTCGAATTAAATTAAAAATCCATAAGTTTTTTTGGCAGCTGCTTGAACTTCTTCCCTTTTCTGTCTTATTCAACTCGAATTTCAGGAACGTAAAAGGGGCATCCTCTTGAGATGTGCTTGACACCTTTGTAAAAAATTTTATGTTTATGTTTATGTTTATTAATTTGGAAGATTGTTAGTCCTTGAGAGGTGTGTGTCAGGTACCCGAATTGCCACTCCAATTCATCGAATCCATCTCAGGAACATAAAGAAAGCATGCCAGAACACCATTGTACTAAATTTAAAGGTTCTACTTTTGTTGGTTTTGGAGATATGATAGTTGCTCTTGTGCTCGTTCGGAAGTATCCAAAATACGAACCCATGGTTCAAATTCTTTCAAATGTCAGTTTCCAATTTTACAGAAAAGGAAACATAACAGAATACCTTTGTACTAAAAATAAAAGTTCTATCTTTGTTGGTTGTGGAGATTATATCATTTGCTCTGAGGCTCGTTTGGAAGCTACCAAAATCTGAACCCAAGGACCAAATCCTCTCAAATTTCAGAAACCTAAATCAAACATGAAAGAACACAATTCTGCCAAATTTAAAGGTTATATCTTAGTTAGTTTTGGAGATAATCTCATTTGCTCTGGTGCTCATTTGGAAGCTTCCAAAATCCAAACCTATGGACCAAATCCTCTCAAATTTCAGAGACCTAAATAAAACATGAAAGAACACTATTCTGCCAAATTTAAAGGTTATATCTTTGTTGTTTTTCGAGATAATCTCATTTGCTCTGGTGCTCGTTTGGAAGCTTCCAAAATCCAAACCCATGGACCAAATCCTCTTAAATTTCAGAGACATAAATCGAGCAGGAAGGAACATCATTGTAAAAAATTTCAAGGTTCTATCTTTGTTGGTTTTGGAGATAATCTCGTTTGCTCTTGGACTTGTTCGGAAGCTTCCAATATACGAATCCATGATGGAAATTCTTTCAAATGTCATTTTCCAATTTTATAGAAAAGGAAACATAACAGCACACTCTTGTACTAAAAATAAAGGTTCTATCTTTGTTGATTGTGGAGATATACTCGTTTGCTCTAGGGCTCGTTCGGAAGCTTCCAAGATCCAAACCCATGAACCAAGTCCTCTCAAATGTCAGAGATTTAAATAAAACATGAAAGAACACCACTCTGCCAAATTTAAAGGTTATATCTTAGTTGGTTTTGGAAATAATCTCATTTGCTTTGGTGCTCGTTCGGAAGCTTCCAAAATCCAAACACATGGACCACATCCTCTTAAATTTCAGAGACATAAATCGAACGGGAAGGAACATCATTGTACAAAATTTAAAGGTTTTATCTTTGTTGATTTTGGAGATAATCTCGTTTGCTCTGGGGCTCGTTCGGAAGCTTCCAAAATCCGAACCCATGGACCAAATCCTCTCAAATTTTAGAAACTTAAATAAAACATGGGAGAACACCACTCTGTCAAATTTGAAGGTTACATCTTTATTGGTTTTGGAGATAATCTCATTTGCACTGGTGCTCGTTCGGAAGCTTCCAAAATCCAAACCCATGGACCAAATCCTCTTAAATTTTAGAGACAGAAATCGAATGGAAAGGAACATCATTGTACAAAATTTAAAGGTTCTATCTTTGTTGGTTTTGGAGATAATCTCATTTGCTCCGGAATCATTCGGAAGCTTCCAGAATCCAAACCAATGGACCGATTTTGTCCAAATTCGAACTTATCCTTCCTTTCGTGATTAGTAACCTACTATATAAATTTTGTCAAGATAGCTTTATTAGTTTTTGAGTTATCGTGCGAATTGACGGACGGGCGGACATCGTTAAATCGACTCAGGAGCTGATCCTGATTCAGAATATATATACTTGTCCATATCTAACTCGCTTCCTTTTTGTGGTCACAAACACCATACCAAAGTTAATATACCCTATACTTTAGGTGTAGGGTATAAAAAAATACAATAAATTCAAATTAATATAACAAAAACAAAAAGAAATTGGAAGTAAACAAAAAAGAAAACTTTAAACTTTTAAAATCAATAAAAAAAGAAATTTGGACATTAATGAAGTGACCACATATTTCAAATATAATTAACAAACAAAATAATATATAAGTTGCAGCATTCGTTTTTATCTTGTAAATTGTAATATAAATTAATTTTATGTATGTAATTAAATAAAAATTAAAAAAAAACGAGGAAGAATACAGTTGCCTTTGTCAACTCTTAGATACCCGTACGAACCGTTAGTATATTCACAGCCTGTCACTCTGCTTACGATATTATTTTTTTAATATTTTAGTATTTTAAAATAATTTGGGTGAATTTTATAATTTCTAGAACTATGGGTTGTAGATATATTCAAACTATATGTTTATACATTCTTCTAAAGCAAATTCTAACCTTCCACATAACGATTATCAATCCAAAACTTTTTCAAATATTCTATAGTACCATTTAATACTAAGCGGTAAATATATATTAAATTTACTTAGTACAAAATAATAAATATAATTTTGTGCGAATTATATTATTATATTATATTATATTATATTTAAATATTCCATTGACAGAATAATTTCTTATAAGTACAATAAAATACATATATGTATGTAAATACGGCGCTATATAATATACATATATACTCTTATCATTTATTCACTAGTGACATATACGATATGTAAATAAACATGATATTATATAAGTATGTATATATATCAATATCATATAAATAATAATAAAAATTCTTCAAGTAACCGTTATGTTGTTTATTTATTTACATTTTTGTACTACGCATTATATCCTCAACAATTTTAAATTATCGAGTAAAACAAAATGGAAAAAATTCGTTAAAGAAATTTGTTAGAAAATTTGAAAAAATCAAGTAACTCTTTCGTCAATTATAAAGTAACCATATATTATTAAAAAAAGTTATTTACAGAAATAAAAGTATAATATTGAAGATTTAATTTTTGTGTATTGCTTCAAAAAAATTTTAACAGGTGTTCAAGTTACAGGTGTTTAAAAATTGGAAATTTTCAGTTTTTGACCCCTTACAGCTCCTAAACGGGGGGTGATACAAAAAAAATTTCTGAAATGACTCATACTTATTTTCAAAGATCTAACTTCTGTCAAAATTTCAAGTTTCCAAATTAACCCGTTTAGAAGATAGAAGGGTTAAAGGATTTTGAAGAATTTTAGTTTTGCATAACGGTAACTTAAGACACCGTATGCCACAAATATGTATTTATTGTATATATACTTTTAAAGCTAATAAAAGTAGTAATCGTTTGGCGTTTTCAAAATGAAGGAGTTTTCAAAATGAATTTCAAATGAATGAATACCTTATACAACTTTTGCTATAACAATTTAAATATAGAGCTTTTTTGAGCCTTTGGGGAGCTGTAGCTCCGTAACGGGTGGCGCTACAAAAAAAAAGTATTAAAAATAAAATTATTATTTTTGTGAGATCTATCAGCAGTTAAAATTTCATAGCTCTATTTCAAAAAAAATGTCGGGATCTAAAAGTTAGGTGTTCGAGAGCTACCCTAAGGCTTGGTCCAAACTCAACCAAAAAAAATAGGGAACCTACAAATTATTCCCAGAATATTTTGTGTAAAGTTCAAGATTCTAGCTTTCTTAGTTTTTGAGTTAGCGTGCTGACGGACGGACGGACGGACGGACGGACGGACATGGCTCAAAAGTCTTAGAATTTTTTTCTGATCCGATCCATACCTTTGAAGGTATATCTAGCTCGCTTATTTCGAGGTGTTACAAACGGAGGAGTAATTTTATTATACCCGATTCTATCGTACGGGTATAATAAAATGTTTAACACTGACTCTCCATATTAAATTCTAGATTCGACCAATAATTCGCCTTGTTAATTCTTTTTTAAGTTTTAAACTTGTTAATGTTTTTAAATTATTGTCTAATAGTTTATGATTAATTATTATTACTGTTATCTGTATTATATTTAAAAACAAGTTTTAATAAATCAGATTTGTAACAAGCAATTATAAGTAAATTTTTATTCCAACAATAGAGTGATTTAACTAGTTCATAAATACCTAAAATGTTGTAAATTATATTCAGTTAAGCGTTATATACACAAATGTGATACTATGTTTTGCAAACACTGTAACAAATTTGTAGAAAGAAATCATTATTGCTTCATTAATGTTGACGTAAAAGGACCAGTTCTCGACGATTTTGTTTTTATATTTTATGACTTAGAAACAATGCAAGAAACAATAATATACTAAAAGTAGAATCAAGACGTGAAATTACACGAGCCAAACCTGTGTGTTCTCTCCACATGATGTCATTGTTGCATAAATGAGTCTATATTGTTTTTTTGTAAAAAATTTGGTTATAGAACAACAGTTATAAAAACAAAGGTAATTTCAAGTTTTGTTGATGTAATTTTAAAAACAGCAAAAAAATTTAAGAAATTACGGTTTTGGCACATAATGGTCAAAGCTTTGATCATCAATTCATTTTAAATGAACTATTAAATAAAGCCAATTTAGGCCCCAAATTGATCATAAGGGGAACAAAAATAATTCAAATGCAAATAAATAACATAAACTTTTTAGATTCGTTAAATTATCTGCCAATGACACCGGCTAAACTTCCGAAAGATTTTGAACTATCTGTTAATGCTAAAAAAGGTCACTTTCCACATTTATTCAACACTAAAGAAAATGTAAATGACATTGGGTCTTCGGCAGCAGTACAATATTATGGTATCGATTCAATGACAGAAAATAAAATGATCGTAAAGAATTTATCGCTTGGTATGAAGAAAAAAAATATACTGAATTTATTATACAATTCGAACTAGAAGAATATTGTAAAAATGATGTATATATTTTAGCGGAAGTTTGTATAAAATTTAGAAATCTTATATTAGAAGAAAGCAATGTATGCTCTTTTTCCATGGAAGCCACAACTTGATCATGATCATGCTTGATCATGGAATTTCGTCTTCCACAGAAACTTTTTAAAACCAAGTACAATTGCAGATATACAATCAAAAATTGCTCTTCAATGGTTAATTTGGGAAGAAGATCAGAGAACATCAATATTTGTGACGCTAGTAAACAACCTGAAGCAATCATAAACGGGTTAAAAGTAGATGGAAACAAAGTTTTGAATTTCGCGGATGCTATTATCATGGGCATCCAAAATGTTTCCAGTATAGGTGTAAGGACGAACAGGAAATACAGTTTTGTACTTTTGTACCTAAAGAAGGTGAAAAAATAAATATATTGACATTTGCTCGTTATATCCTTATTTATTTATTTATTTATACTGCTTAGTACAAACAGTTTACATAAAATTAATAATATATATAATAACTAGTAAACAATAATAAATTGTTAAATACAATAAAAGTTATAATAAAAATTACATAATTGTTAAGTATAAATAAACTTAGAACTAAGATTAAAATTAAAAATCATATACATAGGTATATACTTTACAGTGCAACAAGAAACAAAAAAAAACCCTAATATTAATAGCGATTGTATAATTTTTGTTTTTGGGAATGTTTTGAAAGTGTAAAGTCAATGTTAAGTTTATGTTTGTTACCTATAATAAGTATCCTATTAATAAGTTCAAATTTGCCATAATTAGTCCTATGATTATAGGTTTTAAACAAATTGCAAGAACGAAGTTGTTGAAGATTTCTAATATTAATTTTACTAGAAATTAAAGTAGATTTAACATAACCCTTGACAATCTCTGTAATGAAAATAACATCAGAAACCTCAAGTCTAAAACTTAAAGTACACAAATCAATTAACTTTAGCCTTTGCTCATATGGTGGCAAAATAATAGAATTTGACCATGGCAAGTGGCGTAAGGCAAATCTAAGAAAGTTTTTCTGTACTGCCTCGATCCTATCAATGTGTTCCATGTAAAATGGGGACCAAACCTGACTAGCATATTCCAGGTTCGGTCTTACAAGACAAGTGTACAACGATTTAAGAACATAGGGATCTGAAAATTCCTTAGAAGAACGTTTAACAAACCCCAATAATGAATTAGTTTTATTTATAATATTATTATAATGAATAATATTATTATAATATATTATTCATTATAATAATTATAATATTAAAGCTAAGTTGGGAATCAAAATACACACCTAAGTCTTTTATTGAAGTAACTTTAGGTAAACTAATACCATCTAAGTTATAGTTGAAATAAATAGGACTAGAACGACGTGTATAAGATAACAATGCGCATTTATTTACATTAAGTAGTAGACAATTATTAACGCACCAATTGTTAAAGTTTTGAAGGTCATTCTGCATAAGGACGGCGTCCTTATTAGATCTAATCTTTTTAAAGATTTTCATATCATCAGCGTAAACTTGAAGCTCACAATTAGAAATGATAGAAGTAACATCATTTACAGATAAAATAAAAAGTAAAGGACCAAGGTGGCTACATTGTGGAACACCGGAATTTGCCACGAATGGTTCTGAAATCACATTTTTGAATATAACACTATAAGAGCGATCACACAAATAAAAATATATCCTCTTTAGCAAAAACTCTGGGAAGCCATATTTTTTTAGTTTTAGTAATATAATACTATGTGGCAATAGATCAAATGCTTTACTAAAATCAGTATAAACAACATCTGTTTGAAAACCTTCTTCGATGTTATTGAGGAGGAGGGACGTTGTTTCAACTAAGTTTGTCACAGTAGATTTTTGTTTTACAAAACCATGTTGGTTATCAATTAAAAGATTAGAACAGTGATTATAAATTGAATCCGTTATAATTAGTTCCAATAATTTTGGAATAGAAGATAATTTGGCTATGGGACGATACTTAGTAATTTCATTTCTAGCATTCTTTTTGTGAATTGGTCTGATATAAGACATTTTCTAAAAAGGAGGAAAAAGTCCGGAATTTAATTAGTTTTTGAAGAGTAATGTTAAAGGCGTAGTGAGAATGTTAGAACACTTGTTCAGAATTATTTCCGGTATACCATAAGGGCCGGGAAAAGTATTATCACCGAGTTTATTTAAATATTTGGAAACTATTTCTTCATTTATATTTATGTCATTAAGAGACGTTTTTTGACAACTATCCATAAATGAATTTCCAAAATTTTTTCGGATCAGATTTTAGTTTCATTTGGTTAATATAATTATTGTAGAGAATATCGGATAACGTTTTAAAATTATCAAAAAAATATGACAAAATTCTTATAGTCATTAATATTTTTTGATTTGAGATATTTACGCCAAGCTTTGTTTTTCTTATTTCTGAGAGATCTAAGCTGCTTTGTGAACCATGGTGGGCCAGATTGGAAAGATCTTTTCTTTGAAATAGGAACGAATTGAGTAAAACCTTCGAACATAATTTCATAAAACCTAATTTTCATTTGATTTAGGTCTATATTATTAAATAAAGACGTGAAGTCACAGGTATTTAAGAAATTTATTAGTCAGGGAAAGTTGATTTTATTGAAATTAAAACTATAAGAATATGCTGCTTCAAGATTTACGGAATTAGTTAAACAATTGGTAAAACTTATTGAAGGGTGATAAGGGTCTAACGCAACAAGCATTAACACCGAGTCACAGAAAGTGATATTATACCAATCAGAGGTAAATATTAAATCCAATTGCTTATCTTTAAAATTACGATGATGGGAAACCTGTTGTAAATTATTGGTATTTAATCCATCAATAAATTGCGAATCAGATTCACTCACAGAAAAATCCGGAATCAAAAAAGATCTTTCGTCATGATTAATCCTTGTTATATGAGGGAGATTGAAATCTTCACATAAAATTAACTCATCATTAGGACCTGAATTAGAGCAAATCAAATATATTGCATTTAAAAGAGTAATGTAAATATTTAAATTCGAAGAAGGCGGAATGTAATGTTAACAATATTTACATTTTTGTTTGAAAATTTTATATTCACACCTATTATTTCAAGCCCGTCTGCATTAGAAATAGGAATTTCATTTGCATTAAAAGAGTTTTTGACGGCAAACAATACACCTCCCCCTTTAGGAATGTAACTATTAGATACATTAGGTTCAGCATATCTATCTTTTCTAAAAACAGAATATGAGCTATCGAAAAGCTCAAGATTGTTAATAGAAGAATTTAGCCAAGCTTCAGTTAATGCAAATAAGTCAAAATTTAAACTTATTGAATTAAATAAGACTTGACTTGTTTTTGTTCTAAGACCTCTGACATTTTGATAATATATTGATAAATTTATCTAAATTGAAGAATCTACCAAAGATGTAGAGATCTTATTTAAATTATTTATTGGCACGAAAAAATTTATTATAATTATCATTCGAAACTTGTAAGTGATTGTTATAATTACTATTACAATGACTGCGGTATGCCTTTAAGCCGTCTGAGACATCTTTGAAAGATATACCTTTAGTTTCGTGAAATTTTATATATAATTTATATAATTCCTTGTATTTGGTTGGTAAACCTTCGTTATCAATTAAAACTTTTATACTTGTTCTGGTCTTACCTTCCAACACAGTATTATATTTACCATCAAACAAGTATGACAAATATAATCTGTGGTAAAAGCTGATTAATAATTGAAGGTTGAAGAGTTTCACCTTGAACAAAGTTTATGAATTTAGAAGTAGAAGGAACATTTGGTGAAGTTGAGGAAGAAGGAGGAGGTTCAGTTATCGAAACACAATTAGAATTGGTAATTTTGGGATCTTTAGTTAGTGATGCAGTATTAAAAGCGTTTATATTGTTATTACTGTTCTGAATAGTATTGTGGTTATGAGATTTGTTGTTCTGATTTATGTTTGAAGTAGTGTAAGTGTCTGAGTTAGTGTTTACTATGATTAAGGAATTATTTGTGTCTGTTGTGCTAGAGTTTAATGACTTGTCAACGATTGAACTATTATTGGGATGAACAGTTAAATTATTAACGTTAATACCAGAATTAGAATTACTATTATCAGAAACAATCTTATTATTTTTAGATATTATTTTTATATTATTACGAGAAATATTTTTATTTTTATTATTATTATTCCTATTTTTATTATGATTATTATTATTTTATTTATTTTATTATTATTATTACTTCTGTTTTTATTTTTATTAATTTTATTACTTATAATATTATTTTTGTTAATACTATTATCATTAATATTAAACTTATTATCTAATTTGCTTTTCGCATCTTTACCTCTAATATCCCGGAATTTTGTAATTGTGGTCCCCTTATTCCAAAATTTAAGATTTTTCACGTTCATGATTATGTTTTCAGAAACTTGCACCTTAAACGACAAGTATTTCGGATTTCGGATGTTTTTGGGAGTTGCCCTTTTACATATTGCAATATCACATTTAAATTTTTGTTTAATATAGCACTCAAGGCTTTTTCTGTAGTTTTGCAATTTAACCTTGAAATGCAAAGAGAAAAAGAAGGCTTTTTTGTAGCCACTGGGACTATTGTAGCCTTAACTCCAGGTTTTGCTTTATTTTTTTTTTCTCTTTGCCTTTGTGGTAGGTGTGATATTGTCAGTTTGGATAAATACGTCTTTATAAACAATGGATGGTTTATTTAATTTATCAAACTGTTGTTTAATTAACTCACTCACATCGCATTGAGTTTCCTTCTGGCTATGATTAGGTAATTGTTTCTCCGAACCCATAGGGTGAAGGGATAAGTTCATGTGATTTAAATCGTCCTTCATAAGTTAAACTACTTCTAGAATGCCAACCAGCTCTTTTGATGTTACCGAAAGAAGTTAATTTTTCATATCATTAACCAGATATGTTAATGTATTCTTTAAATATGTTTTTCGGTCAGAAAGAAAACTGCATAATGCCTGGTTAAAGCTATCGTAGGTTTTTGGCGATATCGTTAAAGCATACCGAATTACTTTTTAGAGCATACACTGCTTTAGCCGCGCAACCTTGGTGTCGCTTTTTATTTCATTTAAGTAAACCATCAACTCGTCTTTAAGAATATGAATAGGCTGGTTTAAATCTAAGCAACTTTCGCAAACAAAATGATGCGAAATAAACGTGTTACATGTTTGCCATGGGGGCATATTAAAACCCCATGGAACTTTCTGTTACAGATGCCATTGCATGCGATGACATCAGTTTTGGAATCTGTAATAGTACAGAGAACGGCACTGCATTTATTTTGATTCATTTTAATTAGTAACAGTAATATATAAAAATTTAACAGCAAAACAAAATTAATTTTAATAATATAAGTCAGTTTTTTAAGAATTCAAGTTAAAATTAAAACAAAAGTAAAGAAACTGAAGTGACCTAATTTAAGTAATTATTAAAAATGTTCAAACAAAAAAAAATTTTTTAAAAATTTTATAAGTCAGCACTTTTGTATTATGGTAAAAATATGTAAAGTTAAAATCTTATGTTTTTGATTATGTTATTGTTCATAAAATAAAAAAATTTAACGAATTTAAAAAATAAAAATACGCGTTTTACGTTTTACACATTACTTAACTTGTTAATGGTTTAAAAAGCACTTATGTGTGCAAATATGGTGGATTCCCAATAGGACATCCAGAAGATACAGTTGGACACGAAAAATGCTCCCAATTTGATTTGTAAAAAATCGAAAGATTAATTAAGTGTGGCATTTTCCATCGCATGATTTATTTCATCCGGTTTTTCCAATAAAGCAAAATAATAAATTAATGTTCACACTTTGCTTTACCTGTAGTTTAGAAAGCAATCAAAATGAGTGCACACATTCTGAAGAACAAAAAATACTGTCAGGAACTTGGGTTATAGATGAGGTAATGAAAGATATCGGAAAAGATTATAAAATAATAAAAATACATGAAATCTGGGGTTATAAAGTTCAGCAATATGATAAAAGTTAAAGCAAAACAGGATTATTTACCGAAATAATGGATACATTTTTAAAAATAAAACAAGAAGCTTCAGGTTGGCCAAAAGAATGTGATTGCGAGCAGTCAAAACAAAACTATGTTCAAGAGTTTTTGGAAAAAGAAAATATTCAACTAAATGCAGAAAAAATTTGTCCAAATGCAGGTTTGCACCAGCTTGCAAAAATAATATTAAATTCGTTTTGGGGAAAGTTTGGACAAAAAGAAAACCAGACAAAAACACTGACAGAGATCCATCAGAATTTTATAATTTTATAACAGATCCAAGCAAAAATGTTCTGCACATCATGATTATTAACTCATAAAAAACACTTTTAGTAAATTGGAAATACAAAGACGAAGATATAGATATATAGATTATATAGATTATAGATCGATATTCAAGATATAGATTTATTGCCTACTGTTAACGTATGTATAGCCTGTTAAACTACAGCGCAAGCTGGTCTAAAATTATATAGCTTTCTTGAAAAATTAAAAGAACGTGTTTTATATTATGATACGGACTCGGTAATATATGCTTCAAAAGAAGGCGAATACAAACCTCCTACAGGTTTATTGGAGATATGACAGATGAGCTTGAGTCTTTTGGAGTTGGAAGCTACATTGCAGAATTATAAGTGGAGGAAATGATTTTAACAAATGTCAACAATGGTATTT
This sequence comes from Poecilobothrus nobilitatus, assembly GCA_947095535.1. Lineage (NCBI taxonomy): Eukaryota > Metazoa > Arthropoda > Insecta > Diptera > Dolichopodidae > Poecilobothrus > Poecilobothrus nobilitatus. The sequence goes on from OX352772.1 coordinate 193,709,703, forward strand.
GCATTTTATCAAAAACTTTTATAGAAAAACAGCAGAACATCAAGTTATTACTGTACCTGATATAAAAACATATAAAATTAAATCTGAAAAACGAAAATTTAATAAAGATTATTCTTCTGTACCTTTTGGTTTTATAAAAAAAAAAAATTCAAAATCAATTTAAATACTGTTTTGCGTAAACTTTTATCATATTGCTGAACTTTATAACTCCAGATTTCATATATTTTTATTATTTTATAATCTTTTCCGATAGCTTTGATTACCTCATCTATAACCCAAGTTCCTGACAGTATGTTTTATTCTTCAGAATGTGTGCACTCATCTTGATTGCGTTCTAAACTACAGGTAAAGTAAAGTGTGAACATTAATTTATTATTTTGCGTTATTGGAAAAACCGGATGAAATAAATCATGCGGTGGAAAATTTCACTCTTAATTAATCCTTCGATTTTTTACAAATCAAATTGGGAGCATTTTTCGTGTCCAACTGTAACTTCGTGTCCAACTGCACCTTATGTGTGCAAATATGGGAATTTACCATATTTGCACACATAAGGATATAACGAGCAAATATCAATATATTTTATTTTTTCACCTTTTTTAGGTTTATAGTGCAAAACTCTATTTCCTGTTCGTCCTCCGTAAAACGCGTCCACAGGATTTAAAGGAGTATTTTTTAAAATAGGATGATTTACTAAGTATGACATTTCTTCTTTTTCATTTATCTGTTGTCTGAAATCACATTACCATATTTCAGTAACTTCATATCCAAATGATTTTAATCGCTCTGTTGTTGTAACAGTAGATTCAAATCTAGTATCCATTGTATCATATTTAAGACTACTTATTGGTTCATTACGCCTATACCGAAAACATTTTGGATGTCCACGATAATAGCATCCGCTAAATTCAAAAATTTGTTTTGTTTCTACACATAATCCATCTACTTTTAACCCGTTTATGATTGCTTCGCGTTGTTTACTAGCGTGACAAATTTTGATGTTTCACTGATCTTCTTCCCAAATTAACCATTGAAGAGCAATTTTTGATTGTATATCTGCAAGTCTGTAGCCACTTTTTTGGTACTAAGCCAATTGTACTTGGTTTTAAAAAGTTTCTACGGAAGACTAAATTGCATGCTCAAGCTATAGTTGTGGCTTGCATAAAATGGCATACATTGCTAGTAGATAGGTAGGCACTTGGGCCAGACAGGTCAGTAGGTCAAGGTCACCCGTAAGTAGGTCAAGGCCACCCTGAAGTAGGTCAAACTGTAATTAGGTCAGACAGGAGTAGGTTAACGACATAAAAGTATGTCAGAAGGCCGCGGCGACCGTTAAACAACTCTTGTTGTATATTTGTGGATTGTAAGGATTGTATACTTGTTTTAAGTAATAGGTAAACATGGAAATAGTAAGAAAAAATATTTTTTTTATGCTTGCAAATTTTAAGATGTTGTTGTTTGTTGTTTTTTATTTGTTTTTTTCTTTCGTTTTTTTTATCAAGAATGTTGAAAAAAAAAAACAAGAAATCAAAAATATCTAAAGTGGTACAGGTCTACTTCTTATTGATGTATACTTGGCTTAAGTAATAGGCGCATTTGAAAAGTAGAAACAAAAAAATGGTTAATGAATGTAAAAGGAAAAAAAAAAGTTTAAACGTACAAGATAGAACGATTTTAAAAGGTACAACGCATCTTTAAAATTCATAAAGAAAAAGTGCAAACCTGTTTTTCTGTCTATATAATGATCAAACCATTGAAAAAAAATTATGCGTTTTTAGATGTACCTAACTATTTGTGTTTTTTTTTTTTTTTCTACTTTAACTATTTAAAGAAGATAAAAGAAAAAAACTAATGATTATTGTCGGTGTGTCGTGTAAGATATTTTTTGTTTGTAAGAATGTTCAAAAAAAAATATGAATGAAAAGAAGACAACCAGGAAATTAAAGCTGTGGAAGTACTTAACGACTAACATGTTGCTTAAGTGCATTGTATGTTGCATAATCTGTGAAGAATAAAAAAAAAAAAAATTCAAGTCAGGTTAATTGCATTTGTCACCTATTTTGAAAACAAGAATATAAAAATAAAACAGATTTATTCTGTGTTCAAGAAAAAATATGAATAAAAAGAAAACAACAAGAAATCAAAAATATCTAACGTGGTACAGGTATACTTCTTGTTGATGTATACTTAGCTTAAGTAATAGGCGTATATGAAAAGAAAAAGAAAAAATGCTTTATAAAATTTAAAGAGAAAAATGAAAACAGAACAAAAAGATGTGTAACTACGTTTCTTTAAAATTTTAAAACTAATTTTAAAAAAATTAAAAGAAAAAGTGCAAACTGGTTTTTAAATGTTACATAAAGATTCAACCTTGACAAATTTGATGCAATTTTGAGATGCTTTTATTTTTTCTTGTTATCTTTTTTTCTATGAAGTATTTAAAGAAGAGGAAAGAAAAAAATTCTTAGTATCACCGTATAAGATTTTATTATTATGTAAGAATGTTGACAAAAATATGAATAAAAAGAAAACAAACAGGAAATCAAAAATATCTAATATGTGGTTTAAGTAATAGACGTGAATGGAAATAGTAAGAAAAAATGCGTTTTTATAAAATGTAAAGAGAAAAATTTAAACAAATTAAGTGTACCTATGCGAATTTTTAAAATTAAAAGAAAAAAGTGCAAAGCTGATTTTCAAATCTGAATCAACCTTGGTCGAATTGATATTTTGAGATGAATTTTTTTTTTTCTTTTTTTGTTCTGATGAAATATTTAAAGAAGAGGAAAGAAAAAATTATTAGTATTTTTAGATTTTATTGATATGTAAAAATGTAGAACAAAAAAAGATGTATTCTTATGTTGTGTTAAAAAAAAAATAAAACAAATTTATTTATATGTTTGAAATAATTTTTTATTTAAAAATATTTTACAATTTTATAGAAATCTGTGCTGTCTTAATCTAACATTTTTTCTTTTAAAAGATACATATATACATTATAACAATTTTTAACAGCACATCTGAAATTGTTGTTTAATAAGTGTATAGGACAATTTGATTTAAAGTTATCAATCTTTTGTAATGACGGCAAGTTTCTGCTTAAATCTTCTATTTTATCACTGTCAATGTACTTTTAAAGGAATAGTTGTTTTTGTTCTCCTTTAACATAAATTTTTTCAGCTGACTCTAAATAGTGTTTTAATATACATTTTACATCTAAATATTCAACTAGACCGTTATTCCATTTAAGTCCACTTATTTTATTTTCACAATACTGGTTATTATATTTCATATCCGGACTAAGTTGCTCTGAGGGGTACGGTGCTTTGAAGTGATAGTATGGCTAATTCTTTTAGGAAATATTGCTTTTCATTTCCTTGTAAAAATTGTAGGTCAACTATGAGAACTCGTTTAACCATGTCGACGGTTTGTGTAAGAGTACTCATTAGAATAAATAAATTTACATTTATATTCACTTCGGCAAAAGAGCTTTTCATATAAATATAGGTTAACAGTGCTATTTTTAACTAATACAACTATGCTATTTCATCCATTTACTATGATGGTAGCGGGGCCATCATGCTGTGGTAAAACCACTTTTATTCATAATTTAATAAAGTATAGAAAAGAAAATATACAACCACATATTAATAGAATTATTTGGTGTAATCCAGACAAAAATGCCGTTCCAAAATATTTAAAAGATGTGGAATATAGTAACACTATTCCGGATTTTAATGATAATCAAAAACCTTTGCTAATTATTATCGATGATATGATGTTAAATTCCCATGATAAGTATGTATGTGATTTATTTACTAGCGGGTCACACCATAGAAATTTATCTGTAATATTTGTAACACAAAATGTTTTTCACCAGGGTAAATTTTCATGAGATATTTCGCTTAACTGTAAATATCTAGTACTTTTCAAAAATCCAAGAGATAAATCGCAGATGTTACCTCTAGCTCGCCAAATATATCCCAATCAAATCAAAGCATTTGAAAAAGTATATAATGAAGTGACGACAGAACCATACGGGATATGGTATGATACGAACCATAATACTAATAGATCTTACTCAAGATGTTAATGATATATTTCGATTAAGAAGTGATATATTTGAAAAAGGTTTGTGTTTTTGTACAAGAGATCAATTAGAACAATTTGGCAAAGAATATGAAACGTTTGAAGGTCAACCGTCATATATTGCACCTATTAAAAAGCTCTAAACCGAAATTTCAGAAAGTAATTATAAAACATTGTGATCCTGAAGTAATCGAAACATTTTGTGAAATTCCTTTAAATATTTTAAAAGGTAATTGTAATCTAAGTAAATATCAACAACCCAATTACGAAAGTATAAAAAGGAATTGAGATCGCTCATTTGCCGCCAAAAATCTATAAATAGTAAAAGAAAAATCATTATTCAACGTGATGGATTTTTACCTACACTTCTTGGTGCAGTACTATCAGGGATAATCGGAAATTTTATAAAATGAATAATACAACAATTAACAAAATGATTATACTAAAACCCGAGACTGATGAGAAAATGAAACAAAATGCAGACTTTGAATTAAATGAGTTGGATAAAAATATGAAAAAAATATTGTTAAATAAATATCTAACAGACACTCAAAAATGGTATTTATACAGACACAATCTATTTAAAATAAGAAACAAAACTATAGTACTTCCTAGAAATAAAGAGGAGAAAGTAAAAATTACGGAAACAAAAGGTACTCAAACTCGTGCAAAACCAATGTATATAGATGCGGAAGCTCAATCGCATTTTCCTGAATATAAGAATCTAGGAATACAAGTTGTTCCTGAAGAAGAAGAAGTATATGAAAAAGAAGTTGATGACGAAGTATTTGATGATGAAATTCAGGAAAATGTTTTAACAAAAGCATTGTCAGCTGCTTCAGTTGGAGAACGTCTTAGAAAAAGAAAATCAATTAGAAATCAAAATGTACAAATTTTTGAAACTGATACAGGAGACATTATAACTGTTCCTTTAGATAGCCCAAGCCCACCAACGAAAAAAAAAAAACTATAAATAGCAAAGAGTTGAATAATTCATCAAGACGTGTTTTAAGGTCAGCAGTAGGTAATACTCAAACAGAACTTAATTTTCCAATTCGTAAGAATAAATCCGCAAGCTCATGAACAACATACAAGTAAATGATGAATTTTATGTCACTTTACTCAGTGATTCATCTATGAACTATTATCCAGAAAATTCATTATCATCTTTTACAAATAAAATGAATAAATACATGTGTGATTCAAGGTGGAAAGTCGGTATTTCAGAAATGTATGTTAATGATTTCGTTCCAAATGTGTATGGTGAAGAATGGGAAAAAAGTACTCAAATATTTATTAAAGGTATGCAGAAAGATATGATAGGAGTTGGAACATCATATATTCCATATATAGAAAAACAAATGATATGCGACTGAAAAATTTTTCTACTACCAACACTAATTCAAAATATACGCCCACTTAATAGGTTTACAAGAAAAGAAGTTGAACGACAGTTGATTTGGGGAATTTTTAATTTTATAAACGATGAAGTTCATTATACACAACCAATAAAAGCTGAGGTGATGCCTACAAATTTAAGTTACACCGCAATATGTGTTACTAAGCCTAAAATAGATATAAAAATAAGAGCACATTACGCTTATACCCTCGAAGGACTTTTGACAACATGTTTCAATCAAGTATCTTTTAAAGTTACAGATTTTAAAAAATATAAATCATGTGTAATAGAAGCTTTCAAAACTTTTATAGATAGTGTACAATTGATTCCCATTAGTAAACCAGATATGTTTTTTATATACACAGATATAATTGAACCGCAAAAAATAGGTGATAAAGATATAAGGTGTTTAAGATCTGTTAACATACAAAATTCTTTCACTGATACTGTAAAAGAATTCAGTAATATTCAATATTGCAATGTTGGGAAATCATTTAATAACATTTCATTACTTTTATGTGATAAATATGGATACAAAATAAACTTTTCCAATAGTTTAATTCCAACAAAAATTGTATTACATTTTAAAAAAGCGATTTTACTAAACTAAACTAAGAAAACCTAAAACCTAAAAAGATATTTTTGAATAATTATGATTGAATGTATGAAATCAGAGCTTGATATTTTTAAAACACAGCCTATTCAGTCAAGTATTTTACGATCTGAAGAAGTTTCCTATAACCCTATTGCTTCTTTAGATAATCCATCTGTCATAGAATTTGTTTCACTAGGGCACAGTGATACATATAGAGACTTGTCTTCGACATATCTAAAATTAAAAGTACAAATTTTAAAAAAAGATGAAACTCAATGGAATAAATATAAAAAAAACTGATGGAACACCTATACAACAACCAAGTGTGGTTAATAATATGATACATTCATTAATAAAACAATGCAATGTTCAACTAAATGGAAAGAATATATCTCCATCAGATGGCAATTATCATTACAGAGCTTATATTGAATCATTGTTAAATTATGGTACGGATGCCGCTACAACGCATTTGGAGTGTGGTGGATGGATGTTAGATAAGCTAAATATAGCAAAAACAGGTAACAGCGGTTCAAAAGAACGTCAAAAATTACACCAAAATAGCAATGTAGTGGAACTTATGGGGAAACTACATTTAGATATGTTTAACCAACCTACACTTCTCATAAACAATGTCGATGTTCGAGTTATCCTAACATTAGAAAAACCAGATTTTTACCTCTTTGCAGATGATACTGATGAATCTCAACTGAAAATTTTAGAAGCCACTTTATTTATGAGACATGTAACAATTAATCCTAGTGTGCTATTAGCACATAATGCTGTATTGGAAAAAACTAATGCCAAATACAATTACAAACGGGTAGAGGTAAAAACTTTTACCATTCCTCAGAATAGTTCATCAATATCACTTGATAATGTTTTTATTGGACAGTTGCCAAACACAATCATTTTTTGCATGACAGAAAATACAGGTTACTCTGGAAAAAGGTCAAAAAACCCATACAATTTTAAACATTTTGATATTTCACAATTTGTGTTAAACGTAAATGGTGTTCAAATACCCAATTCAGCAATTGAAACCAGTTTTTCAGATGAAAATAATTGCTGTACAAGAGCATACAGTACACTTTTTTCAGGAACTGAAATTTACCATAATGATAAAGGTCATCAGATAACAAAAACCATGTTTAGTAATGGGTTTTTCATTCTAGCTTTTGATTTAACTCCAGATGCATCAGGAAATGAAGTGTGTCAAGGACTACTAAATCAAGGTACAGTTAGAATTGAGGCAAGGCTATCAAAACCACTTACATCTACACTGACTGCTATTGTTTATGGAGAATTTGATGCAAGTTTACAAATTGATAAAAACCAAAATATATTCTCAAACCTATAAATAGCATACATAAAAGTAAATTTGAATATTTGACAAAATGTCACTGTCTTGTGCACTTCTGGATGTAACATTTTGTAGTGATGATAATAATACCTTGTTTGCGAAAGATATTTGTATAGTTGGTTTTAAAGAACCTTGTAAAAAGTTTGTAAAAGAGCTCCTGTATAAATTTCCAACTAGAGATTTTATAAATGCTAATTTTGATAATTACTCTTTTGGAACTGTGTACAACGATAAAATAAATAAAGAGCTCTGTCAAATACTAGAAAAATTTGATGTTATTATAACAAATAAAAAAATCAAAAAAGAGTTTTTATCAAATTATATTAAAGAACTAAACAACTAAAGTATATGACTTGAGTCAATTTGATTGATGAATACCCTAGAGATAAGTGACGTATTAAGATGTAACAAACACGTAAATTTTTTAAACGAGTTTTTGCTCTGAATCAACTCCCCAGAATAATTGAAAAACAAACTTTTTTAATTGTAAACACTGATAAATTAAAAGATCCGGGAACACATTGATTAGTTATGTTTAAGCCAAAGAATGGCTGTGTTGAATATTTTGATTCGTTTGGTAGAACACAAGATAAATTAGAAATTTTAAGTTACTTAAAAAATCAATGTATAATTTTTAATAAGAAACAGTTACAAAGTAACTATTCAGATATTTGTGGGCAATATTGCTGTGTTTATACGTGGTATAGCTGTTGCGGTTATAGTATGAACGCTTTTTTAAAACAATTTAATAAAGAAAATCATATAGATAATGACAAAAATATAATAAATACTTTTCACCATATATTTGAAAATTATAATATTTCTCAATCATGCCTTCCTAAGAGATATAACATTTAATAATAAACTTTAGTGTAATTAAAATAATGGAAGAGCAAGGTCCTAGCATTAATTTGCTGCTGAGTTGTACATATTTTCTCAACAGAAGTCACACATTAAAAATAGTTGTCGGATTTGACACAGATTTTTTTGAAGTTGCAAGTATTTTTCATTGGATTGGAATGAAACCAATTATTTTAAAATATCATGAATGGTGTAAATTTTATGACCTATTTCATAAAAAATTTTCCAAGCAGTCAATTAAAAATTGAAAATTATGTTTACAAAGTGGATTAAAATCTACAGTAGGACAGAATCTTAGCATTAACAAAGAGGAAGCTGACGAGTTTTACAGTTTGATTGATTGATTTAGTAATTGCATATAATAAAACTGCAGAGCCAAATGTAAAGGAATATGTTAAAAAATACATAAAGACCTGTGAAGAAAAGAATGTTGCAAAGTTGAAAGAAGAGATTTATATTCCGGTTCAAAAATTTAATTTTATGAAATACCTGTATTTTTACAAAAAAAGATATTAAATAAAACAAATTTGTAACTATATAATTTGTTATTTATTTCATTATTTATAAATTAGGTATAATTTGTTTAAAAATCATGCCAAGATCTAAAATAGTAAAAGAAATTCATAAATAGAACTCCTGTGTTGGTTTTATTTGTTGAGCGTAGGCGAAAATTTCTGCTGTGTTTTCCATTTTGCTTTCTTTCTTTCTGTGTTATTATGTTGAGCTCTGTCTTTGAATTGATATATCTTAAGAAAGATTCCACTTTATTTATACTAAATTGTATTATCAATGTTTAGAAATCAAAATCCTTAAGAAAACTAATTAAAAACAAAAAGTTGTAAAGTAAGTTGTTTATTAATGTAATAAATTCTAATTGATAATAATAAAACTATAATTTTTTTATATAACATTTTTCGCAACATTGTTGCATTTAACAGTGTTTTAAATTTAAGAAAAATCTTCTAAATAAATTCCAATTATACTTTTTTATGAAAGAATATTATTTTTTATTTACCTATTCCTAAATTATTTATTTTTATTAGTAAATATTTTTCTATTTTTATTTTTTCTATTAACATTTTTGCAACATTTTTACAACATTGTTGCATTTAACAGTGCTCTAAACTTAAGAAAAAATTTCCTACATACATTCTTATTACACTTTTTTATGAAAGAATATCATATTTACTTATCCATTGATTATGACTATTATCAAAGCCTAAATATTTCACATATACTTTATTGCCTTTTCGTTTTAAAATTTTTTCAATTAAATAACCATTGGGGTCTTTGACACTAGTCAGTTCCTCTTTATAGAAGCCACCACAAACTAATTTATTTTTATAATCTTTTAAACTATTTGTAATCGGGACTGTCTTGTTTTTGAAAACTATTTTAAAAACTTCAGTTGAATAGTTAGGTTCATATCCTAAATCCATTTTATAACTACATATAGGTACATATTAACATTAAGTACATTTAAACATGAATCTGAAAAATAAAGCAACTAAATAAAAGAAATTTATACCTTTTTTGAAATTTATATTTATTTATGAATAATAAAAACTTATATAACTATAAACCAATTTACATCTTTTATTGGTAATTTGCATATATTTTACCAAACGACTCAGATATATCTATAATATTTAAATTTAAATTTTTATCTTTATATACAAAATGTTCTTTTTCTTTTATTTCTTTTACAAATTCAGAATTCTCAAAAATATTAGAATATTTTTGAGGAACAAATATAATTAAATTACGGGTCTCAAAGACCCACTTAAGACCATAAATGGTCTTTATTTGCTTAGCATTTATTATATGATATAGAGCATCTTGCTCCATATCTTTAGTTTTTAGGAAACTTTTTTTAGTTTCCACATTTTTGTTATTAAAAGCTTCTTTGAAGCCTTTTTTTGTTGGTGGTTCTTCTTCTTGAAGAAGAATGATTTCTTCTTGTTGTTGTTGAAATTGTTGATGTTGTTGCTGTTGTGGTTGTTGTTGTTGTTGTTGATGATGATGATGATGATGATGTTGTTCATGAAGTGTCTGCGATTCCTGTTGAGTTCTTATTCTTTTTCGTTTAATTGGGGCTAACTCCTGTGTTGGTTCTATTTGTTGAGCGTAGGCGAAAATTTCTGCTGTGTTTTCCATTTTGCTTTCTTTCTTTCTGTGTTATTATGTTGAGCTCTGTCTTTGAATTGATATATCTTAAGAAAGATTCCACTTTATTTATACTAAATTGTATTATCAATGTTTAGAAAACAAAATCCTTAAGAAAACTAATTAAAAACAAAAAGTTGTAAAGTAAGTTGTTTATTAATGTAATAAATTCTAATTCATAATAATAAAACTATAATTTTTTTATATAACATTTTTCGCAACATTGTTGCATTTAACAGTGTTTTAAATTTAAGAAAAATCTTCTACATAAATTCCAATTATACTTTTTTATGAAAGAATATTATTTTTTATTTACCTATTCCTAAATTATTTATTTTTATTAGTAAATATTTTTCTATTTTTATTTTTTCTATTAACATTTTTGCAACATTTTTACAACATTGTTGCATTTAACAGTGCTCTAAACTTAAGAAAAAATTTTCTACATACACTCTTATTACACTTTTTTATGAAAGAATATCATATTTACTTATCCATTGATTATGACTATTATCAAAGCCTAAATATTTCACATATACTTTATTGCCTTTTCGTTTTAAAATTTTTTCAATTAAATAACCATTGGGGTCTTTGACACTAGTCAGTTCCTGTTCATAGAAGCCACCACGAACTAATTTATTTTTATAATCTTTTAAACTATTTGTAATCGGGTCTGTCTTGTTTTTGAAAACTATTTTAAAAACTTCAGTTGAATAGTTAGGTTCATATCCTTTTTGAAAAGTATCTTTAGACCTTGCAATTCTAGCAAAATCACCAACATTAAATTTTCCCTTATTAAATATTTTAGGGTAATTATAAATTGAACGAAGAATTTGTTTTTTATTTTGTGATGTAACTTGGTTTGGTTTTAACTTAATTGTACTATGTTTTGTGTTATTATATTTTTCAATTAGTTTTGGTTAAAATTTCCTTGTAAACTAAACTGTTTCCACATAATTGATTTTAATGTTCTGTTAAACCTTTCACAAACACTAGCCTTCATTTCTGAATAAGTATGATAATGATTTATTTTATAGCTTTTCATTAAATTTTGGAATTTTTTGAAAAATTCTTTTCCCTGGTCAGAATGAATATTTTTTGGAGAGTTCCCCTCCCTTTTAAAAATCTTTTCCGTACTTTTAACTACGTCTTCTGCTGCCTTTGATTTAACTTTTTCGGCATATGCATAATTTGAAAATATATCGATAACAGTTAAGAGAAACTTGTATCCATTATTTACTTTTTGATAGGCCGACATATCTACAAGATCAATTTCCCATGTATCATTTAACCCTCTTTGAGAGATATTTTTCGTCTCCGAAATCTACGTCTAACTGGACGATGAATTTCAGATACTATTTGTGCTTTTGACATTATTATTGAACAGTTAAACTGCAAATGTGAATTTGAATAAAATCAGTAAATATATATATATATATATATACTGTACTATACTATTGTATATATATACTGATATATATATATGTAAATAATTTTTTGGCTATATTCTGAAAATTAAAAACGGTAAAATTAAAAGATTTTTTTAATGCTGTAATTTAATAGTTTAATACAACATTTTTACAATATAAATGTTTCTCCAAAAATGTTGAATCGTTTTACATTCACTGATTTTATTGATTTTATTGTGAATTTTTCTGTATTCATTTTAATTTATTTTTTTTAATTTCAGATTTTTATTTTATTAAGACAACCGATCGCGGACGTTTCTAATCCTAGAATTTTTACTCTATTAACAATTTTTTAACTTTTTACACAATTTATACATAATGTCTTGCTTGTTACTTTAAAAAAAAAGCAATTACTCGTAACTTATTTTGAATCGCTTTTATTCCTTTGTTTTTTTTTTTTTTTCAATATTCTTACATAACAATTAATTAATGGTTTTTCTTTCCTCTTCTTTAAATACTTCATAAAAAAAACGAAAGAAAAAAACATCAAATAAAAAACAACAAACAACAACATCTTAAAATTTGCAAGCATAAAAAAAATATTTTTTCTTACTATTTCCATGTTTGCCTATTACTTAAAACAAGTATACAATCCTTATAAACAACAAGAGTTTGCTGACGGTCGCCGCCGCCGGTCTGACCTACTTTTATATCGTTAACCTACTCTTGTCTAACCTAATTACAGTTTGACCTACTTCCGGGTGGCCTTGACCTTGACCTGATATAAAAACCTGTCTGGCCCAAGTGCCTACCTATCTACTATTGCTTTCTTCTAAAATAAGATTTCTAAATTTTATACAAGCTTCCGCTAAAATATATACATCATTTTTACAATATTCTTTTAGTTCAAATTGCATATTACATTCAGTATCTTTTTTTCCTCATGCCAAGCGATAAATTCTTTAAGATTATTTTCTGTTATTGAATCGATACCATAATATTATACTGCTGCCAAAGACTCAATGTCATTTGCATTTTCTCTAGTGTTGAATAAATACGGAACGTGACCTTTTTTAGCATTAACAGATAATTCAAAAACTTTCAGAAATTTAGCCAATGTCATTGCCAGATAATTTAACGAATCTAAAACTTTATATTATTTATTTGCATTTGAATTATTTTTGTTCCCCTCATGATCGATTTGGAGTCTAAGTTATTGGTTTTATTTAATAATTCATAACCGTAAAAATAATTCTATTTTTAACCAAAACCGTACCGACTCCTACGGGGCCCGCCTTGACGCGGTGGAGTTGGCTTAAGTACGACCCTTGATCCTCACAGGCAATGTCAGCGGATTCCTTAGGAATCTGGCAGGTGCAACCATGCTGTTAAGGATGTGGGGGGAGGAAGGAAAACTAAAAGAGCCCCACCCCCTTTATCAAGAGATGGAGAAAAAAGAAGAAAAGCGCGGAAGGATATTGCCGCAAACGTCGGGGGGAGCTGCGACCACCGGCGGGCCTGGCCCCAGTCATGGGGAGAGGTCGCCAGCAGAGTTCAAAAATGCGAAGGAAAGAGAAGAATGTGGAGAAAGTGGAGTGGTTTCCCTCCAAAGAGCGAAGCGTAAGCTGAACTCGAGAGAGAGGAAACTGAGACTGCAGTGGAAACAGGTGGGAAAGTCAGAGGAAACAATAAACGCCCTTCTTAGAGAAAGAAGAGCGTTCTATTGCGATCTGGTTTTGCCCCCAACGGGAGCTGCCGTCTCGAAACAAAGCAAGAAGGAGGTGAAGTTGACGAGTGAGGGGGAGACCAAGGGGAGAGAGGTTTCGAAACCAAGAGAAACCAATGGCTACTCTTCGGAGTACCAAAGACCGATTACCTTAGTTTGGAAAGCGTGAACGGGCACATTTACTACTTACGTAGATCTTTGCGCGTTTTCTTTATAAAAAGGAAGGGGGAAGAATCTCCCCCAGAGGAGGTTGGTGGTGAAGTGACAGAGAAATTGTCCAAATGGGCAATAGAAGCTGAACTCACCACTACGAATCCGGAGGCCAACTCCAAGGAGATGACCAACGTAGCTGAGCTTGAGGACACCCACTCGATGAACTCCTTCACGGAAGCATCAGAGCAGGGATCCTCGTTAGCCGAGTTAGGTCCGGCAATAATGGAGAGCCTGGAGGAGATTACTCCAGCAGATTCAGGCACTCCAGGAGCCGGTAAAATCAAGGATAGGAAAGGTGAAATAAACACCCCACCTAGCGAGGACGAATAACAACGGTCCATGAATAAGCTTGTAACAAAGATCATTCAAGCTAATACGCACAGGAGCATCACCGCCACAGAGGCAGTGGCGGAAAGAATGCTCAAAGAAGGAATGTCTGTGGCACTCATTCAGGAGCCCAGCACAATGAATGACCAGCCAATAGGTTGGGACGGGAAAGATTTTAAGTGTTTCTATAGTTGCGACAATGGTAGGCCTAGAACTTGCATTGTAATTGAAAAATATTAAAAGCTATTTCCATTTCACAGTTAAATAGTAAATACACGGCCACCATACTAGCAGAATGGGAGGTAGATGGAAGCAAAGTGGCCATCATTTTGGCATCAGTATATCTACCATATGATGAGCAAGAGCCACCACCGACAAAAAGACTGAAGTATCTGGTAAGTTATTCAGAACTTAACAATAAACACCTGATTGTGGGCTGCGATGCTAACTCACACAATACGGTGTGGGGTAGCACCAACGTCAACAACAGAGGTAAATTACTTTTAGAATATATATGCTCAACGAATCTGCTGATTCTGAATAAAGGTAATACCCTAACCTTTATAAACAGAAATCGCAGAGAAGTTATAGATATAAGTTTAACCAGTAATAGTATAGGCAATAGAATTATGAATTGGCATGTATCAGAGGAGGTCTCATTCTCTGATCATCGCCACATCAGGTTTGACCTGGATCTAGGCTATTCAGATACTGCCCCTTTTAGGAATCCTAAAAGAACGGATTGGAACCAATACAGATCGTGTCTTAGAGAAAAATTGATTTCTAGACTGGATTCAATAAACGGTACTAACGAACTAGACAAAGAAACCGAGTTTGTAACAATGGCAATAAGCGAATCGTATGAAAGCTCATGTCCACTGACTCGCATATCTAATCGATATAAACAAAGGTGGATGAATAGGAACCTGATGGAAGTCAGGAAAAATGTTAGGAAGCTTTTTAATAAAGCAATGAGCACCTATAGCGAAACGCAATGGGCGGCATATAGGGAAGCACTTAAAAATTTTAAAAAGGAGTGTAGAACCGAAAAAAGAAGGCTCTGGAGGGAATTTACAGAGCAAATAGAAAAAGTTTGCGATGCCTCTAGATTGAGGAAAGTCCTATCCAAAGGCCACACGCAACAGGAACTTATAGAGAGAGAAGACGGTACCATGTCAATAAGTATGGACGAATCACTTGAAATACTACTGTCTAAGACCTTTCCCGAAAGCGAAACGTTTGTAAGGCCTAGGGAAGGAGAAGAAGTAGAACTAAGATCAACAAGAACAGACGAGATGATGACTAGAGTCGATCAAATCGCCACGGATAAGAGGTTATCCTCGGCATTTAATTCTTTTGAACCTTATAAGTCCCCAGGGCCCGACAACGTCTATCCGATTCAACTCCAAGAAGGGCTTGGAATTCTAAGAACAAGATTAAAGGCCATTTACAAAGCCTGCCTCAGACTAGGCTATACGCCGAAAATATGGGGGGAATCCAAAGTGATCTTGCTCCCAAAACCGAATAAGACGTGCTACAGGAAAGCCAACGCCTACAGACCGATAAGTCTGACCTCTTTCCTCCTAAAAGGACTGGAGAAGATTATAGAACTGGAGAAAAGAAACCAACTAAATCCAAGGCTATCGTGTTATCAACACGCATATATAAAGGGAAAATCGGTGGATACCGCTCTACACGAGGTTATCCACACGATAGAGGAAGGTTACAATAAAGGAAAGGTAACCCTCGGATGTTTTATTGACATAGAAGGGGCGTTTAATAACGTTGAAATAGGAAAGGTAATAGAAAGAATGCAAAGCAGAAACATTGAAGACATACTACTCGGGTGGACTAAATCCATGTTGATCAACACAACAGCAATCTCCAACTTCGGAACTGCTGTAAAGAAGAAAATAATATCAAGAGGTACACCGCAAGGAGCTATCCTCTCCCCGCTTTTATGGCTTTTAGTAGTTGATGAGCTATTAGTAAAGCTATCAACCAACTACCATAAGGTGATATGCTACGCAGACGACGTGGTATTATTAGTAACGGAAAAAGAGCCGGCCAATACCACAGGCACTATGCAAAGGGCAATCGACATTACCATAGATTGGGCCGAATCAAACGGCCCTAGAATGAACCCAAACAAAACCGAAATATGTCTCTTTAGTAGAAAAAGAGATAGGAGGACCCCACGGGCTTCACGTTTAAATAACACACAATTAGAATTTACCAACTGTGTAAAATACCTAGGTGTGTATTTGGATGAAAAGCTCAGGTGGAGCAAACACATAAATGAGAAAAAAGAAAAAGCGATAAGAGCCCTTTGGGGATGTAGAAGTGCTGTGGGTAAGACATGGGGCTTATCGCCAAGAATCATGTACTGGTTATACACGTGTGTTATACGACCTATGATAACACACGGATCACTCGTTTGGTGGACGGCCACCAAAAAGAACAGGTACCGGAATACCCTAACACAAATTCAACGCCAGGGATGTCTCGGTATAACAGGTTCAAGTAGAACAACCTCAACGAAATCCATGGAAATAATCCTGGACCTAGAACCGATAGAAATCTATATACAACGAAGATCTATGGACACAGCCATGAGACTCCTCATGACAGGAAACTGGTGCGATGACTCAAGTTCGGTCGGGCACAAAGAAATTCTTCGAATGATAGAGAATGCTAACGCAAATATACGCAACTTCCGGGAAAGCCAAGAAGCCGCAGATATGATCGCGGGGGACCTCAGATTAGACTGTAACTTCGGAACGGAAACAAACCATCCGGAACACTACAGTCTCACTAATCAAATTGGAATTAATGTATACACAGATGTGGCAAAAAAAGACAGCAAATGTGGTATAGGAATCATATGCGACGAATTGAACATACGAATTGCGAACACAGTGGCGCCACACGCAACTGCACGTCAATGCGAAACTATCGCAATAGAAAGCGCGGCCAAAGAGCTTCTGCGAAAAAGACTCAGTGGTAGGATCATCAATATCCATACCGACTGCAAATCAATTGTGAGAACGATGGAGAACGGGTTGCACAAATCAAGGAAATCAATTGAGTGCTGAATCAAGCCTTAAATGAGCTGGGGGAAACAAACGCTGTCAAGCTGCAGTGGAGACCGGCTCACTCAGGCTATCCCGGTAACGAAATCGCAGACGCGACAGCTAAATCTGCATTAAACAGACAGCTAATAGATATAGTAGACGTAGGTATGCCGTACTCGGCGGTAAAGTTAACTACAAGCAACTGGGCTAAGGCCAGTGCTAGGGAAACTTGGTGGCAATCCACAGGATCAATACATACGAAAGAATTCTGGGGGGCAGGGAGAGTGGCAGGGAGACTCAGAAAATTCTAAAACTGAATAGAACGGATCTGAGACTACTTATGGGAATTAGCACAGGACATCTGTTGCTAAGAGCACACGCTGAAAGAATAGGCCTAACGGAGTCGAATCTATGCAGGGGATGTGGGCGGGAGGCAGAGACAGTACTTCACGTTCTGTGCCAATGCCCAAACCTGAGAAACCAAAGGCGAAACACCTTGGGAGAAGACATATGGGAAAACTTTTCCGAGGTGAGAATGCTCAATAAGGGCGACTTAATGAGATTCATGAAGGGTATAGAGTGGCTCGACGAGACGCTGTAGGTAGTGTGCGGATCGTTGAGCAGGGGAGCACAACGGGTGGGCCTAGGTGTAAGGGTGGTTAGACGCCCCCCCTGAGAAACAACAACAACAACCAAAACCGTAACTTTCTTAAATTTTTTTGCTGTTTTTAAAATTATATCAACAAACTTGAAATTACCTTTATTTTTATAACTGTTGTTCTATAACCACATGTTTTGCAAAAAAACAATCTAG
Source organism: Poecilobothrus nobilitatus (assembly GCA_947095535.1). Classification (NCBI taxonomy): domain Eukaryota; kingdom Metazoa; phylum Arthropoda; class Insecta; order Diptera; family Dolichopodidae; genus Poecilobothrus; species Poecilobothrus nobilitatus. The sequence continues at coordinate 193,727,739 of OX352772.1, forward strand.
ACTCATTTATGCAATAAAGACAACTTGTGGAGAGCACACAGGTTTGGCTCGTGTAATTTCACGTCTTGATTCTGCCTTTGGTATATTGTTGTTTCTTGCATTGTTTCTAAATCATAAAATATAAAAACAAAGTCGTCGAGAACTGGTTCTCTTCCGTCAACATTAATGAAGTAATAATGATTTCTTTCTACAAATTTGTTACAGTGTTTGCAAAACACAATATCACATTTGTGTATATAACGCTTAACTGAATATAATTTACAACATTTTAGACATTTATGAACTTCTGAGCATATTTTTTCAGAATGATTTTTAAAACAGTTTCTCCTCTGAAAGATCGTTTGGTTTGGAAACATCTGTAGGTATATTTTCACATGCAGGAGATTGCTGTAGTGTATTCTACAATATTCTACAATTTCGTTTATTGCTCCTTTAAACCACTATAACAAATCTCCGTTGTTTGGTAGCAATTTTAGTTTGAAAGTGATTTTACGCGACAATACTCGAAACCGATTAGAAAATTGACTTCGCTCGTATATAATTTCAAATTTCGGTCCTTCCTTGATGAATTTTTTAAAAATAAATTACACGAATGGTTTCCCGTTCAACAGTGTGTTATTGTTTAAATAGTATATTTGAACTTCTAAGCTTATTTACTTATTTACATTTAACAAAGAACAAAGACTTTTAATGGAATTCTAATAATTCTTTAGAATACGAATGTCTTATTTATATCATGGTAAAATAAAAAAAGTCACGGAGGTTAATTAATATTTAAAAAAAAAAAATAATAAAATGCAAGAAATTTTAAGAGTACTACAAAGTTGGAAATTTTTCCATAAATTATACAAATAAGTTAATTAATAAATTACGTCTGTTTTACATATTAATTTTTAGTAAAGATATTGGTAAATATGTTATTGTTACAAATCTAATTTAATTATACATTTTTATAAAAACATGTTAAAAAGAATTAATTTAAAATAATTATTTAATTTAAGGAGTGTTCTAGGAAATGATTTTATGTTAGAAGATTTTATTTTAAAATTTCTTGGTAGGAAAAGGAAGGGATAATATGTTCGATAATTTACGGGCAGCAGCCAAAGGTGAACAGGAGGTGTACCAAAGAATAGATGTTCTGGCAGAGGAAGAGTTCTATAAAATTATTATATGGTTTTTTATAAGTACAAAAAGAGGTCGACAGGTACGGTTCGCGACAGTTAGCCACTGCAGAACAAATGAAAAAATAACGTTCTATGTGCCAGAACGTGTTTCCAAGCAAGTCCAAACTGATAAAAACCTGGCAGAGTTAAACGGTGTAAGTCATCTATTCCAAATTTGGATTCAGACCGCCTGAATTGTTAACAAAACAAAAATTATTAACCTCAACAAAAAAATATTAAAAATAAAGCTATAAATTAAGCTTTGTTTTTACTTTATTATATTTCTATATTTCTTTTTACAGCCTTTTTAAATTATTTCAGCAATTTCTATTTCTTCACATTTTCCAATTAGGTATTCAAAAGGTTCTATTAAATAAGGTTTAAACATGGCACACTTATTTTTAATTAAATTATTATTAATTAACGTAGATTAATTTATACTAAATTCATGTTACATTAAAAACAACTTTCTAAAATTTTTGCAGGTGTTTATTAGAATATTAAAATTATATTTTGTATTTGCAATAACATATTTACAGAATATTTATTAAGTTAAATAATTTAACATACATATATTATGTTCAAATTATCTTGCATTTTATTTCTGTTAAAGATTTTTTTTATTGACATCCGATAAATCTTCCAAAGAATACGGCAATATTGGTATTAATGAATAAGCACCTACAAAAGTTAATGCTTTCGGTTAAATATTGATTATTATTATTGCCGAGAATAACCTGCAGGTCATGCCTCCTATACTCATGGTTATTTAATTGACTGTACATCATACAGCCCTTTATGCATAATATTATAATAATATTTAATAATATTTAATTTTCTTTTATTACACTGTGTACAATGTGCAACTGCCCCATCATGATTGGTAGAATCAGATATAAATAAAGGGCTTCTGGTTTATTTTAATGTAGTAAAAAACAAAACAAGCAGCAGGAAAGCAGTAGCTGTTTATTGATGAAAGTAATAAGCAATATTTCTTAAAGGAATTTGCTTTGATAGCTGAAGGATCGTTGATACCAATGCTGTTTATGTTTAAAGCACCTCATTCGTTCGAGGAGTTAAATAGTGATATCTAACAGCAGAATGAATTCAATAAAACACAAATAAATGGTCTTGACTGTGATGATGGATTTGTAGCAATTTATATATATTCAGCAATTTAAAATATTTTGAAGGAACATTTAAATTCATTCGTTGTCGTTAACGTAAAGGGGTACCAGAAAAAGGAATGTTTAGATAAATTTGTTTCCAGTTCAGTAGAAATTATCAATTTAGATAATGACATTCCATCTCTACCAGCAACTTTGAAAAAGATGTGCTGTAAAATGTGAAAATTTAAAAAGATGCGTTACACTGATAGTTACACTGAGCTATGTGTATATTCATTGAAATGTAGAAATCTTCTTGTTCCAATCTTAGTTTATTTTTTTCAATACATCTCTCAAAATATTTAAATACATATTCTCGTATATTAAGTTAAGCTCCATTGTTATATGACATCACTGCTTGTATAAAGTCCAGCATAAGACAAAAACGAATGTACTCATCTAACTGCAATGTAAGTTTTTAGTGCGCTTTTTTGAATTTTGCTTGACTGTTTTTAAAATCGTCAAACAATGTGAACCACTTCAAATAATTAATTTCGCTTATGACCTTGTTTTGTCATTTGAAAATTATTGAAGCAGCAAAATTTTCAATATTAAATCCAATTTGAATTTTTATTTTTATTTTTTATCCCAAAAATAAATATAGCTTAATAAAAGGTTCTGCGTTGGCTCACCCTTTTGTGTTTCAAATATTTCTGACTTTGTTGGTTGATCCATTTTTCTTGGTTTAACTGCTAAATGATATTTTAGAATTTTGTATTTATAGATTTTCTCCCACATTTTTAAAAAATTTTTCGTAATATTCTTTGTATATTTTTATCGTTTTTAAGTGGGGATCATGCGTCGAATATATTAAGAAAATATTTTATGCTCTTAGGGGAACTTCGCATACATAGATACATATAACAATAATATCCGTAAACAGATGTTAAATTACTTTGTAAACGCTTATTGTCGAAAACAAAACATATCGATTGATTTTGTGGAAATTTTATAATCTCATTGTGAAATCGCGGATTTCCAAATGAATAAAAATATTCTGCACACCATTGAACTGGAACAAATATTGCTAACCAATGTGTTCCCTTTTCATTAGAAGTATCAGTATTTACCACAAAAATAGTAGGTTTTGAAACATGGTTTGGCAATTAATCAAGAGCATAAACGCCTCTAAATATTTTATGTGTTAAGTTATTATATTTCAGCACCTTCGTTATCTGAAGTGTATTCATTATTTTACAAACAAGAAATATCAATTAGTCGAGTATTTCCTCGTATAAATGTTGTTAAAAATTCTGCTTGAAGTTTTCCATTTGTTAAGACTATATCAAATCTTTTAAGCAAATTTTTTAAGTTATTAGTTATTTTTTCGTTATCGATATGTCCAAAAGAGTAATTCTCAATGTCTGTTCTTTTTAAATCTCTGACAGGAAATTTGTACTTTAATTCTTTTACAATAGTTTTACATTTTTCTTTTTGCCAGCCACAGCAATATTTTTTACAAATGTTGTATTGTTATCGTCTGTACAAAACGATAAATGCACTAGAGCACATGTCATTTTGAAATGAATAGAGATCCAAAAAATTCCAAAATAGAGAGATCCAGTCCACCAAACTTCCTTTTATATGTTCACGTATACGTTACGATTTTTATCAATTTCGATATTGGCATCGAATTCTGCAAACACAATACAAGTTAATGTTGAAATTAATGGAAAGCTGAGGCTTGCTTCAATCTTTACTACTCCCTGGTTTACTAAACTCTGGCATGTATCAGTTCGCTAGCCGTCTGGTGATAAATCAAAAGTTAGTATTGGATAATCTTTTGAAAATAGTTCTTTTGAATTTTGATGTCTTCTATCAGAGTGATGTGTGCCAGATGTATTGTATAACCTGAATAATGTTAAATATGCGCGAGAATTGCAAAGATTATTCGATGTAAAACTTGTTTCAATTGCAGATTTGGAGTAGGCACTCCGTTCACATATAATTGAAATTGGGTGAGATTTTGATGATCGAAATGGTATGGATTTTTTTATCTTTTACCATTAAAATTTTCATTACTAATCATACAAAATACAAGAGCTTTTAGTATTTGCCCTATAATTACATATTATTCAATGATATGTGGGAAGTGTTAGCTGGAATTGTAAATGTTTTGATTTCACTTCCCGTATAAAAATATTTCGCGTTAACCTTTTCCACTACAGTATTGTATGCTATCAATATGTTAGGATTAATTGTTAAATGTTTCATGTATAATGTAGCTTAATAATTTTTAAATAACTTTCATCGTTATCGTTAAAATATAAAATATAAAAATCTTGTTTCTCTAATGCTAAATTAATGCGAACGTCAACATTATTAAAAAGTAATTTGGAAGTGTTGAAGAAATCTACAAGTAATTTTCCCATTAATTCTACTATTGCAGAATTGTTGTATGATTTTGTCTTGATTTAGAACCAGAATTGTTTAAATCATTGACATTCGGCTTATCCAATTCCCAACCAGATACTTCCAGATGTGTTTGACTGGAATCTGTACCATAATTTAGTAAAGTAGTTATGTATGCTTTATAATGGTATAAGGAATCTGAAGAAATGATGTTTTTCCGTTTAGAGTTGCATTACATTGTTTAATTAAAGAGTATAATAAATTATTTATAACACTGGGCTGCGAGCTGCCTTTGCTTCAGTTCCGGTTCGTATTTTATCGTTTGCACTCCAAACTGATCTATCTGTTTTTAATATTTGAACTTTAAACTTTATATAGGTACTGGATAAATCTCGATATGTATCTCCATTCCCAAACGAAACAAATGCAATGGTTGACGGCGATGCCTCTAAAGAAGCTAAACGATACCTCTTCTGAACGCAAAATACTTGTTTCAACAGGCTATGACGCAAAAGGATCAAGTTCAGATTTCATACATTCCATTTTAAATTGAATATATCGGAGATTTTACTTTGCTTTCTTCGTCACTTTTTCCACTTCTAATGTGTCTTTTTAGAAACTGCTCGCCTTTTTATAGCTGTTTGTCTTCCGCCATACATCTAATACATTTGGTTAACTACTGATTTCCGTAAATTTTTTATATTAATTACAGCTTCTTTTATGTTTGCACCAGATGCAAAATCATTAAAAATATTTTACTTGTGTTAACAGCCTCTTTTTTAATTAAGTCCCAACCTGATGTAAAAACTGGCTTTAAGTAACGAATTAAACTTTCGAATATATTTCCAAAACCACGAATGTTTTGTATAGCTGGATAATATTGTAATAAATGTTCAATATCGTTGATTCCTCCTCCTATTTGAGAGGGATAATATTTCTCGTAAGCTCTTTCCCTGTTTGATAGGATATCATATTTGAGTAGTAGTATTTATATTGTTTTGTTAGATAGTAACTGGAAACAAAATTTATTCCATCGCGGTATTGGTTGCAATTTTTAATCGCTATCGTTTCAAAACAATTTTTTTCTATGGGTACATATCTATCTAATGGACATTTTCAAATTCAATATTTGTAGGTTTTCTACAATTTTCTATGTGGATAGCTCTCAACGCCCGCACTTTGCTACTTCGAAAAACCGGTGATTGAACTATATCTGAATAAATCATCACCATTCCATTCAATTCATCTTTATTATTAGCAACAGGTAATTCGAATAATTCAGGTAATTTTGTTTTGAAATTTTTTATATTTTTTTTCTGTTGAAATAATTTAGTTAGTAATGTTTTTACATTTTAACTTTGATTAACTTTTATATAGAAACTATCTTCATCAAAAGTCTGCGATATTCGAATTAAATACCCTCTATTAGATACTGACTATTTTTTAAATATTACATCATCATAATTTTTACATCATCATAATTTTTCATTTTCACATAATCATAATTTTTATATGTCAAATTCTTTGAAAACTTGGTTTCTAATAAACCCGGGATTAGGAGTTATATTTTTAAAAAGCGTTGGCAAAAAATTATACTTCTAATCATCCATATGTAATTCCGAATCGTCATATGAATAATATGTATAACCTATAAATTTGGTTACTTTAATTTTTTCGGGAGGTTTTTCAATGTTTCACATAAACATTATACTGCCCAATATGGACAAAAGCACATTTCTCTTTGTTAAATTCTTCTGTTTGTAGGAAAACGTTCAGTTATATTTCTGAAAGCCCAACTTTCCTATTTCCATTTCTTAAATCAAAGTAATTAGGTAATTTATTTTCGAATGAAGCTAAAGTGTTGTCTGGAAATAGTTTTAGATTATCATTACTAAATAATGTTACATAAAAGTCATCTTGACTATCCATCTTTGTTATCTTCTTCAAAAACATAAAATGCGGTACGATATATGGTGTTGATGAAGTTCTTAGTTTTGGACTTCTAAGTAATGGTTTTAGATTTTGTTTTTTTGTTTCAGGGGTTTTGTACATCTGGTGTTGATGAAGTTCCTAGTTTTGGACTTCTCAGTAATGGTTTCAGATTTTGTTTTTTTGTTTCAGGAAACTGTGAAAGTTTAGTGGGGGAAATTGCACTACCGGCCGATCTAGGTGTCTTCTTCTTTTGAAGAGATGGTACAGCAACGATAATTACATTACCACTTGGTGTTTCAAACATTCGATAATCAGGTATTTCTACTAATTTTTCATTTTTCAACATTTCAGTTTGAGCTAATTTTTTAAATGAATTTTCATCATCCAAATCGTAATGTGATAAATCGATATCCATATTTGAATATTATTTTTTAGGGTCATATTCAAACACATCTTCAGTTATTAATGGAAGAAAATCGGTCTGTGCTGATGTTGATTTGTATTTAGGTAATTCAGTTTCTGTATATGCATTTCGTTTAGAAAAGAATTTTGTTTGAGTGCCTCTATCAAATGTAAGATTAGTTGCCTTTTCTGGTAATCTTTTTGCCGGTCTTTTGTTAATTCCATTTTTGAGAAGGTTTTGACGATATAAATACCATTTTTGCAATGGTTTTAATTTTTTTATCATATAAAACTTTTTTAATTTTTTGATCCAATAAATCCAAGTTTTTATCATTTTGAAATAATTTGCTAAATTTTGAAAATATTTCCGAATAAAGTTGGTAAAAATTCACCATGCTGAACTAATATTTTGCGTTTGACTTTTATACTTTTCTTAGCACAGGCTAGAAATCTTAATTGTTTTTTATGTTTTTTTAATTTTGCTTTTTGTGCTGGAGATATTTTATTATTTCTATTTAATATATTAATTGCAATTTCAGCAATAGTTTTTATAATATCATCATCACAATATTTAAGAATATTTTCACGAAATTTCTTCTTGTTGGAATTTCCTAGTACATGTAACATATGTTGATTTTTCTTCAATCGTTTCATATTTTTGACAGCTGTTGTTCAAATCACCCGTATCACAGTAGCATAAACAATATTCTTTTGAAAAAATATTAGTTCTAATACGAAACAAATAGTTAACGTCTTGTGTTAAATCTAACACAATATAACCATGTGGACTTGAGGTTGATTCATTATATACCCCCAATAAATCTTTTATATTTTCTGGATATAGTTGTCTAGCTAGAGGAAAAATCTGTAATTTGTCTCGGGAGTTTTTGATATCTCGGGAGAATTTTCCCTGATGAACAACATTTTGCGTTAATAATATAATAAATAAATTGTGATGGTGCAAACCTTTAGTAAAAAATTCGCATACCTGTTTATTTGTAGAATCTAACATTAAATCATCTAAAACAATTAAAGTTGGTTTATTTTCCCCAAGCTCTTCTGGAATTCTGTTATAAAAATTTATATCAGGAAAATTTATACTTGTTGGAATAGCAGACATTTCTGGGTTACAAAATTTTATTTTTTCAATTTTTGGATGTATTAATCTGTTAATATTTTTATTTAAGTTACATACAAATGTTGTTTTTCCACATCCAGATGGTCCCGCTACCATTATTGTAAATGGATAATTAAAATATATCATTATTGGTTCACGTTTCAAAAGTCATTAAAATGTAATTAGATTTGTTCTTCAAATCTGTATAACTCTGTATGCAGCACTCTGTATTGCAGCAAAACTGTATAACTTATTCTCATTTTAAAAGATGGAGGTAAAAGAAGCGGAAGAGTTTTTAAAATTATATTCCTCTGTCTTTTTAAATGTGCATATGCAACATATTTTTCACATGTATATATACGTTAAAGAATTTTCAACAACAGTAAAATTTACTTCAATATACGGAACTCATTTTGCTCTTTGTCCTTGGGCTTACGGCAACTCGTCATCTGGACGGGATAGATGTAACTGTTGCTCTATAGAAAATTATAAAATAGAATTCGAAAATATAAAAATATAGACCTAATTTTTTTTCATTTAATAATTAGAAAATTTCAAGCTTTTCAGGTTTTCACATTCTTTTACTTTTCAGATTTTTAGGTTTCTGATTCGGAGGTCTGATAACTGTTTCCGGAGGTGCAATAACTTTCCTTCGGAAAACCTGCAGGAGTCCGATTTGGTCCTGCGGAAGTTCGATTCGGTCCTAGTAGAGTGTGAGAATGTGTGTTATGAAATTTAAAAATTTAATTATTAATAAGTTTAGCACTTTGGAACGATTTTATAAGGGTAGAAGCTTCAGCAAGTGGTAGTATGATATAATAAAATTATTACATTTGAGTATGTTATTATTGTTAGGAATAACTAATTTATTTAAATCATACATTTTTTAAAATAGTACCCAATCAAGTTATTAATAATATGTAAATTGAATATTAAAACTACTTTTTATAGAGAAAGTTTGATTTGATTTGATTGATAAGGAGGTTAACTATTTTAAATAATGATTAAGTTCAAATGTAACAACAATATACACATAGTTGTTATTCTTAACATGCTTTATTTAAGTTTAGATAGATTGGTTGATTTAAAAGTAATTATTTATATATGCTGCTTTTTTAGAATTCACTGTTAATATTTAAATAGTATTGCTGAAAACAATATCGTTTAATACAAACGATCTTTATATTAAAATGAATATTTTATTAAAAAAAAATATGAAAGCTATATGTGAATATTGTGGTAAACAGTTAACCACTAAAACAATTAAACGTCATATACTGACAAAGCATAAACGCGAGAAAAAAAAATTTAATTGTGATAGGTGCAATAAAACTTTGAAAGAAAAGATAAACTTCAAGTACATATAAAAATGTGCATGAAAATAAAAATAATAAAACGAAAAATATTTGCGAAAATGCAGATGGAAGTACAGCATCAACAAAGACAATAAAAGAGAACAATAGCTTTATTGAGAATCAAATATTGAGCAGAATGTAGAATGGAAGTAGATAAAAAATATTGGAGCTACCATATTCGAACAAATTCGCATAAAGCGAAAATAACATTATCTTATTAAGGTAATATTAAAATTATACGACAAGGATTTCAAAGAAGGATTGCTACTTTTATTTTGGAAAATAAAAATGAGGAAATAATATTACCAGAACAATATTTTGAAATGAGAAAGGATGATTTAATAAATTTTTTAAAAAAGGAGCTTCTAAAATTAAAAATGTTTAAATTTAACATTGAATTATTCGCAGAATAGAAAATGATAAAGTGTATATAAGTGTATATATTTTTAGTGTAAAATCTTTTAATAGTAAAATGGAAATTATACAAGCAGAACATGAAATAGAAACTGTATTGGAAAATATGATAGAAAAGATTTCGAATAAAACCGGAGAATTCCAAGAAAAAAATTCTGGATGGAGTTTAAATAAGTTACTTCATTTAGAAATAAATATAAATGAATATAAACCTTTAAAAGGTTCGCAATATATTAAATTACCAAAGAAAATTGAAGAGAAAAAAGCTTGCATTAATATAAAAAATAGATAATATGTATATTGCTTCAAGTGGTGTTTACTATCAGCATTACAAAACAGAGTAATTAGAAATCCTCAGAGATGTGAAAATTATGTTATTGATAATATAGAAGCACAAACAATAATTTTAAATAATGCAAAAGTAGCACAATTAGAGTTTAGTAATTTAGAATTTCCACTTCATCATAATGACATAAAATAATTTGAAAGAATGAATCCGGAAATAAGCATCACTATATGGATATGAAAAAGATTTTAAAAATTCTATAAAAATAATTGGATCCTACTATCAATTTTTACAAAGGAAGTAAAAAATTATCTTAATGTAATGCTTTTAATTACAAAAAATGAAAAGTCGCATTACGTTTGGATTAAATAATAATTTGTCGAGATTAGTGCAAAATCAACTTTCTAAATACGGACACAAGAATTATTTTTGTCGAACATGTTTATGTGGCTTTACTTCACAACAAAATTTACAAATTCATAAAAATGAATGTAGAAACATTATTACCAAGTTACCTAGTCCTGAAAATAAATTTTTAAAATTTTAAAATTGGCATAAAAAAATGAGGGTTCCATTTTTAATTTATGCTGATTCAGAAAGTTTGCTGGAACCTGTTTCAACATGTGAACATAGTACTAAAATTTCATCAACAAAAAATATTGATTGCTTTTTCGTATTATAACAAATGTTCATTTGATAATAATTTAAATATATATAAAGATTTCACATGTATGGTTTATAAAATTTATAAATAAACTTATAAAATTTTTTTAACTTTTTTAGGATTGGATTGCGGAACACTCCTTCGTCACAGCTTTAATAAAAGATTGTACTTTTAATTTTGAAAATTATTTAGAACAACCGAAACCAATGAAGAGATTAACCGTAGAGGAAAACCTTCATCATACAAATAGTGATACATGTCATATTTGTGAAAAAATATTTCTATCTAATGAAAATCGTGTACAAACCATTGTCATCTAACAGCTAAATATACTGGTCCAGCACATAGTTCTTGTAATATATTATTTCGTATACCTTTTATATATTGAAACATAAGAAAAAAACTGTCTGGCTGACAAAAAGCGCATACACAGCAGTTTTATCACCTTAATTGATCGTTTAGGTACAGTATTAAAAGTAAGATGTATAAATGCATGTTTATGCGATCACGTTGCAATCCGCTTGATTAAGTAAACATGCATTAGAAATAAGAACATTAATAATTCATTCTATAGTTTGTCTTCTAAGCAATAAGTACTGTTGCTACAATAAAATAAAATAAAAATTAATAAAAGAAACATGAGTTTAATTTAAAACTTAAATGGCGCAGTCGGAAAACAACCAATAATACAGTTACAGTTAAATTAATACAGTTAAATTTTTTATAATACAGTTACAGTGTATTCAATTTTTTATAATACAGTTACAGTGTATTCAATTTTTTATAATACAGTTATAGTCTATTAAAATTTTTATAATAACAGTTACAGTGTAACAAACAACTTTTACAGTTAAAACGTACTAATATCAATTAAATCAAATCCATTAAATATTAAAACAAAAACTGAATATTACTATTATAAATAAACTACAATTTATTACTATTACTATTATAAATAAATTACAATTAATTTTATTTAAAAAAAAAAAAAAAAAAAACTGAAATAAAAATTAAAATAAATTTCAACTGTTTTACAAAAAAAAAAAGCAATAAAAGTGAAAGTGTATTGAATAAAATAAATAGAATTCTATAACACAAACAAAAAAAGAAATTCTATAACTATAACAAAAAAAAAAAAATTATATACTTTTAAAACAAAAATGAATTTTCATTGTTTTAAATAAATTTCAACCATAAAAGAACTTCATAAATCAATTTCTACTGTCAGCAAGACGAGCAACCTTAGTCCTGCTGTACATCGGTATATCTGGCAACTCATCTAGGGAACAACATTAACGCAAGTACTACATTTTTATAAGAATAATAATAAGTTAAATTAAATTAAGTTAATTAAGTTAAGTTAAATAAAATTTTATTTAATTGTTAATACCAAAAATAAACTGAAACACAAAAATTAATTAAAATTAGCTTAGAAAAAAAAAAAAAAACCAAAATTTTTTGAAATTTTTTTCATTGTAGTATAATTATGGATAACTTAAGTATATCAGAAAAATTTAAACTAGCATCAAGTAGCTTAAATTGTATAGCGCCATTTGATGGCGATAAAAATTCATTGTTAAATTTTATTTAAAGAATAGAATGCCTAATTCCTATCCTTGACACCTTCGAAAACGATTATAAACGTTTATTATTAGGGCTTATTAAAGATAAAATAGTAGGTAATGCGCGCAGAACTCTAATTATTAACGGTGAACCCGAAACATGGGGTTGATCTTAAAGCCACTCTTATCAGATATCATAGTGAAATTGATTCTAAAGACACATTGATAGATAAAATTTGATCGTGTAGGTGTGATTCAACTATTGATAATTTTTTTCAAAAAATTAATACTCTATTATGCAGACTAAACAACGCGTATCTTTTAGAAGGTGGAGGTAATGCAAATGAAATCACAAGTAATTCGCGAATAGCTCTACATACATTTAAAGACGGTATACCAGAGCCGATCAAAAGTGTTCTTGTTAGTAGAAACCCTGTAACATTAACCGAAGCACATAAAATAATTCAAGAAAATGGGTATTTAAATTATAGGCATAATAAATCTAATAAAAATAGTAATTTTAAAAATAACAGTAGGTCTTTTTTTTAACTCTAACAACCATAAAACAAGCTAATATTAAAGCTAATAATACCCACGCTAATAGTAGTAAAAATTATCGTTTCAATAATAATCGTAATTTTAACAATAATAACAATCACAGAAACCCAGAACCTATGGATATTACTACTAACAAAACTATACAAAGGAGATTGCCATCAAATCTAATGGTAAATACCCAAAGTAGACAACACAGTTACAGAAATAGTCAAAACTACCGGTCAAATAATAGTCAAAACTACCAGTCAAATAATAATAACAACTACCATGACCATGTCATGGACATTGTCACAAATAAAAATACCGAATTACAAAATTTTCGTATAGAGGAACAAAACAACTACCTTATTTAACAATAAATACACCGGTAAGAAAACTTAAATCTATTATAGATTCTGGTGCAGAATTCAGCATAATAAATCCTAATATTTGTAATCCAAAATGGAAAATAACTTGTCCTTCTTTACACGCTTAAGGTACTAAACCAGAACGTTCAAACAAATACTCAATACAAAGAGTATTACCCATTATTTAAAGAATTTAACGAACCAAACCATTATTGCAACTTTTTAGAATATAACTTTTCTAATGAATACGATGGTATATTAGGAAATAACTTGTTGGTAAAATTGAATGCTATTATTAACTATAAGAATAAATTATTAATTACAAATAAAGCTAGCATTCCAATATTTCTAAATAGAAACGAGGAGAATTATGCGAATCAATGTTATAATGTTAAATCTTTAGAAATTTTTAATAGTGAAATAAATCGACAACAAATGTCGGAAAAAATGTTTGCGAGCCACTTAAACGATGATGACATGGTCAAATTAAAATCACTTTTATATTCGTATAAGGAAATATTTCATAATGATGGTGATCATTTATCCTTTACGAATATAATTAAACATAGAATAATAACCAAGAATGACATTCCTATTTATAATAAATTGTATAGATACCTCGAAATCTTCCACGATGAAGTGGAAAACCAGATCGAGGAAATGGTGAAACAAAAAATAATTGTTCCAAGCCACAGCCCATATAATTTTCCTAACAAATGTTCATTTGATAATAATTTAAATATATATAAAGATTTCACATGTATGGTTTATAAAATTTATAAATAAACTTATAAAATTTTTTTAACTTTTTTAGGATTGGATTGCGGAACACTCCTTCGTCACAGCTTTAATAAAAGATTGTACTTTTAATTTTGAAAATTATTTAGAACAACCGAAACCAATGAAGAGATTAACCGTAGAGGAAAACCTTCATCATACAAATAGTGATACATGTCATATTTGTGAAAAAATATTTCTATCTAATGAAAATCGTGTACAAACCATTGTCATCTAACAGCTAAATATACTGGTCCAGCACATAGTTCTTGTAATATATTATTTCGTATACCTTTTATATATTGAAACATAAGAAAAAAACTGTCTGGCTGACAAAAAGCGCATACACAGCAGTTTTATCACCTTAATTGATCGTTTAGGTACAGTATTAAAAGTAAGATGTATAAATGCATGTTTATGCGATCACGTTGCAATCCGCTTGATTAAGTAAACATGCATTAGAAATAAGAACATTAATAATTCATTCTATAGTTTGTCTTCTAAGCAATAAGTACTGTTGCTACAATAAAATAAAATAAAAATTAATAAAAGAAACATGAGTTTAATTTAAAACTTAAATGGCGCAGTCGGAAAACAACCAATAATACAGTTACAGTTAAATTAATACAGTTAAATTTTTTATAATACAGTTACAGTGTATTCAATTTTTTATAATACAGTTACAGTGTATTCAATTTTTTATAATACAGTTATAGTCTATTAAAATTTTTATAATAACAGTTACAGTGTAACAAACAACTTTTACAGTTAAAACGTACTAATATCAATTAAATCAAATCCATTAAATATTAAAACAAAAACTGAATATTACTATTATAAATAAACTACAATTTATTACTATTACTATTATAAATAAATTACAATTAATTTTATTTAAAAAAAAAAAAAAAAAAAACTGAAATAAAAATTAAAATAAATTTCAACTGTTTTACAAAAAAAAAAAGCAATAAAAGTGAAAGTGTATTGAATAAAATAAATAGAATTCTATAACACAAACAAAAAAAGAAATTCTATAACTATAACAAAAAAAAAAAAATTATATACTTTTAAAACAAAAATGAATTTTCATTGTTTTAAATAAATTTCAACCATAAAAGAACTTCATAAATCAATTTCTACTGTCAGCAAGACGAGCAACCTTAGTCCTGCTGTACATCGGTATATCTGGCAACTCATCTAGGGAACAACATTAACGCAAGTACTACATTTTTATAAGAATAATAATAAGTTAAATTAAATTAAGTTAATTAAGTTAAGTTAAATAAAATTTTATTTAATTGTTAATACCAAAAATAAACTGAAACACAAAAATTAATTAAAATTAGCTTAGAAAAAAAAAAAAAAACCAAAATTTTTTGAAATTTTTTTCATTGTAGTATAATTATGGATAACTTAAGTATATCAGAAAAATTTAAACTAGCATCAAGTAGCTTAAATTGTATAGCGCCATTTGATGGCGATAAAAATTCATTGTTAAATTTTATTTAAAGAATAGAATGCCTAATTCCTATCCTTGACACCTTCGAAAACGATTATAAACGTTTATTATTAGGGCTTATTAAAGATAAAATAGTAGGTAATGCGCGCAGAACTCTAATTATTAACGGTGAACCCGAAACATGGGGTTGATCTTAAAGCCACTCTTATCAGATATCATAGTGAAATTGATTCTAAAGACACATTGATAGATAAAATTTGATCGTGTAGGTGTGATTCAACTATTGATAATTTTTTTCAAAAAATTAATACTCTATTATGCAGACTAAACAACGCGTATCTTTTAGAAGGTGGAGGTAATGCAAATGAAATCACAAGTAATTCGCGAATAGCTCTACATACATTTAAAGACGGTATACCAGAGCCGATCAAAAGTGTTCTTGTTAGTAGAAACCCTGTAACATTAACCGAAGCACATAAAATAATTCAAGAAAATGGGTATTTAAATTATAGGCATAATAAATCTAATAAAAATAGTAATTTTAAAAATAACAGTAGGTCTTTTTTTTAACTCTAACAACCATAAAACAAGCTAATATTAAAGCTAATAATACCCACGCTAATAGTAGTAAAAATTATCGTTTCAATAATAATCGTAATTTTAACAATAATAACAATCACAGAAACCCAGAACCTATGGATATTACTACTAACAAAACTATACAAAGGAGATTGCCATCAAATCTAATGGTAAATACCCAAAGTAGACAACACAGTTACAGAAATAGTCAAAACTACCGGTCAAATAATAGTCAAAACTACCAGTCAAATAATAATAACAACTACCATGACCATGTCATGGACATTGTCACAAATAAAAATACCGAATTACAAAATTTTCGTATAGAGGAACAAAACAACTACCTTATTTAACAATAAATACACCGGTAAGAAAACTTAAATCTATTATAGATTCTGGTGCAGAATTCAGCATAATAAATCCTAATATTTGTAATCCAAAATGGAAAATAACTTGTCCTTCTTTACACGCTTAAGGTACTAAACCAGAACGTTCAAACAAATACTCAATACAAAGAGTATTACCCATTATTTAAAGAATTTAACGAACCAAACCATTATTGCAACTTTTTAGAATATAACTTTTCTAATGAATACGATGGTATATTAGGAAATAACTTGTTGGTAAAATTGAATGCTATTATTAACTATAAGAATAAATTATTAATTACAAATAAAGCTAGCATTCCAATATTTCTAAATAGAAACGAGGAGAATTATGCGAATCAATGTTATAATGTTAAATCTTTAGAAATTTTTAATAGTGAAATAAATCGACAACAAATGTCGGAAAAAATGTTTGCGAGCCACTTAAACGATGATGACATGGTCAAATTAAAATCACTTTTATATTCGTATAAGGAAATATTTCATAATGATGGTGATCATTTATCCTTTACGAATATAATTAAACATAGAATAATAACCAAGAATGACATTCCTATTTATAATAAATTGTATAGATACCTCGAAATCTTCCACGATGAAGTGGAAAACCAGATCGAGGAAATGGTGAAACAAAAAATAATTTTTCCAAGCCACAGCCCATATAATTTTCCTATATGGGTGGTGCCAAAGAAAGTAGATAACAGTGGACAGCAAAAATGGCGTATAGTTGTCGACTATCAAAGACTAACTGATCAAACGATAGACGACAAATTCCCAATTCTGAATATGGAAGACGTATTCGACAAACGAAAATCGACGTATTCGAAAATGCAACTACTTCACCACGTTGGATCTAGCAAAAGGCTTCCATCAGATCGAAGTCAATCCCCGTGATAGAATGAAGACAGCATTTTCGACCACTCGTGGTCATTATGAATTCACAAGAATGCCATTCGGACTTTAGAACTCTCCGGCGACTTTTCAAAGATTAATTAATTATGTTCTTAAAGAATACATAAATAAGACTTGTGTCGTGTATTTAGACGACATTCTTATATTTTCCGCAAGTTTTAGTGAACATTTAGTATCAATTCGTAAAATTGACAAATGTCACTTTGCTAATGAATCCACAAAATTTTTGGGGCATATAGTGACTAACAATGGCATTAAGCCTGATGAAAGTAAAGTAAAAACAATTAAACTAATGAAATTACCAAGGAACATAAAAGAGATAAAGCAATTCTTGGGGATCACAGGGTATTACAGAAAATTTATTAAGGATTACTCTAGAGTGGCCTACCCCCTAATCAAGTATTTAAAAAAAAATGTAAAAGTAAATGTTTGGGATAAAGAGTATATTTGTGCTTTCAATAAATTAAAAGTATTATTAATGAATGACCCTATTTTAAAACGTGCCGATTTTAATAAACCTTTCACTTTAACAACCGATGCCTCTCAGTATGCTTTGCGAGTCGTCTTAAGTCAAAACAACCACCCAATTTGTTACGCGTCACGCACCTTAAACAACCATGAAATCAGGTACTCAACGATTGAGAAAGAACTATTGGCAATCGTATGGTCAGCAAAATACTTTAGAACTTACCTTTACGGAAGAAAATTTATTGTACGTACTGACCATAGACCACTTGTGTGGTTAAATAACATAACAGAGCCAAACATGAAACTTCAAAGATGGAAGTTAATGTTAAATGAGTACGATTTTGAAGTAAACTACTTAAAAGGTAAAGAAAATAATGTGGCGGATGGACTAAGTCGATACATAAACAAAGACGAACAAAAATCGTGTGATCACAAGACAACACCGTTAAATGAAGAATGAAATGAAATATTAAATAACGAATTAGACAATTATAGTGACATTGGCAGCTTGGACGTTGAAGTCATGTCTGTAGGTGATACCAATATGAATAATAATAGCAATGGTAACGAAATTATGTCGACTACAAGAACAGTTCTCAGTGAAGCGAAGACGGCTTGGACTGCATAAGAATAACAGATAAATGTGTTAATATTTACAAAAACCAAATTTATTTAAATTATGGTAATAAAGAAAAGGTCGTAACCAAAATTATACTAAAAAAATGTCAAAATCTCATTACAGTTCATGAGAATTCGAATTTGTTAGAAATAATGAGAAGGGTCTGAATCGATAAAGGATTAATGTGTCTCTATTGTGAAAACAACGAATTATTTATAAAATTCCAAAATCTTTACATAAAACATTTTAGCAAGAATAAAAATTTAATACTGTATAAATCTAATATAAAATTAACTAATATAATAGATTATAACGAAATGATCACGATAATTAAAGAAGAACATTTAAAACACAACCATAGGGGTATAAACGAAGTATTTTCAGAATTAAAACAAAAGTATTACCATCCAAATATGTTAAAATTGATAACCGTATTCATTAACACCTGTGAAATTTGTCAGTTAGCTAAATTTGATCGTCAACCAGCCAAAATTCCTCTTAAAATTACTGAAACTCCTAATAATTTGAACGACATAGTTCACATGGACATATGGTTTCCATGTCGCAATATCATGTATCTGTCAACTATTGATAAATTTACAAAATATGCAACACTACACAAGTTAAACGACAGAACATGGATTTTGATTTTAACCGATTTGGAAGAGAGAATCAGATGTTTAGGTAAAATGAAAAAACTGGTATACGACAATGAAAGATGTATGCTACATAGTGCAGTGGAACTATTTTTACGAGAAAACGAAATAAACAGACATACAACAACCGCCCATAACAAAACTGGTAACTCAGACATAGAGAGATTACACGGTACTCTAAACGAGCACCTGCGGTTACTAGAAGCGGACTTAACAAATATAGACGAAAACGTAGACTGTAAGATACATAAAATAATAATAACGTACAATAATACAATTCACTCTACAACTGGACTACGTCCACTTGATTTTTTGATAAAGAACTATGATAGGATTGACATCAAAACACTAGCGGACAAATATAGAATAGAAAAAATAAATAGAATTAATAAATTAAATAAAGATAAAAACGATAACTATCAGTTAACACCAAATTTAGTTAAAAATAGGCAAACCGAAAAAATTAAACCAAAATTTAAAAAATTAAATAAATTTAGAATAGATAATAATTATACTATAGATACTAGTAATAAGAGAAATACTAAATACACAAATACACAAATGAAACGTAAATATATTAAGTTTTCTATTTTAGGATGCTGCATATTACACTGATTCTAATGCTAATTCATTCAGCAAGTATGCAAACTATGGAAGTATCCCCAATCAATACGCACTTTTTAAACTAGAGGAAATATTAGTTGTAAATTCCTTTAGAAAAATATTGCATCTAGTAAATCTAACAGAATACCAAGATTTGATAAACATAATTGAATCAAATGTAAACTCGCAAAAATTAGAAACTTCGGACAGCAATAGTGAACTATTAAATAAAGAATTACAAGCCTTAAAGCACAATTATAACACAATAATCCCCCATGCCTATAAGAAAAATAGAGCAAAACGAGGCTTAATAAACATATTTGGAAGGGGATTAAACCTTTTAACAGGTAATATGGACGATGAAGACGGTAAAGAAATTTATGACCACTTAAGTACTCTAGACTTCAACGTTAAAAATACTGTTAACCAACTAAATAAACAAGTAACAATCAATAACAATTTAATTAAGCATACAGAGGAAATAAATAAACACCTTAACGCACAACAAAAAGAACTAAACACCTATCTATCGAACATAACCGTACAAAATAATAAAATACTAAGATTTTTTAACAAATCACACTACGTTTTACAATTATACGCAAGCATCTCAACATTAAATAATCAGATAAAAAAAATAACAGATATAATCTTGCTTAGTAAACTTAACGTTCTTGCACACGACATTCTTACCGAAGAAGAAATAGAAAAGTACAACATAACGGTGAATATACTTCTAAATATTCAAAGTAGCATAATGTTCAATGAAGAGTTCTTAATCTTCATTATTAGTTTGCATCAATTTACGACACAAAAATATCACAAGGCACTAGTAATTCCGTTCCCTAACAGAAAATTCGAGCAATTAGACTCGGATAACATTCAAATTATTATAGAAGGTAATAACGTTTTTAAGCATACCGAAGGTGTCTTGGTCAAAAAAAATTACAGCCTTATGGCAATTATTGCATTAAAAATTTATTTAATAAAAGTAACGTTTGTTCAATTAAATACAATAATGTAACCTCAATTGAGAAAATATTTGATAATTTAATAATAACAAAAAATTTAGCTTTAACCAAATTAAAACAAAATTTTATTACTCAAGAATTAGCTATAGAACATAATAATGTCATAAAATTTAAAGATTGTGAAATTAAGATTGATAATTATTCTTAGTAATAAAATAGAAAAATTTATACAAAGTAACATAATTCCAATATATTACCATAATTTGACAAAAAATATAAACAATTTAACTTTAGAAAAATTACATTTAAATACAATAGAAAATAGAGAGCAAATAGAATTTATAGAATATAAGCATAAAACTGTAACGTATACAACTCTAGTTATAATTATTGTAACTACTTTTGCAATCATAATAATTTTAGTCAAGATGTTAAAAAAAAAAATAAACTATTACCAAATAAATTATTACCACTAATGTTAAACTAAACGATCAATCAAAATTACAATTAAAAGATATTAAGAAAGTTTCAAAAGATCTCGATCCATTTGCAGAGACTGCAAACTCTTAAAGGATGGAGGTGTAACATAAGAAAAAAACTGTCTGGCTGACAAAAAGCGCATACACCGCAGTTTTATCACCTTAATTGATCGTTTAGGTACAGTATTAAAGGTAAGATGTATAAATGCATGTTTATGCGATCACGTTGCAATCCGCGTGATTGGGTAAACATGCATTAGAAATAAGAACATTAATAATTCATTCTATAGTTTGTCTTCTAAGCAATAAGTACTGTTGCTACAATAAAATAAAATAAAAATTAATAAAAGAAACATGAGTTTAATTTAAAACTTAAATATATAGTTTTTCCCTATATTCTTTCATATTTTTTCGAATTTAATATTTAAAGAGTTAAATTCGGTAAAGGGTACTATTTCAATTCTACCGTTAAACAAAGAAAATAATATTTCTGTAACCAAATATAATAATCCAATAATTTTAATGTACAATTTAACTTATTTTTAATCCTTACGTGCAATGTATTATCATATATATTTTTACTAAAATGTACTGTAATACTGTAGTACTTTGAACTCAAAAATATTGAACGATTGCAATCTACTAATATTGTAATTGTAATATGATCAATCTTAATTATAATATTCATAATTATGTTATTAAATGTAGGTCAGCGATTACAATATGAGTAATTTATAATATTAAAAATTATATTAAAAATATTAATAAAAATTGGAAAATAAAAAGGCAGTCAATCAAAGAAACTCAAAAAACAAAGGTGTTTTATTTGAATATCTTTTAATATTTTATTTTGTATTGTGTGAATTATTACATTGGTGTCAGGTGTGGGGTAGAATAAGTAAATTTGTTCTACCAATATAAATTCAAATATTAAAAAAAAAACTTAAGTCATATTTACTTATAAAAATATAAACGCCGTTTTACTTTACCGCGCCGTTTACTTACAACAAAAGAAAAGGAAAAGTTCAACTCAAGGAAAAAAGAAAAGTTCAACTCAAACATCAAATCAACTAAATCGGAGCATCAACTAGATCGGAGTATCAAAAAATATGTATTGTCTTTTAAAAATAATGTAAGCAATATTGACCCACACAGAAAAAAAAAGATTTGTTAAATCATAGAATTGCACTTCTTTGATTTTAAAGTTGTTGTTTCAAATAAAACTTTATCAAATTTAAAGAATTAGTTTTCGAATTTGCAAAACGCAAGTCATTGTTAATGCCTAAAAATATTCTTTGATTAAGAGAAAAAAAAATCCGAAATCTGAAAAAAATAGTATATTTCGCGTAAAAGATTTGCAATGTTCGATTCATTTTTATTAAGTAAAAACAGCTGATGCTTTCAGCATAAAATAAGCTAAGAAATTTAAGAAAATTTTGTTTTACTTTGCTATTGCAATTTGCAAATAAAAGTACATATATGTACATATTTTAATACTATCGTATATACTATCTTATAAAAGGAAAATCTATATTTACTCCTCTTAGAAGAGGAAGAATTACTTTATAAAGCCATTACTATTATTATAAGGTTAAAAATGGGGAAAGTTGTTAAGACATGTAAAAATATTTATTAATGTTGATGGTTTTAGTTGTAGTGGCTTATTTTTAAAAAATTTTAATAAATTTTGTGGACAAATGCATTTCTTATCTATTTTCTAGAGTGAACATGTAAATATATACCTACTAAATATGCCCAAATATACCCAAATATCAAGAGAATGACAGTTCCGAAATTATTTTACACTAACTAAATTTCAGATTAGCTGCTTAAGCTATGAGTGTGTGTATCTGTATATACAAATATTAAATGTAAATTTGTTGAACTTCTATACTTTAAAATACAAAATTATGTTCTACTATTCTATTAATTAGAAACATTTTCAATACTTCCTCTTTAAATCCATTCGGAAAATAGAAATCATTTTTTAGGTTTGCTCTTTAAATTATTTGAAAAACGTGAATTTTTGATTATGATATAATTTTACATAATAAAAAAAATTATAAATTCCATATTTTAGTAACATAACTTGGACATATAAATATTTATGTTTTAAATTGGTCAAAGTTTGAGCATTCTACGATACAGTATTTTTTGCGTTTTTCACATAAACCTTCATGTTGTTGTAATTTATACTTGTGATGGGATTCGTTTTAGAAAGTGTATTCCCTTTTTGTTATAACTTATGAAGTTGAAACTTGGGGATAAGATTAGATATTAATATAATATAATGAAAATTTTTCTATATTCTGAAATTTTGGAAAAATGCAGTAAAAATTAAAACAATTCCTGGAATATCACTTTATGTTTTAGAGTATTTATATATATATTATATTTAGTTCCAACACTGTAATAATAATGTGTTTTCAGGGGTTGGCATAATACCAATTGCTTACCATTTAAATACCATTTTGATAAGGGCAATTTGGTGGCAAAACTATGGCATAATTAGTTGTTAAAATAATTGGTAGAAAACCAAAAACTGAATTTGAACTCAAATGTCACTTTTTCAAACAAAAATGCGAGTTCATGAAGTAATCGTACTTGAGTTTAAGCTCATTTAGACCTAATGCTATGTTAAATTTTTGGCCTTCTTGTTGTATTTATTTGTTAATTTATAATACATTTGCATAATTATTTTGGTTTTACAATATGTTAATCGGGTTTATACTTAGTTCCCATTCAATGGCATTTCTTATTTTCAATTCCATGGATTGATTCATTGGTGTGACTTCAATAATTTGAATTTGTAAAAAAGTCATTATTATTTTTTTATAATAATTCTCTCTTTAATAGAAACCAGACTCTATAAAGACATTTTTATTTCTATAGATGTGTGTTTTTATTTTTAACATATCAATGTTTTGCTATTTTACTGTTTAAAAAGGGCAAACAATTATTCTGTCTCTAATTTAATTATATTCTATCTAATTATTAAAAATTTAAGAAGTTCAAATCCATTTTACCATTTTTTTTTAATATTTTAGCTATCGTTAGCAACTTTAATTTGCTAACTCAAAACGCATTGTACTGAGTTAACGATTTTTGTTAGTTTACTTGATTTTTGTGTACAAGTCAGACGTATTTTATTTGTGTTATGATTTAGTCAATTATTCAATAATTAGTGAATATAAAGTGAAAATATATTTCTAAGTAAGTGAAAATAAAGCAAATAAATAATATAATATATTTAAATTCTTATAAAATAAACAACAATATACATTAAATTAGTAAGTAAAATTTTAAAATAGAGCTTCTTGAGCGCGATATAATTGTATATGATCAGTTGCCAAAAGAGCAACAATTATTAGTGGGAATGCCAAGAATTATTACCTGATTTTATGGCTAAAAATATTGACATAGAATCAATGCAATATATGACCCTGGACGATGTAAATAATTTAATACCCGTTACTAAATTAGGCTTAAGAATTAAGTTTAGGCAACGTTTGTTAGAATGGCGTGCAGAAAATGTAAGTAAGCCATTTAATGTAATTTGCAAGTTTTTTTACCAAATTTTAGCCCTGAAATTTTTTCTAAGTATCTACAAAATAATATTCTCTGGTTACATTTTCCCTCAAAAAGGGCCTATATTTGGAAAATTTTAACTAATTTATTTTTAAAAAGGATATAAAATACCATTGGCAGATACGCTGTCTTTGAACGGAAGTAGCATCCAAAACTGGTTAGCCGAACAGGGATCACATCACATTCATCGCATGCCGGATCACCCTTGCCTATACAACAACTACTACAATATAACAACTAGTAAAGAAATTCACATAGTAAATATTTTTATTTTATAGTTACCTTTACGATTTTACAACTTCAAAATAATATTAAAAGAACGTGCAGGAAATTCTTAATAACTCGCTTTTAGGAAAAGGCATTTTAGATTTAGATAAGCAAAATAAATCACTGACGCAAACCGGCCGGAATGAGTTATGTACCTTAATTTGTAGCTTCTGGATTAAAAATAAAATAGAACAGGTAGTTCACCAACATTATCGCGAGGCAGTACAACAAATTTTAAAATTCTTTCCTAAAGAGTCTGAGGTAAAAACTAAATTTGTGTTTGAATTGGCTGTGTAAGTTAACACATAAAAAATGAATCAACTAATCAAAAACTTCAGTTGAATGTTAGTTAATTTATTATTGAAAATGAATCACTTTTAGGAAAATTAAGTTTAATATTAGAAACAAGGAAACTATTTTTAATTTCAAACTATATAATCAAAAATAATAGCAATTATGAATTAATCCTTATAATTCTTTGATATATTACTTCCTTTTTGATAAAAATTTTCGCTTGTTTTATTTTAAACGAAAAATTTTCACAGTGCCATTTAAACATTAAAAAATTGAAACAGGATTTTCACTGTCATTACATAACTAATGTTTTTATTATTTGCAGAATAATTATTTAAGTTCGGATCCTAAAATCAAGGGAAGACTACAACAGAGCTACTGTAGTCTGAGCCGAAACTACCGAGGAAAACGGATAATCGAAAGCCGTTACAGAATAAAAAGACAAAAAACTGAACTTGTTGAAATCTGTTCGGAAATAGTTACCAATAATCATACTGATGAAATCGTTTTATCTAATTATATATGGCTAAAAAATAATAAACAACCAGAATTTTTAGTAGTTGAAAAATGTCGAGCAACTCATAAGCTCCGAATGCAGCATATCAATGAAGATAAGAATATTATTGAAGAGTGGCCTATATTGAGACAACAAATAGGAGCAAGATTGGTAAGTGTTATTTAAAATGATTTTGCTGAATCCGCACTAATTTTTTATGTATTTTTATTCAATTTATAGGTCGAACTGGATTTTGAAATTCTTTATCTTGGGAACGAATTGTTATTTACTAAGTGGATGAATTTAAAATTCAAAATAAAAAGAATTTTTCAAAAATAATATTAAAGACAACTCATCAAAATTGCTTAATGAAAAGCTTTTGTCTGGCGAATTAACTGAAGGTAAAATATTGTCAAAAATCTATGTTTTGGTATGATTTTTAAATGATTTAGTATGATTTTATTTTGGACTGTGAAATAAAATTATTATGTCACATTCCCAAAAATATTTATTAATTTTTAGAAACTACTAGACTTGTTTGTAACTTATTATGTATAATTGCTTAAAACTTACATTTATAGATTCAAAGAATTATTTATACTGCATATTGCTAGGAGCTGTGTTAATTCCAACTGGGGTTCATGCTTCTAATAAATCGGGCAAATTTTTTTGGAAACCTTCAATTTTAGAAGGCCAAAGTTATATGGTTCTACACATTGAAGTAAAATTTGAGAAAAGAACAATTGAGAGGTTTTACAATTTATTCTTCTTTTCGTTTTATAGATTGAAAACGACATCAGTAGCTGTGTGGAAAAACATAGAGCCAAATTATTGGAACGGGGTTTAACAAATCAACCTCTGTTAGTGGTTGTTGGTGAGTTAAAAAAACTCGCAAAGTTTTTTGTGAATTTAAATGATTTTTTTTATGAATTTGATAGCTTTATAAAGGCATTTTCTGTAATTTTTCAAGTGTTTCAAGTTTTAAATTTAAAATACCCTGTACCCTGTAAACAAACGTGGCAATTTTTTCAATCACACATTTATGAAATACCTCTGAAAGGTAAAATTTCAAGTCAATTAAATAGTGTACTCTCTGAGTTTAAATAGTAACACAATGCTGTATTCATGTTTTGTTTGTCGTAAAGCTTTCAGTTTGGTTCAATCATGTATAACACATTTAAAATTATATCATAAGCTCTCAATTTATTCTAGTTATTTTCAATGTACTAATTGTCCACAATCTTTTCAAAATATGTATGCATTTCGTCGTCATC
This sequence comes from Poecilobothrus nobilitatus, assembly GCA_947095535.1. Classification (NCBI taxonomy): domain Eukaryota; kingdom Metazoa; phylum Arthropoda; class Insecta; order Diptera; family Dolichopodidae; genus Poecilobothrus; species Poecilobothrus nobilitatus. Next base: position 193,754,885 of record OX352772.1, read on the forward strand.
TAATAAGACAACATCCAATACCAAGTTCTAGTCATAATCACTACTTAGACTACGAGTGAGGTACTAGCCCCGCAACTAAACTGTTTAGATAGTGAATTAAATTCAAATTTTGAAAATACATTTGATTTTTCAAATGAATGTTTTTCTTTTGGTTTGAAGCTTTATGGACATATGTCACTCAACCGAAAAACTGCAAATGAAATAATTAAAGATTTTAAAGAATTTATGAAAATAATTGTGCAAGTTACTGAAGAAATTTCGGATGTAACCGTAATTAAATTAAAACATGTTAGGGATGTTTTTAAATCTATTAATTCAGAATATAATTTAAAAAAACATTTAAAAGAAAAGGATTTGTATACAGAACCAAAGGAATTTTTAATAAATAATTGTAAAACATTCACAAATATAACTTTAAAACCTTCTAAGGGTGTACTATTGCCCATAAATGAGAATATTATTACATATCTTCAATTAAACAATAATTTCTCATTAATGATTAAAAAAATTAAAGATTTAAATAATACTCCCGAAATATACGGCGTAATACTAGGCTCTGCTTGGGAAAAAAAAATAAAATTATATAAAAATAAACTTTGTTTACTATATATATTATACCAAGATGATTTTGAGGCTGATAATCCTCTTGGATCTAAATCCGGGGTCGACAAAATTTCTGGAGTGTATTTAAGTTTTCCTCTATTAGCTGATTTTCAAATATCTAAGCTAGAAAACATTTCAATCTGCTGTTTTACAAAGTCATCTGATATTTCATACGGCAATTGTTCAAATTTTATGCATTTAATAAATGTACTAAAAGATCTCGAAGAAAATGGTATTTCCATAACTACCGAAAATGGTATAACTACTGTTAAGCTAATATTATCAGCAATAACTGGAGATAACTTAGGTTTAAATTCAATTTTAGGTTTTACAAAATCATTTTCTGCTTTACACTACTGTAGAATGTGCACTTCAGACAAAATCCAAATGCAAAAACAAACTACTGAAAATATATCTCTGCTCAGAAATAATGAAAATTATCTTCTAAGCGTTAAGGCAAAAGATGTTTCAAGTACAGGAATAAAGGAAAACTGTGTATTTAATTTTATATCTAATCTTTTAATGTCATTGATAATGTAACATGCGATATAACACATGACATTTATGAAGGAATTTGTCACTATGAATTATGTGAAATTTTAAATTACTTTATAATTCAAAAAAAAAATACTTTAGCTTATCGATTTTAAATTCGAGGAAAGCCTCATTTGATTATGGCCCATTAGATACTAAAAATAAATCAGTAGATATTGATATAACTTATATAAATGGGAAAAAATTAAAAATGACAGCATCAGAAATGAAATATTTTCTTTTCTATTTTCCTTTAATGATAGGAGATTTTGTCCCCAAAGACGACATAGTATGGCAGTTTTTACAACTTTTATTAAAAATGATTAAATTCGTTAGTTTACCCTATTTTACTGAATCAAATCTGAATGATTTACAAGAAACCACAAGGCTTGATCATCAATCATATATAGGATATTTTTGAAACACAATTAGTACCGAAACATCACTTTATATTACATTACCCGAGTTCAATACGCAAGTTAAGACCTATGAAAAGATTGTGGACCATTAGGTTTGAGGCAAAACATAAGCAATCTAAAGCATATGCACACACAATTAGTTCTCGAAAAAATATATTATTAAGTTTAGCTACCAAATCAAATTATCGTTTTGTAACTAAAAATAATAATTTTTCCAAAAATAATTCTAAAAATGTACACATAATCTGTGGTGAAGGTTCATATATTAATTTTACATGTTCTACTATCTGGAAACATATCAATTCAAATTTAAATTCCCAATTTTGTACAAACATTTTTTCTACAAACAAAATTATACTTAATAATACAACCTATAAGTTAAATAATATTTTAACTGTTTCAAAAATGATAGACGAATATATTTTTTATATGATAATCAATATTTTATATGAATCAGATGAAAACATGTATTTTGTTTGTGAAGAATTGCAAACATTTAAAATAAATAATCAATTTGGTTGCTTCTGTTTAAAACAAAATAAATCTAATAGTATAAAATATTACCAAGTCATCGATTTTAAAGATGTTAGATTTCCGCCGCTACATATTATTAAATTACCAGATAACGCAAGCATTTTAAAATTGAAGTCCACATTTTTTTAAATATTAAAATCGAAAACTATTTAATTATCTTTTAATTTTACTTTTTATATTAAGAATTTTGTAATAAATTTTTATAAAGTATATATAGGGTGTCCGAAAGTCGAAGGTCATGAAGAAAGGAGGTGATAGGGGAGGTCAAAACCAACAAAAAATTATTCCGGAAGAGGGGGTTCTATTCTTAACGATTTCTAAGATAACAGCCTTCAAAGTATTTTCGTTAAGTTTCAAAAACTTTGAAGGTCGTTATCTCGGAAACCGAAGAATAGATCCCCTCTCCGGAACAATTTTCTTCTTGTTTCGATCTCCCCTATCACTTCCTTTCTTCGTTACCTTCGACCTTTGGACATCCTGTATACTTCTATTTTTCTGAAAAAAAAAATTTTGTTTAATTTTGTCAATAACATTATTTTGTAATAAATTTTTATAATATACATATATAGGGTGTTCAAAATTGAGGTATTATTTTAATTTTAATCAAAAAAGACTTTTTTTTTTGAAATATTAAATATATTTTTATTTTAATTTATTACAAATAGGTTCCGGTTAATAATGAAAAATTATGTCGGCCAAGTGGCCCCCTTTACTACTTTGGCAGGCTTCCAATCTTTTACCAAAATTCTGAATCACGTTGTTCAATAAACTGTTCTCAATGGTTGAAATCTGCTCGATAATGTTGTTTTTAAGCTCTTGAATTGTTGTGGGATTATTGCTGTACACTTTCGATTTCACAAAACCCCACAAAAAAAAATCCAACGGTGTCATATGGCCACGATCTTGGTGGCCACATCACTCCTCCTTTACGAGAAATAATGCTATCTTCGAACTTTTCCTTCAAAAGATCCATTGTTTCTCTTGCTGTGTGGCAAGTGGCACCGTCCTGTTGAAACCACATATTCTCTACGTCCAAATCATCAATTTCCCGCCACAAAAAGCTTCGGATCATCTCCCTGTAGCGATTTCCATTGGCCGTAATCGCATTTCCATTTGCGTTTTCAAAAAATTATGGTCCGATGATTCCTCCTGACCACAAACCACACCAAACCGTAACTTTTTGTGGATGTACTGGTTGCTCTAAGATAACCCTTGGATTCTCTTCACTCCAAATGCGGCAATTCTGTTTATTGACGTAGCCATTGAGCTGCAAATGAGCTTCGTTGGTGAAGATTATTTTGTTAAAAAAATTCTCATTTTCTTCTTGTTTTTCGATTGCCCAAGAAACGAATTGCCGACGTAATGCATGGTCAGTTGGTTTTAGTTCTTGTGTCAGCTGGATCTTATAAGCCTTTAAATGGAGATCACGATGCAAAATGTTGAATAAAGTGGATGGTTTGATGTTTAATTGCTGCGAACGATGACGAATGGAAGTTTTTGGATCTTCTTCAACACTTCTGCTCACAGCTGATACATTCTCGGTTGAACGGCCACTACGTTGATAAATGTTGCCTCTGTTATTAAGAACAGATCCAGTTTCTAGAAATTTATCAACAATCAGCTTGATGGCACGATTTGTTGGAGCATTTTCTCTACCAAATTTTGTTCGTAATTTCCTAATTACATCTTGAAAACTTTTACCATTTTCAAAAAATGTTGTAATAACAAAAACACTTTGTTCCTTCGTGTAACGTTCCATATTAACTAACCGGAATGTATTTAGAATATACCTAAAGAAACCTCGTATAAAAATTCCAGGTAGAAAAAAAATTTATATATATTATGTACTTGTATTTTCCTGAAAAAAATTTTTTTAATTTAATTTTAAGTTTAATTTTATCATTAACTATGTATATTTCAGTAATTAAATATGTATTTGTTACCATATTATATTATCTACATGTAATTTTCTATCAATAAAACAAAATTAATATATTAAAATCCAAAACTTAAATAATTGAGATTTTTTATTTTTGAAAATATTTTCGTTTTTTTTTTCAGTGTAGATTAATTATACTTCAGCAAATCAATTTGTGATATGTGTTAAGAGTTTCTTTGATTAAACATATCATTTTTAAAAAAACAGCAAATTAAAGATACGAATTTTAGAATAAAATCATTTTTGCAACAAAAAGTTAATAGATTAAAAAGTTAATAATTGTAATTATTTAATTCAATAGTTAATAGATTATATTGTAATTATTTAATTCAAGATGGCTTAATTTTTTGTAACAAAATATAAAAACACGTTTATTCTTTTTTCTTCCAATTTTATTACCAATTTATTTAACATCAAAAAATATACTACTTTCAATACAAAGAAGTTTACAGCACAAAGCTCCAATAGCTACTACTCACTTTTTCTTTTATATCATTTGACAATTCAAATTCAATGACAATTCATAATTTTTATTAGGACAAAACATTGTCATTCAAAGTACAATTCTAAAAAAGTACTAAATACAATTCTAAACTCTTACAATTCGGTCATCCTGACAACAATTCGACATTGAATTGACATATTAAGATCTATACATAATAACTTGAACTTTAACAAACAAAGTAAAATTTCTCATCAAGATGAAGAAAAGTATTCCAAAATATTAATTAACTTTATGAAACGGTCTCATTCTGGACACGTCAAAAACGCCAGGAAAAGGTTTTTGTGTTATCTGAAAATTGTCCATGTCTTTAATTACATAGCGGTCATTACCAACAACTTTATCCACAACGTAAGGCCCTTTATATTTGGGAATTAATTTTTTATTATGCCCGATAGTCGTATCGACATTTTTAATCATTACGAAATCACCCTCCTTATAAATTTTAGGAGTTTTCCTCTTTTCATTAAACGTTTTTGTATTATATTCTTGTAACCTTTTTATATTTTTAGAGGCTACATACCTATTCTCATTAAGTAGACTTTCACTATCCTCTAATATAAAATTTTCCAAATATTCAAATATCTTATCATGTAGAGCCTGTCTTTGATTAACACCGAACAACAACTTACAAGGAGTAGTTTTGGTACTCTTCGAAATAGTATTATTGATTTCAAACTCAACGTCAGATAAAACATTAAACCAAAATATTTTCCTTTCTTTATCTATTAATTTTGAAATCATAGAACCTATGATTCTATTCACTCTTTCTTCTTGTCCATTGGCTCTTGGACAACCACTAGCTACAAGATTATGACAAATATTGTTTTCTAATAAAAATTCTTTAAATTTCACCGAAGTGAAACAAGTTCCACGATCACTTATCAATATTACTGGTCGACTATATTGATGAAAATAAGAAGTAAGACAACGTATGGGCTCAGAAGTAGTTTGAGCCTTTGTTGGTTATAGTTTAACAAATTTAGTAAACCCATCAATGATTACCAAAATGTATTTATTTTTGTTTCTTATACTTTCTAAAGGACCGTAATTTCTATGTGAAGCATATTAAATGGAAGATCACCCTTCGGTATGGAATGAAGAAAACCTTCCTCTTTTCCTGAATGAGGATTGAAACATAAACATTTTGGACATTTTTGTATATATTCCCGAATTTTCTTTGACAGTTCAGGAAACCAATATGCTCTTTGTACAAACTCAATTGTTTTTTCAATACCCACATGTCCTATTAAGTCATGAGAATTTCGAATAACATTCGAAACATAAAAACGAATTTTTTTTTTATCTACTTTTCTGTACACAAGTCCATTTCTTAGATCATATAATTTATTTTCTTTTAATTCCAATTCATTTTTTAAGTTTGACAAATAGATAACGTTTGTTCAAACGAATTCTCTTCAAGAATTAATATAGTTTGTGACCTACTAAGAGCGTCCACATGTTTCATACGAGCACCTTCACGATGTTCAATAACGTACTCAGAGTTTTGTAATTCCAATTCCCAATGACTAATTTTTGCATTAATTATTTGTTTTTTCAATGTTAACGTCAAGGCGTTACAATCTGTTAAAATTTTAAAATGACGACCCAAAAGTTAAGTTCTAAATCAACGCAAAGCATAGATTATTGCAAGTGTCTCTAATTCATAGGAATGCAATTTTGATTCTTGTTCAGTTGTTCGCTTAGAAAAATAGAAAATAGGATGTAACTTATTATCACTTTTTCTTTGCAGCAATATTGCCCCAAAGCCTACACTACTTCCATCACAGTGTAATTCCGTTTCATCATTTGACGAGAATATCGCTAAAACTGGTCTATTAAGTAATTTAAGTATAAGTTCATCAAAAACTTAAAATTTAGAACTGAAAACAAAAGGGTTAGGATTATTTTTAATTAAATCTAAAAGCGGTTTAGCCTGAATGCTAAAATTAGGTATAAATTTGCGAAAATACGAGCACATACCAATAAAACGTTGTAACTGTCTTAAATTTTTTGGTAAAGGATACTCAAAAATAGCAAGTGTATTGTTGTTATTTGGTTTGATACCATCTTCACATAAAGTGTATCCCAAAAAATCAATTTCTTCAAATATAAATTTACACTTTGAAAAATTAATTTCTAATAAATTGTCTGAAAGGGTTTTAAATACCTCTTTTAATACAGTTATATGTTCGTCCAAAGTTAAAGTTGCAATCAACAAATCGTCTATATAAACTTAAACAGTACAATTATCAATCATAGTTCTAAAAATCTTTTCAATAAACCTCTGAAATACAGAGGGGGCATTCTTCAACCCAAATGGTATTTTTGTGTATTCAAACTGGCCCAAAGGTGTAACAAAGCTAGTATATTTTATGGATTCTTTCTCCATAAATACATGGTGAAAACCACTTTTTAGGTCTAATAATGTAAAATATTTTTTTATTATTTAAACGATCTAGGTCTTCAATTATTGGTAACGGAAAATTTTCACGTAGTGTCATGCTATTCAAAGTTCGATAATCTATACATAATCTATACTCATTCTTGTTTTTTTTTTTACTAAATAAATAGGTGAACAATAAGCTGAAGTACTTTCCCTAATTATCTTTTTATTTAAAAGTTCGTCAAGTAATTTAGATAAAATTTCTCGTTCATAATATGAAAGTCGACGCGGTTTTGCATTGAAATACTTTTCCTTTTCGAGATTTATTTTCATTTCACATAAAATTTCTGGTTCTTTATTAATATTAAAATTATGTTCGTAATCTACTATAATATCATTAATTTTTTCCTTAAATTTGTATTCTATATTTTCATTAATTTCAAAATTTAAATTTCTATTAATTTCTTCTTGATTTACATATTCAATATTTAATATTTAATTTTTTGGATTATCAATTGTAAATTTAATACCTATAGCATTTAATATATCTCTACCAATTAAAATATCATGCATCATAACTAAATCACTTACAACTAACAATGTTACATATTTAATTTTACCAAATATATTCAAATAGGTTTTATATTCACCCAATGTATTTAATGTTGTGTTATTAATTCCAAAATAAAGTTTATTAGATAATTTAGTTTTATCAAAATTACTTACAATTTTTTCTTTAATTAATGAAGCAGCACTACCTGTATTTAATAACGCTTTAATATTTACCTCTTCCATTTTACCTGTAGTATCGATTTTTTGAAACAAACCTATAGTAGTCATAAAATCATTCGAATCAATTTCTTCAATATGTTGGATTGTTGTACTTGTTGATGGTTTATTTAAAAATGTTTGTTGTTTAGGACAATTCTTGACAATATGATCCAAAACGAAAAGCACGATCCATAGACTCTTTTAGGTTTTTTACAATTAGTTGAAATATGATTCCTATCTCCACAATTGTAGCATTTACGGATAGTTTTATTTTCAGTAGAATTAAAATTTTTCTCTGGTTCCTTATTTACCATTGTTATAAATTTTTTTTTGTTTTGTGACAGATGAAAATGCCGGTAATATTTCATTTGGCTGTTGAAAATTTTGTATATACGCTTGATTTTGCAACACGTGATCACCAATACCTTCAATAATTGCTTCAATCATTTCTTCATTATTTAATTGTAATGAATTAGCCATACAAAGTTTCTCATGAAAATATGCAGGAAAACTCTCACTATGATTCCACTGTCTTAATTCAAACTGTTTCCTTAACTTTAATTTAACGAATATCAAAAATAGTTTTTAACCCATCCATAAGTGTTGTGACATCAAAATGCACATGCTCAGCTTTAGAATGAAACCAGCGTAATGCTTTATTTTTAATTTTTGAAATGACAATTATTTTTATTTCGTCATCACTTACTTTATATACTGATTTTGTATTAAAAACTTGTTGGTACCAAACTTTAAAATTTTGCATATCATCACTGTATTCATTAAGTAAATCAACTATTTTTGGTTTTTCAATAGTTTCTATAACTATTGAAATTTGCATTATTTGTATTTTTAATAGAATTAAGTTCGTTTTTTTCATTGAATTAACCAAACTCCTCATTATACCCTACCTTTAATAATATCAAGAATTTCTTTAATTTGTCTACTGTTTTCCTTCTTATAACCAATTCTCAATTTGTTATATTAAAGAATTAATAGACAATAACTATTAAAGATTTTGCTTATTGAAAAATAAAAACAAAAATATATTCCTTGTTTTCACCATTTAAACAAGATTTCACTTGCAACAATGCAAACAATGCATTTTAGAAAATATAGAAAAATGTTGTGGATAATAAGAATTATAGGGGGTCTAAAACAAAGAATTTAAATTTGTTTAATTATAGAATAACATTGTATGACCGGATTTCATAAAATGAAATCGGTTTTTAAAAAATGAACAATGTTTTCTACGATATCAACATATCTTTTTTTTCTGTGGCATTATTTTAAATATAAAAAAAAATTTTTATTACAATTTTTTATAAAAAATTTATACAAATTTTTGTAATATACAAATAATTTAAATTTATAAAAAAAAAAAAATATATGTCAATAAAAAAAAAATTAAACAATTATCTCAAGATTAAAATTTGAAATAGAAATAAATTACTATTTACTACCAATAAAATATTTTTTTTAATAATTTTTAATTCTCTAATAAACTTTAATTTAAATTTCAATTTAAAAAAAAATATTTTCTAATTTCCTATTTTTGTGCATATAATTAAACTAAATAATAACTATTAACAAAAATATTATTATATTTTTAATACAAAGAAAAAACAAAGAAAGTAATACAAAAATTAATAAAAAAATTGTTATTCTAAAATTAAAGAATAATTATTCTATTTTGAACTATTATTCTAATTTGATAGGTATATGGTTGTGTATTTATGTGTCATTTAGTTACCTTAATTATTATGCAATTCGTATGAGTTATTTGAACTTAAATCTAAGTCTAAAGAGAAAAATTTCCAGACGCATCGTTGAAGAAAAAAACCAAATGCCTTTATCACGTTCACCTGTTCCTAAAAAAGTAGACAAAAAGGTCGAATCTGAGGAAACAAAAGCCTCAGTCTCTAAAAATCCTATCGTCAAATCACATATTTTTCCTAAAAAATCTTCTGAACATTCAGACAACTCAAGTGATCATAGACCAGATTCTCCTATAAGTAAAACTTATTCTAGTAATACAAATTTAAATCGAAATATAATGTCAAAATTCATTACCTAAAAAGAAAAGGTCCCGAAGATTTAGCAGAATTTTTAGATCTAAAATCTCTGGCCGTGCTTATACTGAGATTTTAAGGCCGAGGTCGACTTTAAGGTATAAAATTATATGACTTTATATTACTTTAAGGTATAAAATATTTGAGGATTGGGAGGAATTAAAAACAGTACTTTTAGAAAAATTTTCAAAAACTAGATCAACTCGGTTAATGCAGAAAGAAATCTTCGAAATGTATCAAGGTCCCACAGAATCCGTTTTAAATTATTCTGAAAAATCAGAAAAACTGCTTGATGAATTAAACATTTCAAGCGTTAACAGTTTCATACCCAGTAAAGGTAGTAAATCAATACGCGAATTAAATGAAAAAACCGGTATGAATAATTTTGTAAATGGATTATTTATACTAAATTATTATTACATTAATTATTTATTACATTAAAAATAATTGTTCGCTCAGGTACAACTCTCTCACTATACGAGGCAATAGAACTGGCAGTTGACGAAGAAAAATTAAGTAAAACCTCCAACAGTAATAATTTTCATAATAACATTAATAATAAAAAACCGTATTGTAATTTTTGCCGGACTCAAACGCACTATACCAAAAATTGTCGAAAGGCAAATTTTTACTCAAACTTTAATAATAATTTCAATCCTAATTTCAAACCTAAAATTAATCATAACTATCCTAATTTTAAAAGTGCACATTTATAACTGTTCCCAGTCTAAACCCGCAAATTGCTACAATAACAAAAGAAAAAATCTGTTACTACAATCAGTACAACTACATTGTTTATCAAAATTCCTGGTTATAATGTAGACAACTATCTTATTTCTTCTTCCTATCCTTTTTAATGTGGTCTCCATTGATTTCCCAATAGAACAAGACGGTATAATTGGAGAATATTTTCTAAATGAAACTAAAGCAATTATTGCTTATGGTAATGAACAAGCCATTTTAATTTAAATAATTCAAAGATACCTATAAAATTTCAAGTTGAGAATAATAGAGTGGTGATACCATCTCGAACCGAAAAACTAATTAAATATGGTCCAGTATCTATTCAGGAAGAATCAATCACTTTATTAAACTCCGAAAATGTAAACGAAAACAGAATATTTGTAACTAAAATAATCCTAAAACCCGAAAATGGTTATATTTATCTGAGTATAATTAATGTGAACGAAGAGCCGTTTGAACTAAATAACGATGATTTAAAAATAAAGTTCACTTCATTTAAAAATTTAAATATTTACAACTAAGCTGAAACCGAATTTAAAGGTAAAATAGAAAATCGATTAGAAAATTTAAACAAGCAATTAGATCTCAATTCCGAGAAAAAACTATCAATCATAAATATATGTAGAATGTACAATCAATTATTTTACTTAGACGGGGACCGACTAACTTGTACAAGAGCTATTAAACACGGCATAAATACTCTGTTTGACAAATCAGCTGTTAACATTAAGCCTTATAGGTTACCTGAAGTTCATAAAGCTGAAATAAAAAAACAAGTTAACGAAATGTTAACTCAAGGAATAGTCCAACATAGTAAAAGCGCGTGGAACAGTCCTTTATTAATCGTACCAAAAAAACCCGATTCTAATTCTAATAAAAAATGGCGTGTCGTGGTCGGCTATCGCAAGTTAAATGAAATCACAGTATGCAATTCATATCCACTGCTGAATATTGAAAATATTCTTGGTCAGTTAGGAGAATCGAAATATTTTTCAAACTTGGATTTGGCGAATGGTTTTCACCAAATCGAGATAGAAGATAAAGATCGTGAGAAAACTGCTTTCAGTATACCCTATAGTCATTTCGAATTTAAACGAATGTCATTTGGTTTACGGAACGCACCACCCACTTTTCAAAGATTAATGAATATAATACTTACTGGTCTCCAAGGTATACGTTGCTTTATATATTTGGATGATATAGTAATATATGGTAAAAATCTCATTGATCATAACCAAAAATTAATAGACGTACTCGAAGCATTAAAGAAATATAATTTAAAATTACAACCAAGTAAATGCAAATTTTTACATAAAGAAGTTTTATATCTTGGTCATGTAATAACCGCAAAAGGTATTAAGCCAGATGAAAAGAAAATAAATGCTATTTTAAATATAGTTCCGCCACAACAACAGAAAGCCATAAAATCTTTTTTAGGTTTAATTGGTTACTATCGTAAGTTCATTCCAAAATGCTCAACTATTGAATAACTTATTGAAAAAAGATACTAAATTTGTATGGGATGAGTTTTGTGATGAATCCTTTAAAACTTTAAAAAAGCTATAACATAATATCCAGTGTTACAATATCCCAATTTTTCAAAAGAATTCTATTTAACTACTGATGCAAGCGACACTGCGTTGGGTGCCTTTTTATCGCAACAGACTTTAGAACATGGTAAAGTAAACGATTTGCCAATCGCTTATGTAAGTAGAACGTTAAACAAAGCTGAACGTAACTATTCTACAATTGAAAAGAAAGCGTTAGCTGTATTTGGGCAACTACATATTTCCGACCATATCTCTATGGTAGAAAATTTACAGTTTTTACAGATCAAAAACGGCTGGTATGAATTTTCAACATTAATAATGCTACTTCTAGAATAATGCGCTGGCGCATAAAATTGGAAGAATACGATTGTTGTGTTGTCCACAAATCGGGGTGTCTAAACACAAATGCAGACGCACTGTCAATATTAGAAATAGCCAATATAAATCTTATCACTAGAGCAAATTCTAATAAAATTATTCAAAATCACAAACAGAATAATAAACTGGAAAATAAAAACTTAAAACCTATAAGCTCTTCAAATAAAAATTTAATTCATTCTAAAAATTTAAATGAAAATTCTGAACAAAATAATAATTTAACAAATACTACAAATCAAAATATAATTGAAAATAAAATTATTACCCTTACAGATAATAATGAAATAAAAACTGTTCTTGAAGAATATCATAATAGTACGGCTGGTGGACATCAAGGTGTAAATCGTACACTGCAAAAACTAAAGAAATATTTTTTTTTCCAAAAATATGAAAAAAATTGTAATCAATTATATAACATCTGCCGAAATATGTCAAAAAAACAAGTTACATTTTAAAACTAATTCTCATGAAAGTCACCGATACACCTACTAAACCATTTGAAAAAGTATCTCTAGATATAATTGGTCCACTAGGTACTGAATCAGGTAATATATATATATATTAACTTTTCAAGATTTACTTTCTAAATTTTTATTAGCTATCCCGATTCCCAATCAGGAAGCTATCACAGTTGCCAATGCTTTTGCCCTTTAAATGCATTTTTGGGACGCCAAAAATACTCTTAACTGATCAAGGTACAAATTTTATGAGTGAAGTATTTAAGAAAACTTGTACATTGTTGAAAATTAAGAAAATTCACTCAACTATTTATAACCCAGAATCTAATGGTTCCTTATAAAGGGCACATCGCACCTTGGGAAACTATTTACGCTATTACGCGAATAAGGATTCTGATAAATGGGATATGTGGTTAGATTTTGCAATATTTGCGCATAATACAATTCCTCGCACTTCAACAAAATTTTCGCCGTATGAAATTTTGTTTGGCATAAAACCAAAATTACTCTCAGTTATTACTAGAACTGTCGAACCATTGATTATGTCACAGATGATTATGTTCTCGAATTAAAATCACGCTTTCAACATAGCTACAACGAAGCCAGAAATAATCTAATAAAATCTAAAGAAAATAATAAAAAAATGTATGATAAAGATACGAAAACGTTAGACGTTATTATAGGAGATAAAGTTTTGTTACTTAATACTGTAAGAAAAAATAAAAAAATCAATCTCCTGTTATCTAGGACCTTGCGTAGTTATAGAAATAAATTCTCCAGAAAACACTACTATCAAAATTGGTAGGAACACCAAAATGGTTCATAACAATCTCTTAAAACTGTTTATTGACTATAACGAGACTTTAGATATAATAATATGATTCATTTATTTTATTTTTTTTAATATTATAGATTTCTAAATTTTCTAATTTCCATTGGAAAATCATAAATGATGTTCAACATAACGAAAAACGATGAAAATTCTGAATCCGAACTCATGGAACAATTCCTCTAAAATTTCAGAAACCTAAATCAAACATGAAAGAACACCATTCTGCCAAATTTAAAGGATATACCTTTGTTGTTTTTGGAGATAATCTCATTTGCTTTGGGGCTCGTTCGATATATAAATATAAGTATACATAAGTTTTAAAGTCTGTGAAATTAATATAAAAGCTGGAGGCAACATTTAAAAATATAAGTTTATAGTTATGCGTTTGTTGCCTCCAGCTTTTATTTTAATTTCACAGACTTTAAAACTTATATGTAGTTATATTTATGTATATATTTGACATATTGAAATAAACTTTTTCAAAGAAATCTCGATTGTAACAATATAGTTTAGAAAATTACAGAAAAATTTGCTATTAAAAATTTATTTTCTACTTTTTAGTTCAAAAAAGCTGTTTTTTAAAAAATTTTTTTTATTTATTTTATTTTATTCTTTTTAGTAACGACAAATATAAGTATTGAATTGATATTTTCTTTTTTCCTTGTTTAATTTTGAATTTTTACAGTTGCCCTCACAATCTATAAGTATATTATTACCTGTTATAATATAGAATATATTGAATTTTTTTATTATTAATTTATTGCGGCAAAATTTTTAAAAAATTAAGAAAACGTTGCATAGCTAAATTAAAAATTTAAATAAAAATATTGCAATTTTATAATGTTCTTTATTTCCACTTAAAATGCGACCCTTTAAAAACTCTGATTCATACAGTGCCTTGTTTTTTCTTTCTTTTCATAACATAACATTTTAATATTTTTTTTTTTTATCTGTTATGTACGGAAATATCAAACGTATGTTTTTTTCTTTTAAAATCATAACATTTTAATAGTTCTTTTTTTCTATCTGTAATGTGGGTAAATACTTTATCTGCACATATACATAAGAAATAGCCTTTAAAAATATTTAAAAACAATCAAAGTAACATTTTTTGTTCTCTTTTTTTCTATTCGTTTTTATTTTTCTTCCAGTATTACATTTTACTTTTTTTTTTCTGTTATTTAGGTACGCTAAGAACTTATTTTTTTTTTTTTAATATTAAATTTATGCATACAGTCTATTTCAAAAATAGAAATTATTAGCTGTAGAACATTCTGAATTTTTATACCCGTACGATAGGATCGGGTATAATAAAATTACTCCTCCGTTTGTAACACCTCGAAATAAGCGAGCTAGATATACCTTCAAAGGTATGGATCGGATCAGAAAAAAATTTTAAGACTTTTGAGCCATGTCCGTCCGTCCGTCCGTCCGTCCGTCCGTCCGTCCGTCAGCACGCTAACTCAAAAACTAAGAAAGCTAGAATCTTGAAATTTACACAAAATATTCTGGGAGTAATTTGTAGGTTCCCTATTTTTTTTGGTTGAGTTTGGACCAAAACTTAGGGTAGCTCTCGAACACCTAACTTTTAGATTCCCACATTTTTTTTGAAATAGAGCTATGAAATTTTAACTACTGATAGATCTCACAAAAATATTAATTTTATTTTTAATAACTTTTTTTTGTAGCCCCATACGTTACGGAGCTACAGCTCCCCAAAGGTTCAAAAAAGCTCTATATTTAAATTGTTATAGCACATGTTGTATAAGTTATATCTTCATTTTGAAAACGCCAAACGATTACTACTTGTATTAGCTTTAAAAGTATATATACAATAAATATATATTTGTGGCATACGGTGTCTTAATTTACCGTTATGTGAAACTCAAATTTTGCAAAATCCTTTAACCCTTCTATTTTCTAAACGGTTTAAGTTGGAAACTTGAAATTTTTACAGAAGTTAGAACTTTGAAAATAAGTTTGAGTCATTTCAGAAATTTTTTTTGTATCACCCCCGTTTAGGAGTTGTAAGGGGTCAAAAACTGAAAATTTCCTATTTTTAAACACCTGTAACTTGAACACCTGTTAAAATTTTTTTGAAGTAATACACAAAAATTAAAGCTTCAATATTATACTCTTATTTCTGTTAACAACTTTTTATACCCGTACGATAGGATCGGGTATAATAAAATTACTCTAGATATACCTTCAAAGGTATGGATCGGATCAGAAAAAAATTCTAAGACTTTTGAGCCATGTCCGTCCGTCCGTCAGCACGCTAACTCAAAAACTAAGAAAGCTAGAATCTTGAAATTTACACAAAATATTCTGGGAGTAATTTGTAGGTTCCCTATTTTTTTTGGTTGAGTTTGGACCAAGCCTTAGGGTAGCTCTCGAACACCTAACTTTTAGATCCCGACATTTTTTTTGCAATAGAGCTATGAAATTTTAAAAACTGATAGATCTCACAAAAATATTAATTTTATTTTTAATAACTTTTTTTTGTCACCCCACCCGTTACGGAGCTACAGCTCCCCAAATGTTCAAAAAAGCTCTATATTTAAATTGTTATAGCACAAGTTGTATAAGGTATATCTTCATTTTGAAAACGCCAAACGATTACTACTTGTATTAGCTTTAAAAGTATATATACAATAATTATATATTTGTGGCATACAGTGTCTTAATTTACCGTTATGTGAAACTCAAATTTTGCAAAATCCTTCAACCCTTCTATCTGCTAAACGGTTTAAGTTGGAAACTTGAAATTTTTACAGAAGTTAGAACTTTGAAAATAAGTATGAGTCATTTCAGAAATTTTTTTTGTATCACCCCCGTTTAGGAGTTGTAAGGGGTCAAAAACTGAAAATTTCCTATTTTTAAACACCTGTAACTTGAACACCTGTTAAAATTTTTTTAAAGTAATACACAAAAATTAAAGCTTCAACATTATATTCTTATTTCTGTTAACAACTTTTTTTAATAATATAGGGTTACTTTATAATTGACGAAAGTGTTACTTGATTTTTTCAAATTTTCTAACAAATTTCTTCAACAAATTTTTTGCATTTTGTTTTACTCGATAATTTGAAATTGTTGAGGATATAATGCGTAGTACATAAAAATGCAAATAAATAAACAACATAACGGTTGCTTGAAGAATTTTTATTTATATGATATTGATATATATACATACTTATATAATATCATGTTTATTTAGATATCGTATATGTCACTAGTGAATGAATGATAAGAGTATAGATGTATATTATATAGCGCCGTATTTACAAACATATTATATGTATTTTATTGTACTTATAAGAAATTATTCTGTCAATGGAATATTTAAATATAATAAATTATAATATTTAAAATTATATTTACTATTTTGTACTAAGTAAATTTAATATACATTTACCGCTTAGTATTAAATGGTACTATAGAATATTTGAAAAAGTTTTGGATTGATAATCGTTATGTGAAAGGTTAGAATTTGCTTTTGAAGAATGTACATATAAACATATAGTTTGAATATATGTAGAACCCATAGTTCTAGAAATTATAAAATTCACCCAAATTATTTTAAAATACTAAAATATTAAAAAAATAATATTGTGAGCAGAGTGACAGGCTGTGAACATACTAACGGTTCGTACGGGTATCTAAGAGTTGACAAAGGCAACTGTATTCTTCCTCGTTTTTTTGTTCGTTTATGTTAACCGTCCATTCATATGCATACATAAAATTTTTCTTTGTTCGTTTATGTTTACCGTCCATTCATATAAATATAACGGTTGCCTACATATTAAAAAATAATAAATCGATAAATCAACTAAATAATAATAGTTGGGAATTTGGGAATTTGGTGTGACTGTGTTAGCAGATTTTTAATAGTATGTACATAAAAATATGCATACCATTTTTGTACATGTTTGTACCTACATACGTATGTAGTAAAAAAATTTGGTTTTAAAAGTAAGTAATTGAGAACATATTAAATTGCTTACTTCTAAATGATGTTTTTGAATTAAAAAAAAAATTATTTTGCTTCTTCTAGACGATGTACATAACATATATTTTATGATTAATTCATAATTATTGTTATTGAAAAGAAAAATATTGTTGTTATTTACTATTTTTAAAAAAGACTGGATTTCTTATTTTTAATATATTCTTTTTGTTGTTTAATGTTTTTCCATAATTGGAAATATATTCTTAGTTTTTATACTACAGAAAAAGGCATTAGTGGTGCAGATCATTATTCCCTAATAGATCTTAATTTAAAGGCACCTCCCAATTTAGATATCAATGTTAGGGCCATAATATGCGATTTTAATATGTTAAGAGTTTCGAAAGAAAAGCCCTATTTTAATTATAATTAAGAAAGGAAAAACACATATCAATATAAATATTATAAATAAACACATTGCTTTTATAAATAAAAATGTATACTAAAAACCAATTGATTTGATGAAAAAAAACTTGCTAACTAAATTTTAAGTAAGTGCATATTAAGTTTTACACTGTGTTCTCAAGTGCGGCACATTAATTTGTTTACACATTCATATCTTTCAAATGCATCGCTTTCAAACCAAAAATATTTTCGAAGCACATATTACATATTTTTAAGTACGTACCTACGTATATGTACACATACAATGCAATGGTCTACATAAAAAACAATAGTATTTTATAGAAAAAAAAAACATTTATGTATTACGTATACGTGTTGGTATTGGCATTGGTGAGTTTAGTAAATTTAGATAAAATGTTTTATTTTGGTTCTGTAATAATTCTGTTAAAAATTCTGTTATATCTTTGTATGAAAATTTAATTTTGAAATTAAGCTAATTTATCTAATGTTTTTCGATATTATTATTTTAAAATCATGTATTGTCATCGGGATCTGATCTAATGAAGAAAATTTCAAGTCTCTAGCTCAACTGGAAGTGTGTTTAAAATGCCTTCTAAGATTCCATCCTTTACCCAACCAAGTTAATAAAAAGCTGTTAAAAACGAGAAAGAATGCAGTTGACTTTGTCAACTCTTAGATACCCGTACGAACCGTTAGTATGTTCACAGCCTGTCACTCTGCTTACAATATTATTTTTTTTAATATTTTAGTATTTTAAAATAATTTGGGTGAATTTTATAATTTCTAGAACTATGGGTTGTATATATATTCAAACTATATGTTTATATGTACATTCTTCAGAAGTAGATACTATATATAACAATTATCGATAACTATACTACATATATAACGATTATCAATCCAAAACTTTTTCAAATATTCTATAGTACCATTTAATACTAAGCGGTAAATGTATATTAAATTTACTTAGTACAAAATAGTAAATATAATTTTAAATATTATATTATATTATATTTAAATATTCCATTGACAGAATAATTTCTTATAAGTACAATAAAATACATCTATGTATGTAAATACGGCGCTATATAATATACACCTATACTCTTATCATTCATTCACTAGTGATATATACGATATGTCAATAAACATGATATTATATAAGTATGTATATATATGAATATCATATAAATAATAAAATATAATAATAAAAATTCTTCAAGCAACCGTTATGTTGTTTATTTATTTACATTTTTTTGTACTATGCATTATATCCTCAACAATTTAAAATTATCGAGTAAAACAAAATGAATTTTTTGCATTTTGTTTTACTCGATAATTTTAAATTAAAGAAATTTGTTAAAGAAATTTGTTAGAAAATTTGAAAAAATCAAGTAACACTTTCGTCAATTATAAAGTAACTCTATATTATTAAAAAAAGTTGTTAACAGAAATAAGAGTATAATATAGAAGCTTTAATTTTTGTGTATTACTTCAAAAAAATTTTAACAGGTGTTCAAGTTACAGGTGTTTAAAAATAGGAAATTTTCATTTTTTGACCCCTTACAACTCCTAAACGGGGAGTGATACAAAAAAAATGACTCTTCTGAAATGACTCATACTTATTTTCAAAGATCTAACTTCTGTCAAAATTTCAAGTTTTCAACTTAAACCGTTTAGAAGATAGAAGGGTTAAAGGATTTTGCAAAATTTTAGTTTCGCATAACGGTAAATTAAGACACACAAAAGTAGTAATCGTTTGGCGTTTTCAAAATGAAGATATACCTCATACAACTTGTGCTATAGCAATTTAAATATAGAGCTTTTTTGAACTTTTGGGGAGCTGTAGCTCCGTAATGGGTGGGGCTACAAAAAAAAGTTATTAAAAATAAAATTAATATTTTTGTGAGATCTATCAGTAGTTAAAATTTCATAGCTCTATTTCAAAAAAAATGTGAGGATCTAAAAGTTAGGTGTTCGAGAGCTCCCCTAAGTTTTGGTTCAAACTCAACCAAAAAAAATAGAAAACCTACAAATTACTCTCAGAATATTTTGTGTAAATTTCAAGATTTTAGCTTTCTTAGTTTTTGGGTTAGCGCGCTGACGGACGGACATAGCTCAATCGTCTTAGAATTGTTTTCTGATCCGATCCATACCTTTGAAGGTATATCTAGCTCGCTTATTTCGAGGTGTTACAAACGGAGGAGTAATTTTATTATACCCGATCCTATCGTACGGGTATAAAAAAAGAAATCTTGTTCAAATTAAAAAATTATTTAACATAACATAACATAAAATATTAAACAAAATATTTTAAGCAAAATAATAAATTAAATATTTAAATAACTAATAATAATTTAAATAATAACAAACAGTTTTTATAAAAGAAACTAAATCAAAATTATTATATTATAGAAAAAGAAAAGATTATTAGAAATTAATTGTTAAGAAAAAAATTTTTTCTTTATTAATAATTAATAAAAATTTTTTTTTTCCCATGAGGGAAGGTGTAATAATCCAATAATTTTAATGTACAATTTAACTTATTTTTAATGCTTACGTATAATATATATTATCATATTTATTTTTACTAAAATGTAAATAATGTAATACATTGAACTCAAAAATATTGAACGAATGCAATCTACTAATATTGTAATTGTAATATGATCAATCTTAATTATAATATTCATAATTATGTTATTAAATGTAGGTCAGCGATTACAATATATTAATATTATAATTACAATTTGATGAGTAATTTATAATATTAAAAATTATATTAAAAATGTTAATAAAAATTCGAAAATAAAAAGTCAGTCAATGAAAGAAACTCAAAAAACAAAGGTGTTTTAATTGAATATCTTTTAATATTTTATTTTGTATTGTGTGAATTATTACACAAATCTATTTTTATTGAAGGAACAAAGAAATATTTTCAAATAAAATTTTTAGATTCTTATAGGTTTATGCAATCCAGTCTTGAATCATTGACAGAAAATTTATGTAGAGAAAGGCTAGAAACCGTTAGAACACATTTCCAAAGTAATGGAAAATTAGAATTGTTAGAAAAGGTGTTTTCCTTATGATTATATAGATTCAATAGAAAAGCGTAACGAAATTTATTTACCTCCACAAGAAGTCTTTAAAAATCAGATGACTGATACTTTATGTTCGGATGAAGATTATCTTCATGCTAAAAAAGTTTGGGTTGTCTTTCAGTGTCAAGCTTTAAGAGATTATTTGAAACTCTACTTAAAAACTGATGTTTGTTTTACTAACAGACATATTTGACAATTTTAGGAAAATTTGCATCAACATTTATAATTTAGATCCAGCCCAATATTTTACTTTACCAGGTCTTACTGGGTTGCTATGTTAAAATATACTAAAGTAGAATTAGAATTATTTGACTTTTCATGTTTCTTAAACAAAGTATTCGTGGAGGTATTAGCCAATGTTTAAAAAGATATGATAAATCAAATAATAATTTTATGGGGGATCAATGTAACCCTGCAGAACCATCTGAATATATAATATATTTAGATGCAAATAATTTATATGGTAGGGCCAAGTCGCAACTACTTCCGTACGGTACTTTTAAGTGGCTTGAAAATACATCAGATTTACAAGTAGATGAAATTTCTGATAATTCTGAAATAGGTTACGTTTTGGAAGTAGATTTAAAATATCCTCAATCATTACATAACATTCACAATGATTTACCATTTTGTTGTGAAAACAAAAAACATCCCAATGGTAAAATAAATAAACTATTATTAGAGTTAAATGATAAAAAAAATTGTACATGGCCTAATTTTGGAAAAGATTCATAGAGTAATACAGTTTAAACAATATGATTGGTTAAAAAAATATATTAACTTGAATACTAGCCATAGAGCTTTAGCAACGAATTCTTTTGAAATTTTTTTTTTTAAATTAATGAATAATGCTGTTTATGGTAAAACTATAGAAAACGTTGATAAAGGAAAAATAGTTAAAATATCCGATTTTTGGGAGAATAGAAGGAAACATTTCCATAATATTGCAATATTCAATGAAAATCTTTCTGCAGTTCTGTTAAATACGCTGAAAGTGTTATTTGATAAACCGATATACATGCGTTTCACAGTCCTAGAGCTCTGTAAATGTATATGTATAAGTTTCACTAAGACTATATGAAGCCTAAGTAAAATTTAAATATTGAATTGAATTACATGGATACCAATAGTTTTATATATAATATAAAGACTGAAGATTTCTATGAAGATATAAAATCAGATGTGCTTGAAACTGATCAAACAAAACTAATTTTTGATACATCTGATTATGATCCCAATAATGTTTACGGTTTACCGCTCGTAAATAAAAAAATGATTGGTTTATTTAAAGATGAAAGTAATGGAAAAATTGTGAAAGAATTTATAGGACTTAAATCAAAAATGTATTTATTAGATATTTTGCCTAATAAAATTATAAAAAAAAGTAAAGGTATAAAAAAAGCTGCTGCAAAAAAAATTAACTATAAATGACTAAAGGAAATGTTTATTTGAAAATATTGTTTTATATGGTAAAATGAATATTTTTAAGTCTAAATTACATACTATATATACACAGTCATTAAATAAAATTGCTTTAAGTTATTTAGATGATAAGAGATATGTAGTGAATGATAACATTAAGACTCTACCTTGGTGTCATTATTCTATTCAAAATAATGAGCCATATATAGATATATAATAATGTTAACAAATAAAATCCAACTTAGGATAAAAATTTGATAAATCTTGTAGATATATGTAAAAAGTTTTACTAAACAAATTTAAAAATAAAATAATAAAACATA
Source organism: Poecilobothrus nobilitatus (assembly GCA_947095535.1). Taxonomy (NCBI): domain Eukaryota; kingdom Metazoa; phylum Arthropoda; class Insecta; order Diptera; family Dolichopodidae; genus Poecilobothrus; species Poecilobothrus nobilitatus. The sequence goes on from OX352772.1 coordinate 193,777,825, forward strand.
TTTTATTTATATTAATATTACATATATTTGTTATATTAATAACAAATATTTTATTTATATTAATATTACAAATCACACAGGAATATATTGCAATATTACAAAACCATCGGCTACTAAGGCCATTATAGGTCGAATACTATTATTAAATTTTACACTAATATTATTTATTTTGATAAAGTTTTTTAAAGTGAGATTCCCCATTCTCGTTGATTCGGTCTTCCGAGAGTCCGATACGGTCCTAAAGTTTCGCTTTGGTCCTAAAGGTCCTTTTCGGTCCTAAAAGTCCGCTTCGGTTGTAAAGGTACGCTTCCGTCTTAAAGGTCAGAATCAGTCCTTTCTACTACTAAAGGCTACCGTCCTCTAGGGGTAAAAAGGAAGGAAGGGCCGAAATTGTTTTAAAAAGCATCCTAGGAGGTATTAGGTATATAAATTAGAGGTTTTCAAGTTATTCTAACTTAGCATACAAAATGAGGAGCAAGGCAGTAGCAGATTTACAATTTGTTTTTAAAAACAATAAACAATATTTTTTGAAGGAGTTTGTTTTGGTGGCTGAAGGCTCCCTCATTCCAATATTGATTGTGTTTAAAGCGCCTTATTCACTTGAGTAGTTAAATTAAAATGCTAAACAACAAAACAAATACCACAAAAATACAATTAATGGACTTGACTGGAATGATGGATTTATAGAATATTAAGGAATTAGAAATATTTTAAAGGATTAAATTCATTCGATGTCGTTTACGTAAAGGGGTACCAGGAAAAGGAATTTTTAGTTAAATTTGTTCCGAGTTCAGTAGAAGTTATCATTTGACATTCCATCTCTTCAGAAACTAAAGAATTTCATCACCATTTGCCCTCACCATCACATTACGGAAAATTTACAAAAATGTGCTTTAAAAAAATGGTATAAATTTATACATGTATTTAATAAAAGAAAATAATTGGTTTTAAAAAATATTTGTTTTATTTATTGTTGACCAAGATATTTTTTCTGACAATAACATAGGTATTTCATAAAATAGTCTGGAGTAGTTACACTGAGCTATGTGTAAATTCATTGGAATGTAGAAATCTTCTTAGCGAAAATCCTTTTGAATTTAATTTTGGTTCACTCTTCTTAAAATAGTGATAAAATGTACACCACTCCAAATAATTAATTTCGCTTATGACTTTGTTTTGTCGTTGGAAAATTTTTTGTCGTTTTTTATCCAAAAAATAAATATAGCTTAATAAAAGGTTCTGCTTTAGCTCACCTTTTTCTGTTTCAAATACTTCTGAATTTGTTGATTGTTCCATTTTTTTTGTTTTAACTGATGATTTTTTTTTAGAATTTTGTATTTATAGTTTTTCTCCCACATTTTTCAAAAATGTTTCGAAATATTCTTTGTATTTTTTTATCGTTTTTAAGTGGGGATGATGCGTCGAATGAATTAAGAAAATATTTTAAATTTATAATCTCAAATAAATAAATAATTGAAATATTATAATCTCATTGTGAAATGGCGGTACTTCCAAAGTTGTAAATTTTTAGGAATTTTAGGAATTTTCCTAGTATTCAAAAAAACATAATTGATTCTAACAAAAAATTAATGCAACTCAGGATAAAAATTTAATAAATCTTGTAGTACCTGTAAAACGTTTTACTAAACAAATTTAAAAATAAAATAATAAAACAATATGAATAAAAAAAAAATTTTTATTTATTTTATTTATATTAATATTACAAATCACACAGCAATATATTGTAATATTACAAAACCATTGCCATTATAGGTCGAATCCTATTATTAAATTATACACTAATATTATTTTTTTTTTTTATATTATTCATTTTTTATTTACGCTATATTTGGTAGCAAGGGATATTTTTTTTTCAACTATGAAATCTTGCTACCTGTGCAGGTTTTGAATACGCACTCTCTTGGTTAATAAGCCAAGTGCTTAACCACTAGGCCACCGTGGCCCCAAAAGAAACTTTATGTAGCAATAATTTTATAATTATGATAAATTTTGTAAAGTGGCGTTCCCCATTCTCGTTGATTGGGTCCTCTGAGAGTTCGATACGGTCCTAAAAGTCTGCTTTAGTCCTAAAGGTCCGCTTCGGTTCTAAAGGTCCGCTTCCGCTCCAAAGGTCCGAATCAGTCCTTTCTACCACTAAAGGCTACCGTCCCCTAGGAGCAAAGGGAGAGGTCCGTCCCCTAGGAGCCCCTAGGAGCAAAGGGAGAGGTCCCTGGAGTCAATGGGCCTCCGGATCGAAATTGTTTTGGCAAGCGTCTTAGGAGGTCCGATCAGGTGATCCATCTTTTTTTAAATCGTATTAATTATATAAATTCGTTACTGCATCTCAAACTTCATTGAAAGTTTATTGTCTCAATTATTTCAAAATTGTAAAGCTAAATAATAGTGCCTACATAGAATTGTATCCACGTTGCACAGAAGAAACAAAAAATACTAAATTAATTACAAAAATTATAGAGCCATTAAATTACACTACAGATGACTTTTTAACTAATTTACTAAACCAATTTCATAAATCTCAATTCACTTAAACTTAATTTTAATTTTTCCAAAGTTGTAAAAATTCCTAGTATTTGAGAAAACATAATTGATTCTAACAAAAAACGAGAAAGAATACAGTTGCCTTTGTCAACTCTTAGATACCCGTACGAACCGTTAGTATGTTCATAGCCTGTCAATCTGCTTACAATATTATTTTTTTAATATTTTAGTATTTTAAAATAATTTGGGTGAATTTTATAATTTCTAGAACTATGGTACATTTATTTAAACTATATGTTTATACATTCTTCAAAAGCAGATTCTAACCTTCCACATAACGATTATCAATGCAAAACTTTTTCAAATATTCTATAGTACCATTTAATACTAAGCGGTAAATGTATATTAAATTTACTTAATACAAAATAGTAAATATAATTTTAAATATTATATTATATTAATGCGCACATAGTATATTTATATTGTAATATAAATATTCTATAGTACCATTTAATACTAAGCGGTAAATGTATATTAAATTTACTTAATACAAAATAGTAAATATAATTTTAAATATTATATTATATTAATGCGCACATAGTATATTTATATTGTTATAAGTATATCGCCATGCATTGCAATATTTCTTTAAAAATATTTCCATTCATACAATAATTTCTTACAAGTACAATAAAATACATATATGTATGTAAATAAGGCGCTATATAATATACATCTATACTCTGATCATTCATTCATCAGTGACATATACGATATGTAAATAAACATGATATTATATAAGTATGTATGTACCTATATCAATATCATATAAATAAAAATTCTTCAAGCAACCGTTATGTTGTTTATTTATTTAAATTTTTTTGTACTACGCATTATATCCTAAGCAATTTCAAATTATCGAGTAAGACAAAATGCAAAAAATTCGTTAAAAAAAATTTGTTAGAAAATTTGAAAAAATCAAGTAACACTTTCGTCAATTATAAAGTAACCCTATATTATTAAAAAAAGTTGTTAACAGAAATAAGAGTATAATGTTGAAGCTTTAATTTTTAGCACATTTCCAAAAAAATTTTGAAAAAATGTGCTTATTAATTTCACTCTGTCCACAGAGGGACGTTTACAAAACTTCTACACCATTAAAGATAAAGAAAAAAAATTTTAACCATGGGTAGGTCTCATAAAAAAAATTATTTTGTGGAACAACTTTTTCATATAGCCCCCTCTATTACGGAGCTGCAGCCCCTCAAACTTTGAAAAACTCTATTTTTAAATGCATATATCTTATGTTCTGCTTAAGATTTTTTCACTCTGAAAACGTCATGCGACACGTATTTTTTTTACCTTTCTAACTGAGTATCGAAATTATACATTTTTTAAAATTTAGTATTTAAATTTACCGTTATGTGAAAACCAAATTTTGATGATTTTTCTACTTTCATAACTCCGGTACGCTTTTAGATAGAGGTTTGAAATTTTGAGACAAGAAAGAACTTTTAGAATTAGTATAAGTTTTTTTAGAAAGTTCATCTGCGTCTCCCCCTGTTTAAGAGGTATTAGGGCTGAAAAATTGAAAATTTGCTATGTTTAGGTACTTGTAACTTAAGCACCGATACAAATTTTTCTTCGGCAAGACATACAAATTAAAGCTAAAGTAATATATTTTTACATGTGTTAACGGTATTTTTTAATTATATAGGGTTCCGGACTTACAGCCCCTCAAAATTCCAGAAAAGTCATATTTTAATTTTTTCTTATTACAAAAAATTTCTTAAATTTTATTTTTTAAATTTTCAAATTTTTGTGCAAGTCACAATTCTAAACAGTTTGTATTGTGTTTTGGAAATGTGCGCTTTTAAAAACCGTTGGTTTACATACTACCTTGTTATGTATTATTTCAAAAAAATTTTAAGAGGTGTTAACGTTACAGGTGTTTAAAAATGGGACATTTTCAGTTTTTGACCACTTACAGCTCCTAAACAAAAGGAAGGGGGGGTGATACAAAAAAAATTTCTGAAATAACTCATACTTATTGTTAAAGATCTAGCTTTTGTCAAAATTTCAAGTTTCCAACTTAAACGGCTTAGAAGATAGAAGGGTTAAAGGATTTTGCAATAATTCCGTTTTGCATAACGGTAAATTAAGACACTGTATAGCAAAAGTATATATTTATTATATACATGGTAGCAAAGCTCATAATAGCACCTATTATTTGGAACTTTCAGATTGAAGATATACCTTATAGAGCTTGTCTTATAACAATTTAAATATAGAGATTTTTCGAAGTTTTGAGGGGCTGTAGTTCCTTAACGGGTGGAGCTACAGAAAAATTATTATTATCATAAAATTGATATTTTTATGATATCTATCAGTTAAAATTTCATGGCTCTCTTTCAAAACAATTGTGGAGATCTAAAAGTTAGTTGTTCAGGAGCTACCCGAAATTTTGGTCGGAACTCAACCAAAAAAAATAGGGAACCTACAAATTGCTCCCAGAATATTTTGTGTAAATTTCAAGATTCTAGCTTTCTTAGTTTTTGAGTTAGCGTGCTGACGGACGGACGGACGCACGAACATGGCTTCATCGACTCAGAATTTGATTCTGATCCGATCCATACCTTTGAAGGTATATCTAGCTCGCATATTTCAAAGTGTTACAAACGGAGGAGTAATTTTGACAGAAGTTATATTTTTAAAAACAAGTAGAGTCATTCCAGAAATTTTTTTTGTATCACTCCCCGTTTAGGAGCTGTAAGGACAAAAACTGAAAATTTCCTATTTTTAAACACCTGTATCTTGAACACCTGTTAAATTTTTTTTGAAGTAATACATAAAAATTAAAGCTTCAACATTATACTCTTATTTCTGTTGACAACTTTTTTTAATAAATATAATAGTGTTACTTTAAAATTGACGAAAGTGTTACTTGATTTTCCAAATTTTCTAACAAATTTCTTTAACGAATTTTTTGCATTTTGTTTTACTCGAGAATTTGAAATTGCTTAGGATATAATGCGTAGTACAAAAAAATGTAAATAAATAAACAACGTAACATATATGTCACTGATGAATGAATGATAAGAGTATAGATGTATATTATATAGCGCCGTATTTACATACATACATACATGTATTTTATTGTACTTATAAGAAATTATTCTATGAATGAAAATATTTTTAAAGAAATATTGCAATGTATGGCGATATACTTATAACAATATAAATATACTATAGGCGGATTAATATAATATAATATTTAAAATTATATTTACATTTTGTAATTTAATATACATTTACCGCTGAGTATTAAATGGTACTATATAATATTTGAAAAAGTTTTGGATTGATAATCGTTATGTGGAAGGTTAGAATCTGCTTTTGAAGAATGTGTGAACATATAGTTTGAATATATGTACAACCCATAGTTCTAGAAATTATAAAACTCACCCAAATTATTTTAAAATACTAATATATTAAAAAAATAATATTGTAAGATGAGTGACAGGCTGTGAACATACTAACGGTTCGTACGTGTATCTAAGAGTTGACAAAGGCAACTGTATTCTTTATCGTTTTTATTACATCTACTCGTATTACTTCAACTGTTTTTTTTTTTTGTATGAAAATATAATAATAATAATAATAATAAAAAAAAAAGAAATCTTGTTCAAATTATAAAATTATTTAACATAACATAACATAAAATCTGAATCAAAATCTTTTAAACAAAATTATAAATAAAATATTGAAATAACTTGTATTAATAAAACAAACAGTTTTTATAAGAGAAACTAAATCAAAATTATTACATTATAGAAAAAGAAAAGATTATTAGAAATTAATTGTTAAGAAAAAAATTTTATCTTTATTAATAATTATTAAAATTTTTTTTTTCCCATGAGGGAAGGTGTAATAATCCAATAATTTTAATGTACAATTTAACTTATTTTTAATGCTTACGTACAATATATTATCATATTTATTTTTACTAAAATGTACTGAAATACTGTAATACATTGAACTCTATTACATTGAAATCAAAAATATTGAATAAATGCAATCTACTAATATTGTAATTGTAATATGATCAATATTAATTATAATATTCATAATTATATTATTAAATGTAGGTCAGCGATTACAATTTATTAATATTGTAATTACAATTTGATGAGTAATTTATAATATTGAAAATTATGTTAAAAATGTTAATAAAAATTCGAAAATAAAAAGTCAGTCAATGAAAGAAACTCAAAAAACAAAGGTGTTTTATTTGAATATCTTTTAATATTTTATTTTGTATTGTGTGAATTATTACACAAATCTATTTTTATTGAAGGAACAAAGAAATATTTTCAAATAAAATTTTTAGATTCTTATAGGTTTCTGCAATCCAGTCTTGAATCATTGACAGAAAATTTATGTAGAGAAAGGCTAGAAAACGTTAGAACACATTTCCAAAGTAATGGAAAATTAAAATTGTTAGAAAGGGTGGTTTTCCTTATGATTATATAGATTCAATAGAAAAGCTTAACGAAATTTATTTACCTCCACAAGTCTTCAAAAATCAGATGACTGATACTTTATGTTCGGATGAAGATTATCTTCATGCTAAAAAAGTTTGGGATGTCTTTCAGTGTCAAACTTTAAGAGATTATTTGAAACTCTACTTAAAAACTGATGTTTGTTTTACTAACAGACATATTTGACAATTTTAGGAAAATTTGCATCAAAATTTATAATTTAGATCCTGCCCAATATTTTACTTTACCAGATCTTACTGGGTTGCTATGTTAAAATATACTAAAGTAGAATTAGAATTATTTGACTTTTCATGTTTCTTAAACAAAGTATTCGTGGAGGTATTAGCCAATGTTTAAAAAGATATGCTAAATCAAATAATAAATTTATGGGGGATCAATGTAACCCTGCAGAACCATCTGAATATATAATATATTTAGATGCAAATAATTTATATGGTTGGGCCAAGTCGCAACTACTTCCGTACGGTACTTTTAAGTGGCTTGAAAATACATCAGATTTACAAGTAGATGAAATTTCTGATAATTCTGAAATAGGTTACGTTTTGGAAGTAGATTTAAAATATCCTCAATCATTACATAACATTCACAATGATTTACCATTTTGTTGTGAAAACAAAAAACATCCCAATGGTAAAATAAATAAACTATTATTAGAGTTAAATGATAAAAAAAATTGTACATGGCCTAATTTTGGAAAAGATTCATACAGTAATACAGTTTAAACAATCTTATTGGTTAAAAAAATATATTAACTTAAATACTAGCCATAGAGCTTTAGCAACGAATTCTTTTGAAATTTTTTTTTTTAAATTAATGAATAATGCTGTTTATGGTAAAACTATAGAAAACGTTGATAAAGGAAAAATAGTTAAAATATCCGATTTTTGGGAGAATAGAAGGAAACATTTCCATAATATTGCAATATTCAATGAAAATCTTTCTGCAGTTCTGTTAAATACGCTGAAAGTGTTATTTGATAAACCGATATACATGCGTTTCACAGTCCTAGAGCTCTGTAAATGTATATGTATAAGTTTCACTAAGACTATATGAAGCCTAAGTAAAATTTGAATATTGAATTGAATTACATGGATACCAATAGTTTTATATATAATATAAAGACTGAAGATTTCTATGAAGATATAAAATCAGATGTGCTTGAAACTGATCAAACAAAACTAATTTTTGATACATCTGATTATGATCCCAATAATGTTTACGGTTTACCGCTCGTAAATAAAAAATGTTTGGTTTATTTAAAGATGAAAGTAATGGCAAAATTGTGAAAGAATTTATAGGACTTAAATCAAAAATTTATTTATTAGATATTTTGCCTAATAAAATTATAAATAAAAGTAAGTATATGGTAAAATGAATATTTTTAAGTCTAAATTACATACTATATATACACAGTCATTAAATAAAACTGCTTTAAGTTCTTTTGGTGGTAGTCAATGTCATTTCTTTAGATATGTAGTCAATGATAACATTAAGACTCTAGCTTGGGGTCAACTAGCTAGCAAAATAATGAGCCATATATAGATATATAATAATGTTTACAAATAAAATCCAACTCAGGATAAAAATTTGATAAATCTTGTAGATATCTGTAAAAAGTTTTACTAAACAAATTTAAAAATAAAATAATAAAACAATATGAAATAAAAAAAAAAGAAATTTTATTTATTTTATTTATATTAATATTACAAATCACACAGGAATATATTGCAATATTACAAAACCATCGGCTACTAAGGCCATTATAGGTCGAATACTATTATTAAATTATACACTAATATTATTTAGTCCTAACCATACAAAATACAAGAGCTTTTGGTATTTGCCCTATAAATATATTATCCAATGATATGTGGGAAGTGTTAGCTGGAATTGTAAATGTTTTGGTTTCACTTCTCGTATAAAAATATTTCGGGTTTGCCTTTTCCAGTACAGTAGTGTGTGCTATCAATATTTTAGGATTAATTGTTAAATGTTTCATGTATAATGTAGCTTCGAGAATTTTTAAATAACTTTCATCGTTATCGTTGGCGTATCCAATTCATTTTTGGATTCATTCATCATTTGGCTTATCCAATTCCCAACCAGATGCTTCCAGATGCGTTTGACTGGAATTTGTACTATAATTTAGTAAAGTAGTTATGTATGCTTTATAATGGTATAAGGAATCTGAAGGAGTGATGTTTTTCCGTTTAGAGTTGCATTACATTGTTTAATTAAAGAGTGTAATAAATTATTTATAACACTGGGCTGCAAGCTGCCTTTGCTTCATTTCCAGTTCGTATTTTATCGTTTGCACTCCAAACTGATCCATCTGTTTTTAATATTTGAAGCTTAAACTTTATATAGGTACTGGATAAATCTCGATATGTATCTCCATTCCCAAGCGAAACAAATGCAAAGGTTGATGGCGATGCCTCTTAACAAGGTAAAGGATTGTATGCTACCTCTTCTGAACGCAAAATACTTGTTTGAACAGGTAAAGATCAAGTTCCATTTTTAATTGAATATATCGGAGATTTTACTTTGCTTTCTTCGTCGCTTTTTCGACTTCAAATGTGTCTTTTTAGAAACTGCTCGACTTTTTATAGCTCTTTGTCTTGTTATAGCTGTTTGTCTTCCGCCATACATCGAAAGCAGTTGGTTAACTACTGATATCCGTAAATTTTTTATGCCGCCTTTGCTTTGATCAATTACGTCTTCTTTTATGTTTGCACCAGATGCTATATCATAAAAACTATTTTTACTTGTGTTTACAGCCTCTTTTTTAATAAAGTCCCAACCTGATGTAAAAACTGGCTTTAAGTAACGAATTAAACTTCCGAATATATTTCCAAAACCACAACCTCTTTGCATACCTGGATAAAATTGTAATAAAGGTCCAATATCTTTGATTCCTCCTCCTACTTGAGAGTAATAATATCTCACGTAAGCTCTTTCCATGTTTGATAGAATATCATATTTGAGTAGTAGTATTTATATTGTTTTGGGCAAAAATTTTAATCGCTATCGTTTCAAAACAATTTTTTTTATGGGTACATACCTTTCTAATGGACATTTTCAAATTTAATATTTGTAGGTATTCTACAATTTTCTATGTTGATAGCTCTCAACGCCCGCCCTTTGCTACTTCCAAAAACAGATGACTGAACTATATCTGAATAAATCATCACCATTCCATTCAATTCATCTTTATTATTAGCAACAGCTAATTCGAATAGTTCAGGTAATTTTGTTTTGAAATTTTTTATATTTTTTTTCTGTTGAAATAATTCAGTTTGTAATGTTTTTACATTTTAACTTTGATTAATTTTTATAGAGAAACTATCTTCATCAAAAGTCTACGATATTTGAATTAAATCCCCTCGGTTAAATTCTAACAGTTTTTGTAATATTACATCGTCATAATTTTTAGGAGTAGAGATATATGTCAAAACTTCATTAAAAATTTTTTTGAAAACTTGATTTCGAGTAAACGCGGGATTAGGAGTTATATTTTCAATAAGCGTTGGAAAAAAATTAAACTTCCAATCATCCAAATGTAATTCCGAATCGTCATATGAATAATATATGTAACCTATAGGTTTGGTTACTTTAATTTTTGAATGAAGCTAAAGTATTGTCTGGAAATAGTTTTAGATTATCACTACTAAATAATGTTACATAAAAGTCATCTTGACTATCCATCTTTGTTAACTTCTTCAGAAACATAAAATGCGGTACGATATATGGTGTTGATGAAGTTCTTAGTTTTGGACTTCTAAGTAATGGTTTTAGATTTTGTTTTTTTGTTTCAGGTGTTTTGTACATCTGGTGTTGATGAAGTTCTTAGTTTTGGACTTCTAAGTAATGGTTTTAGATTTTGTTTTTTTGTTTCAGGAAAGTGTGAAAGTTTAGTGGGGGAAATTGCACTACCGGCCGATCTAGGTGTCTTCTTCTTTTGAAGAGATGGTACAGCAACGATAATTACATTACCACTTGGTGTTTCAAACATTCGATAATCAGATATTTCTACTAATTTTTCATTTTGCAACATTTAAGTTTGAGATAATTTTTTAAATGAATTTTCATCATCCAAATCGTAATGTGATAAATCGATATCCATATTTGAATATTCTTTTTTAGGGTCATATTCAAACACATCTTCAGTTATTAATGGAAGAAAATCGGTCTGTGCTGATGTTGATTTGTATTTAGGTAATTCAGTTTCTGTATATGCATTTCGTTTAGAAAAGAATTTTGTTTGAGTGCCTCTATCAAATGTAAGATTATTAGCCTTTTCTGGTAATCTTTTTGCGTGTCTTTTGTTAATTCCATATTTGAGAAGGTTGTGACGATATAAGTACCATTTTTGCAATGGTTTTAATTTTTTATCATATAAAACTTTTTTAATTTTTTGATCCAAAAAATCCAAGTTTTTATCATCTTGAAATAATTTGTTAAATTTTGAAAATATTTCTGGTGACATAACAATCATTTGCTGCATTATGTCTTACTGAGAAGACAGTCTATTCAAAATGTAAGATTGTTGATGCATGCTCCCAATAACTTCGGCGGGGTCCAATTCAGTCTAGAGATCCGATTCGGTTCTTGCCATGGGCAAGGGGCCCCATTTTCAATTATACTACCAAAGCACTAATTCCATTAATTTTTTTTGATATTCAAACTTTCCGTCTTGAGATCCTAAATCTTAGCCCCTAATGATCTTATTCCTATTCTCTGAACCTGCCGAATTCCCAACTTTCGCTTTTCCAAACCTCTAAGGTTAGGTTAAGGTGGCTGCCAAAAAGGCACACTTAGACCGTATTTGGTCCATTGTGTCCAAACCTCTAAACTTGCTGAAGCTTCTACACTTATAACATCAACCCACTTAATAATTTAATTTTTAATTCATAACACATATTCTTACACCCTAAAACTAAATTCAAATCCATAATACCCTTCATTCAATCACATAATATATATTTTCATTCCGTTATTTCAATTATCTTTTTAACAACAAACAATAATTTTTTTCATATAAAAAACTGGCCAGAATCGGCATTTTCTATCTACTTTCAATATTCAAAAACTATGTTTGTCACTTTACATAATCTAAAAAGCTTTGTTTACCAATTGGCCTCCATTATTTTTACTACAGTTATCCAAAAAAAAAGTACAACACATAAAATAAATAACACAGCATTAAATTTTTTGTTAATTTTATTATTTTTATTTTCTTCTTTAATTCTATTATTAAAATTACATTATTAATTTTATTAGTTATATGTATATTAGTTTATCTTAGAATAGGTATAAAAAAATATATATTTTTACTTACATTTTTTTTGCGCAAGTCCCTTTTGTGGAACCATATTCCATGGCATGTGTTCCCTAAAGTTGGTAATACATATGTATACGTTTTTTTTTTTTTTCGTTATTATGCAAAATATTGTTACATATAAAGAATTAGATGACCATAGCGTTAACCGCTGTCTGGTCTTATGATTACATTCTTAAATTATACTTAAAAGTGCATTAATAATACAATTAATATAATATATAACAAAATATTAAAGAAATTATATTTAACAAATTAATAAAAGGTAAAATAAAAAAAAAAAAATTAGTAACTAGTTAGTTAATTCCTATTTGACAAATTCTATTCTTACTGTTCCTTATGTAATCATCGAAGTATTACAATAATTCTTTCACTTTTCTTTTAAACACTACTATGTTATCTATTTGTTTTACAGATTGTGATAGCTCATTGTAGAGCTTTAAACAATTATATAGGCAGCTCAGCTTTTATTTGTCTGTTTTAAATAGAGATAAATGAAAATTGGATTTGTTCCTGGTATTATAATTGTGAATATCAATGTTCCTATTAAGTATATAATTGTGCTTAATTAAATTATTTATTACTTTGCAAGCAATCATATAGAGCTCCTTTTTCCCAATAGACACTAGACTAAGATATCTGTTTGTGTAGAGTAAATGAGATGGATGTGTTACAGGGTGATTATTTATTATTTTAATGGGTTTTTTGTTAAGCTTATCTAACCTTGATAAGTGAATAGCCGGTGAATTACTCTAAATACGGTTTACATAACCAAGTTTGATACAATAAATGACGAGTAGATGCAATAAAGTGAATTCTGATTTAAATATTTTTTTAATCTTTTTAAAATGAAAACGTAAGGAGCTATTTTTTTGCAATATGTTCTAAATGGTCACACCATTTAAGCTTACTATCTATAAGAAGCCCTAAGTAGTTAAAGGACTTTACAATGTCAATTTTGTCATTATTAAAAATAATTCCCCTATTGCGAAAAGATTTATTTTCAAAGAACAAAGGTTTTGTGTTGGTTGAATTCAACAGCAGGCGATGTTTAATAAGCCACTCATTAATAGTAGCTAAATCAGAAATTATAGCATCCTTAACTCTGCTTCGTCGCCGCACGCATACTTTATGGCAGTATCATTCGCGTAGAGTTGGACTACTCCGTTTAGTTGCAAGGAAGTAATGTCATTTATGTAAATTTTAAAGAAGTCTGGCCTTAAAATGGATCCCTGTGGAACCCCCTTAGTAACATTTTTTTCACTACTTAAACTTTTCCCAACACGCACCCTTTGCTTCCATTCATTTAAATAAGATCTTAAATAATTTAGTTGCCGATAGTTGAACTTTAGAAGCGAGAGTTTATTTAGCAATATATCGTGGTCAACACAATTGAAAGCTTTTTTCAAGTCCAGAAAAACACAGGCGGTATACTTCTTTTCGTCCATACTTTTAGTAATGAACTCATTCAATTTAAGACAAGCCGCTACAGTATTCGAATTTTGCTCAAAACGAAATTGAGATTCAGATAGCACGCCATTTATGTTGAGAAAATGAGATTTACTTAAGTTTAAGAAGAACATTATTATCTTTCTTATTAACATTATCATATCCCTCGAAATTTCTCTACCTATCTCCCAATGAATACAAGAAAATATAAATCTGAAAATAAAAAAACCTGTTATATTGTTATCTGTTATCAAAACCGAATTCGCCCCCTAAAAAATAGATAATAAAATTGATTGCAAAACTTTAGCTTTTTGGACTGTTATAATATAAAAGTAAGTTGCTAGTGCAAGCATTATTTTGGACTGTTATAATATAAAAGTAAATTGCTGGAATAAGGTTAAATAAAAATCTGAGAAATTTGAGGTTAGTATTTCTTTTTTACACAATAGACCTTGCTTTCAAAACCTCTACACTCTCCTCTGCACTATACAACACTTAAATATTTAATGAACATGTTACGAACATAAAATCTTAATTTTTAACCATGCATATTCAATATGCATTAAAGAATGTTGACAGCAAATATTTTGATTTAAATACTAAACAAATATTGTAAACAAAATAATTTAGCAACATACATAAAAATATACTATTATAGGAGAAAAGATCAAAAATATATTGCGTGTGTATTGTATGCATGAATTTAGAGATAAAGATGTAAGTTTCAAATTCATATATACAAAATATATACATATTTTATTCAAAATATGTTGATGAATAGATAGTTAAAAAAAAAAAAAAGTTGCATGTGAACTGGATTCAAACAACATGACCCCCATTTTTGAAACCTGTACACTTTCCTCTGCACCATACAACAGCGACGAGTTAATATAAAATGAAAATTATTTAGTCAAGGAACAAAATTAGGTTAAATTTTTAATAATAAAAAACTTAATGGAGTACATTTTAACATTAAGAGACATTTTTAAGAATATTATTGTCATTGCCCACAATGAACAGGCTTTTGATCAACAATTTTTAATTAATTATATGTGAATTGAAATTACCGTTCAACCAAAATTAATTATGAGCGGAACAAAAATTATATTAATGATAATTTTTTTTTTTCCTTGCCACTCCAATGAGGAGTATATAGGAGTAAATCTATTTTCTTATACAAGAATTATGGTTTATTATTATTATTTTATTATATAGGTAGCTATTGCAATATGATATTAATTATTATTTATAAAACATATTATACTTATTTTTAATTTAGTAATTATATATATTATATGAAAAATCTATATTATTTTTATTAATCTATATAACCCAGCTGGGGTTTGAACCCGAGACTTTTCGTATGAAAGGCCGATGTCTTAACCACTACACCATTAGCTGAATATTAATGATAATAGATGGTATAAAATTGATAGATTCGCTCAATTATTTTCCAATATGATATTAATTTAAGCATTGAATTTATCAACAACGTTAAAAAAAGGGTTATTTTCCTATTTATTTAACACGATTAAAAATAAAAATTATAGTGGAAGTTTACCCGAAATTAAATATTATTCCCCTGATACAATGAAAGAAGATGAAAGAAAGGAGTAATGGTATGAAGAAAATATAAACAGCAAATTCAATATGCAAAAGAAGATTCTGGAATACTGTGCTAATGACGTCAGAATTTTGGCTGAAGCGTATGTATGTTTAAGAAAAATGTTTTTAGAAGATTGCAGAGTTGAAACCTTTTTGGGAGCGACCAGTATAGCATCTGCTTGTAACGTTGCATATCGTCGATATTTTCTAAAACCGAATACAATAGGTGTCATTTCTAAAAATGGATACAGACTTGCAGATAAACAGTCTAAAATTGCCATGGTTAATTTGGGAACAAGATTCATGACAAATTAATTTATGTGTATTAAATGGTAGGGAAAAAATTGTTGGGGGTTTTAAAGTAAATAGATGGTTTTTATGAAAAAGCCAATGAAATATTTGAATTTTATGGATGATATTACCACGGACATCCTAAATGTTTAACCAGCAATCGAGATGTTAGCTTGTTTAATGGTAATGGTGACAATAGTAATGTCTGCAAACGAGGAAAATTTCCTGTTTTTCATCCTACAATATATGTGGGAGAAAAGGATTCTTCTAAACTAACCATAGAAGAGATCGATGGAATTATTAAATGTAAAATTTTACCTCCAACTAATTTACTACACCTAGTTCTTTCAATAAAACAAAACAATAAGCTAATGTTTTCGTTATATAAAACTTGCAGTGAAGAAAAACATCAACGAGAATTTTGTCAACATTCTGATAACGAGGGGGCTTTAATAGGAACATGGCTAATAGATGAGGTTTTAAAAGCTGTTGAAAAGAATTACAAACTTTTGAACATTTACGAGGTTTGGGAATATAAAAGATGATAAATCCTACAAAGGATGATAAATTAAATAATATTGATGGTTTATTTACCGCCATGATAATATAAATAATAAATTTATCAAAATAAAACAACAACCTTCAGGCTGGCTCTTGATTCCCGTACTGAGAAAGACAATGAAACATATATAAAATAATTTTTCAATATGGGAGACATTAAATTAAAATATCATAAAATTGTCAACAATCCTGGTTTAAGATCTTTTGCTAAAATATATTTCAATTCAATTTGGGGCAAATTTGGACAAAAAGAGAACGAACAACAAACTACAATTTTAAACCAACCGTTTGAATTTTATAAAATGTTAACAAATCCTTCTATAGAGATATGTCAAATACTACCTATAAATGAAGAAAATAGAATGGTGAGTTGGCAATACAAAGTTGAAGTTGAAACTTCGTTAGCAACAGTTAGCATTAGTATAACAACACAAGCTCGTCTTAAACTTTACAGTTATTTGGAGTTACGTGATAATAGAGTAATATATTATGACACAGACTGTGTCATTTACATATCGCGAGAAGACTAATTTGATACCCCAACAGGAGAATTTGTAGGAGAAATGACAGATGAATTAGAGTGTTATGGACCTGGAAGTTACATCATAGAATTTGTTTGTGGAGGTTCTAAAATTTATGCCTAGAAGTGTATTTATGCAAAAGATATAACAGCAGAAAACTTGTATGTAAAGTAAAAGCAATTCGTTTAAGTTATCACGCCTCGCAAAAAATTAATTTTGATAAAATTAAAGAAGCAATTTTAAATCCTGCAGAAAACGAAAATATACATGCAATTTCAGACAATATTCGTAGAAATCAAATACATGAAGTGCTTACAGTACACGAAATAAAAACATATTATCCTAAATCAGAAAAAGCATATTTCATGAAGATGGTAGCTCTTTTCCATATGAATACAAAAGATTGAAAAATAATATTAAAAAATAACACAAATAAATCAATCATTTTCATATTATGTTATTATTTTTATAAAAAAACAAGGTAGAAGATAAGCCAACGGTTTTTAAAAGCGCACATTTCTAAAAGTCAATATAAACTGTTTAGAACTGTGACTTGCACAAAAAATTGAAAATTTCATGTAATAAGAAAAAACGTGAAAATAGGACATTTTTGAAATTTTGAGGGGCCGTAAGTCCGGAATCCTTTATAACTAAGAAAATCCGTTAACACACGTAAAAATATATTATTGAACCTTTAATTTTCATGTCTTGTCAAAGAAAAATTTTTACAGGTGCCTAAGTTACAGGTGTCTAAAAATAGCAAATTTTCAATTTTTAAGGCGTAATAACTCTTAAAGAGGGGACGCTACCAAAAAATTTTCTGAGGAAACTTATACTAATTCTAAAATTTCTTTCTTGTCTCAAAATTTCAGGTTCCTATCTAAAGGTGTGCCGGAGTTATGAAAAAAGAAAATATGGTTTTCACATAACGATAAATTTAAATAGTAAACAAAATATTACATAATTTTAATATTGTTTTATATAGATAATAAAATTTAAATAAAATTTTCGATCTTCTAGCGGTTTTTGATTGCAAAACTATTACGCAGAGCCTGAGATATATGCATCTGAAAATATGGCTATTTCGCAATTTCGAAGAGCTGCAACTTTGGAACCCTTTACAACTAAAATAAACGCTTAACACACGTAAAAATATATTACTGTAGCTTTAATCTTGCAGAAGTAAAATTTGTACAGGTTCCTAAGTTACAGGTGTTTAAAAATAGCAAATTTTCAATTTTTAAGCCCTAATAGCTCATAAACAGGGAATGGTCGAAAAAAATTTTCTGAGCAACCTTATACTAATTCTAAATGTTCTTTCTTGCCTCAAAATTTTTATTTCATTACGGAGTTATGAAAGTAGAAAAATCATGCAAAATTTGGTTTTCACATAACGGTAAATTTAAATACTTAATTTAAAAAAATTGTATAATTTTGATATTAATTTACAAAGCAAAAGTTTTCAGATTGAAAAAATCTTAAACAGAATATAAGATATATGCATTTAAAAATACGACTTTTTCAAAGTTTGAAGGGCTGTAGCTCCGTAATGAATGGGGCTACATGAAAATGTTGTTCCACAAAATTATTTTTTTTATGAGACCTACCCATGCTTAAAATTTTTTTTCTCTATCTTTAACGGTGTAGAAGTTTTGTAAACAGACGGACGGACGGACGGACAGAGTGAAACTAATAAGCACATTTTTTCAAAATTTTTTTGGAAATGTGCTAAAAATTACTGTAAATTCAAAATGTAAATTTATTTACTTTTGAACTTTACAATTATTTAAATAATGTTTTTTTTATTTATCCAAGTATTATGTGTATCATCAAAGCCATTAACGAAAGCCATTTAACGGAAAGATGATTACTTTATTTTTTAAGAATTTTTCCTACAAGATAAGTATCTGGATATTTTACAGGTGTAACTCAGCTTGATAAAAACCTCCGGGAATGCAGTGTATCAGTATAGTCTGATAATTGATATGTAACAAGATAAGTATTATTGATCTTTTCAATTTTAAATATTTCAGATGACCAATTTGGTCGATAACATTTTTCGAAATGACCTTTATATTTACTTATTTACAAAATTTCCAACTTTGTACTTATTTTTTTGAAAAATTTTAGGTTCCATATATATATTTCTAAGTATATTTTTTTCGTTGTTCTTTGTAATTTATCCAGGAGGAAGTTTTGTTGTGCTATGTTTTAAACTAAATTTTTTCCACATGGAATTTTTCAATGTACGGTTAAATCATTCAATAATTGATGCTTTAAATTCGTTAAATGTATGATAATGATTGATTGATTTTTCTTTTATATAATTTTGAAACCGTGAGTTAAAAAATTCTTTACCTTGATCATAGTTTTGATCAAGGTAAAGGGAATTCAATATTTTTTGGTATGATTTTAGCTCTACTAATAACTGATTTTAAGGCAATTAAGACATCTTCAACAGTTTTTGTTTTCACAGGTTCAGTATAGGCATATTTTGAAAAAGTGTCAATAACCGTCAGCATATACTTATAACCGTTATTAAACTTTTCATAAGGTAATATTTCTACTCAATCAATTTGCCATGTGTCATTTATACGTTTTTGTTTAAATTTTCTTCTAGGAAATTTACGTGTTGTCTGTCTATTTCAGTTACTATTTGGGCTCTTGACATTTTAATTATATTAAATAATTATGTCATATAATGTTATAAATGTTAAAGGTATTAGATAATAATTATTATATATAAAATAATTGACCAAAGCATGTTTTAAACTAACAATTTGTTTGAATGTATTTTACTTTTATACTTTTGTATAAAAGTATAAATGTATGCTTAATTCATTATATTAATCCATTATATTTTGTATATTTAATTCATTTCCATTCTGACTTTTATTGAACAGAAGACTAAAAATGCAACGTAATTCGACAACATTTCCGTTTGAAGAAATCGAGCAAGTTAATACACAAAGTTAGATTCAGTATGATGAAATTACATCCACTGTGGAAGATGAGGAGTTAGCGAAAACAGAAGAATTTATAGTACCTCTTCAGATAAATGAAATGGAAGCAGAAGACGAAGGAGAAGAAGAACAATTTGAAATGTAAATAATCAGCAATTGGAAGAGGTAGACGAAAAAGAAGAAGAAGATCATTTTGCGCAAATTTGGGATATAAATAATCAGCAAGGAGCCCTGATTATTTTAATGATTTAGTAATCTTAAATAATGTTAATTAAAAAAAAATTGTCTATCTAAACGTAAAAATAAAAATAAAACTAAGTTATATATAACTATGTACTATAATTTATTGTAATTGTTTTATTTAGAATATTACAGAATTTTTCTTACAGGAATTACAGGAATTTCAAAAAATAACTTTGAATAATTACATTGTACATTAAACTGCTGTATTGGTACATTAATTTCTCTTTGTAACTTTAATACTTGTTGCTTGCCACATAACTGCAGATATTCCCCAACATAGTCTTTTACATTTATTTCAGCAAATTTATAATAGGTCATCAGTGCGTGGAGAAAATCGTTTCATCAGTGGAATTGTAAAACTGCTCTACTTCTTCTTTATTAATACTTATACTTTGTCTGTTCGCTAATCTTAACCCATGATAAAAACTATGTTTTATATATTTTATTGTCTACTCATTGAGTTTTTTGTTAAATTCCTAATAAAATTTATTCCATTCATGATATTTTAAGACAATTGCCTTTTTACCAATTCTGTGAAATATGATAAAAACTTCAAATGACCAACAGTCAAATCCAACAGCAATTATTAATTTATAACTCTTATTGAGAAAATATGTGTAACTTAACAATAAATTTGTATTTCGACCTTGTTGCTCCATTCCTTTAATTTTGCTAAAAACTGTTTATATTGTTTTTATTATTTATACGTTTAGGAACGCAAGTTTGTAATGAGTTATATTTTCCAAATACAATTTGAAAGGTTTTTAGAATCAATTTGTCATTTTCTAGTTGATTTACTTTATTAAATTTTTTTAAAAAGACCTTCGTACTATAACCGCAACATCATATAAAATATACTACATATAAACACAACAATATTGTCCACATTCATCTGAATAGTTACTTTTTAACTGTTTCTCATTAAAAATTATACATTGGTTTTTTAAGTAACTCAAAATTTCTAATTTATCTGGTTTTTTACCAAACGAATCAAAATATTCAATACAGCCATGTTTTGGAATATAAATAGCTAACCAATTTGTCCCTAGATCTTTTGCTTTGTCGGTGTTTACAATTAAAAAATTACAATTTTTGTTTTTTAATTGTTTTGGGGAGTTGATCTAAAGCAAAAACTCCTTTAAAAAATTTACTTGTGTATTTCTTACATTTTAATACGTTGCTTATTTCTAGCGTGTTCATTAAACAAATTGACTCAAATCATATACATACTTTAGTCGTTTCTTTAATGTAGTCGACAAAAACACTTTTTTGATTTTTTATTTGTTATAATAGCATCAAATTTTTCTAGTA
This sequence comes from Poecilobothrus nobilitatus, assembly GCA_947095535.1. NCBI lineage: Eukaryota > Metazoa > Arthropoda > Insecta > Diptera > Dolichopodidae > Poecilobothrus > Poecilobothrus nobilitatus. The sequence continues at coordinate 193,799,168 of OX352772.1, forward strand.
TTTGACAGAGTTCTTTATTTATTTTATAGTTCTACACAGTTCCAAAAGAGTAATTTTCAAAATTATTATTTACCAAATTCCTACTTGGAAATTTATACATGGCTTTTTTACAATCTTTTTACAATGTTCTTTAATACCAACTTCGATATGCAGTTAGTGTTGATGTAAAAGGCTGTGATAGCCTTGCCTCTATTGTGATTGTGCCCTGGTTTAGTAAAGCTTGACACACTTCATTTCCAGATTCATCTGGAGTTAAATCAACAGCTAGTATAAAAAATCCATTGCTAAACATAGACTTTGTTATCTGATGACCTTTATCATTATAGTAAATCCCAGTACCTGAAAAAAGTATACTGTGCGCTCTAGTGGGGCAATTATTTTCTTCGGAAAAACTAGTTTCAATTGCTGAATTTATGCACTCAATCATAATTATTCAAAAATATCTTTTTGTTTCCTTTTGCTACTAGCTTTGCGTCACTTTGACGTATAATAATTTAAATTGTTAATGATATGTCTTTTTATAGGTTTTCTTCTTTTTCTTTTAGCTTGTCCATACATTTCATTGAGTTTTCGAACTGCGTCTCGGCTTACATTTCTCATTATCTTTTTGCTTCGATCTTGTACAACTTCCTTTACATTTGCACCTGTTACAATATCAGATAAAGCATTAATACCTGATTTAATAACATCATCTCTTTTAATATATTAGCTCCAGGCGTAAATATTGGTTTTAAATATTTAAAAAGTCCACCGAAAAAACTCCCTAACCTTCGACCTCTTTGGTAAGGTACAATAGAATGTAACAGTGGGCCAATATCATCAAAATCTTTTCCTGATTGAACTAAATAGTATACTCTCTCCATAATGTTTAAATAAAATAATAAATAATGTTACAAAATTTCTTTTATTTATACTTTTTTAAAATGCAATACAACTTTTGTTGGATAGAATACTACTAGTAGAGAAATTCATTGCACTACCATACTTATCACATAATAAAACAGAAATATTGTCAAAACTTTTCTTTTCAACAGGAAAATATTGAACATTTTTTAATTCTATTGAATTATTTTCATATATATTTTTAATGGTTTTGCTCTTAAACATTTTATAGTAAAAATTACTCTTAAATATTTTATAGTATTATCTCTAACGATATGTGTTTCAATAATATTAGTATATACAAATATAATATCAGACTTAATAACTGGTATCAAGTATAATGTTTTTAAATACGATTTATATAGTTCTACAATTCTATTTTTATGCAAATTTTGTTAAAACATTCCTTAATAAAAAAGTCTATTGTAAAATCACCTTCTCCGCGTAACTTTTGGATTACTTACACAAATTTTAATTAATTCTCCAACATACGATGCAGATTCTTTAGATTTAATATAACTAGAATCATTAGAAATATAATCATAAATTTGCCATACAAGTTGACGTTCACATTCTATCTTTGTATATCCATCAAATGGTTGTATATTTTGTACTACTGTTGGTTAAACAAATGCTTTCCAATCACAATTAATTTGTTCAGATCTGTATGGAATGAATGTTGTACCAATACTATTATATTTAACTTCCGTACCTCCGATATGAATTGTAGTTCTTTATTCCGGATTTTCTCTATATGCATTTGGGATTAGTTCATTTATATATATTTCAGAAATACTTTCCATTGCACAAATACTTTCCATTGTTTGCAAAAGCTGATAATGTATTTTCCGGATAATAACTCAAAGATGAATCGCTGAGTAAAGTAATGTAAAATCATCGTTTATTTGTATGTTGTCCATGAACTGGTTGTTTTATTCTTACGAATGGGAAAATTAAGTTCTGTTTGAGTATTACCTGCAATAGCTGATCGTAAAACACGTCTTGATGTATTGCTTAACTCTTGGCTATTTATAGGTTTTTCTTTCTTAATTGATGGGATTGGGCAGTAGGTAATGGGCTCCTTTGGACTGGGAAAAAAAACCGTCAGGAAGGCACGTGCCATTAAGGTAATTTATGGTTTATGATAAGGTAAAGGTTAAAATCAATTATAGGTGAATGTAAAATACATGTTTATTTCCTGATTAACTTGGTTGTTGGGTAGTGGGAGTATGTTAAGGCAACTTGTTGGGTGCAATGACCCCTTTCCATGTTTTTATTATTGTTTAGGGTCAAATTTTTTATGAAAAAAGTGCGTGCATTTCATTTTATTCATATTTAAATTTCAACAAGCATAAAGAAAAAATAATTATAGGTATGTTTAATAATACTTCATGTAGGTATTGATTGAAAGAGAAAAAGATTTTTTTTAAATTTAACTTGTTTGTCAAATAATTACTACAAATTTTGAAGTTAAATGCATAAATACCTTTATTTTTTTTTTAAATATAACACAACTTTGGACAATGAAAAAATCCGAATGACGTATCATATTAAGTTTAACAAAGTATTGAAGTTCCCCAAATTTAAGTTAAATGCAAAATACAATTTGTTTTTTTTATTTATTTATTTTTATGTTTTTACTTTTACTTTTAAAATGAGTGATCGGTACAAATAATTAAAACCTGATAACCTAAACGAAAACAGAAGAAAACAACTAATAAAACAAATTGAATAAATATTGTTTAAAAACTAAAAAAAAAATTTAAATAAAAGGAACTTAAAATGAAACAAGTTTTTTATGAACAGTAAATAATATTTTTTATTTATTAGAATAATTTTAATACAGTTAATAATATTTTTTATTTATTGGAATAATTAAAGTTTTAACAAATTTATCTTTCTTAATATAATTAATTTTTTAAATATAATATAATTTATTATAATTTAAATCTATTATTTTTCTTAATATATTTTATTTGCAAGAGTTTACTTGTGTCGTTCAAATGTGTTTGAATTACAACTAATAGTATATTGTGAATTTTTATTTATTACAACTTCGTTTTCTAGTGATGTTTGTTCATTTAAAATATTACATAATATCTTTTCTTTCAAAATAATAGGTATTTCAAAAAACAACCACGAAAAGTTATATTGTACGGTATATTGGAATGCATTGGAATGTAAATTTCTTCTTGTAACTTTACCACTTGCTTTTTTTCACAAAGGTTAATGTACCTGTTAACATATTCTTTTACAAATTATTCTGCAGTTTTGTTGTACATAGTTACCGCATGAAGAAAATCAATTATGTCGTTGAATACCTCAGCTTCGTCTTTGTTGATAGTTAGACATTGACCTACAATAGATCGTAAACCAACTTGCAAACATAGTTTTTATTGCAATTTTATCAAACATAGTAATTTATTGTACAGATTATACAATTTATTCCATTCGTTATATGTTAAAGAAAGTGATGTTTTTCCAACACGCTGAAATATCACTATAGGTTCAAATGAATTTACATCGAAACCAACTGAAATTTTTAGAGTGTGACTTTTATTTAGAAAATATGTAGAACTCATAATAAAGAAACTACGTTACTACGTTGTGCCTCCATCATTGTAAATCAACTAGTTCTTTAATAGATTATTTAAAATGTTTTATTGCTTTTGGATTGCAAGATTGCAGGAAGTTATATTTTGCAAATCATTTTTGAAATGTTTTTAGAATTAATTTATGTTTTTTATATGATCCTCTTTACTGAATTTATGCAAGAAATTTTTCATACTTAGACCGTTACTATGCCATGAGTAAACGCAACAATATTGTACACACACATCTGAAAAATTACTTTGTTATTGTTTGTTATTATAAATAACACATTTATGTTCTAAAATTTTTAAAATTTCAGCTTTATATGGATTTTTACCATAAGAATCTCTTATATTCCCTAAGCTGTCTCTTATAGAGTTGCCACATATTCTGTCTATAACAGATATTTTAGGCGTCCCTAGTCACTTTCCTTATGTTACTTCAGTTCTCAATCCACCAGACCGGGTATGCTTTTTTCCTATGCTTAATAGGACAAGCCACTTTAAATGAGCTCTCCATGGGCCTTGTAGACATGTCAGCTCTTTTCTAACTCATTTTCATTCGCGATATCTGGGGTAGCTATTACCAAAAGTTTTTTTCTAGCTATTTTCCTGGATTTCCCAGGACCAGTTACCCTGGGATTTCTATAGGGCTTGGAATTTCCAGACTTGATATTGACATTAAAGAGTATCCAATTGTGTTTCTAAAAAGTCTTCTCGGATACTCTCCATTTCTCTGCATTTAGGGTTTTATCGTTACTTGTACATATAATATCTAACACATCTGCCCAACCTGGAAAATTATCCGAGCTTGCAAATATCAAAGTGGGGTTACTCGCTTTATTGCATTGCAGCTTGCGATCAACTTGCCACCTGTGGCATTTATCAACTGCTGAAACCGAGGCTGTGGAGCAGGTTCATCATTTGGCATGTACACTGAACTTATGTACACGCTCACATTTTATAAATTTATATAACTAACTTTATAACTAAAATGAACTGGAACTGAGATGTGCACTTATATGTTTTTTTAAGTAGAATACAAGTTCTTGGCTTATCTATTTCTGAACCTACATTCTTATAGATTAGATTATAGTTACAGCTGTTTAACCCTCTGATCTTGGAGGCATTAACCCATGGTCCTTGAATGAGGGCTATGTCTAAGTCCCGTTCACCTAGGAGGACCAGCAGATTATACTGTTTTTCAGCAGTTCACCGAACGATTCCTTTTTCATTATCATCAACTAGTTCCCCAATGAAACCAACGTGTTATGTAGAGGGAGACAGTCAAAGAGCTTTTCCTCGCTTATCTCCATCATAGGCAACCAGATACGGGCTCTAGGTCTAATACGGATTTCGCTAGCTGGGATTATTCCAATTTTGGCTTCTTCCCAAGCATCGCCAGTCTTAGAAATGCTTCTGCTAAAGAAATTCAAATAGAACTGATTTTTGCATCTGATTACCCTGTAGCGCCTGACTAGATCGGATGAATCGAACCAAGGGAGTGGTGCTCTTGCACCTCCTGGGATGAACTCAGTGACTATCTCGGAAAGTTTCGCCTCAAGCTAGATCCATCGATCATTGGAAACTTTCCCGCCACTGGTTCTCTCGTTGACAACTGCAACACATAAACAGTCTTTTAAAATATCGTTGTAATTTTCATGTGCTACAGTTTTCGAACTGCTGTGGAGATTCATCCCTGGCACCTTGGTTCTTTCTATACCAGGACTGGGCCCATTCTGTGACCTATTCCTTTTAGAGGACGAATCTTTTCCAGAATGGTGCGATTTATACCCTCGCACAGTCTCGCTATACTTCTTGTTATCTTCTGGACCCCTTTCGTTAACAACACCTTTGTCTTCGTTCTGGGCTATCTTGCCTAATACGAACTTAGTTTTCTAGTATTGTTTCTTGAAAGCCGATATAGAGCTTCTATTCAGCTCTTTTTTAGTAGAGAGAATACTAAGGCTGGTATTTCCACTACTACTTGAACTTGATGCTTTGGAGCACTATGACACGTGTTTCTTCTACCAACCATCACTGTTACTTCTGTAGGACCTCGGCTCAATCCTGGTTTGGTTGCTGAGGGGGTACTCTGGCTGATACCGATAAAAGTCTCCTGACTGGAGGAAGTAACTTATCTTCAGAATATGAGTTAATATTTGTTTTTTTATTTTTATTTTTTTCCATTTGTGTTCCCACGAGTTTGGCAAGAAAAAACGGTCGGTATATGCAGAGCTCCCATACATGTCAAGGCTACTTACAATGGGGTGGCGCCTGGTGCTTCAAGGAGACCGTTAGCGATACCATCTTTATAGACTTGGTACCATTCAGCCCTCGGCACGGTTTTCTTTCACACCTTGGCTTAAGTGTACACTTATAATCAGCCGACTATCTGTCTCCAAAAACAACAACAAGTTTGAAGATGGCAGGTATCGTTGTCCGGGTACACAACTGGGAGGAGTAAAGGTGATTGTGCCAAAAGTACATTGCCTAATAGTCAATATTTCTTCAATATTATTTATAAAGCAATCTCGGATTTCCGTCAAAAAAGGGAAGGTCTTTGATTGTAGCTGGTACGCGGAGAGAATTGAAAATATCTGTACTAGTTAATAGTTATGCTGGAAAGCTAGATTATTTATTGAATTATTTAAATCAAGATTACTATTTGGATTTCTTTAATCAATATATGTATTCAATAAATTATTTTTACTAAACTCGCTATTTATATCAGAATTATTTTTATTTTCAAATTTAAGGATTTTTAATTTATTTAAAATAGGATAAGGTAAAAGTCTTTTCGGCATTTACTAAATAATACAAAATAAATTGACTTACATATAAATTATGATGAGTTAAATCCAATACATTTTTCTAAAAATTAGCACACACAGGTTGAAACCTTTGGTCTTCCTTCAGCAAATTGTGTTGTTGTAAACACTCGGTATTTTCTGGAAACTTTATTTGGTCAATTAGTTAACATAACACAATATTCACTATTTTATTCACAATATATCGCAAATATTTATGTTATAGTCAATTAACCGTCGATTTTATATTTAATTGCTTAAGCATGTATTATATATTTTTATTAAAAATTTTCCCAATTGACCGTCTAGATTTTCAATATTAAAAACAAAATTTCTATATACTGCGAATTATTATATACTGCGAATTATTGGGCAGACCTTTGTTTATATTTACTTAATAACTAAAAATGAAATGTAAGCATTATGCAAGTTGACTTTGTTACTGGGAACATGTACCTCGTAATCGAAAGAAGTGACAAGGAATCATTCAAGACCAAACAATTTAGGATCGGACCTAATTTAGAAGGAAGTTATTCAACACTAACCTAAACTTGACTATGCCCTATAATACAATAAAAATATATTGCAGATGCAATTGAAATTTATAATTGAAGAACTTTAACTTTAATTTTTAAGACTTAGCAATATCTTCCTAGTTTTATTTTGCTGTCTGAACCTTTTTTTTGTCAGAAGCCTTAGCAATAAAATATTATACATTCATATTCATAGTAACCAAATTGTTTACACAATATCAACCAAACAAACAAATGAAATTGATTTACAATCTATATTATTCAATCAAATATTATATTTATTTTTTCTATTTAAATTTTAAAATATGGCACAACCAAACAAACCCATTTTACTCTATTTTATAATAAATCAATTGTTTTTTAGATTATGAAAATGGGTAATAATGAGGTGTAGACTTTGTGAAAATTAGTTGAAGACAATAATTCAATATTGATTGTTTTTTTTTAATTTTAGGTAATTAATTTTGGTAGAAAAATAATTCATTTGGTTAAAAATAATTTATTGAAAAAAAAACACGGTCGTTTTAAAAATTAAACATTAAATTTTTGTACATTTTGTGATCAGAGGCGATTATTCTTACAACCATATACGTATGTGTAGATATCTATTAAAATATTATAAAGAAACTAAGAATAATAATAACAATCATCATAATAAAAAAAAGAAGAAAAAACATTTAAAAACGAGGGAGAATACAGTTGCCTTTGTCAACTCTTAGATACCCGTACGAACCGTTAGTATGTACACAGCCTGTCACTCTGTCAATTTTATAATTTCTTGAACTATATGTTTATGCATTCTTCAAAAGCAGATTCTAACCTTTCACATAACGATTATCAATCCAAAACTTTTTCAAATATTCTATAGTACCATTAAATAGTAAGCGGTGAATGTATATTAAATTACAAAATAATAAATATAATTTTAAATATTATAATACATTAATTCGCACATAGTATATTCATATTGTTATAAGTATATCGCCATACATTGCAATATTTCTTTAAAAATATTTCCATTCATACAATAATTTCTTATAAGTACAATACAATACATATATGTATGTAAATACGGCGCTATATAATATAAATCTATACTCTTATCATTCATTCATCAGTGACATATACGATATGTAATAAACATGATATTATATAAGTATGTATGTACATCAATATCATATAAATAAAAATTCTTCAAGCAACCGTTATGTTGTTTATTTATTTACATTTTTTTGTACTATGCATTATATCCCCAACAATTTAAAATTATCGAGTAAAACAAAATGCAAAAAATTCGTTAAAGAAATTTGTTAGAAAATTTGAAAACATCAAGTAACACTTTCGTCAATTATAAAGTAACCTTATATTATTAAAAAAAGTTGTTAACAGAAATAAGAGTATAATGTTGAAGCTTTGATTTTTATGTATTACTTCAAAATAATTTTAACAGGTTTTCAAGTTACAGGTGTTTAAAAATAGGAAATTTTCAGTTTTTGAAATTTCAAGTTTCCAACTTAAACCGTTTAAAAGCTGCGAAGGGTTAAAGGATTTTGCAATAATTCAGTTTCGCATAACGGTAAATTAAGACACCGTATAGCACAAGTGGTTTGGATAGCACCTGTCATAATAGCACCTGTTCATAATAGCACCTGTTCATAATAGCACCTGTTCATAATAGCATAATAGAGATTTTTGGTGGCTTTGGGGGGCTGTAGCTCCTTAACGGGTAGGGCTACAGAAAAATTAATATTAACATAAAATTAATATTTTTATGATATCTACCAGCAGTTAAAATTTCATGGCTCTATTTCAAAAAAATTGTGGAGATCTAAAAGTTAGTTATTTGGGAGTTACCCGAAGTTTTGGTCGGAACTCAACCAAAATAGGGAATCTACAAATTGCTCCCAGAATATTTTGTGTAAATTTCAAGATTCTAGCTTTCTTAGTTTTTGGGTTAGCGTGCTGACGGACGGACATGGCTTAATCGACTCAGAATTTGATTCTGATCCGGACCATACCTTTGAAGGTATATCTAGCTCGCTTATTTGGAAGTGTTACAAACGGAGGAGTAATTTTATTATACCCGATCCTATCGTACGGGTATAAAGATAAGTACATGTGTTAAATAATTTATATTAGTAGATTTAGAAATTTTACAAAAAAATATTTGATACATTGATACATAATAAAACAAAGAAGTGTTTTAAATCAAAAATCAAAAGCTCAAAGAGCTCATATTTAGGAAGCACGGATATCGAATGCACTGGCTGCAATGTTCTATTATTTGAAAGTAAGAATAAGACTAAATGCTGTAAGGATACAAAAATCAAGTCAGAAAGCCGATTCAATACAAGACTTTACCTGAATATCTTAGAAAACTACTGACAGAAAATACAAGAGAGGACGATGAATTCAGACAAAACACAAGAGTGTACAATGCACAATTGGCTATGACTTCATGTGGAGCTGATAAGTTGAATTCACTTTTTCCAGATGGCGGCTATGGATGGTCAGTTCATTTAAAGAAAATTGGAGTTCCACAACAAATTGGATTACCCACACTAATGAAGTATTACGAATATCATTTATATTATAAAAAATTTGAAGAATATGTATTCAGAACAGGAAGACTCTTTCAACAATTTATCGTTGATACTCGGGTGAAAACGAAACAGGATAGGTTAAATTGTTTGAGATTCAATCAACAGCATTTGAAATGTGTGTTGTGCAATGATACGCCGATGTAATAAATAACAACGTCATTATTTAAATTGGAAAAATCGTAGTGTTTCCCAGCTCTTTTCCATGATCTCCTATATGGATGACAGCAAAATATCAAGATGCAAAGGCGATTGTTCGAAACAGAGGAAAACCATCTTTGAACCATGCTTGAAATTCAAGAAAATAAACTTCCTTATAACGATGAAAGTAAACAGACACCGGAGGATCGACCAGATTTGGTGTATGGAGTACTCACAGAGAATCTGAAGCAAATGAAAAATTAAATATCCAAAAAGTGTTAAAAAATTTATGAATCAGGGCCATGTGGAAATTTTAATAGAAACGGTGTTTGTATGAGAGAAGTCAATGGAGTCAAAAAATTTTCAAAAAAGTTTCCGAAAATACTTATAAATGAAAGACTGACAAATGATAATGGATTCTGGAATACAAAGGAAGACAATATAACAATTCCAATGGGAAGCTTATAACCATTAAGAAATATGGCGGAAACACTGACATAACACTGGACAATCAGTAGGGTGTACCATACCATAAATATCTGTTCAAAAAATATAACGCTCATATCAATATTGAAATATGTTCTTCAATAAAGGCAATCAAATACGTCGTTAAATATCTACATAAGGGTCATGACAGATCATTCGTAGGAATCGCGGATCAAAATTATGAGATAAAGCATTATATAGATGCGAACTCGGCATGAATCTCTTTGGAGACATTTTATAACAATATTATAGATATTGAACCAGCGGTGAACCCAGACAACCAAAACAGCGGGATTCTCCTATATAGTCCTTAGTTGGATGGTTTGAATAGGTTGCAAAATGATTTGATATATATTCTTAGTAGTAATAGTAGCTCTTGGGCGTGGGAAAATAATTATGCAAATTAGGCCAATGACTTGGCGTTTACTTTGTTGTTGAGAGCTTTTTTAGAATGTTGTAGTGTAAAAAACAGGTAGCAAATTAGATGTCGTGATTGTCGTTTGCATAATTAGTTTCCGGAAAAGTGTTTGTTAATAATATAGAAGGTCAACTAGATAATGTAGAACAAGTAAGTGCAATGATCTAAACAGGTGTTGTACTATAATAACATAACATAGACTAAATATGTAAATAATATGCAAGAATTTATTTTATTCTTTAATAAAAAGCTTTTACGGTGTGTTTGGAAATAATATTGAAAGGTAAACTAAATAACATAGAACAAGTAAGTGCAATGATCTAAACAAGTGTTATAATATCTAGTATTTGTTACCGGTTGCATAATTAGTTTCCGGAAAAAGCTTTTGTAAATAATATAGAAGGTAAACTAGATAATGTAGAATAAGTAAGTGCAATGATCTTGTTATGATAGTATAGTAACATATAGGTTATTTTAAATAATAAAAATGTATCTTATTTTTTCAATAAAAAGCTTTCACGGTCAACCAGTTATTGTAACATGATATTAGCGCAAAAAATACAGTTGTTATTTATGAGATAAATAAAATGCAGATATTGACCTTGTTATTGTATCTTGTAATTTTCGGTTGTATGTACTTGGACATAGGAATTCTGTGCGAGAAAGAGATAGCAAATTATGTCAATGACCTGAGCAAGTGTCCTGATAATTGCTGGTCTTGCATAATTAGTTTCCGGAAAATGCTTTTGTAAATAAAATAAAAGGTAAACTAGATTTGAAAATTAGATTAATTGTTATGTTTAATTGAAAAATAATTTGAAAAAAATTTGGGTTACTTTATTTGTTACTGCTATGTATAATACAAAAAAATTAATAAAGAATTGTAATAAATATTTTTATGTAGGTAATATAAGTTAACACACACATCTGAAACAGCTTCATAATACCATACTAATAAGTCAATTTCATAATACAATACAAAATGCATAATTTTAATTATTAGATTATGTAGAACAAGTAAGTGCAATAATCTTGTTGTGATAATATAGTAATATAGATTATTGTAAATAATACGAATTTATTTATTAATAAAAAGCTTTCACGGTCAACCAGTTTCGAGAAAATAATATTAACGCAAAAATGCAGGTGTTATTTATGAGATAAATAAAATGCAGATATTGAACTTGTTATTGTATCTTAGTTTTAAAGTAATTTATAGTATAGGTTGTATGTATAAAATCGTGAGAAAAAAATTTGTATTTAGTGATTAATTGTTATGTTTAAAAAAAAAATAAGAAAAAAATTTAATATAGAACAAGATTTATTATAGATTTTTGTAAATTACTTTCTATTATGCAAATTTGAGGTATGATATTAATAACAACTATGTATTATGCAAATAATTTAATAATGAATTGTAAAACGAAAAACAAGTAAATTAATTTTTATATAATATCAATTAATATAATTGAAATATAATTTGAAAAATTTTTTTAATATATAACAAGATTTATTATGTTCTAGGAAATTACTAGTATTATGCAAATTTGAGTTGTAAAATGTAAATAAGGTGCAATGTGGAGTGGCAATGTTAATTTTATTGTCTATTTGATTCATTTCCTAGTTTTTAAAAATATGTATGGAAAATTTCCTATCCCTTTTAATATGGGTATAAAAACAAGGCTATATATTATCATTAACAAAAAAAAAGTTGTAAAAACATACCAAATCAATACTGAGAAAATACTGGCCAAGAAACAAATATTAGAGAAATATTTAGAGGAGTCATCCAAATTCATAATTATGGAAGAAAAAAGTCAGTTTTCGAAAAAGTTTGGAGTCATGTCGAGAAAAATTACATTCAAAATAACCTCCAAATGAAGAAGATATATTGGCATATACTAAAGAAGCCATTAATCAAATAGTTATATATTCGGTGGAAAACGTTGAACCGAATGATCTCATTGGTATAGTATTTTTTGCTGATAACTTTTAACAGAGAACTCCGGGTTGGATGAATTTTAAGCTTGCAAGTTCAGTGAAGTTTGAAGACATTTGGGAACTAATAAGTAAAATATTCCAAAGTAATTCGGAGTGCCTGAATACTGATTCTTTTCAACTAACAACTACAACTGTGGAGAAATTATTTTACTTCCAATGAAGAAAGTTTAAAACGAAGAGGCATTGTTGTCATTAAAAATAATGATAATCTCTACTTACTTCAAGCTATTGTAGTAGGAAAAGCTTTTATAGATGGTGACATGAATTATAAAAAAATTCGCCAAGATGCACAGAAGATGCAGAAAAATCTAGCATTAGAGCTGATGGTAAAAACAAAATTAAATATAACGCAAAGTGCAGGAATATCTGAACTTAAAAAAATACAGGATTATTATGGGGATGAATATAACATCGTTGTTTACGATTATGCTAATAACAAAAATATAATTTTTGAAGGTAAAAACGATGGCAAAAGAATTAATTTATTATATTACGAAAATCACTTTAACGTTATTATTTCGGTGACAGCGGTTTTTTGCATTGACCATTACTGTGAAAAATGTAATGTAGGTTACGCAAATTATCATAATTGTGAAGGTATCTGTATTTGTTTTCGACAGTCTCCTGCATGTAATAATATACCTACAACTATTACATGCAACTATTGCAAACGATCATTCCGAGATGGAAAATGTTTTGAAAATCATAAAACAGTTACTACATGTCAAAAATTTCACAAATGCTTAATTTGTTTTAAAACATATTTTAGAAAGATTGATTCACCACATAAATGTGATACTGTTTTTTGTAAAAATTGTAACAAAAGTGTAGAAAAAAATCATTTTTGTTATATTATTGTAGATAAGAGCAAACCAAAAATTAATGATTTTGTGTTTATCTTTTACGATCTAGAAACAATGCAAGAAAAAACGCTAGTTAAAAACAATAATGAAGATATTAAACTACATGAACCTAATTTATGTGTTCTTAGCACAAGATGTCATCATTGCATAAAAGAAGAGAAGTTACATTTTTGTTCTAAATGTGGTTTTAGAACAACAGTTTTTGACACAAATGTAATTCCAAATTTAGTTGATTACATTTTTAAAATTGCTAAAAAATTTAAACAAGTTGTTGTAATAGCTCATAATGGACAAAGTTTAGATCACCAGTTTATTTTAAATGGATTGCTGCATAAAAGTGACATAGAGCCAAAATTAATCATGAGGGGCACAAAAATTATTGAGATGCAGATTAAAAATATAAGGTTTTTAGATTCTATGAATTATCTTGCAATGCCACTATCACAACTTCCTAAAGCTTTCGATTTATCAACTGATTTAAAAAAAGGTTATTTTCCTCATTTGTTCAATACAACAGAAAATATAAATTATGTTGGGCCAATACCACTTATGCACTACTATAGTCCTGATACAATGACAGAAGAAAATCGAAAAATGTTTATTGATTGGTATGAACAAAGCAAAAATACCGAGTTCAATATGAAACGTGATTTGATAGAATATTGCAAAAATGATGTTCTTATTTTAACTGAAGCCTGCATTAAATTTAGAAAACTTCTATTTGAAGAAAATAATGTATGTCCTTTCACTGAGGCTACAACCATTGCTTCAGCATGCAATTTAGTTTTTCGAAGAAATTTTTTGAAACCGGAAACTATAGGATTGATACCCAAAAAAGATTACACATTTGCAGACAATCAATCAAAAATTGCTCTTCAATGGCTAATTTGAGAAGAGGATCAAAGAAAGATTAATATTCAACATGCAACAAAGAAAAAAGAAGCAATTATAAAAAATATAAAAGTAGATGGTTTTGGTTCAGAAACAAAACAAATTTTTCAATTCCATGGGTGCTATTTTCATGGCCATCCAAAATATTTTCCATATAAGAGGAATGAATCAATACAAGGGAACAAACATGATAATCTTGATATCAGATTTGAAAATACCATAACAAGAACAGAACGATTAAAATCATTTGGATATCAAGTGATCAAAATGTGGGAATGTGATTTTAGAGAACAATTGATAGAAAAAGAAGATGAGATGTCATATCTTATAAATCACCCCTTTTAAAAAACGTTCCTTTAGAACCACGAGATGCTTTTTATGGAGGTAGAACTGGAAACACTTTTATGTATTACAAAGCAAAAGAAAATGAAAAAATAAAATACATAGATATTTGCTCATTATATCCCTATGTGTGCAAATATGGGAAATTTCCAGTAGGACATCCTGAAGTTTTAGTGGGCCATGAAATACGTTCTAAAGTTGACTTAGAAAATACTAATGGTTTAATAAAATGGGATATTCTTCCACCAACTGATTTGATTCATCCTGTTCTTCCAATAAAACAAAATAATAAATTAATGTTTAAGCTTTGTTTCACTTGCAGCCTTGAAACATATCAAGATGAATGCCTTCATTCTGATAAAGAAAGAACTCTGACAGGAACTTGGGCACCTTCTTCCAGGGCACCTTTTTTATTTATATTTTTTCAGGTTACCTTTTTTATTATTATTTTAATTTTAGGTCGGTCTCAGCAGGCATCTTCTCCTTGCAAATAAGTCTGGTAAGCACATCCAAGTCGTGCTCACTTGGCATCTTTTCTGTACATAACAATTTTGAGCCATTATCACCGCTACCTGCTGCTCCTCTAGAAAGGTCCTTAAATTCAATTTCGTAATTGAATGTTAATGTTCTTTCTAATTGGAAAATATCGCATTTTCCAATTATTTCTTCAAACGGCTCCTGTACTTCCATTTTTAATTAAAAATAATTTGAAAACTTAAATCAATTTATACTTTTTATGCAACATACATAATATTTTGCATCATACATACAAATTATATTTTTGCATTCTCATTAATAATTAATCACTGTATATTCTCTAAACTATGTCTAAGATTTAAAATACTTTGTAGCTACCAATATAAAAATCACTATGTAGAGGAGTTAAAATATTAGTCAGCAAGATTTTTGCAACTCTTTCCACGTTTTTTTTTTTTTTTTTCCCAGGTTAATCCATTTAAATCAACACTTGTTTCTGGATATCGGTCCTCAAAAGTCCAATATCGGTCCCCTGAGGTCCGGTCCCCTGAGGTCCGGTCCCCTTTAAAGCGGGGCCTGAATCAGGTACCCCCTTTTCTTGATTCTGGACGGGGTCCCCGGATGTCCGGTATCGGTCTTTGAGGGTCCGGTATCGGTTTATGCTACTGCTAAAGGCTCCCTTCCCCTCTTTTTTCCACTCTTTTTAAATCGTAATAGGTATAAATTAGAGGTTTTCAAGTTATTTTAATATAGTAAGGCACAAAATGCGGAGCAAGGCAGTAGCAGATCTACAATTTATTGTTGGAAATAATAAGCAATATTTCTTGAAAGAATTTTCTTTGATAGCTGATGGGTCACTGATACCGATGCTGTTTATGTTTAAAGCACCTTATTCGTTCGAAGAGTTAAAAGCGATGTTAAAAAGCAAAATGAATTCAATAAAATGCAAATAAATAGTCTTGACTGGGATGATGGATTTATAGAATATTTAGAAATTAAAAATATTTTAAAGGAACATTTAAATTCATTCGATGTCGTTTATGTAATGGGGTACCAGAAAAAGGCATTTTTAGATAAATTTGTTTCGAGTTCAGCAGAAGTTATCAATTTAGATAAGGACATTCCATCTCTTCAGAAACAAAGGAATTTCACCACCATTTGCCCTCACCATCACATTACGGAAAATTTACAAAGATGTGCTGTAAAAAATTGTATGAATTTATATATGTATTTAATAAAAGAAAATAATTGGTTTTAAAAAATATTTGTTTTATTTATTGTTGACCAATATATTTTTTCTGACAAAAACATTTCATAAAATAGCCTGGAATAGTTGCACTGAGCTATGTGTAAATTCATAGGTATATAGAAACCTTCTTGTTCCAGTCTGAGTTTGTTCTTTTCTGTACATCTCTCAAAATATTTGAATACACATTCTCGTACATTCAATTCAGCTCCATTGTTGTATGACATCACTGCTTGTATAAAGTCTAACATAAGACAAAAGTGGGTGTACTCATCTAACTGCAATGTAATTTTTTTAGTTTGGCCGGTATGATTAAATGTTAGCGCAAATCCTTTTGAATTTAGTTTAGGTTGGTTGTTAGTAAAATCTTGATAAAAAGCATACCACGCCAAATAATTCATCTCACAAATGACTTTGTGATGACGTTGGAAAATTATTGTTGCAGCAAAATTTTCAGCATTAAATCCAATTTGTATTTTTGTTGTTTGTTTTTTATCCAAATAATAGATATAGCTTAATAATGTTGATTGCTCCATTTTTTTTGTTTTAACTGATGAATTCTATTTTAGAATTTTCTATTTATAGTTTTTCTCCCACATTTTTAAAAAATTTTTCGAAATATTCTTTGTATTTTTTTATCGTTTTTAAGTGGGGATGATGTGTCGAATAAATTAAGAAAATATTTTATGCTTTTACAGGAACTTCGCATCCATAGATATACACAACAATAATGTCCGCAAACAGTGTTAAATTACTTTGTAAACGCTTATTGTTGAAAACAAAACATTTCGATTGATTTTGTAGAAATTTTATAATCTCATTGTGAAATGGCGGATTTCCAAATGAATCAAAATATTCTGCACACCCTTGAACTGGAATAAATATTGCTAACCAATGTGTTTCCTTTTCATTAGAAGTATCAGTATTTACCACCAAAATACTAGGTTTTGAAACTTGTTTTGGCAATTAATCAAGAGCATAAACGCCCCTAAATATTGTATGTAATAACTGATGAAATGAAAATATGTAATAACTGATAAATATTGTATGAAATGTAATAACTTAATCAGCAACTTTGACATCTGAAGTGTATTCATTTTCTTGCAAACGGGAAATATCAATTAGTCGAGTATTTCCTCGTACAAATGTTGTTAAAAATTCTGCTTTAAGTTTTCCATTTGTTAAGACTATATCGAATTTTTTAAGCAAATTTATTAAGTTAGTAGTTATTTTTTCGTTATCGATATGTCCAAAAGAGTAATTCTCAATGTCTGTTCTTTTTACATCTCTGACAGGAAATTTATACTTTAATTCTCTTACAATAGTTTTACATTTTTCTTTTATGCCAGCCACAGCAATATTTTTTACAAATATTGTATTGTTATCGTCCGTACAGAACGACAAATCTACTAGAGCACATGCCATTTTAAAATGAATAGAAATGGTCCATTAAACTTCCTTTTATATGTTTACGTATACATTACGATTTTTATCAATTTCGATATTGGCATCGAATTCTGCAAATACAATGCATGTTAATGTTGAAGTTAAGGGCGCACTGAGTCTTGCTTTAATCTTTACTACTCCCTGGTTTAATAAACTCTGACATGTATCAGTTCCCGAGCCGTCTGGTGATAAATCAAAAGCCAGTATTGTATAACCTGAATAATGTTAAATATGCACGAGAATTACAAAGATTATTCGATGTAAAACTTGTTTCAATTGCAGAGTTTGGTGTAGGCACTCCATTCACATATAATTGAAATTGTGTGAGATTTTGATGATCGAAATGGTATGGATTTTTTGATCTTTTACCATTAAAATTTTCATTGTTAACCATACAAAATACAAGAGCTTTTGGTATTTGTCCTATAAATATATTATACAATGATATGTTGGAAGTGTTAGCCCGAATTGTAAATGTTTTGATTTCACTTCTCGTGTAAAAATATTTCGCGTTAGCCTTTTCCAATACAGTATTATGTGCTATCAATATGCTAGGATTAATTGTTAAATGTTTCATGTATAACGTAGCTTCGAGAATTTTTAAATAGCTTTCATCGGCATCGTTAAAGAAAATATAAAAATCTTGTTTTTCTAAGGCCAAAGCAATTCGAATGTCAACATTATTTAAAAGTAATTTAGGAGTATTGAAGAAATCTACATGTAATTTTCCCATTAATTCTACTATTGCAGAATTGTTGTATGATTTTTGTCTTGATTTAGAACCAGAATTGATAAAATTATTTGCATTTGGTGTATCCAATTCCCAACCAGATGCCTCCAGATGTGTTTGACTGGAATCTGTACCATAATTTAGTAAAGTAGTTAAGTATGCTTTATAATGATATAAGGAATCTGAAGGAGTGATGTTTTTTCCGTTTAGAGTTACATTACATTGTTTAATTAAGGAGTGTAATAAATTATTTACAACACTGGACTGCGGAGCTGCCTTTGTTTCAGTTCCGGTTCGTATTTTATCATTTGTACTCCAAACTGATCCATCTTTTTTTAATATTTGAACTTTAAACTTTATATAGGTGCTGGATAAATCTCGATATGTATCTCCATTCCCAAGCGAAACAAATTCAATGGTTGATGGCGATGCCTCTAAAGAAGCTAAAGGATTATATACTACCTCTTCTGAACGCAATATACTTGTTTGAACAGGTAATGACCCAAAAAGATCAAGTTCAGATTTCATACATTCCATTTTTTAATTGAATATATCGGAGATTTTACTTTGCTTTCCTTTTCATCGCTTTTTCGACTTCAAATGTGTTTTTTTAGAAACTGCTCGTCTTTTTATATCTCTTCGTCTTCCACCATACATCGAATGCAGTTGGTTAACTACTGATTTTCGTAAATGTTTTATACTACTTTTGCTTTGATCAATTACAGCTTCTTTTACGTTTGCACCAGATGCTATATCATTAAAAATATTTTTACTTGTGTTTACAGTTTCTTTTTTAATTAAATCCCAACCTGATGTAAAGACTGGCTTTAAGTAACGAATTAAACTTCCGAATATATTTCCAAAACCACGACCTCTTTGTATATCTGGATGAAATTGTAATAAAGGACCAATATCGTTGATTCCTCCTCCTATTTGAGAGGAATAATATCTCACGTAAGCTCTTTCCATGTTTGATAGGATATCATATATAAGGTAGTGGTATTTATATTGTTTTTTTTTTTTGTTTTGGAACTCAATGCTTTTTAAAGTGTAGTACAATTTTTGTTGGGTAGTAACTAGATACAAAATTTATTCCATCACCATATTGGTTGCAAATTTTAATCGCTATGGTTTCAAAACAATTTTTTTCTATAGGTATGTAATGAACATTTTCAAATTCAATATTTATAGGTATTCTACAATTTTCAATGTTGATAGCTCTCAATGCACGCACTTTACTACTTCCAAAAACAGATTATTGAACTATATCTGAATAAATCATCACCATTCCATTCAATTCATCTTTATTATTAGCAACAGCTAATTTGAATAGTTCGGGTAATTTTTTTTTTAAATTTTTTATATTTGTTTTCTGTTGAAATAGTTCAGTTAATAATGTTTTTACATTATAACTATGATTAACTTTTATATAGAAACTATCTCAATCAATAGTATGTGTAGCCTATAGATTTGGTTACTTTGATTTTTTCTAGAGGTTTTTCAATGTTTGTTACGTAAACATTATACTGTCCAATATTAACCAAAGCACATATCTCTTTGTTAAATACTTCTGTTTGTAGAAAATCATTCAGATAAATTTCTGAAAGACCAACTTTCCAATTTCCACTTCTTAAATCAAAGTGAATAGGTAATTTATTTTCGAATGAAGCTAAAGTGTTTTCTGGAAACAGTTTTATATTATCATTACTAAACAATGTTACATAGAAGTCATCTTGACTATCCATATTTCATAACTTCTTCTAAAACATAAAATGTTGCACTATTTATATGTTTTCCATTCTGGTGTTGATGAAGTTTTGGACTTCTAAGTAATGGTTTTAGTTTTCGTTTTTTTGTTTCAGGAAACTGTGAAAGTATAGTGAAGGAAATTGCACTACCGGCCGATCTAAGTGTCTTCTTCTTTTCAGGAGATGGTACAGCAACGGTAATTACATCACCACTTGGTGTTTCAAACATTCGATAATCAGAGCTTAGAGATGGTCTTTCTACTAATTTTTCATCTTTCAACATTTCATCTTGAGCTAATTTTTTAAAAGAATTTTCATCATCAAAATCATAACTTCTTAAATCAACATCCATATATGAATGAATTTTTAGGGTCATATTCAAACACATCATCAGTAACTAATGGTAAAAATTTAGTTTGTGTTGACGTTGATTTGTATTTAGGTAATTCAGTTTCTGTATATGCATTTCGCTTAGAAAAGAATTTTGTTTGAGTACCTGTATCAAATGTAACATTATTTAACTTTTCTGGTAATTTTTTTGTATGCCTTTTGTTAATTCCATATTTAATGACGATATAAATACCATTTTTGCAATGGTTTTAATTTTTTATCATATAAAACTTTTTTCATTTTTTGATCCAATAAATCCAAGTTTTTATCATCTTGAAATAATTTGCTAAATTTTGAAAATATTTCTGGTGACATAACAATCATTCGCTGCATTATGTCTTACTGAGAAGTTTTCCTATTACACCAGATAATATAGTACCAATTAATGTAGGTAAAAATCCTCCATGTTGAATTAACATTTTTCGTTTAGCTTTTATACCTTTTTGTGGACACGCTAAGAGCCTCAATTGTTTTTTATGTTTTTTTAGTTTTGTTTTTTGTGATGGTGATATTTTATTGTTCCCGTTTAACACATTAATTGCAATTTCAGCAATAGTTTTTATTATATCATCATCACAATATTTTAGAATATTTTTACGAAAATTCTTGTTGTTGCATTTTTCTAGTACATGTAACATATGTCGGTTTTTCTTCAACCGTTTCATATTTTAAGCAATTGTTTAAATCTTTGGTAGCACAAAAACAAACGCAATATTTCTCTGAGAATATGTTGGTTCTAATTCGAAACAAATCGTTAATGTCTTGTGTTAAATCTAATACAATATAACCATGTGGGCTTGATGTTGATTCATTATATACCCCCAGTAAGCCTTTTATATTTTCCGGATATAGTTGTCTAGCTAGAGGGAAAATCTGTGATTTTTCTCGAGGGTTTTTAAAAAGTACCAAATATTTACAATTTAATGAAATATCTCGTGAGAATTTCCCCTGATGAAAAATGTTTTGCGTTAATAATATAATAGACAAATTACGGTGGTGCGAACCTTTAGTAAAAAGTTCACATACTTGTTTGTTTGCTGAATCTAACATTAAATCATCTAAAACAATTAAAGTAGGTTTATTTTCATTTTCACTAAGCTCTTCCGGTATAAAACCGGAATGCCGGTATAAAAATCTATATCAGGGAAATCTATATTTCTTGGAACCGCAGAAATTTCTGGGTTACACCATTTTATTTTTTTAATTTTGGGATATATCAATCTAGTAACATTTTTGATCAAGTTGCAAACAAATGTTCTTTTCCCACATCCAGATGGTCCCGCTACCACATCGTAAATGGAAGATTAAAATATATCATTATCGGTTCGCGTTTTAAAAATGATTAAGAGGTAAAATAGTTTCGTCTTGAAATATATATATATATAAGCAGCAAAAAGTGTATTGTAACTTATTCTCAGCTTATCTCTCAATGACGGTGAAAGATGTATAATTATTCTCAATTTAAAAGATGGAAGTGAAAGAAGTGGAAGAGTTTTTAAAATTATATTCCTCTGTCTTATTAAATGAGCATAAGCAACGGATTTTTCACATATATAAACAAGTTAAAGAATTTTCAACAACAGAAAAATTTACATCAATATACGGAACCCATTTTGCTCTTTGTCCTTAGGCTTACGACAACTCGTCATCTGGACCGGATACATGTAACTGTTGCTCTATAGAAAATTATAAAATAGAATTGGAAAATCTGATTAAATGGTACAAGATACAAATGGTATAATGTCAAGGGCACACATAGTATTGGAAATACATAGATCAGCCAGACGAAACTTTCGTCGAAGAAAATTTATTCAAAAACGTTTAAACGATACATGGAAAATCGATTTAGTAGAAATGATTCCATATGCAAAGTTTAACAAGGAAATAAATATTTATTAACTGTAATAGACATCTTTTCTAAATATGCTTATGCTGAGCCAATTAAAACTAAAAATGCTAATAACGTTTTACTTGGCATGCAAACCACTTTCAAACGTGCTGGAACACTCCCAAAAAATATTCAATCTAATCAAGGTAAAGAGTTTTTTAACAAAGAATTTACAAAACTTATGGTATCATTATCATACATATTCTGAAATGAAAGCATCCATAGTAGAACGTTTTAACCGTACTTTAAAAAATGCAATGTGGAAACAGTTCAGTTTTCAGGGTAATTATAACTGGATATCTATTTTACCCTCACTTATTGAGAAATACAATTCAACATATCACCGTACAATAAAACTTCAGCCAAAAAAAGTTACAAAAGCAAACGAGAAATATATTTTGAAAAACATTTACATGCAACCGAAGTTTTATCAGAAGGCAAAATATAAAGTTGGAGATTATGTACGCATAAGTAAATACAAAGAAAATTTTGCAAAAGGTTATCCAGTTAGGTTGATAAGAGTCAACAGAAATATTTACAATTAAAGAAGTAAAACGCACAGATCCAATTACTTACAACTTACTTGATTATACAAAAACACCGATTTCAGGTTCTTTTTACGAACCTGAACTTACTCGAGTCAAAAATCCTGACACTTTTCTTGTTGAAAAAATATTGAAAAGAAAAGGAAATCAGGTTTTTGTTAAATGGTTAGGTTTTGATAAAGATCACAATTCTTGGGTAAACAAAAACGATATTATATGAAACTTATTTTATATTATTTTATTTTTTATTATTTAAAAATGGTTTTTAAAATATTTTTCAATTAAACATAACGATTAATCAATAAATTCAACTTTTTTTTTTTTTTTTTTTTCGTCACGATTTTATTTCTACACATAACCTTTATTTTAAAACTAAGATACAATAACAAGGTAAATATCTGCATTTTATTTATCTCATATATAACAATTACATTTTTGCCTTAACATTATATTACAATGTCTGGTTGGCCGTAAAAAAATAAAATAAATTCTTATTATTCACAATAATCTATGTTACTATATTATCACAACAATATTATTGCACTTACTTGTTCTTCATTTATCTAGTTTACCTTGTCTATTATTTACAAACACACCGTAAAAGCTTTTTATTAAAAAAATAAAATAAATTCTTCCATATTATTTACATAGTCTATGTTATTATAGTACAACACCTGTTTTTAGATCAATATAAAACATAAAACAGATCATTGCACTTACTTGTTAGATTAGATCATTATTTAGTTAATCTTCTATACTATTTACAAAAACTTTTCCGGAAACAAATCAAAACAAGATCATTGCAAGCGGTAATACTACATATTACAACACCTGTTTAGATCATCGCACTTACTTGTTCTACATTATCTAGTTGACCTTGTCTATTATTTACAAAAGCTTTTTACGGGAAATTAATTATGTAAGGTCAACAAGTACCACAACACTTGTTTAAGTCATTCTATACTATTTACAAAGTAAACGCCAAGTCATTGGCCTAATTTGCATAATTATTTTCCCACGCCCAAGAGCTACTATTACTACTATTCTTTACAGCAACTTTCCGTATGAATGTTGACGGATTTCAGTGAAAACAGGAAATCAAACTGTTATAAAGTGGATTAAACGTAATATATAACGTTTCAATTGCCTATGAGGAAAGACTTTATTTGCGTTTACTATTATTTGTGTTAATAGTAAACTCAAATAAAGCGCGCAGTAGCGACTTCTTTTGTTAATTTAAGAACCAATAACGAAATTGAATACCACTCATTTAAGAATACGGCGAATGCAATAGGATTAATTGAAAATGATAAAGTGCGAGAAAAAGCTCTTGAGGAGGGTTGTTTGCAGACATAGTTCACCAGCAGCTCCGAGCATGACATTGGAAGCAATCGGTTTACTGACACGTTTACTAATAATAATAATATATAATATATTTAGTGTAATATATTAAACTAAATTTTAAATTATATGGCTGCACTACAATGGCGGCAAGATAAGTATCCTTAATTTATTTAACAACATACAAATTTTATTTTTTTACACATATAAATTTATCTACATATTAATTTTTTTTTTTAATTTAATTTAATTTTTGATTTATTTTTTTAATTTTTTCGAACTATATTAAATTTAAATAATTTTTAATTTTTCGGATTCAAATTATAATTTATAATTAAACGCGCTCGGTTGGTTTTGTTTACATTAATTTACTTTTCTTTTTAATTTATTTCATCTTAATATCAACTTGTCGTAAACAAAACAATTATATATCCATCTCCCTCCCACATGTATGATGGATGCTGGTATTCTTCTTCGAGTCTCAATTCGCTCAAATTTTTTTTTAATACCACCATAGTAATTACTGTAATCTAATTGGTTAATTTCTGGTGGTAAGTTTTGCTTTTGGTGAGTTTTTTGGTTGTACTTGCGTTCAAAAAGGTAACTTAAAAGTGTATGTTAAAAACTGTTGAAAGTTGTTTTAAACCATTTGCTCACTCAAGGCAAAATATTGAAAAGTAATAATGTTGATATAAAGTATTGATGTCAATACATTGATAGTAATTTATTTTAAAGTGTTGTCAAGTTCGGGTCATTTAAATCGTGCACTTTTACTTTTGATTTTAATTTTGAATAAACTTTAATTTTTGTTAATTTTAATTTTTACCTTAATCTTAATTTACATTATTAATACATACTTTATCTTAAGTCAGATTTTGATCTTGGTTAATTTTAAAATTGATTTTAAGTCTAATTTTGATTTTGATTACAATTTCAACTCTGATTTCATTTTAATTTTGCTTTTGATTTTAATTTTAAACTATATTTCAATTTTAATATTATTATTTATTATCTTAACTTTTCTTTTATATTAATTTTTTTCATCAAAATTAATTTTAATGTTAATTTCTGTAAAATACGCGGGTTGCAAACGAATTTTCATGTCGTCGATTGCCATTTTAGTTCAATTAAACCAGCAATCTTAGCCCTATGTGAAACACAAGTTGGTAACCACAATGATAACTTTAATGTTACCGGCTACTCACTTATTTCACACTTCGTACCAAAAAGAGGTATCGCTGTCTATATAAAAAATGACATCGCTTACAACACACTTCCAAAATATAAATGTTATAGCCCAACCTTTCATTACATTTCGATCAAAATTCTCGTTGAAAAGCCTCTTGGACTCACCACACATCTTAAAAAATATGTGATTTCAGTTGGTTGCCCCCTGGGTAATTCCGACCATTGTTTGGTTAACACATGTTTCCTGGTAAGCCCAATCTCCAACCAGAGGTCCCCTCCCAAAAAATTAGTTTGGCGTTATAGCCATGCTGACTGGGAGGGTCTTAACAATTTTTTTTGAGCCTTTGATTGCTTATTCTGCGTCCGCAACAGAAATGTTAACTTTGCTGCAAATGCGATTAGTGAAATTATTTTACTTGGAATGAGGTTATTCATTCCGCGGAGACTCGCAGAGCCAACTATATAATGGTGAGAGACAGATGCAAGAGAGTTATCAATAAGCAAAAATTCTTGTTCAACCAAAAGTTGAAACGTAAAATCATCCACATGCCAAAGAATAGCAAATCTTTCTGGTCACTTCCCAAAAGTCTAAAGGAAGACGTTAGAGGGTCTTCCTTTCCACTACTTATTAATAAAAATAACAGAACCGTATCAGATTCTAAAGAGAAGGCGAACTTATTAGGCAAGCAGTTCGCTTCCAATTCGACACTGTCACAGTCAGCTCAGGTGCCACCTTCTGTTTCAGAAGCTGGCCGCTCCTTCGGTAAAATTTACTTTAGGACGCGGGAGGTGATGAAAATTTTAAAAAATCTTGATACAAATAAGTCAGCCGGTTCAGATGGTATAACCACCATGGTGCTTAAAAATACCTACTCCACTATTTCAAAATCTCTGCCTAACCTTTTCTACCTCTCCTTTACTTCGGGTATTCATCCTACCCAATGGAAGGCTGCACATGTTTTCCCAATTCCCAAAAAGGTTAATAAAAGCGATTCCTCCATCTACCGCCCTATTGCTATAACTTCGGTCCTGTCCAAACTAATGAAGAAAATTGTGAACCAAGAGTTGCTGTAATACCTGAATCACAAAGGTCTGCTTCATGATCATCAACACGGGTTGAGAGCCCGTCGTTCAACCAGTGATCTCATGGCTTACCTTTGTGAAAAGCTAAGCATCAGCCTTCATCATTCTGGTGAGTCTGATGTCGTGGCTCTTGATATTTCTAAGGCTTTCAATTGAGTTTGGCACGATGCTCTATTGGTAAAATGCAAAGCATTAGGTCAAAGTAGGGCCTTTTTAAAATGGATTGGAGATTTCCTTTCAAATCGCACGATTCGTGTACTGGCCGATGGATATGCATCTGATAAATTGAAAATAAATGCTGGTGTCCCCCAGGGATCAGTTTTATCCCCAACTCTCTTCTTAATATTTATCAATGACCTACTCTCGTTAACCTCCAATCCGATTCATAGTTTCGCAGACGACAGGGCCCTTCTAGCTTCCTATGAGTTTCATAGCCGCTGTAACATTAATCACCAGATTAATACAACAGCGAAAAATTGAACTAATAACGATTTAGCAAAAATTCAAAAATGGGGTGAAGTCATCAGAGTTGAGTTCAATACCAAAAAAACACAATGCTGTCTGATCTCGCGGAAAATTGCCACTACTGTTCCTAACCTACTATTTCAGGAAGAAGTGAAAAAATGAGGTGAATCCAACAGAGTTGAGTTCAATACCAAAAAAACACAATGCTGTCTGATCTCGCGGAAAATCGCCACTACTGTTCCTAACCTACTATTTCTGAGAGAAATCTAGCAGCGTTCAACGAATTTAAACATGCTGGGCATCGGGTTAGCCCAGAAATAAACTTAGTCAAGTCACATTTTTGGTATAGCTAAGGATGCAGCTAACTGTTTGGGTTTTTGTATCGCTGCAAAACTTACTTTTCCGCATATGATCTTCTCAATATCTATAAAACGAACATTAGGTCGAAAATGGAGTATAATGCACACATTTTGGCTGCAGGGCCTCAAACAGCACTGGATTATTTAGATGAGGTGCAAAACAGTGCTATTCGTTTGACCAACAACCCCAGTGTAACTTCAATGCTCACTCCACTCAGCCATCGTCGCACAGTTGGGTTACTGACCTTGTTTTGTGGGTATCTCGCAGGGATTAACAGTTGTTCCAAAGAAATAAAATAATTAATGCCTCCACTCAAAGTTTTCCAACGAGAAACAAGGAGAGCAACAGATGCTCATCCCTACCATGTTGAGTTATCAAGATGGCGACAGCCTATGGAAATTCTTTTGTCATGCGCACGACCCGTTTGTGGAACCATATACCATCGCATGTGTTCCCTAAAGTTGGTAATTCATATGTGTACGATTTACTTAAGTTTAAGAAGAACATTAACATCTTTCTTCAAAATGTCCCTCCAAATTTTCCTACCTATCCCCCATAATCCAAATTTTCCAATTCCAATTTCCCCAATTATCCTTCCCACATCCCTATCACCAAAACCAAACTGTACATTTGTATTAAAGGTTCCATCCTAAAGTTTGGTTTTAAAAGTACTTTTGGTTGGTTAAAGTCCAAAACTACCCTGAGGAAGCACGTGCAGTTCCTCTTAGTGACTTTCGAGTTTTCCACCCTCGTAAAAAAAAAGACGTAGTGAACAAGATTTAACTATTCGAAATTTAATCAAGAGTATAACAACAAATTCAGAATCTCTGATTATTTAGGAAGAAATATCTACATCCGAAGAAATAATCCAATGCACAACAGAACTAAAGAGGAATATTGTATTATTCAATGCGGATCAGAAAAGAATTTTCAATTAACAGCATTTGAAAACGTTGACACCGTTGACAGAGGAGTTTCGGCAATTTATTTTATTGATGGACCTGGAGAAACTGGTAAAACAATATTGGAGCTCAATGAAACATAAGTTTGCAATATATCAAATTAACCCGATAAAGCCAAGCTTACTAAATTAGCAAAAATTATAATATGGGATGAAGCACCATTTAGAAAAAATGGGGATTTGAAGTTGTTAACAGAACTCTCACAGATATCATGGATAAGCTAGAAGAGACATTCGATGGGAAAATTATAATTTTTGGGGTAGATTTTCAGCAAATATTACCTGTAATCGAAAAAAGATCATAATACGATATAATAAATAGCTCCATAAGTAAACTGAGACTATTGGATATCTATTCAGAAGTATGATTGTGAATCAAATAGTTACGAGTGATCCCATAAGTCAAGGGTTTACCAAATACTTGCTTGACATTGGAGAAGGGAAATTAAACACTCCAGAAGATTTGATCGAATTGCCACCTGATTTATGCGATAATATAAGAAATTTCGACAACTTCAATACCACATTCAACCATTCATCTGATTGGACAATATTGACAACCATCAATGAGACCGTCGATAAAATCAACGAAAAAATTCCGCAGAAGCTACCAGGCACCAACCGGATTTACAGAAGTTTTTATATTGATTTTTTATAATGGCAGCACTCATTTATATGTACTTTTTTATATAATTTTATTTGTCACATTTCAGCATAGAATAAGCATTACAATAGGGTAAGTAATTTCAAAATATTATTTTACATTTATTTTATATTTATATTTTAATTTTAGTGTATGTAAATTATATTCCTTTTAGGAAAAGAAACATAAAATGCTATGAATTTGTGGAATAGAGTACATATTATTAGATATCCAGCCAATGGTGTAGTGGTTATGACACCGGCCTTTCATACGAAAGTTCTCGGGTTCAAACCCCGTCTGGGGCTGCCATATTTACATATATAAATAGCGGGGGGAAATAAAGCTTAATATGCCTTATTTCACTTTGGAATGAGAAATAAAGCCTAAATCGCCAAATTACGGGTATTAAGCTTTATTTCTCATTCCAAAGTGAAATAAGGCCTAAATATCTTTTCAAAATAATGGAATTGAAGTCTAATTGTAATTTATTATTCCAATAATAACAGTTTTTAATATTTTCTTTCATAATTTAATCCCCATATTTTAGTTTATTTAAGTAATAAAATGTTTTCTGTAGAAATAAGAAATAATTTAAGAAATAAGTTCGACAAGTTAAAAATTAAAAAATTTTGTTTAAAATCAACATTCAAACTTATTTCACTTTTTAATGTAATAATTTTGTCGAACTTAGTTCAGTTATTAGAGTTGATTAAAAAAGCTGGATCGCCTCTTTTTCCGAAATATGAATATACGTAAGTATGCAGGACTCTAAAACAGAAGGGATTTTATAGTTGGTTACAAAATCAGGATTACAGCTCTTTCTAGAATATTTATAAATAATTTGGAAAAAGCTAATAACTCTGATTTTCAAGCAAACTCTAAAATCTCTCCTAATTACAAAGAATTTGAAAACATGGGGGAGAAAAATAATGCTTCAGCTTTCCATACAAAAGTATTAAATTTTGACTGTTCTTAGTGGAATATAATAATAAATTTTGTGAAAATTTAGAAATTTTTTTATGAAAAACAAAAAAAACATATTTTGAAGAAATGAGGGCTGGTACCCCCGCGCCGGTTCGCCCGCGTTCCCGGCGCCGTTTTTGTGCGCGGGCTCGGTAGCAGCAGTTAAAATTCCTTCAAGGCATGTGAAGGGAGTTGTGAAAAAATCGGGTAAGAGAAAGGCGAAGAGTGGCTCGAAAGGGAGGGCGCGAAGGTCACAGGGCTTAGCAGAATATAGAAAATTGTTTGAAACCTGTTAAAAATATTCGGATTTTACAGTCGGCTACAAATTTGTAATTGGAATACTATGATAATAATATAATATTTCTAAAGTGAAATAAGGCCTATAGGCTTTGAAATCAGAAATAAGGGCTACCGCGAAATTTTACGAATTTGGCCTTATTTCTCAACTCAAATGAGAAGTAAGGCCCATTAGGTCGAATTGTTCTAGGCTTTATTTCCCCTTGCCATATAAATATTCTGTAAAAGGCATTTATTTCTGATTTTGCAACTAACTCTAAAATCCCTTCTAATCAGACTACTACTTTAAATATTTTAGTGCAGAATATATAATATGTTAAAAAATTATTAGTAATTATTCTAGTGTTGGTTATAAAACAAGGGTATTCTCTTTTTCCACAAAATTTATGTATTGCCAAAATTTTAAATTAGGTAGTGACTTTAGAGTTAGTTAGAAAATTAGAGATATTACGTCTTTTACAGAATATTTATAAATTATATATAATATTAGGTGTATGTAAGATTCAGGATACAAAATCAAAAAAAAAATCAAAAGAAACATCAGTAAATATTTACATTATTATAAAAAAATGTTTCTTTTCTTCAGTTTATACATTTTTTAGGGAAATAAAATAAGATCTAAAATTTATTTTTTGATTTTATTTCATTATTCACTTTTAAATCTTATTTCACGATAGAATAGTATCTAAATGAAATAGAACCTAAAACCAATTGAATTAACATCTAAAAAAATTTTTTTCCATTTGTTTAGATGTTATTTCATTTTTGACTTTTAGTTCTTATTTCATTAGACGCTATTTCGCAGAGCCCAATATAACTTTTGTTGATCCAAATTTTAACGAATCTCAATGTAATGAAATGTTGATTGAAATTGAAATATGTTTTGATATTTATCTATCGAACAACTGCGTTTAGATGAAGGTAAACCGATCTTACGATACACTTTGTTGGTTGGGTCGTTTCGGGTGGTTGTAGATCAAGTCATCTTTCACATAGTAAGAACTTTCTTATATGGATAAACTTAAATGATAATCAGGAAACCTTACTGGACAATTTGGTTCAACGATTTTGTGGAATGGAACAAAGTGAAGTTCGAGGAGTAAAGTTACCAGAGGATTAAGTTTACTTAGAAGAACATTTTCTTAAAACAATTAGTCAAACAGAAGAAGGCAGATTAATAGTAAAATTGCCTTTCAAACGAAAAGGCGTATAGCCCAGGTATTTACTAAATAAAATCAGATTTTTTGGAATTCAAGGTTTTACGAAATGAATTCAGATTTTTTTTTAATTTCTATTTTTACTAAATAAATTCAGATAATTTTTTTAATTCACAAATTGTAAAAATTAAAAACTTTCTATTAATAAAACATGCAAAAATTCTCAAAAATATTTAACTTTTACCACTTTAACCACTTTTTAATATTAAAAGTGTAATAAAAATTAAAGTATTTATTTTAGTTAGAAAATAGAAATTTTTCGAAAATTAAGGGCTCGATGAGTTCTTATATCATAACATAAAGATAAAAGTGAAAATATGTGTTTTAAATGCATTTTTATGATAAAAACCAGGTGGTGAAGGTTAACTTTGACCAGCATAAAAATGTTAAGAAAAAAGCGTTCGTCAAAGTTAGAATAACTAAGTCCCTGTCAATGTTAATGGTTTTAATCAACTATGAGAACACAGGTAGCCAAAGATTGAATAACTCTAGTGAAAGTTTGTTGTTTTAATCAATTATAAGAAAACAATTTCTTTTTTTTAATAAATTATAATTTAATATAGGAAATTTAATTTTCATTGTTTAATTTAGTTTTGCTAACACTATTTTAAAATTTTTACACTGTTTAATTTAGTTTTGCTAACACTATTTTAAAATTTTTACACATTATAAAAGTACTTGTTCAGAACCACCTTTGTTTAAATCCAACTTTACGTGTAGATTGCATTTTAAAACTTCTTTAAAAAAAAAAATCTCAATTTATTTATTAAGTACCTGAATACATTTAGCAAAAACCTGGAGATATTTCGTAAATACCTTAGAATATTTAGTAAATACCTGAATTTGACCAGAAAATGCTATATATATACATATATACAATATTTTATAATAATTGCATATTTTATAAACTAATATTATATGTATGTAGCCATATGTATTTCATCAGCTGGCATATCAAAAAATAACGTTATGTTTATAAATAATTATGTTTACAATTAAATTAAAATTTATAATCAAAAATTTTTAAAAATTATACTGAGTATGTTTGGAAATAATTAGAACTCTTTCAATTGTCTTTTGATGGTATTAATATTCTGTACATTTTTAAGATTGTCAGGTAGATTATTGAACATCCTAGATCCTGTAATTGATATTCTTTGGGATGATATTATGTTTCTACCTATACCTTAACGGATATTACTTCTGAATCTTGTATTAAACTCATGTGTATGTCTTTCAACAGAAGATATGATATTCAACGATGTTATTTAAATTTTATAAATACAAAGAATTTGCTGATATTGCCATATTCCTTTTATTGGGAGAATCTAATTTCATAAATATAAATTGAATGGTAAATTTACAATATTTTTAAGAATTTTATTTTGAGAAATCTGAAGCTTATGAGAATAACTATTTGAAGTCCAAACTGCTGTACCATAGGAAATGATTGAATGGATAAGGGCAAACTATATATTTAACTAGTAGTATATATTTAACTTTAGCATAGTGGAAATATCAGCGATCCACTCACAACGAATACAGGAGTCAAACAAGGATGCCCTCTATCGCCACTGTTATTCACAATAGTCTTGGATGACATAATGAGAGAAATCAGTAACACCTGGGATGGCGTCAATTGGTCAGATGATAGGAATCTCTCTGATCTCGCCTACGCTGACGACATCTGCCTCTTGTCGCACAGCCAAGCTGAAGCACAGTCGAAACTGAACCTTCTACAGCAGGCGGTACGGAAAAGAGAACTCGAAATAAACATTAACAAGACTAAGGCAATGTTTATTCACTGCCCAAGCAACACCCCCATCATGCTAGAAGGCCAACACATAGATAGCGTAGACGAATTCTGTTACTTCGGTAGCATAATAACTCCTACAGGTGGTACTAGGTAAGATGTACAAAATAGAATCAGCAAGGCAAGGTCAGCATTTGGCAGACTTCGGCCTATATGGAAACGCAAACAAATATCTAGAAGAACAAAAATTAGCATATTCAACTCCTGTGTTAAAACCACTCTAACATATGGTAGTGAGTCATGGCTGCTAACGCACTCCATCAAAAATAAGCTGCAAGTCTTCATAAAGAAGCACCTAAGAATCATATGCAGAATTTTCTGGCCGAACAGAATCAGCAATAAAGATCTATGGAACTTAACAAATGAAGAACCCCTAGTAAAACAAATAACCAGGAGAATGGATAGGGCACACATTGAGGAAAAATGAAAATGACATAAACAGAGTTTCGCTATGTTGGAATCCACAAGGAGGTTTTAGAGCTAGAGGTAGCCCCAGAATGACGTGGAAGCGCACTGTTCTAAGTGAAATAAGCAGATGCAATTTGTCCTGGAACATGATTGAAGAAAAAGCGTTAAGCAAGGAAGATTGGAGACTTCAAGTGGAAGGCCTATGCTCCCTAGTGGAGTAACAGGAAAAATATATATATATATATATTTAACTTAACGCTTTTGGGTATTTTATTTTTAAATTTGTACAGTATGCCATTAAAAATATTTAATTTCGAATTTATGTAATCTATATACGAATTCCAATTTAAATTGTTGTTAGTACAATTCAAGAATATTACCATCGGATTGAATTTGTAAGTTTTCCAGATGCCTTTGTTGAGATCGAAAACTAATAGTTTTTGTTTTGAAAGTATTCATTACTAATTTATCAATTTTAAAATATTCACTTAATATTACTAGATCATGTGCAATTTTGGACTTCAATAGGGACGGACTATTACCTGGATAGAAAAGACTGCAACCATCAGCAAATAAGAATAATTTACCAATAACTCGTAATTTATGAATATCATTAATAAAGATCAAGAATAGTAAAGGGCCTATGAACAACTGCTTTCGATTTGATAGATAAGATTCCATTATTTTTAACGATGTTGAAGTAAAGTCAATGTATACTAATTTTGAGAAA
This sequence comes from Poecilobothrus nobilitatus, assembly GCA_947095535.1. Taxonomy (NCBI): domain Eukaryota; kingdom Metazoa; phylum Arthropoda; class Insecta; order Diptera; family Dolichopodidae; genus Poecilobothrus; species Poecilobothrus nobilitatus. Next base: position 193,833,665 of record OX352772.1, read on the forward strand.
AGAAGGCTATGATCTATTGTATTGAAGGTTTTCTTTAAATAAATAAATTCCCCAGTAACAAAATTATTAGATGAAAGATTATCACAAATCATATCTATGACATCAATAATTGCAGTTCGTGTACCTACATCTTTACGGAAACCGTATTGGAAAGGAAATAAAATTTTTTTATTTTTTAAATGGGTATCTGTTTATACATTATACTATTTGTTTATACATTATTTTTTCTATTATTTTTCCAAAAACAGGAGGGATAGATATTGGTCTGTAATTAGCTGTTTTGGTAACATCACCACTTTTAAATATAGGGATCACCTTTTAGATTTTCAATAAAGCGGGATAAGTGCTTAAAATTTTGTCAATTTGTTTAGTATAACAGAAAAAATATTAGGAGAATTTTTTATGACTTTTGTTGGTATGCCATCCCAACCAAAGGAGTTATTATTTTTTAAACATGTTATGATTTCTAATACATCAGTATCTGTATTATATTCAAAATTAAAGGCAGACAAATTGTCGTTCATAGTGACAAAGTAATTTAGATTACCGTGATAAATCGGAGTAATTGAATTTGATATACATTTGCCAATATTTACCAAAAAAACTGTTCAGCAATTTCAATAGTTTCATGTATTTCGATATTATCATCACTAATCTATAGCTTGTTATAGTTTTTTGGGACTTTCCTGTGAGAAACTCTAAAATCTCTGCTAATTCATTTATATAACGGAAAAAGGGAAACTCTGATCTTATAGCCTACTCTAAAGTCTCTCCTAATTCAGAATCTCGCTTATACATTCGGAATCTGCCGTTTTCCAGAATATGTATATATAAATGAATTAGGAGGGATTTTAGAGTTGGTTACGGAATCAGAGTTATATTCCTTTTCCAATTTTTATACCCGTACGATAAGATCGGGTATAATAAAATTACTCCTCCGTTTGTAACACCTCGAAATAAGTGAGCTAGATATACCTTCAAAGGTATGGATCGGATCAGAAAAAAATTCTAAGACGATTGAGCCATGTCCGTCCGTCCGTCCGTCCGTCAGCACGCTAACTCAAAAACTAAGAAAACTAGAATCTTGAAATTTACACAAAATATTCTGGGAGTAATTTGTAGGTTCCCTACTTTTTTTGGTTGAGTTTGGACCAAAACTTAGGGTAGCTGTCGAACACCTAACATTTAAATCCCCACATTTTTTTTGAAATAGAGCTATGAATTTAACTGCTGATAGATCTCACAAAAATATTAATTATATTTTTAATAACTTTTTTTTGTAGCCCCACCCGTTACGGAGCTACAGCTCCCCAAAGGTTCAAAAAAGCTCTATATTTAAATTGTTATAGCACAAGTTGTATAAAGTATATCTTCATTTTGAAAACGCTAAACGATTACTACTTTCATTAGCTTTAAAAGTATATATACAATAAATATATATTTGTGGCATACGGTGTCTTAATTTACCGTTATGCGAAACTCAAATTTTGAAAAAACCTTTAACCCTTCTATCTTCTAAACGGTTTAAGTTAGAAACTTGAAATTTTGACAGAAGTTAGATCTTTGAAAATAAGTCATTTCAGAAACTTTTTTGTATCACTCCCCGTTTAGGAGCTGTAAGGGGTCAAAAACTGAAAATTTCCTATTTTTAAACACATGTAACTTGAACACTTGTTAAAATTTTTTTGAAGTAATACACAAAAATTAAAGCTTCAATATTATACTCTTATTTCTGTTAACAACTTTTTTTAATAATATAAGGTTACTTTATAATTGACGAAAAGGTTACTTGATTTTTTCAAATTTTCTAACAAATTTCCTTAACGAATTTTTTACATTTTGTTTTACTCGATAATTTGAAATTGTTGAGGACATAATGCGTAGTACAAAAAAATGTAAATAAATAAATAACATAACGGTTGCTTGAAGAATTTTTATTTATATGATATTGATATATATACATACTTATATAATATCATGTTTATTTACATATCGTATATGTCACTAGTGAATGAATGATAAGAGTATAGATGTATATTATATAACGCCGTACTTACATACATATATGTATTTTATTGTACTTATAGAAATTATTCTGTCAATGGAATATTTAACTATAATATAATATAATATTTTTAAAATTATATTTACTATTTTGTACTAAGTAAATTTAATATACATTTACCGCTTAGTATTAAATGGTACTATAGAATATTTGAAAAAGTTTTGGATTGATAATCGTTATGTGGAAGGTTAGAATCTGCTTTTGAAGAATGTACATATAAACATATAGTTTGAATATATGTACAATCCATAGTTCTAGAAATTATAAAATTCACCCAAATTAAGCCTATTCTGGTAAGCCTTTTTTTGAAACAGATATAGCTTTAGATTTTGTGCAAATTAAATTTCATTTTACATTTGCTTCAAAATTGCCACACCCAAGATATGAGCAACAACCATAAGCTCGAAGGAATGCGTCAGCAAAAACATGAAGTTCACTCTTGACAGCATCTATTGTTGATGCGATGAGGAATTCGAATATTGTTTAAATCTTTAAGTTACTTCCGAAATGCTTGCCATTGGTCTGACAATTTTTTGTCAAGTGGCGTATCCCAATCAATATTTTAAATCCGCAGATTTTGCATTAATATTTTGGATAAAACGATCATGGCATTTACTATTCCCAGCGGATTCCCGACCGTTTTGTAATTTGCTCATGGTAATTTTCAAAGGAATATACAAATCGAAACTCATCAGTTAGTGGTTCCCACACTATGTCTAATGTTTTTATGATTTCTGAATCATTAATTCTTATAGGTTTTTCACGATCATCTTCAGCAATATTATTCAAAATAGGCTTGTCATTCGTATACCAGTTTCTTATTTCAAGCTGCGCTGAATGTAAGATTCAGCGAATTCCGCACGAATTTCTTTCACTTCTTCACGTGAATCTGCGCCACTAAGCAAATCATCTACGCAAAAATTATTTTTAATTATCATCATTTAATTATAGCCTTGGGAAATAATTCCATGTATTTGTTGGCCAAAAAATATAAACAACTAGTAGCTAGAAATGGTGCAGGACCAGTACCATATTTGATAGTTTTTAGCCTATACACCTTTAATTCTTGTTCAAGATTTTCTCTCCACAAACTACATTGATAATAGCTGTTCTTAGAAGTAACGAAAAATTGTCGATACATTTTAGAAAAGCTGCGGTTATAGCAAATTTGTGTAATCAAAAACGACTAAGTGGTGCAGGGTGAAAAGTGCCATGGTCACAAGTCCCATTGGGATTTTTGAGTCACTTCAATGAATCAGAAGTCCCATGGGAATTTTGTCTCAGTGTTAAGGATAGAAATCGCAAGAGTACTGCATATATTATATATATATGCATATATATATATAAATATTTTGTAAAAAGCGTATAACTCTGATTTTGAATTGAACTTTAAAATTCTTCCTAATCAGAATATTGCGCACAAATATATTTAAAAAAAATTGAAAAAGGAATATAACTCTGATTCCGTAACCAACTCCAAAATCCCTCCTAATTCATTTATATATACATATTCTGGAAAACGAATCGAATGATGGTTGTTGCTCATATCTTGGGTGTGGCGATTTTGAAGGAAATGTATAATTAAATTTAATTTGCGCAAAATCTAAAGTTACATCTGTTTCAAAAAAAGGCTTACTAAAGTTAGAGTTAGAGTATCTTTGTACAGGTTCGAATATTGTCCTTGATTGGATCTCGGAGCATCCGTCATCATGGGAAGTTTATATAGCAAATACCGATATACATAAAAGTCGGCACCAGATAACATTAAAATCGGAACTTTAATTAATTCACGAGGACAATATTCCTCCACAAAATTGGCAAATAGGGTGTCAATCATATAATAGAAAACAAGGAATTATTCCTGAAGACACACTTCATCGAAAATTAATGCAGCTCATGTTATATCAAGAGGATGATTAGTGAAGAACTAAGAATCAACAATTTGGTTCTCTAGTACTAATTTTCTAAAATTATAAAAAATTAGATGAGTGGGCACTAAGTAAAGAACTTAATATGAAAACTACGGCAGGTTGATGTAAAATAAAGAGTATCCTATATAATCAGAAAATTCCAGATGATGATCACATCACAAATTTGTAAATAATTTCTCGAAAATTCGTCGTATTTTGCATATTGTCTGAGATTTTACAACAATATACAATTAAAAAGCAAAAAATGATGTTTAAAGGTTAAGCTACAAACGAATTGGATCAATCTTGCTTGAAAATTTAACAAATCTCCTTTCGAAATGAAATAAAATCATTAAATTTAAAGCTTAAAGTTGTGGATAATGAAAGATCATATTCCAAAGGAGGCTAACCCAGCAGTATATACAAATTAAACCCATTTATTGACAAATCATCCAAAGTTAAGCTTCTCAGAGTAGGACGGTTTCGAAGGTTGTTACAGTTCTTCCTTACAGTTCCACTCCCAATTCACTGTTTCCGAATCCATTTCCTATCCTTTCCTATCCTTATTCCCTAGGCAATATACTGCATTTCGGTGAATTATATTTTTTAAAAGTGGGAGATGGGTTTAGTCAGCAAGAATCTGACACTACCAAGGGGAATTCTGGGTGTCTTTTCCCACCTCCCTTAAGAAAAAAAAAATTATGTAAGATTATTAAATTTATTGATATATAGAAAAATTAATAATTTGTTTGTAAAACTTTGATATTGATTTAATTGATATAATATTTTTTAAATATAAATAAGAGTGTTAATTTTTTGAATGGTTTTAACTATATGTATTAATATATATGAACATGAACTTTAAATTATAATTAAATAAAAACGAGAAAAAATTAAATTGCTTTTGAACTAAATTCTAGTGCTTTAATTTGTTTTAATACGATTGGCAAATAAAAAATAAAAAATAGTTAGCATTGTGAAACATTGTGAAACATTTGAAAACTTTCAAATACAGTTCACAATAATTAACTTCGATATTAAACAGTCGCACTTCAATTATAAAAGACCACGCTTCAGTGCGTTTTTTTCGCAAGTAATGGTAAGTTATGGGCTGATGAATTACCCTCTTTTTACATAAATTTTTCATAAATTTTTTTAAAAATGTTTTTAAATTTTTTCAGAGCAATAAAATTTTAACCACACATAGGTCTCTTTAAAACATTAATTTTGTAAAACAACTTTTTTATGTAGCCCCACAGTTACGCAGCTACAGTTCCTCTAATTTTCAAAACCGCAATTTTTAAATGCATCTATGTCAAGTTCCAGTTAACACATTTTTGATATAAAAAAGGCAAACTACAGGATAATGTTTTTTATTTATTTATTTATTTTTTTTTTTATTTATTTGGTTAATAATCCATTTTATACACTTCAGTATTTTATAGAATATATTTAGTTATTTATCTACTTAAAAATTAATGTTGACATATTCTGTTACTTTTTCCTTAAATGTATTAATATTACTAATGTTTTTTATTCCAATTGGAAATTCATTAAATATTTTTCGCCCGTTATAAATCAACAAATTTTTAGTATATTCATCTGTAAACAAATTTAATCTAAAATTTTGGGCATTCCTTAAATTATAATTATGAACATCGCCGCAATATGTTAGTCTATTGCACAAATAATTTGGATAAGCATTATTTTTCATTTTATACACAATTACTAATACATCGAATGCTACTTCAACCGCAATCAGTTTAAACAGGGGAACTATGACTAGTTTAGTTAACCACGACCTAGCGAAAATAGTTGATTAGGGCGATGTTATTACACAATTACTAATACATTCATTACAATTTTTTGCTTAACACTTAAACATTTTAACATTCTTATTATCAAGTTAATTGAAGTGCGTACCTCCTTATCTTGAGTATAATTCGCAGGGCTTTATTTTGTAGCTTTTCTAATCTTTATCTGCATTATTTGCCATAAATAGTATTGTTAAACAATACTCAAAATGAGCCTTTTTTTTGCTGTTACTCTACTAGGAGGCACTAGGAAGCATAGGGCTTCCACTTGAAGTCTTCAATCTTCCCTGCTTAACGCTTTTTCTTCAATCAAGCTCCAAGGACAAATTGCATCTGCTTATTTCACCTAGGACAATGCGCTTCCACGTCATTCGGGTAAATTAGAGACGAACCTGTAAGTTCAAGACGAAAGAATAGAAAACCTTTTTGGACATCTGCCAAAAGTCTAAAAGAAAACGTTAGAGGGTCTTTTTTTCCACCACTTGTTGATAATAATAACAGAGCAGTATCAAATTCTAAAGAGAAGGCGAACTTATTTAGCAAGAAGTTCGCTCCCAATTCGACACTGCCACAGTCAGCTCAGATGCCACCTTCTGTTCCAGGAGTTCGCTGCTCCTTCGGTAAAATATACTTTAGGACGCGGGCGGTGATGAAAATCTTGGAAAATCTTGATACAAATAAGTCAGCCGGTCCAGATGGTATAACCACCATGGTGCTTAAAAATACCTACTCCAGCATTTCAAAACCTCTGCGCAACCTTTCCTACTTCTCCTTCACTTCGGGTATTCATCCTACCCAATGAGGTTGCACATGTTTTCCCAATTCCCAAAAATGGTAATATAAGCGATCCCTCCAACTACCGCCCTATTGCTATAATTTCGGTCTTGTCCAAAGTAATGAAGAAAATTGTGAACCAAAAGCTTCTGTAATACCTGGATCACAAAGGTCTGCTTCATGATCATCAACACGGGTTCAGAGCCCGTCGTTCAACCGGTGATCTCATGACTTACCTTTGTGAGAAGCTAAGCATCAGCTTTAATCATTCTGGTGAGTTTGATGTTGTGGCTATTGATTTTTCTAAGGCTTTCGATCGAGTTTGGCACGAGGCTCTATTGGGAAAATGCAAAGTATTAGGCCTAGATAGAGTCTTTTTAAAATGGATTGGGGATTTCCTTTCGAATCGTACAATTAGTGTACTGGTCGATGGATATTCATCTGACAAATTCAAAATAAATGTTGGTGTCCCTCAAGGATCATTTTTATCACCCACTCACCTTCTCATATTTATCAATGATCTACTTTCATTAATCTCCAATCCGATCCATAGTTTCGCAGACGACAGCACCCAATCATCAAATTAATATAACAGAAAAAAATTTCACTATTAGTGAGCTAAATAACTATTTAACAAAAATTCAAAAATGGGCGAAGTCAACAGAGTTGATTTCAACACGAAGTCAACAGAGTTGATTTTAGTAAAAAAAACACAATGCTGTCTGTAGCTAAGGATGCAGTTAAATCTTTGGATTTTTTGTATCGCTGCAAAATTTACTTTTCCGTATCTAATTTTCTCAATATCTATAAAACGTACATTAGGCGGAAAATGGTGTATAATGCACACATTTGGGCTGCAGGCCCTCAAACAGCGCTATGTTATTTAAATAATGTGCAAAACAGAGCTATTTGTCTCAGCAACGACCCCAGTGTAGCTTCAATGCTCACTCCACTCAGCCATCGCCGTACAGTTGGGTCACTAACCTTGTTTTATAGATGTCTCGTAGAGATTAACATATGTTCCGATGAAATAAAACAGTTAATGCCTCCAACAGAAGCAACAGAAGCTCATCACTACCATGTAGAGTTATCAAGATGGCGAAATACAGCTTATGGAAATTAGTTTGTCATGCGTACGTCCCGTTTGTGGACCATATACCATCGCATGTGTTCCCTAAAGTTGGTAATTCATATGTGTACTATTTACTTCATAATTTTGGTACGATTTTGGTACGATTTAATTCAAAAGTTGGTAATTCATATGTGATACTTAAGTTTAAGAAGAACATTAACATCTTTCTTCAAAATATCCCTCCAAATTTTCCTACCTATCCCCAATAATCCAAGTTTCTAATTTCAAATTTCCCCAATTATCCTTCCCACATTCCTATCCCCAAAACCAAACCGTACATTTGTATTAAAGGTTTCATCTTAAAGTTTGATTTTAAAAGGGTGGTGGTTTTGGTTGGTTAAAGTCCAACACTACCATGAGGAAGCACGTGCAGTTCCTCTTGATGACTTTTGAGTTTTCCACCAACTCTCGTAAAAAAATAGAACAAGTGTCTTTATCAAAAAGATGCTATATCAAAAAGATGCTCATTCTACAACATTTTTTGATAAGCTGCATGCCAAAAATGTTTAAATTTGCAGACCGTTGTATATTTTCTCCTTGAAAACGTAGAACTGGTATGGCTTGATCTCTTTAGCAAAAGATCTGACAGCTTTGAGTTTTGGAAGTATTGAACTCAATTCTGTTTTTCACACCCCAATCAGCTATTTTCGCTAGGTCGTGGTTAACTAAACTAGTCATAGTTCCCCTTTTTAAACTGATTGCGGTTGAAGTAGCATTCGATTTTTTTAAAAAATCATAAGATGCCACCAGAGTGCTGTCATCGGCAAAACTATGGATTGGATTGAGGGTAGAACTGAGCAGGTCCTTAATGAAAATAAGAAGAGAGTGGGAGATAAGGCAGAGCCTAGTGGAACGCCAGTATTTATTTTATGAGTGGCAGGCATAAAACTGTCGACAAGGACACGAATACGACGATTTGAAAGAAAATCCTCAATCCATGCACAGAAGGAGCTGCCCAACCCAATGGTCGACATTTGCTCAGAAGAGCGGAATACCATACTTGATCAAAGGTTTTGGAGATATCGTGAGCTCAGATTCACCGGAACAATGAATGCTGGTGTTGAGCTTCTTGCAGAGAAAAGTTAAAAGATCACCTGTAGATCGATGACCGAGAAAGCCGTATTCGCCATCATTTAAAATACGCCTTTTGTTTACCAAAATTTCCATAATTTTAGAGAAGACCGAACTGATGGCGATTTGTTGGTAGTTTGAAGGGTCGCTTTTGTCATCTTTTTTGGGAATTGGTGAAACGTGTGCAACTTTTCATTAGCTGGAATATTTACTTGTCGAAAATGAGAGTGCGAAAAGATTGCGCAGAGGTTTAGAAATGGGAGAGGCTACACGTTTGAGAACCATAGCTGGAATTCCATCAGGATCAGTGGACTTTCTAACATTCAGATTCGTTTAAATTTCACTTTCAATACAGCACGTGACCTGAAGTATATCTTTTGAAGAATTTTAACCATAGTAGGATCAATAGAAGGGTATACCGGAAGTAATTGAGTTGTAGGAGGGAGTGTAGAATTTGGGGCAAAATGTTTGCGAACAAATTAGCTTTATCTATAGAATCAGAAATGATAGAATTGCCGGTTTCAATCAGCGGAGGAAAAGATGATCCTTAAAAGTTGTTCTTTACACTGTTTGCAAAAGTCCAAAAGGAGCGATTACAGTGAGGGAGATTAATTATTTTCTGTCTCAATCTTTGGTTATAAAGAAACTTTTTCTGATTGATAATTCTCTTGCAATTATTCCTAGCCGCTTTATTGCCCGCAAGTGAGGACTCAGACACATTGGCCTTGTACTTTTTAAAATGCTCCTCTTTAGATCCGATAGCTTTTCTAAAGATGTCATTAAACCATGGCTTGAAACTTGGTTTAAACATCTTAAAAGAGCTTGGTATAAAATGTTTCATACCTAGCATAATTATTTTACTAATGGCATCTGTATCAAAGTCAACGTTTCTATGACGGAAACACATCGACCAATCAAAATCAGCCAAAAAACATTTCAGACCAACGCAGTCAGCCCTGTTGTAGTGCCAAACTAGTCTTTTACTAATATGATTTTGACTGGCCGATGTATTTGTTGCAAAGCTTGTTTTAACAAGGCAATGATCACAGCCGCCAATTGGAGAGCTAACAGAAATGTTATATTTTTCTGGATCTGTGGTCAGGAATAGATCCAAAAGAAGCTCGTTGTGATTGTCACGGTCTGGAATTCTAGTAGGGCTCTCAACAAGTTGAGAAAGTTGGAATAAGTTTCAAAATAATTCAACTTGTTTGCCTTCCGGTGAGTTGAGAGTAGAGAAATGGAGCCAGTTTTTGTTATGGACATTAAAATCCCCGGCGACGGCTATCTCACATTCTGGATTTTTTTCTAAAATTTTATTAATATCGTCGGATAGTTTTTCAATGACCACAGTTGTTTCTACCTCGTTGGCTTGGGGAGATCTGTAAATAAAACAGAAAAAGATTGTAGCTTTTTATCTCGGAGTTTCACCCAAAGATAATTGAAAATAGGGTTGGAGCTTTTAATATCGAGAAGAGAGTTGAAAGCTACGTCAGACATATATATAAAGCGACACCTCGATTAGAAATAAAAAGCGGAACTAAACTATAGCCGTTAATAATATAACTAGTATCATCGCCTATAACCTGAGTTTCGCTTAGGGGTTATATAGCTGGTCTTTCTGAGTGTAGGTGAGTCTCAACTGATTGGAAATTGCTCGCTAAACCTGTAATATTACAAAAGTTAATTGTAAAGTTGGCGAAAATTATTACAATTTGCAACGAAATAGAACTGGAAAAAAGTAGTTAAAATTAAAATAGAAAAAAATAAAAAATCGTATTAAACTAAAATTAAATTCCAAAATTAAATAAAATTTAAATAAAATTTACCCAAACAACAAAAAAAAAAAAACGAACACCAAACGTTAAACACGAATAGACAACAAAAAAAAAAAGGTGAACCAAATAAGTGGTGAACATGACAAACGAAATTCGAGGTACGACAGTTTTTAGTACCTTATCGTACACAAATAATACTCTACCATATTCTCCACTTAAATAGCACAGACACAAACCTTCTTATATCATATACATTTCTTTTTCCCACTTGTATATGATAAAAATTTAAAAAAAAGAAAAAAGCAGCACTAATTAAATAAATTAGAAATAAGCAAACGGTTTGTTTTCTGAAAGCTGCTTGGAAATTTTATATGGGATAAAAGAAAAGTTGGATAGCGTGTCTGTTTATTGACATTTAATTTAATTTTACAATGTTTAAAAGAAATTTAAAATGAAAATTAATTTAATTTAGAAGAAATAAAAAGAAAACAAAGCTAAATTAATAAAAATTGAATTTAAAAGTTAATTGTACTTAATCTAAATTTATAAGAAAGAAATAGAAGATAAGAATAATATTAATAAAAAATTTAAATTGTAAAAAAAAATAAAAACTAAACCAAGTAATCAAAATATAATTAAAATTAAGAAGTTCCAAAAATTAAAAGTTGAATAAAAAAAAAAAAAAAATTGAATTTAAAAATTAAAGTTACAAATACAAAATAAAACTAAAGAAATTAATTTAAAAATAAAAAAAATATATAAAATTATAGAAATTGAAATAAAATTAGATAGATGATCAGCCAAAAAAAAAATATGATGGAATCTTCAGCTGCTGTTGTTGAACTCCTCGCTCGTCTATAAATCACCTTCATTCGGGTTTAAAAATTTTTTAGATATTAAATTTAAACTTTATTACTAAATTAAAATTAATTATTCAGTTTTAATGTTTAATAAAATAAAATTGAAAAGTGCATTTATTTATTTGGTGTTTATAAATTCACTTATTAAATTATTAAAGTTTACAAATTATTAGTAAATCAAATTTGTCAGAATAATAATATAGTTCAAAAAATTTTAAGTTTTTATAGAAAATTTATTTTTTAATAAAAATAAAATATATAGTATTTTTTTTTTCTTTTTCTTTTTTTTTAATTTGTGAAATAGAAGGTTCACTATGCAATACTGTTATTAAAACTGACCATTAAAAATTAAAAAGAAAATAAAAAGATTTGTATTTTGGTTCTTTATTTTAACTGGTTTTTGGTTTTTTCCCTTTTATATTTCCCTTTTTTTTTTCCCTTTTATTTTTAACTTTAAATAAATTTGATTAGTTCAAGTTTATCTAATCAAAATTTACACTCCCGATGCATTCTTCCACGGAATTTCCAACAACATTTAATAAAACGTCATCAGGGAACAGCACAAGTTTACATCTAGTTACCACCATTTCAATATCATTAATATATAATACAAAAAGTAAAACGCCAAGCACCCAACCTTGCCGTACAGCCAGTGTTACATTTATTGATTCAGAAATTATCCCATTAACTTTAGTCCTTTCATATCTGTGGCTAAGATAAGATGAAAACCATTTCAGTTCATTATCCCATACACCATAGCTTTGCAGTTTAGTAAGTAAAATACTCCTATCAACTGTCTCAAAGGCACTTCTTAAATCAACAAAAACAGCAACTAATACATTTTTGTCATGAGCTACTATTTTCCAATTGTAATTACTAAATTTATAAGCGACTCGCAACTATGATTCTTTTTAAATCCTGATTAATACTCCGAGATTAACATAATGTGTCAATTGTTCATTGTCCACTATTTCCATTATTCTGGATTAAATCGATAGTGTATTTACCGGTCTGAACTCAATCAGTTTTTTGTTGCACTAATTTTTTCAATTGGTATAACTAAAGTATATTTCCAGATATCAGGGAAAACTTCCGTTTCCAATCAGCTGTTTATTATTGATAATAGATTTTCTCCAATAAATTCAAAAATGTCAATAATTATTTGTCGACTTATAAAAAAATTGTTTTTTTTATTTTTCATTATTATAATTAATTTTTTAAGTTCATTTTTTGTAATCTTTTTAAATTTAAAACTATTATTATTGTTTGGAATTGTATTTATAAATGCACTCGAATTTATGCTACTATTTATTTATTTGATGCTATTAATAAAATATTCATTAAATTTATTAGCTATTACATAAGGTTCATTAACTAAAACATTATCAAACATCACTTCATTAATTTTATTATATTATTGCTTTTTTAATATGCACTTTTTAATTTGTTTTCCACATGACGCTTTGATCTAGTGATACCACCTTCAATTTTATTTATAACGTACATATTTTTTGCATAGTCTATTTACTTTTATATTTATTCCAATCATTAACATCGTTTGTGAATTTAGCTTGACATATATGCGTATAAACTAATTTTTTGCATTTTTAATATATTTATTTCATTGTTACACCATTTATTTTCACTTCCATTTACATTTATTTCACGTACAAATTCATTAATTACATTGTGTAAATTACTACTGAATTTATTAGCCTTTGTATTGCAATCCATACAATATGTTGTAGAAATTTCATTACAAATTACTTTACTAATTAACCTATCTTTACTATATTTCAAAACTTTTACTTTTTTATTAAATATTTGTATATTTTTATTAATTTTTATTTTAACTTCTATAGTTTCATGGTCAGATATTTTGTATTTACTATTACTTTTGGCTTCAATATTCATATACATATTTGTAACAACCCAATCAATTAAAGTTTTCAACTCTTTAACAATCCTTGTATAATCAAGTACTATTTGTTTATAAGCATTATCATTTATGATTTTCATTATCTTATTGGTACAATTATTACTGTTTAACCAATTAATGTGAAAGTCTCCCATTATAATTACATTTTTTTAATCAGACAAAAGTTCATCTACTAGAATTTTAAAATGTTGGAAAAAACCTGATTCTATGTTTAATTGTTTAGATAATCTACACAGTCCAGTTACATAAAATTGAAAATTTTCACAATTTAGTTTTAAAACTAGTACCCATAATTTACTTTCAATATTAACACTATAATAAAAATCCAATCTCCAATTTTTTTTTAACATAAAATAAAACACCACCAGTATGTCTGGAGTGATAATTTACTCTAATTATATTGCACTTGTCCATTTATATCAAAGAGTTATCATCAACATCAAGTAAATGCGTTTCTGTTAAGAACACTAACTCAAAATCACTATCATTATAAATTCGAGTTCATTAAAGTTATTTATTAATCCTTGTATATTCAAAAATACAATCTTAACATGCTGTGATTTCTAATAATTAATCATACTAGTATGCGTTTTTTTGATAAAGTTTGCACTCTGTACTTAAAGCTAAATGGGTTGTATCACACTCATTATCATTTAAATTATACTTATTTTTAATCTTGACATAGTTTATGCATTTAATTTATTCTATTTGTTTTTCACACTTATATTTTTTCTGCCCGAATTCACTACATCGATCACAACGAGCTTCTTCTTTCGTACAATTCTCGTATGAATGATTATATCTTAAATATTTAAATAGCATATTATGCTGAAAGAATGTATTGTGAGAAAAAGCTTCGAAAAATGACTTTTAATAAAGATTTTTTGTTCTTTTATGTTTTTGTTTGAGAAAAATGTCCATTTTTAACAATTTTCTTTTCGAGTTTTCGATATGAAATATTCACCCAAACATGCCGAATTTTACATTAAAACAAAATTTGGAACTTTTTCTATAACATATCCAAATTTTAACTTTCAACTCAAAATGTTCAACATATTTTCAGCAAAATAAAATTTTCAGTTTTTTCCTAGCATTTCATATCGCCGCCATTTAATACTCCTAAAAAATAATGAGAGTACACATTTTTAATAATTTTAGTGAACATAACCTAATAATTTAAAAGCTTCATAATAATTTATGGTGCGAATTTGGTAAGTATATTTCAGTTCAAACTAAGTTTTTATATTTATACCCGTACGATAGGATCGGGTATAATAAAATTACTCCTCCGTTTGTAACACCTCGAAATAAGCGAGCTAGATATACCTTCAAAGGTATGGATCGGATCAGAAAAAAATTCTAAGACTTTTGAGCCATGTCCGTCCGTCCGTCCGTCCGTCCGTCCGTCAGCACGCTAACTCAAAAACTAAGAAAGCTAGAATCTTGAAATTTACACAAAATATTTTGGGAGTAATTTGTAGGTTCCCTATTTTTTTTGGTTGAGTTTGGACCAAGCCTTAGGGTAGCTCTCGAACACCTAACTTTTAGATCCCCACATTTTTTTTGCAATAGAGCTATGAAATTTTAACTACTGATAGATCTCACAAAAATATTAATTTTATTTTTAATAACTTTTTTTTGTAGCCCCACCCGTTACGGAGCTACAGCTCCCCAAAGGTTCAAAAAAGCTCTATATTTAAATTGTTATAGCACAAGTTGTATAAGGTATATCTTCATTTTTAAAATGCCAAACGATTACTACTTTTATTAGCTTTAAAAGTATATATACAATAAATATATATTTTTGGCATACGGTGTCTTAATTTACCGTTATGCGAAACTCAAATTTTGCAAAATTCTTTAACTCTTCCATCTTCTAAACGGTTAAAGTTGGAAACTTGAAATTTTGACAGAAGTTAGATCTTTGAAAATTAGTATGAGTCATTTCAGAAATTTTTTTTGTATCACCCCCCGTTTAGGAGCTGTAAGGGGTCAAAAACTGAAAATTTCCTATTTTTAAACACCTGTAACTTGAACACCTGTTAAAATTTTTTTGAAGTAATACACAAAAATTAAAGCTCCAACATTATACTTTTATTTCTGTTAACAACTTTTTTTAATAATATAGGGTTACTTTATAATTGACGAAAGTGTTACTTGATTTTTTCAAATTTTCTAACAAATTTCTTTAACGAATTTTTTTTGCATATTGTTTTACTCGATAATTTGAAATTGTTGAGGATATAATGCGTAGTACAAAAAAATGTAATTAAATAAACAACATAACGGTTGCTTGAAGAATTTTTATTTATATGATATTGATATATATACATACTTATATAATATCATGTTTATTTACATATCGTATATGTCACTAGTGCATGAATGATAAGAGTATAGATGTATATTATATAGCGCCGTATTTACATACATATATGTATTTTATTGTACTTATAAGAAATTATTCTGTCAATGGAATATTTAAATATAATATAATATAATATTTAAAATTATATTTACTGTTTTGTACTTAGTAAATTTAATATACATTTACCGCTTAGTATTAAATGGTACTATAGAATATTTGAAAAAGTTTTGGATTGATAATCGTTATGTGGAAGGTTAGAATCTGCTTTTGAAGAATGTACATATAAACATGTAGTTTGAATATATGTACAACCCATAGTTCTAGAAATTATAAAATTCACCCAAATTATTTTAAAATACTAAAATATTAAAAAAATAATATTGTAAGCAGAGTGACAGGCTGTGAACATACTAACGGTTCGTACGGGTATCTAAGAGTTGACAAAGTCAACTGTATTCTTCCTCGTTTTAATTATAACCAAAAAATAAAAAATTTATATAAAAATAAAGTTTAAAGTTTTCTCTTTATGTCAATTAACATTCAAGTCATATTTGTCAGCAATATTTTTAAATTTTTAAGAAACGGAAAAAAGAAGTACCAGATTCTGGGTAAGCAATTTTCGCTATTTTGTATACACTCTTTAAAAAAAAATCGTTGTACGTGGAATATTCATCTTTTTACATAGAATAAAATATTATAAATTATTATTTTATTTTAAATAACTTTGAATTTTAATAATATTTTATTTTATGTACTCATATTTTTGTAGAGTTAAGTTTTTGAATTGAATTAATATTTTTAAAAAATTTTATTTCATATTTAAAAAAAATTAATTCAATTTATTTTAAATTCTTTTTACATTCTTAAAAATTCATTTACATAATGTTTAATTCTAGTAACTACTATTATAATGCAAATGATATAAATAATAATTTTGGTTTGTCACATCCGTTTTTTTATATTATTCACTAAAACATTAAAAGTATGCGCAAAAATTTTGAAGAATATCTGTGTTTTTTATCAACTCTTAATAAACCACCGGAATTAACTTTTCTTACTGAAACTTGGATTTATTCCAACGAAATTAATGATTATTATATTCCTGGTTTTAAATTTTTTGCTAAGTGTAATGATAATTACTCCTCTGGCGGTGTTGCTGTGTTTGTAAATAATAATATTGTCCATGAGTATAGATAGTTGTGTAAATATGTCTTCAGCTGATGCTTTAAAAATTGTTTGTAAAATTGAGAGTGAGTATTTTTGTTTTTTATGCATCTACAGGTTACATGATTATAATAAAAAAATTTTTTTGAGTGAATTCAGCAATATTTGGAATAGTATTGGTATTAGAAATTGTATAATTTTAGGAGATTTTAATACTGACATCTTAAACAATTCAAAAGAAAGTAATGAATATGTTTTTATGTTATCTTCTTTTGGCTTTGTCTCACTAATTAATTCTGCTACTCGTATTTCTTCTGTATCATCTTCTTGTTTAGATCATATTTTTTGTAGAAATCAAATTAAATCAAATTTCGAATTTAGTAGTTATTTACATGATACTAGAATATCAGATCATCTCATGATCGGTTTAATTTTTAATAATATTCCTGCTCTCTCTAATAAAACTTCTAATAAGATAAGTTATAATTATAATAAAATAAATTACGAAAAACTCAACAATTGTTTAAGAGAAGAATCATGGAATCATATTTATTGTTTAAATGGCCCTAACCTACCATTTGATAAATTCATTTCAACTTTATTACACTATGTGATCTTTTAGAACCTTAAACCATGGATTTCGGATAATTTACCGGATAAAATAAATTGGAAAAATAAATTACATCTTTAATTAAAAAAACATCCAGGTAATTTAAATATGAAAAAAACATATGATAAACTATGCAAAGAAATAAAATATGAGTGTATTAATAATAAAGAATCACATTTTGTAAACAAATTTAATACCGACAAAAGGAATACTAAAGTGGAGTGGTGTATTGTAAATAATTTATTAAATAAAAATGTAATAATAAATGAAATAATTTTAAATGTCAATGACATGTTTATCTCTAATCCAGCTGTCAATGTTTTAATCTAATCCAGCTGTCATTGCGGGTGAATTCAATAATTTTTTTCACAGTGTTCTGCATCACAGTGTTCTGCATCTTCTGATCTTATATATCTGATGGTACTTTAACACTAATTTCTTTCCAAAGTAGTAGATTTGTTTTTGATCCAGTTTCCGCCTATGAATTATATAAAATAATAATTTCTTTAAAAAACTCGAATGCTACGTATGTTGATGGATGCTCTTCTAATTTAATTTAAAATATTTCTTTTCAAATAGTTGATATACTGGCACATATTTTTAATTTAAGTGTCTTTAAAAGTAAATTTCCTGATATTCTAAAAATTGCGGAGGTTATACCTCTCTTCAAAAAAGGAAATGTACATGATTTAAATAATTACAGCCCTATTTCACTCTTGCCTTAAATAATTACACGCCCATTTCACTCAAAAATTTTTGAGAAAGTGATGAAAAATAGATTTTTAGTTTTTTTTATAAAAAATAAATTTTTTTAGGCTAGGTCAATATGACTTTTTAAAAGGTAAATCTACTGAAGAAGCAATGCTTAAATTATGCGAAGAAATCGTAGAAGGCTTAAATTTGAGTAAAGTCACAGCAGCTTTATTCATAGATATATCGAAAGCGTTTGATACAGTCGACCATACAATTTGCTGGATAAACTTTATAAAGTTGGTTTTAAGGGTTTTGTTTTAAAATGGTTTCATTCTTACATACAAAGTCGCAAACAAAAAGTAAAAGTGGGAGGTGCAATAAGTGATGAGTTGGTATTAAACTGTGGAGTACCACAATGATCAGTCCCCGCTCTTATTTCTAATATATATTAACTGTCTTTTTTCCCAGCCGCTATTAGGAATACCAATTGCATTTGCGGATGACACTGCTTTTGTGTATAATTGCAAAAATCAGCAGGATTTAATTTTTAAGTTAAATCATGATTTGAATATTATCAGTCATTGGTTTTGCAAAAACAAGCTAGTGATAAGTTGTAAAACGAAATATATGATTTTTAATATTTACAATACCTCGAATTTAAATTTTAATCTCTTTTATCATGATCGTACATATTGTAAAATTCCTGATAATACAGTTTTGGATAAGTCTGATAATTGTTTTTTAATTGAAAGAGTGGAAAAATTTAAATATTTTGGTCTTGTTTTAGACTGTAAAATGTCCGGTTTGATCACACAACATATCTAAAAAATTATTTACTTAATGTAATTAGGCAACTTTACCTCATAAGACAATACAGTACTGTGTAAAGTTGCAACTATCGCGTTTTATGCACTAGTTCAATCAAAGTTACAATATGGTATAGTTTGCTGGGGTGGTGCATATTTTAATAAATTGCATAATCTTCTGGTAGCACAGAAAAACGCCATTAAAATTATATTTAAAAAATAAAAAAAGGAAATATGATAGCAGCTTTAACTTATTGCAAATGTTAAATATTCCTCCTATTAGTTATTTGTTTTTATTTAAGACGTTGAAATTATTTTGTTTAAGATCAGGTCACTTAAATGTGAGATTTACAGATAGATACAATCTTAAGATTAATAGCAGAAACTTTATTAATGTGCCTTCGTTTAAAAAAGTTCACTATAGTAATTTTTTCAAAATCGTAGCACCCACAGTTTTCAATAAAGCATCAGATGAAATTAGGAATACTAGAATTTACTCAGAATTTATTAAAAAATACAAAGCTTGGTTACTAGGTTTTAATTTTGAATAAATTGAAAATTTATTAAGAGTTGTAACTTAATTTTGCGTATTCTCATATGTTTTGTTGTCTTGCTACATACTCATATATCTCTCCTGCTCTTCTCCTTTCTTTAGTATTAGAATTAGCTGAAATCCGTGGATGGAATTGATGGATGGATTCTGATTTATATTAAATTTATTTTTTTGGAATTTTTTGTTTTTTTAGTATATCTATATTTGTTTTCTTTTCTTTTGCTTACACCATAATACAATGTGAAAATTTGTAATGTAAATTTTTTGAAATCATAAATTGTTAATTTGCCATTTAATACTTGTCATAGGCAACAAAATGACTGAATAGTTTATATTAGTTGGTATATCTCAAAATAAATGTATTACTTACAAATAAAATTTTTTGTGAATTATGTAAATAGTAAATAAATAAATAAATAGAATAAAATATGAAAATAGTAAATAAATAAATAAATAAAAATAAAAATAATATCAGTTTCCTGCTTCTCAGGTAATACAGAAACAAACCAATTTCAAAATGTTTTGTCGGAAAATACGAAACCTGTATTTTGATCTCAGCTAAGACAGATATTATCGCTTAGCGTAGAAGCAAACCCTGAAAATAACTCCTCCTTTCTTTAAAAAGAAGCTTTGCTTTGCTTTGCATTTTATTTGAGAAGCTTTTCTTCTTCTTAAACATTGTCAAAATTCAGAGAATGATATTGAAAAGCTCGAAAATTAAATATTATTATTGACCAAATATTATTATTGACCTTTTAGAAATGAAGCTACCTAAATATAGTTGTGATACAATCGTAATGTCATTTTTAACTTTTGCCTACTTGCCCAAGATCTACTTATTTTATTATTTCGAATTTTCTCTCTCTTCCATCCGGTCGGCATCTTCGAAGGTTATCTTTAAAATTGCAAATAAAACTTAATTATAAAAATGACAAAAACGATGAGAACTATTTAACTGCAGCTTCTGAATCCTTAACGGAACGTGAAAAATTTGTACCCATATTAATTGATGAAATTCACATAAGTCAGGGTAACCTAATTTTAAAGAAATTGTTTGATTGTTTCCTGTGCTCCGTCCGACTGATCAGTATTCAGCAGATACCACAGAAGAGGTTATTTATTTTCAAGCGAAGAGCTTTCGGATTTTCGTTATCATAGCTGATAACAATAAAATAATCCGAAAATAGTGGAATATATGCAATACACGGGGTAAATTTTCATTCTTTAAAACTAGAAATGAATGAGGTAAACCTATTATATAAGACAACAGATTTTCGTCTTAACTTTTTAAAAGAATCCTGTGACAGGTTATCAGTTTGGAATAATAATAATAAAAAAAATTATAATAAAATAACAAGAAAAAAATTAGAATTTATCAAGTTTACAAATATATGTAAACGAAATACATAATTTGAAAAAGGAAATTGGAGAAAATACTTTGGAACATAGTAGATTTGGAAATATTTGAAAAAAAATTTGATTCGTCGGATAATTTATCTGAGGCAGATTTTGATCCAGATTCTAATTTGTTTGCGGGAGGATATGCCTCAAAATCTTTAAATAAATTCATTAAATACGTCGATTGCAAATCAATATTCCTGGGAATTGAATCGGGCTCAGATTATTTTGATAAACAGGACAGAGGGGGCCTTTCTTTGTCTATTGATCAGATGCTTTATCTTCTTTTTCATATGACTGCAATCTTTCAGGAAATATTACGGAACAATGACTTAAAAGAAAAATTTTTTGAGACCATTAATCAAAAAGGATTATTAATTAAACTGACGTTTATTTGACTTGGCTAATACGACATAAATTTGGAATCGATGTGTAAGTGTGGTACAAAAAGTCGCGATATTTTTTTCAATTAAAATTATTATTTAAAAAAGACAATATTTTGTGATATTTGTTTGTTTTTTAGGTTTAATATTTTGTTGTAAATAATTTATTTTATACTTAAATATCAATTATATTATTTTGTTTTTTTTTTGTTAAAAAATTATTTATTTATTTTATTACTATATTGAAATGAAATATTTTTTACATATATTAATATATTTTTATACCCGTACGATAGGATCGGGTATAATAAAATTACTCCTCCGTTTGTAACACCTCGAAATAAGCGAGCTAGATATACCTTCAAAGGTATGGATCGGATCAGAAAAAAATTCTAAGACTTTTGAGCCATGTCCGTCCGTCCGTCCGTCCGTCAGCACGCTAACTCAAAAACTAAGAAAGCTAGAATCTTGAAATTTACACAAAATATTTTGGGAGTAATTTGTAGGTTCCCTATTTTTTTTGGTTGAGTTTGGACCAAACCTTAGGGTAGCTCTCGAACACCTAACTTTTAGATCCCCACATTTTTTTTGCAATAGAGCTATGAAATTTTAACTACTGATAGATCTCACAAAAATATTAATTTTATTTTTAATAACTTTTTTTTGTAGCCCCACCCGTTACGGAGCTACAGCTCCCCAAAGGTTCAAAAAAGCTCTATATTTAAATTGTTATAGCACAAGTTGTGTAAGGTATATCTTCATTTTTAAAATGCCAAACGATTACTACTTTTATTAGCTTTAAAAGTATATATACAATAAATATATATTTTGGTATACGGTGTCTTAATTTACCGTTATGCGAAACTCAAATTTTGCAAAATTCTTTAACCCTTCCATCTTCTAAACGGTTAAAGTTGGAAACTTGAAATTTTGACAGAAGTTAGATCTTTGAAAATTAGTATGAGTCATTTCAGAAATTTTTTTTGTATCACCCCCCGTTTAGGAGCTGTAAGGGGTCAAAAACTGAAAATTTCCTATTTTTAAACACCTGTAACTTGAACACCTGTTAAAATTTTTTTGAAGTAATACACAAAAATTAAAGCTCCAACATTATACTTTTATTTCTGTTAACAACTTTTTTTAATAATATAGGGTTACTTTATAATTGACGAAAGTGTTACTTGATTTTTTCAAATTTTCTAACAAATTTCTTTAACGAATTTTTTTTGCATATTGTTTTACTCGATAATTTGAAATTGTTGAGGATATAATGCGTAGTACAAAAAAATGTAATTAAATAAACAACATAACGGTTGCTTGAAGAATTTTTATTTATATGATATTGATATATATACATACTTATATAATATCATGTTTATTTACATATCGTATATGTCACTAGTGCATGAATGATAAGAGTATAGATGTATATTATATAGCGCCGTATTTACATACATATATGTATTTTATTGTACTTATAAGAAATTATTCTGTCAATGGAATATTTAAATATAATATAATATAATATTTAAAATTATATTTACTGTTTTGTACTTAGTAAATTTAATATACATTTACCGCTTAGTATTAAATGGTACTATAGAATATTTGAAAAAGTTTTGGATTGATAATCGTTATGTGGAAGGTTAGAATCTGCTTTTGAAGAATGTACATATAAACATGTAGTTTGAATATATGTACAACCCATAGTTCTAGAAATTATAAAATTCACCCAAATTATTTTAAAATACTAAAATATTAAAAAAATAATATTGTAAGCAGAGTGACAGGCTGTGAACATACTAACGGTTCGTACGGGTATCTAAGAGTTGACAAAGTCAACTGTATTCTTCCTCGTTTTTTAAGTGGAAAGGGGAAACTTATAATGTTAATTTATTTCATTATATTAATAAAACTTACATATAAGTTAACATAAATTAACTTATCGTAAAAACAATTAAACAATTTATTTTTTGCACTTAATTTTATATGAATTCTAAAAAAATTTACTTTATTTACTAAACCAAATCGATATTGCCATAAAAATTATTTAAAATGTTTTTTTAAAAAGCTTTTAAGAAGCTTTTTTGTGTTGAAAAGTAGTTGAAAGACATTTTTTAAAATGCATATTTATGAATGAAAATTTAGAATTTTTAAAAAATTCGCTTTACTAAAAGACGTAAAAAATATGGAAC
Organism: Poecilobothrus nobilitatus; assembly: GCA_947095535.1. Lineage (NCBI taxonomy): Eukaryota > Metazoa > Arthropoda > Insecta > Diptera > Dolichopodidae > Poecilobothrus > Poecilobothrus nobilitatus. The sequence continues at coordinate 193,857,175 of OX352772.1, forward strand.
TTAGGACGAAATTAAAAAAAATTTGTAGTTTTTGTGTTATTTCCAGATTTCTAGAAGGACTACTAAATTTTTCCATAAGACTACGTGTATTGTTTTTTCAAAAAAAGTACTACTATTTAGCTTTCCTCTCTCAATGTCCAGGCCTTCTAAAAATGAATGTAGGTTATGGGTTTTCTGTTAATTTTTTTTATTTCAACACTCAATTTATCAATACTTTTATTTATACTCTTTTATTTATACTCTCACTACATTTATACCACGTACATATATTTTATATTTTCATTCGTATTTAAAATATGTATAATACATTCGCCGCCAATTTAGTACATTTAATATGGATTGCATTACTATCAAATTATTACCACCAAATGCACATAAGAGAAAACTTTCACTACTCTAAATTGGCTTTAAACAAGTTTTCATACCCTAAGTATAGGGTATATTAACTTTGGTATGGTGTTTGTAACCACCAAAAGGAAGCGAGTTAGATATGAACATGTATATATATTCTGAATCAGGATCACCTCCTGAGTCGATTTAACGATGTCCGTCCGTCCGTCCGTTCGCACGATAACTCAAAAACTAATACAGCTATCTTGATGAAATTTATATAGTAGGTTACTAATTACGAAAGGAAGGCTAAGTTCGAATCTGGACAAAATCGGTTCATGGGTTCGGATTCTGGAAGCTTCCGAATGATTCCGGAGCAAACGAGATTATCTTCAAAACCAACAAAGATAGAATCTTTAAATTTTGTACAGTGATGTTCCTTCCCATTCGATTTATGTCTCTGAAATTTAAGAGGATTTGATCAATCGGTTTGGATATTGGAAACTTCCGAACGAGCACCAGAGCAAATGAGATTATCTCCCAAACCAATAAAGATATAACCTTCAAATTTGAAATAGTGGTGTTCTTTCATGTTTAATTTAAGTCTCTAAAATTTGAGAAGGTTGGGTCCATGGGTTTGGATTTTGGAAGCTTCCGAACGAGCACCAGAGCGAATGAAATTATCTCCAAAACCAATAAAGATATAACCTTCAAATTTGAAATAGTGGTGTTCTTTCATGTTTTATTTATGTCTTTAAAATTTAAGAGGATTTCATCCATGGGTTTAGATTTTGGAAGCTTCCGAACGAGCACCAGAGCAAATGAGATTATCTCCAAAACCAACTAAGATATAACCTTTAAATTTGGCGGAATGGTGTTCTTTCATGTTTGATTTAGGTCTCTGAAATTTGAGAGGATTTGTTCCATGAGCCCCAGAGCAAACGAGATTATCTCCAAAATCAACAAAGATAGAACCTTCAAATTTTGAACAATGATATTCCTTCCCGTTTTATTTATGTCTCTGAAATGTAAGAGGATTTGGTTCATGGGTTTGGATTTTGGAAGCTTCCGAACAAGCACCAGAGCAAATGAAATTATCTCCAAAACCAACTAAGATATAACCTTTGAATTTGGCAGAGTGGTGTTCTTTCATATTTTATTTAAGTCTCTGAAATTTGAGAGGATTTGGTTCATGGGTTCTTATCTTGGAAGCTTCCGAACAAGCCCCAGAGCAAACGAGTATATCTCCACAACCAACAAAGATAGAATCCTTATTTTTAGTACAAGAGTGCTGTTATGTTTCCTTTTATATAAAGATGGAAACTGACATTTAAAAGAAATTGAATCATGGATTCGTATTTTGGAAGATTCCGAACGAGCCAGGGAGCAAACGAGATTATATCTAAAACCAACAAAGATAGAACCTTTAAATTTTTTACAATGATCTTCCTTCCCGTTTGATTTATGTCTCTGAAATTTAAGAGGATATGGTCTATGGGTTTGGATTTTGGAAGCTTCCGAACGAGCACCAGAGCAAATGAGATTATCTCTAAAAACAAATATGATATAACCTTTAAATTTGGCAGAATGGTGTTCTTTCATGTTTGATTTAAGTCTCTGAAATTTGAAAGGATTTGGTATTTGGATTGGGATTTTGGAAGTTTCCGAACCAGCCTCAGAGCAAATGATATTATCTCCAAAAGCAATAAAAATATCACCTTTAAATTAGGCAGAATGGTGCTTCTTCACGTTTGATTTATTTTTCTGAAATTTGTGAGGATTTGGTCCATGGGTTCAAATCTTGAAAGCTTCCGGACGTGCCCAAGAGCAAACGAGTATATCTCCACAACCAACAAAGATAGAACTTTTATTTTTAGTACGAAGGTGCTCTGTTATGTTTCCTTTTCTGTAAAATTGGAAATGGGTTCGTATTTTAGAAACATCCGGACGAGCACAAGAGAAACGAGCATATCTCCAAAACCAACAAAAGTAGAACCTTTAAATTTAGTACAATGGTGTTCTGGCATGTTTTCTTTATGTTCGTGAGATGGATTCGATGAATTTGAGTGGCAATTCGGGTACCTGACACACACCTCCCAAGGACTGACAATCTTCGAAATTAATAAAGATGGAAACTTAAAATTTTTTACAAAGGTGTCAAGCATATCCCAAGAGGATGCCTCTTTTACGTTCCTGAAATTCGAGTTGAATAAGACAGAAAAGTGAAGAAGTTCAAGCAGCTGGAAAAAAAAATTATGGATTTTTAATTTAGTTCGAATTATTCAGGTGTAGGGTATTAATAAGTCGGTTGCATCGACTTACTGTTACATTTACTTGTTTATATACATATTACACTCAATATATCCTATACCTAAAATATAGGGTATATTATCTTTGGTATGGTGTTTGTAACCATTAAAAGGAAGCGAGTTAGATATAGACATGTATATATATTCTGAATCAGGATCACCTCCTGAGTCGATTTAACGATGTCCGTGCGTCCGTCGTCCGCCGTTCGCACGATAACTCAAAAACTAATAAAGCTATCTTGATGAAATTTATATAGACGGTTACTAATTATGAAAGGAAGGCTAAGTTCGAATCTGGACAAAATCGGTCCGTGGGTTCGTATTCTGGAAGCTTCCGAATGATTCCGGAGCAAACGAGATTATCTCCAAAATCAACAAAGATAGAATCTTTAAATTTTGTACAATGATGTTCCTTCCCGTTTGATTCATGTCTCTGAAATTTAAGAGGATTTGGTCCATGGGTTTGGATTATGGAAGCTTCCGAACGAGCACCAGAGCAAATGAGATTATCTCCAAAACCAATAAACATATAACCTTCAAATTTAACAGTGTTGTGTTCTTTCATGTTCTATTTAAGTCTCTAAAATTTGAGAGGATTTGGTCCTTGGGTTCGGATTTGGAAAGCTTCCGAACGAGTCTCAGCGCAAATGATATTATCTCCAAAAGCAACAAAGATATAATCTTTAAATTATGCAGAATGGTGTTCCTTCTTGTTTAATTTATATTTCTGAAATTTGTGAGGATTTGGTCCATGGGTTCAAATCTTGGAAGCTTCCGGACGAGCCCCAGAGCAAACGAGTATATCTCCACAACCAACAAAGATAGAACTTTTATTTTTAGTACGAAGGTGTTCTGTTATGTTTCCTTTTCCGTAAAATTGGAAACTGACATTTGAAAGAATTTGAACCATGGGTTCGTATTTTGGAAACATCCGGACGAGCACAAGAGCAACGGGCACATCTCCAAAACCAACAAAAGTAGAACATTTAAATTTAGTACAATGGTGTTGTGGCATGTTTTCTTTATGTTCCTGAGATGGATTCGATGAATTGGAGTGGCAGTTCGGGTACCTGACACACACCTCCCAAGGACTAACAATCTTCAAAATTAATAAAGATAGAAACTTAAAATTTTTTACAAACGTTTCAAGCATATCCCAAGAGGATGCTTCGTTTACGTTCCTAAAATTCGAGTTGAATAAGACAGAAAAGGGAAGAAGTTCAAGCAGCTGCCAAAAAAACTTATGGATTTTTAATTTAATTCGAATTATTCAGGTGTAGGGTATTAATAAGTCGGTTGTATTGGTTTACATTTACTTGTTTTAAATTAATCTTTGTAAATCATAATAGAATTTATTTTCCATTAAAAGTTATTATTTGCCAGATAAATTGCATAGAATTAGCTTTTTAAGATATTAAAATCACTTCTGTACACAATTTATATACTAAATCATAAATCTTCTTCTATTAATATTTAATTATTTTTTTTTTTAATTAGATCACTTTTTATCCACGTCCGACTTCTCCGATTTCCACTCAATTTCTCAATTTTTTACCTTTATATTAAATCGGCATATCTACCCTCTACTTTTTTTAATAGATACCTAATAAAATTTGCAAACAGATATTGTATAAGAACAAAAATATCACTAAGAACTGTAAGATTTTCTTTTCTCTAAATATGTATGTACCAATTTATTTATTTATTTAAAAAAATTTTATGTGGGCTTTCAATCATAAAAGTTTTATAAGTCCATAGATTATTATACCCTACAAATTAAGTATAGGGTATATTAACTGTGGTATGGTGTTTGTAACCACCAAAAGGAAGCAAGTTAGTTCTGGACATTTATATATATTCTGAATCAGGATCACCTCCTGAGTCGATTTAGCGATGTCCATCTGTCCGTCCGTTCGCACGATAACTCAAAAACTAGTGAAGCCATCTTGATGCAATTTATATAGTAGGTTACTAATTACGAAAGGAAGGCTAAGTTCGAATCTGGACAAAATCGGTCAATGGGTTCGGGTACCTCTCATACAACTCCCAAAACCGAATACGCATATCTTCGAAATTAATAAAGATAGAAACTTAAAATTTTGTGGGGTGTGTTTTCCTGAAAACCTGATATCCCTAAAATTTGAGATGAATTGGAGTGGTTTTTCGGGTTACTCCCACACAAATCCCAAAACCGAACAAGCATATATTCGAAATTAATAAAGATAGTAACTTCAAATTTGGTACTAGGGTGTTGTTTCCTGAATCCCTGATTTGTCCAAAATTTGAGATGAATTGGAGGAGCTGTTCGGTTACCTCCCACATAACTCCCAAAACCGAAGAAACATATCTTCGAAATTAATAAAGATAAAAGCTTCAAATTTTACACGAGGGTGTTGTTTCCTGAATCCCTGATTTGCCTAAAATTTCAGATGAATTGGAATGGTTGTTCTCCCACACATCTTCCACACAAAACCGGTCCAAAGACCGAACAAGCATATCTTCGAAGTTAATAAATATAAAAACTTGAAATTTGATATAAGAGTATTCTACCCTGTTCTGATAATGTCTCTAAAATTTGGGATGAATTGGGGAGGTTCACACACTTCCCAAGACCTAACAAGCATATCTTCGAATTTAGTAAAGATAAAAATCTGAAATTTTGTACAAAGTTTGTAAAAGCATTTATTTCTTTAGCTTATATTAAAGACCTAACTAAAATATTTTATGGATTTTTAATTTAATTTGAATTTTTTAGGTGTAGGGTATAAATAAGTCGGTTGCATCGACTTACTGTTATATTTACTTGTTTTTTTTTTTAATTTTTTACAAAATTTTTCTTAAGTACGGGTACTATTTTTAACATAATATTTATTCTTTTTTTTTTAAATTACAAAAATTACAAAGTATATGCATAAAATAAATAAAAAAAAATGTTTTCTTAGTTAAATTCATTTCTTAATTAATTATATATATTCAAAATGTATTAAAATAAGATTAATATATATAAAACGGCAGCAGTATGAAATCTTGATTTTATAATCTTGTACTTTAAAATCTTTTTTTTATCTTGTTTTTCAAAATCTTGTTTTTTTGTCTTGTTTTTTAAAATCTTGTTTTTTTTTTAAATCTGGTTTTTCGTAAAAATCTTGCTAAACCTTGTTTTTTATTAGGTCAGTTCCAATGATAGTAGCTCGTTTTTGCAGAAATTATTTCAAATGAATGAGTTTATATCCGATTGTATTTAATGAAAGCGGCGCATTTTTGCGGTGCCGCAAAGTATGTAGGCACTCTAAATTTGGCACGAGTTTTTTTGTATAGTATATATTACTGATATATATTACTGGTATAGTGTATATTATTTATATTACTGGTAATTAAGAAACTGATTCACAAGTAAAACCAGTTTGTTTTTGGTTGTAACTACGTTCAATAAGGTCACTTTAAAGTGTATGCTAAAAACTGCTGAACGTTTGTTATGTATGGTTTTGTCACACTAAGTAAAATAATAATTTTAATTTTAATAATTCTAATTTAACAAAAAAAATTTTTGTAATGCTCGGGTTGTTTTATATCGTACATTCTTTATTTTCATTTTTTTTTTAGCCTTTTTTATTTTCTTTTATTTATTTTTTTTTTTATCTTACTTTTTAGTATATAAAATGATAATTCTAAATAACCAGTTTTTTTAATTTTTAATATTTTATATTGTTTACAAAATTATATTATTTTAACGTTAATTTTTGTAATATTCGCGGATTAAAAACGAATTTCCATGCCGTTGAATGTCATTTAGAATCCGCTAAACCAGCAATTTGCCCTTTGTGAAGCACAAGTCAGTGGTCATAATGATAACTATAATGTTACTGGCCATTCATTAATTTCGTACTTTCTACACAAAAGAGGCATCGCTGTCTATATTAAAAATAATATCGCTTTCAACATTCTACACGAATACAAAAATTCAATCCCATCTTTCCACTATATAAGGGTAAAAACTTTTGTCGAAAAGCATGTCATACATTTCTGTTTCTTATACAGATCAACTCTATACCCAACTCTAATGAACAGAAAACTGCAATGAAAATTGATAATCTTTCCAACTAAATCAACGAAGTTCTGGAATCATCCCCAGAAACTGAAATTGTTCTTGGTGATTTCAACGTCCATAACAGAAACTGGTTTTACTTTTCCTGCAACGCTTCTCCGACAAAACTCAATTGGGAAACAAGTTGAACTTTTTTCCTCACTGTTCCACCATTCTCAACTTCTCAAAAGTCCCACTAGCATCTCGGAAAGCACTGATCAAGAGAGTCACCTCTTGGATCTGTTTTTATCCACCCACCCTGAAAAATATCTGGTTTCAGTTGGTTGTCCTCTGGCAGATTCCGATCATTGCTTGGTTAACACAAGCTTCCTGAAATCTCTAATCGAAGGATTCCTCCTAAAAAATTAGTATGGCATTATAGCTCTGCTAACTCGGAAGGTCTAAACAACTTTTTCAAAACTTTCGATTGGTCATTGTGTTCCCGTTGAAGGAATGTTGACTTTGCTGCAAATGCAATTAGTGAAACTATCCTACTCGGAATGTGGTTATTCATACCTCATCTCGGAGTAAACATGAAATGGAAATCCAAATCTTGGTTTAACTGCATTTTCCAAGAAGCTATTCTCAGAAAGGAGTCAGGTTTCAATCAGTACCAAAGCAACAGGTTAGAAGTTCTCAGGAACAACTATTTAATGGCTCAAACCAGATGCAAGAGAGTTATCAACAAGCAAAAATTCTTATTCAACCAAAAGTTGAAACGTTAAATTCTCCACATGCCAAATAAAGCACACATTTGGGAAGGAGCCACAAAAACAACGCTGGGATATCTCGATAAAGCGCACAATAGAGCTTTTGGTCTCATTAATGATCCCAGTGCTACCTCATCGCTTACTCCGCTAAAATAACTGGCTACCGCCGTACAGTTTGGTCATTGACCTAATTTTTTAGATACTTCGTAGGAGTAAGCCCCTGTTCTAAAGAAATTAAACAATTAATGCCTCCACTCAAAATTTTACAGCGCGAAACAAGGAGTGCAACAGATGTTCATTCCTATATTGTAGAGGTTTCAAGATGGCGTAACACAGTTTATGGAAATACGTTTGCCATGCGCATATCTTGGATTTGGAACCATATATCATCCTATGTATTTCGCAAAATTAGTGACATATGTGTACGATATAAAAAGATTTAAGAAAAACATTATCATTTTTCTTCAAAGTTCCACTCCAAATTATCCCAATCCATCTTAATCCCAAATTTCCTAATCCTTATTTTCCCAGAAATCTTTCCTACATCCTTATACCTAAAACCAAACTATATATTTTGTATTAAAGACCTCAACGTAAAGTTCTGTTTGATAGGGTGGTGGTGTTTAATAGTTAAAAGCCCAACTTTACCTTAGTGGAACTTCGGGCAGTTGGGTAGATGGATTTCGACCTAGATGCTGATAAACCCTAGATGGATTTCGATGGTTTCCACCTTTCCTCGTAAAAAAAAGAATCCAACATGGCCGGGAATCCATAAAAAGGAAATATTATTTTTCGTGTTTAACAGTTCATCTTTAATTTTTTGTGCTATAGAGTGCTGGGGGAATATATTTCTCAAAGATTGTAGAGAACGAATCTGAGCAAATTATTACGCTTTTCGATAAAAACATATTATTTATTGTACTATAGCCTTGTAAAGGGCATACAAGTCGGCTGTATAAATGTGGGGGGAGCTTAAATTTATTTTTTATATAGTTTGAAGTAAATGCACATCCTGTTCGGTCTTCTTTTTTTGATCCATCTGTAAATAATTGTATGTGGTTGTGCATTTAGTGTTTATAAAATTTCTAAAAGATTATCTAAAAAGAATTGAATGTTTTCCTTTTTAAATTTGTAAGAGACAAACCTATTTCAATTGGCTTTAACAGCCATGGAAGGTTTTTTGAACTTTTATGAAACTCTATTTCGTATTCATTAGGTATTAATGAATAATTAATACCTAATGAATACGAAATAGTTGAACGGATTCCTGAAAAGAATGGTAGATAATTTCTGCTTTTTAGTTTTACTTTTTCGTGTAGTGGATGATTTTCCAAAGATTTTATTTTTAGGCTGTATTTAAGTTGATGTTTCTTTCATCTTAGGCCAAAAAGCAATTTGCGAACCTTCAACACATAGCCCTACCGCCGAACTCGTTCGAAAACCGACTGTGGCAATACGAATTTTTTTAATTTATTACTATATTTAACGAGGAAATAAAATTTATATTAGCTACATCAAATAAAAGATTCATAGTCCAATATGGGGACAATTATAAGGTTTAAAAGTCTCAATAAAAGCTTCCTATCAGAGCCAAAATTGCTGTTAGAAAGCATTTTACAAGATTTATATTTTTGGTGGCCTTTGCCTTAATCATTTTTATATGTTCACACCAATTTAGCTTTTTATCAAATATTAACCATAAAAACTTTGTTTTATCGAAATAAGAAAGTTTTTTACTACCCAACTGAAGATGTGGATATTAAGTATTTTCCTTTTCCTCGACAAAAGTAGAGCAGCGGTTTTATTTTTCGAAAATTTGAAGCCGGTTTCATTTTCGCATTTTAAAAGTTGATCCAAAGTTTTTTGTAATTTTAGTTGCACTATTTTTAAATTTTTACCAGTGGTATAATTTTGGTTATTGTATTATTTGCTATGCTAAAAATAATAACGCTCAAAACGGACTCTTGGGAGATTCCATTTTCGAGTTTTTTTTTATGGGATAATGTTCTTCGAATTAAAACTTGAGCGTTTCTGTTTGCAAGAAAATTCTGTACTAATTTAAAATTTTTCCTTTGATACCTAATTGGATAAATTCTACAACTACAAGTTTCTTCGACCCCATTTCAAAACCTTTCTAAAATTTTCATCAAGATATGGGACGGTAATTTTTGAGGTGTTTGGGATTCCTTTTTTTTATAGGAATCAAAAAGACTTTTATTTTGCCAGTTATTTTGGAAATTTGTGGTAAAGAAGATTTAATTATAGAATTCATTAGTGGTATATATGGCACTTGAGCCTGGAAATTCTGTGCGAGAAAGCAATAGTTATAAAAATGAGCTCACGATAAAAGTGTTTGAAATTTAAAAGAACGTCGTTTGGGCGTGTGCAAATAGAAAAGTTGTTTATTATGAATAATTGAATAATAGTTTTAAAAGTTTTTATTAGTACTTTTTTTTTGTTTGCATTATTAAAATATTAGTTTGAAAGCTTTTTTCTTAGTCGTAAATTTGAAGGTCAACTGGTTAATGAAAAATAAATTCAAGATGAAGAAAAAAGAAGGTGTGAAAATATATTACAAAAAAATTTATTTATGCACGTCTTTTTATCAAATTGTATTGTTAACTACTTTGTATGAGAAAATCCGAGGTTTGTTTTTTTATAATTAAAATTTATAAATTAAAATTAACGGGTTAATGTAAAACAAGTAAGTGCAATGATGTTGTTGTGATAGTATAGTATAGTGTTGTTGTGATATATAGATTATTTACGAATTTATTTTATTTTTTAATAAAAATATTTCACGGCGAACCGGTTATTGTAACATAATATTAACGCAAAAATGTAGATATTTACCTCTAATTGTATCTTAGTTTTAAAGTAATTTAAAGTAAAGGATGTGGGTATAAAATCTTGAGAAAAAAAAGTTGTTTTAATTTTATTTATTGTATCGAATTTTAAGCCAGCAAGTTTAATTTAGGTACTACAATTTATTTTTTTTTAAACCCAAAAGGTACAGATGAATAATCTTTAATGAATTTTCTTTTTTCAGCTTTTATTTTATATGTTTTTATTTCAGGTGCAGTAATAACTTGATATTCTGTTGTTCTTTTAAAATTTTTTGATAAAATGCGGATACTATCCTTGTCATTTGATAAAATCATTTCTTTAATTTTTTCGAAATTTCGAAAAAACTCTTGCACATATTTTTGTTTTGACTGTTGTCAAACACATTCTTTTGGTCAACCTGAAGCTTCTACTTTTTTGAAAAATTTGTCAATCATTTCAGTAAATAATTCTGTTTTGTTTAAAGTTTTGTCATATTGCTGTACCTTATAGCACCAGATTCCATGTATTTGAATTATTTTATAATCTTTCTCTTTGAATTATTTTATAATCTTTATAATTGCTTCCTTGTTTTTTACCAGCATGGCAAATATTTGTACTTCCCTCATCTTCTTCGCAAATTAAACATTGGAGAGCAATTTTTTATTGTATATCTGCAAGTCTGTAGCTATTTTTTGGTATTAAACCAATTGTATATGGTTTTAAAAAGTTTCTACAGAAAATCAAATTGCATGCTGAAGCTATCTATAGTTGCGGTTTCGATTGCTCGGGCACATATTGCCTCCTTGTAACATGATATTTCTAAATTTTATGCAAGCTTCCGCTAAAATATATACGTCAGTTTTGCAATAGTCTTCTAATTCGATTTGTATATTAAATTCTTTATGTTTATTTTCTTTATACCAAGCGATAAATTCTTTACGCTCATTTTCTGTCATTGAATCGATACCATAATATTGTACTGCAGGCAAAGATCCAATGTAATTAGCGTTTTCTGTGGTGTTGAATGAATGTGGAAATTGATCTTTTTTAACATTAACAGACAATTCAAAAGCTTCCGGAAGCTTAGCAAGTGTTGTCGAAAAATAATTTAACGAATCTAAAAATTTTATGTTATTTATTTGTATTTGAATAATTTTTGCACCTCTCATGATTAATTTTGGTTCTAAATTACTTTTAATCAATAACTCGCTAAAACTGTAACTTTTTGAATTTTTTTGCTATTTTTAAAATATAATCAACAAAACTTGAAGTTATTTTTCTTTTAAAAACTTTTGTTCTCAAACCACAATTTAAACAAAAGAACAACTTAGATTCATTTATCCAATGATGATATCTTGTGGATAGAACACACAGGTTTGGTTCGTGTAATTTAACGTCCTGATTTTGCTTTTGGTATATTTTTCTTTTTTTCATTGTCTCTAAATCATAAAATATAAAAATAAGGTCAATAAAATCTGGTTTTCTTTTGTCAACATTAATAAATCAAAAATGATTTCTTTCCACAAATTTGTTACAGTGTTTGCAGAATACAGTATCACATTTGTGTAAATAACTCTTAACTGAATATAGTTTGAAGCATTTTAAACATTTATGAACTTCGGAGCATATCTTTTCAGAATGGTTTTTAAAGCAGTTTCCTCCTACGAAAGATCATTTACATATAATACACGAAACATTTAAAGGTATTTTATCACATGCAGGAAATTTCTGGCAATAAATACAACTACCACCACATTTATGGTATTTTTAATTGATGTATCCTACATTACATTTCTCACAATAATAACTCACAGAAAAATTGATGTAAGTGAAATTGTAGTGGTTATTCTAAAAATTAAGATTAATTCTCTTGCCATAATTTCTTCCATCAAAGATAATTTTTTTTGTTGCCATAACTGTAAAGTACAATGTTGTACTCATTCCCGAAATGATGCTGTATTTTTTGTAATTCTGAAATCCTCAACTCTTTGTTTTATCTACTTGTATTTTTTGCACTAGCTCATTCGCTAAATTCGTTTTCATATATTGATTATTTTTTCTTATTTTTTTTTTAATTGACGTCTTTGTCGACGAAAGCTATTCCAAGAACAACAGCAAATTGTCCTTGTTGTTAATAGTCACAATCCTTTTTCGTTTCAAGCATTCTTCTTGAATGAATCATCGTTGGCCAACGCTAATTTTTTTATATTTAAATTGCTTGTTTTGAATATTATCTTCCTCAGAACCAATATTATCTCTAGTAAAGATGTTTCGCTATATTCAGTAATTATTTCTTTTCTTGCTGCTATAATTTTAATTTCATAATTTTTATTTTCTTAACTTATGACGTCATTCACATTATTTTTAAATTTTAATTTATTCAAGTACCTTATATCAGATGATGATGTTGCATCGCAAATGTGAAGGTGATCAGTCTTCATACTTGTATCTAAGTTATTTTCATTAATTATTTTATTATGTTCTTTTATATCCTTCTTTTTATTTTTATTACTTCTAGTTATAACGTTTATGTTATTTTGCGGTATCATTTCTAATTTCATTTAATACGTGTTTATTTAATGACTTGCTAGCATAAGCTTATCTTTCGCTATAATTCCTTGAGATAAAACAGCTTCTAATGCATAATTCAATGCACCAGTTGTTAATATGAATGGTTCTGAAAACTTTGGATAACTTAATATAGGCGGGTTAATTAGTTTTTCTTTAAGCATTTCAAATGCGCTGTTATGTTCTTTATCTCAAGTGAATATTTGTTTCTTCTTTAAAAGTTGGTTAAGTGGTTAAGCTATTTCTGCAAAATCTAAGATAAATCTTCTCTAGTAATTGCAGAAAGCTACAAATCTTCTTACTTCATATTTCAGTTTGGATAATTTTTAATGGTTTCATGTTTGTCTGTATCAGTTTTGATCCCTTCTGATGTTATAAGATATCCTAAATATACCACTTCTGCTGTTAAGAAATTACATTTGCCTGCATTTAATTTCAATTTATATTTCTGTAACCGTTCAAAAATTTTAGTCATATTTTCATTATTTTAAGAGATCATTTCTGCTAAATACTGTTATATCATCTACGTATTGAAATGCAGCTTCTTACAATCCTCTTAATGCCACTGAGAGCATACGTTGAAGCATACACTATTTGTAGATATTTTTAATCCAAACGGCAATGTATTAAATTGATAATGCCCTTTATTTGTTGAAAATACTATCAACTCTTAGGATTTATGATGTAATGGTATTTGATTAAATACACTGGTCATATCCAATGTAGAAAAATATTTAGATTTGCCGAATTCGTCCAATACGTCGTCTAATCTTGTTAATGGAAATTTTTCGACACACCTTTAACTATTATACTTACCTATAATTATACTATCTTCTTTTATTTTCTTTATTGCCAAAATTTCTTCTATTTGAGGTTGTACTGATACATTTGTTATTGCTTTACAATTTATATTTGTTGGTATTATTATATCTTGCTCTTGCTGTGATATCACCAATGTACAAATTTCATAGTCTATTTTACATTTGTGCTTGTATAAAAAGTCTCTACCTAAGATACCATCTGCTACTCATACCACCATATATGTTTCTTTATCTATAATACCTATAGTGTATATATGTATCTATTAATATAGTCAGATATCCAATGTCTTTCGTTCTTTTTTTTTCCTAAGGGAGGTGGGAATCTTCCAAGACACCAAGAATGTCCCCCTTGGTATTGGTAGATTCTTACTGACTAAAGCCGCCTACCCCTTTAGCCAATATAATGGGATGAAACCCTTACCTGCGAACGCAGCATATTGGATAGAGAGTAGGGATAGGAAAGGATAGGAAATGGATACGGAAACATTGAATTGGGAGTGGGACTGTAAGGAAACAATGAATCCGCCTATTATTATTACTATTTTGCTAACAGTGACTAAAGTTGTCACAACAGTTACAACATGTAGTAGTAGTATATAGTAACTACATGAGGTAATTATTGAAGGCAACCCCCACTTGTAGCGGTTACTATTATTCGTATTAGTATTCTTATTAATATTATTATTATTTTACTACAGAGTCAGCGCCATCAGTGGATTACAACGTGCAGCAGTATATAACACTTTACTTGCATACCAAATAGCTTCCACTGCAGTAGCTATTATTATTATTACTATTCTTATTATTATAATTATTGTTATTATTACTATTACTTTTATTATTATTATTATTATTATTATTATTATTACTATTATTATTATTACTATTATTATTTTTATTGTTATTATTGTTATTATTTTTACTACAGAGTCAGCGCCATCAGTGGATTACAACGTGCAGTAGTATATAACACCTTACTTGCATGATATAACCAAAGATGGCTCCACTGCAGCAGATATTATTATAATTATTGTTATTATTACTATTACTATTATTATTATTAATATTATTAATGTTATTATTACTACTATTAATTATACGATTTACATTATTACGATATAAAAGTACTACATATTTTTTATTTATGACCTGACCGGGGTTTGAACCCAAGATCCTTCGATTAAAAGGTTGGCGACTTAACCACTGCGCCATGAGTCAGACGATTTAAGTCTTAATTTAATTAGAAGTCTTATTTAATTTTAGTCTTAATTTAATTAAAATTGTGAGCGTGAAGCTTTTGTCGCTATTGATATTTATTATCTCCTTCTATTGAATGAGATAATATTATCTGTTATCTCCGCTATTTGATTTTGAGCACCTCCTTACATTTTGTTTACATGCCTCGGGTTTCGTCGGCTTGGGCCAATAAAATTTCTCTCTTGTCTCATTTGATTGTTAGAGAACCTATTGTTGTTGTTGTTATAATTTCTGTTATAATTACTATTATTATTATTGTTGTAACTATTGTTGTTGAAACGATTTTTATTAACATAATTGTTTCTATTATTGTGGTTGCTATAATTACGCCTGTTGTAATTATTTCTACCCCTAAAATTGTTAGTTTTAAAATATATTATGTTATTTGTTCTTGCTTCTGTTTTCATTGCATATGTTAATTGCATAGCTTCAGTTAAGTTTTTGGCCGGGCTGCCACTATTGTTTATTAAAACTTATAATTTAAGCCATTTTTAATTGTTTCCTTCAAATTGTGGAACAACTTTGATTGCTGTGGTGAGTTCAAAGTTAGCCATTTTGTCTTCTACTTTAACTTTAGGCTTTAAAAATAGTCGTACCTATTTGCAAAGTTAGATCTCTTAATCTTAGACTTAATTCAAGTTGTGGTTCTCCAGCAACACTTTGACTGTAATAATTTCAAACTGTTTCAGTTTCTTTTTCTTCTTTGTTTATGTATTGCTGAGTATATGTTCTAGTTGTATTCTTTTTCAGAGTCGTCAGTAAGCCTTTTAATGCTTTTAGTTGTCTAAGTCCATTCAAATTAGTAACATAAAAATAGTTTTAAAAATTTATTTATTTTATTAATTTATATATTTTTTTTTATATTCGAAAGTAATATTTATCTTTAACAAAAAAATTTTTAGAAATACATAGATAGATAGATATTATTTTTTATTCTTATAATCTTAAGTAATTTTAGTATAATTAAAAAATAAAAATATATTTATATGCTTATTTTATATCGGTGCTAGTTGCGTTCCTCTTGCTCGATTCTGCGCCCTTTTATTTATGTAATGTTTTGCAATATCATATGGAAATACAAATACTGCAATTAAAAAAACCTTCTTTTAACAATTGATTTGTGTACAGATTTGCCTGCTGACTTATTGTAGATGAGGACTCTCCAGAAAATAATCCTATCTTATTGTTGTTTCAAATTCTTTATATTTTTTTATATATTTTTAATACTAATTTTATAAATTAAAAAAAAAAAATATTTTAATATTATTGTCTCCATCTTTCAGCATGTGGTGTGAACTTATTCGTTGTGTTGTTCACTGCACTATATTCTAGGTAAGTCCAAGGTGGTCATGTATATTTTTGGTGTTATATTGATTTTTTATAATAGTCTTTTCCTAAATAATTGTATGTATGCGGCTAACGTGTTGTTATTTAAGTCTTTCCTAATGGCACACATACAATTTATCGTCTATGTATCTAGCGCAGTAACCGCTGTTCAATGTGGCAAAGTTAATTGCGGTTTTCTTAGTTTTCTTAGTTTAGACTTAGGCAAACCTTTTAACTTAAATTAATAAATAAAATAAAGCAAGCAAAGTTAATTCCCGCATTCCCGTTCTTACCAGCTTGCACCTTTAGATACTCATCTACGACAAGCTGGTACTTAACTTTATCCGCAGCGTCCTTCTCATGAAAAGTACGTGCTTTTTCGATCTCAGCTATCTTGTTGAGAATGAAGAGAGCCCTGTTGTACTTTTCCTTCATGAGTACGCCAGCGGACTTACGTTTCTTATGATTTTTCTTCCTGCCGCCCTCGCCATTGTTGACGAGAAGAGTTTAAGGTTGACCTGGCATTGGTGTACTATGGCTGGTACTCGCAATGCCGCTAATTAGAGTCTCTTGGCTAGACGCTAAAATCTCATCTTCAGATGAGCTCCCTATCTCAACTTCTTCCTTCTCCATTTGCTTTTTTTTAAAGTTTACAGCCATTCTTGATCCCACGAGTGTGGCCGGAAAAAGCGGTCCATCCCGGCATTGCCGCCTTACCGGGATAAGGCACTTAATACAATCGACCTTGACTGAGCATCGGAGAACCTATTTATACTATTATTGAATTACATTTATTTAATACAAAAATATTCTAAATCAATAAATTAGTTAATTTATTGTTTAGCTAAAAACAATTTTAATTAGGACAAAAATGCAATAATACATACTGACCTAGTTCTTCTTTATATTTTAATTTCCATATATCATAATTATTCACATATTATTAATATATTATATGAATCATATATTATCAACATTGCTTCCAAAAACAAAAGAAAAGAATGTAATTTGATTCCTTCTGTTTATTTTTGTATCGTGTAAAGTCAATGTACATAATATCATGTAAAATAATACAAATAATACAAAAGCTACAAGTAATGCAAATAATACAAACAGATGTTTGCACTTGGTCAGCATAATTTTAGTTTTACTTTTACATTTTTATTTTAGTAATTTACTGTTATGGAAATAATTTTGTGAACAGTTCAAAATATACTACAATGCTTGTCGTGATATGATTTTCGTAGTTATTAAAGCTTTTAAAATTGACTTTCCTAAAATTCAATTCTTTCCAATTTGCAATTTTTAATTCAAATTTATGTTGATAAGTCATTCAATTTTAGTGTTTTAACAGCTACGAAAATATGGTCAAAGGATTCCTTTGAAGAAATTCTTGATGATAATTGGTCTACAAAAAGAAAAGATCCAGATTGTGCGTCTGCAAATTGTTCTTGCGCAGACGCTGTATTACTTGATGTAAAATCTAATTTATCTAGTATACCAATAGTAACTAGATTATGTCAGGTCTTTGATCACCAATTTATAAAAGTAAGGTTAGGTAAAAATTGTTTATGTTTAGGAATGGCTTACTTTCTTCTACACTAATTCCTTTTATCATGAGTTTTACGATATAAATAATAATATTATATCAAAACTTAATGAGGATGATTCAATTTGTAATTTTATGGATTTTAATCGCCCTGCGTTATTTATTATTGTTGACGATTCTGATAATTCTTTATTACCTAATATGTTTCAGGGCGAAATAGATATCCATTACTACGTTGGATAAGGTAGCTACATAGTTAGTCATATTAAAAAAGAGAAATTTAAAAATTTAAAAATTAAGAACTTACCACATCTTTACAAAAAAATGAAATTAAGAAGAAACTACTACATACAAAACAAAAAAGTTATTTTAATGTACGATATTTATAACAAGACCTTTACATCGTGCTTTTACATACATATCTATACAGATATTCCTCTCGTAACACTTTTAAATTTTATTTTTAGAATATAAAATATAGAATACAGTTATTTTTTTAGTAACACTTTTAGAAATTATTAAAAAAAAAAATGGTGATTTTGTTTGATATTGGTATTAACAATACGGGCAATTACTTGTCACCCAAGCTTTAGCTAACCAAAGTTTAACCAAAGTTTTTCGTTATACATTAATGGATTCCGATTTAAAAACCTCAGATGATGTTATAAGCTTTAAATTTCTTATAGAATTATGGAAAATTCAAATAAATTGAAAAACTAAGATGTGTACCAAATTAACTAGACAACATATAATCCGCATACTTTTGAAAAATATAGAGTTGTATTAGCAACACAAATATTTAGTAGAACAGTGAGTGCGGTTATTAGAACAATATTTGAAATGTCTGGCTTTAAAGTGTTACTAAATAGGCCGCAAAATTTTTGTATTAGTGTTTGATAAACTTTTTGATTGTCTCAAAAGTGGATCATTATACATATTCTGATAATAAATATCGATCTGCTATTAAACTAAATGTCGTTTGAAATTTTAAAATATTGTAAGAATTACTTAGAAAATATTGCATTGATTAAAAAGAAAAAAGTATATTTTTAGAGGGAATGAAAATAACTTTTAATTTAATTTTTTCAAATTTTATGCTTTTACAATAATAATACAAACAAAAAAAAAAGAAAAACTAAAATAAAAAAATAAACTGAAATACGATCAAGTTGATTTTATGAAATTAAAAAAACTGTGTAACTTTTTCTTCCACGTGAATACTTTATAGTTACTTTTTGATATTACATACATAAATAAAGTAAACATGTACATATATACATGTGTGTGTCAAGCGGCTCAAGCCGTTCGTCTTTCAATTATAGCACAAATTATCTACCAAATTTGGTAATTTTTTCGATAATTTGGTCATTTTTTTTAATAATTTGGAGAATTGTAAAAATTAAAATCAGGGACCGGATTTAAAAAAAAAATCCATTTTTGAATATAATGACTTATGAAGTTAAAATATTGAGAAGCCACCACATAATTACACAACTTTAACGTAATTACAAAACTTTAGCGAAATATTTTAAGTTTGTTCAAAACAAAATTTTTTAATTTTATTCAAAAACCGCTAAAAGCGACGAATTTTGTTTTCTCAGTTTCTAAATGAGAATCATGAATTTTAGCTAAAACGGAATCTCTTAACTTTTCTGGCACAACAACTCTGTCATTTAAGAAAATTGAATCATCATCTACATACAAATCGTTTTTCATTTTATAATAAAATCTAAGGTTCTGATCAATTTTAACTTTCGAATTTGTATAGCCCTCCATTATATGTGCTTTTACTTTACATAATATAAGATCTTTATTTGTCTCTTTTTTAAATAACTCTTTTTTGCGTCACGAATATTAAGAAAATGAACTACCTAATTTAATTCTTCTATTTCTTTGGTCCCCTCATCTTTATTATAAAACCGAGACAGAAAATCTGCTATATATAAGTACTTTCCTGGAACGTATTGTATATATTAATTATACCTTGACAAACGCAACTTCATTCGTTGTAAGCGCGCTGAGGGTATGAATTTCTTTCTGCATTATGTTAATTAGTGGTTTGTAATCACTTTTGACATTGATTGGACGACCATAAATATAATAATGGAATTTTTAAACAGCAAACACTATTGCTAAAAATTCCTTTTCTATCTGTGCGTATCTTGTTTCTGCATTGCACATATTGCGAGACGCGAATACTATTGGGCGGCCCTCCTGTAAAAGGCAAGAACCCAGCCCTGATTTTGATGCGTCACATTCAATTGTTACTTCCTTGTTTTTATCAAATGTTTTTAACACGGGAGAATTACAAATAATATTCTTAATTGCTTGACATGGAAAGCACTGGAATAGCACTTTATTTTTTAATAATTCCCAGAGAGGTGTTGAAATATCAGAAAAGTTTGGAATGTAATTTCTCACATAATTAATCATTCCTAATAGTTTTTGTAATCCCTTTTTATCTTTGGAAGCTTCTATTTTTTGAATGGCTACTATTCTATCAGGGTCACACGACACACCTCTTTCTGAAATGATATGACCTAAATACTTCACTTGTAGTACCCGGTATTGAAGTTTATTCACATTAAATTTGATATTTCATTTTTTTCGCTTTCCATTACTCTTTTTAAAATTTCATCATGCTCTTCTACCGTAGCAGCAGAAATTAACACGTCATCGATTACACAACAACACCAAGTATATCAGCGAAATTGTTTTCGTTATATTTTTGAAACACTTCGGGCGCAATTTTTATGCCAAAGGGAAGGCGAAGAAATCTGTAACACCCAAATGGTGTTATGAAAGTATATAACTTACTAGAGGTTTTATTTAATTTTATTTGACAATGCCCTCTTTTAAATCCAAAACTGTAACAACTTTATAATTATTTAATTTTTCTGATAATTGCTCAAATTTAGGAGTTGGATGATTTTTATTATTATTATAATTATTGTTATTATTATATTACTATTATTATTATTATTATTACTATTATTATTATTATTATTATTATTATTATTATTATTAATATTGTTATTATTTTACTACAGAGTCAGCGCCATCCGTGGATTACAACGTGCAGCAGTATATAATACCTTACTTACATGATATAACCAAAGATAGCCCCACTGTAGCAGCTAATATTATTATTGCTATTATTATAATTATTGTTATTATTACTATTACTATTATTATTATTAATATTATTAATGTTATTATTACTATTAATTATACGATATACATTATTACGATATAAAAGTACTACATATTTTTATTTATGACCTGACCGGGGTTTGAACCCAAGATCCTTCGATTAAAAGGTTGGCGACTTAACCACTGCGCCATGAGTCAGATGATTTAAGTCTTAATTTAATTAGAAGTCTTATTTAATTTTAGTCTTAATTTAATTAAAATTGTGAGCGTGAAGCTTTTGTCGCTATTGATATTTATTATCTAGCTATTGATCTTTATTATCTTTGGGCCAATAAAATTTCCCTGTTGTCTCATTTGACTGTTAGAGAACCTATTGTTGTTGTTGTTATAATTTCTGTTATAATTACTATTATTATTATTGTTGTAACTATTGTTGTTGAAACGATTATTATTAATATAATTGTTTCTATTATTGTGGTTGCTATAATTACGCCTGTTGTAATTATTTCTATCCCTAAAGTTGTTAGTTGTAAAATATATTATGTTGTTTCTTCTTGCTTCTGTTTTCATTTCATATGTTAATTGCATAGCTTCAGTTAAGTTTTTGGCTTGGCTGCCACTATTAAGACTTATAATTTAAGCCATTTTTAATTGTTTCCTTCAAATTGTGGAACAACTTTGATTGCTGTGTTGAGTTCAAAGTTAGCCATTTTGTCTTCTACTTTAACTTTAGGCTTTAAAAATAGTCGTACCTATTTGCAAAGTTAGATCTCTTAATCTTAGACTTAATTCAAGTTGTGGTTCTCCAGCAACACTTTGACTGTAATAATCTCAAACTGTTTCAGTTTCTTTTTCTTCTTTGTTTATGTATTGCTGAGTATATGTTCTAGTTGTATTCTTTTTCAGAGTCGTCAGTAAGCCTTTTAATGCTTTTAGTTGTCTAAGTCCATTCAAATTAGTAACATAAAAATAGTTTTAAAAATTTATTTATTTTATTAATTTATATATTTTTTTTTATATTCGAAAGTAATATTTATCTTTAACAAAAAAATTTTTAGAAATACATAGATAGATAGATATTATTTTTTATTCTTATAATCTTAAGTAATTTTAGTATAATTAAAAAATAAAAATATATTTATATGCTTATTTTATATCGGTGCCAGTTGCGTTCCCCTTGCTCGATTCTGCGCCCTTTTATTTATGTAATGTTTTGCAATATCATATGGAAATACAAATACTGCAATTAAAAAAACCTTCTTTTAACAATTGATTTGTGTGCAGATTTGCCTGCTGACTTATTGTAGATGAGGACTCTCCAGAAAATAATCCTATCTTATTGTTGTTTCAAATTCTTTATATTTTTTTATATAATTTTAATACTAATTTTATAAACTAAAAAAAAAAATTATTTTAATATTATTGTCTCCATCTTTCAGCATGTGGTGTGAACTTATTCGTTGTGTTGTTCACTGCACTATATTCTAGGTAAGTCCAAGGTGGTCATGTATATTTTTGGTGTTATATTGATTTTTTATAATAGTCTTTTCCTAAATAATTGTATGTATGCGGCTAACGTGTTGTTATTTAAGTCTTTCCTAATGGCACACATACAATTTACCGTCTATTTATCTAGCGCAGTAACCGCTGTTCAATGTGGCAAAGTTAATTGCCGTTTTCTTAGTTTTCTTAGTTTAGACTTAGGCAAACCTTTTAACTTAAATTAATAAATAAAATAAAGCAAGCAAAGTTAATTGCTCTGATAAAATAAATTATAATAAAATAAGGCAAGCACAGTTGATTGCTCAGGAAAACTATTCGGGTTTGAATCCAAAATAATTCTGATTTTTATTTTCACATACAACCTATTTATACTATTATTGAATTACATTTATTTAATACAAAAATATTCTAAATCAATAAATTAGTTAATTTATTGTTTAGCTAAAAACAATTTTAATTAGGACAAAAATGCAATAATACATACTGACCTAGTTCTTCTTTATATTTTAATTTCCATATATCATAATTATTCACATATTATTAATATATTATATGAATCATATATTATCAACATTGCTTCCAAAAACAAAAGAAAAGAATGTAATTTGATTCCTTCAGTTTATTTTTGTATCGTGTAAAGTCAATGTACATAATATCATGTAAAATAATACAAATAATACAAAAGCTACAAGTAATGCAAATAATACAAACAGATGTTTGCACTTGGTCAGCATAATTTTAGTTTTACTTTTACATTTTTATTTTAGTAATTTACTGTTATGGAAATAATTTTGTGAACAGTTCAAAATATACTACAATGCTTGTCGTGATATGATTTTCGTAGTTATTAAAGCTTTTAAAATTGACTTTCTTAAAATTCAATTCTTTCCAATTTGCAATTTTTATATTTAATCTGTTCCTACATCCGTAAGAGTTGTCAAGACCGATAACATTCAAAATTACCGGAAAGTCATCACTGCCATGCAAGTCTTAGTCAGTTTGCCAGTCAAAATAGTTATATAGTATAGAACTGTCTATAGTGACTTCTATTGAGCTAAAAGTTTTATGAGAAAAATCTAAGTGGGTATGCCTATCATTATTAGATAACAACTACAAGGTTATTTATGAGATCTTCTATAATTTTACCTGTTTTATCAGTCTTATCCGAGCCCCATAAAGAGTTATGGCAATTGTGGCAGTTAAGGTTATGACAATGACAGAACTGTGTTAGATTCTAAAAAGAAGGCGAACTTATTTGGCATGCAGTTCCCTTCCAATTCGACATTGCCACAGCCAGTTCAGACGCCACTCTCCGTTCCAGAAGTTGGCTGCTCCTTCGGTAAAATTTACTTTACGGGTGACGCAAATCTTGACATTTAAATCTTGATACAAATAAGTCAACCGTTTCAGATGATATAAGTACCATGGTACTCAAAAATACCTACTCAACCATTTCAAAACCTCTGGGCAACCTTTTCCACCTTTCCTTCACTTCGCGTATCCATCATACCCAATGCAAGGTTGTACAAGTTTTCCCAATTCCCAAAAAAGGTATCAAAAGCGATCTCTCTAACTACTGTCCTATTGGGATAATTGCTATAACTTCGGTCCTTTCAAAAGTAATGGAAAAAGTTGTAAATTAAAAGCTTCTGAATACCTGGATCACAAAGATTTGCCTAATGACAGACAATACGGGTTCAAAGCCCGTTGTTCAACCGGTGATCTCATGACTTACCTTTTTGAGAAGCTAAACATCGGCTTCCATCATTCTGGTGAGTTCGATGTTGTGGCTTTTGATATTTTTAAGGTTTTCGACAAAGCTTGGCACGTGCTCTATTGGCATCGTGCTCTATCAACAGAGTTTATTTCAAAAACCCAAAAAACTCAATGCTGCCTGATCTCGCGAAAAATTGCAACCATCATTCCTAGCCTACTATTTCAGAGAGAACTTTTACAGCATTCAACAGATTTAAACATGCTGGGTATGAGTTAAACCAAAAATTGACTTGGTCAAATCACATTTTTGGTATAGCTAAATGTCTGTCATTTGTACCGCTGCAAAACCTTCTTTTCTGCATCTGATCTTCTTAATATCTATAAAATTTACATTAAGTCGAAAATAGAGTATAATGCACACATTTGGGCTGCAGGCCCTCAAACAGCGCTGGGTTATCTAGATAATGTGCAAAACAAAGCTATTCATCTTATCAATGACCCCAGTGTAAAATCAATGCTCACTTCACTCAGCCAACGCCGTACAGTTGGGTCACTGACCTTGTTTTATATATAGCTCGTAGGGATTAACACCCGTTCCAAAGAAATAACACTGTTAATGCCTCCACTCAAAGTTTTTCAACGAGAAACAAGGAGTGCACCATCTTCTATCATCTTCTATCATCTTCCCTACATGGCGAAATACGGCTTATGGAAATTCGGCTTATGCACATCCCATTTGTGGAACCATATACCATCACATTTATTCTCTAAAGCTGGTAATTCATATGTGTACGATTTACTTAAGTTTAAGAAGAACATTAACATCTTTCTTCAAAATATCCCTCCAAATTTTCCTACCCCCCAAAATCCCAAATTTCCCATTTCCAATTTCCCCAATCATCCTTCCCACATTACTATGCACAAAACCAAGCTGTATGAAAGCTTGGTTTCAAAAGCAGGGTGGTTTTGGTTGGTTAAAGTTCAACACTACCCTGAGGAACCATGTGAAGTTCCTCTTGGTGACTTTCGAGTTTTCCACCAACTCTTGTAAATAAAAAAAAATTAAAATCTCCCAAAAGTAAAACAGGGCAGTCAAATTGATTTAGTAGGTTATCTCATTTTGTATTATGTTTTGATAAGGAGGTAAATATAGATAAGATAGTATAAATTTGACGAACATAAAAGTTTTAGTAGCTACGTATTTAATGGAATATGTTCATAACTAATTTTTTTATTCACAAAAGTAACTACGCTACTGTGTGCTACAGTGTCGAAGTATACATTTTTAAAGAACGAATTATAATGTTTTAATTTACGATTCTTTTCGAATTTAAATTTATTTTCTTGTAGACAATCATTGGATCATATTTTTGTTTTAACATTAATGCGTATTGACTATTGTACTATGTATAGATATATATATAATTATATTATTGTGTCATGTGTATGTAATTTGTATGGCATATATATACTAATACTGTATATAGATATAAATATAGCTACGTATATATATGGTTGTACGTAATTAGTTTATTCATAAAAAAAATAATTGAATGAAATATTTAAAAAAAAAATAAATGCGATGTAGACGACGATTATGTACATAATAATATGTATAAAATACAAGTTTAGTATTAATTTGCAGTAAAGTTGGTTTAGTTTTGTTTAGGTGATAATATGTCCATACATATGTTCGAATTTACATTCGGAGAGATAAACCTTTTATTTGGTATGTATAACCGTATACCTATGATTTTTTTTTTTATACCCGTACGATAGGATCGGGTATAATAAAATTACTCCTCCGTTTGTAACACCTCGAAATAAGCGAGCTAGATATACCTTCAAAGGTATGGATCGGATCAGAAAAAATTCTAAGACTTTTGTGCCATGTCCGTCCGTACGTCCATCCGTCAGCACGCTAACTCAAAAACTAAGAAAGCTAGAATCTTCAAATTTACACAAAATATTTTGGGAGTAATTTGTAGGTTCCCTATTTTTTGTGGTTGAGTTTGGACCAAAACTTAGGCTAGCTCTCGAACACCTAACTTTTAGATCCCCACATTTTTTTTGAAATTTTAACTGCTGATAGATCTCACAAAAATATTAATTTTATTTTTAATAACTTTTTTTTGTAGCCCCAACCGTTACGGAGCTACAGCTCCCCAAAGGTTCAAAAAAGTTCTATATTTAAATTGTTATAGCATAAGTTGTATAAGTTATATCTTCATTTTGAAAACGCCAAACGATTACTACTTGTATTAGCTTTAAAAATGTATATACAATAAATATATATTTGTGGCATACGGTGTCTTAATTTACCGTTAGGCGAAACTCGAATTTTGCAAAATCCTTTAACCCTTCTATCTTCTAAACGGTTTAAGTTGGAAACTTGAAATTTTGACAGAAGTTAGATCTTTGAAAATAAGTATGAGTCATTTCAGAAATTTTTGTATCACCCCCGCTGTAAGAGGTCAAAAACTGAAAATTTCCTATTTTTAAACACCTGTAACTTGAACACCTGTTAAAATGTTTTTGAAGTAATACACAAAAATTAAAGCTTAAACATTATACTCTTATTTCTGTTAACAACTTTTTTTAATAATATAGCGTTACTTTATAATTGACGAAAGTGTTACTTGATTTTTTCAAATTTTCTTCAACAAATTTTTTGCATTTGTTTTACTCGATAATTTGAAATAGTTGAGGATATAATGCGTAGTACAAAAAAAATGTAAATAAATAAACAACATAACGGTTGCTTGAAGAATTTTTATTTATATGATATTGATATATATACATACTTATATAATATCATGTTTATTTACATATCGTATTAGTCACTAGTGACTGAATGATTAGAGTATATATGTATATTATATAGCGCCGTATTTACATACATATATGTATTTTATTGTACTTATAAGAAATTATTCTGTCAATGGAATATTTAAATATAATATAATATAATATAATATTTAAAATTATATTTATTATTTTGTACTAAGTAAATTTAATATACATTTACCGCTTAGTATTAAATGGTACTACAGAATATTTGAAAAAGTTTTGGATTGATAATCGTTATGTGAAAGGTTAGAATCTGCTTTTGAAGAATGTACATATAAACATATAGTTTGAATATATGTACAACCCATAATTCTAGAAATTATAAAATTCTCCCAAATTATTTTAAAATACTAAAATATTAAAAAAATAATATTGTAAGCAGAGTGACAGGCTGTGAACATACTAACGGTTCGTACGGGCATCTAAGAGTTGACAAAGTCAACTGTATTCTTCCTCGTTTTTTTATAAATTGTATTGTTAAATAATATATTTAATATACTTATTATAAAAACAAAAATAAATTTTATGACTTTTATAATATATTTTATCAAATTATTTTAAAATGATGAAAAATTAAAAAAAAAAATATTATAAACAGATTGATAGACATAATAACGAATTCGTACGGGTATTTTGGAGTTGACAAAGGCAACTGTATTCTTCGTAGTTATGTTTATTTTTATTGTTTTTTTTTTTGTAAGTTTTTTATCAAGAGTTTTTATATTTATATAATATAATCATAGTTATTGCCATAGCAACTATTACAATCACTTGCAGAAATGTACAGACTATCATAATAAGTTTTCTCTACCAAGCTCGAAGTAGCTTACAACTAGTTGCAAATTCTGATGCTAATTCGAGCAAAAACAACATCTTATTTTCTAAATATAATCGCAATAACATTATTAAAACTAAATTTCTTAACATTTTTAAAATCTTTTATCCCAACCGTAGTGGTATGAGAGATAAAATTTATCAACTGTATGTTGATAAGTCATTCAATTTTAGTGTTTTAACAGCTACGAAAATATGGTCAAAGGATTCCTTTGAAGAAATTCTTGATGATAATTGGTCTACAAAAAGAAAAGATCCAGATTGTGCGTCTGCAAATTGTTCTTGCGCAGACGCTGTATTACTTGAAGTAAAATCTAATTTATCTAGTATACCAATAGTAACTAGATTATGTCAGGTCTTTGATCACCAATTTATAAAAGTAAGGTTAGGTAAAGATTGTTTATGTTTAGGAATGGCTTACTTTCTTCTACACTAATTTCTTATATAATGAGTTTTACGATATAAATAATAATATTATATCAAAACTTAATGAGGATGATTCAATTTGTAATTTTATGGATTTTAATCGCCCTGCGTTATTTTTTATTGTTGACGATTCTGATAATTCTTTATTACCTAATATGTTTCAGGGCGAAATAGATATCCATTACTACGATGGATAAGGTAGCTACATAGTTAGTCATATTAAAAAAGAGAAATTTAAAAATTTAAAAATTAAGAACTTACCACATTTTTACAAAAAAATGAAATTAAGAAGAAACTACTACATACAAAACAAAAAAGTTATTTTAATGTACGATATTTATAACAAGACCTTTACATCGTGCTTTTACATACATATCTATACAGATATTCCTCTCGTAACACTTTTAAATCTTATTTTTAGAATATAAAATATGGAATACAGTTATTTTTTTAGTAACACTTTTAGAAATTATTAAAAAAAAAAAAATGGGGATTTTGTTCGATATTGGTATTAACAATACGGGCAATTACTTGTCACCCAAGCTTTAGCTAACCAAAGTTTAACCAAAGTTTTTCGTTATACATTAATGGATTCCGATTTAAAAACCTCAGATGATGTTATAAGCTTTAAATTTCTTATAGAATTATGGAAAATTCAAATAAATTAAAAAACTAAGATGTGTACCAAATTAACTAGACAACATATAATCCGCATACTTTTGAAAAATATAGAGTTGTATTAGCAACACAAATATTTAGTAGAACAGTGAGTGCGGTTATTAGAACAATATTTGAAATGTCTGGCTTTACTAAATAGGCTTTACTAAATAGTATTACTAAATAGGCCGCAAAATTTTTGTATTAGTGTTTGATAAACTTTTTGATTGTCTCAAAAGTGGATCATTATACATATTCTGATAATAAATATCGATCTGCTATTAAACTAAATGTCGTTTGAAATTTTAAAATATTGTAAGAATTACTTAGAAAATATTTCATTGATTAAAAAGAAAAAAGTATATTTTTAGAGGGAATGAAAATAACTTTTAATTTAATTTTTTCAAATTTTATGCTTTTACAATAATAATACAAACAAAAAAAAAAGAAAAACTAAAATAAAAAAATAAACTGAAATACGATCAAGTTCATTTTATGAAATTAAAAAAACTGTGTAACTTTTTTCTTCCACGTGAATACTTTATAGTTGCTTTTTGATATTACATACATAAATAAAGTAAACATGTACATATATACATGTGTGTGTCAAGCGGCTCAAGCCGTTCGTCTTTCAATTATAGCACAAATTATCTACCAAATTTGGTAATTTGGTAATTTTTTTGAATAATTTGGAGAATTGTAAAAATTAAAATCAGGGACCGGATTTAAAAAAAAAATCCATTTTTGAATATAATGACTTATGAAGTTAAAATATTGAGAAGCCACCACATAATTACACAACTTTAACGTAATTATAAAACATTAACGAAATATTTTAAGTTTGTTCAAAACAAAATTTTTTAATTTTATTAAAAACCGCTAAAAGCGACGAATTTTGTTTTCTCAGTTTCTAAATGAGAATCATGAATTTTAGCTAAAACGGAATCTCTTAACTTTTCTGGCACAACAACTCTGTCATTTAAGAAAATTGAATCATCTACATACAAATCGTTTTTCATTTTATAATAAAATCTAAGGTTCTGGTCAATTTTAACTTTCGAATTTGGATAGCCCTCCATTATATGTGCTTTTACTTTACATAATATAGGATCTTTATTTGTCTCTTTTTTAAATAACTCTTTTTTTGCGTCACTAATATTAAGAAAATGAACTACCTAATTTAATTCTTCTATTTCTTTGGTCCCCTCATCTTTATTATAAAACCGAGACAGAAAATCTGCTATATATAAGTACTTTCCTGGAAGGTATTGTATATGTTAATTATACCTTGACAAACGCAACTTCATTCGTAGTAAGCGCGCTGAGGGTATGAATTTCTTTCTGCATTATGTTAATTAGTGGTTTGTGACCACTTTTGACATTGATTGGACGACCATAAATATAATAATGGAATTTTTAAACAGCAAACACTATTGCTAAAAATTCCTTTTCTATCTGTGCGTATCTTGTTTCTGCATTGCACATATTGCGAGACGCGAATACTATTGGGCGGCCCTCCTGTAAAAGGCAAGAACCCAGCCCTGATTTTGATGCGTCACATTCATAGCATAACCGAAGTGACCTGTCTTTTTTTCCACAATAACTAAATTTAACACCCATTCGTTAGGCTCATTCGCTTTTTCAATAATTCCTCTATCGCACATTGACTCTAATGTATTTTTTAAGGGAGTCATTAAGGATAATGGGACTCACCGAGCACCCTTAATAACACACTTTGCTTCATTAACGAGTTCTATATTAAAATTTTCTACAAAACACCCTAACCCTTTAAAACATTCCTTATATGTTTCAACAAATACTTGTTTCTCATCTTTTTTAATTGAATCAATTCTTTTTACTAAGTTAATACACCCTTCCAGAGCTAATATTGGCGGTGACAACGCATCTATTATCAGAAATTCTATTACCGACATTTTATTTCCATACATTGTACTTAAATGTGATTTACCAATAACATTTAATTTTGTACCTACGTACGCTTCTACTTTTTTATTACAATTATCTAATCTCACATTCTTAAATTTATTGAAATAGGCCAAGGTCAACACATTTACTTCCGCACCAGCATCTAACTTTATATTAACAAATTTATTTTTAATTCTAATCTTATTGCTTTTAAAATTACACGCAACAGCATAGTGATTCGGTCTACCACAGTTTTTGCAGTTCTTTCCAAGCGCAGGACATTTTCCATAAACATGATTTAATTTACAAAATTTGCAATTTATTCGTTTGCTAACGCAATCTGAAAAATTATTTGAATAATGTGTTTTAATTTTGTTTCCACTATAATTTGACATAGTTTTATTTTGAAATGATCTATTATTGCTTGTTTTATTTTTATTACAACTATTTACATTATCTTTCTTATTATAATTTTCATTTGGATTAAAATACTTATCTTTGTTTGATTTTCCATTTATTACAGCATCCAATGTTGACCCAGCTGGTAATTGTTGCATGTCACGCAATTGTTTGTCTGTCACACGCTCTGCACATGTCTGCACAGGCTCTGCTTTGTTTAAATTTAGATTTTCAGTTTCCAATATTTTTTTCTGAAGACCTTTATCTTGCACACCCACCACGATGCGATCTCTTAACATTCGTTCCTGTTGTTTACCATAACTGCAATTCGCAATTATTTTCTTTAAGTCCAAATAAAAATTATCGAATGGTTCATAAAGTCTTTGGCTACTACTTTGAAATCGAAATGCTTCATAGACTTCGTTCTTTTTTGGCACGCAAAAATCATTAAATGATTTAATTATATCTTCATGCTTTGACTTCTGGTCTTCCTACCAAATGAATTGTATGTTTCTAAAGCTTCGGGGCCAATAGCCTTCAGAAACATTGCAATTTGAACCGCTTCCGGTTTTTTATTTAATTCCATATCCGTATAGAGTATATCATAATTTTGTTTAAACATCCGCCATTTTGCTGATAAATTTCCATCCAGAACCAATTTCTCGACCTTTCTCACGCAATTCATTTTTCCAATCTCTACAATTATCATTCTCTGCTTCAGTGGTCTACCAGGAGGTTTATTAGTGGCGCTTTCTACTTTGTATTTGGATACGATAGTCATTAACTTTTTTTTTTAAGATTCTTTTTTGGTCCGAAGCGTCATGTGGTATTTATTCAATGTGCTTGAACAACTGGCTTACAACTTATATATACACTTAAAACTAACTTAAGCTATCGACACCCTTTACAGTGCTTCTTAAACTATGTAAGTATAACTGACATACTCAAATTATAATTTATAACTAATAGACTACATTTCCCTTTTTTTATTTTTTTTTCTTTTTTAATAATTTTTATTTAATTATTTTTTAAAATTACAATTTGTGTTTCGAACAACCGTTCTTACAATTACTAATACCATAATCAACTTTAATCCACTTCAATATTTTTATTTTCATACTTATTTTACATTTCAAATTTACTTTTAACTTTTGCATAGCATCGAAACTTTTATGCTATTTATCTATCCACTTCTTTTCTTTTCCCTTTTTTTTCTTTTTTTTTTCATTATTTATTATTATATTGTGATTTACTGATTTCTAGGTACCTGTTTCATATTTTTCAATTTAACAAAAAAAAAATTTTTTTTTTTTCTTTATTATTTACAAATTTAACACAAACAACAACAATGTCAAAGCTTCTTTCTATTTTAATACTTAGTATGTACGTGAATAATATGTTTGCAATAATTGGTAATCTTATTGTATATAAAGCAGCTGTTATTATTTAAGAATTTTTTTTTTTTACAATGTAACGACGATTGTTATCTATTTTTCTATTACCTGGAGCAACTATAATATATATATATTTTTTTTATTTCTTTTTTTTATTTGTTTTTTTTGGGTTATACTTTACTCATATGCATGAATTTGAACAAGACATACCCATACTAGATCGAATCACTATGCTGTTCTTTTCCGAATTACATTTGAATTTCTTCTAAGAACTGTACCTATTTCCAATTCAATCCAATACGATCTTGGTATGTAGTTGTTTAGTATATTCCTTTGTTTAATGTTTAATGTTTTTGTTATTTGTTTTATTATATTAATATTATAATTAATTCAACTATTATAAATGTAATTTTATTTTATATCTATTTAATATTTTGTATTGTTATAGCTTTTAATTTTTAAAAATATTTGAATCTTTTGTTTTCCTTTTTAATAAACACAGGGTTTTTTGCGCCAATTGGAAAATTAATTGATATTGCATTTCAATACATATAAAATACATATATTATAAAATTTGCCAGTTGATTTTTCCCTACTGTTCAGAATACTTTAGTCAATTTAGTTACGATTCAAAATTTAAATGTTCAAAATACTTTAGTCAATTTAAGTTACGATTTAAAATTTATCATTTTTTGTAATATAAGTAATATTATTATTATTATTATTATTACATTAATGCATTATATAAATATAAATACATCTTGATTATAGGGCCGGTTGCATTTTATGCATGTGGGCCAGCGCAAAATACTCAAAAATTATAAAGTTAAAACAAAATTGATTAATAGCTAACAACTAATGCTAATTAATTACTAAATTATTTATATTTATATTTATATATATTTATATTTTCGTTTATTATTATTAATTATTTATTTATACCATTACGAGTTGTTCATTATTTTATTTTTATTATTTAAACTCTAATTCTAATTAGTTCTAATTTTCTATGTTTGTTAATTTCAATTTGTTGTTATTATTTTGCGGCTTAGATTACTTTTATTTATTATTATTTGTTTTTATTTATTATTTATTTATTTATTATTTATTTATTTATTTATTACAATTAATCTTCTTTATATGTGTTTCCATATCTCGTGGTGCTTAAACAGATTCACTGTTTTATTTATGTAATCCCAGTTGCTACTTGCCACGGCTATTGTGGGAGAGGCTGATTCTTTAGCCCAGTAATTTTTGGATTCCACGCAGTCTAGTACAATGTGTTTTATTGTGGCTATTTCATTGCAAAAACGGCATCTAGGAGGCTCTTCTCCGTTGAATATGTGTTTATGGGTGTAGTAGGTACATCCCATTCGGATTCGCGAAATTTTGACTCCTATTTCTCTACTCCCTGTATTTATGTTTTTGTTTACATCAGGGAAAAAGGCTTTTCTAATGGAGTTAGTTTGGTTCCATATTTGTTGTCTCTTATTTTTTATATATTCACTGATCTGTTTCTTCGCCATTGTGTGGGATTTTGGGATCATTAATGTAGTTGGCCGGATTAGTGCTTGCTTTGCTTCTTTATCTGCCATCTCATTCCCTCTTATTCCGACACGACCTGGTATCCACGTAATTTGTATTTTTCCTCTATTTCGGATTATTCTATTGCGAATTTCTGTTGTTGTTGGAGAACTCTTATTTAGATTCAAGATCGCTCTTACGACACTCAAACTGTCTGTATATAGCATAGATGTTTGTCCCCTAGTTTCCGCCACTTTGATGGCTTCCAGCAATGCTGTTTGTTCAGCGACGTATATTTGCACGTAATTTGGTAGAATAAGTGTTTTTATTACCTTTTCCTCTTCAACTATCGCTATTCCTACCCCGTTTTCTGCTTTTGTGGCATCTGTATAAATAAGTCTCAGTAATTTTGTTTCTTCTCTATGCTCTTGGAATAGTTTGATGAAGGTTTCTTTGTTGGTTTCTGGTTTGAGTTTTTGTGCTATACTAATGTTTACCCATTGTTTCCAGTGTCCCCAAAGGTGCTGATCTCTCTCTTGTGTTTCGCAACCGCTCGTGATGTGTAGATCTAGTTCCTCTAATAAATCAATTGCCATCTTGACAGCAGAGTTTTTAGGAATTTTTGCTTCTTCTTTGAGCGCTGCATTCATTAGTAAATGTAGAGGGTGCTCTTTATAGTAGATTGCTTTTGTAATGCAACGTAGCGCCAATTGATCTCTTCTTTGTTCTACTGTTTGGAAGTTTGCTTCTGTTAAGAGTGCTTCCGTTCTTGTGGGCCTTATAGCTCCCAGCGCTATTCTGGCAGACTGGTTCATTGCTACTTGTAATTTTTTTATATTTCCTTTAGTCGTGAAGCCATAAATAGTTAAAGCATAATCTAGTTTACCAAACTGGATGGATTTTGCTATTCTAGTTGCTATTTCTGTTGGTGGGCCTATCTTTTTCCTACATATTAACTTAAGAAGGTTGTTCGATCTCTTTAGGCTGGCTACTGTTTTATCCACCTGCTTGTTAAACTTCAGATTCTTGCTCCAGATGAGCCCTAGGATCCTCAAGTTTTGCTGGAATTCAACCCGTCTACCCTGGTGATATACTTCTGAATTCTGGCAATGATGCTTTCTGCATATGTGTAATGCTTCTGTTTTGTCTGGTGAGAAAAACGCCCCTGTGTTTTTCGCCCAGTCTTCCATGACATTTACGGCTTTCTGTAGCCCATACTCTCTATTTATCTTATGTTCTGTAGCTGTTATGATCAGATTATCTGCATAAATTATGTGTTTTATTTCTTTAATTTCCCTCAATCGTTTACTGAGTTCCGATATGTAAACATTGAAGAGTTGAGTTGAGTATGGCGAACCTTGTGGAGTACCTACTGGTAGGTTTTTAAAGCTTGATATATAGCCATTATGGCTCACCGAAATTTTTCTGTTTGTGAGAAATCCAGCTGTAAAATTGATTATGTTTTTTCCTACATGCCAATCTTTGAGTTGTTTAATTACCACATACTTTTGAACTCTGTCGAAAGCCTTCTCTAAATCACATGAAAGTATATCAATGTGGTTTTTATTTTCTAGCGCTATCTGAGCTTGAAGCTCTATTTCTTTAAGTAATGTGGTTGTACCTCTTAGTTCCCTAAATCCATGAATTTCATCAGGTATGATATACTTTGCCGCGAAGTTCAACCTTTTAGCTACAATTTTTTCCAAAACTTTGCTCATGGTGCTTAAAAGGGATATGAACCTATAATTTTGTTGATATCTTGGATCTTTGCCTTGTTTTAGTATCGGTCTTAATTCTCCCATTTTCCAGCTCTGCGGTATTTGTCCGGTTCTGAATATCTTGTTATATAATTCCGTTAGTCTCTCCAAGAATTTTGGTGTTGCATTTTTTAACATTCCGTAAGATATTTTATCCATTCCTGGTGTTGTTCCTTCGAAAGAATCTATAACCGTAGTGACCTCCTCGATTGTTATTGGCAAATCTGTAATTTCGTTTTGAGCTATGTTTGCAATGGGAGAGTTAAGCCGCTCGTTCGTTTCAATAACGTTTATGTTGACCATTGCATAGTTTGCGCAGCAGTTTGCTAGATATTCGACATTTTCCGCTGTATCTGTCTCTAACTTATTGTTTTGCATTTACTTTAGTCAATTTAGTTACGATTTAAAATTTAAATGTTCAAAATACTTTAGTCAATTTAAGTTGCGATTTAAAATTTATCATTTTTTGTAATATAAGTAATATTTCTTTAACAATTAAACGTTATGCAATGGTTTTCGCTGACGCTGCTTTTTTATGCATAAAAATTAAATGTTTGAATGAAATACAATATTGTACTAAGTAAATTAACTTATGTACGTAATATAAACTGTTGTTGTAAAATTTAAATGTAGATTTAAAGTAATGTAGGTCAGTATAAAAATATTTCAAGTTTATAGTACGCAAAAAAATTGTACTCAATTTGTAACGATATTCAAGGTGTAATTAATGCTGATCTTAGCATTTAATTTATACATCAAGATGTAAATTTATAATAATTAGACAGAACAAAACAAACAGTTTATCAACAAACAAAACATTGGTCCTTCAAGCCGTATCATTTATCCATAAATGATCAAAAGATTTATCCAAAAATAAATGATCCATGATATGATTTATCCATAATTGGAGAAGCCCATTATATCAACATAAAAAAAAAACAATGACTACTCTTGCTTGTTGAAAAATTCAAAGGGCTAATTTGGAAGAGCTTTTTAGAATCAACAGAAATTACAAGAAAGATACTGCAAGGACAGGCATTCATTGGAATACTTCGAAAGTCGTTTGGAACACGTTCACAGCATATGGAGACGCTGTGTTGAGAAGCATTCAGAAGTACTGGGGGGAAAAGCCCACAATAGTACCTTACTCAAGGAATATCAAGAAAGCTATGAAGAAGCTGAAGAACTTTCCTTCGACTTAATAACCAAATTTAAAGGGTTCATTAATGGATATAAGGAAAAGAAAGTAAACCCGACAGCAAGACCATCCACGCCAACTGGAGAAGAGTCTCAATCTACAATAATTGTTATCAAGGATAACTTTCAATTAGAAAGAATAAAGATTCCTAGATTTGATGGCAACTATATGAAATGGACTACATTCTATGAATTATTTAAGGCAATGGTTCATGAAAATAACGAGATTTGCAATGTACAAAAAATGCAATATCTCAAATCTGTACTTACTGACGAAGCAAGCAATCTAATAAAACATTTGTCAGTAAGTGAAGAAAATTATAAAACAGCTTGGGAGTTGTTAAAAAACCGATTTGCAAATAAACGAGTTATTCTATCATCACATTTGCATGCAATTACATCTGCTCCATTTACTAAGGCTGAAAATACTAACAGGTATAAGGGGTTACTTGAAGCTACAACCGAATCATTAGCCGGAAGTAAAAGGTTAGGGACAGATTCCTGGGGATCTATAGCGGTCCACATCCTGTCCCAAAAATTAGATATAGAAACCAGAAAAAATGGGAAGAGGCCCTACGTTCTAGTAGAGAGTTTCCAACTTTAGCTCAATTAACAACATTTTTAGAACAACGATTTAGATCTATAGAAGCTATGAGCAGTATGAAGACATTAAATAAAACTCATGCACATGCTGTCAACATTGAAGGAAGATCACATTGTATCACGTGCAACGATACGCATCTGCTTTTTAAATGTAAGAAATTTCAATATCTAAACGTTCAACAAAAACTATCTATCTTGGAGAAACATAAACTATGTTTTAATTGCTTACAATACGGTCATGTCTGAAAGGCTGTTTTTCAAAATCTCGTTGTTTAAAATGTAAATCTGCACATCATACAGCTTTGCACATTGAAAACACAAAACCGAAGCAAATTTTAACAGCCACTAATGCAGAAAGGGGAAAGAACATCTTGTTAGCAACAGCATGAATTCAAGTAGAAAATACGTCTGGATATTATGTTTCGTTTAGAGCACTAATTGCCAAGGTTCTCAAATATCATTTATAACTGAAGCTGCTGTGCAATGTTTGAAACTTCCTCGTAGTTATGACAGAACCATCATTAGCGGAATTTGGTCAACTGAAAGGACTGTGTCAAGGGGTGTGGCTAAACTAAAAATAATGGAAAAATGGACTAGTAATCATCACCTCATTCAAGCATTAATAATACCACAAATTACATGCGATTTACCACATAAAAATCTACCACCAAATTCAACAAGAATCACTCTGGATGATTTAGCAGACTCAACTTTTAACATAAAAGGTAGAATTGACATTTTATTGGACGCTGATATATTCGGCAATATTATAAAAAATGGAGTAAAAGACACACAATCAAGATACCTAACTGCGCAAAGCATTGGGTTTGATGTTGTCAGGACCTGTACCAATCGAATCAAATTATAAGATTTTTAGTTTAATTTCAGCTGAAGATGTGGATCAATCTCTGAGAAAATTCTGAGAACTAGAAGAAATGGAATACCTTATTGTACCCCCAATTCAGAATTTACTAGCAGAAGAGATTTATAAACAAGATGTCCAAAGTTTACCATCAGGCAGATATCAAGTAAGTTTACCGTTTAAATTGATGCCAGGTGCAGAGTTAGAAGAAACTCGTTCAAGAGCATTGCAG
Organism: Poecilobothrus nobilitatus; assembly: GCA_947095535.1. Taxonomy (NCBI): domain Eukaryota; kingdom Metazoa; phylum Arthropoda; class Insecta; order Diptera; family Dolichopodidae; genus Poecilobothrus; species Poecilobothrus nobilitatus. Next base: position 193,895,988 of record OX352772.1, read on the forward strand.
AGACTACACCAATTAGAGCGCAGATTTAAATTAAATTCTGAGTTAAAGGGTGATTATAACAAGGTTATAGATGAATATATTCAGTTAGAGCATATTGAAGAAGTACCACTAAATGAAATCAACAAGGTCAATTACTATCTTCCACATTAAGCTGTATTGAAGGCTAGCAGTACAACAACCGAAACTAGAGTAGTTTTTGATGCATCTGCCACATCACCATCTGGAAAATCGCTGAACGATTTTTTGTTAACTGGCCCAACCATACAAGAATCAATTTACGATATCTTAATGCGGTGTAGAAAATATAAATTTGTAACTACTGGCGATATTGAAACAATGTATCGACAGATATGGTTGAAGCCAGAACATCGCGATTTTCACAGAATAGTGTGGAGAAAACATCCAACTGATGAAGTTAGAAATTATAGATTGAAAACTGTGACCTTTGGAGTCGCGTCAGTTCCATTCCTAGCAATAAGAACTTTACATGAAGTAGCACAGTCGGTAAAACTAGAAAACCCAAAAATTGTCGACATCATTCTTAACGATTTTTATGTAGATGATTTAATGACAGGTGCTCATACTCTGGAAGAAGCTCAGCATATTAGAGAAAATCTTATCAAAATCCCGAAGGGGACAGGATTTCCGTTATGGAAATTTGCAGCAAATGATAATAATTTATTATGAAAAATATTAGAAACAGATCGGGAATTACAATTACCACTGGATTCGGAAAAGGAGTCCAAGTGAAAACATTAGGATTGTATTGGCTACCATCAACTGATGCCTTTTTTATAAGGTGATCCCACAAAAGCAGGAAAAGGGTCTTCATACGAAAAGATTAATGTTATCAGAAATATCTAAACTCTTTGATCCTCTTGATTGGTTGCAACCAATACTTATACAGGATAAATCATTATTGCAACAATTATGGTTAACGCAAATTGATTGGGATTGCTCTTTGCCAGATTATTTACAAGATCAATGGAACAACTTACGTAATGATCTTTATAATATTCAAGGAATTAATATACTCCGCTAGATAAACTACGAAACCGCAGCTATAATACAATTACATGGATTTGCAGATGCTTCTATGATAGTTTATGCTGCAAATATCTACATTAGAATTGAAAAGCCAGATGATCAAATCATAACCAATTTGTTATTCCCAAAGTCGAAGGTAGCTCCGATAAAAACAGTGTCAATTCCACGCTTGGAATTATGTGGAGCTTACCTTGTACTACAACTTATGGAGCAACTATCTAAGGCATTCAAATGGATAGATATAAACAAAAATTTTTTGGACTGACTCGACAATTGTCTTATCATGGCTTAGCCAACATCCAAATAAAGGGAAAACTTATGTAGCAAATAGAGTTAGTTACATTTTATCTAACTCAAAACGTTCACAATGGCGCCACGTTCAAAGTAAGGATAATCCAGCTGATATCGCATCTCGAGGCATGAGTGCGAGTCAATTAGGACAACAGCAACTGTGGTGGAAAGGACCAGAGTGGCTAAGTCACACTAAAGCCTTCTGGCCATATATAAAAGACATGACGCCTCATACTAATTTTAAGCAAGAACTGTAACTTTAAGCGCAGAACCTGAATGGATCATCCGTTATTCATATTTTACTAGAATGATTAGAATAATGGCTTTGTGTTTGCTATTCAAGAGCAATTCACTTATTCCAAGGGAAAACGAACTAATTACTTATCAACGGAAGAATTAAGTACAGCTGAAAAATAATGAAATTCTGTTTACACTTGCGTACAGCTCATGCAAACCCACTTTTTCAAAGATGAAATTAAGCAATTAAAAGGCAATAAAGGTATAAAACTATCAAGTCGAATCAAAGCTCTTAATCTCTTCTTAGTTTCAAACGGAATCCTCAGGATGGGCGGTAGATTAACCCTCGCATCAATTTCATATGAACAAAAACATCCAATAATAATTTATGGACGCTCATATTTAGCGATTTCAATCATCAGATACTATAACGGAAAATTGTTACATTCAGGCATGCAAGCTACAAAAACTGCTATCCGTTTAAAATATTGGATTATTGGTGAAATCGCAGTAATCAAACGCATACTTCGAAAGTGTGTGGTATGTTTCCGGTCTAATTCTACAAATCAAAATCAAAACATGGGATCGCTACCGGAGACCAGAGAATCACCTGGCAGACCTCTTTCATCTGTAGGACTTGATTTTGGTTGTCCAATATTTATTAAATTTAGCCGTGGACGAGGAGCTAAATCGTGCAAGGCGTATATTGCACTTTTTATTTGTCTTTCTACAAAGGCGATACATCTGGAGTTAGTAATAGATCTCACAAGTGATGCATCCTTAGCAGCAATACGCCATCCCATTGCCAGGCGAGGATTATGTACAGACATTTACTTAGATCAAGGAACAAACCTCGTTGGTGCTAATAATATTCTAAAGAAAACATATCTTAATTCAAGAGATGTACTTGCAAATGAAAAAATTAATTGGCATTTTATTCCACCTGGAAGTCCCCATTTTAGTGGACTATGGGAGGCTGGAATTAAATCAACAAAACGGCTTGTCAAAAAAGTTTTAGATGACCAATTGCTGACATATGAAGAAATGGTTACTCTTTTAACGCAAATAAAATCCTGTTTGAACTCTAGACCACTTTGCTCTTCGAGTATTGATTGCAATGATTTAGAAGCACTTATACCAGGGCATTTCCTTATAGGCCAACATTTGCATGCTGCTCCTAAAACACTTGGGTTACAAGGAGGGAAATGGAAATTATTACAACAACTAAAAAAATTCCTTTTGAGAGCGTTGGACTAAGGAGTACATAAGTTCAATACAGGAACGAAATAAATGGAAACAATCAAAAGAGAACATAAAACTGGATTAATTAGTTCTTATAAAGGACGAAATATTTTCATCAAACAAATGGCCATTAGGAAGAATCGTGGAAATACATACAGAAGAAGATGGTATTGTAAGGGTAGTTTCAATTAAACCGAACAAAGGAATCACACAGAGAAATATAACTAAAATATGCCCACTACCAAATGATGAACCACATGATGATGCAAACGATGAGTCAATAAATAAATCTCAAACATCTTCTAAGGTCAAATTTATGCACAACAACTTTTTTCTTGTTAACATTATTCAGCTTAATTTTCGGACAAGGTGTAAAAATCACACAATTTAGCGGCAAACCCGGCATATATTTTGAAAACAATAGGAAAATTAACTTGGTTAGCTCAAAGTGGAAAATTCTTTTGTATTACGATTTAGAAACATACTGGTGGGAACTGAACGAAATTGATAAAGGCATTACAAATTTAGAAACAATGTGTGCACACCATTTAATAAAAAATTTAACATTTTGTTTGGCTCATGTAAATCATCTTTCTAGTCAATTTCTTCGTCTTGAACAAAATAATGAAATTCTGTTTACAAATCATGCATATCACCAAAGAAAAGCAAGAGCAGCTTTGAACATTGTGGGAAACATTGCAAATGGTTTATTTGGTATACTCGCTCAAGAAGACGCTCAGAAATATGATCTTCAAATATCAGCATTAAGGGAAAATGATCTACAAATATATTATTCGTTATTGAAAAATCAAACATCAACAATCAATTCAAATCTTAAATTGATGAAATTAAAGGATTCTCTGATTCAAAATCAATTTAAAACATTAGAGGAACAACTGAACCAATTGCATAAAATGGAAAAGAAGGAGATAGGAATACTGAGTGTTACATTACTTAGTGTTACATTACTTATTGGCTATGAAAAGATACAAGGAAATGCAAGATGAACTTATATCATCTTATATTAATGCAAAAACTCAAAAATATTATTTATTTTTAACAACCACCGAATTGATTCATCAACTTAATTTAATAAGCAAAAACATACCCTATGCGACACAACTTCCCCTTAAAGAGACAGGTCCAAATTTTTTGCACGATATATTCCCCATCTTAAATAGCAAAACGGCATTATCAGGAAAACGGCTAATAATTGAATTCAGCATACCTTTCGTCGATTAAAAATATTTACTTCGTGTAATCTTATCCCGTTACCTACGATATCTCAAACCAAGCACATCATAATTCGACCCAACATTAAGAATCTAGCAATAACTAATGCTAGAACTCATTACTTCGTAATATCAGAAACAGAAATTACTAAATGCTTACATACAACTGCATCGAGGATTTACCAAATCTCTTCACCAATTTACGGATTAGAGTCTCAGAAATATCGATGCGAAATTACTCTGCTCACACAACATCGAAATTTTAAAGAAGACTGCGAATTCAATATTGTTGAACCAAATAACCAATGGATTCCTCTTTCTAATAAAGGACAATATATTTTTGTCACAATAGTACCATAAAATCTTATGTTAGAATGCGGAGAGTATTCAAAGCCAATCAAATTAGAAAATGAAGGAATTATAACCATACCACCAGGCTGTGCTGTGAACCATCCAACATATACAGTAGCGGCTCACTCGTCTGTTCAGTCACGGATCTCGATTCAAAATGATGTTATACTTATAATGAATATATCAGAACTTGGAACTTTAGTTGGAAATTTGAATCTTAGTCAACCAACATCAACCTTTAATGGAGATATATCCGATATCGAGAGAATTCTAGAAAAGCAACATAACAAATTGAATGAAATGTCAAATAATTCGATGTTATTTAAGCCTGAACATCCTGAATACGTTTTGATTTCCATCCTTATCTTCATATTATTGCTTTTAATAGGTATCACTGTATATAGCTAAATTTGAGTAAGATTTTTAAGTGCAATTCATCAGCAACCTCCAAACCAGAGTTTTCATTACACCAAAAGTTAAGACGTTCAATTCATTGGACAAGGTTTACCGAAGAACCTATACCATCAGCAAGTCAAATTACGGTTTTATAGGTTCTTGGTGGGCGGAATATTCAGAATACTTTAGTCAATTTAAGTTACGATTTAAAATTTAAATGTTCAGAATACTTTAGTCAATTTAAGTTACGATTTAAAATTTACCATTTTAGTAATAAGTAAAATTTCTTAAACAATTAAACGTTATGCAATGGTTTTCGCAGACGCTGTTTTTTATATGCTTTTATATTAACTCGTCGCTGTCGGTTTATTTATTTATTTATTTATTTATTTATTTGTCATTCTGTCACGCTTTTTATTATCTTCGTAATCTGTTAGCAACATTTATAAGTGTTGTATGGTGCAGAGGAAACATCAAACATCATTTTATTCATCAACATTTTTTGAATAAAATATGTATATATTTTGTATATATGAATTTGAAACTTAAATTTTTATCTCTAAATTCATGCATACAATACACTCGCAATATATTTTTGATCTTTTCTCCTATATATAATAGTGTATTATTATGTATGTTGCTAAAATATTTTGTTTACAACATTTGTTTAGTATTTAAATATAAATATTTGCTGTCAACATTCTTTAATGCATATTGAATATGCATGGTTAAAAATTAAGATTTTATGTTCGTAATATGTTCATTAAATATTTAAGTGTTGTATAGTGCAGAGGAGAGTGTAGAGGTTTTGAAAGTAAGAGTGATTTGGTTCGAATCCAATTCGTGTACGTACATTTTTTTTTTTTGTTAACTGTATTCATCAACATTTTTTTAATAAAATTTTATGTATTATATACACATATTATTTGATCTTTTCTCCTATAATAATTTAGTTCAATCAATCTTGACGTGCACATGCATTTTGTATTAGGATTTAGCAAAACACAAAATATATAGGTACAATATTTTTATGTTGATAAATTATTTTGTTTTAAAACATTTGTTTAGGATTTAAATCAGAATATTTGTTGTCAACATTCTTTATTGCATATTGAATATGTATGGCGTTAAAAATTAATGTTTTATATGTTTTATTTAGGAACATTTATTATGTCTATTGTGTTATAGATACATATAAATAGCAAAACACAAAATATATAGGTACAATATTTTTATGTTTCTAAATTATTTTGTTTTAAAACATTTGTTTAGGATTTAAATCAGAATATATGTTGTCAACATTCTTTATTGCATATTGAATATGTATGGCGTTAAAAATTAATGTTTTATGTGTTTTATTTAGGAACATTTATTATGTCTATTGTGTATATAGATATACATATAAAATTTCATTCAAAATAATTCCAATTGCCAAATTCAAACTACATACATACATAATATATTTTTGTATGTACACAGTAAAGAATATAAAAAGTAAAGATTATTACAAAATTATGCTTTTGCGTATTACGCATTATGATTTACAAACAAAATTTTGTCAACACAAAAAATTAAAACTACGTATGTAAATATGTACGTACGTATGTAAATAATATTATGGTAAACTAATTTCCTAAATTATTTTCTTCCGCTCCATTTGTTTATAATTTAAATCAAGATATTTCTCAACAATTTTTACTACATGATCTTATTAAAGGATTAGGTAGGTACTAGGTGTTCAAGGTTAGATGTTTGTTTGGATATACGATATACTACTAATGCTATACTATAGAAATATACAGTAAAATACATTTATGTACAATATATATCATTTTCATACGTGTTAGAAATGTTATTTCAACTAAAATTGTATTGTAATATTTATAATCACAGTATTATTGTACATATTTTACTCTTCGAGGTACGTTCATTAATTATGAATTACATACTGGAATAAAAATTTTTACTCTTGCCATATAATAAAAATATCCCATATTTTTTAAATTTAAATTATGTGCTTCATTTAAAACTAAAATGTATAAAATAAAATAATAAGTAAAAAAAATAATTTTTAAAATACATATGCTTTTATCGAAACCGAATTCGCCCCCTAAAAAGTAGAAAATAAAATTGATTGCAAAACTTTAGCTTTTTGGACTGTTATAATATAAAAGTGAGTTGCTAGTGCAAGCATTTTGGACTGTTATAATATAAAAGTAAATTGCTGGAATAAAAAAGAAACACGAACCTCAAATTTCGCAGATTTTTATTTAACCTTATTCCAGCAATTTACTTTTATATTATAACAGTCCAAAATGCTTGCACTAGCAACTCACTTTTATATTATAACAGTCCAAAAGGCTAAAGTTTTGCAATCAATTTTATTTTCTACTTTTTAGGGGGCGAATTCGGTTTCGATAAAAGCATATGTATTTTAAAAATTATTTTTTTTACTTATTATTTTATTTATGTATAAAAATTAAATGAATGAAATGCAATATTGTACTAAGTAAATTAACTTATGTATGTAATGTAAATTGTTTTTGTAAAATTTAAATGTAGATTTAAAGTAATGTAGGTCAGTATAAAAATATTTCAAAATTATAATACAGAAAATAATTGTACTAAATTTGTAACGATATTCAAGGTGTAATTAATGCTGATTTTAGTATTTAATTTATATATAAAGATGTAAATTTATAATAATTAGACAGAACAAAATAAACAGTTTATCAACAAACAAAACACCTACTAAAATTAACTTTATTCTTTTCTTTTCTAACTTTGCCATTTTTTTCAAAATATATATTTATTTCAAGAATCTATAAATCTAAGTTTAACACTTGCTTACTAAATTTTAAGTAAATGCATATTAAATTTATACTGTGTTCTCAGGTGTGTTCTCAATTTTTACACATTCATCTCCTTCAAATTCATCGCTTTCAAATCATATTTACGAAGCATATAGCATTATACAGCTATGTATATGTGCCTACTACCTACATGTGTATATTATATTACATATGCATAGAACATATAACACATAAAGAACTCGCATTGGAAATATTTTAATTTTTTCAAACTGTGATAGTTACGGCTATAAAGGAAAGAAAAAAATCATAAGAAAAACAAAACAGACAAAATTATTTTTTCATTCATTCATTCTGTTCATAATTCATTTTCTTCGAAATGCAAATTTTTTTTTCTTATCTTTTGTCAATATTAATATTAATATTAATAGTTTATACAAATTATTTTTCTTTTTTTCTTACATTAAATAATATTTTTTTCATCATACATTACACTAACCAAAAATATTTGAGAACAAAAACACGCTTATTTCTAATTTTTTCTTTTTTGCTTCTTTTATTTAATTACTTAAAATTAAAATTAATTTTACACTTTTTATTTCTTTATATTTTACATTTATTTTTTTACATATTTACTTTTTTTATACATTTTATTTCTTTATATTTTACAAAAAAATTTTTACTTTACAATTTATATTTTTTTTTTACAATTTTACATATTCATAATTTTTACAAATCGATTATAACATTTTTATTTCTTATCAAAAAAAAGCAGGAACACAGCTTTTAGTTAATAATCACTTAAGAGAGACTGATATATCCATACATAGCACTATGAAAGTTTGCGATAATAGAAAAATAATTCTGACATCTATCTATTTCTATAGCATTAATAATCATTTTATTGTTAAATCACAAATTTCTTTTTCTGATAGCACTATGAAATTTTACGATATTAGAAAAAGAATTCTCACATCTATCTCTTTCTATCACATTAATAATCTAATTTTGTTAAATTACAAATCATTTTTTTTCTTTTATATTTTGAGCAACATTAATTAATGGAGGAGACAGGGATAGATAATTATCAAAATATTTTTGATTTAAACAATGACATTAAAGTGCAATATTATACAAACGAGGGCAGATTATTAAACGATTCTTACAGTAAAAATTTTAATATTATATACTTAAACATACAAAGTCTTAGAAATAAATTATATGATCTAGCAGCGATAGTAAATTCTTATAGTATAAAAATGGATGTGATTGTACTGTCGGAAGTTTGGTTGCATGAGAGTGAAGACATATTCTATAATTTACCAGGTTATGTTCCGTATTTTAGTAATAGGAAAAGCAAATATGGGGGTGTTGCAATATATATTAATAATAAAATTAGTAGTAATTGTATATATAATGAAGAATTTCAAAATTCTAATATTCTAGGTGTTAAGTTAATCAAACATAATATAAATATATTTGCAATTTATAGGTCCCACAGAACGAATTTTGATATATTCGTAGAAAAAATAGAATATTTACTAAAACACAGGGGATCAATCTTTGTAGGTGATATAAATTTTAATTTATTAAATAAAGATACAAATACCAAAGACTACATTAATATGCTACATAGTAATGTATTTATAATTCTCAACAAGATCTCAATTGAATACGCAACTAGAATAGGTAATACTACTAGGACAATTATAGATCATTTAATTTCTGATCTCATTGACTTGAAATACAATGTTCATGTGTTAGACACAATTTTATCTGATCACCAAATGCTTTTTGTCAGTATTGACTTCAAACCCATAAAAGAAAAAATCAGCAGTAATAAAATCATTCTAGATTAACAACAACATTGATAAAAATGAATTTTGGAACAATATGAATAACATAAATTCTTTTGATGATATGGTTTGCAAACTTACCGAATTGATTGAAGCAAATACAAAAACAATTCAATCAAAATTTAATAACAATAAAAGCATTTGGATGACAGCTGAAATTCGAGAAAATATGAAAATCCGCGACTCTTTCTTAAAATTCAAAAAAAAATATCCGAATGATACTCATGTCAATAACTTGTATTTACATTATAAGTCAAAAGTTTTTAAGCTAATTGTGAATGCAAAAAAGAACTATTGCTCAAATTTAATTTCACAAGATCCTAGTAATGGTAAAAAACTGTGGAGTCTGTATAAGCAAATAATGTTCAACAACGATCAAACTTATAATAACCAAACCATTAAAACCATTAAGTATAATAATAATATATATTCTAATGAAGAGGAAATTGCTAACACTATGAATGACTTTTTTATCAACGTTACTAAAGATTTAAACATTTCAGATGAACCTGTCGACTTCGAATATTTCGATTTCTTTCAATATAATGTAAACTCAAAAACTTTTAGTCTTGATCTTACAACATATGAGGAAGTTAGTGAAGCTATTAAAAATCTTAAAGCCTCAGCAGCTACTAGATTTGATAAGATATCGAGTAAATTTGTAAAAAAAATCGCAAACCGATTGACTCCAATATTAGTTAAATTTATTAATTTATCTTTTAGTTCAAAAATATTTCCAGACATTTTAAAAACTGCAATAGCACCTATTTTCAAAAGCGGCGATGCTACAAATCGATCTAATTACAGACCAATTTCAATTCTTAGTACGTTTTCCAAAATTTTTGAAATAATCATTAGAAATCGTTTAAACACTTTTATGATAGTTAACTGTTTACTAAGTGTAAATCAGTTTGGTTTTGAAAGAAACTCGAATACAACAGCAGCCTGTCTTAACCTAACCGATTTCATTAGTAAAAATATTGATTCTAAGAAATATGTAGGTTGTATCTTTCTTGATTTAAAAAAAGCTTTCGACTGTGTTGACTATGAGATACATCTTCACAAATTTTCTCAACGAGGTTTCGCTGCAGAATACATTAGCTTTTTTAAATCGTACTTGTTAAATCGAAAGCAGAAAGTTCGATTAAATAATTGTTTTAGCAATCTAAAATCTGTAATTAAAGAAGTACCACAAGGTTCAATTTTAGGTCCCGACCTCTTTAAGCTTTATATAAATGATATTTGTAAACTAAGTTTGATAGGATCTTTGCAATTGTATGCTGATGACGCTGTATTAAAATATGGTTTAGGAAATGAAAATGAATTAAAACGAGCTATAGACTCTGACCTTCAAAAAATCAATATTTGGCTAAGAAAGCACAAACTTTCTTTAAATATAAGTAAAACTAAAATATTATTATTCCATAACAAAAAGTTTCAAAGCACCAATTTCACATTTAGTAATTCGACAATCGAAGTTGTCAATAAGTTTAACTATCTAGGTTTAATATTGGATAAAAGTCTAAAATGGGATGAGCATATTGACTACATACATATCTAGAAAAATTTCACCTTACGTTTTTATCCTAAAAAGGTTACGAAATTTTCTATTAGATAAAACTTTATTTGTCATATACTCTTCTTATATATATTATCTAATTTAACATATCTTAATCCAATTTGGAGTGGTTCTTCTCAATATCTTCTAAGGAAGTTAGCTATTTTGAATAAGAAGGATATCAAAACAATACACGGATTGCCAACAAGTTTTCCTTCAGCATCTCTTTACAATTGCTGATATCTAAGTTTTGCTAATATATGTAAAAAAAAATTGTTTCTCACAGCTTTTAAAATAATTAACAATAAAATAAAACACCACTTCATTCTTAACTGTATGATCGATATTCATAATCACAATACGAGAAATAAAACTAACTTCTATTTATCAATTTTTAAAACTAAACAACAAAAGAAAAATTGTCTTTATAATAATTGTTCAAAAGCTTTCAATGAGTTGCCTTTAGCAATAAAATCTATCAATGAAATATGTGTGTTTAAAAAAGAAATAGTGCAATATATTATAGCAAATAATCAGTTGTAGTTTCATTACTTTTTTTTTTTTGTTTTTACTCATTTAGTTAAGATAATTTATAATTTATAATTTTAGTCCATTTTTTTTTTTTTTTTAATTTTAATTTTATACTACGTCTTTGTTCTCATCTATTTTTCAACTTTTGGAAAAATTATTAATTGTAAATTATGTAAAGAAATGATAGTCAAAAGTTTTCTGATTATTAATTAATTAATCGAAATCAAGATATTGTAGAAATATGAAATGAAATTGTGATATAAATTAGAAATAATGTCAAACAATATTTATAACTAAATAATAAGACCAGACAGCTAATACACTACGGGTCGTATACCATTATACATTATTTATATACAAATTAAATATTTTGTTTTTTAAATTACTAACTTAGAATTAAAGTAAAACTAAAATTGTATATAAACTTTAAAATTGTTTATTAAAATAAAGAAAAAAAAAACAATTATGCAACCTCCAAAATCACACATAATAATGATATTACTGTTAATGGCACAGTTGTTAATCAAATCAAACAACAACTTCAAAAAAATCCAATAATATTCAAAGGAATAAATATCAACGCAAATTGTTCACATTTCATAAAAAATTTTAAACAAATAATCAGTAATGCCACATATAAAAAAACTTTGAAGATATCATGATTGCACTTTAGCAAATAATATAAAAAAATGTTGGCACAGTAAATTTACAAAAGATAATAATAATGAATTTTATAGAAGTAAATATAAGTATTGGCTTAATAAATATACAGCATTAAAAGGCAAAAAAGAATGAACCATGATCAAAATAATTTTGAGAAAGCAAATGGTAATCCACGAAAAACTTGGACACACATTAAAAATATCATTAATAACAATGCTCGTTTGCTCTTGTGCTCGTTCGGAAGTTTCCAAAATACGAACCCACGTTTAAATTCTCTCAAATATCAGTTTCTAATTTTAAAGAAAAGGAAACATACTCGTTTGTTCTGGGGCTCGTCCGGAAGCTTCCAAGATCCACACCCATGAACCAAATCCTCCCAAATTTCAGAAACATAAATAAAGCACGAAAGAACACCATTGTACCAAATTTAAAGGTTCCACCTTTCTTTGTTTTGACGATAATCTCGTTTGCTTTGTTTTGGGGCTCGTTCGGAAGATTCCAAAATTCGAATTCATGGACCAAATCCTCTAAAATTCCAGAGACATTAAGGAAACATGAAAGAACACCAGTGTACCAAATTTAAAGGTACTATCTTTGTTGGTTTTAGAGATATACTCATTTGCTCTGAGGCTGGGGCTTTGCTGGGGAGGAAAAAAGGTTCTACAATTTTTTTGGTTTTGGAGATAATCTTGTTTGTTTTGGGCTACTTCGGAAGCTTCCAGGATCCGAACCGATGAATCTTTTTTTTTCAGATGCGGAGGTCCTTCCTTTCGTAATTAGTAACCTACTATATAAATTTTATCAAGATAAATTTACTAGCTTTTGAGTTATCGTGCGAACGGACATCGTTAAATCGACTCAGGAGGTGATCCTTATTAAGAATATCTTCGTATATACATGTCCATATCTAACTCGTTTCTTTTTGGTGGTTACAAACACCATACCAAAGTTTATATACCTCATATTTTAGATCTAGCGTATAGTAAAAAAACTTAATGAATTTATTAAGTATTACGCAAAATTATTAGCCCATTAAGAACAAATTCTAGATTTAAACTAAAAACAATTTCTCTAATTCAAACAAAGAAGCTTATAAAAAAATTACCTAATACAAATGCAGCAGGTTTTGATTATATACAAACCAAAGTATTAAAAACATGTATGGAAGAATTAGCAAATAACAAATCTGATTTAATTAATGCTTCGATTGATCAAGAGCAGTTACCAAATATGTTAAAAATCAGCAAGGTAATTTCCATTCATAAAAAATAAGGAGATAAGAAAGATGTGTCAAACTTCAGGCCCATATCAACAGCGGCAATCAAAAGTAAAATAATTTAAACATATGTAAATCAAAAATTAACGGAGTACTTAAAAGTAAATAATATTGCAGATACGAACCCGTATGGATTCCATAAAGGCTCCAACACAACTACAGCTCTGATTGATTTAATTACCTACATACCATTGATAAAAAAATCTTATTGCTTACTCTATTTGAGTGCGGAATAATAGGAAAAGAATACAACTGGTTTAAAGCTATTTAAATGACAGAAAGCAATATGCCGAATGTGAACAATTAAAAAACGAACCACAGAATGTTGATTACCGGCTGATACAAGGTAACTTATGTGGTGCAACGCTTTTTGCATGCAATATTAACAATTTTTCATAATTACAATTATACAGCAAACCATATATTTATGCTGATGTTACTAATAGTTAAATATGTTAAACATGTTACTAATAGTTAAATATAAAAGTAACAGTTGGATGATTAATCATAAGGTAACAGTGAATATAAAAAAGCTAAATATATGTTAATAAAAAAACAGTATAACCTTACCAACAATTTAAAAATAATAATAAACAATATACTTGTAGAAATAGAAAAAGTGCAATTATTCATATATCTGGAGTTTGTATAGATTCAGAATTCAAATGGAATTATCAATCGAATCAAATAGTAAAAATAGTAGACATCTTGCTGAAATTTTAAAATTAATAAGATAGGGTGCCTAATAAAGTTAATAACTTGATATTTTATAACCTATTCTATTTAACTATAACATATGGAATAACTATATGGGGCAATGTATTCCAAAAAATATTGAAACACTTCAAAAAATTCAAAAGAGAAAAAATTCAAAATAAAATCTATATGGTTTAAAATTAAATGAACGTACTTTCACAACTATGATACATAAAAAATATGAAATATTACCATTAATTTTTTACATTGAAAAAAACTAATAAAAATATTAATATTAGGTACCATTAATTTTTGAGATTTGTAGTTTCATTGGATGGAATTAAAACTAATCCAAAGAAAGTACAGTCAATTTGCAATCTACCAATATAAAAGACTCTAAAAAAATTAAGACCTGTCCTTGGAATGTCAGGATATTATTGAAGATTTATAAGAGAACTAGTAGGAATACCCGAAGGAATTATTAACTTTTGTTTTAACGATAATATAATTTAATTAATATAGTTAAATTATTACTATGCATTTACAGATGCTGGTAGTTAATATTTTAATTTTTATTATATTTAATTACATAATATCATTCAATTACATTTCATTAAATTTTTTTTAGCAAATTTAATAAACAGCGCGAAGAATTAGAGACAATTCGTTTACAAAAAATTAAAATTTAAAGGAATCAGTAGTCTATTGAGTACACAATTTATGTGAACTTACAAAATATTATTCGCTAATACCGAAATATAAAATCGCATTTCAATTATAAAAGACCATAATGAAATACATTTGTTGTTTTTACACTAAACACTACAATTAGTAAAAAACTGTTTTTTTGGACGGATATTTTTTCCCTCAAATAAATTAAATCGATTCTGAAAAATTCTAACTAGTTTTTACATAATAAAACACAAGTAATATTTATGGATTTTATACTATAATTCAATGATTAGTATTTTATTTTCAACTTTTGAAATAATTAATATTATATTTTATATTCACTTTTTTTTTCTTTTCTGTACTTAATCAAACTGCTCTAACGAGTAACTAAAAATTCTAAATCGCTTCCTTATATATTCTTTAAATAAATTTAAACGGTTACCATTATACATAAGTCAATGACCTCAACATTTCTTTTTACTCTTACTTTTTAAGTTAACAAAAAATTTCAACTGCATTACATATGTTTTAACATTACAGACTAACTCCAAAAAAAAATAGTATTGAATTAACATTTTTGTTTTACATCTTTAAAAAATAGTTCAGAAATTTCCCGTATAATAGTTTTGTTAATAGAAATAAATAAATGTAACAGTAAGTCGATGCAACCGACTGATTAATACCCTACACCTGAATAATTCGAATTAAATTAAAAATCCATAAGTTTTTTTGGCAGCTGCTTGAACTTCTTCCCTTTTCTGTCTAATTCAACTCGAATTTCAGGAACGTAAAAGAGGCATTTTATACCATTGATTCGAAGATTGTTAGTCCTTGGGAGGTGTGTGTCAGGTACCCGAATTATCACTCCAATTCATCGAATCCATCTCAGGAACATAAAGAAAACATGCCAGAACACCATTGTACTAAATTTTAAGGTTCTACTTTTGTTGGTTTTGGAGATATTCTCGTTGCTCTTATGCTCGTCCGGAAGTTTCAAAAATACGAACCCATGGTTCAAATTCTTTCAAATATCAGTTTCCAATTTTACAGAAAAGGAAACTTAATAGAACACCTTTGTACTAAAAATAAAAGTTCTATCTTTGTTGGTTGTGGAAATATACTCGTTTGCTCTGGGGCTCGTCCGGAAGCTTCCAAGATTTGAACCCATGGACCAAATCCTTACAAATTTCAGAAACATAAATCGAACGGGTAGGAACATCATTGTACAAAATTTAAAGGTTCTATCTTGCTTGATTTTGGAGACAATCTCGTTTGCTCTGGGATTCGTTCGGAAGCTTCCAAAATCCGAACCCATGGACCAAATCCTCTCAAATTTCAAAGACCTAAATCGAACATGAAAGAACACCATTCTGCCAAATTTAAAGGTTATATCTTTGTTGTTTTTGGAGATAATCTGATTTGCTCTGGGGCTCGTTCGGAAGCTTCCAAAATCCAAACCTATGGACCATATCCTCTTAAATTTCAGAGGCATAAATCAAACGGGAAGGAACATCATTGCAAAAAATTTAAAGGTTCTATCTTTGTTGGTTTTGGAGATAATCTCGTTTGCTCTGGGGCTCGTTCGGAAGCTTCCAATACACGAATCCATGATTCAAATTCTTTCAAATGTCAGTTTCGAATTTTATAGAAAAGGAAACATAACAGCACACTCTTGTATTAAAAATAAAGGTTCTATCTTTGTTGATTGTGGAGATATACTCGTTTGCTCTGGGGCTAGTTCGGAAACTTCCAAGTTCCAAACCTATGAATCAAATCTTCTCAAATTTCAGAGACTTAAATAAAACATGAAAGAACACCACTCTGCCAAATTTAAAGGTTATATCTTAGTTGGTTTTGGAGATAATCTCATTTGCCCTTGTGCTCGGTCGGAAGCTTCCAAAATCCAAACCCATGCACCAAATCCTCTTAAGTTTGAGAGACATAAATCGAACGGGAAGGAACATCATTATACAAAATTTAAAGGTTCTATCTTTGTTGATTTTGGAGATAATCTCGTTTGCTCTGGGGCTCGTTCGGAAGCTTCCAAAATCCGAATCCATGAACCAAATCCTCTCAAATTTTAGAGACTTAAATAGAACATGAAAGAACACCACCCTGTCAAATTTGAAGGTTATATCTTTATTGGTTTTGGAGATAATCTCATTTGCTCCGGTGCTCGTTCAGGAAGAACATTATTGTACAAACGAGAAGGAACATTATTGTACATTATTGTACAAAATTTAAAAGTTCTATCTTTTTTGGTTTTGGAGATAATCTCGTTTTCTCCGAAATCATTCGGAAGCTTCCAGAATCCGAACCCATGGACCGATTTTGTCCAGATTCGAACTTAGCCTTCCTTTCATAATTAGTAACCTACTATAGAAATTGCATCAAGATAGCTTTATTAGTTTTTGAGTTATAGTGCGAACGGACGGACGGACGGACATCGTTAAATCAACTCAAGAGGTGATCCTGATTCAGAATATATATACATGTCCATATCTAACTCGCTTTCTTTTGCTGGTTACAAACACCATACCAAAGTTAATATACTCTATACTTTAGGTGTACGGTATAAAAAGATATAAAAAGATATCAAAATTTGACAACTAACAATTGGACTGACAAGTGACAGTATTAATTCAAATTAAAGCAAAACAAACAATTGGTAAGTACAAAGAAATATTTTTTAATAAATATAAATAAATTATTTAATAATTTAATATTCTAATTTTTACATGATGATCATGATATGCTGCGGGAGAATGACTGAGTGCACCGGATCTACAAAGGAACATCAGATAAGTATAAAACATTAATTCATAAAAAAAACATGATGCTTTGTGGTTTTTGTTTTGTTTTGTTTTGCAAGTTGCTGAAAACTAGGATGATGAAGAAATGAGATTAAATAGAGGATTGAACATATGTTTAGAATTATTTAAGCACATTTTGAAAAATTTGCAATTAGTTTTCTCTGTTTCTAAGTTTCAAAAACTTATACATCGTTTAATAAAGAGCAATGAAATATTAAACATGCATAGGTCTCTTAAAAAAGCAATGTTGTAGAACAACTTTTTTATGTAGCCTCACCGTTACAGCTAGTACAGCACCTACAGCTCTTCAGATTTTGAAGAAATTTTTTTTTATATGCATACATCTCAGGTTCTGTTCAACATATTTATACCCGTACGATAAGTATCGGGTACAATAAAATTACTCCTCCGTTTGTAACACCTCGAAATAAGCGAGCTATATATATCTTTAAAGGCATGGATCGGATCAGAATCGAATTCTGACTCGATTAAGTCATGTCCGTCCGTCCGTCCGTCCGATATCATAAAAATATTAATTTTATGATAATATTAATTTTTCTGCAGCCCCACCCGTTAAGGAGCTACAGGCCCCCAAAGTTCGAAAAATCTCTATATTTAAATTGTTATAACACAAGCTCTATAAGGCATATCTGAAAATTCCAAACGATAGGTGCTATTATGAGCTATAGAAACATGTATATAATAAATATAAACTTGTGCTATACGGTGTCTTAATTTACCGTGTTATGCGAAACTGAAATATTGCAAAACCCTTTAACTCTTCTATCTTCTAAACGGTTTAAGTTGGAAACTTTAAATTTTGACAAAAGTTAGATCTTTGAAAATAAGTATGAGTCATTTCAGAAATTTGTTTGTATCACCCCCCGTTTAGGGTTCAAAAACTTATCTCCAGTTACAGGTGTTTAAATCCTATTTTTAAACACCTGTTAAATTTTTTTTTAAGTAATACATAAAAATTAAAGCTTCAACATTATACTCTTATTTCTGTTAACAACTTTTTTTAACAATAGGGTTACTTTATAATTGACGAAAGTGTTACTTGATTTTTTCAAATTTTCTAACGAATTTCTTTAACGAATTTTTTGCATTTTGTTTTACTCGATAATTTGAAATTGTTGAGGATATAATGCGTAGTACAAAAAAATGTAAATAAATAAACAACATAACGGTTGCTTGAAGAATTTTTATTTATATGATATTGATATACATACATACTTATATAATAACAAGTTGATTTACATATCGTATATGTCACTAATGAATGAATGATAAGAGTATAGATGTATATTATATAGCGCCGTATTTACATACATATATGTATTTTATTGTACTTGTAAGAAATTATTGTATGAATGGAAATATTTTTAAAGAAATATTGCAATGCATGGCGATATACTATAACAATATAAATATACTATGTGCGCATTAATATAATATAATATTTAAAATTATATTTACTATTTTGTACTAAGTAAATTTAATATACATTTACCGCTTAGTATTAAATGGTACTATATTTGAAAAAGTTTTGGATTGATAACCGTTATGTGGAAGGTTAGAATCTACTTTTGAAGAATGTGCATGTAAACATATATTTTGAATATATGTACCATAGTTCTAGAAATTATAAAAGTCACCGAAATTATTTTAAAATACTAAAATATTAAAAAAATAACATTGTAAGAGTGACAGGCTGTGAACATACTAACGATTCGTACGGGTATCTAAGAGTTGACAAAGGCAACTGTATTCTTTCTCGTTTTAATATTATGTACTCGTGCGAAAATGGGTTAAAATTTTGTCACCGGCTTTATTTAGAATCGTAAATTTATCCTGCAAAATTAGACACAAATTAGAAATAAAAATGTTGCTTGACAGTTTATCGTGACGAAATCGGTTAATGTAATACGGCAGAATTAATTGAATGCGCCTCTGTGCTAAAATGCAATACTTGTGCAAATTTTCAATTGGTCAAACCGTTTAAGCACGACAACAAAGAAATTAAAAACATTCATTAAACCCTCGTACCGGAACGGGTTAATGGATCGTAACCAAATCAACTTGGTACCTTCTTTTGTAAAGAGCTACACTTTTGTAAATTTTCATCATTCGTCAAACCGTTTAAGCGCGACAACTAAGAAAAAAAAAATTTCAATGAGCCGTGGTGCCAAAACAGTTTAATAGATCGTAACCAAATCAACTCAGTGAACTTCTGTGGTAAAGAGCTACACTTTTGTAAATTTTCAACTGAATTAGTCAAACCGTTTAACCGCTACAACAAAGAAATTAAGAAAATTCATTAACCCCTGGTACAGGGCCGGGTTAATGGATCGAAACCAAATTAACTGAGTGAACTTTTCTGTAAAGAGCAACAATATTGCAAGTTTTTAAATAAATTGATTAAACCGTTTAAGCAGAAAAACAACAAAACATCATAAATTTGCTCTCGTGCCCAAATGGATTACCGGAACTTTATAAACATTTGTCTCAGGCTTTTTTTCAGACCATAAAATGACCATATAAAATTGTATATAAATCGGAAACAAAAACTTTTTTGGAAGCCCGCCGAGACGAATCCGGTAATATATTGCAACCAAATTTCTTCGGTGCCCACCCAAAGCTAAGAAAAATATTAGTACAAATTTTCAACTAAAGCGGTCAAATGGTTTAGACAGACAACGAAAAAACCAAAAATTTGTAAATGGCTCTCGGGCCGCAATGGGTTAATGAACCGAAACGTGATATAGCTTACTCCTTCCCGGGTCATAGAAATGTTCCTGCAAAATTTGGTTGCAATCGGACTGGTGGTTTTTACGTGAAAAGGGCGCAACCACACAAACAGAATTTCTTCCTTATATGTTAGAAGATATGCCAAAATAGCTATATAACAGAATAAAATAAAAATAAAATATATTAATCAAAATTAAAAAATAAAAATTGTTGTTTGTTATTATTTTTATTGCCTCTTTACTTCTGTAATTTGTTTTTATGAACTTTTGTTGTTCTTTACTCTTTCTTTTATTAATTTTTTGAATTTGATAAGCATATAATACAACAACAAATTTATAACACATCTAATGATAAAATGCATTACAGCAATATCGACAACCTATAGAACAAATTTAAAACTAACTATAAAATTGCTCCTGATTCAGATTGTTCATTTTATACATTTCAAATATCAAATACATAGTAAAAAAACGTGAACGTGTTTTCAATGTATAACGATTCAGACGTATTTTATTGTACGGTTAAAAATACTTAAAATACGAAGAAATAATTGAATTAAAATTAACTAAATAATGTAGAGTGTTTGACGCCATAAATATATATAAGAAGGTGCTAAAAGTGCAAAGGTTTCAACCACATTATTTCATTTCATTTCACATATATCATTGTTGTGATGGTATAACAAAAACAAATAGTCATATTCATAATAAGTACAGAGAGCATTTGTAACAAATAAAAAAGTCTTGGTACAACTATATGATTGGCTAAAGATGGAAATTACAAAACATTTAAAGAATGATAATTGAAAAATTCTATACGCAAAGATATGTAAATTAAGAAACAAATTTCCTGAATTAGAAACTATTATTCAGGGAATTCACAACATAGATCTATATTACTATTAATACTGAATGAAGTCTGGATATACGACAATTAAAAGGAATACTACAACCAATACTTATAAGAATATTCAAGTAGAACAAAAAGAATTAAATTTTTGAACTGCCTTAAGAAACAAGAAAAACAAAAAAATCAAAAGAAAAAAAACTCTTTGTCGTTTTATTTTATTTACTCACTGAACTGCACAAACAAAGAAATGTGTTTAAAGTGTCTTCAAGAACATAAGACCAGTGAATGTAGTAAAGACTATATCAATAGATATATTAATTACATAAAATATAATCAAAAATTAAAATTAAATGAGGATGTTAACCACAAAACTTTCAGTAAGCTGTGTCCTGCGTATTAACACAAATTGGATTTAAAAAAAAAAATATTATCAGAAAAATGGTACTACTGACATTAAAGTTGATAATGATGCCTCCAGCTTATTTATTCCAGTTTTATGTATTTTAAGCTTTTCAGTTTTTGTGCTATAATATTCAATTTTGCTATTTATAGTTTATTTTATATCAGAAGTATAGCTATTAGTGTATATTCTACTAATAGCTATACTTCTGATATAAAATAAACTATAAATAGCAAATTTGAATATTGTAGCACAAAAACTGAAAAGCTTAAAATACATAAAACTGTAATAAATACAAAATCGAAAAATATATTAAACTACACTCCCAAAATATGTACTATGAGAAGCTCAACATCCAAAAATCATAATAATATTAACAATATTGATAAAACTAACTATAAAAATGATAATAGTAACAATAATAAAAATAATAATAATTTTTGCAATGGCTGCCATAATAATCAAGTTATAATCTCTGAAAACCATAACGATTTCAAAATAAAAAATAGCAATAATGAAAATAATGATAGTAAAAATAATAAATTAAACATTAAAAATAGTAACGGCAATAAAAGTAATAGTAGTAATAGTATTAATTAACACTAACAGTAATAGTAGTCATAATAGTCAAATTCAAAAAACGCAAACTAGTGCAAATTCCAAATCGCAAACTAGATTAAAAGAAACACAATAAACTTGGAAAATATTAACCAAAATCAGGAAAGTAAAAATAAATTTATTTATCCTATGTTTCCCCCGATTGTTAGGATTGCAAAAACAGTAGTTGAAAATGGTGATAGTATACAATATGTACTTTGAAGATTATGTGATCACAGAATACACAACAACGTGAGACTATATCTGTCATTTTTTCATGATCAAGTCATTTCATTTCACATATATCATTGTTGTGATGGTATAACAAAAACAAATAGTCATATTCATAATAAGTACTGAGAGCATTTGTAACAAATAAAAAAGTCTTGGTACAACTATATGATTGGCTAAAGATGGAAATTACAAAACATTTAAAGAATGATAATTGAAAAATTCTATACGCAAAGATATGTAAATTAAGAAACAAATTTCCTGAATTAGAAACTATTATTCAGGGAATTCACAACATAGATCTATATTACTATTAATACTGAATGAAGTCTGGATATACGACAATGAAAAGGAATACTACAACCAATACTTATAAGAATATTCAAGTAAAACAAAAAGAATTAAATTTTTGAACTGCCTTAAGAAACAAGAAAAACAAAAAATCAAAAGAAAAAAAATTCTTTGTCGTTTTATTTTATTTACCCACTGTTCGCTTTTCTGTGTATACTATTGATCATTTATTATAGTATGAGTTTGTACAGTGTGCGATTTATTTTTTTTTATATGTGACATTTTATGTACAGAATAATGAATTTGTTATTGTAAAAAGAGCATCATTTTCTATTCTAATATTTTTATAATTTTTTATTAATGAAATAAATACTCAACCTGTTGTTGTTTTTTTAATTATAAGCAATGTGGCAATGTATTTTAATTTAATATTCGTAATAAAGAATTAAAAATCTTCTTAATATTCAACTTTAATCAAAATACGAGTAGAAGAATTTGTTTAATTTTTTATTGTTATCTATCTATATCTATATTATTTATGAATCTATATCATATGTACATATATGTATGTATATATAAGAATTTAATGTTTTGGTTTGATTTTTATAGTTTTTAATCAAATGAAGGATGTATTAAAAAAAAACTTCCAAAAACTTCCAAAAAAAACGCACCGTTATTTTTTTTATTTTTTTTAAATTTTCATCCTTTATGCAGCTACATTTGAATGAAAGACTTTTCCACTCATCCATTTGCAATTTCTTCTAAATAAATTAAAATTATTTAAAAGAAATCTAAAATTTCTACTTTGTGCTGATAATAGTCGTCATTGAAATCAAACCAGTAAGGATGCCGATCGTTGGTTTAATTATTTTATTTTTAAAATACGCTTTTAAATTTTTTTTGGAGAAATTATTTTTAAATAATGTTTTGAAACATTAAAATTGATATTCGCATATATTAAAAAAATCTTTACTTGGCTCTTTAAGTAATTTTTCATTACAAGAAAGATATGTTTTAAATTTTATAAAAATATCTGAGGGAAGTTCTAGGACTGAGTTTTTTTCTATGTGAATCGTACACATGCTCTTTTTACAATAACAAATTCTGTACATCAATATCACATACAGTAAATCACACACAGTAAAAACTTATACTATAGTAAATGTACAATAGTATACACAGAAAAGCGAACAGTGGGTAAATAAAATAAAACGACAAAGAGTTTTTTTTTCCTTTGATTTTTCGTTTTTCTTGTTTCTTAAGGCAGTTCAAAAATTAAATTCTTTTTGTTCTACTTGAATATTTCAAATTTCAAGTAGGTTTATCTCTATAATTAAAAATACACAATATGTAAAAATTACAATTTTTTTTGCAGAATTTGGATATATTGGAAATTAATGCATGGAAATATTTTAGAGGTTACATGGCCTGATTTTTATAGAACACATGGAAAAACAAGTAGAGCAATTGTACAAATGTCAATTTTTGCAGACGTTAATATTAACCTGTTTGAAAATACTAATATAATTATAAAGTACATAGACATGTTATCAAGTTCGGGATATCTAATATATAAAGCAGATATTCTGTTTGTTTGTTTGTTTGTTTGTGCCCTTTTCACGTAAAAACCACCAGTCCGATTGCAACCAAATTTTGCAGGAACATTTCTACGACCTCGGAAAGTGTTATAGGCTATATGGTGTTTTGGTTCATTAACCCATTGCGACCCGAGAGCCCTTTAAAGCTTTTTCGTTTTTTCGTTGTCCTGCCTAAACGATTCGATCAATTGAGTTGAAAATTTGTACAAATGTTCTTCTTAGCTTTGGACGGGTGCCGAAGAAGTTTGGATACAATATGTTATCCGGATTCGGACCGGCGGGCTTCCAAAAAAAATTTTGTTTCCGATTTATGTCCAATTTTGTATGGTGGTTTTATGGTCTAAAAAAAGCCTGTGACAAATTTTTATGAAGATCCGGTAACCCGTTTGGGCAGGAGAGCCGAACGAAGTTCATTAAATGTTTTTGTTGTCCTGCTTAAACTGTTTGACCAATTGAGATAAAAATTTACAAAAGTGTAGCTCTTTACCACAGAAGCTCACTGAGGTGATTTGGTTACGATCCATTAATCCGTTTCGGCACCAGGGCTCAATAAAAATTTTTAATATCTTTGTTGTCGCACTTGAACGGTTTTACCAATTGAATTGAAAATTTACAAAAGTGTGGGTCTTTATAACAAAAGCTTTCTGAGTTGATTTGGTTACGATACATTAACCCATCAGGCTTCAGGCCATGAAATTCTCATTTTTTGTTGTTGTGCTTAAACGATTTGACCAATTGAAAATTTGAACAAGTATTGCACTTTGGCATACAAACCCATTCAATAAATTTTGTTGTGATATAACAAAATACAACAAAATCGTACAACAAAATCGTTAAATACAAATACATTCATCGATCATATTCTCGATATTCGATCATTACATACATAAAATCAGTTATGCTTTTTTTTTTTTTAATGGTAAAACAGATGACAACAAAATGCTCGAAATTGTAAGTTATAAAATTCAAGAAGAAAATGTGGATGAATTGATCACTTGCAAAAAATTTTACAAACAGCTAAAGAAATAAATACTAAAAGATTTACCATAGAAACTAGAAACAATGAATGGATGAATACAATGATACTATACAACATGGAATCAGAAGAAAACTTTCCGATGCCTATAAAAAAGATAAAAATAATTTGGACAAAAAAATTAAATACATAAGATACAAAAAACAAACGGGAGTTAATCAGGCAAGAAAAACAACTACTTAGAAAGAAGCATACAGGAAACTGGTAATGACTGAAAAAAAATCTGGAGGATGATCAATAGCACAATAAAAAAAATAATAATAGTGATGGAGGAAATGAAGTTATAGAAAGTATACAAAAGGATACAGGACGTTATACTGAAAATGATAAGCAACAATCATAAATACATTTTTCAACCAAATATGGAAAAATATAATAAAGGAACATAAAATGAAGAACACCAATACAACTACGATACCCTAAAAATCAATATTCTTGGACGCTGCAAGTGAAAATGAGATATATAACTTAATAATGGGAGTAAATAAACATGCCTCCGCCGCAATGAACAATATCATGGTTAAATATTTACAAACAATGGTCCTTGTAATAGAAAGGCCATTAACAAACATGGTAAACAAGAGTCTATTGATGGGTATATTTACAAATTGCCTAAAAGATACTATAATAACACCGATTTACAAAAGTGGTTGGAAAACTGATTGTGGAAATTACAGAACAATATCATTACTTAATTCGATAAAAAAAATTTTTGAAAAATTAATAAATATAAGAATAAGAACTAGCTCAAATATATGAAGATGAAGGAAACTTTGTAGGGGCTGTATTTGTAGATTTAACCAAAACGTTCGACGTGGTAAATCATGAAAAACTCGTAAACGTCATTGAGGATATGGTAATAAGAGGAGTAGTCAAAAATATGGTAAAGAATTACTTAACAAATAGAACACAATGTACTAGAATCAACAATATACAAAGTGATAAAATTCCTATAATAATTCCTAAAAAAAATTCTAAATTTTTTCATCTTTCTTGCACCTACGATGTTCTATATGACAATATTCACATTGAATTTTTGAAAAACAAATTTATCGGAAATGATGGGGTTAGGCAACAAGATACACGAGATATTTAGTTGAAGAAACTCATAGAACAGAATACGGAAGAAATGAACCAATAAACAGATGTTGTACTCTTCAATAGACACAATAGTAATCTTCAATAGACACAGTTATCTTTTTCTACATTAATATCAAGAAGAACAATTAAATCTAAATTACACCAATATTTTTCCCTTTAATGACCTTACACAACTTTTTTAAGTCATAGTAATTACATTATTGGTCTTCTCATAATTATACATTTAAATTTTTAAAGTGCATATTGTTTAAATCATCAATTTTTGTATTGAAGTATTATGTCATATTGTAAAAATTAAGGTTTTGTTACGAATTTAAGTATTGTTTTGTGTTTAATATCAATGTTAAAAAAAAAAGGAAAAATTGATAAATAATTTAACTTTCAATTTTTATTTTTTTATTTATAAGTTAAGTCTTTGTTTAAGTCATCAACTTTTGTATTAAAGTACTATGTCATATTGTATAAATTAAAGTTTTATTACGAATTAAAGTATTGTTTTGTATTTAATGTCATGTAAATATATATCCCCCCTCGTGGGTAGGGGATAAGAAATACCATCAGTAAGGTATGCTTGTGGTACAAGTCCACTAAAATCCAATGAAAAATCCAGGAGCGACTATTCTAGAATGGACGGCTACCTGGGCTGCGTCTGATCCCAGAGGGGCGGCAGTAAGAAAAGGTATAAAAAGCATATTAAAATAAAAAATAATATAATGTCTTATAATAGTAAAAATTCGGTAGGGATATCTACCAAAGTGTAGACCGAGACCACGGCTGCCGGCGAGGGCTTGGCTGAATGTTTAAGACGTTCAGATGAGTCGCCAGTGGTTTATAACAATAATAATAATATAAATAACATGTATAATTATGATAAATTAATAAACCCTTTTGTGAAGTGCTCGAAGATTCAAAGAAGTCCACCTAAAAACGAAAATAAGAAAACCGAAGAGGGTAATAAAGAAAAAATAATGTTCCATGAAGGCAATATAAAGAAAACGCACGAGGATAATAGCAAAAATCAAAGTTCGTTACTGCAAGACAGTAATATTGAAGTCAACTCCAGAATGATTGAGTTGGAAATCTTGTGTAAAGATTTACAAAGAGAAATCTCTCAGCTTAAGGCAGAAAATTTAAAATTAAAAAAGGGAAAAAATAGTGTGCCAAATATATCCACTGATACTAAAGTTTGGACATACGAAACGGGTAAAGAAGAACTAATCAGAGAAACTGATTGGATTCTGAATACGAAAAGAAATCCGAAGAAACGAAAACCGGATAAGTCTCCTGATGTTAACACATCTTTGGAACCGCGAAGTCAACCTCAAGAGGAAAAATCTAAAGAAAACAATAAGGTCACTAAAAAATATAAACCTCCTCCGGTAATTTTGACTAATATAAAAAACTATTCTCATATTATAAACATAATAAAAGAAGAAAATATAAATGTTAAAGTCAACATGATGAATAATGATCAACTGAAAATTAATG
This sequence comes from Poecilobothrus nobilitatus, assembly GCA_947095535.1. Classification (NCBI taxonomy): domain Eukaryota; kingdom Metazoa; phylum Arthropoda; class Insecta; order Diptera; family Dolichopodidae; genus Poecilobothrus; species Poecilobothrus nobilitatus. The sequence continues at coordinate 193,924,001 of OX352772.1, forward strand.
TTGACAGCGAAAATGATTATAGAGTTTTAACAAAATCTATAAATAAAGCGAAGTTGGAATGGTATACGTATGAACACAAACTGACTAGACCAATTAAAGTTATGGTAAGAAATCTTCACCCATCATGTAAGCCAGAAGATATTAAAAAAGAACTTCTTAATAGAGGTTTTAAATGTCTAGATGTGACAAATAAAATTAAAAAAACTAAAGATAAAAATATAAAGACTGGAACAAAGCTTCCACTGTTTATGATATCTTTTGACCATTCGGAGGAAATAAATAAAATATACAAAATAGAATATTTACAGCACATGAAAATTGAGGCTCTCAGAAGTAGTAAGTCCTCAATGCAAAATACGCCGGAGTTTTGGTCATACACAAAAATTCTGCCAAAGACAGGCTAAATGTGCAAAATGTGTTGAGAATCATATGACAATAGAATGTAGTAAAAAAGAAAATTTCCAAGCCATATGTGTAAACTGCAACGAGGCACACCCTGCTAGTTATCGTGGTTGTTTGGTAGCAAAAGAATTACAGAAAAGAAGATTGAATATGCGCAAACCCAAACATTCAAATGTAATAAAAATATCGAAAAAAACTACACTGTTTATATCTAATAAAGTTGTGAATGGAGTTTTATACTCCCAAGCCTTAAAATCTAAAACAGAAGAAAATATTCTTACAGAGAAACAATCTAAGGTTATGAAACCTAAAAGTAATGACAAGGATGTGATGCACATGATACAAAACTTATTGCTAAAAATTGATGAAATCTCCATAAGATTAAATAAAATAGAAAAGAAATACATTAATGGATCTCATGAAACCCCTAAAAGACTTGTAAAAAATGTATCTAGATAAAATACGTATTGCAACTTGGAATTCGAATAGTGTCCTAAATAAAAAACGTGAACTAGAAATTTTCCTAAAGTCTAGAAATATTGATATATGTCTGATATCAGACACTCATTTGACAATAAACTCAAACTTTAAGATACTAGGTTATGAATGCTATAAGGCAGTTCATCCTAGTAATCAGCCGAGAGGAGGTAGTGCAATTCTAATAAAAGGCACTATAAAACATAATGAAGAATTCAAAATTGAGTCTGAAGAAATACAGCTTTCTATGATCATAATTTCATCTACTAAACAAGACCTTAATATTGGTGCAGTATATTGTCCACCAAGATGCAATATTAAGAAAAATATTTTTAAAGAACTCCTAAATGTCCACGGACATAAATTTTTGCTAGGAGGTGATTATAATGCCAAACATACTTATTGGGGTTCTAGAACAACCTCAACTAGAGGTAGAGAGCTAAAGAAAGCTATTCAAGAGTTAGGTTGTTGCCATCATTCGACTGGCAAACCAACTTATTGGCCCACAGACACAAACAAGGTTCCAGATCTAATTGACTTCTTCATAACCAAAAGATTCTCAGGCAACTATATAAATCTAGAAGATAACCATGATCTAGATTCTGATCACTCTGCTGTTATACTAGATTTGAATTAAAAAATAACTAGAAAACTAAATAAGCCCACACTGACAAATAATACAACAGATTGGTTAAGCTTTAAATATGAAATTTACAATCAAAAGAACAATTAGATCTGGAACTTGAAGGCTTTATTAATATAATTCAAAAAGCTGCTTGGAATAACACAAAAATAATTGAATATAAGTCAGCAGCAAACATTTATCCCAGAGAGATAACTGATTTAATAAAACGAAAAAGAAGGGCTAGACGTAGATGATAACAATCTCGTCACCCTGATGATAAGAAGATTTTGAACAGATTATCACAATCTCTTAAAAGAAAAATCAAGATTCTAAAATCAGTAGCATATTAAAATTATATAAAAGGTTTATCGGCAACAAAAGAATCAAATTACTCGTTGTGGAAAGCAACGAAGAGTGTAAAAAAGCCGATTAAGCACGGCCCGCCGCTCATGAAACCTGACGGAACTTGGGCAAAGGATAATAAAGATAAAGTCGAATTATTTGCAGATCATTTAGAAAATATATTCAAACCAAACGATATAAATTCTGATCTTTGTTTATTAGACAATGTTATAATAGAAGAAAACACTATTAATCCATTTACACAAGAAGAAATTAGTGAAATAATAAAAACTAAAGTTGAAAAAAGCCCCAGGTTTTGATCTTATTACAGCTCAGATTATAAAAGAGCTTCCACAAAAAGCCCTAAGATTTTTGAGAAAAATCATAAATGCGGCAGTAAAATTGAAGTACGTTCCGAGCGCTTGGAAAGTGGCAGAAGTTATTATGACAGCAAAACCAGAGAAGCCATTAAATGAGGCGAAATCTTATAGGCCAATATCTCTGCTACCCATTATGTCAAAACTTTATGAAAAACTGTTGTTAAAAATGCTGAAGCCAATTATATAAAATAAAAATTTAATTCCTAACCATCAATTTGGTTTTAGATTCAAGCATGCAACAATTGACCAAGTTCATAGAATAACAAATGTTATAGAAAAAGCATTCGAAGAAAAACAAATATGCTCCACAATATTTCTAGACGTAGCAGAAGCGTTTGACAAAGTTTGGCACGAAGGTGTAATATTTAAATTAAGAAGATTGATACCGTTACAATATGTACAGATACTCGAATCGTACTTTTCTGAAAGATTATTTAGAATTAAACAAGATGAAGAGTACTCTACACTAAGAGAAATAAAAGCAGGTGTGCCTCAAGGCAGTATTCTATGTCCTATATTGTACTTGCTTTATACAAGTGATCCACCAGAAGTAGAAAATGTAACTGTTGCAACATTTGCTGACGATACTGCAATATTGGCAGTAGGATCGAATATTGACGAAGCTACAAAAAAATTACAAAAAGCAAGTGAAAAAATATGTTACTGGACTATCAAATGGAAAATAAAACTAAATGAATCTAAATCTGTGCATGTTAATTTTTTTATAGAAATATAAAGAATCCACCTAAAATAAATTTAAAAGGTGTATTTGTATCAATCGAAAATTCTGCAAAATACCTAGGACTGACACAGGATGTCAAGCTAAGGTGGAATGAACACGTTAAAAAGAAAACTAGAACTTGAAAATAAATATAGAGAAAATTACTGGCTCCTAGGGCGTAAGTCTAAACTACCAATATATAATAAAGTGTTAATTTACAACCAAGTAATTAAACCTATATGGGTATATGGCATTCAACTTTGGGGTTGTGCCAAGAAAACGCATATTGAAAAAATACAATCTTTTCAGAATAAAGTCCTACGTAACATAGTAAGTACGCTGGTATGTACGTAATAGTGACATTGGTACGCTCCCTGGTATGTACGTAATACTGACATTCACAGAGATTTACAAATTCCCAAAGTTATAGATGAAATAAGTAGATATGCCATAAAGCATAAAGCTCGTTTAGAGGAGCATATAAATCTTGAAGCTGCTCAACTAATAAATAATCAAATTTTTATAGGAAGGCTTAAAAGAAAAAGATCTTTAGATATAGTACGAAGTACAGATTTCCTTAGGGAAAGTTCATAAAACCTATATTCAAAACAAGATAGCAAAAAATTAATGGTTATTTAATAAAGGAAGAGTGTAGTTTAGTCGGTAAGAATCCGGCATACACTTCTGCTACGGGGCGGTCTGTATCTTTCGAAGATTCCACACCAATCCACGTAAAAAAAAAAAAAAAATTTAAATATATATGCTGATGACACTAATATTGTTAACAAAGCAAACACACTAAGTGAATTGGAAACTGTATTAAGCAACGGCTTAAAGGTTTACAGTAATTGGTTGAATTTTAATAAACTTATTATGAACACAAAAAAAGCTAATTATATGCTATTCCGAATAGACTAAAAAACCCTTCTTAGCAGAACACAAAATATAAAATATTTGGAAGTCACAATTGACCAAACCCTTAAATGGGACAATCACGTCAAAAAAATAAAAAACACTATACTCCCAATAATAATGCGTATAAGATCAGGTGGTGCAACCAGAAGAGTGTTTAAACTTATCTATAATGGCTATATTTTATCAAAGATAAGATACAACATTACAAATTGGAGTCATTGTTCAAGTTTTCATCTAAAGCAAAAAGGTACAATAATGAATAAAGCACTAAAAATATTATTTATGATGGATATGAGATGTAGCACAAAAAAGTATATAAGGCCACAGAAGAATTGAATATTAATCAGTTGATCTATTTCGAAAAATGTAAATATATTTATAAAATAGTGAACAAACAATTAAAATCAAATACAACGAAAAAAAAATACAATACACAACTATAACAGAAGTAATCGATTTAAATTGAATATGTCCATAGCTAGAACGTCCACCAAACATAAAAATCTTTCACAAATCTTAAAAATAGTGCAATAAAATTATATAACATATTACCTAAGTGCATTAAAGATTGTAAAAATGTAGATAAGTTTAAATCTTCACTAAAGAGGCACATATGCAATTTTAGAAATTAAAAAATTAATTGTTTTTATTTTGTATTACTTAATTTGTTTGTTTTTAGACAATGTAATATTGTCTGAAATTAAATTAAAATAAAACAAATAAAAAAAAGAACCTTTAACCATAACCGTCGGCGTTTTTCTTTTTTATAAAAAAAAATGTGCAAGAAATTTAACACAAATGGCTGCGTGCCATAAGTGCAAAACAAAAATAAAGGGAGAAACCGGATTAGAAGTTTTTCAAATATAAATATGAAAAAACAGCTACCATTAGTTGTTAAGCCAAAAAGTAAACAAAAAAATTAACAAACAAAAAAAGATTTAAATACTAAAGGTTGACCCAAAAAATTTAAAAATAAAAAATATAGAAAATAGAAGGGATGGAGTAGTTGTGATTGAAACCGAAACTAAAGAAGAGAGTGAAAAATTTAAAGGTGAGTTAGAGGAAATGGAAAGGTGTGAAACGTTTGAAAGAAAGGTATGATATTAAAATACCGAAAAAGATTAAACCAAGATTTGAATTATTACATATGAATAATAAAATGAACGAAGTGGAAATAATAAAGAAACTTAGAAAACATAATTCATTTATGGAATTATGTGAACTGAAGATTATTAAAAGAAATACTATAAGGAAATACAATAAAGAAATGTACAATGTGATACTAGAGATAGACAAGGAATCTTTCCCCAAAATACTGGCAGCTGGAAAATTATGAGTCGAATGGAAAAATATAAAGTGTTTGATGCCATAAATGTCAAGAGGTGTTTCAAATGTAAGGATTTTAACCACATAGCGATGAGTCTACGAACAATTAGAAGTTCCTTAAGTGCCATCATCAATATAAAACGAGTAAATGTAAGAAGGAAAAAATAAATAAATGTATTAATTGTATAAAAGATAATCAGAAATTTAATTTAGGTTTAGATGTTAACCAGAAAACTTTGAGTAGACTATGTCCTGTATATTAAAATAAAATAAGTTGATTACATAAATAAATAAAAAACAATTGATTACTAGCAACTAAAGTACATAAAAGTGGTTGACCTTATGTCAAATAAATATGTACTAGTATTCGCCCGTCCCTCGAAATTCGAGGTGTTTTAATAAGCAATTACAATTCACGCAATAAATAATGGGATTTTTAAAATTTACTCTATCAAATATATATGATTTCTGAAAAGGATTTTTGTATTATTATTGTTTTTTTTTATTTATACGTTGAACTCGAAATTTGAGGTTGTTCGATAAATAACTGTGGTTAAACACAATTATCCATAGCCAATATTTATAATTTTTATTCAATATTTAGCCAATAATAATTATTGGCCAATATTTATAATTATTTATTTTATTATTTATTTTAATTTATTCTAACTTTAATTTTTTTTAATTTACTCTAAGTATTTGGTAGCCCTCAAAAGGGCTTTATTTATATTTGATTTTAATTCTCTATTTTGAGTTAAAAACGAAATAAGCAATTTTTTTTTATTTTATCATAAAGAAACTATATATACAGTATATACAGTTATACAAATTAAAGTTGGTTGGTATATCATTGAGTAAAAAGGTTTTAAATGTCTGTCATTTACACATTAAATATTATGATATAGTGTTTCAAATTTGATAAAAAAAATGTTAATAATTTTAATAATGGTAATGATATTAGTGATAAAAATAAAATTAATAATTCCAATAGTTATAGCACTGAAATTAGTAATAATAAGATTCAGATGACACAAAAAATAAGGTGTAATAATAATAGTAATAATAATAATAATAGTTACAATAATGTTAATGAAGTTATTAATGAATAATAATCCAACTAGTGTTATAAATGAAAATAAAAACTCTAAAATATGTAATACAAATCCTAAGAAAAGACACGTTACTTATATTCCTAAATTTTGGTCAAAAACAAGTGGAATTTTAAGGAATCATAAAAAATTTAGTAATAATAATATAAATAAAAGCATTAATGATTAAAATTATAATAAGGATAATAATGTTAGCAACAATAGTAATAAAAACATTAACAGTAGGAATGAATCTTTTATAATAATAGAGATGAAATTAATAATAGTAATAATAATAATTATAATAGTAATAGTAATGTTAAAAACAATAGTAATAACAATATTAGTAAAAATAAAATAGATGAAATAGATGAAATTAATAAACAATAGTAAAAAAATGGATGAAATTCATGATAGTAAGGAAAACATTAGCACTAGAGACAATTCGAATCTAACAAAGGTAGTGTCCAAATATCACAACTGGAACAAAGGAGAAACACCATATCTGCAAAACGAAGAAGTAGAAAATGTTTCATATAATAGCAGTTCACAGGTTGTAAATAAAAGTTTTTTTAAATACAATGGTTCCTCCAATAGTTAAATTTATTAAAAGAGCGATTGTAAATGGTGAATAAATATATATATTATCAAGTTTGCGAGATTATAGAATATATAATAATGTAAGATTATATTTACAATTTTTCCATGACCAAGAAGATATTTGCTATGAAGGTATAACGAAAACAAATATGTAAGTATTAATCAATCAGGAAGGATTACCAATGAATTATCAGGAACTGAGTGAATTATATTATCAATACCATAAAAGTATAGGACTTTCCAAAGAAGAGGTAGAAAAAGACCCAGAAGGATATAGACAGCACGCCTACAATAAATATAGAGAATATTTTAAAAAAATTAGGCATTCTTGGCAAAATTATTTGATTGGTAGGCCGAAATGACAGTTCATGCCAAATATAATATGCAAATCGGCAATTTAAAAATTTAGTATCTAAATATATGCAGCTTAAGAAATAAGACATATGAATTAGAAACAGTAATTAATGAATATACAGCAATGAAATCATGGCTTATAATATTCCAAACTATAAGGCAGTTTTCAATTGCGGAGATGAAATATGAAATAAGAGTTATCTTTATAAAAGATAATATAGATTTTACTGAAGTATTAAAAGATAAAAATTATAATTTAACCTAAGAATTGGTGCATTTTACAAGGCCCCAGTGGGAAATAGCAACATATTTATAGATTATTTGGAAAGCAAACTAAGAAATAAAGTATATTACATATTTTTTGCTGATACCAATTTAAATCTGTTCGATAACTCTAATGTAGTAATTAAGTATAAGATAGCCAAATCTTGTTATAGTATAGTTAACAAAATATAAAGTACCAGAGACACAGTTTACTCCAATACCTTGACCATATTATAACAAATTTTACAGATAAATATAATACTAGTTTTTCAATAGAAAATAATAATCCATCTGATCATCAATTAGCAATAGTATCATTAAAAAATTTAGTATTATGAGAATCCCAATTTGTGCTATTTTAGCACAAATATTGTAAGCGTGTAAATCAAATTTCATCTTATTATCGAAAACTATTCCTTAATATTTGTAATTATTGACAATTTCAATCAGATCTTTATTTATTTTGATGGTCATATTAATATCTTCTCCTTGTTTGTACATTCATTCAATGTATGATCGTTTTATTAATATTAAGTTTGCGTTTGTTTCCACATAGCCATTGATATAAATACTCTAGATCATTATTTAAGTAATTTTTTTTGAACTCCGAATCTTCTCCCACAATACAAATCAAGGTGTCTTATGCGAATAATAATAGATTGGAATGTTCGATTTTATTTTTCACATCATTTATACGGAAAAGCAGAACACCTAAAACGAAACCTTGTGGAACACCTAGTTTTATATCGCGTTTTTCTGATACTCTAGTGTTTGCTCTCGTTGTTTGGGTTCTACATGACAGATAACTTCCAAACCCCCGCACTTCATTTTCCATATTTCTTTAGTTTTCTAATAAGGTTCCTCTTTCAATAGTTTCAAAAGCACGCTTTAAATCTAAAAAAAGCTGCTATAATATATTTTCCTTTATCTCTCTTTTTTCCACTCATTTACTATCCAATTTAATACTGTCTCAGTGGAGTATGCTTTTCGGAAACCTGATTGTTCCTCACATAATATGTTGTTTTCGTATATCTATAAATTCTCTTCTTCTCCAAAATTTTTTCATAAAATGGCAAAATAAATGGCTTTAATTGCTCTCCGGTTTTAGGATTTTTATTTTTTCAATGGGTATCACAAGAATTTGTTTCCATGACCCTGGAAATATACTTTCAGATAAAGACTTGTTTATTATTTTAAGAAGAAATGGTAATGTGACATCCTTGCAATCCAACACAATATCCTTGTTTAATCCAATAAAATCATTTTGCAAATTAATTTTCTTTATATTATTTTCTAATTCTAAAAGGTTTTTCTTTTTTTTTTACGAGAATTGGTGAAAAACTCGAAAGTCATCAAGAGGAACTGCACGTGGTGGGGGAAGGCTGATTGGGGAAATTGGAATTGGGAAATTTGTGATTATGCCGGATAGGTAGGAAAATTTGGAGGAATATTTTGAAGAACGATTTTAATGTTCTTCTTAAACTTAAGTAAATTGTACGTATATGAATTACCAGCTTTAAAGAACAGATGTGATGGTATATGGTTCCACAAACGGGATTTGCGCATAACAAACGAATTTCCATAAGCTGAATTTCACCATCTTGATAACTCTACATGATAGGGATGACCCTCTGTTTCACTTCTTGTTTCTCGTTGGAAAACTTTGAGTGGAGCTATTAACTGTTTTATTTTTTTAAAGCAGGTGTTAATCTCCACGAGATATCTAAAAAACAAGGTCAGTGACCCAACGGTACGGTGATGGCTGAGTGGAGTGAGCATTGAAGTAACACTCGGGTCGTTAATAAGACAAGTAGCTCTGTTTTGCACATTATCTAGATAACCCAGCGCTGTTTGAGGGCCTGCAGCCCAAATGTGTGCATTATACTCCATTTTCGGTTTAATGTACATTTTATAGATATTGAGAAGATCAGATGCAGAAACGGAGATTTTGCAGCGGTACAAAAATGCTAAACCTTTAGCTGCATCTTTAGCTATACCAAAAATGTGATTTGACCAAGTTAATTTTTAGTTTAACTCGATAACCAGCATATTTAACTCTGTTGAATGCTGCAAAATTTCTCGCTGAAATAGTAGGTTAGGAATAGTGGTGGCAATTTTTCTCAAGATCAAGCAGCATTGAAGTTTTTTTGGTGTTGAAATCAACTCTGTTTTTTGCTGTTGTATTAAGTTGGTGATTAATGTTACAGCGGCTAAAAAACTCATTGGAAGCCACAAGGGTGCTGTCGTCTGCGAAGCTATGAATAGGATTGGAGGTTAATGAAAGTAGGTCATTGATAAATATTAAGAAGAAAGTGGATGATAAAACTGATCTTTGAGGGACACCAGCATCTATTTTGAGTTTGTCAGATGAATATCCTTCGACCAATACACGAATCGTACGATTCCAAAGGAAATCTTCAATCCATTTTAAAAAGACCCTATTTTGACCTAATGCTTTGCATTTTGCCAATAGAGCATCGTGCTAAACTTGGTCGAAAACCTTAGAAATATCAAGAGCCACAATATCGAGCTCCGGAATGATGGAGGCTGATGTTTAGCTTCTCACAAAGGTAAGTCATGAAATCACCGGTTGAACGACGGGCTCTGAACTCGTATTGTCTGTCATGAAGCAAACCTTTGTGATCCAGGTATTTCAGAAGCTTGTGATTCAAAATTGTTTCCATTACTTTGGAAAGGACCGAAGTTATAGCAATAGGGATCGCTTTTGTTACCTTTTTTGGGAATTGGGAAAACATGTGCAACCTTCCATTGCGTAGGATGGATACGCGAAATGAATGAAAGGAAATTCCTTAAATTTAAAAGAACTGGTTCTTTCTTCTTATTATTACTAAAATTAACAATAGGGATATTTTTCTTTACGTCCTCAACACTTTTAATGAAAAATATATAAATTTCACTAAAATTTTTGTTGTTGCTTTTTTTTATAACATATTTTTTAATTTCTTTCCACATGCCTTTTTGATCTCCTTCTTTTTCCTTAATTTTGTTTTCAATATATTTATTTTTAAATTCATTTGATTTTCTATTATAATTGCTTTCCACATGCCTTTTTGATCTCCTTCTTTTTCCTTAATTTTGTTTTCAATATATTTATTTTTAAATTCATTTGATTTTCTATTATAATTGCTTCTTGCTAATCTATATTCATTAAAACTATTATTACTATTTATAAAGGAATTAATTTCGTATAATCTAATTTTTCTCTTTTCATTAATTCAAGTTCACTGTTTAACCACTCTGCTGAGTTCTTTTTGGTTTAAATGATTTTCTTAATGCATTTAATGATTTTATCATACAACCATTAAATTTTATGGCTAAAGATTTAATATTATTTATATTGCATATAACTAAAAAATTATTTCTATTTAATTCAGCTATAAAAACCTATTTGTTATAGTTTATGTAACTTATTTCGTTATCTAAATGTCTTACTTCTACATTATACTTATCTTAATTCCAATCCTTTCGTGAACAGTTAAATTAAATTCTTATTTAACTTTTATTTCTATATTTGTCATTTCGTCTGCTAAAATATAATCTATAATAGTGCTACTATACTATTTCTTATTCTGGTATACTCTTAACCGATTGTTCAATATTAAAATCTATCACTAATTGATCAATTTGGTTTTTATCATTATTATTAGATTTATATTCAATATTAAAATCCCCTCCAATTACATTGTTTTCTACAAAATTGTAATTAATTTCAAAATATTCTCTAAGTTTTATAATAAATTCACTACACCTCATTTCCCTTGATCTATATAATCCTATTATCTTTCAAATTTTATTGTTTACAAGAATTCTAATTTTTAAAAGCCATAACTGTCTATCAATTCTAAATTCATTTATTTGTATAGCTTTTGATAAGCATTGAAACACTGTATATCCTAATATATTATATTCACTAAATTGAGTATAATCCGTAATAGTAGGTATAGGGGCACTTTGGCATGGGAAAAAATAAGCCCATATCGCACGACCTAGTTTTTAATAAACCATATCGCACGCCCACGCAAATTAACCTATATTTGAATGACCTTAAGTTTTAGAGAAAGCGGAAGTGTTGTGACCTGGATTCTGTTAGAAGTTGGGGTAAAACAAGTCTTTTAGAGCTCTTTGATTGTATATTATAATAGATGAACATGAAAATAGTTAGCAAAACTATTATATGTAAATATTAAAGCACGTGTTATTTAATGTTAGTGAACTAGTTTTAAAGTGTATCTTTAAGGAATGCGTGTTTTTTTTTTGTGTTGGTTTACTATAGGAAGAAATACAAAATAACAATTAGCATCTTCGTTTTTTTTTTTTTTTTTTAGCAGAATATCTGGTTTAGATTACTATGTAGTATTTTAAAAAGGTAGAAAAAGATTGCCTCTTTCTTGAAAAGTTGAATGCAAATAGATTGATATAGTATAGTATAGTAAGAACGTAGAATATATATCTACATATATATGTTGCATATAAAAAGGTTAAAAAGAAATTCAAAATAGAAATTAGCGTCCACATGTTTCTTTTTCTTTTTGTCGTTTGATTAAATCTGGTCTTATTTACAATATTTGTATATTATTTAAAAGATACAAAAAAAAGGTAAAAGAATAAATTGAATTATCAAGATAAATTTATTAAGAATATATTGCATTCTTAAATTTCTGAATACCTGTTATATGTATATTATTACCTGGTATATTAATATTCTGAATACCTGGATGGCTTGTATGTTATGAAATTAGAAGGTCGAAACAAAAAGGAAAATCAAAAGGGTATTAATTTCTATGTAGAAAATTCTAAAATAGAAACTATGTAATCAGAAGATTTAAATTGAAATTTGTAATTATATCATACAGATGGTAGACACATTACGTTTTCGTTTTGTATTAAGTTGAGTACTTATTTTTTCTAATTTTCATTTTAAAAATAAATTTCTCGTTTTACTTTTTTTCGTTCTGATTAGGTGGTACGAAATATAATAGTACATTGCCTACTTATATTGAATCATCTATTCTAATTTTTTTTTTTTTTTTGTGTTGAGTTAACTAGTTTTACTATAGGAAGAAATACAAAATAACAATTAGCATCTTCGTTTTTTTTTTTAGCAGAATATCTGTTTAGATTACTATGTAGTATTTTAAAAAGGTAGAAAAAGAAAGAGGCAAGAAAAGTTGAATGCAAATAGATTGGTATAGTATAGTAAGAACGTAGAATATATATCTACATATATATGTTGAATATAAAAAGGTTAAAAAGAAATTCAAACTTTATTAACTTTAATGTACAAAATATAAAGTGCATTTTATTTTTAGAGTATTACAAAAATCTCTTTTTAAATAAGTTTTTACGATGACTACTACTTAAAATTGTAGATATGATGGGTTCAATGATCTTTATTCGCCTTTGAAATCTCATTCTATCAATTGCATATTGTTTCCAGTGATTTTTCCGAGAAAAATTGTAAGCAAAGCTCCATACATACATAACTTTAATTTGTAAAGTTGAATTAAATCGTACTTTTCTAGTTGGATTATTTAATTCCATATGATCTATATATTTATGTTACAAATAAAAATCAAATGTTCAATTTTTAACAATGATGGCATTGTATTGGTTAAATCATTTATTTTAGTACTATCTATGTATTTTTCAAGAAAATTTTTTTTCTGCTTTCCTTTAACTAAATTATATCAGCTGATTGTAAATAGTACTTAAGTGTATCCCTCAAACATAAGTATTCTACTGTACCACTATTCCATTTTAATCCATTTATTTTACTTTCAGGATATTGAATATTGTATTTTGTTTCATGATTAAGTTCTTCTTCGGGGTAAGGCGCTTTAAAATGATATACAATTGGAATCAAACTCCCCTTTTTAAGAATAGCCAATAAAATATATTGCTTTTCATTTCCTTGTACAAATTGTAAGTCAACAATGAAAATTTGTTGGTTATCCATTATGAATGTTGATGAATGAATAACCTTTTGAGTGAATGAAGCAGGACTTTATATTCTCTTTCTGAGTGTACATTTTGGTATAAATATAGGTTTGCTATCATGAATAATTAATTATTTAATTATGGTTTTTCACCCATTTACAATGATGGTGGCTGGGCCAACTTGTTGTGGAAAAACTACTTTTATTCCTAACCTAATAAAATTAAAAAATAAAATCATACATCCCCAAATCAACAATATTATTTGGTGTAACCCAGATAAAAATGCAGTACCGAATGATATAACAGATCTTGAGTTAGCAACAGTATTCCTGATTTTAGTGATAATAGAAACTCTGTATTAATTGTGATAGATGATATGATGTTAAATTCTTATGATAGACATGTCTGCGAACTATTTACTAGAGGATCGCATCATAGAAATTTATCGGTAATATTTGTAACCCAAAATATATTTCATCAAGGTAAATTTTCCAGAGATATTTCAGTGAATTGCAAATACATAATTCTTTTTAAGAATCCTAGAGATAAATCACAGATATCACCATTAGCCCGTCAAATATATCCGAATCAGGTCAAGGAATTTGAGAAAGTATATAATGAAGTGACATCTAAGCCATATGGTTATATATTAATAGATCTTACTCAAGAAGTTAATGATTTATTTAGATTGTGAAGTGACATTTTCGAGCAAAATTTGTGTTATTGTACAACAAATCAGTGGGAACAATATGCAAAAGAATATGAAACGATTGAAAATCAACCGACATATATTGCACCTGTTAAAAAATTCTAAACCGAAATTCCAAAGAGTTATTATAAAACATTGTGAACCAGATGTAATTAAAACAATTTGTGAAATATCGTTAAATATTTTAAATGGTAACTGTAAGTTGAATAAAAAAACAAAAAATCAATTAAAAAGATATAAAAAGGAGTTAAGATCACTCATTTGTTATAAAAAATCAATAAATAATAAACGAAAAATTATTGTTCAAAAAGGAGGATTTTTACCTACTCTTCTTGGTGCAGTTCTTTCAGGGTTGATTGCAAATCTTATAAAATGAATAATTCATCATATAATAAAATGATAATTCTCAAACCGGAAATATATGAAAAACTTAAACAAAATTCTAATCTTGAAATTAACCAGTTGGATAAAAATATGAAAAAAATTATGTTAAATAAGCATTTGACTGATATCCAGAAATGGTATTTTTTACGGCAAACCTTGTTTAAAAAACAAAATCAGAGCAGAACTCTTCCACAAAACAGAGAAAAAGGAAAAACGATACTAATGGAATCAAAAAGTACTCAAACACGTGTAAAACCATTACTTAAAGATGTAAAGATACAATCAGATTCTGTTAAATATAGAGACATTAAAATGCAATTCCCTGAGGAAGAAATATATGAGGATACCCCTGATAATGTGTTTGAAGACGAAGAAAATGAAGAAAATGTTTTATCAAAAGCAATGTCTGCTGCAACAGCGGGGGAACGTTTAAGAAAACGAAAATCAATTAGGAGTAAAAATGTTCAAATATTTCAAACAGATACTGGTGATATAATAACAGTTCCATTAGATAGTCCAAGTCCACCAACGAAAAAGGAAAAAACTATAAATAGATCTCCAAAACGTTTATTGCGATCAACGAAAGCAGGTGATACTCAAACACAACTTAATTTTCCAATTCGTAAAAATAAATCTACAAGTTCATGGACAACGTACAAGTAAATGATGAATTTTACGTCACATTACTCATTACAGATGAATCACTATCTATGAATTTTTACCCCGAGAACACATTATCAAATTTTACGAATAAAATGGATAAATATATGATCGATTCTAATTGGAAAGTTGGTGTATCTGAAATATATGCTAATGATTTTATTCCAAATGTTTATGGTGAGGAATGGGAAAAAAGTACTCAAATATATATCACTGGTATGCAGACAAACCGTATTGGTGTTGGGACTACTTATATATAGTAACGATCAAATGATATGCGATTGGAAGGTTCTGTTACTTCCTACTTTAATTCAAAATATTCGACCATTATTAGGATTTTCAAGAAAAGAAGTTTTACGTCAACTAATTTGGGGTATTTTTAACTTTATAAATGACGATACAAACTATGTAATACCAAACAAAGCTGAGGAGTTTCCAAAAACTTTATTATACACTACTATCTGTTTAAGTAAGCCAAAAGTTAACATCAAATTAAGAACAAATTTCACTTACAGCTTAGATGGACTTTTAAAAATATATTTTGATCAAGCTTTCGTAAAATTAACTGACCCTAAAAAATATAAACCTCGTGTAATTGAAATTTTTAAATTGTTTATTGATAGCATGAATTTAATTCCTGTAGAGAAACCAGATATGTTTTTTATATATACTGATATTATTGAACCACAAAATATAGGTGGTAAAAATGTAAGATGTTTAAGAACTGTTAATACAGAAAATGCTTTTACTAACACAGTAAAAGAATTTAACATAATTCAATATTGTAATGTTGAAAAATCATTTGATAGTATTTCAATGCTCTTATGTGATAAATATGGTTATAAAATAAATTTTAGTGATAGTAGTATTCCTACAAAAATTGTATTACATTTTAAAAAAGTATAAATAAATGTCAGTTTGTAAATTTTAATATTAATTTTATTTTAAACGTAATGGAGAAAGTGTATTACAGATATTATTTAGTACAATCCGGAAGAGGTCTTGATGACATTGGGCCTTTATTGCATTCTACCATACCTTACCAAAGAGGTCGCGGATTAGGAAGTTTTTTTAGAGGTCTTTTTAAGTATTTGAAACTTATATTTGCTTCAGGTGCTAATATATTTAAAAAAGAGGTCATTAACTCTGAAATGTATGGATCTGGTAAAAGAAAAAGGAAAACTATAAAAAGACTTAACATTAGCAATTCAAATTATTCTATGTCAAAACGGCGTAAAGTTAATAAGAAAAAGAAACTAAAAGATATTTTTTTTCTGAATTAGATATTTTAAAAACTCAACCTATTCAATCCAGTATTTTACGATCTGAGGAGGTTTCTTACAATCCAATTGCTTCCCTAGACAATCCGTCAACAATCGAATTTCTATCATTAGGTCATGGTGATACATATAGAGATTTATCTTCTGTATATTTACGATTAAAAATACAAATTTTAAAAAAAGATGGAACTCATTGGAATAATGATAAAGGAACTGATGGAAGACTAATAGCACAACCAAGTGTTGTTAATAATCTTCTTCACTCTCTAATAAAACAGTGTAATGTACAGTTAAATGGTAAAAATATAACCCCCTGAGACGGTAATTACCACTACAGAGCTTACATTGAATCATTATTAAATTATGGTACAGATGCAGCAACAACACATTTGGAATGTGCCGGTTGGAATCTGGATAAACCAATATAGCAAAATTTGACAATGTTAGTTCAAAGGAGTGCCAAAAAGCTTACCAAAATAGCAATGTTGTAAAGCTTATGGGCAAATTACATGTAGATATGTTCAATCAGCCAACTCTTTTGATAAATAATGTTGATGTTAGAATAGTTTTAACATTAGAAAAACCAGATTTTTTATTTTTCGGAGATGATTCTGATGAATCTCAATTAAAAATTGTAGAAGCAACATTGTTTATGAGACATGCAACTATTAATGCTAGTGTATTATTAGCACATAATGCTGTTATTGAGAAGTGGAGCGCCAAATATAATTATAAACGGGTAGAAGTAAAAAGTTTTACAATTCCTTCTAATAGTACAACTATTTCGCTTGATAATGTATTTATTGGGCAGTTACCAAACACGATATTATTTTGTATGACAGAGAATGCCGGTTACTCTGGAAAAAGATCAAAAAATCCATTTAATTTTAAACACTTTGATATTTCTCAATTCATGTTATATGTAAATGGAGTACAAATACCTAATACAATAATTGAAACCAGTTTTACGGAAGAAAATAATTGTTATGCACGTGCATATCATACGCTATTTTCTGGTACAGGCATATATCATAATGATAAAGGTCATCAGATAACAAAATCTATGCTTAGTAATGGATTCTTTATATTAGCTTTTGATTTAACTCCAGATGCATCAGGAAATGAAGTGTGTCATGGATTACTTAATCAAGGCACTGTCCGAATTGAAGCAAGGCTATCAAAACCGCTTCCATCAACTCTATCTGCTATAGTTTATGGAGAATTTGATGCAAGTTTACAAATTGATAAAAATCGAAATGTGTTCACAAATCTATAAATAGATTACTTAAGACTTGAAGTATTTCTTATGATGTCATTAACCTGTGCACTTGTAGATGTAACATTTTGTTGTGATGATAAAAACAACTTATTCGCGAAAGATATTTGCTTACTTGGAATTAAAGAACCTTGTAAAAAATTAATAAAATAGTTTACATACAAATTTCCAACAAAAGAACTTTTAAATTATCATCTTGAAAATTATACTTTTGGAACTGTTCACAATAATAAAATAAATAACGATCTTAGACAGATATTGGAGAAATTTGATATTATTATAACAAATGAAAAAATAAAAAAGATTTCTTAATAAATTACACTAACGAAATAAGTAAAGTGTATGATTTAAGTAAATTTGATTCATGAATACTTTAGAATTAACTAATATATTAAGATGTAACAAATACACAAACAAATTTTTGAAAGGAGTTTTTGCTTTGGATAAATTACCTAATATAGTTGAAAGGCCAACATTGATGATTGTAAACACTGATAAAGCCAAAGATCCTGGAACACATTGGTTAGTTATTTTTATTCCAAAAGATGGTTGTATAGAATATTTTGATTCTTACGGTGGCACACCAGATAAACCAGAAATTCTTAATTATTTAAAAAACCAATGCATAATATTTAATGATAGACAATTACAAAGTAACTTTTCAGATGTATGTGGACAATATTGTTGTGTTTACGCTTGGTGTAAGTGTAATAATATAAGTATGAATAAATTTTTAACACAATTAGTTAGTTATATCCATAATGATAATCTAATTTTAAAACTTTATAACAGCATATTTGGGAAAAAGTATATTCAGAGCTGTGTTTCTAAACAAAAAATATAAATATATATATCTAAAATATTGCGGTTTTTTAACTCATTTTAAAACAACTGTGAGAGGAATAGTATCATATACAATATGTTATTGGCCTATACCTACTTTTTAAACGAAGCACATACGGTAAAAATTGTTGTTGGTTTTCATACATAATTAATAGAAGCAACAATTTCATTACACCGCATTGGGAAAAAATTAATGTTTATTAATTATGAAGATTGGTTGGAATTTTATCAGCAATATCATCTACATCCTAAAAATAAAGTTTCCTGCTTACAATTTGGTATAAAAGCTGAAAAACCACGGTCATTTGTACTAAAAGATGAGGAAATTGATAAATTTCGTAATCTATTTAATTTTATCCGCTTAGTAATGGTTTACAACAAAATTGCTGAAGGATGTGTAAAAGAATACGTAAGAAAATATATTAGAACGTGTGTGGAAAACCAGCAAACTATATTAAAAGATGAAATATACATAAAGTTTTTGTTAAATGGTTAGGGTTCAATGATGATCATAATACTTGGATTAATAAAAAAAAATATTTGATATTTATTTGTGCTATTTATACTAAAATTTTTAAATAAAAATTTAAACATTATATTTCTAATTAATTATTAACATTAGATCTTTTATATCCATAGGGAAATGAACTACCATCTTCCATAAATTTACATTTTTCTAGCCTAGTTTGATATTTTTTTATTTCAGGAACTGTGATAACTTTATGCTCTTTATTACGTCTAATATTTTGTGAAAGTATGTATATATCGTTGTCTTCCTTCACATTTAGCACCGCTTCTTTAATTGTATTAAAATTAATTTTTTGGGAGGCTGTATATTTTAAACAAATTCCTTTAACTTTACAAACTAGTTTTTCTTCGTTGTGTTTCGTACTGTGAACTTTATATGCATAGTTTTTAGGGCCTCAACTTACAAATTCTGTAATGTAACTTCCAACACCATAACATTCTAGTTCATCGGTCATATCTCCTATAAAATCTTCTGTTTGGGGTTCATATTCTCCTGTACGACTTGTATATATTACGGAATCAGTGTCATAATATAAAACTCTATCCTTTAGTTTTTCTAAATAACTATATAATTTTAACCGAGCTTGAGTAGTTGTGTAAGCTGCAATACATACATTTATAGTAGATAATGATTCACCTGCTTCTTCTTTGTACTGCCAATTAACTATAATGTTTTCCTCACTTACTGGAAGAATACCACAAACGTCTATAGATGGATTTGTTAACATGTCATATAAATCCTTAGGTTGATTAATAATTATTGTTTTTTGTAAGTTTTCTCTCTGTCCAAATTTACCCCTAAAAGAATTAGGCATTAATTTTGCAAAAGATCGTAGTCCCTGATTATTTACAATTTCATTAAATTCTAGTTGAATATTTTCATTTCTAAGAAAATCCGTTATATACTTTTCTTTCTCTTCCTTTGTTATACAGTTACTAGTCCATCCCGATGCCTGTTGTTTTATTTTTAAAAATTTGTTCATCATTTGTGTGAAAAGACCATCTGTTTTTGTTACACCATTGTATTGACATATGTTGTAACTCCATATTTCATGAATTTCTAATATTTTATATTCCAATTCAAAAGCTTTTAACACTTCATCAATAATCCATGTTCCAGGTAATTTGTTGTTTTGTTTTACAGGTAATACTGGATGTATAAGATTTTCTGGTGGCAAAATTTTACATTTTATAAGTCTATTCAAATCTTTTAAATTTTGTTTAGTACAATTAACGTTTCCTACATAAACATCTGGATGGCCGACAGGAAATTTTCCATATTTGCAAACCCATGAATATAAAGAACAAATATCTATATATTTTATTTTTTCTCCTTTTTTACATTTGTAGTAGTTGTAAACATTATCTGTACGACCACCATAAAAAGAATCCCGAGGTTTTAATGGTGAAAGTTGTACTAATGGATGGTTATTTAAGTAATTCATTTTGCTTTTACTTATTTGAGAATAAAAATCACATTCCCACATTTCAATTACAATGTAATCTAATCTTTTCAACCTATCAGATTTTCTAATAGTTCTATCATATCGTTCATTCATTGTATCATTTTTATCATCATATAAATATGAATTACGATTACGTGGAAAACAGTTAGGATGACCGTGATAATAACATCCATAAAATTCAAAAACTTGATTAGTTTCTGAACAAAAACCATCAACTTTTACACCGGCTAAGACAGCTTCTTTTTGTTTAGCAGCATGTCTAATGTTAATATTCCGTTTTTCCTCCTCCCAAACCAACCATTGAATAGCTGCCTTTGATTGGTTATCTGAATACCTATACCCGTTTTTGGGTATTAAACCAATCGTATCTGGTTTTAAAAAATTACGTTTATATGCAAGATTACAAGCAGACGCTATAGTTGTGGCCTCTAGAAAAGATTCAACGTTACATTCTCTAAGAAAAATTCTCTGAACTTTAAGCATGATTGCGTTAGTAGTGCTACGTCATTTATACAATATTTTACAATATCATTTTCCATATAGAATTCATCATTTTTGTGATCTTCATACCATTTCAGAAATACTTCACGTTCGTTAGTTTTCATGGTATCTGGGTTATAATATTCAACAGGTGGTAATGGTCCAATATAATTTTTAATTTCCGTTGTATTGAAGAGATGCGGGAAATTTCCTTTTTTCAAATCAATTTGTAAATCAAAAGCCTTTGGTAATTTTGATAATGCCAATGCAAAGTAATTAATTGAGTCTATAAATTTTATGTAATCTAATAACATCATGATAATTTTTGAACCTCGCATAATTAGTTTAGTTTTTAAAGAGGTTTTTTCTAATATAATATTTAAAATAAATTGATGGTCAAAAGATTGTCCATTATGTGCTATTAGCACGACAGTTTTGAATTGTTTTCTTATTTCCATTATGTACATCAGAAATTGCTCTATAATATTTCCCTCTTTAATTCCTCTTCTTCTAAATTTACATGTTTCACAAAAATATAACGAGGACAAAACAAATACATGCGTCACATCTTTGCTCGAAAACACACAAATTTGGTTCATGTAGTTTAATATCTGATAGAATACCTCTTATGTACTTCTCTCCAAAAGCTTTTTCTTGTTGTGTTTCCAAATCGTAAAATATATAAATAAAATTTTTTAGTTTAGGTTGATTTTTGTTTTGTTGAATAAAACATTTATGATTCTCAGGAACATAGTTACTGCAAATCTTGCAAAAGTATTCAACACATACTGTTGGCTCTATAAAGTTTTAAGCAAGACAAACATTTTTTAACTTCGTCACAAATACTGTTGCGTTTTGAACTTGACGCCCTATGGTTATCTAAACACATTCGACCTCGAAATGAACGATTACAATCATTGCATAAAATTTGTTTTGAATTATTAAGACATGGTGGAGAATTTTGACAGCATGGACATGTTCCTGTGCATCTATGATTACTTTTATTGTTGTATGGAATGTGGCAATCTTCACAATAATAATTGGCGCAAAAGGTTGCAGTCAGCGATTTTATTACGTTGTAGTGATTTTTATAAAACAACAAATTTAGCTGTTTTTCAGGTCCAATTCCTTCAAATATTACCTCTCTGCATCTTGTTCCCAATTTGTACACAACAATTTTATAATTTTTCAAATATTCTTGAAACTTTTTGAGTTCCTGTATTCCACAACCTTTATTTGGAATTTTTACTCCTGCATTTTTAGTTAGTTCGATAGCTTTTAAAGTTTGTAATTTTCCTGTATCATTACGAATTTTGTGTTTGTAGTTCTTATCATTTTTAGTTTGTGATATTGCCACAATTAAGGCCTGAGGTAGACATAAATTGCTTTTGTTTTTAATGCAAATTATTCCCTTTCGCTTTAAGCTTTCCTCATCATATGATGAATATTTTTGTGATCTTCCTCTCCCAAATGGTAGCCTTACAGAAGTAACTGAAAGACAAAATGTATCTGTGCTTAAACCTGTAACATAAAAACAAAATAAAAGTATTAATAATAAAAATAATAATGAAGTATTTATTTAGTAGTTACCTTCAGAATTACTTTGAAAAATGTTTGATATCATTTCTCATACATCAGAAAATGTTAGATCGCCTGCATTTCTAAAACTTAGCCATCCAGGACCATGTTGCTGGAAGCTTTCTCCACAGAATGTTAATCCTACCTTATCTAGAGGGTGCAAATCAGTTGTAATATCTTGAATTATTTTATACAATGCGTTTTTTATCCAGTTAACCTGTTCTATGGTATTAGGAACTGAATTAATTATAAACTTGACTTTACGTCCGCGTACGTTAAAACGTTTGACTACTGATGCTGAATCACTTTCAATCCTATAAAGAAGTGATTCTATCTCCGGTGAATGATTAAAAAATCTTTCTAATAAAATTTTTTTTGACATTTTTTATTTTTTTTTGTATTGACTCGCTTGCTGCAGCTATTTGACCAAACTAACCAAAACTAATTTAAATATTTCGTTTTTAGAGTAAAAAAAAAAAATAAATTTCTTCAAGCAAATATTTGCAACAATGTTTGTAAGATGTATGAATTTTAAAAAAGTAATTACAATAAATTCAATTTAATTAAATATACGTTAGTAGATTGTATATATTACATGCAATTGCATTTGATATAAATTATCGAAAAGGAATTTATATAATAAATTCAGGTTTAAACACAAAAAAATTTTGTTTTTACAGTAAACACCTATCTTCAAACAAAGTATTTGCAACATTGTATTTTTGATAAATTATATCTTCCTTTTTTTTTTCTAATTAAAACTACCTACATCTTTTTGAATCTTTCTTTGAAATAGAAAATATTTTAACAATGTAGTTTGATTTATGAAGCCGAAAGCAGTTACAATAAATTAAAATTTTAATTAATATGCTTTGGTGAATTCTATAGACTTCTAACAATTTTATTTAATATAAATACTGCAGAATTTTATAGAAGAAATCAGTCTTACTTACTTACTTCTTCCTTAAATTAGTCTTACTTAAAATCAAGCAAAGCAAACAACATAATCAAGCATGGACAACAACACTGAAGACATATTTTTCTTTACACAACCAACACAGGTTGTGCTTCCACCGAAGAGGAAGAAATCCCAGCATCAGCAACAACCTCAACACCAACAAGCATCACAGCACCAGCAACAATTACAGCAGCAGCAACAAGCCCAACAACAACAACAACAATACGAATAACACCAATCATATGAGCAACCAAAAAGAAAAAGATGTTTGGAATCATTTAATGCAAACATAAAAAGAAAAACTTTTTTAAAGGTAAAAGATATGGAGCCAGATGAGCTCTATACAATTAAAAAAGTTAGACTATTACCAACAGTTAATGGACCGTCTTGGGTTTTTGAAACAGAAAATTACATAATTTTCATACCAAAAACCTATCTGAACCTATTCGAAGATAAGGAATTCCGGGAGGAAATTCTAAAAGGCAATCTCTATTTAATTAGAGATAGCACTGAAAATTTAAAACTGCTTGATGAAACAAGCAATAAACATTTAGCAAATAATCAATAAAATTGTAATAAAAATAAAATTAATAAATAAAAAAAATTTAATAAAAAAAACAAAATTCTGTGTTTTACTTGTTTACACTTTTTTTTTGCTTTTAAATTTTTCTTTTTTTACAGCTATTTAGATTATATATTTTAATTATAAATAATAGATGTTTAAAAAAAATTTTTAATAAAGAGAAAGTAATTACTTATATTTAATAAAAAACGTTTGCATTTTATTTACATTTTTTTTCTCAGGCTTTTCAGTTTAAGCTCTGTAAGACTATTTTAGAGAGTCATATAAAAAAAAAAAAATAATTTTTATTTGTAACATAAATATATGGATCATATGGAATTAAATAATCCAACTAAAAAAGTACGATTTAATTCAACTTTACAAATTTAAGTTATGTATGTATTGAGCTTTGCTTACAATTCTTCTCGGAAAAATCATTGGCAACAATATGCAATTGATAGAATGAGATTTCAAAGGCAAATAAAGATCATTGAACCCATCATATCTACAATTTTAAGTAGTAGTCATCGTAAAAAGATATTTAAAAAGAGATTTTTGTAATACTCTAAAAATAAAATGCACTTTATATTTTGTACATTAAAGTTAATAAAGTTTGAATTTCTTTTTAACTTTTTTATATGCAACATATATATGTAGATATATATTCTACGTTCTTACTATACTATACCAATCTATTTGCATTCAACTTTTCTTGCCTCTTTCTTTTTCTACCTTTTTAAAATACTACATAGTAATCTAAAGAGATATTCTGCTAAAAAAAAAAAAACGAAGATGCTAATTGTTATTTTGTATTTCTTCCTATAGTAAAACTAGTTAACCAACACAAAAAAAAAAAAAAATTAGAATAGATGATTCAATATAAGTAGGCAATGTACTATTATATTTCGTATCACCTAATTAGAACGAAAAAAAGTAAAACGAGAAATTTATTTTTAAAATGAAAATTAGAAAAAATAAGTACTCAACTTAATACATAACGAAAACGTAATTTGTCTACCATCTGTATGACATAATTACAAATTTCAATTTAAATCTTCTGATTACATAGTTTCTAGTTTAGAATTTTCTACATAAAAATTAATACCCTTTTGATTTTCCTTTTTGTTTTGACCTTCTAATTACATAACATACAATACATCCTATACCAGGTATTCAGAAATTTAAGAATGCAATATATTCTTAATAAATTTATCTTGATAATTCAACTTATTCTTTTACCTTTTTTTTTTGTATCTTTTAAATAATATACAAATATTGTAAACAAAACCAGATTTAATCAAACGAAAAAAAGAAAAAGGTACATGTGGACGCTAATTTCTATTTTGAATTTCTTTTTAACCTTTTTATATGCAACATATATATGTAGATATATATTCTACGTTCTTACTATACTATACCAATCTATTTGCATTCAACTTTTCTTGCCTCTTTCTTTTTCTACCATTCTTCTTGTCTCTTTCTTTTTAAAATACTACATAGTAATCTAAACCAGATATTCTGCTAAAAAAAAAAAAAAAAAAACGAAGATGCTAATTGTTATTTTGTATTTCTTCCTATAGTAAACCAACACAAAAAAAAAACACGCATTCCTTAAAGATACACTTTAAAACTAGTTCACCAACATTAAATAACACGTGCTTTAATATTTACATATAATAGTTTTGCTAACTATTTGCATGTTTACCTATTATAATATACAATCAAAGAGCTCTAAAAGACTTGTTTTACCCCAACTTCTAACAGAATTCAGTTTACAACACTTCCGGTTTCTCTAAAACTTAAGGTCATTCAAATATAGGTTAATTTGCGTGGACGTGCGATATGGTTTATTAAAAACTAGGTCGTGCGATATGGGCTTATTTTTTCCCATGCCAAAGTGCCCCTATACCTACTCGTAATATCAGTTTCACTCAATATTACCAAATCAAATTCATTTATTAGAATTATTTGTTCTAAAGCAGCCAAGTGTCTTGATAAACCTTGAATATGTAGATAAATACCACGTAAGTCTCCACTAGTAATCATTTGTGGTTGCTATGTAAATATTTTCTTTCTTTCAGTATTAATCTTTCTTAGTAATGATGGACATTTTTTGTCAAAAATGTTATGATGTACATCTAAGTCTAATTGTAGGAGATCGTTTGTTCTTTCACAGTTTTTGCATTTATTTTTTTCAGCTAAGCAGCCTTTAATTAAATGACATTTTATGCAAGCTTTATCATTTCTGCACTTTTCATTTCCGTGTCCATATGAAAGACATTTAAAACATTTTCGTACATCAAAACTCTCGAATACGTTGCATCTATCCCATCCTTGCTTTATCTTACCTAGATTCATTATGTTTCTAAAATCCTCAAAATTCACTTCGAATATCGCATTATATGCTGAAGGTTTCCTTTTACTGTTATATTTTCTAATAAGTTTTATTTCATCTACTCTTTTATTTCAATTAAGATTTTCTAGTTTCTCTCTTTCGGAATTACCACATCATAATTGTCTTTTTACCACATTTGTATAAGTCAGTTTTTCATTAGGCTCGCACAATAAATTCGAATGCCTTCTAACTAAAAATTGGAGTTTTTCTTTTTGTTCTTTACTTAGATGATCTATTTTTATATTAATATTATTGGCACTCTTCGAAAAATGTTGTTTCAACGTGATATTAGTTTTATAATCTAAATTGAGATAGTTTCCATTTGTATGAATGACCGCGTTGAATTCCTTTAAGTTATCATTTCCTATGACTCCATCATTTTTGATAATATAAAAAATTTGAGTTTTTTGGTATTTGGTCCAAAAAGATTTATCAAAGCATGATGTGTTATTTCCAAGTTTCCTCCTATTGTATTTGTATTTGTATTTCCCATTTTTATTTGAGCCCGTATCTACATATTAAAAATTTTAATTTTGTACCATTCCCCGTCATATGCTCAATATAAGGGAGCGAGGAAGGATTTAATCTAAAAAAGGAGTAATACTATAGCTTTTTACTTCTTCATTAGTGGTAGTATGCATATATTGTTCCTTATTATTATTTCCGTATTTGTTTGATGGTTCTAGGTATCGTATTTGTTGCATTTTATTTTCCGAACAGTTGTTTGACGATGTTCTATTTTTATAGTACATATTTCTTATAAATGGTCTATTATAGCTGTTATTGTTTTTTACTGAAATTATTATCGTTCCTGCTATATTGCGATTGATTTATTGACTCCACTTCTTTTTTGAATGGTCGAGGTTGTTGAAAATTTCTATTAAACTGATTTTTATAATTATGATTAATGTTGTTATTTGAGCGAAAATTGTTATTAGGATAAAAATGTTTATTAGTTTTTCCTGAATATCCTTGTGACAATCCTCTTGGAAGATAACATGAAGATGATTGTTGCGGTTGACTTTTATCTTGGTTATCCATGTCCTCTAATTTTGAGCATATTTGGTACACATGTTTTAGATCTACCGGTTCTCGGATAGTAAGCAATCTTGGTAGATCCTCTTTTAACCCTCTCATAAGAGTATCCATGGCTTTTTCCCATAACTATCAGCTGAAGATACCATAGATTTTTTACATACATCCATATCTGATAATTTGTTTAAAATTACTTTTAAGTGATAAGAAACTTTATTGTAGAATGTTTCGATTGAATCTCCATTTTGTTTAATATTTGCCATTTCATATTCCAAACTGTTATATCCCTGTTATCCACAAAATGCATATTTAGGCATCTTACAATAGATTCCCATTGAATGGTATATTACTTGATTCCAAAGTAGTGTGCGCTTCACCTATTATTTTCCTTCGTATACCGGATAAAATCCCATAACTCTTTGGAGTTCCTTTTATGGAATGATAGATTTTTATTGTTTTTTCTACATTTTTTTCCATGAGTCATATTCTGTTTTAGATGCTGAAAATTCTTTGATATTTTTTACGACATCCGGTATTATATCTATACCGGAGAAAGATTGATCCATTTGAAAATCAATTTCTTGATTTCTTGATCCGTCTCTTCAATTTCTGGTGTTTCGGGTACAGCATTTTCTCTCAGAACTCTTCGTGTTTCCGTTTGAACTGCTTCTGCAATGGTTCTTCTCATAATGTCTGAATCCAAAAAATATTTTGGTCTGACATTCTCCTATTTTCTGATTGAATTACTTCTCTTTAGCCTCTTTCAGAAGTCTAGGATCAAAATAGATGGTTTGTCCTGACATTCCTCTTGGAGTTGATGCGACGTTTGGATCTATATTTGTTTCAGTATCCGCAATCATAGAGGATTTTGGGTCAGCCATTTTAAGAGCAACAAAATTTTACAAAAACAAACAACAACAAAATTTAAATTACTAAATATGACAAAAGGAATTTGCTAAAAACTAAGAAATGATTTAAGAAGCGCGAAAAATTTAAAGGTTTAAGCCAATAACAACCATACAAAAACTTGCTTATTCTTCACAGAGATTTTACAAATACAAATATAATAAAAAATTTTTATTTTATATTTCAAATTAATTTTGGTAAATTTTTCAGAATAATTTACTTTTCAATATAAATTTTTTTTTTTTTAATCATTTATAATAAAATACGACGTAATATAATTTATTTTTGATTTTAAAATAATGTTTTTTTAAAATAATGTTTATAAAATAATATTTTAATACTTGTTTTTCGTTTTCTTCCTTTTATCTTATTAAAAAAGAAAAAGAAAAAAAAAATTTTTTTTTTTATTTACCTATATTATTAAATTTACCCTTAATATTAATTTAAAGTAAATTACAAAGTTAAATTACAAATTTATTTTTTAAAATTTTTTAATATTATAAAATTTATTTTATAAAATATTAATTTATATAAAAATATAAAGTATGATTTTTATTTCTAATTATTATTTTTATTTTATTTTTTTATTAAATAAAATTATTGTATTTTATTAATTTTTTAGAGAATTCTTTAATACTGTTAGTTGTTAGCTGGTTTGTAAGTTTTGAAAAGTTATTAATTAGTTAAGTGTTAGAAAGATTTAACTAAAGGTATTCAAAATCCACATTTGTTGCAACAATAATTTTTTGTTTTTTTTATTTAATTTTTTTTTTTTTATTTATTTATTATTCTTTTTTTTCTTTAATATTTTTATTTTTCAATTGAGACTTCTCGAGATTATATTATATGTGTGGCCACAATTTAATTATATGTATTTAGAAAATTTTAATTAATTATTATCAATTTTTTGTCGTTATTGGATTTTTCTTTTCTCCATACAGATGTGGATACTTATTTACGAAAAATCCAATAACTCTTTTTAATAATTTTTTCTTTATTTTATTTTTAATAAATTTCCTTTATATTTATGGGAAAAATAAAATGATTATTTACTTTGGCCAGATTTTTCTTTAAAAATTTTTATTTGCTTTATTTTTACTCTTAATTTTTTATTTTATTCTCTGTCTTAATTTTTTTTATTAGATTGATATACTGAGTAGTAAAATTGTCGGTATCTGAATCTACTTTTGACATGACAGGATTTATTCTTTTTATAAAATTTTTTTCAAGTTTTTTTTTTTTATTTTACAGAAAAATAGAGATAATACAAGAAACTAATAATAACTAGGCGGCTGCTTACGTATTTTCCGTAAAAAATAATAATTCTACAATACGTAAGCTCCTTTTTGTCTCAATTTGGACAACTCGGAGGCCTCGTTTCCTATTTCGATTTAGGCCAATTACCTCACTAATTCCACAGAGTGACACGAATCGTGTTTTGTGTGAGTCCAAGTACGTGCGAATTTTCTTCTCAGCTGGAACTGGATTTGTTAACTGGATTTCCGTCGTTCTTTTTAAATTTTTCACTATTTAACAAATGTTTTTATTATATTTTTCTATTAATATTACCGTGCCTAGAGCAGTCTCACCCTAGGTATCGACGAAATAGGCTTAATCACGGTAAATTCTTTTTTTATAATAATAAATAATTAAATAATTAGATTTAGTTTATAATAATTAATTACTAATTTAGTTTGTTTCTTTCTTTTTATAGTTAATTTAAATTTAAAGTTATTATTTAAAACGCAAAAATTTTTATATATTTTTTTTCTTTTACTTTTAAAATAGTTAATTACATTTATACACGTACTTGTAACACTACACTTTCCGTGGACTTTCGAGTTTCATAAATCTGCTCGGGCGCCAGTTAAGTTAAGGGCGCCACACAGTTAAGTCTTGTGTGCAATATCGCAATTGAAAAGAATGGTTTTTTAAAAATAAAAAAGATTTTTTAATAATTATAAAAGGTTTTTATTATTTGACTTATAAAAATTTAATAATAATTTCTTTTTAAAATTTCCAGTATTTATAAAACTCAATTTATCCAATTTAATTGTTTCAATTTCCTTATCTTTCGAAACTTCAGAATAGTAATCTAGTTTTAATTTATTAACTACTGTTTATTTAGGTAATTAGTTTATGTAGTAAAAATTCATATTTCCTTATTCTGAAGTTTCGAAACGAAGAAAAAGAAATCACATATTTAAAAAAACGTTTATTTTACAAAAATCAATATTTAAGAATTTATAACAATTAGTCGTATTAATATTCCAAAAAAGAAATTATTTATTATTATTAAAAATGCTTACTTTATAAAATTTAATTCATAGTATTTTTGTTATTACAATATTTAATTTATAGTATTTTTGTTATTACAATATTTCATTCATATCACAATATTGATATTGACCCTAAAAATATAAATTAAGCTACAATATTATGCTTATGTTATTAAATTTAGTTGTTATTTATTTTCCTCAATGAGCAACATCACAAACAATGTGTAAACATTGTAGTTGAAATTTCATACGCATTGTTGAGAAACATAAAATCAATATAATTGTAAACATTTTCACATATAATACTATAAACATTACTTTGTGTGCAGATGATACTAACATCATAGCAAAAGCTAAATCGGTAAAATAACTAGAAAGCATACTAAATCAGGACCTAAATACAATATGCAATTGGCTTGATTGTAACCAACTATTTATTATGTAAAACTAAAAAAAAAATATATGAAAATATTATTCTTAAGATAAAATATACAACAATGGAAAGAGTAGATAACGTAAAATATCTTGGAATAACAATTGATGATAATTTGAAATGGGACAATCATATAAAAAACATGAAGAAAAAAGTGATGCTTATTATATTGGCTATCTTATAAGATACAAAAACCGAATATATAAATATATCTTACATATTATCAGATATAACGGTTTTTATATAAAAACACTAAAACAACAAGGATGCTTTCAATTGTCCTTTTCGTCCTTAAAGGATAAAATACGCCCTTAAGGATATATATTTTTAGAAAGGTGGCAACACCAAGTGTCTTGCAGATATAGACATTTGGTCCTACGCGGGTACAACATTTACCATAGTAGAGCCCTCAAATTTTCATATTAACCAAATTATGAACAAAGCGCTTAAAATTTCTTTTCAAATTTAATCTCAGAATTAATTCTAAGTATCTATTTAAAACAATTAATGAATTAGCTATAAACCAATTAATCTATTTTGAAAAATGCAAATATATTTATCAAATTCTAAATACTAATCTTAAATCAAACTTAATTTTAAAGAAAGAATAGAGAAAATATTCATAAATACAAGACTAGAAATAAAAAAAATATAGAAATTCTTAAGGCTAAAACAACAATGAAACAAAAAAGTTTAAGATGCAGTGCTATTAAAATGTTTAATTCATTACCAGTAGAAATAAGAAATAGTCAGAAATTGCAAATATTGAATAGAAAACTTAAAGAACATGTAAAAAATTTTAGAAACTAAAGGTTGAAATACGAGTAAGTAAAAAGTTAGTTAAATCAAAAAAATTTAATTAAAAATTAGTTGTAAATAATTTTTTAGTTGTAAATTTTTGTTTATTAGTTTTAATTATGTAATTATTTCTTATACATACATTTATATACATTATAAAATTATCTGAAATTAAAATAAATTTAAAAAAAAAATGGGTACAGTAAAAAAAATAAAATAAAAGACAGGACAAATAAAGATAAGAACTCGATTATTTTATAACTTATTCTATTCAACTATAATATATTGAATAACTATATGGAACAATACATTCCAAAATATTGAAACACTTCAAAAAATTTAAAATAAGGCAATAAAAAATCTATATGGTTTAAATGAATGTACTTCCACAACTATAAAAATATGAAATATTACCATTAGTTTTTTACATTAAAATCAAACAAGCATTGCAAATATACAATATAGAAAATAATACAATTAAAACTAATGTAATATTACCACATAATTGTAAAATACATACATACAAACCAGAACAGCTAATCAAATATATATAGAATATATCCTAATTAAACTATATGGATTAAATGAAATACTCGACTCATCAATAAATAATTACAACAAGCTACCAAATGTAATAAAAAAAGTTCAAATAAACCAAATAAAAACAAGTAAATGTAACAGTAAGTCGATGCAACCAACTTATTAATACCCTACACCTGAATAATTCGAATAAAATAAAAAATCCACAAGTTTTTTTGGCAGCTGCTTCAACTTCTTCCCTTTTCTGTCTTATTCAACTTCAGGAATGAATTTCAGGCATCCTTCAGAATTTCAGGAATGTAAAAGAGGCATCCTCTTGGGATATGCTTGACACCTTTGTAAAAAATTTTAAGTTTCTATTTTTATTAATTTCGAAGATTGTTAGTCCTTGGGAGGTGTGTGTCAGGTACCCGAATTACCACTCCAATTCATCGAATCCATCCCAGGAACATAAAGAAAACATGCCAGAACACCATTGTACTAAATTTAAAGGTTCTACTTTTGTTGGTTTTGGAGATATGCTCGTTGCTCTTGTGCTCGTCCGGAAGTATCCAAAATACGAACCCATGGTTCAAATTCTTTCAAATGTCAGTTTCCAATTTTACAGAAAAGGAAACATAACAGAACACCTTTGTACTAAAAATAAAAGTTCTATCTTTGTTGGTTGTGGAGATATACTCGCTTGCTCTAGGGCTCGTCCGGAAGCTTCCAAGATTTGAACCCATGGACCAAATACTCACAAATTTCACAAACATAAATCAAACATGTAGGAACACCATTCTGCCTAATTTAAAGGTTATATTTTTGTTGCTTTTGGAGATAACATCACTTGCTCTGAGGCTCGTTCGGAAGCTTCCAAAATCCGAACCCAAGGACCAAATCCTCTCAAATTTCAGAGATCTAAATCAAACATGAAAGAACACCATTCTGCCATATTTAAAGGTTATATCTTAGTTGGTTTTGGAGATAATTTCATTTGCTCTGGTGCTCGTTTGGAAGCTTCCAAAATCCATAGACCAAATCCTCTTAAATTTCAGAGACATAAATCGAACGGGAGGGAACATCATTGTACAAAATTTGAAGGTTCTATCTTTGTTGATTTTGGAGATAATCTCGTTTGCTCTGGGGCTCGTTCGGCAACTTCCAAAATCCGAACCCATGGACCAAATCCTCTCAAATTTTATAAACTTAAATAAAACATCAAAGAACATCACTCTGTCAAATTGGAAGGTTATATATTTATTGGTTTTGGAGATAATCTGGTTTGTTCTGGGGCTCGTTCGGAAGCTTCCAAAATCCAAACCCATGGAGCAAATCCTCTCAAATTTCAGAGACCTAAATCAAACATGAAAGAACACCACTATGCCAAATTTAAAGGTTATATTTTAGTTGGTTTTGGAGATAATCTCATTTGCTCTGGTGCTCGTTCGGAAGCTTCCAATATCCAAACCCAGTGACCAAATCCTCTTAGATTTTAGTGACATAAATCAAACGGGAAGGAACATCATTGTACAAAATTTGAAGGTTCTATCTTTGTTGATTTTGGAGATAATCTCGTTTGCTCTGGGGCTCGTTTGGAAGCTTCCAAAATCCAAACCCATGGACCAAATCCTCTCAAATTTCAGATACCTAAATCAAACATGAAAGAACACCACTATGCCAAATTTAAAGGTTATATTTTAGTTGGTTTTGGAGATAATCTCATTTGCTCTGGTGCTCGTTCGGAAGCTTCCAAAATCCAAACCCATTGACCAAATCCTCTTAAATTTTAGAGACATAAATCGAACGGGAAGGAACATCATTGTACAAAATTTGAAGATTCTATCTTTGTTGTTTTTGGAGATAATCTCATATGCTCTGGGGCTCGTTCGGAAGCTACCAAAATCCAAACGTATGGACTATATCCTCTTAAATTTCAGAGACATAAATCAAATGGAAAGGAACATCATTGTAAAAAATTTAAAGGTTCTATCTTTGTTGGTTTTGGAGATAATCTCGTTTGCTCTGGGGCTCGTTCGGAAGCTTCCAATATCCATGGTTCAAATTCTTTCAAATGTCCGTATCCAATTTTATAGAAAAGGAAACATAACAGCACACTCTTGTACTAAAAATAAAGGTTCTATCTTTGTTGGTTGTGGAGATATACTCGTTTGCTCTGGGGCTCGTTCGGAAGCTTCCAAGATCCGAACCCATGAACCAAATGCTCTCAAATTTCAGAGACTTAAATAAAACATGAAAGAACACCACTCTGCCAAATTTAAAGGTTATATCTTAGTTGGTTTTGGAGATAATCACATTTGCTCTGGTGCTCGTTCGGAAGCTTCCAAAATCCATTCTCCCTTTAGACATTTACAGCCACGCTTGAACAGGAAAGGCTGTGTTATTTCCTGTCCACATTTATGTGGCAGAGAAAAGTATTAAAAAAACAAGTAAATGTAACAGTAAGTCTATGCAACCGACTTATTAATCCCCTACACCTGAATAATTCGAATTAAATTAAAAATCCATAAGTTTTTTTGGCAGCTGCTTGAACTTCTTCCCTTTACTGTCTTATTCATTTCGAATTTAAGGATCGTAAAAGAGGCATCCTCTTGGGATATGCTTGACACCTTTGTAAAAAATTTTAAGTTTCTATCTTTATTAATTTCGAAGATTGTTAGTCCCTGGGAGGTGTGTGTCAGGTACCCGAATTGCCACTCCAATTCATCCAATCCATCTCAGGAACATAAAGAAAACATGCCAGAACACCATTGTACTAAATTTAAAAGTTCTACTTTTGTTGGTTTTGGGGATATGCTCGTTGCTCTTGTGCTCGTCCGGAAGTATCAAAATTTGAAGGTTCTATCTTCGTTGGTTTTGGAGATAATCTCGTTTGCTCTGGGACTCGTTCGGAAGCTTCCAATATACGAATCCATGGTTCAAATTCTTTCAAATGTCAGTTTCCAATTTTACAGAAAAGGAAACATAACAGAACACCTTTGTACTAAAAATAAGAGTTCTATCTTTGTTGGTTGTGGAGATATAATCGTTTGTTCTGGGGCTCGTCCGGAAGCTTCCAAGATTTGAACCCATGGACCAAATCCTCACAAATTTACATTTTGAAACACAAATCAAACATGAAGGAACACCATTCTGCCTAATTTAAAGGTTATATCTTAGTTGGTTTTGGAGATAATATCATTTGCCCTGGTGCTCATTTGGAAGCTTCCAAAATCCAAACCCATTAACCAAATCCTCTCAAATTTCAGAGACCTAAATCAAACATGAAAGAACACGATTCTGCCAAATTTGAAGGTTATATCTTAGTTGGTTTTGGAGATAATCTCATTTGCCCTGGTGCTCGTTTGGAAGCTTCCAAAATCCAAACCCATGAACCAAATCTTCTTAAGTTTCAGAGACATAAATCGAACGGGAAGGAACATCATTGTACAAAATTTGAAAGTTCTATCTTTGTTGGTTTTGGAGATAATCTCGTTTGCTCTGGGGCTCGTTCGGAAGCTTCCAAAATCCAAACCAAAAGACCAAATCCTCTCAATTTTCAGAGACCTTAATCAAACATGAAAGAACACCATTCTGCCCAAATTAAAGGTTATATCTTTGTTGTTTTTGGAGATAATCTCATATGCTCTGGGGCTCGTTCGGAAGGTTCCAAAATCCAAACCCATGAACCAAATCCTCTTAAGTTTCAGAGGCATAAATCGAACGGGAAGGAACATCATTGTACAAAATTTGAAAGTTCTATCTTTGTTGGTTTTGGAGATAATCTCGTTTGCTCTAGGGCTCGTTCGGAAGCTCCCAAAATCCAAACCAAAGGACCAAATCCTCTCAAATTTCAGAGACCTAAATCAAACATGAAAGAACACCATTCTGCCAAATTTAAAGGTTATATTTTTGTTGTTTTTGGAGATAATCTCATATGCTCTGGGGCTCGTTCGGAAGTTTCCAAAATCCAAACCTATGGACTATATCCTCTTAAATTTCAGAAACATAAATCAAACGGGAAGGAACATTATTGTAAAAAATTTAAAGGTTCTATCTTTGTTGGTTTTGGAGATAATCTCGTTTGCTCTGGGGCTCGTTCGGAAGCTTCCAAAATCCGAACCTATGGACTATATCCTCTTAAATTTCAGAGACATAAATCGAACGGGAAGGAACATCATTGTACAAAATTTGAAGGTTCAATCTTTGTTGGTTTTGGAGATAATCTACGAATAGGGATAATCTTCCATTATACGAATCCATGTTTCAAATTCTTTCAAATGTCAGTTTTCAATTTTATAGAAAAGGAAACATAACAGCACACTCTTGTACTAAAAATAAAGGTTCTATCTTTGTTGGTTGTGGAGATATTCTCGTTTGCTCTGGGGCTCGTTCGGAAGCTTCCAAGATCCGAACCCATGAACCAAATCCTCTCAAATTTGAGAGACTTAAATAGAACATGAAAGAACGCTACTCTTAATTTTTTCTAACTACTGTATTTATTTAATAAATAGCTTTTTATTATTTTGGGGGTTGTTGAACTTTTGATGTTTGACGGCAAACTATTATAAGCTTTGTGTTACAGAAGTGTTAAATATTGACCTTAAACCCAACAGGTTGTGTTCAGAAGTTATACGCTTCTACCTAATAGATTGTTTATGTGATCATCCCATGTGAGGTTTTCATCTATGATTACACCAAAGTAAGTATAATTCGACACTTTTTCAATAACATCATTATCGTAATAAATTGTTAAGTTGGTATTTTTTGATTTCATTAACATATACTTATTTCGTTTTGCTGGGATTCACAGTTAATTTGGCCAGACAGGTCAGTAGGTCAAGGTCACCAGGAAGTAGGTCAATGTCACTCGAAAGTAGGTCAAGGTCACCCGGAAGTAGGTCAAGGACACCTTGAAGTAGGTCAAGGTCACCCGGAAGTAGGTCAACCCGTAATTAGGTCGGACAGAAAGTAGGTTAATGTCATAAAAATAGGTCAGAGTGGCGGCGACGGCCGCCAGACAAGTCTAGTTGTTTATAAAGATTGTATACTTGTTTTAAGTAATAGGTAAACATGGAAATAGTAAGAAAAAATTGCTTTTTATTTTTGATATGTTTGCATTTATTTCTTGTTTTCTTTTCCTTTCGTTTTTTTTTATGACAAGTATTTAAAGAAGAGGAAGGAAAAACCATTAATTAATTGTTATGTAAGAATGTTGACAAAAAAAAAAAAAAAACAGAAATCAAAAAAATATCTAGTTTGGTACATGTTTACTTATTGATGTATACTTAGCTTAAGAAATTGGCGCATATGAAAGTAGAAAGGAAAAATGCTTTATAAAATTTAAAGAGAAAAATTAAAACAGAACAAAATAAGTGTAACGACATTTCTTTAAAATTTTGCAACTATTTTTAAAAATTAAAAGAAAAAGTGAAAACTGGTTATTTAAATCTTACATAAAGATTCAACCTTGACAAAATTGATGCAATTTTGAGAAGAATTTATTTCTTGTTGTTTTCTTTTTTATTTTTTTTCTATGAAGTATTTAAAGAAGAGGAAAGAAAACATTGTTAGTATCACCGTATAAGATGTCATTATTATATAAGAATGTTGAAAAACAAGAAAAAGAATAAAAAGCGATTCAAAATAAGTTAATTGCTTTTGATAATTACAGTGGTACATAGTAGTGTAAAAATAAAAAAATATAAAACAGATTTGTTTATATGTTAATAGAGTGAAAATTCTAAGATGGGAAACGTTCGCAGTCGGTTGTTTATAAATAAAAAAAAATCGAAAATAAAAAAATAAAAAATTAATACAGAAAAATTCACAATAAAATCTATAAAATCAGTGAATGTAAAACGATTCAACATTTTTGGAAAAAAATTGAAGTTTATAATAAATCCAGTACCAGACAACAAAGATCCAATAGATTGGATTAAAATCGGTATTGAAGAATTATTCAGCAATATAATTGAAAATGTTGACCCTAGTGACAAAATTGGTGTCACTTTTGGATGGCAAAGTTTTCATGAACACGGTCCAGCCTGGATCAATTTTAAAGAAGCTAAAGACCTTGACATTTCGGAAATTTGGGAAGTTATTTCAAAAATTTTTCAAAGCAACTCCGAAGGATTATCTACAGACACGTTCTGTATAAATGTTACATATATACCACTTCCAGCAGGAAGTGGAAGAGGAAAAAGATACAACAATTTTGAAGAAGAATATAATAAAAGAAGAGGTATAATTTTAATTGAAAACAAAGATAATCTATGCTTACCATGTGCGTTAGTTGTTGCTATCTCATTCATAGAAAAATCTGTTGACTACTGTAAAATGCGAAAAGATGTAGGTCAACTTCAATTGAAAGCAGCGTTATAACTAATTAGAAATTCAAATGTAAGCATCCCAGCAAAAGGTGCTAGTATCACTGAGCACAAAAAATTTCAACTGTACCTCTCTAAATATCAAATTATAGTTTTTGATTTCAGAGAAAAAGGAAAATCGATTATTTTTCAAGGTGAAGAAGATAAGGAAAAAAGATTGAATTTGATATACGATGAAGGTCACTTCAATGTAATTACATCATTAACAGCATAATTTAGTTGTGATTACTTTTGCCAAACATGTAATGTGCCGTATAACAATAGATTGTCTCACAGATGTAAACTGTCGTGTTTCTTTTGAAAATCATCTCCAGCATGTGGCGCAAATTTTCCAAATATTAAATGTGATGTATGCAATCGAAGTTTTAAAGGTCAAACTTGTTTTGATAATCATAAAGCAACATCATCTACAAATAAAAAATCTATTTGCACTCTAATAAATTCCTGTACAAAATGCTTTAAAGTACACAAAGCTGATGTAAATCATATATGCTATGGACATTTGTGTAAAAACTGTAATACAAATGTTCCTTCAGATCACCAATGCTTTATTACACTATGTAAAGAATTAGCTGAACTTAAGAATACACTATATATTTTCTACGATCTCGAAACAACTCAAGATGATATCATCGGGGAGAAACTTCATGAAGGTGTTGCAATAGGGGATATAATTGAACATCAGCCTGATTTATGTATTTTTGAACAACGTTCAAACGCATTGTATATTATCTAATGTTGAAAGATGCAATTTTTGTGGACTTCGACAACATGTGTTGAAACAAAATCCAACACAAATGTTCTTAGAATATATACTCAACTAAAGAACAATATTTGTTAAAGGCGTAGTTATTGCACATAATGGACAAGCATTTGATAATCAGTTTTTATTAAACTATATCTTAGAAAAAACCATCATCAAATCAAAACTAATAATGAGGGGAACAAAGATAATTTTAATGCTGTTAGAGAGCATGAAATTTATTGATTCATTAAACTATTTTCCAATGCCGTTATCTAGTTTACCGAAAGCGTTTGATTTAGACATAAATTTGAAAAAAGGATATTTTCCTCATATGTTTAATCGTAAAAACAATATAAAATATAATGGAAAGTTACCCGATCGTAAATATTACTGTTATAATTCAATGAGTGCATCAGAAAGAGCACAATTTCTAGAATGGTATGAAGAAAACAAAAACAAGTCTTTTAACCTCCAAAATGAACTTGTAGAATATTGTATGAATGACGTAAAAATTTTGACAGCAGCCTGTATTAAATTCAGACAACTATTTTTGAAAGAATGTAAGGTTGAGCCATTTTTAGAGGCCACTACAATTGCTTCAGCATGTAATTTGGTAATTTGGTCAAGGAATTTTTTAAAACCGTATACAATTGGACTTATACCTCAACAAGGGTATCACTTATCAAAAAACCAGTCAATCATTGCCATAAAATGATTAATGTAGGAAGAAAAACAAAGAAAATTAAAAAATCAGCATGGTGGTAATGGAAAAGAAAAAGTTATTTTTGGTCTTCGTGTTGACGGATATTGTACAGACACAAAACAAATATTTGAGTTTTGTGGCTGTTATTACCATGGCCATCCAAAATGTTTCAAAAATAATAATGATAAAAAATATGAAACACGTTATGAGGCTACATTATTCAAAGTCAATAAATTATGATCTTTAGGTTATCAAGTAATTGAAAAGTGGGAGTGCGAATTTCGAAGCGAAATGAGATCAAAAGAATACGAACCATTTTTCTCAAAATTGGAGAACGAAAGTTTGATACCACTAAAACCACGTAATGCGTTTTATGGCGGTAGAACAGGAAACACAAGAACATATTATAAATGTGCACCTGGTGAAAAAATAATGTATATAGATATATGGTCACTATATCCTTGGGAGTGTAAATACGGAAAATTTCCAGTGGGTCATCCAAAAGTTCATGTTGGACAAATTGAGTGCAATAAATTAAATTTAAATGATACTGAAGCATTAATAAAGGCACTGATACTTCCTCCAGAAAAACTCTATCACCCGATTTTGCCTATAAATCAAAATAATAATGCTAAGCTAAAATAATAATAATAAGCTAATTTTTTCCTGCTGTCAAACATGTAGCTTGGAAATGAATAATGTTGACTGCTCTCATGACAATCGTAGTAGGTAAATTTTAGGAAGAGTTATAAATGAAGTAACAGAAGCAGTTAAACAGGGATACAAAATTGTGCAAATATACGAGGTATGGGAGTATACTGTTAAACAATTTAATCGCCTTACATCACAACAAGGAATTTTTGCAGAAATGATGAA
This sequence comes from Poecilobothrus nobilitatus, assembly GCA_947095535.1. NCBI lineage: Eukaryota > Metazoa > Arthropoda > Insecta > Diptera > Dolichopodidae > Poecilobothrus > Poecilobothrus nobilitatus. Next base: position 193,965,255 of record OX352772.1, read on the forward strand.
CAAGTTCCTTAAAATTAAACAAGAAGCTTCTGGCTGACCTAGCTTTTGTAGAACACCAAAGGAAAAGTGCAAATATTTAGAAAAATTTTCCAAAGTGGAAGGCATAAATTTACAGTTTAACGAAATAGAAAAAAATCCTGCACTTAGATCATTAGCTAAATTAATGTTAAACTCTTTCTGGGGTAAATTTGAGTTTAACATTAATTTAGTCCAATAAACCAATAAACCAATAAACGTCCTCTTGTCCAATAAACGAAAAAACAGTTTTGGTAAATTGGGAATATAAAGAAGAAACAGCTGAAACATTATTAACAGTTAACGTTTGTATAGCTGCTTACACTACCACACAAGCTCGTTTAAAATTGTATTCTTATTTAAACAATTTAAAAGAAAAAGTTTTGTATTACGATACTGATTCAATAATATATGTAGCACGTGAAGGAGAATATAATCCTCCAACAGGAGTCTTCATAGGAGATATGACAGATGAGCTTGAAGAATATGGAATAGGAAGTTACATTACAGAATTTGTCAGTGGGGGTGCAAAGAACTATGCATACAAAATATATAGTACCAACTCCAAATGTGAAAAAACTGTTTGCAAAGTCAAAGGAATTCGTTTAAATTATAACGCTTCACAAGAAATAAATTTTGGCTCTATGAAACAATTAGTTAAAAAATTAAACAACTTTCAACAAATAAATATAACATTTGCTAGTATTCGTCGAACATACGATCACAGAGTCATCACTGCTCCTGAAAGAAAGACATATCGAATAAATTCCAGAAAACGAGTTTTTGCAAATGATTATACTTCAGTTCCTTATGGCTTCAAAAAGAAAAAAATTTAAAAATTATTGGTAACTTATTGTAAAAATTTTGTATTTTAAACTATTAAATTGCAGTATTGAAAAAAAATCTTTTAATTTTACCGTTTTTATTTACAGAATATAGTCGAAAATTTATTTACATAATATATATATATATATATTTTATTCAAATTCACAGTTGCAGTTTAACTTTTCAATAATAATGTCAAAAGCACAAATAGTATCTAAAATTCATCGTCCAGTTAGACGTAGATTTCAAAGACGAAAAATATCTCAAAGAGCGTTAAACGATACATGGGAAATTGATCTTGTAAATATGTCGGCCTATCAAAAAGTGAATAATGGATAGTTCCTCTTGACTGTTATCGATATATTTTAGAAATATGCATATGCCGAAAAAGTTAAATCAAAGGCAGCAGATGACGTAGTTAAAAGTATAGAAAAAATTTTTAAAAGGGAGATGAAGTCTTCAAAAAATACTCATTCTGACCAGGGAAAAGAATTTTTCAACAAAAAATTCCAAAATTTGATGAAAAGCTTATAAATGAATCACTATCATACTTATTCAGAAATGAAGGCTAGTGTTTGTGAATGGTTTAACAGAACATTAAAATCAATTATGTGGAAACAGTTAGTTTACAAGGAAATTTTAAATGGATAGAACTTTTACCAAAACTAATTGAAAAATATAATAACACAAAACACAGTACAATTAAGTTAAAACCAAACCAAGTTACATCACAAAATGAAAAACAAAATCTTCGTTCAATTTACAATTACTCTAAAATATTTAATAAGGGAAAATTTAATGTTGGTGATTTTGTTAGAATTGCTAGGTCTAAAGGTACTTTTCAAAAAGGATATGAACCTAACTATTCAACTGAAGTTTTTAAAATAGCTTTCAAAAACAAGACTGACCCGATTACATATAGTTTAAAAGATTATAAAAATGAATTAGTTCATGGTGGCTTCTATGAACAGGAACTAACTAGTGTCAAAGACCCCAATGCTTATTTAATTGGAAAAATTTTAAAACGAAAAGGCAATAAAGTATATGTAAAATATTTAGGCTTTGATAATAGTCATAATCAATGGTTAAGTAAATATGATATTCTTTCATAAAAAAGAATAATTAGAATTTATGTAAAAAACTTTTTCTTAACTTTAGAGGACTGTTAAATGCAACAATGTTGTAAAAATGCTAAAAGAAAAAAATAAAATAGAAAAATATTAGAAAAATATTTTTATTATACTAATAAAAATAAATAATTTAGGAATAGGTAACTAAAAAATAATATTCTTTCATAAAAAAGTATAATTAGAATTAATGTAAAAGATCTTTTCTTTGCAACAATGTTGTAAAAATGCTAATAGAAAAAATAAAAACAGAAAAATATTTACTAATAAAAATAAATAATTTAGGAATAGGTAAATAAAAAATAATATTCTTTCATAAAAAAGTATAATTATAATTTATGTAAAAGATTTTTTCTTAATTTTAGAACACTGTTAAATGCAATAATATTGTAAAAAATGCCAACGCAAGAGTTGGCTCCAATTAAAAGAAAAAGAATAAGTAGTCAGCAAAAATCGCAGACACATCAACAACAACATCATTACCATCATCATCAACAACAACAATCACAACAGCAACAGCAACAATAACCACAACAGCAACAACATCAACAATTTCAACAACAACAACAAGAAGAAATCATTCTTCTTCAAGAAAAAGAACCACCAGCTGAAAAAACTTCAAAGAAGCTTTTAATAAGAAAAATATAGAAACAAGAAAGAGTTTCTTAAAAACAAAAGATATGGAGCAAGATGCTCTATATCATATATTAAATGTAAAGCAAATTAAGACCATTTATGGTCTTAGGTGGGTCTTTGAGACCCGCTATTTAATTATATTTGTACCTCAAAAATATACTGATATTTTTGAGAATTCTGATTTTGTAAAAGAAATAAAAGAAAAAAAACATTTTGTATATAAAGATTAAAATTTAAATTTAAGTATTGTAGATATATCTGAGTCTTTTGGTAAAATACATGCACATTACCAATAAATAATGTAAATTGGTTTGTAGTTATAAGTTTTTATTATTATTAATAAATAAAAATAAAATTTAAAAAAGGTGTAAATTTCTTTTATTTAGTTGCTTTATTTTTTCAGATTCAGGTTTATATGTACCTAAATTGATTTTGAAATTGAAATTGACAAAATTAATTTATTTAATTTTTTTTTTTTCGTAAAAACACAGGTATTTCATAAAAGAGCCAAGAAACATTACATCAAACATTAAATTTTTGAACCGGAATAAAAATCTCTATTTGCTACCTTGTAACATTTTTTTCTGCACAGATCTATATGTATTTCTTTTACTATTTGAAATTTTGACATGTTTTATACATCATCTAACTAGATTTAAAAATCCAATTTTACATTTCTTTATTTATATACTCTGAAAACTTGAAGTTTGACTGGGTGCTACAGTATATAACGCAGTTCAATTTTATTGCCAAATCATTTTCAATTCAATTTTGGTAAGATATTTATTTAAAATGGCAGCTGATTCAACAACCTTTCCATTTACTGAAGAAACTGCAATAGTCAGTATACTAAATGAGGTCCAAGTTAATGAAATTACATCCACCTTAGATGAGGAGGATTCAATGGAAACTGAAGAAGTCATACCACCGTTTCAAGTCTTAGATGAAGATATAGTGGAGCAACAAATTTGGGAAATTTGGGAGATCCTGACTGTTTTGCCGAACTTTTTAGAAATAATATATAAGAATATTTGTGTAAATGTATATGTATCTACTATATATAAGTAATTCATAATAAAAAACAAATTAAATAAAATTTAAAAATTTTTTCATTTATTGTTGTTTTTGTTTAAAACATTAGAAATTTTATTTTGAAGTAGTACAGGTATTTCAAAAAACAATCTAGAATAATTGTATTGAACGCTACAACGTGGTGTTGGAATATATATTTCTTCGTGCAATTTCATAACATGTTTTTCTTGACACGTTTTTATGTATTTAATAACATAGTCACGTACATTTGATTCAGCATTTTTATTGTGTATCATTACAGCTTGAAGAAAATCTATTAAGTTGTAAAATGTGTCAGCTTCCTCTTTGTTAATGCTAAGACATCGGCCAATAACCATTCTTAACCCATATTGTAAACATAATTTTGTATTCTTTATTGATTGTTTCGAGTACCTTTTATAAAATTGCTGATAAAATTTACACCAATCACGATATTTTAAAATAGCTGGCTTTTTTCCAATACGGTGAAAAATGCAAGTAGCTACAAAAGATTCTGTATCAAAACCAACAAGAACTTTTAATGACTGATTTTTGTTGAGAAAATATGTATAACTCAACATCAAATTTGTGTTCGAACCTTGATCTTCCATTACTACGTTTTAACTAAAGCTTTTTAATATTAATTGTATTGCTTAGGTACACAAGATTGTGAAAAATTTAAATTTCCAAATAAGTTGTAAAACATATTAATAATCAGATTGTCGTGTTCTATATGATTATCTTTGCTAAATTCATTCAAAAAAGTTTTCATGCTTAAACCAAAACATCTATACCAACCATAAATGCAACCGTATTGTCCAAATACATTCGAAAGAACACTCTGTTTCTGCCAATTATTAAAAACTATACTCTGATTTTTTAAATATTTCAAAATTTCCGGTTTATTTGGAACTCCACCATACGAATCAAAATATTCTGTGCAACCATGCTTTGGAATATAAAGCGCAAACCAATGTGTTGCTGGATGTTTTATCTTGTCTGTATTTACAATTAAAAAAGTAGGTGTTTCTATTATTTTTGGAATTTTGTCTAAAGCAAAAACTCCCTTAAAATATTTGTTTGTAAATTTGTTACATTTTAAAACACTAGTTATTTCTAAAGTGTTCATAACTCAAACTGACTCAAATCATACACTCTACTTATTTCATTAATGTAGTTCATTAAAAACTTCTTTTTTATTTTTCCATTTGTTATAATAACATCAAAATTTTCTAGTACCTGTCTTATTTCTTTATTAATTTTATCATTATGTACAGTTCCAAAAGAGTAATTTTCAAAATTTATAATTTCTTTTGTTGGGAATTTGTAAGTAAACTCTTGTACAAATTTTTATAAGGTTCTTTAATTCCAACTAAACAAATATCTTTTACAAATAAAGTATTTTTATCGTCACAACAAAACTTTACGTCCACAAGTGCACAGGACGATGACATCTTGTTAAATATTCAAATACATGTTTCAATATTCTATTTATAGATTTGTGAACATATTTCGATTTTTATCAATTTGTATGCTTGCATCACCCTGGTTTAGTAAACCTTGACATACTTCATTTCCAGATGCATCTGGAGTTAAATCAAAAGCAAGTATAAAAAGTCCATTACTAATCATAGACTTTGTTATCTGATGACCTTTATCATTGTGGTAAATTCCAGTTCCTGAAAAAAGTGTACTGTATGCTCTTGTGCAGGAATTATTTTCATCTGAAAAACTGGTTTCAATTGCTGAATTAGGTATTTGAACACCATTTACTTTTAACACAAATTGTGAAATATCAAAATGTTTAAAATTGTATGGGTTTTTTGATCTTTTTCCAAATCATAATTAATCAAAAATATCTTTATGTTTCTTTTTGTTATTATCTTTGCGTCGTTTTGACGTAAAATAATTTAAATTTTTAATGAATGGTCTTTTTATAGCTTTTCGTTTTCTTTTACCAGAATTATACATTTCATTCAGTTTTCGTACGGCACCACATCGTACAATTTTAACAACCTCTTTACTACGATCTTGCATAACTTCTTTTACATTTGCACCAGATGCAATATCAGATAAAGCATTAATACCAGAGTTAATAACCTTTTTTTTCAAAATATCAGCGCCTGAAGTAAATAATGGTTCCAAATATCTAAAAAGTCCCCAAAAAAAATCTTCCTAATCCACGGCCTCTTTGAAAAGGTGCGGTTGAATGTAATAAAGGGCCGATATCATCAAGTCCTCTACCAGATTGAATTAAATAATACTTATAGTATACTCTCTCCATAATGAATAAAATAAAATAATACATAGTTTTGTAAAATCGCTTTTATTTATACTTTTTTAAAATGTAATACAATTTTTGTTGGAACTATTGCAAAAGTTTATTTTGTATCCATATTTATCACATAAAAGTAATGAAATGTTACTAAATGATTTCTCCACATTGAAATATTTTATTAGTGAATTCTTTTACAGTATTAGTGAAAGCATTTTGTATGTTAACAGATCTTAAACATCTTACATCTTTATCACTTATTTTTTGCGGTTCAATTATATCTGTGTATATAAAAAACATATCTGGTTTAATAATTGGAATTGGTACACTATCTATAAAAGTTTTGAAAGCTTCTATTACACGTGGTTTCTATTTTTTAAATTCTGTAACTTTCGAAGATACTTGATTGAAACATGTTGTCAAAAGTCCTTCCAGGATGTAAGCGTAATTTGCTTTTATTTTTATATCTATTTTAGATCTAGTAACACATATTGTAGTGTAACTTATATTTTTAGGCATCTTCTCAGCTTTTGCTGGTTGTATACAATTAACATCATCGTTTATAAAATTAAAAATTCCCCAAATCAACTGTCGTTCAACTTCTTTTCTTGTAAACCTATTAAGTGGGCGTATATTTTGAATTAGTGTTGGTAGTAGAAAAACTTTCCAGTCACATATCATTTGTTTTTTATGTATGGAATATATGATGTTTCAACTCTTATCATATCTTTTTGCATATCTTTAATAAATATTTGAGTGCTTTTTTCCCATTCTTCACCATACACATTTGGAGCGAAATCATTAAAATAGATTTCTGAAATACCGACTTACCACCTTCAATCACACATATTAAATATACATATTTATTCATTTTATTTGTAAAAGATGATAATGAATTTTCTGGATAATAGTTCATAAATGAATCACTAAGTAAAGTGACATAAAATTCATCATTTACTTTTATGTTGTTCATGAGCTTGCGGATTTATTCTTACGAATTGGAAAATTAAGTTCTGTTTGTGTATTATCTGCTACAGCTGACCTTAAAACACGTCTTAATGAATTATTCAACTCTTTCGTATTTATAGTTTTTTCTTTTTTAGTTGGTGGGCTTGGACTATCTAAAGGAACAGTTATAATGTCTCCTGTATCAGTTTCAAAAATTTGTTCATTTTGATTTCTAATTGATTTTCTTTTTCTAAGACGTTTTCCAACTGAAGCGGCTGACAATACTTTTGTTAAAATATTTTCTTGAATTTCATCATCAAATACTTCGTCATCAGCTTCTTTTTCATATACTTCTTCTTCAGGTACAACTTGTGTTCCAACATTTTTATATTCAGGAAAATGCGACTGAGATTCCGCATCTATATAAATTGGTTTTGCACGAGTTTGAGTACCTTTTGTTTCCGTAATTTTTACTCTTTCCTCTTTATTTCTAGGAAGTTTTCGTTTTTTGTTTTTTATTTTAAATAGATTTTGTCTGTATAAATACCATTTTTGAGTGTCCGTAAGATGTTTATTTAACAATATTTTTTTCATAATTTTATCCAACTCATTGAGTTCAGCGTCTGCATTTTGCTTCATTTTCTCATAAATCACGTGTTTTAGCATTATCATTTTATTAAATGTTGTATTACTCATTTTATAAAATTTCCGATTATCCATGATATACTGCACCAAGAAGTGTAGGTAAAAATCCACCACCTTGAATAATAATTTTTCTTTTGCTATTTATAGATTTTTTACGGCAAATGAGTGATCTTAATTCATTTTTATACTTTCGTAATTGTGTTGTTGCTTTTTTATTCAGATTACAATTACATTTTAAAATATTTAATGCTATTTTACAAATTGTTTTAATTACTTCAGGGTCACAGTGTTTTATAATTACTTTTTGCAATTTTAGTTTAGAGGTTTTTAATAGGTGCAATATATGACGATTGGTCTTCAAACGTTTCATATTCTTCCCCAAATTGTTCTAATTGATCTTTCGTACAATAACACAAACATTTTCCAAATATATCACTTCTTAATCGAAATATGTCATTAACGTCTTGAGTAAGATCTATTAATATATAGCCGTATGGAACTGACGTCACATCATTATATATTTTTTCAAATGCTTTGATTTGATTGGGATATATTTGGTGAGCTAGAGGTAATATCTGCGATTTATCTCTTGGATTTTTGAAGAGTACTAAATATTTACAGTTGAGTGAAATATCTCTTGAAAATTTACCCTGGTGAAAATATTTTGTGTTACAAATATTACTGATAAATTTCTATGATGTCATCCTCTAGTAAATAAATCACATACATACTTATCATGAGAATTTAACATCATATCATCGATAATAATTAATAAAGGTTTTTGATTATCATTAAAATCTGAAATAGTATTACTATATTCTACATCTTTTATATGTTTTGGAACGGCATTTTTCCCAGCATTACACCAAATAATTCTATTAATATGTGGTTGTATATTTTCTTTTTTATATTTTATTAAATTGTGAATAAAAGTGGTTTTACCACAGCATGATGCCCCGCAACCATCATAATAAATGGGTGAAACAGCATATTTGTATTAGTTAAAAACTAACATTGGTAACCTATATTTATAGGAAAAGCTCTTTTTCCGAAGTGAATATAAATGTAAATTTGGTAATTCTAATGAACATTCTTCCGTAAACCTTCAACATGGATAATCAAATTTTCGTAGTTGATCTACAATTTCTAAAAGGAAATGAAAAGCAATATTTCCTAAAAGAACTGGCTATACTAAAAAAAGGAAGTTTAATTCCTACTGTATAACACTTCAAACCACCATAGAACTTAGTCCAGAGGTAAATTATAATAACCAGTATTGCAAAAATAAAATAAATGGACTAGAGGCTTGAAATTTTGAGGCAAGAAAGAACTTTTAGAATTAGTATAAGTTTGCTCAGAAAATTTGTTTGGACCACCCCTGTTTATGAGCTATTAGGGCTCAAAAATTGAAAATTTGCTATTTTTAAACACCTATAACTTAGGAACCTGTACACATTTTACTTCTGCAAGATATAAAAATTAAAGCTACAGTACTATAGTTTTACGTGTGTTAAAGGTTTATTTTAGTTGTAAAGGGTTCAAAAGTTGCAACTCTTCAAAATTACGAAAAAGCTCCATTTTCAGATGTATATATCTCAGGCTTTGCGTAATAGTTTTGCAATCTAAAACCGCGAAAATACCGGAAATTTTATTATCTATATAAAACAATATCAAAATTATGTAATATTTTGTTATTTACTATTTAAATTTACCGTTATGTGAAAACCACATTTTGCATGAAATTTCTTTTTTCATAACTCAGGCACGTCTTTAGATAGGAACATGAAATTTTGGGACAAGAAAGAACTTAGAATTAGATTTTATTAGATTTTAGAATTAGTATAAGTTTCCTCAGAAAATTTTTTGATAGCATCCCCTCTTTAAGGGTTATTACACCTCAAAAATTGAAAATTTGCTATTTTTAGACACCTGTAAAAATTTTTCTTCGGCAAGACATGAAAGGTTTAATAATATATTTTTACGTGTGTTAACGGCTTTTTTTAGTTATATAAGATTCCGGCCTTACGGCCCCTCAAAATTTCAAAAATGTCCTATTTTCACGTTTTTTCTTCTTACATGAAATTTTCAAATTTTTGTGCAAGTCACAATTCTAAACAGTTTGTATTGAGTTTTGGAAATGTGCTCTTTTAAAAACCGTTGGTTTACATTCCACCTTGTTTCTTTCTACTTTCATATGCGCCTATTTCTTAAGCCAAGTATACATCAATAAGTAAACATTTACTACGCTAGATATTTTTTTGATTTCCTGTTTTTTTTTTTTTTTTTTCAACATTCTTACATAACAATTAATTAATGGTTTTTCCTTCCTCTTCTTTAAATACTTGTCATAAAAAAAAACGAAATAAAAAGAAAACAAGAAATAAATGCAAACATATCAAAAATGCAAGCAAAAACATCTCAAAATTGCAAGCAAAAATAAAAAGCAATTTTTTCTTACTATTTCTCAAGGTTGAATCTTTATGTAAGATTTAAATAACCAGTTTTCACTTTTTCTTTTAATTTTTAAAAATAGTTGCAAAATTTTAAAGAAATGTAGTTACACTTATTTTGTTCTGTTTTCATTTTTCTCTTTAAATTTTAAAAAGCATTTTTTTTTTTATTATTTTCATATGCGCCTATTACTTAAGCCAAGTATACATCAATAAGTAAACATGTACCACGTTAGATATTTTTTTTTCAACATTCTTACATAACAATTAGTTAATGGTTTTTCCTTCCTCTTTTTTAAATACTTGTCATAAAAAAAACGAAAGAAAAAGAAAAACAAGAAATAAATGCAAACATATCAAAAATTCAAGCAAAAACATCTCAAAATTGCAAGCAAAAATAAAAAGCAATTTTTTCTTACTATTTCCATGTTTACCTATTAGTATACAATCTTTATAAATAAATAGACTTGTTTGGCGGCCGCCGCCGCCGCCTGTCTGACCTATTTTTATGACATCAACCTACTTCCTGTCTAATTACGGTTTGACCTACTTCCGGGTGACCATGACCTACTTCCGGGTGACCTTGACCTACTTCCTGGTGACCTTGACCTACTGACATGTATGGTCCAAGTGCCTACCTATCTACTTCCATTCAATTGTTTACTTTTTCAAATCTTCATTCATGTTTTTTTCCAAACCTGTATATGTATCGTTGCCAAAAACAATGATGATATCTTCAGCATACATGAAAGCTTTTCCATGTAATTTCAACCTAGTAAAGCTACTCACGAAGCAAGAAAATAATGAAGGTCCCAAGCAGCTACCTTGAATTACACCAAAATCAATGTTTTGCATTTCACTGCTTAAATTTTCACATTGCGTAAATTGTTTTCTATTTGTGAAGTAGCTACAAAACCATTTATATTCGTTTCCCGTGACTCCACATTCAAACAATATTCTGAGAAATATTTTCCTATCTATGGAATCAAAAGCCTTGCTGAGATCGAAGAAAGTAAAACACACTTTATTTTTTTACTTATCTCCTTCTGTAAATATGAGATGACATCGAATAGTGCTGTTTTTGTATTCGATTTTTTGGTAAAGCCATATTGATATTCAGAAATCAAATTGTTTTTCCTCAAGTGCAGTACAAGTTGATCATGTACATACGTTTCAATAATTTTTGCTAAGCTAGAGCTGATAGAAATGGGTCTGTAGTTACTTATATCATTTCTTTATTGATTTTTAGACGATCTGGCATGCAGCTTTGTTCTAGTGACGCGTTTACCATAATTTACCTAATACCATATTACACATACGCTTTTAGCAGTTTACCTAATGCCATAAAGAAAAGACGAACATTTTTCATTTTCAGTTATTTTATTTATTTATTTTTAAAATTATGTTATACTATAATAAATAATTCATTATTGTAGAAAATTTTAATCGAACTTTGAACGAAGTACACCTGATAATAATGTTCGTGAAATAATATTTCTTTATTTTCTAGCATTCTTTTTCTTTTGTTTTATTCAATTCATATAAAAATTAAAAATATGACTTAGCTTCGTTTTGTTATTTTTTAGCGCTTAAGAACTTTAATCGAAGTGGGTGTGTATTTTTCAGTTTCAGTAGAGTTTTTTTAAAACTCAATTTTAAGCATGCAAATGATTACATTTTTTAAAATGATTTAAACAGTTAAAAGAAAAGATTCCAAATTTTATAAAAATAATATCATTTATAATTTTGTACTGCAGAACAATCAGATCCTTCAAATTTATTTTGAAAAATTCCATTTTTTCATATTAAATTGCTAAAATTTGGACCTAATTTTTTATATTCTCTCTCTATCTTCTCTCTTTATGCACTACTTGTTACATACAGGCAATCGTATGTAACAAGTAGTGCATAAAGAAATCATATGCAAATAGCAAATCACACGTAGGACAAAATAGTAAATCAAATACAAAATAGAAATCACACGTAGAACAAAAAATGTTAGTCAATTTTGTTGATTTGAAATCACCTCATGGGGTATTTCGTAAAAAGATTACCATATTTTTAGTATACCTAGTAAAATCAAATTGAGCTTATTTCTTTGTTTTGCTTTTATTCTGCTTTTTTTTTTGTTTGTATGTCAATTGATGTAGGTACAAATTATTTTCTATTTGCTACAATCAAACATAAGCCAAAATATATACGACTTATAGTATATACATTTAGCTTTATATATTTTTTTCTTATTTCTATTTGCTACAACCAAACAAAAGCCAAAGTATATAACTATATAGTACATAATATATACATTTAGCTATATATATTTTTTTTCATTAAGTCAAATTTTTATATTTTTATTAAAATTACACAAGTACATGTAACAGTAAGTCGATGCAACCGACTTATTTATACCATACACCTAAAAAATTCAAATTAAATTAAAAATCCATAAGTTATTTTAGTTAGGCATTTAATATAAGCTAATAAAATAAATGCTTTTATAACCTTTGTACAAAATATCAGGTTTCCATCTTTATTAAATTCGAAGATATGGTTGTTAGGTCTTGAGAAGTGTGTGAAGGCACTCGAACCACCTCCCCATTCATCCCAAATTTTAGAGACATTATCAAAACAGGGTAGAATACTCTTATATCAAATTTCAAATTTTTATATTTATTAATTTCGAAGATATGCTTGTTCGGTCTTGGGAGTTGTGTGGGAGATACCCGAACAACCATTTCAATTCATCTGAAATTTTAGGTAAATCAGGGATTCAGGAAACAACACCCTCGTATCAAATTTGCAGTTTCTATCTTTATTAATTTCGAAGATATGCTTGTTCGGTTTTGGGAGCTGTATACGAGGTACCCGACCAACCATTCCAATTCATCTCAAATTTTAGGCAAATCAGGAATTCAGGAAACAACACCCTCGTATCAAATTTGAAGCTTTTATCTTTTTATTTCGAAGATATGTTTGTTCGGTTTTGGGAGTTGTGTGGGAGGTGTCTACTTATTTGTTAATACTATGAAACATATAATTTATGAGATGGTTATTATAATATTGGTTTTGTAATAGAAAAATCGTATCAAAAAATACAATGTATTTGTATTCAAAACTTAGTGAATGTCAGAATAGTGTGTGTGTTACATTCGCCAAGTTTTTGTTAGTGTGTAAAAGAAAAAATCGACGTAGAATCGAAGTTTTTTTTTAAATATCATAATCATATTTAGAAATTAAAACATATTTAGAAATTATATCTATACTTAGTATCTATACTGTAGGTACATTATAGCTACTATATTTTATTTTTCTAAAACGAAATAAGTTTTGAAATTTAGAATTTTTGAAAAAAAATTTTCTTAAACTAAAATACGATCGATCAACTTGATTTTACGAAATTAAAAAAAACTGGCTAACTTTTTTCTTCCACGTGAATACTCTATATATATTTATGATTATACGCACTCTATTTTTTTAAATACTAATAAATAAAATTATGTTATAATTAAACAGAATTAACTATTAACTTTTTTTCACATCAAATACGATGTGCTTCAAAAGATGTGCTTCAAAAGATGTGCTTTGAGAAAATCAAAAGAGTCCAAATCTTCAAATCAAATAAGTTCCAATTTTTAAATCAAATAAGTTCATTTTCAAAACAAATAAGTCAATTTTCAATTCAAATAGGTCGAAAATTTTAAGAGAATTCCAAATTTAGTAATTATATGTTTATTTTATTTATATATTTTTCTGTCTACGTATTTAATTTATGTTCTAGGTAAATTTCAAAACTACAATATCTGAGGAGTCCAATAAACTTAACTGGGACGAAACACCTTTTTTTGTTTTCAAAAACACATATCCAATATAAGAAAATTAGAAAATAATATTTTTTGAAGAAAACACAATTTTATTTTTTTTTTTAATTTTAAAATCTTTTTAAATGATTCTTAATATTATCTACGTTACGTTATAAGTGATAAAAATCTTATAACCGGTTTTTTTTTGTTTGATTTGAAAATTTGGACTCTTTTGATTTGAGAAAAAACCTCTTTTATTTAAAAAAAAACGTATTTGATGTGGAGAAAGTATAGATTCTTGCATCCATAAGCAGAAAAATTTTAAACTTTTAAATTTTAGTTTATTTTTTAGTTCAGTTAAATACCAAGCTTAATACTATCATATTAGTTAGTTAAATTTCTTTAAAATATCGTAGCGCTGAAACGCGTTAATGGAATTTCTCAAAAATTTGTTAAATTAGATGTTCTTTTTGATTTCATATACATCGTTAATTTCTTTAATTTTGGGCTTGTGAAGTATGTATTGTGTGTATGTATATCAAATATTTACATAATATGTTTTAGTTTCTACAAATAAACTTAATACTACAACAAAATACATAGTTTGTGATTAGTATTTAAATTTAAATTGTTCTTAAAATTACCATTTTTTTTAATTTAATATACACATATGTACATAGGTAAAGGTTTAACAATATCGCTTTTTCAAAAACTCTTTCGTTTTTTCGGAAAATAAAAACAAATAAATTTCCTTTCTTTTTTTATTTCCTAAACAAATTTGCAAAAATAAATTGAAAAACGAAATCATTTACTCAAAACACATTATAAACGTTTTAAAAATAATATTTCTTAACTTAACAATTTGCAACGCTCTTCTTATGATCTTGAGCAACCTTATTTAGAAACAAGTAAAAGTAACAGTAAGTCGATGTAACCGACTTATTTATACCCTACACCTAAAAAATTCAAATTAAATTAAAAATCCATAAGTTATTTTAGTTAAGTATTTAATATAACTAAGCTAAAAAAATAAATGCTTTTACAACCTTTGTACAAAATTTCAGATTTCTATCTTTATTAAATTCGAAAATAAGCTTCTTAGGTCTTGGGAAGTGTGTGAAGGCACGCGGACCACCACCCCAATTCATCTCAAATTTTAGAGACATCAACAGGGTAGAATATTCTTATATCAAATTTTAAGTTTATATATTTATTAATTTAGAAGATATGCTTCTTTGGTCTTGGGAGTTGTGTGGCAGATACCCGAACAACCATTCTAATTCATCTTAAATTTTGGACAAATGAGGGATTTAGGAAACAACACCCTTGTACCAAATTTGAAGTTTATATTTTATTAATTTCGAAGATATGCTTGTTCGGTTTTGGGAGTTGTATGGGAGGTACCCGAAGGACCACTCCAATTTATCTGGAATTTTAGGCAAATCAGGGATTTATGAAACAGTACCCTCGTATCAAATTTGAAGTTCCTATCTTTATTAATTTCGAAGATATACTTGTTCGGTTTTGGGAGTTGTATGGGAGGTACCCGAACAGCTCCTCCAATTCATCTCAAATTTTCAACAAATAAGGGATTCAGGATACAACAACCCTAGTACCAAATTTGAAGTTTCTATCTTTACTAATTTCGAATATATGCTTGTTCGGTTTTGAGATTTGTATGGGAGGTACCCGAAAAACCACTCCAATTCATCTCAAATTTTAGGCATATCAGGGATTCAGAAAAATACACCCTCGTACAAAATTTTAAGTTTCTATCTTTATTAATTTCGAAGATATGCGTATTCGGTTTTGGGAGTTGTATGGGAGGTACTCGAACGCATGGTCCGATTTCGCCCATTTACAATCCCCGCCTTACCTAAGTCATTGTTAACCTACAGTATAAATTTCATCAAGATAGCATCATAATTTTTTGAGTTATCGCGCGTACGACGGACGGACGGACGGACATCGCTAAATCGACTCCTGAGGTGATCCTGATTCAGAATATGTATACATGTCTATACCTAACTCGCTTCCTTTTGGTGGTTACAAACACCATACCAAAGTTAATATACCCTATACTTAATGTGTAGGGTATAACAAGTGGACACAAAATATATGTATACATATTTATGTTCAATGTACTATGAGCACACAAAGTTTTACAAATTTATCAAATAAAACAATACATTCTTCCTTATCTTATCAACATATTGAACAATGTTGTGCTTGTTCTATATATGTATGTATGCATGTACATATTATAATTTGTTTTTAGTAGCTTAATAAATAATATGACCTATCCAAAAATACTTTTTTCTGACAGCCTAAATTTTCCAATAATTAATTTTGTTTCTTCTTTTGAAATATTATTCTGTTGATCTTATAACCAGATAAGCCGCAGAATTTAATTTAACAATTTAGGGTTTATACCTGTTAAATGTTTATGAATTATGCCGTTCATGTGATTTTATCGAATTTCTCATGTAAAATGAAATTCTAAACATTAAAACTAAAATAACTTTATAAATTTTCATCTTTATATTTATAAGCCTTTCCATTTAGAGTATATAATTAATTTTTCTTACATTTTTCGTCACTTATTTTTTGACATTTACATTTTTAGTTATTTGCAAAATCTTTTAGCATAGACACTAAAGAAATTATTAAATTAATACCTATTTTGGGCAGAGTCAGTTATAGTTGGTCAACTTCTAATGCCAGTAAAATGCTTTGCAATGGTATCGTTAATATTTTTTTTTTAAATAATTCTTTGGCCTTTTCTTGTTCGATGGGTATCGTTTTTTTTAAATTTTTTTACTTTATATTTGCCGTTTTTTAAGTTTAAAATTTCCAACTTTTCGTGCAATATTTTAATATTAATTCTATTAAATGGGGGGCCAAGTAACCCGGACCACCCAAAATAAGCCGCAAACTGATAGTCTTTTACTATTAGAATATAAATTTGCCGAAAAAATTAACTTTTTTGCATTTAGTTTTGCATTTTGCATAACAAAAATGTCGATGTATGAAAAAAAATTTTTTGGGGATAAATAATAGATAGTATTTATTGAATATGTGAAAACGTACAAAAAATCATATTATATAACTATGCAATATGCATTACTTTGCATAAGTTGTATAGATACCTATAATATTACACTTATTCTTAAAATGTTAAAACAATTTATATATAGAATCAAACAAAAAAATACATAAATATACTGTAAAGAACGAGTAAAACTGATTAAATTTAAAAGAATAAAACGTAAACAAATTTAATTGACGAAAACTATCATATGATATCTGTAAAATTTTTAGTAATTCTTTATAAGTAACAAATCAGTCTAAAGAAATCCATCTACTTAAAAATTGGATTAAACAAAGTATAGTGGAAACTAAAGGTTTTTAAAAGTGCACTTTTTACAAAAGACTATAAAAACAGTTTACAAATTGTGCCTTTTAGAAAAATTGTGAAAAATCAAAGGACACCTTCTTTAATTTTAATTTGCCTTTATAATTAAGAAAAACTGTTTACGCATTGAAAAATATAATTTTGAAGCTTTAATTTTTCCTTATTAATATGGAAAAAATAGATTTTCAATTTTGACTTTTAGAAGCCTTTACCCGCTTTGGTACAAAAAAAATTTCTGAGGTAACTTATGTTAATTTTAAAAGATTTTTCTTCTCTCATTCAAGATACTATTTAAAAGCTTTGTAAAGATACGAAGGAAGCAAAATCTTGCAATAACTAGTTTTTACATAACTGTAAATATAAATACTAAATTGGAAACAATAATATATTTTTGTTATTGATTTATAAAGTTAAAAAAATGTTTATAATTCTAGAGTGAAAAAAGTATTAAGCAGAACTTAAATTATAAACATTTTAACGTAAAGCTTCTTTCGAAGTTTAATGGTCTGCAGCTTCATAGCCCCACATAATTAGGAAAAACTATTAACCTATGGAAAAATATAGTATTGGAGCTTTAATTTTTATGCCTTACTTTGAGAAAATCTACAAAACTGCCTAAGTTACAGGTGTTTAAAATTTGAAAAATTTCAAATTTTGGTCGCCTACAGGACGTTCTTAAGACGGATGGTAACAAAAAAATTCTAAAGTAACTTATACTAGTTCTAAGAGATAGTTCTTCGCTCAAAATTTCAAGTTTCTAACTGAAGAAAACAAAATCGTGTTATATTTTTTTTCAGACAAAATGGTAAATTTAAATTACAAATTACAAAAAATGATAAAATTTTGATATTGATTCATAAAGCTAAAAAAGACTCTAAATAAATACTGTCACAAAAGAATCTAAAAAAATACTGTCACTTGACGTTTCTAGATTGAAAAAATATTTAGTAGAACCTGAGGAATTGTAGTTTCGTAATGGATGGGGCTACATAAAAAAGTTGTTCTATTAATTTTTTTAAAAACCTCTCCATGATTAAAATTGTATTGTTCTATCTTAAACAGTATAAAAGTTTTGTAAACAGACAGTCAGATAATGCGACGGACAGAGTGAAGCTAATAAACAAATTTTCCAAATTGTTTTTGAAAAATATGCTAAAACAGATAGCTCGAAAAATTGATTAAACAAGTAGTTCATATTGCGTTGGGCGCCACTGAAGAATTTATTTTTAAAAACTTAAATGCAATATTTTAAATGCTAATAACCGTGGAATTCACGGTTAACTTTGTATATATATATGTATTGATTACCTTGCTTTTATAAGTTATTTATGTATTGTATTTAAAATTTTGGTTATATATAGGTCTACAAGTTTTCTTGTTTGAATAATATAAAATTCCATAAATTAAATTGTGTTGCATGTGGTCCACCATTTAGTTTTTTTGTTAATCTAATATTTTTACCGACCGCATACAATTATGCATAAGGTAGGTATTGCTTTCATACTAAAAATTTGTATCCGAGATTTTGGGAAATATGCACTACTCCGGTGCGTAGAAGGCTGTAAACATTTTTTTGTGTGTGATGTGTGTGTTTGTGTGTGTGTATGTGCGGGTGTGTGTTTGTATAAGTATGCATGTGGGTACGTGTACAGCCTAAACGACGTAATAAATAAAATTTCTAAATATATGATTGAAAAAAAAAAACCTCGATTTTATCTCGATTTTTTTCTTCCACACAGTTATGACAATCGCTAAGTTTTGAATACAAATACATATATTTTTGGATACGATTTTTCTATTACAGAACCTATAAATTAAATTATAATAATCATCTCATATTATGTTTCATAGCATTAAGAACTAAGTAACCCATAAGTGTAAACTGATTATTTTATTCTATAATAAAAATTCTACTTTGAAAAAAATATATATATACTAAATGTATAAATATATATTATATACTTTGGCTTATATTTGATTGTAGCAAATTGAAATAAAAACAAAAAATTTTTAAATTTATGAAATAAAGAATAAAAAATTTCAAAGGTTGCTTAGGTCGTTTTTGATGTTTTTTTTTTTAAATAAAAAAAGCGCTACTTTAGTGAAGTATCTACTTATATCTATTAACTTTTTAATTGTAGGTAAGTTAGTTGTAAGAAAATATTTTTTGTTTTCAGAAATGGAAGAAAATAAAGAAGAAAACAAAATAAAATATCAAGAAAATAAAGAAAAAATTAAAATCGTCATCATAGGCTGACACGGGTCGGCAAAAAGTGATCTAAGTGCGTCAATGCATTTCATTTCAAAAAAAAAATAAATAGCTAAGTTCTAATCGCATAAAATAAAATTTTATAAAATAAAACAATTTTTTCTCATTAGATTTTATTTTTGAATTTTGAAAATATATCTAATGAAAGAACGCCAATTATAACGGATTCACTACAATTGGGCCTAGTAATAATATTTCGCCAGTCATTAAATTTTATTTTTATATAAAATTTCAATTCATTACTTGTTTTTTATATCTCTAAAAATTAATACATATCTATGCATATTATTTTGTTGATGACGCAAAATTCAAACAGTAAAATTTCTGTTAACAGATTTAGGGTAAGTTCACATGGGATGCATGCATCCGGATGCAAAAATTTAATTGGTTGAAAATATATATTGTATTCATGCCATGCTCTTCCTTCCGTCTATTTTAGATGCAAAATTTTTTGCATCCTCGATAAGAAGCAAGCATACAAGATGCAAATTTGTTTTAACGTCAAATTCAGAGGTAAAATCAAACGTTAAATATTTTGAAATATTTTGTAAATGGATATATTTTTAATAATTATGTAATTTTATTATAATTTTATTAATTAATATTATATGTGTATTAATAAATTATGTTTAGTTTATATTAATTAAAATTTTTTCTTACATAAAATAACAATTTTCTCTGGTTTACCATTTTGTATTTTGCCAATAAAAAATGTTTTCATCAAATGTCAAAACAATATACACATACTAGCCTACTAGGTAATTTCAAATAACACTTTCAAAATAAAAATGTCGCTATATTGCAGTTCACGAACGAGTGAATGCATAATGGATGCAAAAAATTCGTTAATATTACCGAAGAATACACGAAATGTAACCGCAATAATTTTTGCATCTGGACTTGATGTAAAGTTACCATTAATATTAATCTTATGTTTGTTTTGTATTTTTGTTTATAGTTTTATTATTTTTTACTTCTAATATTTTTGAATAAAGAAAAAAATCATGTACATGGATGTACGAATGAATGTGCATACATATATTTTTAAGATTACTTCATTACTTATTATTGTTATTGAATAAAAAAAATTATTTTAAATTGTTAAAAGTTATTTTACTTTATATAAATTATTACGTAAAACATCCAAGTATGTATGAATTTTGGCATTATGCTTTTAGTGTAGTAGCGGCCGGTCCTATGGTGGAGACAGCTGATTATTTTAGAATGCCTGCACTTGAAATACATAGGTACATCTTCCAGGGTAGTATAAATACTTATGAATGTACATAATATGTATGTATATACATACATGTTCATAAATTTAAGGCGTCCAAAATCTTATAAATGATGATCGAATTTTATAGCAACAACTTCTGTAAAATTTGGTTGAGCTTGTGCAATAGATTCGGGTAGCTGTCATACAACTTACATAAATTTACCACAATTTACATAAATATCTGTCTGTAGTTAATGTCGGTACTAAAACATCTGAAAGTTTTTAAAAGATGATCAAGTTTTATAGAAACAGGATATATTACGTTCATACGGGTATCCCAGAGTTGAGATATTGTACTCTACTGCACTCTTCCTCATTTTTATATTCATCTTACGCATTGTTTTGTTTTTTTTTAAGTTAATCTATTTTTTAGTTTTTCAACAAATATTTTCTTTTCTTAATTTTATTATTGGAAAAGTGAAAAAAAAACAATATTATTTCATTCTATAGGACAAAAAACTTAGCCTACTTAATCTACTTAACAGTAAACTAATTAAAACCTAAATATGTATATTTATTACCTAATTTTAGTTAATAAGTGTTTTCTAACCACCAATAATTTTTCTTTATTAATTTGCCCTTTTCTGGTATGGACATCTCGTAATTTAAATTATTTCCGTTTATGTCGCCCGGATTATAATCAATGATTTTAAATGTAGCCCGTTCATTATAGTTATATAATAGAGGGACATGGTTATCGTCTTGAATATAGCCGTGTTTATCTAAAAACATAAAATGTTCAGGGGCTATGAAGCCGGTGAGCATTGTCGTTGTACAATGTACTCCTCATTGTGGTAGAATATATGTATGTGATATTAGATCATTTTCTGGAGTTTTTTGTGCTCTGTCATAGTGACTTTGGATAAATTTTATTATAACATTTTCGATTCTCATGATTTCTGCTTCCTTATACAAATATTTGTTGGAGTTTATTTTTGTTGAACCTATAAATTAAATTATAATAATCATTTCATATTATGTTTTATAGCATTAACGACGAACTAACCCATAAGTGTAAACTGATTATTTTATTCTATAATAAAATTTCCACTTCGAAAAAAAAAAAAATATATATATATGTAGCTAAATGTGTAATTATATTTTATATATTATATACTATATATTATGTACTTTGGCTTGTGTGATTGTAACAAATTGAAATAAAAAAAAAAAAATTTTTAAATTTATAAAATAAATTTGAATAAAAAATTTCAAAGGTATCTAAGCAACCTTTGAAATTTTTATTCAAATTTATTTTATAAATTTAAAAAATTTTTTTTTTTTATTTCAATTTGCTACAATTTGCTACGTTTTTGATGTTTTTTTTTTTAAATAAAAAAAGCGCTAATTTAATGAAGTATCTACTTATGGTATTTATTAACTATTTTAACGCAATAAATGTTGTTATATTTTAATACATATTGATTTAATACAATATATTAATTTATATTTGTTATTGTTTTGATTGATACTATTGAATTTAAAACATTAAATACATTACTATTGATTAATTTAATATTTGGTAAAGTGTGATCTATTGCATATTTTAATGTACATATATATGTTTAATAAGGAAAGTAAAATTGTAGGTAAGTTAGTTGTAAGAAAATATTTTTAGTTTTCAGAAATGGAAGAAAATAAAAAAGAAAACAAAATCATTACTTGTTTTTTTTTATCTCTAAATATTTATACATATTTATGCATATTATTTTGTTAATGACGCAAATTTGAAACTGTAAAATTTCTGTTAACAGATTTAGGGTAAGTTCACATATGATGCATGCATCCGGATGCATAAATTTAATTGGTTGAAAATATATATCGTATTCATGACAAGCTCTCCCTTCCGCCTATTTTCGATGCAAAATTTTTTGCATCCTCTATAAGAAGCATACATGATGCAAATTTGTTTTAAAGTCAAATTCAGAGGTAAAATCAAACGTCAAAAATTTTAAACGTTAAATATTTTGAAATATTTTGTAAATGGATATATTTTTAATAATTATGTAATTTAATTATAATTTTATTAATTAATATTATATGTGTATTAATAAATTATGTTTAGTTTATATTAATTTTTTTTTTTTTCCTAAGGGAGGTGGGAATCTTCCAAACACACCAAGAATTTCCCCCTTGGTAGTGCCAGATTCTTACTGACTAAACCCACCTTCCCCTTTAGACAATATAATGGGAACAAACCCTTACCGGCGAAAGCAGTATATTGGCTAGGGAGTAGGGATAGGAAAGGATAGGAAATGGATACGGAAACATTGAATTGGGACTGGGGCTGTAAGGAAACAATGAATCCGCCTATCATTATTACTATTTTGCTAGCAGTGACTCAAGCCGTCACAACAGTTGCAACATGTAGTAGTAGTATATAGTACTGCATGAGATAATTATTGAAGGCAACCCCTTATTATTTTACTACAGAGTCAGCGCCATCAGTGGATTACAACGTGCAGCAGTATATAACACCTTACTTGCATAATATAACCAAAGATAGCTCCACTGTAGTAGGTATTATTATTATTACTATTATTATAATTATTGCTCTATTACTATTATTATTATTGTTATTATTGTTATTATTTTACTACAGAGTCAGCGCCATCCGTGGATTACAACATGCAGCAGTATATAAAACTTTACTTGCATGATATAACCAAAGATGGCTCCACTGTAGCAGCTATTATTATTTTTACTATTATTATTACTACTATTATTATTATTATTATAATTATTTGTTATTATTACTATTATTATTATTATTATTATTATTGTTATTATTACTACTATTAATTATACGATATACATTATTACGATATAAAAGTGCTACATATTTTTTATTTATGACCTGACGGGGTTTGAACCCAAGATCTTGCGATTGAAAGGTTGGTGACTTAACCACTGCGCCATGAGTCAGATGTCAATTAAAATGTTTTCTTACATAAAATAACAAATTTCTCTGGTTTAACCATTGTGTATTTTGTAAATAAAAAATGTTTTCATCAAATGTCAAAACAATATACACATACTAGCCTACTAGCTAGTTTCAAATAACTTTCAAAATAAAAATGTCGCTGTTTTGCAGCTCACGAACGAGTGGATGCAAAATATTCGTTAATATTACCGAAAAATACACGACATTTAACAGCAATAATTTTTGCATCTGAATGCATGCATCTCATGTGAGCTTACCATTAATATTAATCTTATTATTTTTTACTTCTAATATTTTTGAATGAAGAAAAAAACGAGGAAGAATACAGTTGCCTTTGTCAACTCTTAGATACCCGTACGAACCGTTAGTATGTTCACAGCCTGTCACTCTGCTTACAATATTATTTTTTTAATATTTTAGTATTTTAAAATAATTTGGGTGAATTCCACCTTCCACATAACGATTATCAATCCAAAACTTTTTCAAATATTCTATAGTACCATTTAATACTAAGCGGTAAATATATATTAAATTTACTTAGTACAAAATAATAAATATAATTTTGTGCGAATTATATTATTATATTATATTATATTATATTTAAATATTCCATTGACAGAATAATTTCTTATAAGTACAATAAAATACATATATGTATGTAAATACGGCGCTATATAATATACATATATACTCTTATCATTTATTCACTAGTGACATATACGATATGTAAATAAACATGATATTATATAAGTATGTATATATATCAATATCATATAAATAATAATAAAAATTCTTCAAGTAACCGTTATGTTGTTTATTTATTTACATTTTTGTACTACGCATTATATCCTCAACAATTTTAAATTATCGAGTAAAACAAAATGGAAAAAATTCGTTAAAGAAATTTGTTAGAAAATTTGAAAAAATCAAGTAACTCTTTCGTCAATTATAAAGTAACCATATATTATTAAAAAAAGTTATTTACAGAAATAAAAGTATAATATTGAAGCTTTAATTTTTGTGTATTGCTTCAAAAAAATTTTAACAAGTGTTCAAGTTACAGGTGTTTAAAAATTGGAAATTTTCAGTTTTTGACCCCTTACAGCTCCTAAACGGGGGGTGATATAAAAAAAATTTCTGAAATGACTCATACTTATTTTCAAAGAATAAACAAATTGTCTGTCAAAATTTCAAGTTTCCAACTTAAACCGTTTAGAAGATAGAAGGGTTAAAGGATTTTGAAAAATTTTAGTTTTGCATAACGGTAACTTAAGACACCATATGCCACAAATATGTATTTATTGTATATATACTTTTAAAGCTAATAAAAGTAGTAATTGTTTGGCGTTTTCAAAATGAAGATATACCTTATACAACTTTTGCTATAACAATTTAAATATAGAGCTTTTTTGAGCCTTTGGGGAGCTGTAGCTCCGTAACGGGTGGGGCTACAAAAAAAAAGTATTAAAAATAAAATTAATATTTTTGTGAGATCTATCAGCAGTTAAAATTTCATAGCTCTATTTCAAAAAAAATGTCGTGATCTAAAAGTTAGGTGTTCGAGAGCTACCCTAAGGCTTGGTCCAAACTCAACCAAAAAAAATAGGGAATCTACAAATTAACTTTTTCAAATAATATAAATTAAACTATTATTTGCACTTTAATACTAATTTGCAATTCATTAATTTGTTTAACACTTTTTTTGTTTTAGTATTGGATTTTAACTCTTAAAATTTACTATGATTACTTCATATAAATATATGTCTGTAGTTAATGTCGGTACTAAAACATCTGAAAGTTTTTAAAAGATGATCAAGTTTTATAGAAACAAGATATATTACGTTCATATGGGTATCCCAGAGTTGACACATTCTACTATACTGAACTCTTTCTCGTTTTTATATTCATTTTACGCATTGTTTTTTTTTTTAAATTAATCTATTTTTTAGTTTTTCAAAAAATATTTTCTTTTCTTAATTTTATTATTGGAAAAGTGAAAAACAAAAACAATATTATTTCATTCTATAGGACAAAAACTTAGCCTACTTAATCTACTTAACAGTTAAACTAATTAAAACCAAAATATGTATATTTATTACTTAATTCTAGTTAATAAATGTTTTCCAACCACCAATAATTTTTGTTTATTAATTTGTCCTTTTCTGGTATGGACATTTCATAATTTAAATTACTTCCGTTTATGTCGCCGGATTATATTCAATGATTTTACATGTAGCTCGTCTATTATAGTTAGTTATATAATAGAGGGACATGGTTATCGTCTTGAATATAGCCGTGTTTATCTAAAAAGATAAAATGTTCAGGGGCTATGAAGCCGGTGAGCATTGTCTTTTTGCAATGTACTCCTCATTGTGAATAGTAGAATATATGTGATATTAGACCATTTTCTGGAGTTTTTTGTGCTCTATCATAGTGACTTCGGATAAATTTTATTATAAAATTATCGATTCTTATGATTTGTGCTTCCTTATACAAATATTTGTTGGAGTTTATATTTGTTGAACGTATAAATTAAATTATAAAAATCATCTCATATTATGTTTCATAGCATTAACAACTAAGTAACCCATAAGTGTAAACTGATTATTTTATTCTATAATAAAAATTACACTTTGAAAAAAAATATATATAGCTAAATGTATAACTAATATTTATATTATATACTTTGGCTTATATTTGATTGTAGCAAATTGAAATAAAAAAAAAAATTTTTTTAATTTATAAAATAAATTTGAATAAAAAATTTCAAAGGTTGCTTAGATCGTTTTTGATGTTTTTTTTTTAAATAGAAAAAGCTCTAATTTAGTGAAGTATCTACGTACATATGTATCTATTAACTATTTTAACACAATTAAATGTTGATATATTTTAATTCATATTGATTTAATACAATATATTAATTCATATTTGTTATTGTTTTGATTGATACTATTGAATTTAACACATTAAATACATTACTATTGATTAATTTAATATTTGGTAAAGTGTGATCTATTGTCTATTTTAATGTATATACATACATATGTATAATAAGGAAAGGGAAATTGTAAGTTGTAAGAAAATATTTTTTGTTTTCAGAAATGGAAGAAAATAAAGAAGAAAACAAAATAAAATATCAAGAAAATAAAGAAAAAATTAAAATCGTCGTCAGAGGTTGGCACGGGTGGGCAAAAAGCGATCTAAATGCGTAAATGCATTTGATCTCAAAAAAAAAAAAAATAGCTAAGTTTTAATCGCATAAAATAAAATTTTATAAAATTAAACAATTTTTTCTCATTAGATTTTTTTTTTGAATTTTGAAAATACATCTAATGAAGGAACTCCAATTATGACGGGTTCACAACAAATTGGTCTAGTAATAATATTTCGCCAGTCATTAAATTTTATTTTTATATAAAATTTCAATTCATTACTTGTTTTTTATATCTCTAAAAATTTATACATATCTATGCATATTATTTTGTTGATCACGCAAAATTCAAACTATAAAATTTCTATTAAGAGATTTAGGGTAAGTTCACATGTGATGCATGCATCCGGATGCAAAAATTTAATTAGTTGAAAATATTAATTGTATTCATAACATGCTCTTCCTTCCGTCTATTTTAGATGCAAATTTTTTTGCATCCTCTATGAGAAGCAAACAAGATGCAATTTTGTTTTAAAGTCAAATTCAGAGGTAAAATCAAACGTCAAAAATTTTAAACGTTAAATATTTTGAAATATTTTGTAAATGGATATATGTTTAATAATTATGTAATTTTATTATAATTTAATTAATTAATATTATATGTGTATTAATTAAAATTTTTTATTAATTAAAGTTTATATTAATTAAAATTTTTTCTTACATAAAATGACAATTTTCTCTGGTTTAACCATTTTGTATTTTGTAAATAAAAAATGTTTTCATCAAATGTCAAAACAATATATACATACTAGCCTCCTAGGTAATTTCAAATAAAACTTTCAAAATAAAAATGTCGCTGTTTTGCAGCTTACGAACGGATGCAAAATATTCGTTAATATTACCGAAGAATACACGAAATGTAACCGCAATACTTTTTGACTCTGAATGCACGCATCTCATGTGAACTTACCATTAATATTAATCTTATGTTTGTTTTGTATTTGTTTATAGTTTTTGTTATTTTTTACTTCTAATATTTTTGAATGAAGAAAAAAGTCAAGTACATAATGTATGGATGTACGAATGAATGTGCATACATATATTTATACCCTACACATTAAGTATAGGGTATATTAACTTTGGTATGGTGTTTGTAACCAGCAAAAGGAAGCGAGTTAGGTATAGACATGTATATATATTCTGAATCAGGATCACCGCCGGAGTCGATTTAGCGATGTCCGTCCGTCCGTCCGTACGCACGATAACTCAAAAAATAATGATGCTATCTTGATGAAATTTATACTGTAGGTTAACAATGATTAAGGTAAGGCGGGGATTGTAAATGGGCGAAATCGGAGCATGCGCGAAACCATGTGTAATGGGCGAATACCTCCCATACAACTTCCAAAACCTAATACGCATATTTTCGAAATTAATAAAGATAGAAACTTAAAATTTTGTACGAGGGTGTGTTTTTCTGAATCCCTGATATCCCCAGAATTTGAGATGAAGTGGAGTGGTTGTTCGGGTACCTCCCATACAACTCCCAAAACCGAACATGCACCCTCAAATTTGATAGGAGGGTGCTGTTTCCTAAATCCCTGAATTGTCTAAAATTTGAGAGGAATTGGAGTGGTCGTTCGGGTACTTCCCATACAACTCCCAAAACCGAACAAGCATATCTTCGAAATTAATAAAGACAGAAACTTCACATTTGGTACTAGGGTGTTGTTTCCTGAATCCCTGATTTGTCTAAAATTTGAGATGAATTGGTATAGCTGTTCGGATACCTCCCATACAACTCCCAAAACCGAACAAGCATATCTTCGAAATTAATAAAGACAGAAACTTCAAATTTGGTACAAGGGTGTTGTTTCCTGAATCCCTGATTTGTCCAAAATTTAAGATGAATTAGAATGGTTGTTCGGGTATCTGCCACACAACTCCTAAGACCAAACAAGCATATCTTCGAAATTAATAAATATATAAACTTGAAATTTGATATAAGAATGTTCTACCCTGTTGAAGTCTCTAAAATTTGAGATGAATTGGGGTGGTGGTCCGCGTGCCTTCACACACTTCCCAAGACCTAACAATCATATTTTCGAATTTAATAAAGATAGAAACCTGAAATTTTGTACAAAGGTTGTAACAGCATTTATTTTTTTTAGCTTGTATTAAATACCTAACTAAAATAACTTATGGATTTTTAATTTAATTTGAATGTTTTAGGTGTAGGGTATAAATAAGCCGGTTGCATTGACTTACTGTTATTTTTACTTGTTTTACGATTACTTCATTACTTATTATTGTTATTGAATAAAAAAAAATTTTGTTAAATTGTTAGAAGTTATATTGCTTTGATATAAATTATTACGTAAAACATCTAAGTATGTATGTATGTACGTATGAATTTTGGCATTATGCTTTTAGTGTAGTAGCGGTGGGTCCTATGGTGGAGACAGCTGATTATTTTGGAATGCCTACACTTGAAATACATAGCTACATCTTTTAGGGTAGTATAAATACATATGAATGTACATAATATGTATATATGTACATAACAATAATATTATTATACTATATTTAGGATTTACTCTACCAGTGAAACTAGTTGAATGTAATTTCATTGTGTTTGGTCAATTCAATTTCCAGTAATTATGCACTCTAAAAAGTGGATGTAAAATTAAACGATTATTTGATTAAACTTTATTTTTCTGCTTAATAATCTTATAAACGAGGAAGAGTGCAGTTGAGTAGACTGTATCAACTCTGGGATCCTGCTGTTTCTATAAAACTTGACCATCTTTTAAAAACGTTCAGATATTTTAGTACCGACGTTAACTACAGAGATAAATTTATGTAAATTGTGGAGTTGTTTGACAGCTGCCCTAATCTATTGCACAAACACAACCAAATTTTATAGAAGTTGTTGCCATAAAAATTGATCATTATTTGTAAGATTTCAGACCCTTAGCTTCATTAGGTTCCAAGAGGAGCAAGAAGCCTGAAGCGGCTGCTCTAGACCAACCAAGTTTTACAAAAGTTGTTGACATATAACTCGACACTTCTTTACTAAATTTCAGATTCCTAGCTTCAGTAGACACTAAGGTTATTTTATGACAGCTACTCGAACCTGTCGTACCATCACAACGAAATTTTATAGAAGTTGTTACCATAAAACTTGATCTTCATTTGTAAGATTTCAAGCACGTAGCTTTATTAAGTTCCAAAAAATTCAAGCTTCCTGCATTTCTTGGAACTTGATGAAGCTAGGCGGGCAAAATCTTATAAATGATGATCGAGCTATATGGAAACAACTTCTGTAAAATTTGGTTGAGCATGTACAATAGATTCGGGTAGCTGTCATACAACTTACATAAATTTATTACAATTTGCATAAATATATGTCTGTAGTTAATGTCTGTACTAAAACATCTGAAAGTTTTTAAAAGAGGATCAAGTTTTATAGAAACAGGATATATTACGTTCATATGGGTATCTCAGAGTTGACACATTCTACTCTACTGCATTCTTCCTCGTTTTTGTATTCATTTTACGCATTGTTTTTTTTTTTTTAAGTTAATCTATTTTTTAGTTTTTCAAAAAATATTTTCTTTCCTTAATTTTATTATTGGAAAAGTAAAAAAAAAAACAATATTATTTCATTCTATAGGACAAAAAACTTAGCCTACTTAATCTACTTAAGAGTTAAACTAATTAAAACCTAAATATGTATATTT
The DNA here is from genome assembly GCA_947095535.1 of Poecilobothrus nobilitatus. Lineage (NCBI taxonomy): Eukaryota > Metazoa > Arthropoda > Insecta > Diptera > Dolichopodidae > Poecilobothrus > Poecilobothrus nobilitatus. The sequence continues at coordinate 193,995,824 of OX352772.1, forward strand.
ATTACTTAATTCTGGTTAATAAGTGTTTTCCAACCACCAATAATTTTTCTTTATTAATTTGTCCTTTTCTGGTATGAACATTTCGTAATTTAGATTATCTCCGTTTATATCGCCTGGATTATATTCAATGATTTTACATGTAGTCCGTGTATTATAGTTATATAATAGAGGGAAATGGTTATCGTCTTGAATATGTGATATTAGACCATTTTCTAGAGTTTTTTGTACTCTATCATAGTGACTTCGGATAAATTTTATTATAAAATTATCGATTCTTATGATTTGTGCTTCCTTATACAAATATTTATTGGAGTTTATATTTGTTGAACCTATAAATTAAGTTATAATATTTATATTATATACTTTGGCTTATGTTTGATTGTAGCAAATTGAAATAAAAAAAAAAAAATTTTTAAATTTATAAAATAAATTTGAATAAAAAATTTCAAAGGTTGCTTAGATCGTTTTTGATGTTTTTTTTTTTTAAATAAAAAAAACGCTAATTTAGTGAAGTATCTACTTACACAATTTTAACACAATTAAATGTTGTTATATTAATACATATTAATTTAATACAATATATTAATTCATATTTGTTATTGTTTCGATTGATACTATTGAATTTAACACATAATGTACTTATTACTATTGATTCATTTAATATTTGGTAAAATGTGATCTATTGTTTATTTTAATATACATACATATGCATAATAAGTAAAGGAAAATTGTAGGTAAGTTAGTGTAAGAAAATATTTTTAGTTTTCAGAAATGGAAGAAAATAAAAAAGAAAACAAAATCATTACTTGTTTTTTTTTATCTCTAAAAATTTATACATATCTATGCATATTATTTTGTTAATGACGCAAATTTGAAACTGTAAAATTTCTGTTAACAGATTTAGGGTAAGTTCACATGTGATGCATGCATCCGGATACAAAAATTTAATTGATTGAAAATATATATTGTACTCATGGCATGCTCTTCCTTCCGCCTATTTTAGATTCTAAATTTTTTGCATCCTCTATAAGAAGCATGCAAGATGCAAATTTGTTTTAACGTCAAATTCAGAGCTAAAATCAAACGTCAAAAATTTTAAACGTTAATATTTTGAAATATTTTGTAAATGGATATATTTTTAATAATTATGTAATTTTATTATAATTTTATTAATTAATATTTTATGTGTATTAATAAATTATGTTTAGTTTATATTAAAATTTTTTTTTTTCCCTAAGGGAGGTGGAAATCTTCCAAAGACACCAAGAATTTCCTCCTCGGTAGTGTCAGATTCTTACTGACTAAACCCACCTCGCCCTTTAGCCAATATAATGGGATGAAACCCTTACCTGTGAAAGCAATATATCGGCTAGGAAGTAGGGATAGGAAAGGATAGGAAATGGATACGGAAACATTGAATTGAGAGTGGGACTGTAAGGAAACAATGAATCCGCCTATTATTATTACTATTTTGCTAACAGTGACTCAAGCCGTCACAACAGTTGCAACATGTAGTAGTAGTATATAGTACTACATGAGGTAATTATTGAAGGCAACCTCTTATTGTTTTACTACAGAGTCAGCGCCATCCGTGGATTACAGCGTGCAGCAGTATATAAAACCTTACTTGCATGATATAACCAAAGATGGCTCCACTGTAGCAGCTATTATTATTATTACTATTATTATTATTATTATAATTATTGTTATTATTACTATTACTATTATTATTATTAGTAATATTATTTCTTATTATTATTGTTATTATTTTACTACAGAGTCAGCGCCATCCGTGGATTACAACGTGCAGCAGTATATAAAACCTTACTTGCATGATATAACCAAAGATGGCTCCACTGTAGCAGCTATTATTATTATTATCAGAGACTACATAGAGATGTACAAATTCATACAAAAATTTGTACTAATTTTTTTTCAAACGGGCCAGCTAAAACTGGCTAGTTTTAAAAATCTTAAAGCACAGAAATATTTAGTTTGTGTCATAGCTAAAAGAATTTAGCGAAAACTAGAATCTTCTGTAAAATCTGGTGTAAAATGATCATTCATATATTTTATGCATTTACAAAATTTTTTTATCCTTGTGATTATTAAACTTTTTAAAGCAAAGCGATGACAAAATAACTTTTAAAATAGAAAAATAAGGCAAAAATGGGAAAATATATTTGAGAAAATATATATTTAATATGTAGAGTAGAAACGTAAATTTTCAATATGATAAAGAAGACATTCTAAATATCACTTTACAAAAAATATGGAACATTTAGCTAAATATTTTATATAGAAAAAAATTAAATAAAAATAGATTATTTTATAATGTTGACTTTTCTAAAAACAACAAGAAAAAACATTTCAAGGTTATCATTCATATGCATTCAGTATTTCACTACTACAAGCAGAATTTTTTGAATGTATGAAATGGTATATCGTATATTATATGGTATCAGATGGTATGAATGTTATCTATTTTATGAAAATCATCTGATTTAACTGCATTATTTATTTAACTAAATTTAACTAATTTAATATACAGTATCCAGCAAAAGTAATGGTAATTTAAAAAATATATATATAGAAAAGCAATAAAATAATATAGGCGTTCGAATTTTTTCTAATAATATTTTTAACTTTATAACTTCAGGGAAAAACAAACAAACAAAGTAACAAAATTTTTTGTATTATGATTTTATTTTATTTTTTGATCTCATGACTCATATTGTTATATTGGTAACAGTATACCTACATATATATGTGGGTATTTTTTGAAGATAATATAATATACCTATCAAATAAAAATAACTGAAATAAAAAATATTGCTTTAAAATTCTTCTAAACATTTTTTTAATTAAAAATTATTCCAATTAGAAAAGTGGCATGACATTTGCTGGATACTGTACATATTCATAAAAATTATCAAATCATATCAAATTGAAACATAATTACATTTACACAAAACAAATTATAAATATAAATATGTATTGATTTTTGAATCATATTGAAATACATATATAAAAAGTGCCGATAGTATTTATGTGTATTTCTATTTATATTTAATTTTGATTCACACACACTTTCACAATTTAATAAGCATGTAGGCAAGCTGGTTCAAGTAATATAAATGCATAATATAGCATAATGCATATATAATATAAAAATTATATTAGATACTGATCAGATCATGTATATCATAATATGTCATCTGATATCATATGATCATATTCATATATGTATGTTACTTGTTATTTCTCTCATCCATACCAATCATACGAAAGTTCATTTATGTATATATGAAAAAAAAAAATATCCGAGACCAAAACTTGCTTTAAGAAACTTTAAAATAAAAAATTGAAAAATGAGACTAAATTTCAAAATCGATATTGTAGCGACATCTAAACTTTTTTGTTGCCATTTGGACATCTCTATGTAGTCTCTGTTATTATTATTGTAATTATTACTATTACTATTATTATTATTATTACTATTATTATTATTATTATAATTATTGTTACTATTATTAGAATTATTATTTATTACTATTGTTATTATTATTACTATTATTATTTTTATTGTTATTATTATTACTATTATTATTTTTATTGTTATTATTGTTATTATTTAACTACACAGTCAGCGCCATCAGTGGATTACAACGTGCAGCAGTATATAACAATTTACTTGCATGATATAACCAAAGATAGCCCCACTGTAGCAGCTATTATTATTATTATAATTATTTGTTATTAATACTATTACTCTTATTATTATTAGTATTATTATTGTTATTATTACTCCTACTAATTATACGATACACATTATTACCTTATAAAAGTACTACATATATTTTATTTATAACCTGAACGGGGTTTGAACCCAAGACCCTTCGATTGAAAGGTTGGCGACTTAATCACTGCGCCATGAGTCAGATGTCAATTAAAATTTTTTCTTACATAAAATAACAATTTTTATCTGGTTTAACCATTTTGTATTTTGTAAATAAAAAAATATGTTTTCATGGAATGTCAAAACAATGTAGACATACTAGCCTACTAGCTAATTTCAAATAAAACTTTCAGAATAAAAATGTCGCTGTTTTGCAGCTCACGAACTGGTGGATGCATAATGGATGCAAAATATTCGTTAATATTATCGAAGAATACACGAAATGTAACCGCAATAATTTTTGCATCTGGATGCATGCATCTCATGTGAACTTACCATTAATATTAATCTTATGTTTGTTTTGTATTTGTTTATAGTTTTTATTATTTTTTATTTCTAATATTTTTGAATGAAGAAAAAAATCATGTACATAATGTATGGATGTAATAATGAATGTGCATACATATATTTTTAAGATTACTTCATTACTTATTATTGTTATTGAATAAAAAAAAATTATGTTAAATTCTTAGAAGCTATTTTGCTTTGATATAAATTATTACGTAAAACATCTAAGTATGTATGTATGTAATAATTATTACGTAAACATCTAAGTATGAATTTTGGCATTATGCTTTTAGTGTAGTAGCGGTCGGTCCTATGGTGGAGACAGCTGATTATTTTGGAATGCCTACACTTGAAATAAATAGGTACTTCTTTTACGATAGTATAAATGCATATGAATGTACATAATATATATATATATGTATGTACATATATTCATAAATTTTTATCAGAGTTTTTCACTTTTAGTTTTAAATTTCGGTTGAAATGTAATTTTTTTTTTCAGACAATTTGTATTTGTTTTCAACTTCAAAAGATGTTATTTTTTGAGAAATTCTTTACGTATTAATTTTTATTAATTCATTAAGTTAAAATAATTATCCGTTTAAAAGAAATAAACTTTAACTTTTTCAAATAATATAAATTTAACTATTATTTCCACTTTAATAATAATTTGCAATTCATTAATTTGTTTGACACTTTTTTTAGTAGCTCTATTGTTTTAGTATTGTATTTTAACTCTCAAAATTTACTGTGATTACTAGATATACAAGACTTTACTAGGTTCCGAAAGGAATAAAAAATTTTTACAACTTTAGATATTTAACTTTCATTTTTTGTAATTTATTTACTTAATTGGTAAGTATGCAATCCTCTTCTACTAGTTTCAGCATATAATAGATATAAGAGCAATTTTATTTGAAAAAGCAAATTTTTCATGCGTAGAAGCTTGTACATAATATAATGAATTCTGCAGAAAAATGAATTAGACCTCTTGTCAAAATCCAATAATTTGCAATTTTTAAACTAGCCTTCTATCTAAACTTTCTGAAATACAGCAAATATTGGCAACGTGACTTGTAATTAAACATTGGTAAAATTTTTACTGATAATTAGAAGAAGAATCGTTTTTAAATTGTATTATTCTTCTTCAAGCAGATACTCTTCAAAAATATATTTAGGATTTGCTCTACCAGTGAAACTAGTTGAATGTAATTTCATTATGTTTGGTCAATTCAATTTCCAGTAATTATGCACTCTAAAAAGTGGATGTAAAATTAAAGCAACTTCTTTTTTTTTTTTTTATTAAACTTTATTTTTCTTCATAATAATCTTATAAACGAGGAAGAGTGCTGTAGAGTAGACTGTGTCAACTTTAGGATACACGTATGAACGCAATATACCCTACTGTTTCTATAAAACTTGACCATCTTTTAAAAACGTTCAGATGTTTTAATACCAACATTAACTACAGACATATATTTATGCAAATTGTAATAAATTTATGTAAGTTGTATGACAGCTACCCGAATCTATTGCACAAGCACACGAAGTTGTTGCCATAAAGCTCGATCATCATTTATAAGATTTTGCACGCCTAGATTCATTATGTTGCAAGAAATGCAAGAAGCTCGAATTTTTTGGAACTTAATAAAACTACGCGCCTGAAATCTTATAAATGATGATCAAGTTTTATGGCAACAACTTCTATAAAATTTGGTTTTGATGGTACGACAGGTTCGGGTAGCTGTCATAAAACTTCTCTTTATAAATGAAAATAACCTTAGTGTCTGCTGAAGCTAGGAATCTGAAATTTAGTAAAGAGGTGTCGAGTTACATGTCAACAACTTTTGTAAAATTTGGTTGGTCTAGAGCAGCCGGTTCAGGCTTCTTGCACCTCTTGGAACTTAATGAAGCTAAGGGTTTGAAATCTTACAAACGATGATCAATTTTTATGGCAACAACTTCTGTAAAATTTGTTCTGCTTGTGCAATAGATTCGGGTAGCTGTCATACAACTTACATAAATTTACCACAATTTACATAAGTATATGTATGTAGTTAATGTCGCTACTAAAACATCTGAAGGTTTTTAAAAGATGATCAAGTTTTATAGAAACAGGATATATTACGTTCATATCGGTATCCCAGAGTTGACACATTCTACTCTACTGCACTCTTCCTCGTTTTTATATTAATTTTACGAATTGTTCTTTTTTTTTTAAGTTAATCTATTTTTTAGTTTTTCAACAAATATTTTCTTTTCTTTATATTGGTTGAACCTATAAATTAAATTATAATAATCATCTCATATATGTTTCATAGCATTAACAACTAAGTAACCTATAAGTGTAAACTGATTATTTTATTCTATAATAAAAATTCCACTTTGTATAATATATATATATATAGCTAAATGTATAACTATATATTTTGAATAAAAAATTTCAAAGGATGCTTAGATCGTTTTTGATGTTTTTTTTAAAATAAAAAAAGCTCTAATTTAGTGAAGTATCTTTTTACATATGTATGTATCTATTAACTATTTTAACACAATTAAATGTTGTTATATTTTAATTCATATTGATTTAATTCAATATAATAATTCATATTTGTTATTATTTTGATTGATACTATTGAATTTAAATCGTTAAATACATTACTATTGATTAATTTAATATTTGGTAAAGTGTGATCTATTGCCTATTTTAATGTACATACATATGTATGTATAATAAGGAAAGGAAGATTGTAGATATGTTAGTTGTAAGAAAATTTTTTTGTTTTCAGAAATGGAAGAAAATAAAGAGAAAAAAAAATAAAATATAAAGAAAATAAAGAAAAAATGAAATCGGCAAAATGCGATCTAAGTGCGTAAATGCATTTGATCTCAAAAAAACAAAAAATAGCTAAGTTCTAACCGCATAAAATAAAATAAAACAATTTTTTTCATTAGATTTTTTTTTTGAATTTTGAAAATACATTTTATGAAAGAACTCCAATTATGACGGGTTCACAACAAATTGGCCTAGTAATAATATTTCGCCAGTTATTAAATTTTGTTTTTATATAAAATTTCAATTCATTACTTGTTTTTTATATCTCTAAAAATTTATATATATCTATGCATATTATTTTTTTGATTTTTTTTTTTTTTATGTGGATTGGTTTGGAATCTTCGAAAGATACAGACCGCCCCGTAGCAGAAGTGTATGCCAGATTCTTACCGACGAAACCACACCCTTCCCTTATTAAAACTAGCCAGGCTGACTAACCATTAATTTTTTTCTATCTTGTTTTGAATATAGGTTTTATGTACTTTCCCTAAGGAAATCTGTACTTAGTACTATATCTAAAGGTCTTTTTCTTTTATGCCTTCCTATAATAATTTGATTATTTATTAGTTGAGCAGCTTCAAGATTTTTATGCTCCTCTAAACGAGCTTTATGCTTTATGGCATATCTACTTATTTCATCTATAACTTTGGGAATTTGTAAATCTCTGTGAATGTCACTATTACGTACATACCAGGGAGCGTACCAATGTCACTATTACGTACATACCAGCGTACTTACTATGTTACGTAGGACTTTATTCTGAAAAGATTGTATTTTTTCAATATGCGTTTTCTTGGCACAACCCCAAAGTTGAATGCCATATACCCATATAGGTTTAATTACTTGGTTGTAAATTAACACTTTATTATATATTGGTAGTTTAGACTTACGCCCTAGGAGCCAGTAATTTTCTCTATATTTATTTTCAAGTTCTAGTTTTCTTCTTAAAGTGTTCATTCCACCTTAGCTTGACATCCAGTGTCAGTCCTAGGTATTTTGCAGAATTTTCGATTGATACAAATATATCAATATTGAGAATTTTGCTGCTGTTCCAAATTGTATACAGTGGAAATTTTTTTTTTTAAAATAAAAGAAAATTAAATATTATACAAGTTAATAAAAAGTATTATTAATTTTTAAAAACAATAATAAATTTTTTATTAAACCTTTTTGTTACAGATCGATTTTTTAACTGAATTACAAATTCTTTTCTTAAGACTAAAAACTTATTTTCTACTTGCAACATATGAATCGGCAACGTGACGTTGTGTTTATTGTAGACATAGCGTCAGCATAAATTATCGCATGAAATATTTTGTTGGAATTTTATGGGAACGAAATAATTGTTGTAATTTTGTTAACTTCAGCATGTTAAGTGAATTTTAAAAAATAATTTTCGTTAACTCTTCCCCCTTTAAAATATTGATTGTCCCAATCAATTAGAAATATGGAACATCGTTAAAATTGATTTGTTGAAAGCTGTTATCTTGTCTAGGTGTAATGTTATTAACTGTGTGGGTTTCAGATTGTGGTTCTTCCCTTTTTTGATCCTGTAAGGCAGTAATCGTTATATTCTGTTTTTGAGGTCTTTTGGCCAAGAGAAAGGTAAGTACTATTGTGATAATTATAGCAATAAGTCCGTATGTGGTGAATTGATGGATTCTGTTTCTATATTCGGTTGATTCTATGATTTTTGTATTATTAATTTGTAGTTCATCCATCATTTGAAGTGATAGTAGGTTTTTGTACTCTTTTTCCTTTGGAGTTTGTTGGAAAATTGCTGGTAGTATGTGTTATCTGGATATTTCTCTTGAATGAAATCTTTTATCTCCTACTGTAATATTTGAGTTATGGAATTTTATGAGGAACGTTCCCACGAGGACTTGTTTTTCGTTATCTACTATTAGTGTTCCATTAAAACCGTTAAGTAATATTACTCCAGGTGATATTTCTTCTATTTGTGGCAAATGTTGGTTGTTAATTTTGTTGCATGTTGCTTCTGAACTCTTCAGTAGCTTGGGGATACAGCTAGTGTTGGTTAAATCGACGAGGTCATTAATGTTGCAGATAGAAAGAAAGTTTTATGTTTTACATTTATTATTTTTTAAACCTAAAATTTTGTTTTCAAGTTTTATTATATTTTCGTACAATATTTCTATAGCTAAATTTTTATTTTTTGATTGGTTTTAACATGAGTTTTTGATAATTTTGAATATCCGTAATAGGAATATTTACAATGTATAAAATTGATTTTGAATTTGATATTACTTTTACTTCTGAATAATTAAGTGCTTCTTCAATATTTAAAAAATTTATATTTTCTTTTGTTAATGTTTCAATAGCAATATTAATTTCTTCTTTACTTAATATTAAGGAATTAATGAGACCTAATTTGGCCCAATGAATAGCATAATTAACATTTTTTAATTCATCTTTTAATATACTTAATCTAAATTGAATGCCCATAATAATTTCATTGTTTATTTGAACATTTGTTTCTAAGAATTTGTTTATTTTATTTGCTAATTTAGTAATATTATTTATTCTTTTTTCATATAAACTGTTTATTATAACCTGATTATTATTATTTTCTAATAGATTTTTCATTTTTTGCTCAATTGTTATTAAATCTTCATGATCGGGGGATCCAGCAAGCCATTTCCAAGCTGATCCTAAAAAATCTAGAGATCTTTTTAATTTTTTATTTTTAAATTTTCAATCATATTTGTAATTTGTTCGATTTCATTGGATAGGATTGGGTAAAGGGTACGATAACTATTAGGGTCCGTGTTTAGTTGTTTCTGCTTATCTCTGATGATTTCTTCGTATTTATCTAGATCTATTGCATGAATAATTTTGAAGTTTCCAGTTTGTATTTTTGCTATTCCGACATCTATGGCTACTAAGTGAGAGTTAGAAAAATCTAGTATTTGAACTTCTCCAACTACGAGAGAGTTGAAAAACCTAAAAAGAAAAAAAAAGTGTTTAGATTAGTTTTTTATTTGTTTTTTATGTATAATTTTTCCGGATTGTGTTTTAACTGTTGTTTGGTTATTTTCGGTAACTATTTTCCTTTGGTATTTTGGAGAGAGTTTAGAGCCTAATCTTTTGTTCTTCTTAACATAGATAACATCTCCTACGTTATAGTTTTTTATGTGTTGGCGCTCTTTATTATGATTTTTTTAAATCTATTTCCTGTTTTGTTTTTAATTTTTCTATATTGTCTTTCCGAGCTTTTTCAAAGTGAGCAGGATCAGAGTATACATTTCTGCCAAAGAAAACTTCTACTGGCTTCCGTCCTGTAGTAGAATGTATGGAATAATTGAACTCGTTGACTGATCTTTCTATTAGTTCTAGGAATGACTCATGAGTGTTTTCTGTTTTTAAGCACCTCATGATTTCTAATAGGGTGGAATGAAAACGCTCCACTTGCCCATTTACTTCACTGGAGTACGGGGGCGTCGTGTAGATTTTTATACCAAGTTCGTCTTCCAGCATAAATTTGATAGTTGCGGAATTCAATGCTTTTTCGTTATCGAATACGATCATTTCAGGCAATCCGAATGAAAAGAGTATTTCCCTGAGTGGCCGTTTGATATATTCTACGGCTTTGGACTTGATAATTTTGAATTGAGCATATTTCGAAAATTTATCCAATGCTGTCAGTACTAATTTTTTTTCTGTAATAAATATATCTACGTGAACAATGTGACCAGGATGTTCTGGGATCGGCGTTTCCCTTAGCTCAGGCTTGTTTGGATGCCTGTCATATTTGTTCTCTTTGCATGTGGTGCATTTCTTGACGATTTTATCTATTTTACTTGACATGGCTAGAAAGTAATAATTTTCTTAAATTTGCATCTTGTTTTCATTTGTGTTCCTGTGAGCTCTTGTGTGCGTCTTGATTATTAGGTCTTCTTGATCTTGCTCGTTTGTAACATCCTGTACCTGTTTCTGGGTGAATCGAATCCTATAGTTTGCAAAGTGTTGCGGATATATTTCCTGAATTATACCCATTATTGTCTCGTCTGTTTTAATACAATTTATTACCGAAGGGTTTAATCTCTGTTTCAGATATTTAGTCAGGTTTTCTTGATTAAAATTTGTATCTGTTATACTATGACGGTGATATGTGGGAAAAACTATTTGGAATTGGTAGGTGGTGTTATTGTCTATTTTGAAAAAGATTTGATTTTTGAAAACGTTGATAGGTGTTTCTACACTATTTATTAGGTTTCATAGTTATACTCCTCTAGTCTTGCCTTCCATCTCTTCATTTTTGCGTTGTTGGTTTTATTACTTAGTGCGTAGGTCAACGGTTGATGGTCTGTAAATATTTCCACTTTAGCTGATCCATATAGATAATTCCGAAGCGAATTTAGAGCCCAAATAATGGCAAGTAGCTCTTTTTCGTTCGCTGCATAATGTTCCTCTGCTTTGTTAAGCGTCCTAGAAATAAATGTTATAGGCCTTCCGTCTTGGCTCAACACCGCACCTAAGGCATGATTTGACGCATCTGTATTTAGTTGAAAATGTTTTTTAAAATCAGGATATGTTAGAATTACGTCCTTTGAAATAAGTGAGCTTTTGATTTTTTTAAAGGATTCTATAGCTTCGTCGCCAAATTCTATAATCTTTTTGGCAGATGTCTTTTTCGACGCACGTCCATCCTCCCGCCTTAAAAGATTTGTAAGGGGTTTCGCTAACTTGGCGTAATCCTTTACGAATCTTCGGTAATATCCGGACAATCCTAAAAATGAGCGGAGATTTTTCAGTGTTTTTGGCTGCGGAAAATTTTGGACTGCATCTACTTTGGCAGGATTAGTTTTTACACCATCTTCTGTTATTATAAAGCCTAAAAATTCAACTTCTGTCTTGAAAAATTCGCATTTGTCCATCTGGACTTTCATGTTGGCATTTTGGAGAGTCTCAAATATTTCCCTTATATCTTCAATATGTTCTGTTTCGTTCTTACTGAAAATGATTATGTCGTCGATGTATACGTGGCATCTTTTGCCAATGTGTTCCCTTAGTATATCATCGAGTGCCCTTTGGAATATTGATGGGGCATTCCTTAGTCCGAAAGGGAGTCGGGTAAACTTGTATTTCTCGTTGTTTACCGCAAAAGCAGTTTTTTCGCGATCGGATTCTTTTAACTGGATTTGGTGGAATCCGCTTTTCAAGTCGAGGATGGTGAAAAATTTATTTTGGCCTAATTGTGAGAGTACCTCGTTTATTTCAGGTATCGGATAACGGTCTGTAATTGTTACGCTGTTTAACTTCCTATAATCGATGACCATTCTGTACTTTTTTTTCGCGCTCGCGTCCTGTTTCTTAGGCACTATCCAGATCGGTGAGTTGTATGGCGATTTGGAAGGTCCTATAATGCCATCTTTGAGTAATTTTTCGACCTCTTTTTCTACCTCGTCTTTAAGTGACATTGGGTAAGGGTAGTTGCTGGTATAAATCGGCGAATTTGTGGTAGTACGAATTTCTCCTTTAATTCTCGTTGTGTATGTGAGTTTCTCATCTGGTTCGGTGAATAGTCTTGAATATTTTTGTATTATGGATTTTAATGCTGTTTTTTGTTCGTTACTCATGTGTTGTGTTCTAACGTCTATTGAATTTACTGCTTGCGTCGGAAATTGTTTAATTTTAATTTTGATTGAGTTTCGTATGACCATATAATTGTATTTTGTATGAATAACGGCTGAAAGTTGCTTTAAACTGTCATTTCCGAGAATGCCATGGAAGGATTTGAGTGTTGGTAGAATGAAAAATTTTAGTCTTATGTTTTTAATCCCAAATAAATTTAATTCGGTGTGGTGCGTAATTTTAATATTTCCTGTTACTGAGTTTGCGTAAAAAATTTGTTGATTTGGAATGGGTTTTTCTACAACGCTGGGTTGTATATAGTTTTTATTTGATCCGGTATCGATCAAAAATTGCCTTATTTTCCCACTCCTCGTTCTGCATTCGAAATATGGGAGCGAGGAGTGCGCTAATCTAAAAAATGGATATCGGAGAGATCGTTAGGTTGGTTGTCCATGTCGGTATTTTCTTCTAAATGGTGTATGTCATCAGAGTAATCTTCAAATTTTTGTTCGTACATATTGTCGGTATCTTCTAAATTTTGGTAGTAATCGTCTATTTCCTCTTGAGTTGTATTCTCGGTATTAATGTGATAGTTTCTTTGTTGTTTAAATCTGTTGGACTGATATTGATTGTACTCTGATGGAGGTCTTTTCCCTATTAAATCATTTCCTCTTGGCCTATTCATATAGTTTATTGCCCTGGATTCTTTGCTTAGAGTTGTATCTATCGGTTCCGGCCGTGGTTGTGGTTTTGGTGCTGTTGGTCTTTGCGGAAATTGTTTTGGCTGAAATCCGTTTCGTCCAAAAAAATTTTGTGGAGACGGTGTGTTGGTGAAGTATCTATTTTCGAATGTATGTTGAATTGGTTGTGGGATGTGTGCTAGTTCGGGATAAAAAGGTATTTGTCTATTTTGATTGAAATGATTTTGACTTCTTCTAGGTGGAATTCTTGGTGTTTTATTTCTGTTCTGGTTGGCTGTTGCATATTTGGAACGATAATTTTGATTTTCTAGTTTTAGGCACAGGTGCAGTGCTTGTGGAAGATCAATAGGTTCTCTAATTCCAAGAAGTTTTGGCAATTCACCATTTAAACCTCTAATAAAGATGTCCAGTGCTTTATCTCGGTATGTTTTTGTCAGTAACAAAAGTGATTCGTTGCTAATCTCCATGCATGCTAGTTTGTTGAGAATGAGTGACATGTGAGAATAAACATCTTGATAGAAAAGTGGTATGGTAGAGTTTCCTTGAATAAGTGTTGTCATCTGGTATTCCAGAGTGCCCAGGTCTCGTTTATCTGCATAGTGGAGTGTAAGGCACTTAGAGATGGATTTCCAGTATCGTGGTGTGTTATATGACTCTAATGCAATATTTGCGTTTCCAATTATTTTATTCCTTATAACGCTGAGTATCCCAAAATATTTAGGTGTTCCTACTAAAGGCTGATAGATTTCCAAGATACGGTCTACGCTCTTCTTCCAGGAACTAAATTCAGCTGGGTCTCCTGAAAAGTCTCGCAAGCAGCGCACGACATCTGGAATTTTGTCCATATCGGCAATATTTTCTCTGTGTTCATCATCTTTTATTTGATCTCTTTCATGTTCCTCTGTTCTGGGTTGCAGTGCACGTCTTATATGAGTTTGGCAAAGTCTATTTACTATTGTTGTTATTAAAGATTCCATTTCTGGACTAATATTTGCATTTCCTCGTACTTCGCCAATATTATTTTGTCCATTTAGAACAGGTGGACGAATAATATTATTTTGGTTAGCCATTTTGTGAAAAAAAAAAAATATAAAATATTTACTTACGATTTAAATTGTTGGAGAGGGGAAAAGAAAATCGAAACTTTAATGACAATTTTATTTGGAACTAATGGAGAATTAACCTGTATGAAAATTTTATTTGATCTATTTTATGGTAAATATTTATTTTTATTTAAAATTTTTGTATAATATATTATTTTTATTTTTATTTAAAAATATTTATTTTATTTATTTAAATAGAAATTTTATATTTTGTTTAGTATTCTATTTAATTAAAAAGAAGTATTTTTCCTATGAAAAAAGAATAATAATTGTACAAAATTTATAAACTATTAACTCTATTAACTCATATTAAATTTATATAATAGAAATGATTGTTTTTCTTTATTGTTTAATTACTTAATTACTTAATTTATAATTACAAATTATAGATTTTACTATTTGCTTCCTTGAGAGAAAAAAAATTATTTTACTACTCTATTTTCTTGGCTTTTCCTTCCAATATTGTGTCTAGGGCAGCCTCACCCTAGGTAATGAGATAGGCTTGATCACGATAAAAAACGAAAACTTAGAAAACAAAATCAATATAAATTAATCTTTTTTTTTTTTTTTTTTTTTTTTTAGTTTAATCTTTGTATTTTCTTTATTTTAATAATTTCAATTCCTTAATTTTACTTTACTTTTACTTTTTTTTCTTTTTTTTTTTTTTTATATAAATTTTAAAATTATAATGTTATTATTTCATAATAAAAAAAATTTCAATGCTAATTTTTTTTTTATATAAATTTTAAAATTTTAATATTATTATTTCAATTAATTTTAACTTTATAAAAATTTCGATATTTTCAGTAATTTAAGTAATTCTAATTTTATAAAAATTTTAATTTATTTTACTACTTTATATAAAAAAAAATAATATTTTTCAGTAATTTTTTTGTTATTTCAAGTAATTTCAATTTTATGAGAATTTTAATTTACTTTATTATTTTGTAAAAAAAAAATTATAATATTTTCCAATAACACTTTTTCCTTTTTTTTTTTTATATGCTTTTAACTTATGATAATTTTAATTTGCTTTAATTTTTCTAATTATTTCCTTTTTCTTTTTTTTTAAATTTTTAATTTTTAACCATTAATTTTTACTTATTATCTTACAAACTTAAACACTAGAAATGCACTTAAAAACTTACATGAAAATAAGTGCTAGAACCATAGTCCTTATCTAACACCGATAAATGCAGATTATTTCTTTTTGTCCTGCTTAATGTTCAGGTGACTCAGGCTCCACAATTTACACTCTAACGTGAAGATCACTGCGGCTTTCCTAGGGCCTTACAATGTTAATGACTATGGCTATGGTTGGTTCTGGATCACAAATATTTTTGAAAACGCTTTCGGCTACTTGAGGCGACTCTTGGTTCCCAAATTTTCAGTGAAGTTGAAGAATGTTGAAACACTTTCGGCTACTGGGTTTCCACTTTAGTGTATTTTGGCACTTTCTACTTTTTTTTTTTTCACTTTTGTGTCCAACCACGTTGGGTGCCGGTTAATAAAAAGTATTATTAATTTTTTAAAAAAATAATAAATTTTTTATTAAACCTTTTTGTTACAGATCGATTTTATAACTGAATTACAAATTCTTTTCTTAAAACTAAAAACTTATTTTCTACTTGCAACATATGCATCGGCAACGTGACATTGTGTTTATTGTAGACATAGCGTCAGCATAAATTATCGCATGAAATATTTTGTTGGAATTTTATGGGAACGAATTAATTGTTGTAATTTTGTTAACTTCAGCATAATTTTATGTTAAGTGAATTTTGAAATAATTTTCGTTAACTTACATAAAGAGTTGTATGATGTACAGTCAATTAAAAAACATGAGTAAAGTAGTAGCTACGACATGTGGTTTATTCTCGGTAATAATAATCAGTATTTTCTGAGAGAATTAACTTTTGCAGGTGCAGATGCATTAATACCAAAATTGCACGTTTTCAAATTGCCGTATTCTTTGGAAGATTTATCGGATGTCAATAAAAAATCTTTAACCGAAATAAAATTCAAGGTAATTTGAACATAATATGTCATGGATGTTAAATTATTTAACTTAATAAATATTCTGTAAATATGTTATTGCAAATACAAATATAATCTTAATATTCTAATACACACCTGCAAAAATTTTAGAAAGTTATTTTTAATGCAACATGAATTTAGTATAAATTAATCTACATTATCTAATAATAATTTTATTAAAAATAAGTGTGTCATATCTGAAATGTATTCAATGGAACCCTTTGAATACCTAATTGGAAAATGTGAAGTTTTCCAATTAGAGACAGAGTTGGATTTATTCCAAACAATAAATTTAAAAAAATTACCGCGAAAGCAAGTGAAAAAGGCAAGGGCGCCGCCAGAGCTGGCCCTAGCCGTCAGAACACACACAAGTGACGGAAAAGCCCAGACCCCAGCAGCCAGAGTCAACACAAGTGGCGGCGGAAAAGCTTTTCTGTCTTGAGAGAATGCCCATGTCCCCATTACCAGGGTCAACAGAAGTGGCAGTGGATAAGTTTCTCTGCTTTGAGAGAATGCCCACGAATCCTTTGTCGGAGCCAACAGAAGTTGGAAAAGGGTGTAAAAATAAAAAAAACTGAAATTTTTAAAAATAAAAGAACAATAAATGAATTTTTTATGTTTCATTTAGTTTTCATTTTTTAATTTTAATTTTAATAAGACCAAAGAGCGAGCTGAAATGTAAAACAAATTAAACCTGTAACAAGAATAAACCTGAAATTTTTAAAAATAAAATAAGAGAAGAATATTTGAATTTTTATGTTTTATTTATTTTTAATTTTTTAATTTTGGTATAAGACCAAAGACTGAACCTGTAAAAGAAAGAAACCTGAAATTTTTAAAAAATAAAATAAAAGAAAAACAATTCAATTTTTGTAATTCTATATTTATTTTTATGCTTTTCTAAATTTCCGGAATTAGATCAAAAAGTCCCATATTCCATTTGGTGGTATATATCCCTGTAAATTTATTTTTTTTGGAATTGAGATCTTGCAGCTCCGGCTCCGTTGTTACCTTTTTCGAAAAACGTTCTGGCAAAAAGAACGTTATACATTTTTTAGTTGACGGGTCCTACATCTTTGCCGAAAAAACTCTTTGGCCCCTTTTGGTTATTAAAAACCACAACTTTAACACATCATAATGCACTCCCACAGTAAGTGCGTCGATTGCCTGTTACACCTCTTGTTCCCCTTTTCATGCGGCAATTAAAAAAAATCATGTAAAATTTATATTTTTATTAAAGATAATTTATATATTAAATTTAAATTATTAAGTTTTACTTGCCATAGTTAATTTATTACCCACTATTGAAAGAAATATGAAGAAATTATAAATTTATAACCCTTATATATGATTTGAGCAATGATATTAATTTTACCCACCTGAATTTTGCTTATTATTTAAAGATAAAATTACAATACTGAATTTTTACATCAATATCATTAGACAACATCAGAAATACACGTAATTAAGTTTTTTTTTTATTACTTATGAAGAATTTGCAACTTTGTGTATATAATATAAATAAATTTTTTAAAATAAAAGTAAATTAATCGCAATTTGTGCACAAAACGATAAACGTACGATATGAACCCACCATCACTAAAATCAATAGCAATAGCTAAGTGGCTGTCTTCAGGACAATTTGAGTTCAATTATTACGAATATTTGTGCATTCGTATGGATATTCAAAATATTAAATTTTATTGTCCCGACTTAAAAAGGGATGTCACTATTCATAAATTAACGAAAAATTGTAGATAGCTGCGAAAAAAGTTCCAGATGGAAAAAATCAATTTACTGTAACCTACATATATGACAAAATAATTGCAAAATAAAAAATAATACATTTTTGCTTCGATTTCTGTAAATACTAATTAAAGGATGCTAAATAAAAAAAAAATTAATAAAAAAAAAATTTTGTTTTTCTTTTTTTATAAAATATTTAATTACAGCTCTCTAACATATTTTACATTATTTAATAGCTTCTGACTCTTTTATATCCAAAAGGCTTAGAAGAGAAATCATCGAAGAATTTTCGTTTTTCTGATTTCGCCTGATATTTTTTGATTTCAGGGACCGTAACGACCTCATATTTTTGTGTGCGTCGGATATTATAAGAGAGTATGTTGATATTGGTGTCATTTGATCACGATCCCCAAGTTGTTGCAGATAATTATATAATTTAAGACGAGCCTGAGTAGTTGTGTAGGCGGGTAATGTTCTCTTTATAGTGCCAGGTAATTACAATATTTTTTTCATTAACAGATAAAATATGACACACTTCTGTATTTGGGTTTGCATCTCGTAAAATGCATCTCGGAGGTTTAATGGTGTACAATTTACTAAAGGATGATTGTTTAAGCATTCTTTTTTTTCATTTGCTTAACTTTCTATGAAATTCACAATTCCAGATTTCATTTACTTCACACCTTTAAAAAAACAAAGAAAAAAAAAGTTTATATAAGATATGTTTATGTAAGATATAATTTATAATAAGATATGTAAAAAGAATAAAATGTATACATACTCCAATGTTCTTAGTCTTTCTTATTTAGAAACAGTTTTTTCATATCGATTATTTAATGTGTCATTCGGATCATTTAGCAGGAAATTGTCCGTATTATGCTGCAGACAAATTGGATGACCATGAAAGTAGCACCCATGAAACTCAAAAACTTGTCTAGTCTCCTCGCAATATCCATCTACTTTAACACCGCTTACCACAGCTTCTCGCCCTTTAGCTGCATGACGTATATTGATTCCTCTTTTTTCCTCTTCGTATATCAACCAGCGCAAAGCTTCCTTTGAATGATTGTAAGAATATATGTAGCCATTCTTGGAAATTATTCGAATTGTATTGGATTTTAAAAAAATTCACCTATACACAAGATTACAGGCTGATGCAATTGTTGTTGTTTCAAGGAAAGGCTCAACATTGCTTTCATACAAAAATAAGTTTCTAAATTTCAAAAAGGCTTCTGTCAGAATGGAATCGTTAGTGCAGTATTGAACTATATTGCGTTGCATATCAAACTGGTAATTTTTGGGTTCTTCATACCATTTAAGAAAAGTAGAACGTTCTTCTACCTTCATTGTATTTGTTTTGTAATATTCAACCGGCGGGAGGGAGCCAATATAATTTTCATTTTCAGTTGTATTGAAATAATGCGGAAAATATCCCTTTTTTAATACTGGTGATAAATCAAAGGCTTTTGACAATTTTGATAACGCCATTGGAAAATAATTTAATGAATCTAAAAACTTAATATTTTCTAATATCATCAAAATTATTTTTGTACCCCGCATTATAAGTTCTGGGTTCAACGATGTATTTTCCAAAATATGGTTCAATATGAATGGGTGATCATACGCTTGACCGTTATGTGCTACTACGATCATATTTTTAAATATTTGTCTTTGTGTTAAAATATAAGCTAAGAAATCGTTTATTACACTTTTGTTTTTAATCGTAGCGCGAAATTTACATTTTTGACAAAAAAAAAGATTTTCCTCATATAAACATAAATCGCATCGTTGTTGAAATATACATAGGTTAGCTTCATGTTGTTTAATTTCTCCTATAGATTCTTCATTTAACTTTTTTTCCTGTACAATTTGTTCTTGTCGACTTTCCAAATCATAAAATATATATAATATATCTCCTGTTGTTGCTTGCCGTACATCTGGCTGTATATAACATAGATGCTTTTGGTCCACATGTGTTTTACAAATTTTACAAAAATATTCTCCACAAAAAAGTCTTCAATTTCGTAAATGTGTTTCTAAACACTCGGTACATCTTATCACCGTATCGCAAACACTTTTCCCGAAAGCCTTGTGATTAGTGAGGCTTTGTTGCCCTCTAAAATAACGATTACAACCATCACATAAAATATTTTTTTACTCTTTTGGACATGCCGGAGATTCTTGACACTGTGGGCATGTACCAAAACATCTGTGATTGTTTTTGCTGTTGTACGGTATGTGACATATTTCACAATAATATGAACAACAGAATGCAGCTGTTAATGATGACACAACGTTGTAATGACCTTCATGATATAGGAGGTTCAGTCTTTTGCCATCACCACTTCCTTCAAATAAAACATCTCTACCTTTAGTTCCATATTGGTAAAAAACAATTTTGTAATCTTTTAAATATCGATAATAATATTGTAGTGGTCGTTCAATTCTTTACTTCTTTTTAGTTTGATAGTTAGTCAACAAATTGTTATTGCAAATGAGTTTATTCTGAATATATATTCACAGGTAAAGCACAAAATTTTGAGCTGGAATTACAAAGTATACTTTGCAACAATGTAATTTAAAAAACAAGTAAATGTAACAGTAAGTCGATGCAACCGACTTATTAATACCCTACATCTAAATAATTCGAATTAAATTAAAAATCCATGTTTTTTGGCAGCTGCTTGAACTTCTTCCCTTTTCTGTCTTATTCAACTCGAATTTCATGCCAGAACACCATTGTACTAAATTTAAAGGTTCTACTTTTGTTGGTTTTGGAGATATGCTCGTTGCTCTTGTGCTTGTCCGGAAGTATCCAAAATACGAACCCATGGCTCAAATTCTTTCAAATGTCAGTTTCCAATTTTACAGAAAAGGAAACATAACAGAACACCTTTGTACTAAAAATAAAAGTTCTATCTTTGTTGGTTGTGGAGATATACTCGTTTGGTCTGGGGCTCGTCTGGAAGCTTCCTAATTTAAAGGTTATATCTTTGTTGCTTTTGGAGATAATATCATTTGCTCTGAGGCTCGTTCGGAAGCTTCCAAAGTCCGAACCCAAGGACCAAATCCTCTCAAATTTCAGAGACCTAAATCAAACATGAAAGAATACCATTCTGCCAAATTTAAAGGTTATATCTTAGTTGGTTTTGGAGATAATCTCATTTGCTCTGGTGCTCGTTTGGAAGCTTCCAAAATCCAAACCCATTAAAATAAAATTCCTCTTAAATTTCAGAGACATAAATCGAACGGGAATTAACTTCATTGTACAAAATTTGAAGGTTCTATCTTTGTTGATTTTGGAGATAATCTCGTTTGCTCTGGGGCTCGTTCGGAAGCTTCCAAAATCCAAACCCAAGAACCAAATCAGCTCAAATTTCAGACACTTAAATAAAACATGAAAGAACACCACTCTGCCAAATTTAAAGGTTATATCTTAGTTGGTTTTGGAGATAATCTCATTTGCTCTGGTGCTCGTTTGGATGCTTCCAAAATCCAAACCCATTAAAATTAAATTCCTCTTAAATTTCAGAGACATAAATCAAACGGGAAGGAACATCATTGTAAAAAATTTAAAGGTTCTATCTTTGTTGATTTTGGAGATAATCTCATTCTCTCTGGTGCTCGTTTGGAAGCTTCCAAAATCCAAACCCTTTAAAATTAAATTCCTTTTAAATTTCAGAGACATAAATCAACCGGGAAGGAACATCATTGTAAAAAATTTAAAGGTTCTATCTTTTTTGGTTTTGGAGATAATCTCGTTTGCTCTGGGGCTCGTTCGGAAGCTTCCAAGACCCGAACCCGAAGAAAGATAGAACCTTTAAATTTTGTACAATGATGTTCCTTCACATTCAATTTATGTCTATGAAATTTAAGAGGATTTGGTCCATTGGTTTGGATTTTGGAGCTTCCGAACGAGCCCCAGAGCAAACGAGATTATCTCCAAAATCAACAAAGATAGAACCTTTAAATTTTTTACAATGATGTTCCTTCCCGTTCGATTTATGTCTCTGAAATTGAAGAGGATTTGGTACATGGGTTTGTATTTTGGAAGCTTCCGAACGAGCACCAGAGCAAATGAGATTATCTCCAAAACCAACTAAGATATAACCTTTAAATTTGGCAGAGTGGTGTTCTTTCATGTTTTATTTAAGTTTCTGAAATTTGAGAGGATTTGGTTCATGCGTTCGGATCTTGGAAGCTTCCGAACGAGCCCCAGAGCAAACTAGATTATCTCCAAAACCAACAAAGATAGAACCTTTAAATTTTTTACAATGATGTTCCTTCCCGTTTGATTTATGTCTCTGAAATTTAACAGGAATTTAATTTTAATGGGTTTAGATTTTGGAAGCTTCCAAACGAGCACCCGAGCAAATGAGATTATCTCCAAAATCAACAAAGATAGAACCTTTAAATTTTTTACAATGATGTTCCTTCCCGTTCGATTTATGTCTCTGAAATTTAAGAAGAATTTTATTTTAATGGGTTTGGATTTTGGAAGCTTAGTGAAGTAGTGAAGTAAGAATAAATTCATTCATAAATAGTGTTGAATATTATTTAACCGGTATCCAGGATTTAAACATGAAAAACAAAGGTGTGAGATCAATTTACTATGAAAAAATGCAGGGCGAAGCAAAGTATGCTATCATCGGTTTACCAGATCCAGATAAGTGGGAATCGATAACTAAAACGAAGATTCCGTCCGGATATGGAACCAACCGAGCTATACAGAAGAATTGGCAGTATAAAAGTTAATTCGGTAAGTGAGTTAGCAATTACTATTCAAACCCTAAAAAATAAAGCAGAAGAATTAAAGATTTATTTTAATGATAACAATTTTATAGATTTAAGTAATATAGATACATTTTTATTAAATACAATCAAAGAAATGAGTCAAGGTACTCTATTAGAAAAAATAATTTAAACGTTGTAATAGAAATTATTCATATGAGGTTTTATGAAAACTCTTGCATTAGGCCAGAGTTCAAAAAGCAATTTAATAATTATAACGAGGAAGAGTGCAGTAGAGTAGACTGTGTCAACTCTGGGATACCCGTATGAATATAATATAAACTGTTTCTATAAAACTTGATCATCTTTTAAAAACATTCAGATGTTTTAGTACCGAACTACAGAGATATATATATGTAAATTGTGGAGTTGTATGACAGCTACCAATAAAATTTTACAAAAGTTTTTGGCATGCAACTCGACACTATTTCACTAAATTTCAGGTAGCTAGCTTCAATAGACACTGAGTTATTTCTATTTAAAGAAAGAAGTTGTATGGCAGCTACTGGAACCCGGCTGCCAAAAATGCTGGAGTTAAATAGCAAAACTAACAATTTTGTAAAAGTGACGTAAAAAAAATTTCAGCCTCCTAGCTCCTTTATTTTTTGAGTTATCGTGCGGACGGAGACTGAGTTATTTTCATTTAAAAAGAGAAGTTGTATGGCAGCTATCCGAACCCGTAGCACCAGCACAACCAAATTTTGCAAAAGTTGTTGCCATAAAACTTGATTATCATTTGCAAGATTTCAGACGCTTAGCTTCATTAAGTTCCAAGAGGTGCAAGAAGCCTGAACTGGCTACTCTAGACCAACCAAATTTTACAAAACTTGTTGGCTTGTAACTCGGCACCTCTTTACTAAATTTCAGGTTCCTAGCTTCAATAGACACTGAGTTATTCTCATTTAAACGGATAAGTTGTATGGCAGCTACCCGAACCCGTCATACCACCACAACCAAATTTTGCAAAAGTTGTTTCCATAAAACTTGATCATCATTTGCAAGATTTCAGACGCCTACCTTCATTAAGTTCCAAGAGGTGCAAGAAGCCTGAACCGGCTGCTCTAGACCAACCAAATTTTACAAAAGTTTTTGACATGTAACTCGACACCTCTTTACTAAATTTCAGATTCCTAGCTCCAATAAACACTGAGTTATTCTCATTTACCACCACAACCAAATTTAACAGAAGTTGTTGCCATAAAACTTGATCATAATTTGCCAAATTTCAGAAACCTAGCTTGAATAGATACTGAGTTATTTCTATATAAAAATAGAAGTTGTATGGCAGCTACTCGAACCCGCC
Organism: Poecilobothrus nobilitatus; assembly: GCA_947095535.1. NCBI lineage: Eukaryota > Metazoa > Arthropoda > Insecta > Diptera > Dolichopodidae > Poecilobothrus > Poecilobothrus nobilitatus. The sequence continues at coordinate 194,020,179 of OX352772.1, forward strand.
AACCGAAAATGTTGAATTTAAATAGCAAAACTAACAGGATTATTTAATATATATATCTAGCTCGACTCCTTTAAGGTGTCACAAACGTAATGGCAAATTTATTATACCCCTGAACATAGTTCATACGGGTATAATAATAGTAATAATTAAAAAAATAATTATTATTTTAGTAATAATAAACAAAATAAAAATAAAAATCAAATGTTTCAATTTAAAAAATCTAGTGATAATCATTTAAACAACAACGAAAGGTACAATAATAATAATTCCTTTAACGATAGGTATAATTACAATAAAAATAAAAACTATTATTATAGTTCAAATTATCAAAATGGTTATCAATATAATAGGAATAATAATAACAATAATACAGCTTTTAACAATAACAATTATAACATTAATTCGGGTCAGTTTCGTAGGCCATATCAAACGTCAGGAAACTCTAGACAAAACTCGGGCAAAAATCGCTTAGAACAGAGTGACTTTAGACAAAGACAGTTTGAATCTATGTAGGTAGACAACATTCAAAAAAATCAAAATGATACAATACCAGAATCTAATAGTTTAGATTTTTTTACAAACTAGCCTCGGATGAATTACTTATTATTAAATTATCCTTTAAAATAAAAGAATATAAAGCTTAGATTGATACAGGATCAAGCTTTAGTATAATCACTGATACTGTAAAAGATTTTGAAAAAATTAAAATTAAACAAATTGCTTTTTCTACAATAAATGGAAACTATTTCATTAATTTTGAAGTTCACACTCGAGCACCAAGTGAATTTAATCTTCCACCAAATGCTTTAGTGAGATGGAAAGTTAAAAACCTTCCAAATAGAAAATATGAATTTATAATCGGTATTGACTTATTAAAAAACTTAAATAATGTTATTAATCTAGAAGAAAAAATAATTTATTTCAATGAAAAATGTAGTAAATTTTTAAATAATCCTTAACAACAAAAAATAGTAACTACACCTGAACAATCAATTAATTCGAAAGTTTATAGATACCCCCTTCAACATGAAGAAGAAGTGAGGAGACAAATCAGACAAATGGAAGATCAGGGTATAATTCGTAAAAGTAATTCTAAATATTCTAGTTCTTGGATTATAGTTCCAAAGAAATGTGATAATTCAAAGAAAAAAAAATTTCGTTTAGTAGTTGATTACAGAAAATTGAACGAAGTGACTGTGGATGATAAATTTCCACTTCCTCATATAGATTTTATATTAGACAAGCTAGGAAAAATCCAGTACTTCACTACAATTGATTTAGCAAAGGGGTACCATCAAATCCTTATAAGTGAAGAGGATAGAAAAAAAACCGCGTTCGTCACTCCACACGGTTTATATGAATTCAATAGAATGCCGTTTGGGCTTAAAAACGCCCCAGCGACATTTTAACGTTTAATGAATGAAATTTTAAGAGATTTTATAAAGAAAATTGTGTCGTATATCTGGACCAGTCTTAAAGAACATATTTACGCTATTTCACAAATATTTAAAGTTCTAGAAGATAAAAATCTGAAAATACAAATAGACAAGTGCAATTTTTTAAGAAAAGAGACAGAGTTTTTGGGACATATCCTTACAAGTGACGGACTAAAACCAAATCCAGAAAAAATTAAAATTATACAAAATTTAGAGTTACCAAAAACGACTAAACAAATCAAAAGTTTTTTGGGACTCACAGGCTACTACAGAAAATTTGTGAAGGACTACGCTAAAATAGCACAACCTATCACCAAATATTTAAAGAAAGACACAAAAATTAACATAAATGACACTAATTACATAGACGCAGTTGAAATATTAAAAACTTTGATTACAACACATCCAATTATTAAATGTCCTAATTTTGAAAAACATTTTACATTAACAACAAACGCATCGAATTATGCGGTGGGTGCTGTTCTCTCACAGGAGGGACACTCTGTGTGTTTTGCTTCAATAACATTGAAAAACCACGAGAAGAACTATTCAGCAACCGACAAAGAATTTCTTGCAATAATGTGGTCTGTTAATTATTTTAGGCCTTATTTATATGGAAAAAAATTCAAAATTTTAACTGACCACCAACCAATTAAATATCTTCATTCAAAGTATAGACGCAAAGACCTTTCACTTAGACACCAAAGGTGGCTTCTTAAATTAAGAGAATACCAATTTGAAATAGAATACTTAAAGGGAAAAGAAAATCGCGTTGCAGATTTTCTTAGTAGAATTCAGAATGATAACATTAATTTAAATGAGGGAGAGTGATGAGAAAAAATCTCAAATTTTTGAAAATTTTAATATTGAAAATGAAAGTAGTCATTGTTATGCTACTGTTCACTCTGCAGAAGAGGAACAACTTAATCATTAGAAGAAGTAGTAAACAAATATAAAACACAGATAATTTTAACCAAGAACAAAATAAATGAAATTGAAACAATCTTAGCTAAAAGATTTATTTACATAGCCGAATACGATTTTAATAGATTAGGAGAAATATTTAAAAAATTTATTAATATAGGAAAAATTGAAATATTCTCAGAACTTTCAGATTCTAAATATAATGTAGGTCAATTAAAATTAATCGAAATGTACTCTAATGATAGTCAAATTAAATTTATAAAGTGTTCATTTAAAGCTCAAGATTTAACAACCGAAGTCGAAGCGGTAAAACAAATATCCCTTTACCATGTTAGAGAAAGTTGTCACTCAGGAATCCAAGAAACATACAACCAATTGAAATTAAAAATATATTATCAAAAATTGCTTCATTAATCAAGCAATCAATTAATTCAAATTATAATAAATCAATGTGAAGTCTGTCAGCAAGTTAAATATGACAGCAATCCAATAAAAACAATTATATTATATTATAAAGAATTATATAAATTATATATAAAATTTCACGAAACTAAAGGTATATCTGTCAAAGATGTCTCAGACGACTTAAAGGCATACCGCAGTCATTGTAATAGTAATTATTACAATCACTTACAAGTTTCGAATGATAATTATAATAAAATTTTTCGTGCCAATAAATGATTTAAATAAGATCTCTACATCTTTGAAAGATTCTTCAATTTTGATAAATTTATCAATATATTATCAAAATGTCAGAGGTCTGAGAACAAAAACAAGTCAAGTCTTACTTAATTCAATAAGTTTAAATTTTGACGTATTTGCATTAACTGAAACTTGGCTAAATTCTTCTATTAACAATCTTGAGCTTTTCGATAGCTCATATTCTGTTTTTAGAAAAGATAGATATGCTGAACCTAATGTATCTAATAGTTACATTCCTAAAGGGGAGGTGTATTGATTGCCGTCAAAAACTCTTTTAATGCAAATGAAATTCCTATTTCTAACGCAGACGGTCTTGAAATAATAGGTGTGAATATAAAATTTTCAAACAAAAATGTAAATATTGTTAACATATACATTTCACCTTCTTCGAATTTAAATATTTATATTACTCTTTTTAAATGTAATAGATTTGATTTGCTGTAATTCAGGCCTTAATGATGAGTTAATTTTATGTAAAGATTTTAATCTCCCTCATATTACATGGATTAATCATGACAAAGAATCTTTTTTGATTCCGGATTTTTCGGTGAGTCAAACTAATTCGCAATTTATTGATGGATTAAATACCAACAATTTACAACAAGTTTCCCACCATCGTAATTTTAAAGATAAGCAATTGGATTTAATATTTACCTCTGATTGGTATAATATCACTTTCTGTGACTCGGTGTTAACGCTTGTTGCGTTAGACCATTATCAAGTTTTACCTATTGTTTAACTAATTCCGTAAATCTTGAAGCAGCATATTCTTATAGTTTTAATTTCAATAAAACCAACTTTCCCGGACTAATAAATTTCTTAAATTATGACTTCACGTTTTTATTTAATAATATAGACCTAAATCAAATTACAATTAGGTTTTATGAAATTATGTTCGTAGGTTTTACTCAATTCGTTCCTATTTCAAAAAAAAGATCTTCCCAATCTGGCCCACCATGGTTCACAAAGGAGCTTAGATCTCTCAGAAATAAGAAAAACAAAGCCTGTCGTAAATATTTCAAATCAAAAGATATTAATGACTATAACAATTTTGTCATATTTTTTCATAATTTTAAAACGTCATCCGATATTCTTTACAATAATTATATGAATCAAATGGCAAGTAATCTAAAATCTGATCCGAAAACATTTTGGAAATTCATAAATTCTAAACGTAATTGTGATGATTACCCTACATTTATGAATTTCAATTCTCTTTCAAGTAATGATCCTTTAGTTATTTCGAAGTATTTTCGTGAGTTTTTCAGCACTTCATATAGTGATTCTTCCTTTTCGCCAAATGAAAATTATTTCTCCTTTATGGACAGTTGTCAAAAAACATCTCTTGATGACATAAATATAAATGAAGAAATAGTTTCCAAATATCTAAATAAACTCGGTGATAATACTTTTCCCGGCCCTTATGGTATACCGGAAATAATTCTGAGCAAGTGTTCTAACATTCTCACTACGCCTTTAACATTATTCTTCAAAAACTCATTAAATTCCGGACTTTTTCCTCCTTTTTGGAAAATGTCTTATATCAGACCAATTCACAAAAAGAATGCTAAAAATTAAATTACTAACTATCGTCCCATAGTCAAATTATCTTCTATTCCAAAATTATTTGAACTAATTATAACGGATTCAATTTATAATCACTGTTCTAATCTTTTAATTGATAAGCAACATGGTTTTGTAAAACAAAAATCTACTGTGACAAACCTAGTTGAAACAACGTCCCTCCTCCTCAATAACATGGAAGAAGGTTTTCAAACAGATGTTGTTTATACTGATTTTAGTAAAGCATTTGATCTATTGCCTCATAAAAAATATGGCTTCCCAGAGTTTTTCCTAAAGTGGATATATTCTTATTTGTGTGATCGCTCTTATAGTGTTATATTCAAAAATGTGATTTCAGAACAATTCGTGGCAAATTCCGGTGTTCCACAAGGTAGCCACCTTGGTCCTTTACTTTATATTTTATCTGTAAATGATGTTACTTCTATCATTTCTAATTGTGAGCTTCAAGTTTACACTGATAATATGAAAATCTTTAAAAAGATTACATCTAATAAGGACGCCGTCCTTATGCAGAATGACCTTCAAAACTTTAACAATTGGTGCGTTAATAATTATCTACTACTTAATGTGAATAAATGCGCATTGTTATCTTATACACGTCGTTCTAGTCCTACTTATTTCAACTATAACTTAGATGGTATTAGTTTACCTAAAGTAACTTCAATAAAAGACTTAGGTGTGTATTTTGATTTCCAACTTAGTTTTAAAATTCATTATAACAATATTATAAATAAAGCTAATTCATTATTGGGGTTTGTTAAACTTTCTTCTAAAGAATTTTCAGATCCCTATGTTCTTAAATCGTTGTACACTTGTCTTGTAAGACCGAACCTGGAATATGCTAGTCAGGTTTGATAGGATCGAGGCAGTACAGAAAAACTTTCTTAGATTTGCCTTACACCACTTGCCATGGTCAAATCCTATTATTTTGCCACCATATGAACAAAGGCTAAAGTTAATTGATTTGTGTACTTTAAGTTTTTAAGTTTTAGACGTGAGGTTTCTGATGTTATTTTCATTACAGAGATTGTCAAGGGTTATGTTAAATCTACTTTAATTTCTAGTAAAATTAATATTAGAAATCTTCAACGCCTTCGCTCTTGCAATTTGTTTAAAATCTATAATCATAGCGATAGCACTAATTATGGCAAATTTGAACCTATTAATAGGATGCTTATTATAGGTAACAAACATAAACTTAGACTTTACACTTTCAAAACATTCCCAAAAACAAAAATTATACAATCGCTATTAATATTAGGATTTTTTTTTTGTTTTTGTTTCTTGTTGCACTGTAAAGTATATACCTATGTATATGATTTTTAATTTTAATCTTAGTTCTAAGTTTATTTATACTTAACAATTATGTAATTTTTATTATAACTTTTATTGTATTTAACAATTTATTATTGTTTACTAGTTATTATATATATTATAAATTTTATGTAAACTGTTTGTGCTAAGCAGTATAAATAAATAAATAAATTAATAAATAAATAAATATCACATAACTGAAACACCAAATGATGTTAATCAAATTCTTCACGTAGACACATATGTTATAATGAAAAATACCTTTCTAACAGTAATCGATAAATTTTCAAAATTTGGCTCTGCTTATCATTTAACAAATAGAAACCATTTAACTATCCTAGAAAAACTTGAAGAACATATCACAAAATTCGGTAGACCAAATAAAATAATAGCCGATAATGAATTTAAGGCATTTCAAATTCGTGAATTCTTACAAGAACAAAATATTTCACTTCATTTAACGAAACCTAACAGCTACACAGGCAACGGCGACATTGAACGACTTCATAGCACAATAGCTGAAAAATTCAGAATAATAAAAGAAACTAATAAAAATCTATCAGTTCAAAGAGTGTTACAACAATCTGTCAGAATATATAATGATAGATACCATTCTAGTATTAAAAATACCCCATCAAATGTACAAAATCATAAAACAGAACCCATAAAAGTTAAAGAAATTTTAGAAAGAAATAAAACAAAAAAAATAGAAAAACTACATGCAAATAGAGAAGATTATGTTCAGACCCGATCAACCGGTTTCGTAAAAAATTATAAAACTGTCCGACATAAAGAGCAACCAAAATTTAATATTATCTAATCTAATATTAAAAAACCATTGAAATTTACAGACACTCCAAATGTTAATGATGATAATGATAATAACAATAGTAATTCCTCAGGTTAAATCAAAATTTTTAGAAGTTAGTAACATAAAATCAAATACGGGATTTATTAAAATTAACTTAGACAAAACTGAAATAATAACTCTAGCTGACATCGTCATTCATATCATTCATCCAATGGAAATATTCGTTATTATATAACATATCAATTAAAACTGCAATACTAGACGATAAGCAAAAGACTATTGTACAAACTGAAATCGCCGATCTAACAAACAAAGTAAAAACTATAATACCAGCTAAAAGAAATAGACGTGAACTTATTAATGCTATTGGCACAACATCCAAATGATTATTCGGTACTATGGACGATCAAGACCGTCAAAACATTGAAAAATATTTACAAACTATTTATTCCAATAACGACCAAATTATATCACAACATAATGACCAAGTAAAAGTTAACAATCAATTTTATAATACAATTAAACAATTCAAAACAATAATAGAAAGTGATAGGATAGTTCAACCTATAATTAAAGAACCTATAACTAAACAAAATATATATTTAGATTTATTATTTAAAATTCAATTTATAAAAGAAAAAGTAGAAACTACTCAGGATAATTTAGCTTCTATTAAACACGGTATAGTTCATCCTAATATTTTAACAATACACGAAATAGATTTTTACAAGTTACAGTATATAAAATTAGGGCTAGCTCGTGTTCAAAAAAATTCACTATTAATAGCAATTAAACTACCAAGAAAAATTAAAACCATTCAACTAATATCAATTGTTCCGATTCCTAATAAATATAAAAGAGAAATTGATTATCAACAGGAAATTGTTTTTGAATATAACAATCATGTATATAAATATGAAAAGTTAAAAACTTTAAATGAACTAACTATAAGTAAACATTGTATATATAAAAATAATTGTAATTTAATAACAAACAAATTAACTGAAATAGATGAAATAAATGAAGAAACTATTTTAATTAAAAACGCAAACAAAATATATTTAAATCAAACTTGCGATAAACGAAATTTAATTATAACAGATAATTTATTAATTCATTTCAATAATTGTAGTATTAAAATTTTAGATCACTATTTTTCAAATATAAAACATAATTTAAATCAAAGGTTTTACTACCCTTCAAATCAAGATTTTAATAATTTTAAAAATAAGTTAACATTTGATGAAATTGTAATAGAAAACTTAAATAATGTAAACAGTATTGAAAAATTGTATTACCATAAAAACATATCATATGGTTTAACTATTGTAATAATTTTTGTAATTTTTACTATTGTAATAATTAAGGTAATTGCACTAAAAACAAAATTCAAAAAAAAATTTTTAATTAGAAGAATTCAGGAGAATTCCAAATCAAACGGGGGAGAAGTTATGTATAGCCTACCTGTACATTCCAAAATAAGTGCTGTAGACGGTAACTGAGCACATCCTGTTATTCAAAATGTGGGAAACATTAATGTTCCAATCAAATAAAATATTTTACATAATAAAATTGGCGAAAGGTATAGCATAATTATTACCTTTTACTCGTTCTAGCAGCTTCATAATTCACAAATAATATTGGCCCATTAACGGTACCTGGCAAGAGGCCATTACCAATAGAAAGGGTTTATGCTGCCTACTGAATCTATTGTGTACAAAAAACTGGTTTTTGTATATCATGTCCATGGTAATCGAAACCAGGTGTTTCGGAAATTTATACCTTATAAGCTTAAAGATTCACCCATCTAACCAGACCGAATTGAAGGCTTTTTCCATGTCAACCAGACATCACCAACACAAAAATTTTTGATTATAACAAACAGATATCTGAGGTTAATTTCGTAATTGCATGGATTGCTCCATGCTTATGTCTGAATTCGAACTGATTCTCTGGTATTAGTTTTTTAGATGTTGCGAATTCTGTAATTTTGTCGTTTATTAGCGTTTCGAAAACTTTGCTTATATTTGGAGTTAAGCTTATGGGTCTGTAATTAGCTAGGTTAGTTGGGTCTGTGCGTGGTTTTTGAATACTAATGTTTTCGCACTTTGCCATATTTTAATGAAATAAGAAAGGTTAAGACATTTATTGAATATTATTAAATATTGTGATATTATTTTATTACTTAAATTTTTTAATACTATGTTTGGGATTAACTTGGCTTCAGACGATCTTTAATTGATGTGAGTCAGTTTAATTTAACTTACATTAATATGAAATTTAGTTTTTTTTGTACCAATTATTTAAATTATGCCCAGATTGATGTTTAACATTAAAATCGCCACAAATAATATAAACGTTTTTTGGATTTTGTAGGTCGAGTATTTGATATAGTTTATCGATTCTTCGATAAACTTGTGGCAGTTATGAATTGAAGCGTAAACTGGCATGATATATAATTTAAAATTTTTTTTAAATTTTATTCCAATAATGCAAGCTTCTATACATACAAAATTACTAAAATTATTTTTTTTTATCAAAATTTATATTTTTTTACATATGGCAACACATCCGCCTTCTGGTAAATAATTTCGATTTATAATAATAAATTAAATAACTGTAAATAATTTTTACAGTGTTATAATTGTCAAAAAATAAATTATTGTTTTTTTTCAGTTTTGTTTCACATAAGCGTAATATATCAAGAAAGTACATGAGAGGAAGCTTTTTATCAATGGAAATAAGAGAATTAACATTAATAGAGTTTAATTTTAAATCTATGTATTTGTTGTTGGGAAATGTTAGACAAAGACAGTTTGAATCTATGGAGGTAGACAACATTCAAAAAAATCAAAATGATACAATACCAGAATCTAATAGTTTAGATTTTTTTACAAACTAGCCTCGGATGAATTACTTATTATTAATTTATTCTTTAAAATTAAAGAATATAAAGCTTTGATTGATACAGGATCTAGCTTTAGTATAATCATTGATACTGTAGAAGATTTTGAAAAAATTAAAATTAAACCAATTGCTTTTTCTACAATAAATGGAAACTATTTCATTAATTTTGAAGTTCACACTCGAGCACCAAGTGAATTTAATCTTCCACCAAATGCTTTAGTGAGATGGAAAGTTAAAAACCTTCCAAATAGAAAATATGAATTTATAATCGGTATTGACTTATTAAAAAACTTAAATAGTGTTATTAATCTAGAAGAAAAAATAATTTATTTCAGTGAAAAATGTAGTAAATTTTTAAATAATCCTTATGATAAAAAAGAAATATATGCTTTAGAAACTATCGATCCAAATTTAAATTACCTGAACTTAAACCATTTAAATGCTGAAGAATATAAAGAAATTGAAAAAATTGTGAAAAGATTTAGTAAATTATTTTTTAAAGACGGTGACATATTGACCAGTACAACTGAAATACAACATGAAATAGTAACTACAACTGAACAATCAATTAATTCGAAAATTTATAGACACCCCCCTCAACATGAAGAAGAAGTGAGGAGACAAATCAGAGAAATGGAAGATCAGGGTATAATTCGCAAAAGTAATTCTAAATATTCTAGTTCTTTGATTATAGTTTCAAAGAAAAGTGATAATTCAAAGAAAAACAAATTTCGTTTAGTAGTTGATTACAGAAAATTGAACGAAGTGACTGTGGATGATAAATTTCCACTTCCTAATATAATCCAGTACTTCACTACAATTGATTTAGCAAAGGGGTACCATCAAATCCTTATAAGGGAAGAGGATAGAAAAAAACCGCGTTTGTCACTCCACACTGTTTATATGAATTCAATAGAATGCCGTTTGGGCTTAAAAACGGCCCAGCGACATTTCAACGTTTAATGAATGCAATTTTAAGAGATTTTATAAACAAAAACTGTGTCGTATATCTGGACGATATATTGATATTCAGTACCAGTCTTAAAGAACATATTTACGCTATTTCACAAATATTTAAAATTCTAGAAGATAAAAATCTGAAAATACAAATAGACAAGTGCAATTTTTTAGAAAAGAGACATAGTTTTTGGGACATATCCTTACAAGTGACGGACTAAAACCAAATCCAGAAAAAATTTAAATTATACAAAATTTAGAGTTACCAAAAACGACTAAACAAATCAAAAGTTTTTTGGGACTCACAGGCTACTACAGAAAATTTGTGAAGGATTACGCTAAACTAGCACAACATGTCACCAAATATTTAAAGAAAGACACAAAAATTAACATAAATGTTACATAGACGCAGTTGAAAAATTAAAAACTTTGATTACAACACATCCAATTATAAAATATCCAAAATTTTGAAAAAATATTTACATTAACAACAGACGCATCGAATTATGCGGTGGGTGCTGTTCTCTCACAGAAGGGACACTCTGTGTGTTTTGCTTCAATAACATTGAAAAACCACGAGAAGAACTATTCAGCAACCGACAAAGAATTTCTTGCAATAATGTGGTCTGTTAATTATTTTAGGCCTTAGTTATATGGAAAAATATTCAAAATTTTAACTGACCATCAACCAATTAAATATCTTCATGCAAAGTATAGAGTCAAAGACCTTTCACCTAGACACCAAAGGTGGCTTCTTAAATTAGGAGAATACCAATTTGAAATAGAATACTTAAAGGGAAAAGAAAATCGCGTTGCAGTAGTAGTAGAATTCAGAATGATAACATTAATTTAAATGAGGAAGAGTGATGAGAAAAAATCTCAAATTTTTGAAAATTTTAATATTGAAAATGAAAGTAGTCATTGTTATGCTACTGTTCATTCTGCAGAAGAGGAACAACTTAATCATTAGAAGAAGTAGTAAACAAATATAAAACACAGATAATTTTAACCAATAACAAAATAAATGAAATTGAAACAATCTTAGCTAAAAGATTTATTTACATAGCCGAATACGATTTTAATAGATTAGGAGAAATATTTAAAAAATTTATTAATATAGGAAAAATTGAAATATTCTCAGAACTTTCAGATTCTAAATATAATGTAGGTCAATTAAAATTAATCGAAATGTACTCTAATGATAGTCAAATTAAATTTATAAAGTGTTCATTTAAAGCTCAAGATTTAACAACCGAAGTCGAAGCGGTAAAATAAATATACCTTTACCATGTTAGAGAAAGTTGTCACTTAGGAATCCAAGAAACATACAACCAATTGAAATTAAAAATATATTATCCAAAATTGCTCGAATTAATTCAAATTATAATAAATCAATGTGAAGTCTGTCAGCAAGTTAAATATGACAGCAATCCAATAAAAATATTTATATTATATTATAAAGAATTATATAAATTATATATAAAATTTCACGAAACTAAAGGTATATCTTCCAAAGATGTCTCAGAAGACTTAAAGGCATACAGCAGTCATTGTAATAGTAATTATTACAATCACTTACAAGTTTCGAATGATAATTATAATAAAATTTTTTCGTGCCAATAAATAATTTAAATAAGATCTCTACATCTTTGATAGATTCTTCAAATTTGATAAATTTATCAATATATTATCAAAATGTCAGAGGTCTGAGAACAAAAACAGGTCAAGTCTTACTTAATTCAATAAGTTTAAATTTTGACGTATTTGCATTAACTGAAACTTGGCTAAATTCTTCTATTAACAATCTTGAGCTTTTCGATAGCTCATATTCTGTTTTTAGAAAAGATAGATATGCTGAACCTAATGTATGTAATAGTTACATTCCTAAAGGGGAGGTGTATTGATTGCCGTCAAAAACTCTTTTAATGCAAATGAAATTCCTATTTCTAACGCAGACGGTCTTGAAATAATAGGTGTGAATATAAAATTTTCAAACAAAAATGTAAATATTGTTAACATATACATTTCACCTTCTTCGAATTTAAATATTTATATTACTCTTTTTAAATGTAATAGATTTGATTTGCTGTAATTCAGGCCCTAATGATGAGTTAATTTTATGTGGAGAATCTCCCTCATATTACATGGATTAATCATGACAAAGAATCTTTTTTGATTCCGGATTTTTCGGTGAGTGAAACTGATTCGCAATTTATTGATGGATTAAATACCAACAATTTACAACAGGTTTCCCATCATCGTAATTTTAAAGATAAGCAATTGGATTTAATATTTACCTCTGATTGGTATAATATCACTTTCTGTGACTCGGTGTTAATGCTTGTTGCGTTAGACCCTTATCACTTTTCAATAAGTTTTACCTATTGTTTAACTAATTCCGTAAATCTTGAAGCAGCATATTCTTATAGTTTTAATTTCAATAAAACCAACTTTCCCGGACTAATAAATTTCTTAAATTATGACTTCACGTTTTTATTTAATAATATAGACCTAAATCAAATTACAATTAGGTTTTATGAAATTATGTTCGTAGGTTTTACTCAATTCGTTCCTATTTCAAAAAAAAGATCTTCCCAATCTGGCCCACCATGGCTCACAAAGGAGCTTAGATCTCTCAGAAATAAGAAAAACAAAGCCTGTCGTAAATATCTCAAATCAAAAGATATTAATGACTATAACAATTTTGTCATATTTTTTCATAATTTTAAAACGTTATCCGATATTCTTTACAATAATTATATGAATCAAATGGCAAGTAATCTAAAATCTGATCCGAAAACATTTTGGAAATTTATAAATTCTAAACGTAATTGTGATGATTACCCTACATTTATGAATTTCAATTCTCTTTCAAGTAATGATCCTTTAGTTATTTCGAAGTATTTTCGTGAGTTTTTCAACACTTCATATAGTGATTCTTCCTTTTCGCCAAATGAAAATTATTTCTCCTTTATGGACAGTTGTCAAAAAACATCTCTTGATGACATAAATATAAATGAAGAAATAGTTTCCAAATATCTAAATAAACTCGGTGATAATACTTTTCCCGGCCCTGATGGTATACCGGAAATAATTCTGAGCAAGTGTTCTAACATTCTCACTACGCCTTTAACATTATTCTTCAAAAACTCATTAAATTCCGGACTTTTTCCTCCTTTTTGGAAAATGTCTTATATCAGACCAATCACAAAAAGAATGCTAAAAATGAAATTACTAACTATCGTCCCATAGCCAAATTATCTTCTATTCCAAAATTATTTGAACTAATTATAACGGATTCAATTTATAATCACTGTTCTAATCTTTTAATTGATAACCAACATGGTTTTGTAAAACAAAAATCTACTGTGACAAACCTAGTTGAAACAACGTCCCTCCTCCTCAATAACATGGAAGAAGGTTTTCAAACAGATGTTGTTTATACTGATTTTAGTAAAGCATTTGATCTATTGTTTTGCCACATAGTTTTTATATTACTAAAACTAAAAAAATATGGCTTCCCAGAGTTTTTCCTAAAGTGGATATATTCTTATTTGTGTGATCGCTCTTATAGTGTTATATTCAAAAATGTGATTTCAGAACAATTCGTGGCAAATTCCGGTGTTCCACAAGGTAGCCACCTTGGTCCTTTAATTTATATTTTATCTGTAAATGATGTTACTTCTATCATTTCTAATTGTGAGCTTCAAGTTTACACTGATAATATGAAAATCTTTAAAGAGATTACATCTAATAAGGACACCGTCCTTATGCAGAATGGCCTTCAAAACTTTAACAATTGGTGCGTTAATAATTATCTACTACTTAATGTAAATAAATGCGCATTGTTATCTTATACACGTCGTTCTAGTTCTATTTTTTTCAACTATAACTTAGATGGTATTAGTTTACCTAAAGTAACTTCAATAAAAGACTTAGGTGTGTATTTTGATTTCCAACTTAGTTTTAAAATTCATTATAACAATATTATAAATAAAGCTAATTCATTATTGGGGTTTGTTAAACTTTCTTCTAAAGAATTTTCAGATCCCTATGTTCTTAAATCGTTGTACACTTGTCTTGTAAGACCGAACCTGGAATATGCTAGTCAGGTTTGATAGGATCGAGGCAGTACAGAAAAACTTTCTTAGATTTGCCTTACGCCACTTGCCATGGTCAAATCCTATTATTTTGCCACCATATGAACAAAGGCTAAAGTTAATTGATTTGTGTACTTTAAGTTTTTAAGTTTTAGACGTGAGGTTTCTGATGTTATTTTCATTACAGAGATTGTCAAGGGTTATGTTAAATCTACTTTAATTTCTAGTAAAATTAATATTAGAAATCTTCAACGCCTTCGCTCTTGCAATTTGTTTAAAATCTATAATCATAGCGATAGCACTAATTATGGCAAATTTGAACCTATTAATAGGATGCTTATTATAGGTAACAAACATAAACTTAGACTTTACACTTTCAAAACATTCCCAAAAACAAAAATTATACAATCGCTATTAATATTAGGATTTTTTTTTTGTTTTTGTTTCTTGTTGCACTGTAAAGTATGTACCTATGTATATGATTTTTAATTTTAATCTTAGTTCTAAGTTTATTTATACTTAACAATTATGTAATTTTTATTATAACTTTTATTGTATTTAACAATTTATTATTGTTTACTAGTTATTATATATATTATAAATTTTATGTAAACTGTTTGTGCTAAGCAGTATAAATAAATAAATAAATTAATAAATAAATAAATATCACATAACTGAAACACCAAATGATGTTAATCAAATTCTTCACGTAGACACATATGTTATAATGAAAAATACCTTTCTAACAGTAATCGATAAATTTTCAAAATTTGGCTCTGCTTATCATTTAACAAATAGAAACCATTTAACTATCCTAGAAAAACTTGAAGAACATATCACAAAATTCGGTAGACCAAATAAAATAATAGCCGATAATGAATTTAAGGCATTTCAAATTCGTGAATTCTTACAAGAACAAAATATTTCACTTCATTTAACGAAACCTAACAGCTACACAGGCAACGGCGACATTGAACGACTTCATAGCACAATAGCTGAAAAATTCAGAATAATAAAAGAAACTAATAAAAATCTATCAGTTCAAAGAGTGTTACAACAATCTGTCAGAATATATAATGATAGATACCATTCTAGTATTAAAAATACCCCATCAAATGTACAAAATCATAAAATAGAACCCACAAAAGTTAAAGAAATTTTAGAAAGAAATAAAACAAAAAAATAGAAAAACTACATGCAAATAGAGAAGATTATGTTCAGACCCGATCAACCGGTTTCGTAAAAAATTATAAAGCTGTCCGACATAAAGAGCAACCAAAATTTAATATTATCTAATCTAATATTAAAAAACCATTGAAATTTACAGACACTCCAAATGTTAATGATGATAATGATAATAACAATAGTAATTCCTCAGGTTAAATCAAAATTTTTAGAAGTTAGTAACATAAAATCAAATACGGGATTTATTAAAATTAACTTAGACAAAACTGAAATAATAACTCTAGCTGACATCGTCATTCATATCATTCATCCAATGGAAATATTCGTTATTATATAACATATCAATTAAAACTGCAATACTAGACGATAAGCAAAAGACTATTTTACAAACTGAAATCGCCGATCGAACAAACATAGTAAAAACTATAATACCAACTAAAAGAAATAAACGTGGACTAATTAATGCTATGGGCACAACATCCAAATGGTTATTCTGTACTATGGACGATCAAGCCCGTCAAAACATTGAAAGATATTTACAAACTATTAATTCCAATAACGACCAAATTATATCACAACATAATGACCAAGTAAAAGTTAACAATCAATTTTATAATACATTTAAACAATTCAAAACAATAATAGAAAGTGATAGGATAGTAATTTCAAACCAAATTAATAAAATTGAAACACCTATAATTCAACAAAATTTATATTTAGATTTATTATTTAAAATTCAATTTATAAAAGAAAAAGTAGAAACTATTCAGGATAATTTAGCTTCTATTAAACACGGTATAGTTCATCCTAATATTTTAACAATACACGAAATAGATTTTTACAAGTTACGGTATATAAAATTAGGGCTAGCTCGTGTTCAAGAAAATTCACTATTAATAGCAATTAAACTACCAAGAAAAATTAAAACCATTCAACTAATATCAATTGTTCCGATTCCTAATAAATATAAAAGAGAAATTCATTATCAACAGGAAATTGGTTTTGAATATAACAATCATGTATATAAATATGAAAAGTTAGAAACTTTAAATGAACTAAGTATAAGTAAACATTGTATATATAAAAATAATTGTAATTTAATAACAAACAAATTAACTGAAATAGATGAAATAAATGAAGAAGCTATTTTAATTAAAAACGCAAACAAAATATATTTAATTCAAACTTGCGATAAACGAAATTTAATTATAACAGATAATTTATTAATTCATTTCAATAATTGTAGTATTAAAATTTTAGATCACTATTTTTCAAATATAAAAGATAATTTAAATCAAAGATTTTGCTACCCTTCAAATCAAGATTTTAATAATTTTAAAAATAAGTTAACATTTGATGAAATTGTAATAGAAGACTTAAATAATGTAAACAGTATTGAAAAATTGTATTACCATAAAAACATATCATATGGTTTAACTATTGTAATATTTTTTGTAATTTTTACTATTGTAATAATTGAGGTATTTGCACTAAAAACAAAATTCAAAGAAAAATTTTTAATTAGAAGAATTCAGGAGAATTCCAAATCAAACGGGGGAGAAGTTATGTATAGTCTACCTGTACATTCCAAAATAAGTGCTGTAGACGCTAACTGAGCACTTCCTGTTATTCAAAATGTGGGAAACATTAATGTTCCAATCAAATAAAATATTTTATATAATAAAATATTTTTAATGCAAATACTCCAATTACAAGCTTTTAAATAAAATAATGCTTAATTAACAAAATACTACCTTAAGCAATTTACCTTAATTAATTATAAGAATAGTGCATTCAAATTCGGATATTCGATTATTCGAATATTTGAATATTTTAGTAAAGTTCATAGTATCCGTTATTCGAATATATTTAAATCTCTATTCGCGAATATACGAATATTTTTATTAGCTTACTTTCCAAATTTTGCTCAATAAAAATGAACGAAAAAAACGTTCCCCATTTGAAAGAGTTGGCAAAACTGATTTTCATTTGCCATTTCATAATTAATTGACATTTGACAATCAATGATTGACATTTCATTTAAATAAAAATCGTTTATTTTGGAATATCAAGTTTACAAATGTATGTATTCAGAAAAATTTTTATAGATCATCAAAATCTTTATTTTTCCAACTATAAAGTAGCTCATAAAGGTAATTAGAAAGTATTTAATTAGAAATTATTTAAATATAAGTACCGATGTTATTTTTTTATAGCCTATATAATAAAATATAAAATGTTTCGTCAAAAAAAATCTGATGTGTGGAATTATTTCAAAAAGCTGGATAATAATAAGGAAGCAGTATGCTCTAAATGTTCTAAAATTTTAGGTTAATTGTTACACAGAATGTTGAAGAAGAAGTTGTATCGAAAAAACCCGAAATCGAAAATAGCACAATTTTAGATTTTATTAAACCAACAAAACCAAATTCTCTTGGTGCAATATTATTTCGATGTGCTGCTAAAGATGGCATGTCTGTTCGTGCAATAAGAAAATCAGAAGCAGTTAAAGATTATCTTGAATATAAAAAATTAAAGATGCCAGCAAGTGAAGCAACAATATGGAAATATATTTATGACTTTTATAATCAAATGAAAAAGGAAATGATTGTGCAAATTGAACTGTACAAAAAGGAAAATGGAAAATTTTCAATAACTGTTGATGAATGGACAGACAATAGTGCTATTAGATATATAAATATCAGTTTACGTGCATATCATAGTAACACAAAATTATTTGAGAATTTTGACTTAGGTTTAGTAGAAATGAAAGAAAAGACTGATGCTAGAAACACTGAAATATATATAAAACAGAAGCTCAAAGATTTCAACTTTGATATGGAAAAATGATGAAAAATGAGATATGAATGATGAAAATGATGACAACAAATCAGTTGATTATAGTGATTTTAATTGAAAATACCAATTTGAATTTCCAAATTACAGAAGATGATTGTTTAGTGGACTTGAATACAAAACTTTATTTTGTTGTTAACAAAGTTCGAAAAATAGTCAAAATGTTTCGAAAGTTCCCAGCTAAAAATAACAAATTGCAAGAATATGTTTTGAAGCAAGAAAATAAAAAACTCCGCCTGCTAATCGATGTAAAAACAAGGTGGAATTCAATGGCTACTATGATAAGACGATTTTTGCGGCTCAAAGATTGCATTAATCATACACTAGTTGAAATAGGTACGCAAACTATGCCTGAGAGTGATGTATTAGTCTTACAGAACTTGCTTAATGTATTGACACCACTTGAAGTAGCAGTTAAAGAGCTCAGTAAAGATAATGTAACACTCGTGACAGCTGAAGGTGTTTATAAATTTTTATTCAATTCTCTTACAGGAATTGATAATGATTTAAGTAATATATTACTTATAGAAATAGAGAAAAGAATGGAACAACGAAGATATAAAACATTAACTACATTACTTATATATCTTAATACTGGAACTATACCGCGATCAACAGAATATTTCAATTATGCATCCAAAAGTTCTGCTAAAGATTTAGCAGAAAATATTATGCAAAGAATTTATCCAGCAAATCTCAATAATAATAACAACAATAACACCAACACTGACAATGATGATGATGATGTACTGCTTTCTGCCGAAACTGAAGACAATATATATAATGAAAATGGACTACAAAAATAGCTACATGAAGCAATCTGTTCAATTACCACTTTTTCAAGAAATCCTAGTGGTTCTGCTGAATCATCCACAGCTGGTAGAAAAAAACTAACAAAAGATTTTAATTTTTTAGATGCGTTCAAAAAAAGAACAAATCTATTAAATATTTTTTACAACGGACTTTTGACTATAAGTCCTACTTCAACGAGTTTTCTCTACAGCTGGTATTATCCAATCGAAACTAAGAAGCAGTCTGAAATTTAAAAATTGAAACGCAATATTATTTTAAAAATGTATATTTAATAAAGAAGATCTCAAATAAAATATTTAATTTGTAATAATCAATTTTACGTTTTTCTATGTTCTTCTTTTATTGTCTTTGCTATTCTATTAGTTATGTTTTTGTTGACTTCATTCGTTCCACTTTTTTTGCTATTACATATACAAACAAAATAATTTGAATAATATCCGAATAATAGAATATTTCAACAAAAAACTATTCGATATTCGGATAGTAAAAACACTCGAATAATTGAATGCACTTAGAAGATATCAAAAATTCAGTCATGTAAAATCAGCCAAAACATCTAGATCATAATAAAATATTGTGAATTCGAAGTGGAAATTAAAATAAAAGTGTTGTTGTGTAAAATTAATATATAACTGTTTTTTTTATTCAATAATTTTTTTAAGACAAACGAAAATCGTTTATTAAAGTCACGCGCCAACAACATTTCTTAAAATTTTAAACACCTTTGTCGTGAGCTCATTGACATACTATCCATATTTTATGCTATCTCTTTCTCGTACAAAATTTCCACGCCAAAGTGCCCCATTACCTACTAATGGAAATCTAAATAAAACCTAAATATATATATTTATTATTTCATTCTAGTTAATAAGTGTTTTCCAACCACCAATAATTTTTCTTTACTAATTTGACCTTTTCTGGTATGGACATTTCGTAATTTAAATTATATCCGTTTATGTCGCCCAGACTATATTCAATAATTTTACATGTAGCCCGTCTATTATAGTTATATAATAGAGGGACATGGTTATCGTCTTGAATATAGCCGTGTTTATCTAAAATGATAATGTTCAGGGGCTATGAAGCCGGTGAGCATTGTCTTTTTGCAATGTACTCCTCATTGTGGTAGGATATATGTGATATTAGACCATTTTCTGGACTTTTTTGTGCTCTATCATAGTGACTTCGGATACATTTTATTATAAAATTATCGATTCTTATGACTTGTGCTTCCTTATACAAATATTTGTTGGAGTAATAATATTTGTAGTCGGATTCGAGCTTTCTATAGATGTTAGTACAGGCTTTTATACACTTTCTTTCAAATCTTCCTAGTGTTTACATTAGACCTGCACTAATATTGTACCATATAGATGCACCATATACAAGTGTTGGCCTTATTAATGTTTGGTAACAAATTATTTTAACTCTTTAACTTATGTTTTTGTTGTTAAATAATTTTTTTGCTGCCATAAACGCTTTGTTACCATTTGATATAATATGCTTTGTGTGATCTATGTAATGTAAGTTTCGATGTAGTTGGACTCCCAGATACTTAACTGTTTTTTTGTTTATCAAGAGTGACCGGTTTGGAGGTCTAATAGTGAAACTCTTCCAGTTTCTTCTAATATTGCCCTTGGCTTTATCTACAGTGTTGCGAAATAAAAAAGTTTCGTATTTGTTAAAATTTATTTTAAGCTTCCATATTTTGCAGTAGTCGATTATAATGTTAAACATTTCTTGTACTTTTTTCTTGTTGTTTTCAACACTTTCATTGGCGGAATATATAATAATATCATCGGCGAAAGGTATAGCATAATTATTACCTTTTACTCGTTCTAGCAGCTTCAATAATTCAGAAAGGTACAACGGTACACAAATAATATTGGCACATTAACGGTACCTTGCAAGAGGCCATTACCAATAGAAAGGGTTTTATGCTGTCTACTGTCGTTTTTTTTGGAATATCAAGTTTACAAATGTATGTATTCAGAAAAATTTTTATAGATCATCAAAATCTTTATTTTTCCAACTATAAAGTAGCTCATAAAGGTAATTAGAAAGTATTTAATTAGAAATTATTTAAATATAAGTACCGATGTTATTTTTTTATAGCCTATATAATAAAATATAAAATGTTTCGTCAAAAAAAATCTGATGTGTGGAATTATTTCAAAAAGCTGGATAATAATAAGGAAGCAGTATGCTCTAAATGTTCTAAAATTTTAGGTTAATTGTTACACAGAATGTTGAAGAAGAAGTTGTATCGAAAAAACCCGAAATCGAAAATAGCACAATTTTAGATTTTATTAAACCAACAAAACCAAATTCTCTTGGTGCAATATTATTTCGATGTGCTGCTAAAGATGGCATGTCTGTTCGTGCAATAAGAAAATCAGAAGCAGTTAAAGATTATCTTGAATATAAAAAATTAAAGATGCCAGCAAGTGAAGCAACAATATGGAAATATATTTATGACTTTTATAATCAAATGAAAAAGGAAATGATTGTGCAAATTGAACTGTACAAAAAGGAAAATGGAAAATTTTCAATAACTGTTGATTAATGGACAGACAATAGTGCTATTAGATATATAAATATCAGTTTACGTGCATATCATAGTAACACAAAATTATTTGAGAATTTTGACTTAGGTTTAGTAGAAATGAAAGAAAAGACTGATGCTAGAAACACTGAAATATATATAAAACAGAAGCTCAAAGATTTCAACTTTGATATGGAAAAATGATGAAAAATGAGATATGAATGATGAAAATGATGACAACAAATCAGTTGATTATAGTGATTTTAATTGAAAATACCAATTTGAATTTCCAAATTACAGAAGATGATTGTTTAGTGGACTTGAATACAAAACTTTATTTTGTTGTTAACAAAGTTCGAAAAATAGTCAAAATGTTTCGAAAGTTCCCAGCTAAAAATAACAAATTGCAAGAATATGTTTTGAAGCAAGAAAATAAAAAACTCCGCCTGCTAATCGATGTAAAAACAAGGTGGAATTCAATGGCTACTATGATAAGACGATTTTTGCGGCTCAAAGATTGCATTAATCATACACTAGTTGAAATAGGTACGCAAACTATGCCTGAGAGTGATGTATTAGTCTTACAGAACTTGCTTAATGTATTGACACCACTTGAAGTAGCAGTTAAAGAGCTCAGTAAAGATAATGTAACACTCGTGACAGCTGAAGGTGTTTATAAATTTTTATTCAATTCTCTTACAGGAATTGATAATGATTTAAGTAATATATTACTTATAGAAATAGAGAAAAGAATGGAACAACGAAGATATAAAACATTAACTACATTACTTATATATCTTAATACTGGAACTATACCGCGATCAACAGAATATTTCAATTATGCATCCAAAAGTTCTGCTAAAGATTTAGCAGAAAATATTATGCAAAGAATTTATCCAGCAAATCTCAATAATAATAACAACAATAACACCAACACTGACAATGATGATGATGATGTACTGCTTTCTGCCGAAACTGAAGACAATATATATAATGAAAATGGACTACAAAAATAGCTACATGAAGCAATCTGTTCAATTACCACTTTTTCAAGAAATCCTAGTGGTTCTGCTGAATCATCCACAGCTGGTAGAAAAAAACTAACAAAAGATTTTAATTTTTTAGATGCGTTCAAAAAAAGAACAAATCTATTAAATATTTTTTACAACGGACTTTTGACTATAAGTCCTACTTCAACGAGTTTTCTCTACAGCTGGTATTATCCAATCGAAACTAAGAAGCAGTCTGAAATTTAAAAATTGAAACGCAATATTATTTTAAAAATGTATATTTAATAAAGAAGATCTCAAATAAAATATTTAATTTGTAATAATCAATTTTACGTTTTTCTATGTTCTTCTTTTATTGTCTTTGCTATTCTATTAGTTATGTTTTTGTTGACTTCATTCGTTCCACTTTTTTTGCTATTACATATACAAACAAAATAATTTGAATAATATCCGAATAATAGAATATTTCAACAAAAAACTATTCGATATTCGGATAGTAAAAACACTCGAATAATTGAATGCACTTAGAAGATATCAAAAATTCAGTCATGTAAAATCAGCCAAAACATCTAGATCATAATAAAATATTGTGAATTCGAAGTGGAAATTAAAATAAAAGTGTTGTTGTGTAAAATTAATATATAACTGTTTTTTTTATTCAATAATTTTTTTAAGACAAACGAAAATCGTTTATTAAAGTCACGCGCCAACAACATTTCTTAAAATTTTAAACACCTTTGTCGTGAGCTCATTGACATACTATCCATATTTTATGCTATCTCTTTCTCGTACAAAATTTCCACGCCAAAGTGCTCCATTACCTACTAATGGAAATCTAAATAAAACCTAAATATATATATTTATTATTTCATTCTAGTTAATAAGTGTTTTCCAACCACCAATAATTTTTCTTTACTAATTTGACCTTTTCTGGTATGGACATTTCGTAATTTAAATTATATCCGTTTATGTCGCCCAGACTATATTCAATAATTTTACATGTAGCCCGTCTATTATAGTTATATAATAGAGGGACATGGTTATCGTCTTGAATATAGCCGTGTTTATCTAAAATGATAATGTTCAGGGGCTATGAAGCCGGTGAGCATTGTCTTTTTGCAATGTACTCCTCATTGTGGTAGGATATATGTGATATTAGACCATTTTCTGGACTTTTTTGTGCTCTATCATAGTGACTTCGGATACATTTTATTATAAAATTATCGATTCTTATGACTTGTGCTTCCTTATACAAATATTTGTTGGAGTAATAATATTTGTAGTCGGATTCGAGCTTTCTATAGATGTTAGTACAGGCTTTTATACACTTTCTTTCAAATCTTCCTAGTGTTTACATTAGACCTGCACTAATATTGTACCATATAGATGCACCATATACAAGTGTTGGCCTTATTAATGTTTGGTAACAAATTATTTTAACTCTTTAACTTATGTTTTTGTTGTTAAATAATTTTTTTGCTGCCATAAACGCTTTGTTACCATTTGATATAATATGCTTTGTGTGATCTATGTAATGTAAGTTTCGATGTAGTTGGACTCCCAGATACTTAACTGTTTTTTTGTTTATCAAGAGTGACCGGTTTGGAGGTCTAATAGTGAAACTCTTCCAGTTTCTTCTAATATTGCCCTTGGCTTTATCTACAGTGTTGCGAAATAAAAAAGTTTCGTATTTGTTAAAATTTATTTTAAGCTTCCATATTTTGCAGTAGTCGATTATAATGTTAAACATTTCTTGTACTTTTTTCTTGTTGTTTTCAACACTTTCATTGGCGGAATATATAATAATATCATCGGCGAAAGGTATAGCATAATTATTACCTTTTACTCGTTCTAGCAGCTTCAATAATTCAGAAAGGTACAACGGTACACAAATAATATTGGCACATTAACGGTACCTTGCAAGAGGCCATTACCAATAGAAAGGGTTTTATGCTGTCTACTGAATCTATTGTGTACAAAAAACTGGTTTTTGTATATCATGTCCATGATAATCGAAACCAGGTGTTTCGGAAATTTATACCTTATAAGCTTAAAGATTCACCCATCTAACCAGACCGAATTGAAGGCTTTCTCCATGTCAACCAGACATCACCAACACAAAAATTTTTGATTATAACCAACAGATATCTAAGGTTAATTTCGTAATTGCATGGATTGCTCCATGCTTATGTCTGAATCCGAACTGATTCTCTGGTATTAGTATTATATTTCTGGTATCTGGTATTATATTTTCTATTAACTGTGAAAATAATTTTACAAGATTTAATCATTTTCATGCTCAAAATTGAGTTTTAGACAAGTAAAAGTAACAGTTAGTCGATGCAATCGACTTATTCATACCCTACACCTGAATAATTCGAATTAAATTAAAAATACATAAGTTTTTTGGCAGCTGCTTGAACTTCTTCTCTTTTCTGTCTTGTTCAACTCGAATTTCAGGAACGTAAAAGAGGCATCTTCTTGGGGTATGCTTGACATCCTTGTAAAAAATTTCAAGTTTCTCTCTTTATTAATTTCGAAGATATGCTTGTTAGTCCTTGGGAGACGTGTGTCAGATATCCGAATTGCCACTTCAATTCATCAAATCCATCTCAGGGACATAAAGAAAACATGCCAAAACATCATTGTACTAAATTTAAAAGTTCTACTATTGTTGGTTTTGGAGATCTGCTAGTTTGCTCTTGTGCTCGTTTGAAAGTTTCCAAAATACGAACCCATAGTTCAAATTCTTTCAAATGTCAGTTTCCAATTTTACAGAAAAGGAAACATAAAGGAAACTAAATATAAAGGTTATATCTTTGTTGGTTTTGCAGATAATCTTATTTGCTCTGGGGCTCGTTCGGAAGCTTTCAAAATCCAAACTCATGGACAAAATCCTCTCAAATTTCAGAGACATAAGCCAAACAGGAAGAAACATCGTTGTAAAAAATGTAAAGGTTCTATTTTGGTTAGTTTTGGAGATAATCTCGTTTGCTCCGGAATCATTCTTTAGCTCCAGAATCTAAACCCATGGACCGATTTTGTCCAGATTCGAACTTAGCCTTCCTTTGGTAATTATTAACCTACTATATAAATTTCATCAAGATAGCTTTACTTTAGTTTTTGAGTTATTGTGCGAACGGACGGACGGACGGACATCGTTAAATCGACTCAGGAGGTGATCCTGATTCAGAATATATGTACATGTCCATATCTAACTCGCTTCCTTTTGATGGTTACAAACACCATACCAAAGTTAATATACCCTATACTTTACGTATAGGGTATAAAAAACTCTACTGAAATTGAAAAATACACAACCACTTCTGTTAAAGTGCTTAAGCGCACTACACTAACTAAACTAAAAAATAAAAAAGCCGAAGTCATATTTTTAATTTTTACACTAACTGAATAAAAACAAAAGAAAAAGAATGCTAGAAAATAAGGAAATATTATTTTACGAACATTATTATCGGGTGTACTTCGTTCAAACTTCGATTAAAATTTTCTACAAGATTGCCTGGTATATAACCAGCAGTGGTAAGTGGTACCATAAACGGTAGAATGGTGTCGATCCTATTTTTGGTTAGAATAACAATTTCCGTTTTGGCGAGTGCTAAAGCTAGCCCTCAACCAGACATCTATGTAGTTATTCTCCGCATCGCTATATTTCATTTTAGCTGCGTCAAGTCGGTGATGCGGGCGGCTATCAGCCCTGCAACATCGTCCGCATAGCCGTTCAAGCTCACTTTTCTGGCATTTCTAATCGCAGGAGCTCATCGTATGCATTCCAGAAGTCAGGTCCTGGAATTGACCCTTGAGCTGCCCCTGCCGTGACCGTTTTAATGCGTTGGCCGTCTTCTGTTTCATACACGAGCGATCTGTCTCGCAGGTAGTCCCTGATAACTCTCATGAGGTATTCTGGAACTCTGAACGCCTCTAATTCCTCCAACATATCCACTCACCTTGCAGAATTGAACGCGTTTTTCACGTCAAGGGTGACGAAGAGGACTAACTGTCGCGAATAGTGGTTACCTTCTTCAGCCTTTCTCACGGTTTCTATTACCTCTTGAATATACTGCCATACTGTCGTTCGGACAAGTCACCAGCACTCCTTATCGCCGAGATTAGGCGAGGCTGCACTAACTTCTCCAGCACCTTGCCTGCAGTGTCCAGCATGCACAGTGGACGATATGCCGATGGAGCCATTACGTAACCTTTGCCTTTGCTAATCAGCGCAAGGCGGGCAGTTGTCCACCGTTGACAGAAACTTCCGGTAATGAGGCAGGAATTGTACATTCTAAGCAGGAGGTCATGTTTTGCACGGTAAGCAGCTTTCAGGGCTTCTGGGGGTATCCTATCGTGTCCGGCAGGTTTGCGGTTACGTAAAGAGTCCACTCTAACTAACAGCTGCTTTTCAGTGGAGAGGGGAACATCAACTATTTCAGGGGTCTCTTCACGAAGTGGGTGTGATGGGAAAAGTGCATCAACTATCCGTGTAAGTCTCCGCACTCATGCAGCTCGGCGCAACTTCTTTGCCACCTTATGTACCGCGGAGATAGTGTTTGCCTCCTGACAATTCCGCGCCCTTTGTGCTCTCCGTCTAAGCCGAAGGCAGGGTCTTCTGAGATCCGAAATCTCCTCTGTCCACCAATACACCGGACGTCGACTTGGTCCCGGTCTATGCCGGGGCATGGACAAATCACAGGCGCTGCAAATAAGACCCATTGTTTTTTCCACAACAGCTTCTGCCAGTTCCCAGGTTCTGCGATTAGTTGGGTATTCTACTACAAACCGGGCGTCTCAAAGTATTGAGGAAAATGTAGCCTCATCAAGCCTTCCGACGTTTCACCGCCCTAGCTCTTGTCCAGCACTCCGGTATGATTTTGACCTCTCCCGGACGCAGAAATTAATGTACTGGTGATCACTTGCGGTAGAGTCCTCCAGTACGCTCCAACCCTCCACTAGTGAGGCGAGATCCTCCGTCGCGAAGGAGATGTGGGTACAATTATTTAGTACATAATAGGTCCCTGTACTACTCACTGATAACAAGCAGGTCAACATTGTGGTCGTGGACTAGCTGGTGTAGGAGGGAGTCTGCCGTCTTGCTCCGATTAAGATTCGCGTGCATAATTCGGATAACCTAGTCCCAGGGATATGGTTTACGCTACTAGAATCGTGGCCCTTCTCAGCGCCCAGAAAGCATCGTTTAGTGGATGTACACACCTTCGCCTTGTGGTCTGGTCCGCCACACCTGAAGCAGAGCCTGCTTCTATCAGGGCCTTTGCATATCCCAGCGCGGTGACCGTACCCAAGACACTTATAGCACTTGGTTGCGGTTGCCCTCTGCCTGACTCAGCAGCTGACGAATCCCACTTTTATCTGCTGGCTTTTTATAAGTTGTTGCCCGCCCTTTGTCCCTATGGTCATTATTGCCATTTTTTGTGCTTTCTGTTAGAGTCGGTTACCGAGACTTTGAAACTGGCGCTCCAACCGCCCAAAACTTCTTTTATGGCATTACTCACCTTCTCCGAGGTGGTGAGGTCATCAAGATCTCTAATATCCACGGTCTCCTTTGGTTCTAAGCTGCAGACGCTTGCGTCTCCCCCAGTATAGTTTTGTGGTACTCGCCAAATGCAACTTTATCTCCTGTTCTGGCCCCTAGTTCCACTAGAACTTCTCCGACCCGCGTCTTACGAACCGCTCTTACCTCTGTCTCCGTGCTCTCAGGGTTAACTTCCTTCCTGATAATGCGTAAAACTTAAGCATAAGATTTGCCTTGGGCTGGTTTAATCAGCATTGCCTCCCGACGAAGTTCTCTCTTTCGTGCTCCTTTATTAGTACTAGTTTTCTCTCCGACTGCAGCGGTGACATTCTCCAGGACTTCACTCCTGGCTTTTTCCTTCCTCTCTCTCATAGTTGTGCCAGCCCGTTTTTCACATCCATCGATATGTTTTTTTGCCTACTAGTTGCAGCCTGCATGCAACCGATTATAGTCTGGCACTGGCGTAGCATACGCTTCCTCCTTTCTACGTCGTCGTTGACTTGAGACATGTTTCTCCGTTTTGGAGAACTCGCTACCACCGCCAGAGGCAGCGGAATCACCATTACTTCGTTTTCTGCAATACGCACCTGCTGCGCATTACTCCGGCCATCCAGCTTCGCACCCTCACTAATCCGCGGCGGGGTCGTCATTATCTTCGCATTTCTCCTGAATTGCTCCAAACACACTATATAATCAAAACCGCTTTTCGATTAATTTTTTTTATCCATTTGCGTATTTTAATGGGTATTTGCCCCTATTCAGGTACAGGGTTGCGTTCTCGGACCACAGCCGAGGCAACAGCCAGCATTCGCCTCCCGCTTCCCTGCACTCAAGAGGGAAGCTCTCCCATTCAGCCGTCCTTTCCCCTATTTAAGTAGAGCACCGAATCACCAGTAATCTGTTGCCGAGGGTTCCGTAGACCTTCAAAAGAGAGCTGCCCTGCACAAACTCCCTGTTGACTTATAATTATCAACACGAGTGTTTTCTCTGGTTTTAGAGCATGCTACTCTCTAAACCGCAGTTCACCCGGGGTCCAAGTTCAGCAAAGAGAATCCCGAATCCCACAAGCAGACGTTCATCTCAACCGTCCAGCTGAATTCTTTGCCCAGGTCGCTGCATCGTCCATGCAGGAAGAAACACGACCGCCCCGCACCGCCACGTACGGCTGGAGAGGCCGTTTGTGAGAGTACACTGATGGCTTCGGTGCGCACACACGGCAGTAAGTAAATGGATTTTACTGAACCCGTACCACAAGCATTCCTTACTGTGGGCATTTCTACATCCCCGCCCACCGGGGTAAATAATAATAATAGTAATAATAATAATAATAATAATAAAAATAATAATAATAATAATAATTGATAATAATAATAAAAATAATAATAATAATAATAACAATAATAATAATAATAGTAATAATGATAATAATAATAATAATAATGACAAGGAAATGTAACAGTAAGTCGATGCAACTGACTTATTAATACCCTACACCTAAAAAATTCAAATTAAATTAAAAATCCATAAGTTATTTTGGTTAGGTATTTAATATAAGCTAAAAAAATAAATGCTTTTACAACCTTTGTACACAATTTCACGTTTCTATCTTTATTAAATTCGAAAATATGCTTGTTAGGTCTTGGAAAGTGTGTGAAGGCTCCCGGACCACCTTCCCAATTCATCCCAAATTTTAGAGACATTATCAGAACGAAGTAGAATACTCTTATATCAAATTTCAAGTTCTTATATTTATTAATTTCGAAGATATGCTTGTTCGGTCTTGGGAGTTGTGTGGGAGATATCCGAACAACCATTCCAATTCATCTGAAATTTTAGTCAAATCAGGGATAGAGAAAACAACACCCTCGTATCATATTTGCAGTTTCTATCTTTATTAATTTCGAGGATATGCTTGTTCGGTTTTGGGAGTTGTATGCGAGGTACCCAACCAACCACTCCAATTCATCTCAAATGTGAGACAAATCAGGGATTCAGGAAACAGCATCCTCGTATCAAATTTGAAGCTTTCATCTTTATTAATTTCGAAGATATGTTTGTTCGGTTGTGGCAGTTCTGTGGGAGGTAACCGAACAGCTCCTCCAAATTCATCTCAAATTTTGGACAAATTGAGGATTCAGGAAACAACACCTTAGTACGAAATATGAAGTTTCTATCTTTATTAATTTCGAATATATGCTTGGTCGGTTTTGGGAGTTGTGTGGGAGGTACCAGAACAATCACTTCAATTCATTTCAAATATTAGGGATATCAGGGATTCAGGAAAACACATCCTTGTACCAAATTTTAAGTTTCTATCTTTATTAATTTCGAAGATGTACGTATTCGGTTTTGGGAGGTGTATGCGAGGTACCCGAAGGGAACCCTTAAAAATTGGAATTCATCTTTGTGAGTGACGAATGAAGTATATTTCTGTCTTCTTGCACTTCTACATGAAAAACTTTGTTCTAAAATCTCTTAAGCCATCTATTTGGTCTTCTATTAATGGTAATGGATGTTTATCCTTAAATGCCTTTTGATTCAATCAACGATAATTAATGCAGACACGAGATTTTCCATTTTTCTTCTTTACAACTACTACTGGGCTTGCATATTCCGATATATATGGCTCTGCAATCCCTTCTTTGATCCATTCTTCCAGCTGTTTGTCTACGATATCTTTTTCAGAATAAGGAAGTCTTCTAGGATTCTGAAATATAGCGTTAACATGCTTTAAATTGAGTTTCATTTAACATTAGTGCTTTTAATTCTATGTGGCTTATAATTTTCAACCAAAGATTTCACATTCATTTTCTAAACTTCGTCTTTAATATCACTTAAATTGCGCTCTTCTACCGTTTTCAATAAATTTATTTGAAAAATATAACTCTCCGTTGATTCTTCTAAGCTTTTTTACGATAATTCCCTTCTGATTAATTGTTGAAATAACATCTGCTCCAAGAATTGCAGTGTTTAATATTCTACATTGTCAATTTTAGTATTAATTATAAATGAAACAAGTGCACATACCTTTTTAAGTTTTTCACCAAAATCAAACCCACTTCCAGAAAATCATCAAAAGGAAACGAGTTAGAAATGGAGTTAGACATGTATATATATTCTGAATCAGGTACACCTTCTGAGTCGATTTAGCAATGTCCGTCCATCCATTCGCACGATAAGTCAAAAACTAGTCAACCTATTTTGATGAAATTTATACAGTAGCTTACTTATTAGGAAAGCAAGCCTAAGCTCGTATCTGGACAAAATTGGTCCATGCGTTCGGGTACCTCGCATACACCTTTTCAAGATTTCTGAACACAGTTTTTAGAGAATTACAAAATGCCGGAATAGTATTACTTTATTTAGACGATGTGGTGGTGTTAGAGAGAACAGAAATTTAAGCTGTGGAAAGTGTGGGAAAAGTGTTTAAGTTGCATCTGATTACTGATTGGAAATAAATTTCCATAAATGGCAATTTCTTCAACGTACAATATAATACCTAGGTCATATAATACAAGACAATAGTATTTACCCATCACCCAAGAAAATTGAAGCAGTTGTTACTTATCCTGAACCTAAAAATATCAAAGAAGTTTTCTTGGTTTTAGTGGATACTTTCGCAAATTCATTTAATTGGTGGTGTTTAGTGGGTTAAAGTCCCAAAAACTCATAGAGGACTCGTGTTCGTTTTCACTTCTCTATAGTGTCTTTCGATGATTCCCACCTACCCTCGCAAAAAAAAAATTTAATTAAATTTCTGTAATAATTCAATAGTCGTACAACCATTAAGCAATTTAATAAAGAAAGGTGTGCAATTTCAATTTAGAAATGAGCAACTGAATGCTTTTAATACATTAAAACAAATTTTAACAAATAAAGCACTGTTACAAATTTTTAAAGGCGCTGAAAAGGAGTTACATACTAATGCATCTAAGAATGGCTATAGAGCTATTTTATTGCAAATATGTGAAGAAGATAATAAGTTACATCCTGTCTATTATATTAGCAAGAAGACCACTACTTGCGAACAAAATTATTGAAGCTATGAGTTAGAAGTACTAGCAATTATTTTTGCTTTAAAAAGATTGCAAATTCACTTAATCGGGCAACGATTTAAAATTATTACTAATTGTGCAGCATTCACAAAACATTAGAGAAAATAAAACAAGATTTTTATATTGCAAAAATGAGAAGTAAGGTCACAACAATGATAAGCAACTGTATTGAGTGTATCATGCAAAATAAAGGTGGTAAGCAAGAAGGCTTTCTGCAAGTAACAACAAAAAGTGAAGAACCGTTAACATGTTACTATATTAATCATTTAGGATCATTATGGTTTACAAACCAAAACTATAAACACGTACTAGTAGTCGTGGTAGGAACACTGTATGCACGCTAATACCGCGGTGATCCTCGTCTAACACTGTTGATATTATTAGGTATTTAGGGAATGGTTTCTCCAATATCAGAGACTATTATTGTAAGTAGAAAATTAAAGTTAATGGTGAGAAAACAAAACCGATCTTCATTACTAGAAAAACAGCAAAACTACATTTATGAATTTCAATTCTCTTTCAAGTAATGATTCTTTAGTTATTTCGAAGTATTTTCGTGAGTTTTTCAGCACTTCATATAGTGATTCTTCCTTTTCGCCAAATGAAAATTATTTCTCCTTTATGGACAGTTGTCAAAAAACGTCTCTTGATGACATAAATATAAATGAAGAAATAGTTTCCAAATATCTAAATAAACTCGGTGATAATACTTTTCCCGGCCCTGATGGTATACCGGAAATAATTCTGAGCAAGTGTTCTAACATTCTCACTACGCCTTTAACATTATTCTTCAAAAACTCATTAAATTCCGGACTTTTTCCTCCTTTTTGGAAAATGTCTTATATCAGACCAATTCACAAAAAGAATGCTAAAAATTAAATTACTAACTATCGTCCCATAGTCAAATTATCTTCTATTCCAAAATTATTTGAACTAATTATAACGGATTCAATTTATAATCACTGTTCTAATCTTTTAATTGATAAGCAACATGGTTTTGTAAAACAAAAATCTACTGTGACAAACCTAGTTGAAACAACGTCCCTCCTCCTCAATAACATGGAAGAAGGTTTTCAAACAGATGTTGTTTATACTGATTTTAGTAAAGCATTTGATCTATTGCCACATAAAAAATATGGCTTCCCAGAGTTTTTCCTAAAGTGGATATATTCTTATTTGTGTGATCGCTCTTATAGTTTTATATTCAAAAATGTGATTTCAGAACAATTCATGGCAAATTCCGGTGTTCCACAAGGTAGCCACCTTGGTCCTTTACTTTATATTTTATCTGTAAATGATGTTACTTCTATCATTTCTAATTGTGAGCTTCAAGTTTACACTGATAATATGAAAATCTTTAAAAAGATTACATCTAATAAGGACGCCGTCCTTATGCAGAATGACCTTCAAAACTTTAACAATTGGTGCGTTAATAATTATCTACTACTTAATGTGAATAAATGCGCATTGTTATCTTATACATGTCGTTCTAGTCCTACTTATTTCAACTATAACTTAGATGGTATTAGTTTACCTAAAGTTACTTCAATAAAAGACTTAGGTGTGTATTTTGATTTCCAACTTAGTTTTAAAATTCATTATAACAATATTATAAATAAAGCTAATTCATTATTGGGGTTTTTTAAACGTTCTTCTAAGGAATTTTCAGATCCCTATGTTCTTAAATCATTGT
Organism: Poecilobothrus nobilitatus; assembly: GCA_947095535.1. Classification (NCBI taxonomy): domain Eukaryota; kingdom Metazoa; phylum Arthropoda; class Insecta; order Diptera; family Dolichopodidae; genus Poecilobothrus; species Poecilobothrus nobilitatus. Next base: position 194,054,616 of record OX352772.1, read on the forward strand.
ACACTTGTCTTGTAAGACCGAACCTGGAATATGCTAGTCAGGTTTGGTCTCCATTTTACATGGTACACATTGATAGGATCGAGGCAGTACAGAAAAACTTTCTTAGATTTGCCTTACGCCACTTGCCATGGTCAAATCCTATTATTTTGCCACCACTTGAACAAAGGCTAACGTTAATTGATTTGTGTACTTTAAGTTTTAGACGTGAGGTTTCTGATATTATTTTCATTACAGACATTTTCAAGGGTTATGTTAAATCTACTTTAATTTCTAGTAAAATTAATATTAGAAATCTTCAACGCCTTCGCTCTTGCAATTTGTTTAAAATCTATAATCATAGGACTAATTATGGCAAATTTGAACCTATTAATGGGATGCTTATTATAGGTAACAAACATAAACTTAACATTGACTTTACATTTTCAAAACATTCCCAAAAACAAAAATTATACAATCGCTATTAATATCAGGATTTTTTTTTTTTTTGTTTTTGTTTCTTGTTGCACTGTAAAGTATATACCTATGTATATGATTTTTAATTTTAATCTTAGTTCTAAGTTTATTTATACTTAACAATTATGTAATTTTTATTATAACTTTTATTGTATTTAACAATTTATTATTGTTTACTAGTTATTATATATATTATAAATTTTATGTAAACTGTTTGTGCTAAGCAGTATATATAAATAAATAAATTAATAAATAAATAAATATCACATAACTGAAACACCAAATGATGTTAATCAAATTCTTCACGTAGACACATATGTTATAATGAAAAATACCTTTCTAACAGTAATCGATAAATTTTCAAAATTTGGCTCTGCTTATCATTTAACAAATAGAAACCATTTAACTATCCTAGAAAAACTTGAAGAACATATCACAAAATTCGGTAGACCAAGTAAAATAATAGCCGATAATGAATTTAAGGCATTTCAAATTCGTGAATTCTTACAAGAACAAAATATTTCACTTCATTTAACGAAACCTAACAGCCACACAGGCAACGGCAACATTGAACGACTTCATAGCACAATAGCTGAAAAATTCAGAATAAAACTAATAAAAATCTATCAGTTCAAAGAATGTTACAACAATCTGTCAGAATATATAATGATAGATACCATTCTAGTATTAAAAATACCCCATCAAATGTACAAAATCATAAAACAGAACCCATAAAAGTTAAAGAAATTTTAGAAAGAAATAAAACAAAAAAAATAGAAAAACTACATGCAAATAGAGAAGATTATGTTCAGACCCGATCAACCGGTTTCGTAAAAAATTATAAAACTGTCCGACATAAAGAGCAACCAAAATTTAATATTATCTAATCTAATATTAAAAAACCATTGAAATTTACAGACACTCCAAATGTTAATGATGATAATGATAATAACAATAGTAATTCCTCAGGTTAAATCAAAATTTTTAGAAGTTAGTAACATAAAATCAAATACGGGATTTATTAAAATTAACTTAGACAAAACTGAAATAATAACTCTAGCTGACATCGTCATTCATATCATTCATCCAATGGAAATATTCGTTATTATATAACATATCAATTAAAACTGCAATACTAGACGATAAGCAAAAGACTATTGTACAAACTGAAATCGCCGATCTAACAAACAAAGTAAAAACTATAATACCAGCTAAAAGAAATAGACGTGAACTTATTAATGCTATTGGCACAACATCCAAATGATTATTCGGTACTATGGACGATCAAGACCGTCAAAACATTGAAAAATATTTACAAACTATTTATTCCAATAACGACCAAATTATATCACAACATAATGACCAAGTAAAAGTTAACAATCAATTTTATAATACAATTAAACAATTCAAAACAATAATAGAAAGTGATAGGATAGTTCAACCTATAATTAAAGAACCTATAACTAAACAAAATATATATTTAGATTTATTATTTAAAATTCAATTTATAAAAGAAAAAGTAGAAACTACTCAGGATAATTTAGCTTCTATTAAACACGGTATAGTTCATCCTAATATTTTAACAATACACGAAATAGATTTTTACAAGTTACGGTATATAAAATTAGGGCTAGCTCGTGTTCAAGAAAATTCACTATTAATAGCAATTAAAATACCAAGGAAAATTAAAACCATTCAACTAATATCAATTGTTCCGATTCCTAATAAATATAAAAGAGAAATTGATTATCAACAGGAAATTGTTTTTGAATATAACAATCATGTATATAAATATGAAAAGTTAAAAACTTTAAATGAACTAACTATAAGTAAACATTGTATATATAAAAATAATTGTAATTTAATAACAAACAAATTAACTGAAATAGATGAAATAAATGAAGAAACTATTTTAATTAAAAACGCAAACAAAATATATTTAAATCAAACTTGCGATAAACGAAATTTAATTATAACAGATAATTTATTAATTCATTTCAATAATTGTAGTATTAAAATTTTAGATCACTATTTTTCAAATATAAAACATAATTTAAATCAAAGGTTTTACTACCCTTCAAATCAAGATTTTAATAATTTTAAAAATAAGTTAACATTTGATGAAATTGTAATAGAAAACTTAAATAATGTAAACAGTATTGAAAAATTGTATTACCATAAAAACATATCATATGGTTTAACTATTGTAATAATTTTTGTAATTTTTACTATTGTAATAATTAAGGTAATTGCACTAAAAACAAAATTCAAAAAAAAATTTTTAATTAGAAGAATTCAGGAGAATTCCAAATCAAACGGGGGAGAAGTTATGTATAGCCTACCTGTACATTCCAAAATAAGTGCTGTAGACGGTAACTGAGCACATCCTGTTATTCAAAATGTGGGAAACATTAATGTTCCAATCAAATAAAATATTTTACATAATAAAATTGGCGAAAGGTATAGCATAATTATTACCTTTTACTCGTTCTAGCAGCTTCATAATTCACAAATAATATTGGCCCATTAACGGTACCTGGCAAGAGGCCATTACCAATAGAAAGGGTTTTATGCTGCCTACTGAATCTATTGTGTACAAAAAACTGGTTTTTGTATATCATGTCCATGGTAATCGAAACCAGGTGTTTCGGAAATTTATACCTTATAAGCTTAAAGATTCACCCATCTAACCAGACCGAATTGAATTTCCATGTCAACCAGACATCACCAACACAAAAATTTTTGATTATAACAAACAGATATCTGAGGTTAATTTCGTAATTGCATGGATTGCTCCATGCTTATGTCTGAATTCGAACTGATTCTCTGGTATTAGTTTTTTAGATGTTGCGAATTCTGTAATTTTGTCGTTTATTAGCGTTTCGAAAACTTTGCTTATATTTGGAGTTAAGCTTATGGGTCTGTAATTAGCTAGGTTAGTTGGGTCTGTGCGTGGTTTTTGAATACTAATGTTTTCGCACTTTGCCATATTTTAATGAAATAAGAAAGGTTAAGACATTTATTGAATATTATTAAATATTGTGATATTATTTTATTACTTAAATTTTTTAATACTATGTTTGGGATTAACTTGGCTTCAGACGATCTTTAATTGATGTGAGTCAGTTTAATTTAACTTACATTAATATGAAATTTAGTTTTTTTTGTACCAATTATTAAGTGTTGTTCTTCTGCTGTTATTGTTTAAATTATGCCCAGATTGATGTTTAACATTAAAATCGCCACAAATAATATAAACGTTTTTTGGATTTTGTAGGTCGAGTATTTGATATAGTTTATCGATTCTTCGATAAACTTGTGGCAGTTATGAATTGAAGCGTAAACTGGCATGATATATAATTTAAAATTTATTTTAAATTTTATTCCAATAATGCAAGCTTCTATACATACAAAATTACTAAAATTATTTTTTTTTATCAAAATTTATATTTTTTTACATATGGCAACACATCCGCCTTCTGGTACATAATTTCGATTTTTTTTTTACAGTGTTATAATTGTCAAAAAATAAATTATTGTTTTTTTTCAGTTTTGTTTCACATAAGCGTAATATATCAAGAAAGTACATGAGAGGAAGCTTTTTATCAATGGAAATAAGAGAATTAACATTAATAGAGTTTAATTTTAAATCTATGTATTTGTTGTTGGGAAATGTTAGACAAAGACAGTTTGAATCTATGGAGGTAGACAACATTCAAAAAAATCAAAATGATACAATACCAGAATCTAATAGTTTAGATTTTTTTACAAACTAGCCTCGGATGAATTACTTATTATTAATTTATTCTTTAAAATTAAAGAATATAAAGCTTTGATTGATACAGGATCTAGCTTTAGTATAATCATTGATACTGTAGAAGATTTTGAAAAAATTAAAATTAAACCAATTGCTTTTTCTACAATAAATGGAAACGATTTCATTAATTTTGAAGTTCACACTCGAGCACCAAGTGAATTTAATCTTCCACCAAATGCTTTAGTGAGATGGAAAGTTAAAAACCTTCCAAATAGAAAATATGAATTTATAATCGGTATTGACTTATTAAAAAACTTAAATAGTGTTATTAATCTAGAAAAAAAAATAATTTATTTCAGTGAAAAATGTAATAAATTTTTAAATAATCCTTATGATAAAAAAGAAATATATGCTTTAGAAACTATCGATCCAAATTTAAATTACCTGAACTTAAACCATTTAAATGCTGAAGAATATAAAGAAATTGAAAAAATTGTGAAAAGATTTAGGAAATTATTTTTTAAAGACGGTGACATATTGACCAGTACAACTGAAATACAACATGAAATAGTAACTACAACTGAACAATCAATTAATTCGAAAATTTATAGATACTCCCCTCAACATGAAGAAGAAGTGAGGAGACAAATCAGAGAAATGGAAGATCAGGGTATAATTCGCAAAAGTAATTCTAAATATTCTAGTTCTTTGATTATAGTTTCAAAGAAAAGTGATAATTCAAAGAAAAACAAATTTCGTTTAGTAGTTGATTACAGAAAATTGAACGAAGTGACTGTGGATGATAAATTTCCACTTCCTAATATAATCCAGTACTTCACTACAATTGATTTAGCAAAGGGGTACCATCAAATCCTTATAAGGGAAGAGGATAGAAAAAAACCGCGTTTGTCACTCCACACTGTTTATATGAATTCAATAGAATGCCGTTTGGGCTTAAAAACGGCCCAGCGACATTTCAACGTTTAATGAATGCAATTTTAAGAGATTTTATAAACAAAAACTGTGTCGTATATCTGGACGATATATTGATATTCAGTACCAGTCTTAAAGAACATATTTACGCTATTTCACAAATATTTAAAGTTCTAGAAGATAAAAATCTGAAAATACAAATAGACAAGTGCATTTTTTTAGAAAAGAGACATAGTTTTTGGGACATATCCTTACAAGTGACGGACTAAAACCAAATCCAGAAAAAATTTAAATTATACAAAATTTAGAGTTACCAAAAACGACTAAACAAATCAAAAGTTTTTTGGGACTCACAGGCTACAACAGAAAATTTGTGAAGGATTACGCTAAACTAGCACAACATGTCACCAAATATTTAAAGAAAGACACAAAAATTAACATAAATGTTACATAGACCCAGTTGAAAAATTAAAAACTTTGATTACAACACATCCAATTATAAAATATCCAAAATTTTGAAAAAATATTTACATTAACAACAGACGCATCGAATTATGCGGTGGGTGCTGTTCTCTCACAGAAGGGACACTCTGTGTGTTTTGCTTCAATAACATTGAAAAACCACGAGAAGAACTATTCAGCAACCGACAAAGAATTTCTTGCAATAATGTGGTCTGTTAATTATTTTAGGCCTTAGTTATATGGAAAAATATTCAAAATTTTAACTGACCATCAACCAATTAAATATCTTCATGCAAAGTATAGAGTCAAAGACCTTTCACCTAGACACCAAAGGTGGCTTCTTAAATTAGGAGAATACCAATTTGAAATAGAATACTTAAAGGGAAAAGAAAATCGCGTTGCAGTAGTAGTAGAATTCAGAATGATAATATTAATTTAAATGAGGAAGAGTGATGAGAAAAAATCTCAAATTTTTGAAAATTTTAATATTGAAAATGAAAGTAGTCATTGTTATGCTACTGTTCATTCTGCAGAAGAGGAACAACTTAATCATTAGAAGAAGTAGTAAACAAATATAAAACACAGATAATTTTAACCAATAACAAAATAAATGAAATTGAAACAATCTTAGCTAAAAGATTTATTTACATAGCCGAATACGATTTTAATAGATTAGGAGAAATATTTAAAAAATTTATTAATATAGGAAAAATTGAAATATTCTCAGAACTTTCAGATTCTAAATATAATGTAGGTCAATTAAAATTAATCGAAATGTACTCTAATGATAGTCAAATTAAATTTATAAAGTGTTCATTTAGAGCTCAAGATTTAACAACCGAAGTCGAAGCGGTAAAACAAATATACCTTTACCATGTTAGAGAAAGTTGTCACTCAGGAATCCAAGAAACATACAACCAATTGAAATTAAAAATATATTATCCAAAATTGCTCGAATTAATTCAAATTATAATAAATCAATGTGAAGTCTGTCAGCAAGTTAAATATGACAGCAATCCAATAAAAATATTTATATTATATTATAAAGAATTATATAAATTATATATAAAATTTCACGAAACTAAAGGTATATCTTCCAAAGATGTCTCAGAAGACTTAAAGGCATACAGCAGTCATTGTAATAGTAATTATTACAATCACTTACAAGTTTCGAATGATAATTATAATAAAATTTTTTCGTGCCAATAAATAATTTAAATAAGATCTCTACATCTTTGATAGATTCTTCAAATTTGATAAATTTATCAATATATTATCAAAATGTCAGAGGTCTGAGAACAAAAACAGGTCAAGTCTTACTTAATTCAATAAGTTTAAATTTTGACGTATTTGCATTAACTGAAACTTGGCTAAATTCTTCTATTAACAATCTTGAGCTTTTCGATAGCTCATATTCTGTTTTTAGAAAAGATAGATATGCTGAACCTAATGTATGTAATAGTTACATTCCTAAAGGGGAGGTGTATTGATTGCCGTCAAAAACTCTTTTAATGCAAATGAAATTCCTATTTCTAACGCAGACGGTCTTGAAATAATAGGTGTGAATATAAAATTTTCAAACAAAAATGTAAATATTGTTAACATATACATTTCACCTTCTTCGAATTTAAATATTTATATTACTCTTTTTAAATGTAATAGATTTGATTTGCTGTAATTCAGGCCCTAATGATGAGTTAATTTTATGTGGAGAATCTCCCTCATATTACATGGATTAATCATGACAAAGAATCTTTTTTGATTCCGGATTTTTCGGTGAGTGAAACTGATTCGCAATTTATTGATGGATTAAATACCAACAATTTACAACAGGTTTCCCATCATCGTAATTTTAAAGATAAGCAATTGGATTTAATATTTACCTCTGATTGGTATAATATCACTTTCTGTGACTCGGTGTTAATGCTTGTTGCGTTAGACCCTTATCACTTTTCAATAAGTTTTACCTATTGTTTAACTAATTCCGTAAATCTTGAAGCAGCATATTCTTATAGTTTTAATTTCAATAAAACCAACTTTCCCGGACTAATAAATTTCTTAAATTATGACTTCACGTTTTTATTTAATAATATAGACCTAAATCAAATTACAATTAGGTTTTATGAAATTATGTTCGTAGGTTTTACTCAATTCGTTCCTATTTCAAAAAAAAGATCTTCCCAATCTGGCCCACCATGGCTCACAAAGGAGCTTAGATCTCTCAGAAATAAGAAAAACAAAGCCTGTCGTAAATATCTCAAATCAAAAGATATTAATGACTATAACAATTTTGTCATATTTTTTCATAATTTTAAAACGTTATCCGATATTCTTTACAATAATTATATGAATCAAATGGCAAGTAATCTAAAATCTGATCCGAAAACATTTTGGAAATTTATAAATTCTAAACGTAATTGTGATGATTACCCTACATTTATGAATTTCAATTCTCTTTCAAGTAATGATCCTTTAGTTATTTCGAAGTATTTTCGTGAGTTTTTCAACACTTCATATAGTGATTCTTCCTTTTCGCCAAATGAAAATTATTTCTCCTTTATGGACAGTTGTCAAAAAACATCTCTTGATGACATAAATATAAATGAAGAAATAGTTTCCAAATATCTAAATAAACTCGGTGATAATACTTTTCCCGGCCCTGATGGTATACCGGAAATAATTCTGAGCAAGTGTTCTAACATTCTCACTACGCCTTTAACATTATTCTTCAAAAACTCATTAAATTCCGGACTTTTTCCTCCTTTTTGGAAAATGTCTTATATCAGACCAATCACAAAAAGAATGCTAAAAATGAAATTACTAACTATCGTCCCATAGCCAAATTATCTTCTATTCCAAAATTATTTGAACTAATTATAACGGATTCAATTTATAATCACTGTTCTAATCTTTTAATTGATAACCAACATGGTTTTGTAAAACAAAAATCTACTGTGATAAACCTAGTTGAAACAACGTCCCTCCTCCTCAATAACATGGAAGAAGGTTTTCAAACAGATGTTGTTTATACTGATTTTAGTAAAGCATTTGATCTATTGCCACATAGTATTATATTACTAAAACTAAAAAAATATGGCTTCCCAGAGGTTTTCCTAAAGTGGATATATTCTTATTTGTGTGATCGCTCTTATAGTGTTATATTCAAAAATGTGATTTCAGAACAATTCGTGGCAAATTCCGGTGTTCCACAAGGTAGCCACCTTGGTCTTTTAATTTATATTTTATCTGTAAATGATGTTACTTCTATCATTTCTAATTGTGAGCTTCAAGTTTACACTGATAATATGAAAATCTTTAAAGAGATTACATCTAATAAGGACACCGTCCTTATGCAGAATGGCCTTCAAAACTTTAACAATTGGTGCGTTAATAATTATCTACTACTTAATGTAAATAAATGCGCATTGTTATCTTATACACGTCGTTCTAGTTCTATTTTTTTCAACTATAACTTAGATGGTATTAGTTTACCTAAAGTAACTTCAATAAAAGACTTAGGTGTGTATTTTGATTTCCAACTTAGTTTTAAAATTCATTATAACAATATTATAAATAAAGCTAATTCATTATTGGGGTTTGTTAAACTTTCTTCTAAAGAATTTTCAGATCCCTATGTTCTTAAATCGTTGTACACTTGTCTTGTAAGACCGAAGCTGGAATATGCTAGTCAGGTTTGATAGGATCGAGGCAGTACAGAAAAACTTTCTTAGATTTGCCTTACACCACTTGCCATGGTCAAATCCTATTATTTTGCCACCATATGAACAAAGGCTAAAGTTAATTGATTTGTGTACTTTAAGTTTTTAAGTTTTAGACGTGAGGTTTCTGATGTTATTTTCATTACAGAGATTGTCAAGGGTTATGTTAAATCTACTTTAATTTCTAGTAAAATTAATATTAGAAATCTTCAACGCCTTCGCTCTTGCAATTTGTTTAAAATCTATAATCATAGCGATAGCACTAATTATGGCAAATTTGAACCTATTAATAGGATGCTTATTATAGGTAACAAACATAAACTTAGACTTTACACTTTCAAAACATTCCCAAAAACAAAAATTATACAATCGCTATTAATATTAGGATTTTTTTTTTGTTTTTGTTTCTTGTTGCACTGTAAAGTATATACCTATGTATATGATTTTTAATTTTAATCTTAGTTCTAAGTTTATTTATACTTAACAATTATGTAATTTTTATTATAACTTTTATTGTATTTAACAATTTATTATTGTTTACTAGTTATTATATATATTATAAATTTTATGTAAACTGTTTGTGCTAAGCAGTATAAATAAATAAATAAATTAATAAATAAATAAATATCACATAACTGAAACACCAAATGATGTTAATCAAATTCTTCACGTAGACACATATGTTATAATGAAAAATACCTTTCTAACAGTAATCGATAAATTTTCAAAATTTGGCTCTGCTTATCATTTAACAAATAGAAACCATTTAACTATCCTAGAAAAACTTGAAGAACATATCACAAAATTCGGTAGACCAAATAAAATAATAGCCGATAATGAATTTAAGGCATTTCAAATTCGTGAATTCTTACAAGAACAAAATATTTCACTTCATTTAACGAAACCTAACAGCTACACAGGCAACGGCGACATTGAACGACTTCATAGCACAATAGCTGAAAAATTCAGAATAATAAAAGAAACTAATAAAAATCTATCAGTTCAAAGAGTGTTACAACAATCTGTCAGAATATATAATGATAGATACCATTCTAGTATTAAAAATACCCCATCAAATGTACAAAATCATAAAATAGAACCCACAAAAGTTAAAGAAATTTTAGAAAGAAATAAAACAAAAAAATAGAAAAACTACATGCAAATAGAGAAGATTATGTTCAGACCCGATCAACCGGTTTCGTAAAAAATTATAAAGCTGTCCGACATAAAGAGCAACCAAAATTTAATATTATCTAATCTAATATTAAAAAACCATTGAAATTTACAGACACTCCAAATGTTAATGATGATAATGATAATAACAATAGTAATTCCTCAGGTTAAATCAAAATTTTTAGAAGTTAGTAACATAAAATCAAATACGGGATTTATTAAAATTAACTTAGACAAAACTGAAATAATAACTCTAGCTGACATCGTCATTCATATCATTCATCCAATGGAAATATTCGTTATTATATAACATATCAATTAAAACTGCAATACTAGACGATAAGCAAAAGACTATTTTACAAACTGAAATCGCCGATCGAACAAACATAGTAAAAACTATAATACCAACTAAAAGAAATAAACGTGGACTAATTAATGCTATGGGCACAACATCCAAATGGTTATTCTGTACTATGGACGATCAAGCCCGTCAAAACATTGAAAGATATTTACAAACTATTAATTCCAATAACGACCAAATTATATCACAACATAATGACCAAGTAAAAGTTAACAATCAATTTTATAATACATTTAAACAATTCAAAACAATAATAGAAAGTGATAGGATAGTAATTTCAAACCAAATTAATAAAATTGAAACACCTATAATTCAACAAAATTTATATTTAGATTTATTATTTAAAATTCAATTTATAAAAGAAAAAGTAGAAACTATTCAGGATAATTTAGCTTCTATTAAACACGGTATAGTTCATCCTAATATTTTAACAATACACGAAATAGATTTTTACAAGTTACGGTATATAAAATTAGGGCTAGCTCGTGTTCAAGAAAATTCACTATTAATAGCAATTAAACTACCAAGAAAAATTAAAACCATTCAACTAATATCAATTGTTCCGATTCCTAATAAATATAAAAGAGAAATTCATTATCAACAGGAAATTGGTTTTGAATATAACAATCATGTATATAAATATGAAAAGTTAGAAACTTTAAATGAACTAAGTATAAGTAAACATTGTATATATAAAAATAATTGTAATTTAATAACAAACAAATTAACTGAAATAGATGAAATAAATGAAGAAACTATTTTAATTAAAAACGCAAACAAAATATATTTAATTCAAACTTGCGATAAACGAAATTTAATTATAACAGATAATTTATTAATTCATTTCAATAATTGTAGTATTAAAATTTTAGATCACTATTTTTCAAATATAAAAGATAATTTAAATCAAAGATTTTGCTACCCTTCAAATCAAGATTTTAATAATTTTAAAAATAAGTTAACATTTGATGAAATTGTAATAGAAGACTTAAATAATGTAAACAGTATTGAAAAATTGTATTACCATAAAAACATATCATATGGTTTAACTATTGTAATATTTTTTGTAATTTTTACTATTGTAATAATTGAGGTATTTGCACTAAAAACAAAATTCAAAGAAAAATTTTTAATTAGAAGAATTCAGGAGAATTCCAAATCAAACGGGGGAGAAGTTATGTATAGTCTACCTGTACATTCCAAAATAAGTGCTGTAGACGCTAACTGAGCACTTCCTGTTATTCAAAATGTGGGAAACATTAATGTTCCAATCAAATAAAATATTTTACATAATAAAATATTTTTAATGCAAATACTCCAATTACAAGCTTTTAAATAAAATAATGCTTAATTAACAAAATACTACCTTAAGCAATTTACCTTAATTAATTATAAGAATAGTGCATTCAAATTCGGATATTCGATTATTCGAATATTTGAATATTTTAGTAAAGTTCATAGTATCCGTTATTCGAATATATTTAAATCTCTATTCGCGAATATACGAATATTTTTATTAGCTTACTTTCCAAATTTTGCTCAATAAAAATGAACGAAAAAAACGTTCCCCATTTGAAAGAGTTGGCAAAACTGATTTTCATTTGCCATTTCATAATTAATTGACATTTGACAATCAATGATTGACATTTCATTTAAATAAAAATCGTTTATTTTGGAATATCAAGTTTACAAATGTATGTATTCAGAAAAATTTTTATAGATCATCAAAATCTTTATTTTTCCAACTATAAAGTAGCTCATAAAGGTAATTAGAAAGTATTTAATTAGAAATTATTTAAATATAAGTACCGATGTTATTTTTTTATAGCCTATATAATAAAATATAAAATGTTTCGTCAAAAAAAATCTGATGTGTGGAATTATTTCAAAAAGCTGGATAATAATAAGGAAGCAGTATGCTCTAAATGTTCTAAAATTTTAGGTTAATTGTTACACAGAATGTTGAAGAAGAAGTTGTATCGAAAAAACCCGAAATCGAAAATAGCACAATTTTAGATTTTATTAAACCAACAAAACCAAATTCTCTTGGTGCAATATTATTTCGATGTGCTGCTAAAGATGGCATGTCTGTTCGTGCAATAAGAAAATCAGAAGCAGTTAAATATTATCTTGAATATAAAAAATTAAAGATGCCGGCAAGTGAAGCAACAATATGGAAATATATTTATGACTTTTATAATCAAATGAAAAAGGAAATGATTGTGCAAATTGAACTGTACAAAAAGGAAAATGGAAAATTTTCAATAACTGTTGATGAATGGACAGACAATAGTGCTATTAGATATATAAATATCAGTTTACGTGCATATCATAGTAACACAAAATTATTTGAGAATTTTGACTTAGGTTTAGTAGAAATGAAAGAAAAGACTGATGCTAGAAACACTGAATTATATATAAAACAGAAGCTCAAAGATTTCAACTTTGATATGGAAAAATGATGAAAAATGAGATATGAATGATGAAAATGATGACAACAAATCAGTTGATTATAGTGATTTTAATTGAAAATACCAATTTGAATTTCCAAATTACAGAAGATGATTGTTTAGTGGACTTGAATACAAAACTTTATTTTGTTGTTAACAAAGTTCGAAAAATAGTCAAAATGTTTCGAAAGTTCCCAGCTAAAAATAACAAATTGCAAGAATATGTTTTGAAGCAAGAAAATAAAAAACTCCGCCTGCTAATCGATGTAAAAACAAGGTGGAATTCAATGGCTACTATGATAAGACGATTTTTGCGGCTCAAAGATTGCATTAATCATACACTAGTTGAAATAGGTACGCAAACTATGCCTGAGAGTGATGTATTAGTCTTACAGAACTTGCTTAATGTATTGACACCACTTGAAGTAGCAGTTAAAGAGCTCAGTAAAGATAATGTAACACTCGTGACAGCTGAAGGTGTTTATAAATTTTTATTCAATTCTCTTACAGGAATTGATAATGATTTAAGTAATATATTACTTATAGAAATAGAGAAAAGAATGGAACAACGAAGATATAAAACATTAACTACATTACTTATATATCTTGATACTGGAACTATACCGCGATCAACAGAATATTTCAATTATGCATCCAAAAGTTCTGCTAAAGATTTAGCAGAAAATATTATGCAAAGAATTTATCCAGCAAATCTCAATAATAATAACAACAATAACACCAACACTGACAATGATGATGATGATGTACTGCTTTCTGCCGAAACTGAAGACAATATATATAATAAAAATGGACTACAAAAATAGCTACATGAAGCAATCTGTTCAATTACCACTTTTTCAAGAGGTTACTTACCACAATCCTAGTGGTTCTGCTGAATCATCCACAGATGGTAGAAAAAAACTAACAAAAGATTTTAATTTTTTAGATGCGTTCAAAAAAAGAACAAATCAATTAAATATTTTTTACAACGGACTTTTGACTATAAGTCCTACTTCAACGAGTTTTCTCTACAGCTGGTATTATCCAATCGAAACTAAGAAGCAGTCTGAAATTTAAAAATTGAAACGCAATATTATTTTAAAAATGTATATTTAATAAAGAAGATCTCAAATAAAATATTTAATTTGTAATAATCAATTTTACGTTTTTCTATGTTCTTCTTTTATTGTCTTTGCTATTCTATTAGTTATGTTTTTGTTGACTTCATTCGTTCCACTTTTTTTGCTATTACATATACAAACAAAATAATTTGAATAATATCCGAATAATAGAATATTTCAACAAAAAACTATTCGATATTCGGATAGTAAAAACACTCGAATAATTGAATGCACTTAGAAGATATCAAAAATTCAGTCATGTAAAATCAGCCAAAACATCTAGATCATAATAAAATATTGTGAATTCGAAGTGGAAATTAAAATAAAAGTGTTGTTGTGTAAAATTAATATATAACTGTTTTTTTTATTCAATAATTTTTTTAAGACAAACGAAAATCGTTTATTAAAGTCACGCGCCAACAACATTTCTTAAAATTTTAAACACCTTTGTCGTGAGCTCATTGACATACTATCCATATTTTATGCTATCTCTTTCTCGTACAAAATTTCCACGCCAAAGTGCCCCATTACCTACTAATGGAAATCTAAATAAAACCTAAATATGTATATTTATTATTTCATTCTAGTTAATAAGTGTTTTCCAACCACCAATAATTTTTCTTTACTAATTTGACCTTTTCTGGTATGGACATTTCGTAATTTAAATTATATCCGTTTATGTCGCCCAGACTATATTCAATAATTTTACATGTAGCCCGTCTATTATAGTTATATAATAGAGGGACATGGTTATCGTCTTGAATATAGCCGTGTTTATCTAAAATGATAATGTTCAGGGGCTATGAAGCCGGTGAGCATTGTCTTTTTGCAATGTACTCCTCATTGTGGTAGGATATATGTGATATTAGACCATTTTCTGGACTTTTTTGTGCTCTATCATAGTGACTTCGGATACATTTTATTATAAAATTATCGATTCTTATGACTTGTGCTTCCTTATACAAATATTTGTTGGAGTAATAATATTTGTAGTCGGATTCGAGCTTTCTATAGATGTTAGTACAGGCTTTTATACACTTTCTTTCAAATCTTCCTAGTGTTTACATTAGACCTGCACTAATATTGTACCATATAGATGCACCATATACAAGTGTTGGCCTTATTAATGTTTGGTAACAAATTATTTTAACTCTTTAACTTATGTTTTTGTTGTTAAATAATTTTTTTGCTGCCATAAACGCTTTGTTACCATTTGATATAATATGCTTTGTGTGATCTATGTAATGTAAGTTTCGATGTAGTTGGACTCCCAGATACTTAACTGTTTTTTTGTTTATCAAGAGTGACCGGTTTGGAGGTCTAATAGTGAAACTCTTCCAGTTTCTTCTAATATTGCCCTTGGCTTTATCTACAGTGTTGCGAAATAAAAAAGTTTCGTATTTGTTAAAATTTATTTTAAGCTTCCATATTTTGCAGTAGTCGATTATAATGTTAAACATTTCTTGTACTTTTTTCTTGTTGTTTTCAACACTTTCATTGGCGGAATATATAATAATATCATCGGCGAAAGGTATAGCATAATTATTACCTTTTACTCGTTCTAGCAGCTTCAATAATTCAGAAAGGTACAACGGTACACAAATAATATTGGCACATTAACGGTACCTTGCAAGAGGCCATTACCAATAGAAAGGGTTTTATGCTGTCTACTGAATCTATTGTGTACAAAAAACTGGTTTTTGTATATCATGTCCATGATAATCGAAACCAGGTGTTTCGGAAATTTATACCTTATAAGCTTAAAGATTCACCCATCTAACCAGACCGAATTGAAGGCTTTCTCCATGTCAACCAGACATCACCAACACAAAAATTTTTGATTATAACCAACAGATATCTAAGGTTAATTTCGTAATTGCATGGATTGCTCCATGCTTATGTCTGAATCCGAACTGATTCTCTGGTATTAGTATTATATTTCTGGTATCTGGTATTATATTTTCTATTAACTGTGAAAATAATTTTACAAGATTTAATCATTTTCATGCTCAAAATTGAGTTTTAGACAAGTAAAAGTAACAGTTAGTCGATGCAATCGACTTATTCATACCCTACACCTGAATAATTCGAATTAAATTAAAAATACATAAGTTTTTTGGCAGCTGCTTGAACTTCTTCTCTTTTCTGTCTTGTTCAACTCGAATTTCAGGAACGTAAAAGAGGCATCTTCTTGGGGTATGCTTGACATCCTTGTAAAAAATTTCAAGTTTCTCTCTTTATTAATTTCGAAGATATGCTTGTTAGTCCTTGGGAGACGTGTGTCAGATATCCGAATTGCCACTTCAATTCATCAAATCCATCTCAGGGACATAAAGAAAACATGCCAAAACATCATTGTACTAAATTTAAAAGTTCTACTATTGTTGGTTTTGGAGATCTGCTAGTTTGCTCTTGTGCTCGTTTGAAAGTTTCCAAAATACGAACCCATAGTTCAAATTTTTTCAAATGTCAGTTTCCAATTTTACAGAAAAGGAAACATAAAGGAAACTAAATATAAAGGTTATATCTTTGTCGGTTTTGCAGATAATCTTATTTGCTCTGGGGCTCGTTCGGAAGCTTTCAAAATCCAAACTCATGGACAAAATCCTCTCAAATTTCAGAGACATAAGCCAAACAGGAAGAAACATCGTTGTAAAAAATGTAAAGGTTCTATTTTGGTTAGTTTTGGAGATAATCTCGTTTGCTCCGGAATCATTCTTTAGCTCCAGAATCTAAACCCATGGACCGATTTTGTCCAGATTCGAACTTAGCCTTCCTTTGGTAATTATTAACCTACTATATAAATTTCATCAAGATAGCTTTACTTTAGTTTTTGAGTTATTGTGCGAACGGACGGACGGACGGACATCGTTAAATCGACTCAGGAGGTGATCCTGATTCAGAATATATGTGCATGTCCATATCTAACTCGCTTCCTTTTGATGGTTACAAACACCATACCAAAGTTAATATACCCTATACTTTACGTATAGGGTATAAAAAACTCTACTGAAATTGAAAAATACACAACCACTTCTGTTAAAGTGCTTAAGCGAACTACACTAACTAAACTAAAAAATAAAAAAGCCGAAGTCATATTTTTAATTTTTACACTAACTGAATAAAAACAAAAGAAAAAGAATGCTAAAAAATAAGGAAATATTATTTTACGAACATTATTATCGGGTGTACTTCGTTCAAACTTCGATTAAAATTTTCTACAAGATTGCCTGGTATATAACCAGCAGTGGTAAGTGGTACCATAAACGGTAGAATGGTGTCGATCCTATTTTTGGTTAGAATAACAATTTCCGTTTTGGCGAGTGCTAAAGCTAGCCCTCAACCAGACATCTATGTAGTTATTCTCCGCATCGCTATATTTCATTTTAGCTGCGTCAAGTCGGTGATGCGGGCGGCTATCAGCCCTGCAACATCGTCCGCATAGCCGTTCAAGCTCACTTTTCTGGCATTTCTAATGGCAGGAGCTCATCGTATGCATTCCAGAAGTCAGGTCCTGGAATTGACCCTTGAGCTGCCCCTGCCGTGACCGTTTTAATGCGTTGGCCGTCTTCTGTTTCATACACGAGCGATCTGTCTCGCAGGTAGTCCCTGATAACTCTCATGAGGTATTCTGGAACTCTGAACGCCTCTAATTCCTCCAACATATCCACTCACCTTGCAGAATTGAACGCGTTTTTCACGTCAAGGGTGACGAAGAGGACTAACTGTCGCGAATAGTGGTTACCTTCTTCAGCCTTTCTCACGGTTTCTATTACCTCTTGAATATACTGCCATACTGTCGTTCGGACAAGTCACCAGCACTCCTTATCGCCGAGATTAGGCGAGGCTGCACTAACTTCTCCAGCACCTTGCCTGCAGTGTCCAGCATGCACAGTGGACGATATGCCGATGGAGCCATTACGTAACCTTTGCCTTTGCTAATCAGCGCAAGGCGGGCAGTTGTCCACCGTTGACAGAAACTTCCGGTAATGAGGCAGGAATTGTACATTCTAAGCAGGAGGTCATGTTTTGCACGGTAAGCAGCTTTCAGGACTTCTGGGGGTATCCCATCGTGTCCGGCAGGTTTGCGGTTACGTAAAGAGTCCACTCTAACCAACAGCTGCTTTTCAGTGGAGAGGGGAACATCAACTATTTCAGGGGTCTCTTCACGAAGTGGGTGTGATGGGAAAAGTGCATCAACTATCCGTGTAAGTCTCCGCACTCATGCAGCTCGGCGCAACTTCTTTGCCACCTTATGTACCGCGGAGATAGTGTTTGCCTCCTGACAATTCCGCGCCCTTTGTGCTCTCCGTCTAAGCCGAAGGCAGGGTCTTCTGAGATCCGAAATCTCCTCTGTCCACCAATACACCGGACGTCGACTTGGTCCCGGTCTATGCCGGGGCATGGACAAATCACAGGCGCTGCAAATAAGACCCATTGTTTTTTCCACAACAGCTTCTGCCAGTTCCCAGGTTCTGCGATTAGTTGGGTATTCTACTACAAACCGGGCGTCTCAAAGTATTGAGGAAAATGTAGCCTCATCAAGCCTTCCGACGTTTCACCGCCCTAGCTCTTGTCCAGCACTCCGGTATGATTTTGACCTCTCCCGGACGCAGAAATTAATGTACTGGTGATCACTTGCGGTAGAGTCCTCCAGTACGCTCCAACCCTCCACTAGTGAGGCGAGATCCTCCGTCGCGAAGGAGATGTGGGTACAATTATTTAGTACATAATAGGTCCCTGTACTACTCACTGATAACAAGCAGGTCAACATTGTGGTCGTGGACTAGCTGGTGTAGGAGGGAGTCTGCCGTCTTGCTCCGATTAAGATTCGCGTGCATAATTCGGATCACCTAGTCCCAGGGATATGGTTTACGCTACTAGAATCGTGGCCCTTCTCAGCGCCCAGAAAGCATCGTTTAGTGGATGTACACACCTTCGCCTTGTGGTCTGGTCCGCCACACCTGAAGCAGAGCCTGCTTCTATCAGGGCCTTTGCATATCCCAGCGCGGTGACCGTACCCAAGACACTTATAGCACTTGGTTGCGGTTGCCCTCTGCCTGACTCTGCAGCTGACGAATCCCACTTTTATCTGCTGGCTTTTTATAAGTTGTTGCCCGCCCTTTGTCCCTATGGTCATTATTGCCATTTTTTGTGCTTTCTGTTAGAGTCGGTTTGAAACTGGCGGTCCAACCGCCCAAAACTTCTTTTATGGCATTACTCACCTTCTCCGAGGTGGTGAGGTCATCAAGATCTCTAATATCCACGGTCTCCTTTGGTTCTAAGCTGCAGACGCTTGCGTCTCCCCCAGTATAGTTTTGTGGTACTCGCCAAATGCAACTTTATCTCCGGTTCTGGCCCCTAGTTCCACTAGAACTTCTCCGACCCGCGTCTTACGAACCGCTCTTACCTCTGTCTCCGTGCTCTCAGGGTTAACTTCCTTCCTGATAATGCGTAAAACTTAAGCATAAGATTTGCCTTGGGCTGGTTTAATCAGCATTGCCTCCCGACGAAGTTCTCTCTTTCGTGCTCCTTTATTAGTACTAGTTTTCTCTCCGACTGCAGCGGTGACATTCTCCAGGACTTCACTCCTGGCTTTTTCCTTCCTCTCTCTCATAGTTGTGCCAGCCCGTTTTTCACATCCATCGATATGTTTTTTTGCCTACTAGTTGCAGCCTGCATGCAACCGATTATAGTCTGGCACTGGCGTAGCATACGCTTCCTCCTTTCTACGTCGTCGTTGACTTGAGACATGTTTCTCCGTTTTGGAGAACTCGCTACCACCGCCAGAGGCAGCGGAATCACCATTACTTCGTTCTCTGCAATACGCACCTGCTGCGCATTACTCCGGCCATCCAGCTTGGCACCCTCACTAATCCGCGGCGGGGTCGTCATTATCTTCGCATTTCTCCTGAATTGCTCCAAACACACTATATAATCAAAACCACTTTTCGATTAATTTTTTTTATCCATTTGCGTATTTTAATGGGTATTTGCCCCTATTCAGGTACAGGGTTGCGTTCTCGGACCACAGCCGAGGCAACAGCCAGCATTCGCCTCCCGCTTCCCTGCACTCAAGAGGGAAGCTCTCCCATTCAGCCGTCCTTTCCCCTATTTAAGTAGAGCACCGAATCACCAGTAATCTGTTGCCGAGGGTTCCGTAGACCTTCATAAGAGAGCTGCCCTGCACAAACTCCCTGTTGACTTATAATTATCAACACGAGTGTTTTCTCTGGTTTTAGAGCATGCTACTCTCTAAACCGCAGTTCACCCGGGGTCCAAGTTCAGCAAAGAGAATCCCGAATCCCACAAGCAGACGTTCATCTCAACCGTCCAGCTGAATTCTTTGCCCAGGTCGCTGCATCGTCCATGCAGGAAGAAACACGACCGCCCCGCACCGCCACGTACGGCTGGAGAGGCCGTTTGTGAGAGTACACTGATGGCTTCGGTGCGCACACACGGCAGTAAGTAAATGGATTTTACTGAACCCGTACCACAAGCATTCCTTACTGTGGGCATTTCTACATCCCCGCCCACCGGGGTAAATAATAATAATAGTAATAATAATAATAATAATAATAAAAATAATAATAATAATAATAATTGATAATAATAATAAAAATAATAATAATAATAATAACAATAATAATAATAATAGTAATAATGATAATAATAATAATAATAATGACAAGGAAATGTAACAGTAAGTCGATGCAACTGACTTATTAATACCCTACACCTAAAAAATTCAAATTAAATTAAAAATCCATAAGTTATTTTGGTTAGGTATTTAATATAAGCTAAAAAAATAAATGCTTTTACAACCTTTGTACACAATTTCACGTTTCTATCTTTATTAAATTCGAAAATATGCTTGTTAGGTCTTGGAAAGTGTGTGAAGGCTCCCGGACCACCTTCCCAATTCATCCCAAATTTTAGAGACATTATCAGAACGAAGTAGAATACTCTTATATCAAATTTCAAGTTCTTATATTTATTAATTTCGAAGATATGCTTGTTCGGTCTTGGGAGTTGTGTGGGAGATATCCGAACAACCATTCCAATTCATCTGAAATTTTAGTCAAATCAGGGATAGAGAAAACAACACCCTCGTATCATATTTGCAGTTTCTATCTTTATTAATTTCGAGGATATGCTTGTTCGGTTTTGGGAGTTGTATGCGAGGTACCCAACCAACCACTCCAATTCATCTCAAATGTGAGACAAATCAGGGATTCAGGAAACAGCATCCTCGTATCAAATTTGAAGCTTTCATCTTTATTAATTTCGAAGATATGTTTGTTCGGTTGTGGCAGTTCTGTGGGAGGTAACCGAACAGCTCCTCCAAATTCATCTCAAATTTTGGACAAATTGAGGATTCAGGAAACAACACCTTAGTACGAAATATGAAGTTTCTATCTTTATTAATTTCGAATATATGCTTGGTCGGTTTTGGGAGTTGTGTGGGAGGTACCAGAACAATCACTTCAATTCATTTCAAATATTAGGGATATCAGGGATTCAGGAAAACACATCCTTGTACCAAATTTTAAGTTTCTATCTTTATTAATTTCGAAGATGTACGTTTTCGGTTTTGGGAGGTGTATGCGAGGTACCCGAAGGGAACCCTTAAAAATTGGAATTCATCTTTGTGAGTGACGAATGAAGTATATTTACGACTGTCTTCTTGCACTTCTACATGAAAAACTTTGTTCTAAAATCTCTTAAGCCATCTATTTGGTCTTCTATTAATGGTAATGTATGTTTATCCTTAAATGCCTTTTGATTCAATCAACGATAATTAATGCAGACACGAGATTTTCCATTTTTCTTCTTTACAACTACTACTGGGCTTGCATATTCCGATATATATGGCTCTGCAATCCCTTCTTTGATCCATTCTTCCAGCTGTTTGTCTACGATATCTTTTTCAGAATAAGGAAGTCTTCTAGGATTCTGAAATATAGCGTTAACATGCTTTAAATTGAGTTTCATTTAACATTAGTGCTTTTAATTCTATGTGGCTTATAATTTTCAACCAAAGATTTCACATTCATTTTCTAAACTTCGTCTTTAATATCACTTAAATTGCGCTCTTCTACCGTTTTCAATAAATTTATTTGAAAAATATAACTCTCCGTTGATTCTTCTAAGCTTTTTTACGATAATTCCCTTCTGATTAATTGTTGAAATAACATCTGCTCCAAGAATTGCAGTGTTTAATATTCTACATTGTCAATTTTAGTATTAATTATAAATGAAACAAGTACACATACCTTTTTAAGTTTTTCACCAAAATCAAACCCACTTCCAGAAAATCATCAAAAGGAAACGAGTTAGAAATGGAGTTAGACATGTATATATATTCTGAATCAGGTACACCTTCTGAGTCGATTTAGCAATGTCCGTCCATCCATTCGCACGATAAGTCAAAAACTAGTCAAACTATTTTGATGAAATTTATACAGTAGCTTACTTATTAGGAAGGCAAGCCTAAGCTCGTATCTGGACAAAATTGGTCCATGCGTTCGGGTACCTCGCATACACCTTTTCAAGATTTCTGAACACAGTTTTTAGAGAATTACAAAATGCCGGAATAGTATTACTTTATTTAGACGATGTGGTGGTGTTAGAGAGAACAGAAATTTAAGCTGTGGAAAGTGTGGGAAAAGTGTTTAAGTTGCATCTGATTACTGATTGGAAATAGATTTCCATAAATGGCAATTTCTTCAACGTACAATATAATACCTAGGTCATATAATACAAGACAATAGTATTTACCCATCACCCAAGAAAATTGAAGCAGTTGTTACTTATCCTGAACCTAAAAATATCAAAGAAGTTTTCTTGGTTTTAGTGGATACTTTCGCAAATTCATTTATTTGGTGGTGTTTAGTGGGTTAAAGTCCCAAAAACTCATAGAGGACTCGTGTTCGTTTTCACTTCTCTATAGTGTCTTTCGATGATTCCCACCTACCCTCGCAAAAAAAAAAATTTAATTAAATTTCTGTAATAATTCAATAGTCGTACAACCATTAAGCAATTTAATAAAGAAAGGTGTGCAATTTCAATTTAGAAATGAGCAACTGAATGCTTTTAATACATTAAAACAAATTTTAACAAATAAAGCACTGTTACAAATTTTTAAAGGCGCTGAAACGGAGTTACATACTAATGCATCTAAGAATGGCTATAGAGCTATTTTATTGCAAATATGTGAAAAAGATAATAAGTTACATCCTGTCTATTATATTAGCAAGAAGACCACTACTTGCGAACAAAATTATTGAAGCTATGAGTTAGAAGTACTAGCAATTATTTTTGCTTTAAAAAGATTGCAAATTTACTTAATCGGCCAACGATTTAAAATTATTACTAATTGTGCAGCATTCACAAAACATTAGAGAAAATAAAACAAGATTTTTATATTGCAAAAATGAGAAGTAAGGTCACAACAATGATAAGCAACTGTATTGAGTGTATCATGCAAAATAAAGGTGGTAAGCAAGAAGGCTTTCTGCAAGTAACAACAAAAAGTGAAGAACCGTTAACATGTTACTATATTAATCATTTAGGATCATTATGGTTTACAAACCAAAACTATAAACACGTACTAGTAGTCGTGGTAGGAACACTGTATGCACTCAACACCGCGGTATTAGCATCCTCGTCTAACACTGTTGATATTATTAGGTATTTAGGGAATGGTTTCTCCAATATCAGAGACTATTATTGTAAGTAGAAAATTAAAGTTAATGGTGAGAAAACAAAACCGATCTTCATTACTAGAAAAACAGCACCAAGTAAACACTGTTAGCATAATAGTAATAATAATAGGCGGATTACAGTCCAATTCCCAATTAAATGCTTCCGCACCCATTTTCTTTCCTTTCCTATCCCTAATCCTTAACCAATATACTGATCTGCCTTTATCGCTTAATCTAGTGGCCTAGTTCTTTTAAGCCTTCTAATGGTATTTTCACGATGTAGAGGTTTTTAAGCTTCAAAATACCCTTCTAAGCGGGTCTTATGTTTTAGTGCATATTTTTTTATTGGCAATCTAGTATTTCGACCTAGTAGCCGATACATTTGTCTGTATTTCGATTCTAATTCGACTTTTTTTCTTCTTGACGTGCTCTTTCCATCTCAGCTTGACATTTGATGTCATTCCTAGGTATTTTGCTTTGTTTTCTTGGGGTTTATCTACTCTATTTAATTTTACGGCTATTTTATTTACAAAATTTACATGGACAGACTTAAGTTCATTAAGCTTAATTTTCCATTTTTGGGTCCACAAAAATAAACTTTTTTTGTATTCTTGCTTTTTGTAATTTATCTATAGCCTCATCAATATTGGATACTACTGCCGTTATTGCAGTATTATCAGCAAATGTAGCTACAGTTGTATCGTGTAACCTTGGTGAATCGCTCGTATAAAGCAAATATAATATAGGACCCAAAATACTACCTTGAGGCACACCTACTTTGATTTCTCAAAGTGTAGAAAACTCCTCATCCTATTTAATTCTAAACCACCTATCAGTCAAATGTGATGAGAGTATATCTACATATTGTTTAGGTAGCATTTTTCTTAGTTTATAAATTAAGCCTTCATGCCAAACTTTACCGAATGCATGAGCTGCATTTAGAAATATTGTAGGGCATATTTGCTTTCCTACTTTTTATTAACGGTTTCATTCTTTTGAATCATAATTTCTCAAAAAGCTTTGGCACTATCGGTAAGAGAAAAATTGGTCTATAAGATTTTGATTCGTTTGGAGGCTTTTCAGGCTTAAGTATAATAATCATTTCTACCACCTTCCAAACATTAGATATTCTACATAAATTTATATTTAATATAGCATTCATTATGTATGTTAGCATTGTTAGACATTCTTTCGGAAGTTGTTTTAATACTTCAGTTGTTATTAAATCAAAACCTGGTGCTTTTTTCAAATTGAGGCTTTTAATTTCTTGAGGCAATGTATGTTAGCATTATTGGACCTTTTTTCGGAAGTTGTTTTATTATCTCCGCTGTGATTAAATTAAAACCTGGTGCGTTTTTCAACTTGAGACTTTTAATTTCATCAACCAATTCCACTTGGAAAATTGGTGCAATGACATTCTTTTTCTGTCTAACGTCATTTCCAATGTAGAGATCTGAACCGCTGATAAATTTTCCATATAATTTCTATAATTATCACTCTTTATTTCAAAAATTTGTCTTCTCAGATTTTGAGTTATTCTATTTAAAAACTTTTTATCAGCTGGGTCTCTAGCATATCTAGGATAATTATAACTTGCTGCGTTATATGTACTTCCTTTTGCATTATTCCATGTAGTATTTTGCACAATTTCAATAAAATTTTCGATAGCATTATCTATTTTCTTTAGTTTTTATTTTAGCTCTTACATTTATTTTATTTTCTCTCTCTTGTTCAAAACTTGCCAGATCTTTTTTTTTTTACATCCACAAATTTATTACAAATAACTAAATTAATATACATTAGGTATCTAGTATTATTTAGAACTATTTGGTTTACTGGTTTGTAAGGAATGATTCCAAACAATTCATTCCTTTTTGAAATTTTCATATTTTATATTTTAGGAAACTATGGTGCCAGTTTTAAATCTGCTGGCGAGTTCGTCTGTGTACCGGGTTAATACTTGATGCTATTATAGCAGTAGCGTCTGGAAAAGTAGCTACCATTTTACCATTTGCCATTGGCAAATCAACACTAAAAATTATATAAAAGACAGGATCTAGCCACTTCCTTGGGGAGCTCCGGAATTTATGTCCATACGTTGGGTGAGTTCTATATTTTGCTTGACTTTATAATTTCTATTGTCGATATAAGTTTTTAGGATCAGATAAAAGTGTTAAGGTAGTAATTTTTCCAATTCTAAGGAACGGCGCAGTAGTTAAGTCGCCAACATTTCAATCGAATGGTCTTGGGTTTGAACCCCGATAAAGTCATATAAATAAAAAAAATATGTAGTACTTTTATATTGTAATAATGTATATCGTATAACTAATTGTAATAGTAATAATAATAATAACAATCATAATAATCATCATAATAATAATAATAAAAATAATAATAATAATAATAATAAAAATAATAATACCAATAATAATAACAATAATAACAATAATAATAAGAATAATATTAAAATTAAAAATAATAATAATAATAATAAAAATAATAATAATAATAATTATAATAATTATAATTATAATAAAAATAATAATATATTAATAATAATAATAATAATAATAATAATAATAGTAATAAAAATAATAATAATAATAATAGTAATAATAATAATAATAATCATAATTATAATAATAATAATAATAATAATAATAATAATAATAATAATAATAATAATAATAATAATAATAATAATAA